>OY284417.1:31070900-32493287 GCA_958301585.1 Merodon equestris | reverse complement strand
CTCAAGCCGAGAAACGGGATCGACCATAAGCACTACCGTGAAAGTACGTACAATTTTCAAATTTCTTGTACTTGCTAACTTTGCGACCTCGGGCAGCTATGTTACCATGGAGGAACCACAGAAGATTTGACTTTGTAGGCTAGAACTGAAGTCGCGCCAACTGCTTAACTCAAAATACAGTCAAGAAAGTAGCTCTCAAGCCGAGAAACGGGACCGACCATAAGCACTAATGTGAAATTACATACAATTTTCAAATTTCTTTTACTTGCTAACTTTGCGACCTCGGGCAGCTATGTTACCATGGAGGAACCACACAAGATTTGACTTTATAGGCTAGAACTGAAGTCGCGCCAACTGCTTAACTCAAAATACAGTCAAGAAAGTAGCTCTCAAGCCGAGAAACGGGATCGACCATAAGCACTACCGTGAAATTACGTACAATTTTCAAATTTCTTGTACTTGCTAACTTTGCGACCTCGTGCAGCTATGTTATCATGGAGTAACAACACAAGATTTGACTTTATAGGCTAGAACTGAAGTCGCGCCAACTGCTTAACTCAAAATACAGTCAAGAAAGTAGCTCTCAAGCCGAGAAACGGGACCGACCATAAGCACTAATGTGAAATTACATACAATTTTCAAATTTCTTGTACTTGCTAAATTTGCGACCTCGGGCAGCTATGTTACCATGGAGGAACCACACAAGATTTGACTTTATATGCTAGAACTGAAGTCGCGCCAACTGCTTAACTCAAAATACTGTCAAGAAAGTAGCTCTCAAGCCGAGAAACGGGACCGACCATAAGCACTAATGTGAAATTACATACAATTTTCAAATTTCTTGTGCTTGCTAACTTTGCGACCTCGGGCAGCTATGTTACCATGGAGGAACCACACAAGATTTGACTTTATAGACTAGAACTGAAGTCGCGCCAACTGCTTAACTCAAAATACAGTCAAGAAAGTAGCTCTCAAGCCGAGAAACGAGATCGACCATAAGCACTACCGTGAAATTACGTACAATTTTCAAATTTCTTGTACTTGCTAACTTTGCGACCTCGTGCAGCTATGTTACCATGGAGGAACCACACAAGATTTGACTTTATAGGCTAGAACAGAAGTCGCGCCAACTGCTTAACTCAAAATACAGTCAAGAAAGTAGCTCTCAAGCCGAGAAACGGGACCGACCATAAGCACTAATGTGAAATTACATACAATTTTCAAATTTCTTGTACTTGCTAACTTTGCGACCTCGGGCAGCTATGTTACCATGGAGGAACCACACAAGATTTGACTTTATAGGCTAGAACTGAAGTCGCGCCAACTGCTTAACTCAAAATACAGTCAAGAAAGTAGCTCTCAAGCCGTGAAACGGGACCGACCATAAGCACTAATGTGAAATTACATACAATTTTCAAATTTCTTGTACTTGCTAACTTTGCGACCTCGGGCAGCTATGTTACCATGGAGGAACCACACAAGATTTGACTTTATAGGCTAGAACTGAAGTTGCGCCGCCTGCTTAACTCAAAATACAGTCAAGAAAGTAGCTCCCAAGCCGAGAAACGGGATCGACCATAAGCACTACCCTGAAATTACGCACAATTTTCAAATTTCTTGTACTTGCTAACTTTGCGACCTCGGGCAGCTATGTTACCATGGAGGAACCACACAAGATTTGACTTTATAGGCTAGAACTGAAGTCGCGCCAACTGCTTAACTCAAAATACAGTCAAGAAAGTAGCTCTCAAGCCGAGAAACGGGACCGACCATAAGCACTAATGTGAAATTACATACAATTTTCAAATTTCTTGTACTTGCTAACTTTGCGACCTCGGGCAGCTATGTTACCATGGAGGAACCACACAAGATTTGACTTTATAGGCTAGAACTGAAGTCGCGCCAACTGCTTAACTCAAAATATAGTCAAGAAAGTAGCTCTCAAGCCGAGAAACGGGATCGACCATAAGCACTAATGTGAAATTACATACAATTTTCAAATTTCTTGTACTTGCTAATTTTGCAACCTCGGGCAGCTATGTTACCATGGAGGAACCACACAAGATTTGACTTTATAGGCTAGAACTGAAGTCGCGCCAACTGCTTAACTCAAAATACAGTCAAGAAAGTAGCTCTCAAGCCGAGAAACGGGACCGACCATAAGCACTAATGTGAAATTACATACAATTTTCAAATTTCTTGTACTTGCTAACTTTGCGACCTCGGGCAGCTATGTTACCATGGAGGAACCACACAAGATTTGACTTTATAGGCTAGAACTGAAGTCGCGCCAACTGCTTAACTCAAAATACAGTCAAGAAAGTAGCTCTCAAGCCGAGAAACGGGACCGACCATAAGCACTAATGTGAAATTACATACAATTTTCAAATTTCTTGTACTTGCTAACTTTGCGACCTCGGGCAGCTATGTTACCATGGAGGAACCACACAAGATTTGACTTTATAGGCTAGAACTGAAGTTGCGCCAACTGCTTAACTCAAAATACAGTCAAGAAATTAGCTCTCAAGCCGAGAAACGAAATCGACCATAAGCACTACCGTGAAATTACGTACAATTTTCAAATTTCTTGTACTTGCTAACTTTGCGACCTCGGGCAGCTATGTTACCATGGAGGAACCACACAAGATTTGACTTTATAGGCTAGAACTGAAGTCGCGCCAACTGCTTAACTCAAAATACAGTCAAGAAAGTAGCTCTCAAGCCGAGAAACGGGACCGACCATAAGCACTAATGTGAAATGACATACAATTTTCAAATTTCTTGTACTTGCTAACTTTGCGACCTCGGGCAGCTATGTAACCATGGAGGAACCACACAAGATTTGACTTTGTAGACTAGAACTGAAGTCGCGCCAACTGCTTAACTCAAAATATAGTCAAGAAAGTAGCTCTCAAGCCGAGAAACGGGATCGACCATAAGCACTAATGTGAAATTACATACAATTTTCAAATTTCTTGTACTTGCTAACTTTGCGACCTCGGGCAGATATGTTACCATGGAGGAACCACACAAGATTTGACTTTATAGGCTAAAACTGAAGTCGCGCCAACTGCTTCACTCAAAATACAGTCAAGAAAGTAGCTCTCAAGCCGAGAAACGGGACCGACCATAAGCACTAATGTGAAATTACATACAATTTTCAAATTTCTTGTACTTGCTAACTTTGCGACCTCGGGCAGCTATGTTACCATGGAGGAACCACACAAGATTTGACTTTATAGGCTAGAACTGAAGTCGCGCCAATTGCTTAACTCAAAATACAGTCAAGAAAGTAGCTCTCAAGCCGAGAAACGGGATCGACCATAAGCACTACCGTGAAATTACGTACAATTTTCAAATTTCTTGTACTTGCTAACTTTGCGACCTTGGGCAGCTATGTTACCATGAAGGAACCACACAAGATTTGACTATATAGGCTAGAACTGAAGTCGCGCCAACTGCTTAACTCAAAATACAGTCAAGAAAGTAGCTCTCAAGCCGAGAAACGGGACCGACCATAAGCACTAATGTGAAATTACATACAATTTTCAAATTTCTTGTACTTGCTAACTTTGCGACCTCGGGCAGCTATGTTACCATGGAGGAACCACACAAGATTTGACTTTATAGACTAGAACTGAAGTCGCGCCAACTGCTTAACTCAAAATATAGTCAAGAAAGTAGCTCTCAAGCCGAGAAACGGGATCGACCATAAGCACTAATGTGAAATTACATACAATTTTCAAATTTATGTTACCATGGAGGAACCACACAAGATTTGACTTTATAGGCTAGAACTGAAGTCGCGCCAACTGCTTAACTCAAAATACAGTCAAGAAAGTAGCTCTCAAGCCGAGAAACGGGACCGACCATAAGCACTAATGTGAAATTACATACAATTTTCAAATTTCTTGTACTTGCTAACTTTGCGACCTCGGGCAGCTATGTTACCATGGAGGAACCACACAAGATTTGACTTTATAGGCTAGAACTGAAGTTGCGCCAACTGCTTAACTCAAAAGACAGTCAAGAAAGTAGCTCTCAAGCCGAGAAACGGGATCGACCATAAGCACTACCCTGAAATTACGTACAATTTTCAAATTTCTTGTACTTGCTAACTTTGCGACCTTGGGCAGCTATGTTACCATGGAGGAACCACACAAGATTTGACTTTATAGGCTAGAACTGAAGTCGCGCCAACTGCTTAACTCAAAATACAGTCAAGAAAGTAGCTCTCAAGCCGAGAAACGGGACCGACCATAAGCACTAATGTGAAATTACATACAATTTTCAAATTTCTTGTACTTGCTAACTTTGCGACCTCGGGCAGCTATGTTACCATGGAGGAACCACACAAGATTTGACTTTATAGGCTAGAACTGAAATCGCGCCAACTGCTTAACTCAAAATACAGTCAAGAAAGTAGCTCTCAAGCCGAGAAACGGGATCGACCATAAGCACTACCGTGAAATTACGTACAATTTTCAAATTTCTTGTACTTGCTAACTTTGCGACCTCGGGCAGCTATGTAACCATGGAGGAACCACACAAGATTTGACTTTATAGGCTAAAACTGAAGTCGCGCCAACTGCTTAACTCAAAATACAGTCAAGAAAGTAGCTCTCAAGCCGAGAAACGGGATCGACCATAAGCACTACCGTGAAATTACGTACAATTTTCAAATTTCTTGTACTTGCTAACTTTGCGACCTCGGGCAGCTATGTAACCATGGAGGAACCACACAAGATTTGACTTTATAGGCTAAAACTGAAGTCGCGCCAACTGCTTAACTCAAAATACAGTCAAGAAAGTAGCTCTCAAGCCGAGAAACGGGACCGACCATAAGCACTAATGTGAAATTACATACAATTTTCAAATTTCTTGTACTTGCTAACTTTGCGACCTCGGGCAGCTATGTTACCATGGAGGAACCACACAAGATTTGACTTTATAGGCTAGAACTGAAGTCGCGCCAATTGCTTAACTCAAAATACAGTCAAGAAAGTAGCTCTCAAGCCGAGAAACGGGATCGACCATAAGCACTACCGTGAAATTACGTACAATTTTCAAATTTCTTGTACTTGCTAACTTTGCGACCTTGGGCAGCTATGTTACCATGAAGGAACCACACAAGATTTGACTATATAGGCTAGAACTGAAGTCGCGCCAACTGCTTAACTCAAAATACAGTCAAGAAAGTAGCTCTCAAGCCGAGAAACGGGACCGACCATAAGCACTAATGTGAAATTACATACAATTTTCAAATTTCTTGTACTTGCTAACTTTGCGACCTCGGGCAGCTATGTTACCATGGAGGAACCACACAAGATTTGACTTTATAGACTAGAACTGAAGTCGCGCCAACTGCTTAACTCAAAATATAGTCAAGAAAGTAGCTCTCAAGCCGAGAAACGGGATCGACCATAAGCACTAATGTGAAATTACATACAATTTTCAAATTTATGTTACCATGGAGGAACCACACAAGATTTGACTTTATAGGCTAGAACTGAAGTCGCGCCAACTGCTTAACTCAAAATACAGTCAAGAAAGTAGCTCTCAAGCCGAGAAACGGGACCGACCATAAGCACTAATGTGAAATTACATACAATTTTCAAATTTCTTGTACTTGCTAACTTTGCGACCTCGGGCAGCTATGTTACCATGGAGGAACCACACAAGATTTGACTTTATAGGCTAGAACTGAAGTTGCGCCAACTGCTTAACTCAAAATACAGTCAAGAAAGTAGCTCTCAAGCCGAGAAACGGGATCGACCATAAGCACTACCCTGAAATTACGTACAATTTTCAAATTTCTTGTACTTGCTAACTTTGCGACCTTGGGCAGCTATGTTACCATGGAGGAACCACACAAGATTTGACTTTATAGGCTAGAACTGAAGTCGCGCCAACTGCTTAACTCAAAATACAGTCAAGAAAGTAGCTCTCAAGCCGAGAAACGGGACCGACCATAAGCACTAATGTGAAATTACATACAATTTTCAAATTTCTTGTACTTGCTAACTTTGCGACCTCGGGCAGCTATGTTACCATGGAGGAACCACACAAGATTTGACTTTATAGGCTAGAACTGAAATCGCGCCAACTGCTTAACTCAAAATACAGTCAAGAAAGTAGCTCCCAAGCCGAGAAACGGGATCGACCATAAGCACTACCGTGAAAGTACGTACAATTTTCAAATTTCTTGTACTTGCTAACTTTGCGACCTCGGGCAGCTATGTTACCATGGAGGAACCACACAAGATTTGACTTTGTAGGCTAGAACTGAAGTCGCGCCAACTGCTTAACTCAAAATACAGTCAAGAAAGTAGCTCTCAAGCCGAGAAACGGGACCGACCATAAGCACTAATGTGAAATTACATACAATTTTCAAATTTCTTGTACTTGCTAACTTTGCGACCTCGGGCAGCTATGTTACCATGGAGGAACCACACAAGATTTGACTTTATAGACTAGAACTGAAGTCGCGCCAACTGCTTAACTCAAAATATAGTCAAGAAAGTAGCTCTCAAGCCGAGAAACGGGATCGACCATAAGCACTAATGTGAAATTACATACAATTTTCAAATTTCTTGTACTTGCTAATTTTGCGACCTCGGGCAGCTATGTTACCATGGAGGAACCACACAAGATTTGACTTTATAGGCTAGAACTGAAGTCGCGCCAACTGCTTAACTCAAAATACAGTCAAGAAAGTAGCTCTCAAGCCGAGAAACGGGACCGACCATAAGCACTAATGTGAAATTACATACAATTTTCAAATTTCTTGTACTTGCTAACTTTGCGACCTCGGGCAGCTATGTTACCATGGAGGAACCACACAAGATTTGACTTTATAGGCTAGAACTGAAGTTGCGCCAACTGCTTAACTCAAAATACAGTCAAGAAATTAGCTCTCAAGCCGAGAAACGAAATCGACCATAAGCACTACCGTGAAATTACGTACAATTTTCAAATTTCTTGTACTTGCTAACTTTGCGACCTCGGGCAGCTATGTTACCATGGAGGAACCACACAAGATTTGACTTTATAGGCTAGAACTGAAGTCGCGCCAACTGCTTAACTCAAAATACAGTCAAGAAAGTAGCTCTCAAGCCGAGAAACGGGACCGACCATAAGCACTAATGTGAAATGACATACAATTTTCAAATTTCTTGTACTTGCTAACTTTGCGACCTCGGGCAGCTATGTAACCATGGAGGAACCACACAAGATTTGACTTTATAGACTAGAACTGAAGTCGCGCCAACTGCTTAACTCAAAATATAGTCAAGAAAGTAGCTCTCAAGCCGAGAAACGGAATCGACCATAAGCACTAATGTGAAATTACATACAATTTTCAAATTTCTTGTACTTGCTAACTTTGCGACCTCGGGCAGATATGTTACCATGGAGGAACCACACAAGATTTGACTTTATAGGCTAAAACTGAAGTCGCGCCAACTGCTTAACTCAAAATACAGTCAAGAAAGTAGCTCTCAAGCCGAGAAACGGGACCGACCATAAGCACTAATGTGAAATTACATACAATTTTCAAATTTCTTGTACTTGCTAACTTTGCGACCTCGGGCAGCTATGTTACCATGGAGGAACCACACAAGATTTGACTTTATAGGCTAGAACTGAAGTCGCGCCAATTGCTTAACTCAAAATACAGTCAAGAAAGTAGCTCTCAAGCCGAGAAACGGGATCGACCATAAGCACTACCGTGAAATTACGTACAATTTTCAAATTTCTTGTACTTGCTAACTTTGCGACCTTGGGCAGCTATGTTACCATGAAGGAACCACACAAGATTTGACTATATAGGCTAGAACTGAAGTCGCGCCAACTGCTTAACTCAAAATACAGTCAAGAAAGTAGCTCTCAAGCCGAGAAACGGGACCGACCATAAGCACTAATGTGAAATTACATACAATTTTCAAATTTCTTGTACTTGCTAACTTTGCGACCTCGGGCAGCTATGTTACCATGGAGGAACCACACAAGATTTGACTTTATAGACTAGAACTGAAGTCGCGCCAACTGCTTAACTCAAAATATAGTCAAGAAAGTAGCTCTCAAGCCGAGAAACGGGATCGACCATAAGCACTAATGTGAAATTACATACAATTTTCAAATTTATGTTACCATGGAGGAACCACACAAGATTTGACTTTATAGGCTAGAACTGAAATCGCGCCAACTGCTTAACTCAAAATACAGTCAAGAAAGTAGCTCTCAAGCCGAGAAACGGGATCGACCATAAGCACTACCGTGAAATTACGTACAATTTTCAAATTTCTTGTACTTGCTAACTTTGCGACCTCGGGCAGCTATGTAACCATGGAGGAACCACACAAGATTTGACTTTATAGGCTAAAACTGAAGTCGCGCCAACTGCTTAACTCAAAATACAGTCAAGAAAGTAGCTCTCAAGCCGAGAAACGGGATCGACCATAAGCACTACCGTGAAATTACGTACAATTTTCAAATTTCTTGTACTTGCTAACTTTGCGACCTCGGGCAGCTATGTAACCATGGAGGAACCACACAAGATTTGACTTTATAGGCTAAAACTGAAGTCGCGCCAACTGCTTAACTCAAAATACAGTCAAGAAAGTAGCTCTCAAGCCGAGAAACGGGACCGACCATAAGCACTAATGTGAAATTACATACAATTTTCAAATTTCTTGTACTTGCTAACTTTGCGACCTCGGGCAGCTATGTTACCATGGAGGAACCACACAAGATTTGACTTTATAGGCTAGAACTGAAGTCGCGCCAATTGCTTAACTCAAAATACAGTCAAGAAAGTAGCTCTCAAGCCGAGAAACGGGATCGACCATAAGCACTACCGTGAAATTACGTACAATTTTCAAATTTCTTGTACTTGCTAACTTTGCGACCTTGGGCAGCTATGTTACCATGAAGGAACCACACAAGATTTGAGTATATAGGCTAGAACTGAAGTCGCGCCAACTGCTTAACTCAAAATACAGTCAAGAAAGTAGCTCTCAAGCCGAGAAACGGGACCGACCATAAGCACTAATGTGAAATTACATACAATTTTCAAATTTCTTGTACTTGCTAACTTTGCGACCTCGGGCAGCTATGTTACCATGGAGGAACCACACAAGATTTGACTTTATAGACTAGAACTGAAGTCGCGCCAACTGCTTAACTCAAAATATAGTCAAGAAAGTAGCTCTCAAGCCGAGAAACGGGATCGACCATAAGCACTAATGTGAAATTACATACAATTTTCAAATTTATGTTACCATGGAGGAACCACACAAGATTTGACTTTATAGGCTAGAACTGAAGTCGCGCCAACTGCTTAACTCAAAATACAGTCAAGAAAGTAGCTCTCAAGCCGAGAAACGGGACCGACCATAAGCACTAATGTGAAATTACATACAATTTTCAAATTTCTTGTACTTGCTAACTTTGCGACCTCGGGCAGCTATGTTACCATGGAGGAACCACACAAGATTTGACTTTATAGGCTAGAACTGAAGTTGCGCCAACTGCTTAACTCAAAATACAGTCAAGAAAGTAGCTCTCAAGCCGAGAAACGGGATCGACCATAAGCACTAATGTGAAATTACATACAATTTTCAAATTTATGTTACCATGGAGGAACCACACAAGATTTGACTTTATAGGCTAGAACTGAAGTCGCGCCAACTGCTTAACTCAAAATACAGTCAAGAAAGTAGCTCTCAAGCCGAGAAACGGGACCGACCATAAGCACTAATGTGAAATTACATACAATTTTCAAATTTCTTGTACTTGCTAACTTTGCGACCTCGGGCAGCTATGTTACCATGGAGGAACCACACAAGATTTGACTTTATAGGCTAGAACTGAAATCGCGCCAACTGCTTAACTCAAAATACAGTCAAGAAAGTAGCTCTCAAGCCGAGAAACGGGACCGACCATAAGCACTAATGTGAAATTACATACAATTTTCAAATTTCTTGTACTTGCTAACTTTGCGACCTCGGGCAGCTATGTTACCATGGAGGAACCACACAAGATTTGACTTTATAGGCTAGAACTGAAGTCGCGCCAACTGCTTAACTCAAAATACAGTCAAGAAAGTAGCTCTCAAGCCGAGAAACGGGACCGACCATAAGCACTAATGTGAAATTACATACAATTTTCAAATTTCTTGTACTTGCTAACTTTGCGACCTCGGGCAGCTATGTTACCATGGAGCAACCACACAAGATTTGACTTTATAGACTAGAACTGAAGTCGCGCCAACTGCTTAACTCAAAATATAGTCAAGAAAGTAGCTCTCAAGCCGAGAAACGGGATCGACCATAAGCACTAATGTGAAATTACATACAATTTTCAAATTTATGTTACCATGGAGGAACCACACAAGATTTGACTTTATAGGCTAGAACTGAAGTCGCGCCAACTGCTTAACTCAAAATACAGTCAAGAAAGTAGCTCTCAAGCCGAGAAACGGGACCGACCATAAGCACTAATGTGAAATTACATACAATTTTCAAATTTCTTGTACTTGCTAATTTTGCGACCTCGGGCAGCTGTGTTACCATGGAGGAACCACAGAAGATTTGACTTTGTAGGCTAGAACAGAAGTCGCGCCAACTGCTTAACTCAAAATACAGTCAAGAAAGTAGCTCTCAAGCCGAGAAACGGGACCGACCATAAGCACTAATGTGAAATTACATACAATTTTCAAATTTCTTGTACTTGCTAACTTTGCGACCTCGGGCAGCTATGTTACCATGGAGGAACCACACAAGATTTGACTTTATAGGCTAGAACTGAAGTCGCGCCAACTGCTTAACTCAAAATACAGTCAAGAAAGTAGCTCTCAAGCCGAGAAACGGGACCGACCATAAGCACTAATGTGAAATTACATACAATTTTCAAATTTCTTGTACTTGCTAACTTTGCGACCTCGGGCAGCTATGTTACCATGGAGGAACCACACAAGATTTGACTTTATAGGCTAGAACTGAAGTTGCGCCGCCTGCTTAACTCAAAATACAGTCAAGAAAGTAGCTCCCAAGCCGAGAAACGGGATCGACCATAAGCACTACCCTGAAATTACGCACAATTTTCAAATTTCTTGTACTTGCTAACTTTGCGACCTCGGGCAGCTATGTTACCATGGAGGAACCACACAAGATTTGACTTTATAGGCTAGAACTGAAGTCGCGCCAACTGCTTAACTCAAAATACAGTCAAGAAAGTAGCTCTCAAGCCGAGAAACGGGACCGACCATAAGCACTAATGTGAAATTACATACAATTTTCAAATTTCTTGTACTTGCTAACTTTGCGACCTCGGGCAGCTATGTTACCATGGAGGAACCACACAAGATGTGACTTTATAGGCTAGAACTGAAGTCGCGCCAACTGCTTAACTCAAAATAGAGTCAAGAAAGTAGCTCTCAAGCCGAGAAACGGGACCGACCATAAGCACTAATGTGAAATTACATACAATTTTCAAATTTCTTGTACTTGCTAACTTTGCGACCTCGGGCAGCTATGTTACCATGGAGGAACCACACAAGATTTGACTTTGTAGACTAGAACTGAAGTCGCGCAAACTGCTTAACTCAAAATATAGTCAAGAAAGTAGCTCTCAAGCCGAGAAACGAGATCGACCATAAGCACTACCGTGAAATTACGTACAATTTTCAAATTTCTTGTACTTGCTAACTTTGCGACCTCGGGCAGCTATGTTACCATGGAGGAACCACACAAGATTTGACTTTGTAGGCTAGAACTGAAGTCGCGCCAACTGCTTAACTCAAAATACAGTCGAGAAAGTAGCTCTCAAGCCGAGAAACGGGACCGACCATAAGCACTAATGTGAAATTACATACAATTTTCAAATTTCTTGTACTTGCTAACTTTGCGACCTCGGGCAGCTATGTTACCATGGAGGAACCACACAAGATGTGACTTTATAGGCTAGAACTGAAGTCGCGCCAACTGCTTAACTCAAAATAGAGTCAAGAAAGTAGCTCTCAAGCCGAGAAACGGGACCGACCATAAGCACTAATGTGAAATTACATACAATTTTCAAATTTCTTGTACTTGCTAACTTTGCGACCTCGGGCAGCTATGTTACCATGGAGGAACCACACAAGATTTGACTTTGTAGACTAGAACTGAAGTCGCGCAAACTGCTTAACTCAAAATATAGTCAAGAAAGTAGCTCTCAAGCCGATAAACGGGATCGACCATAAGCACTAATGTGAAATCACATACAATTTTCAAATTTCTTGTACTTGCTAACTTTGCGACCTCGGGCAGCTATGTTACCATGGAGGAACCACACAAGATTTGGCTTTATAGGCTAGAACTGAAGTCGCGCCAACTGCTTAACTCAAAATACAGTCAAGAAAGTAGCTCTCAAGCCGAGAAACGGGACCGACCATAAGCACTAATGTGAAATTACATACAATTTTCAAATTTCTTGTACTTGCTAACTTTGCGACCTCGGGCAGCTATGTTACCATGGAGGAACCACACAAGATTTGACTTTATAGGCTAGAACTGAAGTTGCGCCAACTGCTTAACTCAAAATACAGTCAAGAAAGTAGCTCTCAAGCCGAGAAACGGGATCGACCATAAGCACTACCCTGAAATTACGTACAATTTTCAAATTTCTTGTACTTGCTAACTTTGCGACCTCGGGCAGCTATGTCACCATGGAGGAACCACACAAGATTTGACTTTATAGGCTAGAACTAAAGTCGCGCCAACTGCTTAACTCAAAATACTGTCAAGAAAGTAGCTCTCAAGCCGAGAAACGGGATCGACCATAAGCACTACCGTGAAAGTACGTACAATTTTCAAATTTCTTGTACTTGCTAACTTTGCGACCTCGGGCAGCTATGTTACCATGGAGGAACCACACAAGATTTGACTTTGTAGGCTAGAACTGAAGTCGCGCCAACTGCTTAACTCAAAATACAGTCAAGAAAGTAGCTCTCAAGCCGAGAAACGGGACCGACCATAAGCACTAATGTGAAATTACATACAATTTTCAAATTTCTTGTACTTGCTAATTTTGCGACCTCGGGCAGCTATGTTACCATGGAGGAACCACACAAGATTTGACTTTATAGACTAGAACTGAAGTCGCGCCAACTGCTTAACTCAAAATATAGTCAAGAAAGTAGCTCTCAAGCCGAGAAACGGGATCGACCATAAGCACTAATGTGAAATTACATACAATTTTCAAATTTATGTTACCATGGAGGAACCACACAAGATTTGACTTTATAGGCTAGAACTGAAGTCGCGCCAACTGCTTAACTCAAAATACAGTCAAGAAAGTAGCTCTCAAGCCGAGAAACGGGACCGACCATAAGCACTAATGTGAAATTACATACAATTTTCAAATTTCTTGTACTTGCTAACTTTGCGACCTCGGGCAGCTATGTTACCATGGAGGAACCACACAAGATTTGACTTTATAGGCTAGAACTGAAGTTGCGCCAACTGCTTAACTCAAAATACAGTCAAGAAAGTAGCTCTCAAGCCGAGAAACGGGATCGACCATAAGCACTACCCTGAAATTACGTACAATTTTCAAATTTCTTGTACTTGCTAATTTGCGACCTCGGGCAGCTATGTTACCATGGAGGAACCACACAAGATTTGACTTTATAGGCTAGAACTGAAGTCGCGCCAACTGCTTAACTCAAAATACAGTCAAGAAAGTAGCTCTCAAGCCGAGAAACGGGACCGACCATAAGCACTAATGTGAAATTACATACAATTTTCAAATTTCTTGTACTTGCTAACTTTGCGACCTCGGGCAGCTATGTTACCATGGAGGAACCACACAAGATTTGACTTTATAGGCTAGAACTGAAATCGCGCCAACTGCTTAACTCAAAATACAGTCAAGAAAGTAGCTCTCAAGCCGAGAAACGGGATCGACCATAAGCACTACTGTGAAATTACATACAATTTTCAAATTTCTTGTACTTGCTAACTTTGCGACCTCGGGCAGCTATGTTACCATGGAGGAACCACACAAGATTTGACTTTATAGGCTAGAACTGAAGTCGCGCCAATTGCTTAACTCAAAATACAGTCAAGAAAGTAGCTCTCAAGCCGAGAAACGGGATCGACCATAAGCACTAATGTGAAATTACATACAATTTTCAAATTTCTTGTACTTGCTAACTTTGCGACCTCGGGCAGCTATGTTACCATGGAGGAACCACACAAGATTTGACTTTATAGGCTAGAACTGAAGTTGCGCCAACTGCTTAACTCAAAATACAGTCAAGAAATTAGCTCTCAAGCCGAGAAACGGGATCGACCATAAGCACTACCGTGAAATTACGTACAATTTTCAAATTTCTTGTACTTGCTAATTTTGCGACCTCGGGCAGCTATGTTACCATGGAGGAACCAC
This sequence comes from Merodon equestris, assembly GCA_958301585.1. NCBI lineage: Eukaryota > Metazoa > Arthropoda > Insecta > Diptera > Syrphidae > Merodon > Merodon equestris. Next base: position 32,478,857 of record OY284417.1, on the reverse strand, counting down.
ACAAGATTTGACTTTATAGGCTAGAACTGAAGTCGCGCCAACTGCTTAACTCAAAATACAGTCAAGAAAGTGGCTCTCAAGCCGAGAAACGGGACCGACCATAAGCACTAATGTGAAATGACATACAATTTTCAAATTTCTTGTACTTGCTAACTTTGCGACCTCGGGCAGCTATGTTACCATGGAGGAACCACACAAGATTTGACTTTATAGACTAGAACTGAAGTCGCGCCAACTGCTTAACTCAAAATATAGTCAAGAAAGTAGCTCTCAAGCCGAGAAACGGGATCGACCATAAGCACTAATGTGAAATTACATACAATTTTCAAATTTCTTGTACTTGCTAACTTTGCGACCTCGGGCAGATATGTTACCATGGAGGAACCACACAAGATTTGACTTTATAGGCTAGAACTGAAGTCGCGCCAACTGGTTAACTCAAAATACAGTCAAGAAAGTAGCTCTCAAGCCGAGAAACGGGACCGACCATAAGCACTAATGTGAAATTACATACAATTTTCAAATTTCTTGTACTTGCTAACTTTGCGACCTCGGGCAGCTATGTTACCATGGAGGAACCACACAAGATTTGACTTTATTGGCTAGAACTGAAGTCGCGCCAATTGCTTAACTCAAAATACAGTCAAGAAAGTAGCTCTCAAGCCGAGAAACGGGATCGACCATAAGCACTACCGTGAAATTACGTACAATTTTCAAATTTCTTGTACTTGCTAACTTTGCGACCTCGGGCAGCTATGTTACCATGAAGGAACCACACAAGATTTGACTATATAGGCTAGAACTGAAGTCGCGCCAACTGCTTAACTCAAAATACAGTCAAGAAAGTAGCTCTCAAGCCGAGAAACGGGACCGACCTTAAGCACTAATGTGAAATTACATACAATTTTCAAATTTCTTGTACTTGCTAACTTTGCGACCTCGGGCAGCTATGTTACCATGGAGGAACCACACAAGATTTGACTTTATAGACTAGAACTGAAGTCGCGCCAACTGCTTAACTCAAAATATAGTCAAGAAAGTAGCTCTCAAGCCGAGAAACGGGATCGACCATAAGCACTAATGTGAAATTACATACAATTTTCAAATTTATGTTACCATGGAGGAACCGAACAAGATTTGACTTTATAGGCTAGAACTGAAGTCGCGCCAACTGCTTAACTCAAAATACAGTCAAGAAAGTAGCTCTCAAGCCGAGAAACGGGACCGACCATAAGCACTAATGTGAAATTACATACAATTTTCAAATTTCTTGTACTTGCTAACTTTGCGACCTCGGGCAGCTATGTTACCATGGAGGAACCACACAAGATTTGACTTTATAGGCTAGAACTGAAGTTGCGCCAACTGCTTAACTCAAAATACAGTCAAGAAAGTAGCTCTCAAGCCGAGAAACGGGATCGACCATAAGCACTACCCTGAAATTACGTACAATTTTCAAATTTCTTGTACTTGCTAACTTTGCGACCTCGGGCAGCTATGTTACCATGGAGGAACCACACAAGATTTGACTTTATAGGCTAGAACTGAAGTCGCGCCAACTGCTTAACTCAAAATACAGTCAAGAAAGTAGCTCTCAAGCCGAGAAACGGGACCGACCATAAGCAATAATGTGAAATTACATACAATTTTCAAATTTCTTGTACTTGCTAATTTTGCGACCTCGGGCAGCTATGTTACCATGGAGGAACCACACAAAATTTGACTTTATAGGCTAGAACTGAAATCGCGCCAACTGCTTAACTCAAAATACAGTCAAGAAAGTAGCTCTCAAGCGGAGAAACGGGATCGACCATAAGCACTACCGTGAAATTACGTACAATTTTCAAATTACTTGTACTTGCTAACTTTGCGACCTCGGGCAGCTATGTTACCATCGAGGAACCACACAAGATTTGACTTTATAGGCTAGAACTGAAGTCGCGCCAACTGCCTAACTCAAAATACAGTCAAGAAAGTAGCTCTCAAGCCGAGAAACGGGACCGACCATAAGCACTAATGTGAAATTACATACAATTTTCAAATTTCTTGTACTTGCTAACTTTCCGACCTCGGGCAGCTATGTTACCATGGAGGAACCACACAAGATTTGACTTTATAGGCTAGAACTGAAGTCGCGCCAACTGCTTAACTCAAAATACAGTCAAAAAAGTAGCTCTCAAGCCGAGAAACGGGATCGACCATAAGCACTACCGTGAAATTACGTACAATTTTCAAATTTCTTGTACTTGCTAAATTTGCGACCTCGGGCAGCTATGTTACCATGGAGGAACCACACAAGATTTGACTTTATAGGCTAGAACTGAAGTCGCGCCAACTGCTTAACTCAAAATACAGTCAAGAAAGTAGCTCTCAAGCCGAGAAACGGGACCGACCGTAAGCACTAATGTGAAATTACATACAATTTTCAAATTTCTTGTACTTGCTAACTTTCCGACCCCGGGCAGCTATGTTACCATGGAGGAACCACACAAGATTTAACTTTATAGGCTAGAACTGAAGTCGCACCAACCGCTTAACTCAAAATACAGTCAAGAAAGTAGCTCTCAAGCCGAGAAACGGGATCGACCATAAGCACTACCGTGAAATTACGTACAATTTTCAAATTTCTTGTACTTGCTAACTTTGCGACCTCGGGCAGCTATGTTACCATGGAGGAACCACACAAGATTTGACTCCATAGGCTAGAACTGAAGTTGCACCAACTGCTTAACTCAAAATACAGTCAAGAAAGTAGCTCTCAAGCCGAGAAACGGGATCGACCATAAGCACTACCCTGAAATTACGTACAATTTTCAAATTTCTTGTACTTGCTAACTTTGCGACCTCGGGCAGCTATGTTACCATGGAGGAACCACACAAGATTTGACTTTATAGGCTAGAACTGAAGTCGCGCCAACTGCTTAACTCAAAATACAGTCAAGAAAGTAGCTCTCAAGCCGAGAAACGGGACCGACCATAAGCACTAATGTGAAATTACATACAATTTTCAAATTTCTTGTACTTGCTAACTTTGCGACCTCGGGCAGCTATGTTACCATGGAGGAACCACACAAGATTTGACTTTATAGACTAGAACTGAAGTCGCGCCAACTGCTTAACTCAAAATGCAGTCAAGAAAGTAGCTCTCAAGCCGAGAAACGGGACCGACCATAAGCACTAATGTGAAATTACATACAATTTTCAAATTTCTTGTACTTGCTAACTTTGCGACCTCGGGCAGCTATGTTACCATGGAGGAACCACACAAGATTTGACTTTATAGGCTAGAACTGAAGTTGCGCCAACTGCTTAACTCAAAATACAGTCAAGAAAGTAGCTCTCAAGCCGAGAAACGGGACCGACCATAAGCACTAATGTGAAATTACATACAATTTTCAAATTTCTTGTACTTGCTAACTTTGCGACCTCGGGCAGCTATGTTACCATGGAGGAACCACACAAGATTTGACTTTATAGACTAGAACTGAAGTCGCGCCAACTGCTTAACTCAAAATATAGCCAAGAAAGTAGCTCTCAAGCCGAGAAACGGGATCGACCATAAGCACTAATGTGAAATTACATACAATTTTCAAATTTCTTGTACTTGCTAACTTTGCGACCTCGGGCAGCTATGTTACCATGGAGGAACCACACAAGATTTGACTTTATAGGCTAGAACTGAAGTCGCGCCAACTGCTTAACCCAAAATACAGTCAAGAAAGTAGCTCTCAAGCCGAGAAACGGGACCGACCATAAGCACTAATGTGAAATTACATACAATTTTCAAATTTCTTGTACTTGCTAACTTTGCGACCTCGGGCAGCTATGTTACCATGGAGGAACCACACAAGATTTGACTTTATAGGCTAGAACTGAAGTCGCGCCAACTGCTTAACTCAAAATACAGTCAAGAAAGTAGCTCTCAAGCCGAGAAACGGGACCGACCATAAGCACTAATGTGAAATTACATACAATTTTCAAATTTCTTGTACTTGCTAACTTTGCGACCTCGGGCAGCTATGTTACCATGGAGGAACCACACAAGATTTGACTTTATAGGCTAGAACTGAAGTTGCGCCGCCTGCTTAACTCAAAATACAGTCAAGAAAGTAGCTCCCAAGCCGAGAAACGGGATCGACCATAAGCACTACCCTGAAATTACGCAAAATTTTCAAATTTCTTGTACTTGCTAACTTTGCGACCTCGGGCAGCTATGTTACCATGGAGGAACCACACAAGATTTGACTTTATAGGCTAGAACTGAAGTCGCGCCAACTGCTTAACTCAAAATACAGTCAAGAAAGTAGCTCTCAAGCCGAGAAACGGGACCGACCATAAGCACTAATGTGAAATTACATACAATTTTCAAATTTCTTGTACTTGCTAATTTTGCGACCTCGGGCAGCTATGTTACCATGGAGGAACCACACAAGATTTGACTTTATAGGCTAGAACTGAAGTCGCGCCAACTGCTTAACTCAAAATACAGTCAAGAAAGTAGCTCTCAAGCCGAGAAACGGGACCGACCATAAGCACTAATGTGAAATTACATACAATTTTCAAATTTCTTGTACTTGCTAACTTTGCGACCTCGGGCAGCTATGTTACCATGGAGGAACCACACAAGATTTGACTTTATAGGCTAGAACTGAAGTCGCACCAACTGCTTAACTCAAAATACAGTCAAGAAAGTAGCTCTCAAGCCGAGAAACGAGATCGACCATAAGCACTACCGTGAAATTACGTACAATTTTCAAATTTCTTGTACTTGCTAACTTTGCGACCTCGGGCAGCTATGTTACCATGGAGGAACCACACAAGATTTGACTTTGTAGGCTAGAACTGAAGTCGCGCCAACTGCTTAACTCAAAATACAGTCAAGAAAGTAGCTCTCAAGCCGAGAAACGGGACCGACCATAAGCACTAATGTGAAATTACATACAATTTTCAAATTTCTTATACTTGCTAACTTTGCGACCTCGGGCAGCTATGTTACCATGGAGGAACCACACAAGATTTGACTTTATAGGCTAGAACTGAAGTTGCGCCAACTGCTTAACTCAAAATACAGTCAAGAAAGTAGCTCTCAAGCCGAGAAACGGGATCGACCATAAGCACTACCCTGAAATTACGTACAATTTTCAAATTTCTTGTACTTGCTAACTTTGCGTCCTCGGGCAGCTATGTTACCATGGAGGAACCACACAAGATTTGACTTTATAGGCTAGAACTAAAGTCGCGCCAACTGCTTAACTCAAAATACAGTCAAGAAAGTAGCTCTCAAGCCGAGAAACGGGATCGACCATAAGCACTACCGTGAAAGTACGTACAATTTTCAAATTTCTTGTACTTGCTAACTTTGCGACCTCGGGCAGCTATGTTACCATGGAGGAACCACACAAGATTTGACTTTGTAGGCTAGAACTGAAGTCGCGCCAACTGCTTAACTCAAAATACAGTCAAGAAAGTAGCTCTCAAGCCGAGAAACGGGATCGACCATAAGCACTACCGTGAAAGTACGTACAATTTTCAAATTTCTTGTACTTGCTAACTTTGCGACCTCGGGCAGCTATGTTACCATGGAGGAACCACACAAGATTTGACTTTGTAGGCTAGAACTGAAGTCGCGCCAACTGCTTAACTCAAAATACAGTCAAGAAAGTAGCTCTCAAGCCGAGAAACGGGATCGACCATAAGCACTAATGTGAAATTACATACAATTTTCAAATTTCTTGTACTTGCTAACTTTGCGACCTCGGGCAGCTATGTTACCATGGAGGAACCACACAAGATTTGACTTTATAGGCTAGAACTGAAGTCGCGCCAACTGCTTAACTCAAAATACAGTCAAGAAAGTAGCTCTCAAGCCGAGAAACGGGATCGACCATAAGCACTACCGTGAAATTACGTACAATTTTCAAATTTCTTGTACTTGCTAACTTTACGACCTCGGGCAGCTATGTTACCATGGAGGAACCACACAAGATTTGACTTTATAGGCTAGAACTGAAGTCGCGACAACTGCTTAACTCAAAATACAGTCAAGAAATTAGCTCTCAAGCCGAGAAACGGGATCGACCATAAGCACTACCGTGAAATTACGTACAATTTGCAAATTTCTTGTACTTGCTAACTTTGCGACCTCGGGCAGCTACGTTACCATGGAGGAACCACACAAGATTTGACTTTATAGGCTAGAACTGAAGTCGCGCCAACTGCTTATCTCAAAATACAGTCAAGAAAGTAGCTCTCAAGCCGAGAAACGGGACCGACCATAAGCACTAATGTGAAATTACATACAATTTTCAAATTTCTTGTACTTGCTAACTTTGCGACCTCGGGCAGCTATGTTACCATGGAGGAACCACACAAGATTTGACTTTATAGACTAGAACTGAAGTCGCGCCAACTGCTTAACTCAAAATATAGTCAAGAAAGTAGCTCTCAAGCCGAGAAACGGGACCGACCATAAGCACTAATGTGAAATTACATACAATTTTCAAATTTCTTGTACTTGCTAACTTTGCGACCTCGGGCAGCTATGTTACCATGGAGGAACCACACAAGATTTGACTTTATAGGCTAGAACTGAAGTTGCGCCAACTGCTTAACTCAAAATACAGTCAAGAAATTAGCTCTCACGCCGAGAAACGGGATCGACCATAAGCACTACCGTGAAATTACGTACAATTTTCAAATTTCTTGTACTTGCTAACTTTGCGACCTCGGGCAGCTATGTTACCATGGAGGAACCACACAAGATTTGACTTTATAGACTAGAACTGAAGTCGCGCCAACTGCTTAGCTCAAAATATAGTCAAGAAAGTAGCTCTCAAGCCGAGAAACGGGACCGACCATAAGCACTAATGTGAAATTACATACAATTTTCAAATTTCTTGTACTTGCTAACTTTGCGACCTCGGGCAGCTATGTTACCATGGAGGAACCACACAAGATTTGACTGTATAGACTAGAACTGAAGTCGCGCCAACTGCTTAACTCAAAATATAGTCAAGAAAGTAGCTCTCAAGCCGAGAAACGGGACCGACCATAAGCACTAATGTGAAATTACATACAATTTTCAAATTTCTTGTACTTGCTAACTTTGCGACCTCGGGCAGCTATGTTACCATGGAGGAACCACACAAGATTTGACTTTATAGGCTAGAACTGAAGTTGCGCCAACTGCTTAACTCAAAATACAGTCAAGAAAGTAGCTCTCAAGCCGAGAAACGGGATCGACCATAAGCACTACCCTGAAATTACGTACAATTTTCAAATTTCTTGTACTTGCTAACTTTGCGACCTCGGGCAGCTATGTTACCATGGAGGAACCACACAAGATTTGACTTTGTAGGCTAGAACTGAAGTCGCGCCAACTGCTTAACTCAAAATACAGTCAAGAAAGTAGCTCTCAAGCCGAGAAACGGGACCGACCATAAGCACTAATGTGAAATTACATACAATATTCACATTTCTTGTACTTGCTAACTTTGCGACCTCGGGCAGCTATGTTACCATGGAGGAACCACACAAGATTAGACTTTATAGGCTAGAACTGAAGTCGCGCCAACTGCTTAACTCAAAATACAGTCAAGAAAGTAGCTCTCAAGCCGAGAAACGGGACCGACCATAAGCACTAATGTGAAATTACATACAATTTTGAAATTTCTTGTACTTGCTAACTTTGCGACCTCGGGCAGCTATGTTACCATGGAGGAACCACACAAGGTTTGACTTTATAGGCTAGAACTGAAGTCGCGCCAACTGCTTATCTCAAAATACAGTCAAGAAAGTAGCTCTCAAGCCGAGAAACGGGACCGACCATAAGCACTAATGTGAAATTACATACAATTTTCAAATTTCTTGTACTTGCTAACTTTGCGACCTCGGGCAGCTATGTTACCATGGAGGAACCACACAAGATTTGACTTTATAGACTAGAACTGAAGTCGCGCCAACTGCTTAACTCAAAATATAGTCAAGAAAGTAGCTCTCAAGCCGAGAAACGGGATCGACCATAAGCACTAATGTGAAATTACATACAATTTTCAAATTTCTTGTACTTGCTAACTTTGCGACCTCGGGCAGCTATGTTACCATGGAGGAACCACACAAGATTTGACTTTATAGGCTAGAACTGAAGTCGCGCCAACTGCTTAACTCAAAATACAGTCAAGAAATTAGCTCTCAAGCCGAGAAACGGGATCGACCATAAGCACTACCGTGAAACTACGTACAATTTTCAAATTTCTTGTACTTGCTAACTTTGCGACCTCGGGCAGCTATGTTACCATGGAGGAACCACACAAGATTTGACTTTATAGGCTAGAACTGAAGTCGCGCCAACTGCTTAACTCAAAATACAGTCAAGAAAGTAGCTCTCAAGCCGAGAAACGGGACCGACCATAAGCACTAATGTGAAATTACATACAATTTTCAAATTTCTTGTACTTGCTAACTTTCCGACCTCGGGCAGCTATGTTACCATGGAGGAACCACACAAGATTTGACTTTATAGGCTAGAACTGAAGTCGCGCCAACTGCTTAACTCAAAATACAGTCAAGAAAGTAGCTCTCAAGCCGAGAAACGGGATCGACCATAAGCACTAATGTGAAATTACATACAATTTTCAAAATTTCTTGTACTTGCTAACTTTGCGACCTCGGGCAGCTATGTTACCATGGAGGAACCACACAAGATTTGATTTTATAGGCTAGAACTGAAGTCGCGCCAACTGCTTAACTCAAAATACAGTCAAGAAAGTAGCTCTCAAGCCGAGAAACGGGACCGACCATAAGCACTAATGTGAAATTACATACAATTTTCAAATTTCTTGTACTTGCTAACTTTGCGACCTCGGGCAGCTATGTTACCATGGAGGAACCACACAAGATTTGACTTTATAGGCTAGAACTGAAGTCGCGCCAACTGCCTAACTCAAAATACAGTCAAGAAAGTAGCTCTCAAGCCGAGAAACGGGACCGACCATAAGCACTAATGTGAAATTACATACAATTTTCAAATTTCTTGTACTTGCTAACTTTGCGACCTCGGGCAGCTATGTTACCATGGAGGAACCACACAAGATTTGACTTTATGGGCTAGAACTGAAGTCGCGCCAACTGCTTAACTCAAAATACAGTCAAGAAAGTAGTTCTCAAGCCGAGAAACGGGATCGACCATAAGCACTACCCTGAAATTACGTACAATTTTCAAATTTCTTGTACTTGCTAACTTTGCGACCTCGGGCAGCTATGTTACCATGGAGGAACCACACAAGATTTGACTTTATAGACTAGAACTGAAGTCGCGCCAACTGCTTAACTCAAAATACAGTCAAGAAATTAGCTCTCAAGCCGAGAAACGGGATCGACCATAAGCACTACCGTGAAATTACGTACAATTTTCAAATTTCTTGTACTTGCTAATTTTGCGACATCGGGCAGCTATGTTACCATGGAGGAACCACACAAGATTTGACTTTATAGGCTAGAACTGAAGTCGCGCCAACTGCCTAACTCAAAATACAGTCAAGAAATTAGCTCTCAAGCCGAGAAACGGGATCGACCATAAGCACTACCGTGAAATTACGTACAATTTTCAAATTTCTTGTACTTGCTAACTTTGCGACCTCGGGCAGCTACGTTACCATGGAGGAACCACACAAGATTTGACTTTATAGGCTAGAACTGAAGTCGCGCCAACTGCTTAACTCAAAATACAATCAAGAAAGTAGCTCTCAAGCCGAGAAACGGGACCGACCATAAGCACTAATGTGAAATTACATACAATTTTCAAATTTCTTGTACTTGCTAACTTTGCGACCTCGGGCAGCTATGTTACCATGGAGGAACCACACAAGATTTGACTTTATAGACTAGAACTGAAGTCGCGCCAACTGCTTAACTCAAAATATAGTCAAGAAAGTAGCTCTCAAGCCGAGAAACGGGACCGACCATAAGCACTAATGCGAAATTACATACAATTTTCAAATTTCTTGTACTTGCTAACTTTGCGACCTCGGGCAGCTATGTTACCATGGAGGAACCACACAAGGTTTGACTTTATAGACTAGAACTGAAGTCGCGCCAACTGCTTAACTCAAAATATAGTCAAGAAAGTAGCTCTCAAGCCGAGAAACGGGATCGACCATAAGCACTAATGTGAAATTACATACAATTTTCAAATTTCTTGTACTTGCTAACTTCGCGACCTCGGGCAGCTATGTTACCATGGAGGAACCACACAAGATTTGACTTTATAGGCTAGAACTGAAGTTGCGCCAACTGCTTAACTCAAAATACAGTCAAGAAATTAGCTCTCAAGCCGAGAAACGGGATCGACCATAAGCACTACCGTGAAATTACGTACAATTTTCAAATTTCTTGTACTTGCTAAGTTTGCGACCTCGGGCAGCTATGTTACCATGGAGGAACCACACAAGATTTGACTTTATAGACTAGAACTGAAGTCGCGCCAACTGCTTAACTCAAAATATAGTCAAGAAAGTAGCTCTCAAGCCGAGAAACGGGATCGACCATAAGCACTAATGTGAAATTACATACAATTTTCAAATTTCTTGTACTTGCTAACTTCGCGACCTCGGGCAGCTATGTTACCATGGAGGAACCACACAAGATTTGACTTTATAGGCTAGAACTGAAGTTGCGCCAACTGCTTAACTCAAAATACAGTCAAGAAATTAGCTCTCAAGCCGAGAAACGGGATCGACCATAAGCACTAATGTGAAATTACATACAATTTTCAAATTTCTTGTACTTGCTAACTTTGCGACCTCGGGCAGCTATGTTACCATGGAGGAACCACACAAGATTTGACTTTATAGGCTAGAACTGAAGTCGCGCCAACTGCTTAACTCAAAATACAGTCAAGAAATTAGCTCTCAAGCCGAGAAACGGGATCGACCATAAGCACTACCGTGAAACTACGTACAATTTTCAAATTTCTTGTACTTGCTAACTTTGCGACCTCGGGCAGCTATGTTACCATGGAGGAACCACACAAGATTTGACTTTATAGGCTAGAACTGAAGTCGCGCCAACTGCTTAACTCAAAATACAGTCAAGAAAGTAGCTCTCAAGCCGAGAAACGGGACCGACCATAAGCACTAATGTGAAATTACATACAATTTTCAAATTTCTTGTACTTGCTAACTTTCCGACCTCGGGCAGCTATGTTACCATGGAGGAACCACACAAGATTTGACTTTATAGGCTAGAACTGAAGTCGCGCCAACTGCTTAACTCAAAATACAGTCAAGAAAGTAGCTCTCAAGCCGAGAAACGGGATCGACCATAAGCACTAATGTGAAATTACATACAATTTTCAAATTTCTTGTACTTGCTAACTTTGCGACCTCGGGCAGCTATGTTACCATGGAGGAACCACACAAGATGTGACTTTATAGGCTAGAACTGAAGTTGCTCCAACTGCTTAACTCAAAATACAGTCAAGAAATTAGCTCTCAAGCCGAGAAACGGGATCGACCATAAGCACTACCGTGAAATTACGTACAATTTTCAAATTTCTTGTACTTGCTAAGTTTGCGACCTCGGGCAGCTATGTTACCATGGAGGAACCACACAAGATTTCACTTTATAGGCTAGAACTAAAGTCGCGCCAACTGCTTAACTCAAAATACAGTCAAGAAAGTAGCTCTCAAGCCGAGAAACGGGACCGACCATAAGCACTAATGTGAAATTACATACAATTTTCAAATTTCTTGTACTTGCTAACTTTGCGACCTCGGGCAGCTATGTTACCATGGAGGAACCACACAAGATGTGACCTTATAGGCTAGAACTGAAGTTGCGCCAACTGCTTAACTCAAAATACAGTCAAGTAGCTCTCAAGCCGAGAAACGGGACCGACCATAAGCACTAATGTGAAATTACATACAATTTTCAAATTTCTTGTACTTGCTAACTTTGCGACCTCGGGCAGCTATGTTACCATGGTGGAACCACACAAGATTTGACTTTATAGACTAGAACTGAAGTCGCGCCAACTGCTTAACTCAAAATACAGTCAAGAAATTAGCTCTCAAGCCGAGAAACGGGATCGACCATAAGCACTACCGTGAAATTACGTACAATTTTCAAATTTCTTGTACTTGCTAATTTTGCGACCTCGGGCAGCTATGTTACCATGGAGGAACCACACAAGATTTGACTTTATAGGCTAGAACTGAAGTCGCGCCAACTGCTTAACTCAAAATACAGTCAAGAAATTAGCTCTCAAGCCGAGAAACGGGATCGACCATAAGCACTACCGTGAAATTACGTACAATTTTCAAATTTCTTGTACTTGCTAACTTTGCGACCTCGGGCAGCTACGTTACCATGGAGGAACCACACAAGATTTGACTTTATAGGCTAGAACTGAAGTCGCGCCAACTGCTTAACTCAAAATACAATCAAGAAAGTAGCTCTCAAGCCGAGAAACGGGACCGACCATAAGCACTAATGTGAAATTACATACAATTTTCAAATTTCTTGTACTTGCTAACTTTGCGACCTCGGGCAGCTATGTTACCATGGAGGAACCACACAAGATTTGACTTTATAGACTAGAACTGAAGTCGCGCCAACTGCTTAACTCAAAATATAGTCAAGAAAGTAGCTCTCAAGCCGAGAAACGGGACCGACCATAAGCACTAATGCGAAATTACATACAATTTTCAAATTTCTTGTACTTGCTAACTTTGCGCCCTCGGGCAGCTATGTTACCATGGAGGAACCACACAAGGTTTGACTTTATAGACTAGAACTGAAGTCGCGCCAACTGCTTAACTCAAAATACAGTCAAGAAAGTAGCTCTCAAGCCGAGAAACGGGATCGGCCATAAGCACTACCCTGAAATTACGTACAATTTTCAAATTTCTTGTACTTGCTAACTTTGCGACCTCGGGCAGCTATGTTACCATGGAGGAACCACACAAGATTTGACTTTATAGGCTAGAACTGAAGTCGCGCCAACTGCTTAACTCAAAATACAGTCAATAAAGTAGCTCTCAAGCCGAGAAACGGGACCGACCATAAGCACTAATGTGAAATTACATACAATTTTCAAATTTCTTGTACTTGCTAACTTTGCGAACTCGGGCAGCTATGTTACCATGGAGGAACCACACAAGATTTGACTTTATAGGCTAGAACTGAAATCGCGCCAACTGCTTAACTCAAAATATAGTCAAGAAAGTAGCTGTCAAGCCGAGAAACGGGATCGACCATAAGCACTAATGTGAAATTACATACAATTTTCAAATTTCTTGTACTTGCTAACTTTGCGACCTCGGGCAGCTATGTTACCATGGAGGAACCACACAAGATGTGACTTTATAGGCTAGAACTGAAGTTGCGCCAACTGCTTAACTCAAAATACAGTCAAGAAATTAGCTCTCAAGCCGAGAAACGGGATCGACCATAAGCACTACCGTGAAATTACGTACAATTTTCAAATTTCTTGTACTTGCTAACTTTGCGACCTCGGGCAGCTATGTTACCATGGAGGAACCACACAAGATTTGACTTTATAGGCTAGAACTGAAGTCGCGCCAACTGCTTAACTCAAAATATAGTCAAGAAAGTAGCTCTCAAGCCGAGAAACGGGATCGACCATAAGCACTAATGTGAAATTACATACAATTTTCAAATTTCTTGTACTTGCTAATTTTGCGACCTAGGGCAGCTATGTTACCATGGAGGAACCACACAAGATTTGACTTTATAGACTAGAACTGAAATCGCGCCAACTGCTTAACTCAAAATATAGTCAAGAAAGTAGCTCTTAAGCCGAGAAACGGGATCGACCATAAGCACTAATGTGAAATTACATACAATTTTCAAATTTCTTGTACTTGCTAACTTTGCGACCTTGGGCAGCTATGTTACCATGGAGGAACCACACAAGATTTGACTTTATAGGCTAGAACTGAAGTTGCGCCAACTGCTTAACTCAAAATACAGTCAAGAAAGTAGCTCTCAAGCCGAGAAACGGGATCGACCATAAGCACTACCCTGAAATTACGTACAATTTTCAAATTTCTTGTACTTGCTAACTTTGCGACCTCGGGCAGCTATGTTACCATGGAGGAACCACACAAGATTTGACTTTGTAGGCTAGAACTGAAGTCGCGCCAACTGCTTAACTCAAAATACAGTCAAGAAAGTAGCTCTCAAGCCGAGAAACGGGACCGACCATAAGCACTAATGTGAAATTACATACAATTTTCAAATTTCTTGTACTTGCTAACTTTGCGACCTCGGGCAGCTATGTTACCATGGAGGAACCACACAAGATTTGACTTTATAGGCTAGAACTGAAGTTGCGCCAACTGCTTAACTCAAAATACAGTCAAGAAAGTAGCTCTCAAGCCGAGAAACGGGATCGACCATAAGCACTACCCTGAAATTACGTACAATTTTCAAATTTCTTGTACTTGCTAAATTTGCGAACTCGGCAAGCTATGTTACCATGGAGGAACCACACAAGATTTGACTTTATAGACTAGAACTGAAGTCGCGCCAACTGCTTAACTCAAAATATAGTCAAGAAAGTAGCTCTCAAGCCGAGAAACGGGATCGACCATAAGCACTAATGTGAAATTACATACAATTTTCAAATTTCTTGTACTTGCTAACTTTGCGACCTCGGGCAGCTATGTTACCATGGAGGAACCACACAAGATTTGACTTTATAGGCTAGAACTGAAGTTGCGCCAACTGCTTAACTCAAAATACAGTCAAGAAAGTAGCTCTCAAGCCGAGAAACGGGATCGACCATAAGCACTACCCTGAAATTACGTACAATTTTCAAATTTCTTGTACTTGCTAAATTTGCGAACTCGGCAAGCTATGTTACCATGGAGGAACCACACAAGATGTGACTTTATAGGCTAGAACTGAAGTCGCGCCAACTGCTTAACTCAAAATACAGTCAAGTAGCTCTCAAGCCGAGAAACGGGATCGACCATAAGCACTACCCTGAAATTACGTACAATTTTCAAATTTCTTGTACTTGCTAACTTTGCGACCTCGGGCAGCTATGTTACCATGGAGGAACCACACAAGATTTGACTTTGTAGGCTAGAACTGAAGTCGCGCCAACTGCTTAACTCAAAATACAGTCAAGAAATTAGCTCTCAAGCCGAGAAACGGGATCGACCATAAGCACTACCGTGAAATTACGTACATTTTTCAAAATTCTTGTACTTGCTAACTTTGCGACCTCGGGCAGCTATGTTACCATGGAGGAACCACACAAGATTTGACTTTATAGGCTAGAACTGAAGTCGCGCCAACTGCTTAACTCAAAATACAGACAAGAAATTAGCTCTCAAGCCGAGAAACCTGATCGACCATAAGCACTACCGTGAAATTACGTACAATTTTCAAATTTCTTGTACTTGCTAAATTTGCGACCTCGGGCAGCTATGTTACCATGGAGGAACCACACAAGATTTGACTTTATAGACTAGAACTGAAATCGCGCCAACTGCTTAACTCAAAATATAGTCAAGAAAGTAGCTCTCAAGCCGACAAACGGGATCGACCATAAGCACTAGTGTGAAATTACATACAATTTTCAAATTTCTTGTACTTGCTAACTTTGCGACCTCGGGCAGCTATGTTACCATGGAGGAACCACACAAGATTTGACTTTATAGACTAGAACTGAAATCGCGCCAACTGCTTAACTCAAAATATAGTCAAGAAAGTAGCTCTCAAGCCGAGAAACGGGATCGACCATAAGCACTAATGTGAAATTACATACAATTTTCAAATTTCTTGTACTTGCTAACTTTGCGACCTCGGGCAGCTATGTTACCATGGAGGAACCACACAAGATTTGACTTTATAGGCTAGAACTGAAGTTGCGCCAACTGCTTAACTCAAAATACAGTCAAGAAAGTAGCTCTCAAGCCGAGAAACGGGATCGACCATAAGCACTACCCTGAAATTACGTACAATTTTCAAATTTCTTGTACTTGCTAACTTTGCGACCTCGGGCAGCTATGTTACCATGGAGGAACCACACAAGATTTGACTTTGTAGGCTAGAACTGAAGTCGCGCCAACTGCTTAACTCAAAATACAGTCAAGAAAGTAGCTCTCAAGCCGAGAAACGGGACCGACCATAAGCACTAATGTGAAATTACATACAATTTTCAAATTTCTTGTACTTGCTAATTTTGCGACCTCGGGCAGCTATGTTACCATGGAGGAACCACACAAGATTTGACTTTATAGGCTAGAACTGAAGTTGCGCCAACTGCTTAACTCAAAATACAGTCAAGAAAGTAGCTCTCAAGCCGAGAAACGGGATCGACCATAAGCACTACCCTGAAATTACGTACAATTTTCAAATTTCTTGTACTTGCTAAATTTGCGACCTCGGGCAGCTATGTTACCATAGAGGAACCACACAAGATTTGACTTTATAGACTAGAACTGAAGTCGCGCCAACTGCTTAACTCAAAATATAGTCAAGAAAGTAGCTCTCAAGCCGAGAAACGGGACCGACCATAAGCACTAATGTGAAATTACATACAATTTTCAAATTTCTTGTACTTGCTAACTTTGCGACCTCGGGCAGCTATGTTACCATGGAGGAACCACACAAGATTTGACTTTATAGGCTAGAACTGAAGTCGCGCCAACAGCTTAACTCAAAATACAGTCAAGTAGCTCTCAAGCCGAGAAACGGGACCGACCATAAGCACTAATGTGAAATTACATACAATTTTCAAATTTCTTGTACTTGCTATATTTGCGACCTAGGGCAGCTATGTTACCATGGAGGAACCACACAAGATTTGACTTTATAGGCTAGAACTGAAGTCGCGCCAACTGCTTAACTCAAAATACCGTCAAGAAATTAGCTCTCAAGCCGAGAAACGGGATCGACCATAAGCACTAATGTGAAATTACATACAATTTTCAAATTTCTTGTACTTGCTAACTTTGCGACCTCGGGCAGCTATGTTACCATGGAGGAACCACACAAGATTTGACTTTATAGACTAGAACTGAAATCGCGCCAACTGCTTAACTCAAAATATAGTCAAGAAAGTAGCTCTCAAGCCGAGAAACGGGATCGACCATAAGCACTAATGTGAAATTACATACAATTTTCAAATTTCTTGTACTTGCTAACTTTGCGACCTCGGGCAGCTATGTTACCATGGAGGAACCACACAAGGTTTGACTTTATAGACTAGAACTGAAGTCGCGCCAACTGCTTAACTCAAAATGTAGTCAAGAAAGTAGCTCTCAAGCCGAGAAACGGGATCGACCATAAGCACTAATGTGAAATTACATACAATTTTCAAATTTCTTGTACTTGCTAACTTCGCGACCTCGGGCAGCTATGTTACCATGGAGGAACCACACAAGATTTGACTTTATAGGCTAGAACTGAAGTTGCGCCAACTGCTTAACTCAAAATATAGTCAAGAAAGTAGCTCTCAAGCCGAGAAACGGGATCGACCATAAGCACTAATGTGAAATTACATACAATTTTCAAATTTCTTGTACTTGCTAACTTTGCGACCTCGGGCAGCTATGTTACCATGGAGGAACCACACAAGATGTGACTTTATAGGCTAGAACTGAAGTTGCTCCAACTGCTTAACTCAAAATACAGTCAAGAAATTAGCTCTCAAGCCGAGAAACGGGATCGACCATAAGCACTACCGTGAAATTACGTACAATTTTCAAATTTCTTGTACTTGCTAACTTTGCGACCTCGGGCAGCTATGTTACCATGGAGGAACCACACAAGATTTGACTTTATAGGCTAGAACTAAAGTCGCGCCAACTGCTTAACTCAAAATACAGTCAAGAAAGTAGCTCTCAAGCCGAGAAACGGGACCGACCATAAGCACTAATGTGAAATTACATACAATTTTCAAATTTCTTGTACTTGCTAACTTTGCGACCTCGGGCAGCTATGTTACCATGGAGGAACCACACAAGATGTGACCTTATAGGCTAGAACTGAAGTTGCGCCAACTGCTTAACTCAAAATACAGTCAAGTAGCTCTCAAGCCGAGAAACGGGACCGACCATAAGCACTAATGTGAAATTACATACAATTTTCAAATTTCTTGTACTTGCTAACTTTGCGACCTCGGGCAGCTATGTTACCATGGAGGAACCACACAAGATTTGACTTTATAGACTAGAACTGAAGTCGCGCCAACTGCTTAACTCAAAATACAGTCAAGAAATTAGCTCTCAAGCCGAGAAACGGGATCGACCATAAGCACTACCGTGAAATTACGTACAATTTTCAAATTTCTTGTACTTGCTAATTTTGCGACCTCGGGCAGCTATGTTACCATGGAGGAACCACACAAGATTTGACTTAATAGGCTAGAACTGAAGTCGCGCCAACTGCTTAACTCAAAATACAGTCAAGAAATTAGCTCTCAAGCCGAGAAACGGGATCGACCATAAGCACTACCGTGAAATTACGTACAATTTTCAAATTTCTTGTACTTGCTAACTTTGCGACCTCGGGCAGCTACGTTACCATGGAGGAACCACACAAGATTTGACTTTATAGGCTAGAACTGAAGTCGCGCCAACTGCTTAACTCAAAATACAATCAAGAAAGTAGCTCTCAAGCCGAGAAACGGGACCGACCATAAGCACTAATGTGAAATTACATACAATTTTCAAATTTCTTGTACTTGCTAACTTTGCGACCTCGGGCAGCTATGTTACCATGGAGGAACCACACAAGATTTGACTTTATAGACTAGAACTGAAGTCGCGCCAACTGCTTAACTCAAAATATAGTCAAGAAAGTAGCTCTCAAGCCGAGAAACGGGACCGACCATAAGCACTAATGCGAAATTACATACAATTTTCAAATTTCTTGTACTTGCTAACTTTGCGCCCTTGGGCAGCTATGTTACCATGGAGGAACCACACAAGGTTTGACTTTATAGACTAGAACTGAAGTCGCGCCAACTGCTTAACTCAAAATACAGTCAAGAAAGTAGCTCTCAAGCCGAGAAACGGGATCGACCATAAGCACTACCCTGAAATTACGTACAATTTTCAAATTTCTTGTACTTGCTAACTTTGCGACCTCGGGCAGCTATGTTACCATGGAGGAACCACACAAGATTTGACTTTATAGGCTAGAACTGAAGTCGCGCCAACTGCTTAACTCAAAATACAGTCAATAAAGTAGCTCTCAAGCCGAGAAACGGGACCGACCATAAGCACTAATGTGAAATTACATACAATTTTCAAATTTCTTGTACTTGCTAACTTTGCGAACTCGGGCAGCTATGTTACCATGGAGGAACCACACAAGATTTGACTTTATAGGCTAGAACTGAAATCGCGCCAACTGCTTAACTCAAAATATAGTCAAGAAAGTAGCTGTCAAGCCGAGAAACGGGATCGACCATAAGCACTAATGTGAAATTACATACAATTTTCAAATTTCTTGTACTTGCTAACTTTGCGACCTCGGGCAGCTATGTTACCATGGAGGAACCACACAAGATGTGACTTTATAGGCTAGAACTGAAGTTGCGCCAACTGCTTAACTCAAAATACAGTCAAGAAATTAGCTCTCAAGCCGAGAAACGGGATCGACCATAAGCACTACCGTGAAATTACGTACAATTTTCAAATTTCTTGTACTTGCTAACTTTGCGACCTCGGGCAGCTATGTTACCATGGAGGAACCACACAAGATTTGACTTTATAGGCTAGAACTGAAGTCGCGCCAACTGCTTAACTCAAAATATAGTCAAGAAAGTAGCTCTCAAGCCGAGAAACGGGATCGACCATAAGCACTAATGTGAAATTACATACAATTTTCAAATTTCTTGTACTTGCTAATTTTGCGACCTAGGGCAGCTATGTTACCATGGAGGAACCACACAAGATTTGACTTTATAGACTAGAACTGAAATCGCGCCAACTGCTTAACTCAAAATATAGTCAAGAAAGTAGCTCTCAAGCCGAGAAACGGGATCGACCATAAGCACTAATGTGAAATTACATACAATTTTCAAATTTCTTGTACTTGCTAACTTTGCGACCTCGGGCAGCTATGTTACCATGGAGGAACCACACAAGATTTGACTTTATAGGCTAGAACTGAAGTTGCGCCAACTGCTTAACTCAAAATACAGTCAAGAAAGTAGCTCTCAAGCCGAGAAACGGGACCGACCATAAGCACTAATGTGAAATTACATACAATTTTCAAATTTCTTGTACTTGCTAACTTTGCGACCTCGGGCAGCTATGTTACCATGGAGGAACCACACAAGATTTGACTTTGTAGGCTAGAACTGAAGTCGCGCCAACTGCTTAACTCAAAATACAGTCAAGAAAGTAGCTCTCAAGCCGAGAAACGGGACCGACCATAAGCACTAATGTGAAATTACATACAATTTTCAAATTTCTTGTACTTGCTAACTTTGCGACCTCGGGCAGCTATGTTACCATGGAGGAACCACACAAGATTTGACTTTATAGGCTAGAACTGAAGTTGCGCCAACTGCTTAACTCAAAATACAGTCAAGAAAGTAGCTCTCAAGCCGAGAAACGGGATCGACCATAAGCACTACCCTGAAATTACGTACAATTTTCAAATTTCTTGTACTTGCTAACTTTGCGACCTCGGGCAGCTATGTTACCATGGAGGAACCACACAAGATTTGACTTTGTAGGCTAGAACTGAAGTCGCGCCAACTGCTTAACTCAAAATACAGTCAAGAAAGTAGCTCTCAAGCCGAGAAACGGGACCGACCATAAGCACTAATGTGAAATTACATACAATTTTCAAATTTCTTGTACTTGCTAACTTTGCGACCTCGGGCAGCTATGTTACCATGGAGGAACCACACAAGATTTGACTTTATAGGCTAGAACTGAAGTTGCGCCAACTGCTTAACTCAAAATACAGTCAAGAAAGTAGCTCTCAAGCCGAGAAACGGGATCGACCATAAGCACTACCCTGAAATTACGTACAATTTTCAAATTTCTTGTACTTGCTAAATTTGCGAACTCGGCAAGCTATGTTACCATGGAGGAACCACACAAGATTTGACTTTATAGACTAGAACTGAAGTCGCGCCAACTGCTTAACTCAAAATATAGTCAAGAAAGTAGCTCTCAAGCCGAGAAACGGGATCGACCATAAGCACTAATGTGAAATTACATACAATTTTCAAATTTCTTGTACTTGCTAAATTTGCGACCTCGGGCAGCTATGTTACCATGGAGGAACCACACAAGATGTGACTTTATAGGCTAGAACTGAAGTCGCGCCAACTGCTTAACTCAAAATACAGTCAAGTAGCTCTCAAGCCGAGAAACGGGATCGACCATAAGCACTACCCTGAAATTACGTACAATTTTCAAATTTCTTGTACTTGCTAACTTTGCGACCTCGGGCAGCTATGTTACCATGGAGGAACCACACAAGGTTTGACTTTGTAGGCTAGAACTGAAGTCGCGCCAACTGCTTAACTCAAAATACAGTCAAGAAATTAGCTCTCAAGCCGAGAAACGGGATCGACCATAAGCACTACCGTGAAATTACGTACATTTTTCAAAATTCTTGTACTTGCTAACTTTGCGACCTCGGGCAGCTATGTTACCATGGAGGAACCACACAAGATTTGACTTTATAGGCTAGAACTGAAGTTGCGCCAACTGCTTAACTCAAAATACAGTCAAGAAATTAGCTCTCAAGCCGAGAAACCTGATCGACCATAAGCACTACCGTGAAATTACGTACAATTTTCAAATTTCTTGTACTTGCTAAATTTGCGACCTCGGGCAGCTATGTTACCATGGAGGAACCACACAAGATTTGACTTTATAGACTAGAACTGAAATCGCGCCAACTGCTTAACTCAAAATATAGTCAAGAAAGTAGCTCTCAAGCCGAGAAACGGGATCGACCATAAGCACTAATGTGAAATTACATACAATTTTCAAATTTCTTGTACTTGCTAACTTTGCGACCTCGGGCAGCTATGTTACCATGGAGGAACCACACAAGATTTGACTTTATAGACTAGAACTGAAATCGCGCCAACTGCTTAACTCAAAATATAGTCAAGAAAGTAGCTCTCAAGCCGAGAAACGGGATCGACCATAAGCACTAATGTGAAATTACATACAATTTTCAAATTTCTTGTACTTGCTAACTTTGCGACCTCGGGCAGCTATGTTACCATGGAGGAACCACACAAGATTTGACTTTATAGGCTAGAACTGAAGTTGCGCCAACTGCTTAACTCAAAATACAGTCAAGAAAGTAGCTCTCAAGCCGAGAAACGGGATCGACCATAAGCACTACCCTGAAATTACGTACAATTTTCAAATTTCTTGTACTTGCTAACTTTGCGACCTCGGGCAGCTATGTTACCATGGAGGAACCACACAAGATTTGACTTTGTAGGCTAGAACTGAAGTCGCGCCAACTGCTTAACTCAAAATACAGTCAAGTAGCTCTCAAGCCGAGAAACGGGACCGACCATAAGCACTAATGTGAAATTACATACAATTTTCAAATTTCTTGTACTTGCTAACTTTGCGACCTCGGGCAGCTATGTTACCATGGAGGAACCACACAAGATTTGACTTTATAGGCTAGAACTGAAGTTGCGCCAACTGCTTAACTCAAAATACAGTCAAGAAAGTAGCTCTCAAGCCGAGAAACGGGATCGACCATAAGCACTACCCTGAAATTACGTACAATTTTCAAATTTCTTGTACTTGCTAAATTTGCGACCTCGGGCAGCTATGTTACCATAGAGGAACCACACAAGATTTGACTTTATAGACTAGAACTGAAGTCGCGCCAACTGCTTAACTCAAAATATAGTCAAGAAAGTAGCTCTCAAGCCGAGAAACGGGATCGACCATAAGCACTAATGTGAAATTACATACAATTTTCAAATTTCTTGTACTTGCTAACTTTGCGACCTCGGGCAGCTATGTTACCATGGAGGAACCACACAAGATTTGACTTTATAGGCTAGAACTGAAGTCGCGCCAACAGCTTAACTCAAAATACAGTCAAGTAGCTCTCAAGCCGAGAAACGGGACCGACCATAAGCACTAATGTGAAATTACATACAATTTTCAAATTTCTTGTACTTGCTAATTTTGCGACCTAGGGCAGCTATGTTACCATGGAGGAACCACACAAGATTTGACTTTATAGGCTAGAACTGAAGTCGCGCCAACTGCTTAACTCAAAATACCGTCAAGAAATTAGCTCTCAAGCCGAGAAACGGGATCGACCATAAGCACTAATGTGAAATTACATACAATTTTCAAATTTCTTGTACTTGCTAACTTTGCGACCTCGGGCAGCTATGTTACCATGGAGGAACCACACAAGATTTGACTTTATAGACTAGAACTGAAATCGCGCCAACTGCTTAACTCAAAATATAGTCAAGAAAGTAGCTCTCAAGCCGAGAAACGGGATCGACCATAAGCACTAATGTGAAATTACATACAATTTTCAAATTTCTTGTACTTGCTAACTTTGCGACCTCGGGCAGCTATGTTACCATGGAGGAACCACACAAGATTTGACTTTATAGGCTAGAACTGAAGTTGCGCCAACTGCTTAACTCAAAATACAGTCAAGAAAGTAGCTCTCAAGCCGAGAAACGGGATCGACCATAAGCACTACCCTGAAATTACGTACAATTTTCAAATTTCTTGTACTTGCTAACTTTGCGACCTCGGGCAGCTATGTTACCATGGAGGAACCACACAAGATTTGACTTTGTAGGCTAGAACTGAAGTCGCGCCAACTGCTTAACTCAAAATACAGTCAAGAAAGTAGCTCTCAAGCCGAGAAACGGGACCGACCATAAGCACTAATGTGAAATTACATACAATTTTCAAATTTCTTGTACTTGCTAACTTTGCGACCTCGGGCAGCTATGTTACCATGGAGGAACCACACAAGATTTGACTTTATAGGCTAGAACTGAAGTTGCGCCAACTGCTTAACTCAAAATACAGTCAAGAAAGTAGCTCTCAAGCCGAGAAACGGGATCGACCATAAGCACTACCCTGAAATTACGTACAATTTTCAAATTTCTTGTACTTGCTAAATTTGCGACCTCGGGCAGCTATGTTACCATAGAGGAACCACACAAGATTTGACTTTATAGACTAGAACTGAAGTCGCGCCAACTGCTTAACTCAAAATATAGTCAAGAAAGTAGCTCTCAAGCCGAGAAACGGGATCGACCATAAGCACTAATGTGAAATTACATACAATTTTCAAATTTCTTGTACTTGCTAACTTTGCGACCTCGGGCAGCTATGTTACCATGGAGGAACCACACAAGATTTGACTTTATAGGCTAGAATTGAAGTCGCGCCAACTGCTTAACTCAAAATACAGTCAAGAAAGTAGCTCTCAAGCCGAGAAACGGGACCGACCATAAGCACTAATGTGAAATTACATACAATTTTCAAATTTCTTGTACTTGCTAAATTTGCGACCTCGGGCAGCTATGTTACCATGGAGGAACCACACAAGATTTGACTTTATAGACTAGAACTGAAATCGCGCCAACTGCTTAACTCAAAATATAGTCAAGAAAGTAGCTCTCAAGCCGAGAAACGGGATCGACCATAAGCACTAATGTGAAATTACATACAATTTTCAAATTTCTTGTACTTGCTAACTTTGCGACCTCGGGCAGCTATGTTACCATGGAGGAACCACACAAGATTTGACTTTATAGGCTAGAACTGAAGTTGCGCCAACTGCTTAACTCAAAATACAGTCAAGAAAGTAGCTCTCAAGCCGAGAAACGGGATCGACCATAAGCACTACCCTGAAATTACGTACAATTTTCAAATTTCTTGTACTTGCTAACTTTGCGACCTCGGGCAGCTATGTTACCATGGAGGAACCACACAAGATTTGACTTTGTAGGCTAGAACTGAAGTCGCGCCAACTGCTTAACTCAAAATACAGTCAAGAAAGTAGCTCTCAAGCCGAGAAACGGGACCGACCATAAGCACTAATGTGAAATTACATACAATTTTCAAATTTCTTGTACTTGCTAACTTTGCGACCTCGGGCAGCTATGTTACCATGGAGGAACCACACAAGATTTGACTTTATAGGCTAGAACTGAAGTTGCGCCAACTGCTTAACTCAAAATACAGTCAAGAAAGTAGCTCTCAAGCCGAGAAACGGGATCGACCATAAGCACTACCCTGAAATTACGTACAATTTTCAAATTTCTTGTACTTGCTAAATTTGCGACCTCGGGCAGCTATGTTACCATAGAGGAACCACACAAGATTTGACTTTATAGACTAGAACTGAAGTCGCGCCAACTGCTTAACTCAAAATATAGTCAAGAAAGTAGCTCTCAAGCCGAGAAACGGGATCGACCATAAGCACTAATGTGAAATTACATACAATTTTCAAATTTCTTGTACTTGCTAACTTTGCGACTTCGGGCAGCTATGTTACCATGGAGGAACCACACAAGATTTGACTTTATAGGCTAGAACTGAAGTCGCGCCATCAGCTTAACTCAAAATACAGTCAAGTAGCTCTCAAGCCGAGAAACGGGACCGACCATAAGCACTAATGTGAAATTACATACAATTTTCAAATTTCTTGTACTTGCTAATTTTGCGACCTAGGGCAGCTATGTTACCATGGAGGAACCACACAAGATTTGACTTTATAGGCTAGAACTGAAGTCGCGCCAACTGCTTAACTCAAAATACCGTCAAGAAATTAGCTCTCAAGCCGAGAAACGGGATCGACCATAAGCACTACCGTGAAATTACGTACAATTTTCAAAATTCTTGTACTTGCTAACTTTGCGACCTCGGGCAGCTATGTTACCATGGAGGAACCACACAAGATTTGACTTTATAGGCTAGAACTGAAGTCGCGCCAACTGCTTAACTCAAAATACAGTCAAGAAATTAGCTCTCAAGCCGAGAAACGGGATCGACCATAAGCACTACCGTGAAATTACGTACAATTTTCAAATTTCTTGTACTTGCTAACTTTGCGACCTCGGGCAGCTATGTTACCATGGAGGAACCACACAAGATTGGCTTTATAGGCTAGAACTGAAGTCGCGCCAACTGCTTAACTCAAAATACAGTCAAGAAAGTAGCTCTCAAGCCGAGAAACGGGACCGACCATAAGCACTAATGTGAAATTACATACAATTTTCAAATTTCTTGTACTTGCTAACTTTGCGACCTCGGGCAGCTATGTTACCATGGAGGAACCACACAAGATTTGACTTTATAGACTAGAACTGAAGTCGCGCCAACTGCTTAACTCAAAATATAGTCAAGAAAGTAGCTCTCAAGCCGAGAAACGGTATCGACCATAAGCACTAATGTGAAATTACATACAATTTTCAAATTTCTTGTACTTGCTAACTTTGCGACCTCGGGCAGCTATGTTACCATGGAGGAACCACACAAGATTTGACTTTATAGGCTAGAACTGAAATCGCGCCAAATGCTTAACTCAAAATACAGTCAAGAAAGTAGCGCTCAAGCCGAGAAACGGGACCGACCATAAGCACTAATGTGAAATTACATACAATTTTCAAATTTCTTGTACTTGCTAACTTTGCGACCTCGGGCAGCTATGTTACCATGGAGGAACCACACAAGATTTGACTTTATAGGCTAGAACTGAAGTTGCGCCAACTGCTTAACTCAAAATACAGTCAAGAAAAGAGCTCTCAAGCCGAGAAACAGGATCGACCATAAGCACTACCCTGAAATTACGTACAATTTTCAAATTTCTTGTACTTGCTAACTTTGCGACCTCGGGCAGCTATGTTACCATGGAGGAACCACACAAGATTTGACTTTATAGGCTAGAACTGAAGTTGCGCCAACTGCTTAACTCAAAATAGAGTCAAGAAATTAGCTCTCAAGCCGAGAAACGGGATCGACCATAAGCACTACCGTGAAATTACGTACAATTTTCAAATTTCTTGTACTTGCTAACTTTGCGACCTCGGGCAGCTATGTTACCATGGAGGAACCACACAAGATTTGACTTTATAGGCTAGAACTGAAGTTGCGCCAACTGCTTAACTCAAAATACAGTCAAGAAATTAGCTCTCAAGCCGAGAACCGGGATCGACCATAAGCACTACCGTGAAATTACGTACAATTTTCAAATTTCTTGTACTTGCTAACTTTGCGACCTCGGGCAGCTATGTTACCATGGAGGAACCACACAAGATTTGACTTTATAGGCTAGAACTGAAGTCGCGCCAACTGCTTTACTCAAAATACAGTCAAGAAAGTAGCTCTCAAGCCGAGAAACGGGACCGACCATAAGCACTAATGTGAAATTACATACAATTTTCAAATTTCTTGTACTTGCTAACTTTGCGACCTCGGGCAGCTATGTTACCATGGAGGAACCACACAAGATTTGACTTTATAGACTAGAACTGAAGTCGCGCCAACTGCTTAACTCAAAATATAGTCAAGAAAGTAGCTCTCAAGCCGAGAAACGGGATCGACCATAAGCACTACCCTGAAATTACGTACAATTTTCAAATTTCTTGTACTTGCTAACTTTGCGACCTCGGGCAGCTATGTTACCATGGAGGAACCACACAAGATTTGACTTTATAGGCTAGAACTGAAGTCGCGCCAACTGCTTAACTCAAAATATAGTCAAGAAAGTAGCTCTCAAGCCGAGAAACGGGATCGACCATAAGCACTACCCTGAAATTACGTACAATTTTCAAATTTCTTGTACTTGCTAACTTTGCGACCTCGGGCAGCTATGTTACCATGGAGGAACCACACAAGATTTGACTTTATAGGCTAGAACTAAAGTCGCGCCAACTGCTTAACTCAAAATACAGTCAAGAAAGTAGCTCTCAAGCCGAGAAACGGGATCGACCATAAGCACTACCCTGAAATTACGTACAATTTTCAAATTTCTTGTACTTGCTAACTTTGCGACCTCGGGCAGCTATGTTACCATGGAGGAACCACACAAGATTTGACTTTATAGGCTAGAACTAAAGTCGCGCCAACTGCTTAACTCAAAATACAGTCAAGAAAGTAGCTCTCAAGCCGAGAAACGGGATCGACCATAAGCACTACCGTGAAATTACGTACAATTTTCAAATTTCTTGTACTTGCTAACTTTGCGCCCTCGGGCAGCTATGTTACCATGGAGGAACCACACAAGGTTTGACTTTATAGACTAGAACTGAAGTCGCGCCAACTGCTTAACTCAAAATACAGTCAAGAAAGTAGCTCTCAAGCCGAGAAACGGGATCGACCATAAGCACTACCCTGAAATTACGTACAATTTTCAAATTTCTTGTACTTGCTAACTTTGCGACCTCGGGCAGCTATGTTACCATGGAGGAACCACACAAGATTTGACTTTATAGGCTAGAACTGAAGTCGCGCCAACTGCTTAACTCAAAATACAGTCAATAAAGTAGCTCTCAAGCCGAGAAACGGGACCGACCATAAGCACTAATGTGAAATTACATACAATTTTCAAATTTCTTGTACTTGCTAACTTTGCGACCTCGGGCAGCTATGTTACCATGGAGAAACCACACAAGATTTGACTTTATAGGCTAGAACTGAAATCGCGCCAACTGCTTAACTCAAAATATAGTCAAGAAAGTAGCTGTCAAGCCGAGAAACGGGATCGACCATAAGCACTAATGTGAAATTACATACAATTTTCAAATTTCTTGTACTTGCTAACTTTGCGACCTCGGGCAGCTATGTTACCAGGGAGGAACCACACAAGATGTGACTTTATAGGCTAGACCTGAAGTCGCGCCAACTGCTTAACTCAAAATACAGTCAAGAAAGTAGCTCTCAAGCCGAGAAACGGGATCGACCATAAGCACTACCCTGAAATTACGTACAATTTTCAAATTTCTTGTACTTGCTAACTTTGCGACCTCGGGCAGCTATGTTACCATGGAGGA
Source organism: Merodon equestris (assembly GCA_958301585.1). Taxonomy (NCBI): domain Eukaryota; kingdom Metazoa; phylum Arthropoda; class Insecta; order Diptera; family Syrphidae; genus Merodon; species Merodon equestris. The sequence continues at coordinate 32,449,828 of OY284417.1, read as the reverse complement.
ACCACACAAGATTTGACTTTATAGGCTAGAACTGAAGTCGCGCCAACTGCTTAACTCAAAATACAGTCAATAAAGTAGCTCTCAAGCCGAGAAACGGGATCGACCATAAGCACTACCGTGAAATTACGTACAATTTTCAAATTTCTTGTACTTGCTAACTTTGCGACCTCGGGCAGCTATGTTACCATGGAGGAACCACACAAGATTTGACTTTATAGGCTAGAACTGAAGTCGCGCCAACTGCTTTACTCAAAATACAGTCAAGAAAGTAGCTCTCAAGCCGAGAAACGGGACCGACCATAAGCACTAATGTGAAATTACATACAATTTTCAAATTTCTTGTACTTGCTAACTTTGCGACCTCGGGCAGCTATGTTACCATGGAGGAACCACACAAGATTTGACTTTATAGACTAGAACTGAAGTCGCGCCAACTGCTTAACTCAAAATATAGTCAAGAAAGTAGCTCTCAAGCCGAGAAACGGGATCGACCATAAGCACTACCCTGAAATTACGTACAATTTTCAAATTTCTTGTACTTGCTAACTTTGCGACCTCGGGCAGCTATGTTACCATGGAGGAACCACACAAGATTTGACTTTATAGGCTAGAACTGAAGTCGCGCCAACTGCTTAACTCAAAATATAGTCAAGAAAGTAGCTCTCAAGCCGAGAAACGGGATCGACCATAAGCACTACCCTGAAATTACGTACAATTTTCAAATTTCTTGTACTTGCTAACTTTGCGACCTCGGGCAGCTATGTTACCATGGAGGAACCACACAAGATTTGACTTTATAGGCTAGAACTAAAGTCGCGCCAACTGCTTAACTCAAAATACAGTCAAGAAAGTAGCTCTCAAGCCGAGAAACGGGATCGACCATAAGCACTACCCTGAAATTACGTACAATTTTCAAATTTCTTGTACTTGCTAACTTTGCGACCTCGGGCAGCTATGTTACCATGGAGGAACCACACAAGATTTGACTTTATAGGCTAGAACTAAAGTCGCGCCAACTGCTTAACTCAAAATACAGTCAAGAAAGTAGCTCTCAAGCCGAGAAACGGGATCGACCATAAGCACTACCGTGAAATTACGTACAATTTTCAAATTTCTTGTACTTGCTAACTTTGCGCCCTCGGGCAGCTATGTTACCATGGAGGAACCACACAAGGTTTGACTTTATAGACTAGAACTGAAGTCGCGCCAACTGCTTAACTCAAAATACAGTCAAGAAAGTAGCTCTCAAGCCGAGAAACGGGATCGACCATAAGCACTACCCTGAAATTACGTACAATTTTCAAATTTCTTGTACTTGCTAACTTTGCGACCTCGGGCAGCTATGTTACCATGGAGGAACCACACAAGATTTGACTTTATAGGCTAGAACTGAAGTCGCGCCAACTGCTTAACTCAAAATACAGTCAATAAAGTAGCTCTCAAGCCGAGAAACGGGACCGACCATAAGCACTAATGTGAAATTACATACAATTTTCAAATTTCTTGTACTTGCTAACTTTGCGACCTCGGGCAGCTATGTTACCATGGAGAAACCACACAAGATTTGACTTTATAGGCTAGAACTGAAATCGCGCCAACTGCTTAACTCAAAATATAGTCAAGAAAGTAGCTGTCAAGCCGAGAAACGGGATCGACCATAAGCACTAATGTGAAATTACATACAATTTTCAAATTTCTTGTACTTGCTAACTTTGCGACCTCGGGCAGCTATGTTACCAGGGAGGAACCACACAAGATGTGACTTTATAGGCTAGACCTGAAGTTGCGCCAACTGCTTAACTCAAAATACAGTCAAGAAATTAGCTCTCAAGCCGAGAAACGGGATCGACCATAAGCACTACCCTGAAATTACGTACAATTTTCAAATTTCTTGTACTTGCTAACTTTGCGACCTCGGGCAGCTATGTTACCATGGAGGAACCACACAAGATTTGACTTTATAGGCTAGAACTGAAGTTGCGCCAACTGCTTAACTCAAAATACAGTCAAGAAATTAGCTCTCAAGCCGAGAAACGGGATCGACCATAAGCACTACCGTGAAATTACGTACAATTTTCAAATTTCTTGTACTTGCTAACTTTGCGACCTCGGGCAGCTATGTTACCATGGAGGAACCACACAAGATTTGACTTTATAGGCTAGATAGATAGATAGATAGATATTTATTTATTCCGTAGCAATATATTTACAATGATTTTAGTTATCGCACAGTATTTTATTACAGAGATTTGATATATTTAATATCTTACTTCTGAAAAACAAAACTGTATTTTTAATCTATATACAACTCGTAACATGTAATGCAAATATCTTTGAAGGAAAATACGAAAAAAAACCTTCAATATAAGAAAGAGAAAAAAAAAAATAAAAATAAAAAAAGGAAAACACAGAATGAAAATTTATATATATATATACAATACATATACAATAATACAAATATAGTACATGCATATATGTATACATATGTACATATGCAAGTTAATTTTTTTTTTTTTTTTTTTTCTTTTTTTTTTTTTTTTTTTTTTAGTTTTATTAATATGCAATAAATAAATAAATAAATAATAATATAAATAAATAAAATAAATAAATAAATAAAAAATAAAAATTAAATAAATAAATAAATAAATAAGAAAATAAATAATTACAAAAAAAAAAAAAAAAACAAAAAAGAAAACAACAAAGAATAAAAAAAGAATAAATAAATAAATAAATAAATCAGTAAATAAATATATAAATGATAATAAATAAATAGATAAATAAAAAAATTAATAGATAAATAAATTAAAATAAATAAATAAATAAACAAATATTATAAATAAATAAACTAATACATAAACAAATTTAAATAATATATATATATATATATAATAAACTCTATACATTTGAAAATAGGTCATTGACTAGAGGATTATCTGCAAAAACGCTGGAATTTATAAACTTATTCGTCAGTTTCGATATTCTTGTAGATACCTGGTCAACACCCGCTCTTTTGTGGAGTTTTAAAGTGGAGTAATCTCGTGGTAGGTCTAACATCATTTTCAAAATTTTATTTTGGGCTATTTGTAACTTGTTAATATGACACTGTGCGGAATTTCCCCATATTGGACAACCGTATAGGATTATAGCTTGAAATATAACCTTTAGTATAATTACTTTGTTAGCTAAAGACAAAAATGATTTTCTATTAATGAAAGGGTAAAGAATTTTCTTTGCGATATTAATTTTGTTAAGGGTTTGGGTGATGTGTTCATGAAAAGTCAATTTGCTGTCAAGATGTATGCCAAGGTATTTTACGGAGCTCTTCCACTCAACGTTTATTCCATTTACCTGCAAGCTAGAAGAAGGCAGAAAACAAGCTTTTCTTTTTCGAGTGAAATAGATAGCTTGTAATTTATCTAGATTTAGCTTTATTTTCCATTTATCACAGTATCTAAAAATAATTTCCATCGCATATTTAAGATTGCTCTCAATGTTGAGAGCTAACTCATGTGACGAAAAAATAGCTGTGTCATCAGCAAAGATAGCTGTTTCACAATCGGGTAGTTCTGGAAAATCTGAGGTATATAAGTTGTAAAGAATTGGTCCCAAGACAGACCCTTGTGGTACACCTGCATTGAAAAGTATCAAATCAGATACACCACTATTGACATGCACTCGGAAACAACGATCAGACAGAAAACTTAGAACTATATTGCACAAATAAGGTGGAAAGTGGAAATTGTTCATTTTAAAGATCAGACCATTATGCCAAACGGTATCAAAGGCCTTTTCTATGTCTAGTAAAATCATGCCAGTCGATTTTCCAACTGCACGATTACTTTTTATATGATTACAGATTCTCTTTACTTGATGAGAAGTGTTATGATAGCGCCTGAACCCGAACTGCACTATGGGAAAAATGTGCTTATCATCTACAATCTTCATTATCTTTTCTTTCAACACCCTTTCATAAATTTTGCTTAAGCTACTAAGTAAACTAATTGGGCGGTAACTATTAGGATTATCGGGTGGCTTACCAGCTTTTAGAATAGGTGTTACTTTAGCAAATTTCCATGTGACTGGAAAGTATTGTATTTTCAAACAGGCATTCACAACATATGCCACCATTTTGATCCCAATTTTCGGTAGTTCTTTCAGATACTTATTTCTTATTGAATCTAGCCCACCAGATTTCCTAGTTACTAGATTGTTGATGAAGAATTTAATATCATTTTCATTTACATATTCATTCGTAGGTGTGTCTGTGTTCATCGTTTTTAAGGTCAGAGCAGTGCTATTAACCAAGTTATCAGTATGTATATCACCCAGGTGACCCGATACGTTATGGTTACACTCAAATGTAAGGGCAAGTGCATTAGCCTTTTCAACATCTGTGAAATAAGTATTAAATGTGTCTCGAAGACATGGTATTTGCCTATTCTTGGTTCTAACAATTTTGTTTATATTCCAGAACGGTTTTGAGTTTTTTTCTAAATCTTTAAGTTTAATATTCCAGGAATCATTACGCAATCGATCTATACTCTCCTTGATGATCTTGTTAAGATAATTGACCTCGTTTCTGTATATAACCTGTCTGTATCGTTGCCAGTTTCTTCTATGCATATTTCTTATCTTTATGAGATTTAAAATATAAGGAGGAAGTTTAATACAATATTTCTGTTTAGCTAGTTTTGGTATACTTTCATTTGCTGAATCTATAATTTGCTTGGAGAAGTTGGTAACGAGATGATCAACATCCTGTTTGCAGGTTATATTGTCTAGGTTGGTATCAACCTGTCGAAGTTTCTCACTAATGTTTATTCTATAACGCTTCCAATTAGCTTTATTTAGATCTTGGATATATTGGACAACTTCCATGCCAGACCAAAGAAGCTTGCAAAATACAGGGTTATGATCTGAGCTTAATTCATTAAGTGACACAGGTTGAGTTACGTAGCTAGGACAGTTTGTAACAAATATATCGAGTACAGATGGACAACCACGTGAACCAGGAGGTACATAAGTTGGACTATGAGGGAACATTAACGTAATGGGCAACACAATACTAAGATTTGATAGTAAATTACCCCACGCATTTGCACGAGTACAACCCCAATCTCTATGCCTACAGTTTAGGTCACCTCCAATTAAGTAGTCACCATTCAAAGAAAAGATTTTTCGTAAATCGTTTCTTAAACTATTTCTTTTAGTACTTGTCACAGTGCCACCAGGAAAATAGACACACAAGACTTTTATAGATTTACGATTTGATAACATTACTTCAATTCCTAAGTTTTCTACCAACTGTGTTCTAATAATTGGTAAGAGCGAGTGTTGTACCGATCTTCTTACAAAAATCGCGACCCCACCACCAATTCCAACAGTTCTATCAAGTCGATAACATTTGAAGTTTGGAGTGGATAAACGATAGCTTTGATTAAGCCAAGTTTCAGTTACTAAGGCTATATGAACGTTTTTCCTATTTAAAAAGTCTAGAAATTCAACGCTTTTGTTTCGAATCCCCCTAGCATTCCATGTTATAACATTCAAATTACTATCTACCATATTATTTATCATTAGAATACAAAAATTTAGTAGCTAACTGTGCGATAACTTGAAATTGATCTGCTTTTGACTTACAACTATCTAATTTAGTTATCATTTCCATAACTAAAACATTTAATTCATCCATAGAAAAAAGATTTCTGTTGTTGCTGGTCAAGCCTCGCGACTGGTGAGTAGCACTGTCCCATGTACTTGTACTTGGCGGTTGCGTACAGTTGACGGCATCCACTTGATGACTATGTACGGTCGTCTGTCTTCGGTGGGGAAGAGTGGGAAAGTCTGTCATTGATGACAGATTAAGCTGCTTCGGCACGTTGTTTACTGGAACAGTAAGAGGAGCTTTCGTTGAGAAGAAAGCTCTTTTTGTCTGCTGGTGAGATTGGTTTCTGCGGGTGGCTAAATTGGATTTAAGCTCTAAGTATTTTGATCTAACCAAGCAAGCAGTATCGCTAGCTTTATGAGAGCCATTACAATTTGCACATTTGAAAGTGTCGTTTTTGTTGCAGTCAACAGTCTTGTGAGGACCAGCACAAATTCCACAATATGTCTTTATGTGACAGTTGCGCTCACCATGTCCGAACATCTGGCAATTATGGCATTGTGTCGGTTTACCTTTTAGTTTTCGTTGAAAGCTCCATCTGACCTGTGTATGGAAAACAGATCGGTAGTTTTTCTTCAAATCATATAATTTTATTGAACCATTTTCCAGTGAAATTAAATATAATGTGTCACTGTATTGTTCATAATTTTTTGTAATTTTTTTAATGTCCATGCATTTTAAACCGAGTTCAATTAATTTTGATTTTAACACATCAGCATTTAAGTCGTCAAGTCCGAACAGAACAACTTTAAATGCTTTTACACTTTTCATGTCATGGGTGAAAAACTGACATTTGTTCTCCTTTAAACTTGCTATTACACAGTTGTATGCTTCAAAGTTTTCACATAATATTTTTATGCCAATGGAAATTTTTTTGATGGAATAATCGGAGATCATTAAGGTTTTCATTAAACTGTGGACATAGTCACTTGTTTTATGCAGCAATTTAATAGGGGGCAGATGCTGTTTTTTCTTAGAAATTTCACTCGGCGAAACAATTTCGTCCATATCATCCTCGTCTTTATCTAACATACACTGAAGGGTACTGAAACGATTGTACCTTGAGTCCTTTTTTCCCGCACTAGTTGCACTCATATTTCGAGGTTTTTTATCCAAGGGATAGGAAACACCCTCAGAATTCGGGGATCTACCGCGTTTAGTAATTTTGACTGATTAACTATCTGACAAAATACACTACAAAAGATAGCCGGATTAAGAAGTCATACGCAGGCCAAAGCTCTTCGATGACTGACTTTATAGGCTAGAACTGAAGTCGCGCCAACTGCTTAACTCAAAATATAGTCAAGAAAGTAGCTCTCAAGCCGAGAAACGGGATCGACCATAAGCACTAATGTGAAATTACATACAATTTTCAAATTTCTTGTACTTGCTAACTTTGCGACCTCGGGCAGCTATGTTACCATGGAGGAACCACACAAGATTTGACTTTATAGGCTAGAACTGAAGTTGCGCCAACTGCTTAATTCAAAATACAGTCAAGAAAGTAGCTCTCAAGCCGAGAAACGGGATCGACCATAAGCACTACCCTGAAATTACGTACAATTTTCAAATTTCTTGTACTTGCTAACTTTGCGACCTCGGGCAGCTATGTTACCATGGAGGAACCACACAAGATTTGACTTTGTAGGCTAGAACTGAAGTCGCGCCAACTGCTTAACTCAAAATACAGTCAAGAAAGTAGCTCTCAAGCCGAGAAACGGGACCGACCATAAGCACTAATGTGAAATTACATACAATTTTCAAATTTCTTGTACTTGCTAACTTTGCGACCTCGGGCAGCTATGTTACCATGGAGGAACCACACAAGATTTGACTTTATAGGCTAGAACTGAAGTTGCGCCAACTGCTTAATTCAAAATACAGTCAAGAAAGTAGCTCTCAAGCCGAGAAACGGGATCGACCATAAGCACTACCCTGAAATTACGTACAATTTTCAAATTTCTTGTACTTGCTAACTTTGCGACCTCGGGCAGCTATGTTACCATGGAGGAACCACACAAGATTTGACTTTGTAGGCTAGAACTGAAGTCGCGCCAACTGCTTAACTCAAAATACAGTCAAGAAAGTAGCTCTCAAGCCGAGAAACGGGACCGACCATAAGCACTAATGTGAAATTACATACAATTTTCAAATTTCTTGTACTTGCTAACTTTGCGACCTCGGGCAGCTATGTTACCATGGAGGAACCACACAAGATTTGACTTTATAGGCTAGAACTGAAGTTGCGCCAACTGCTTAACTCAAAATACAGTCAAGAAAGTAGCTCTCAAGCCGAGAAACGGGATCGACCATAAGCACTACCCTGAAATTACGTACAATTTTCAAATTTCTTGTACTTGCTAAATTTGCGAACTCGGGCAGCTATGTTACCATGGAGGAACCACACAAGATTTGACTTTATAGACTAGAACTGAAGTCGCGCCAACTGCTTAACTCAAAATATAGTCAAGAAAGTAGCTCTCAAGCCGAGAAACGGGATCGACCATAAGCACTAATGTGAAATTACATACAATTTTCAAATTTCTTGTACTTGCTAACTTTGCGACCTCGGGCAGCTATGTTACCATGGAGGAACCACACAAGATGTGACTTTATAGGCTAGAACTGAAGTCGCGCCAACTGCTTAACTCAAAATACAGTCAAGTAGCTCTCAAGCCGAGAAACGGGATCGACCATAAGCACTACCCTGAAATTACGTACAATTTTCAAATTTCTTGTACTTGCTAACTTTGCGACCTCGGGCAGCTATGTTACCATGGAGGAACCACACAAGATTTGACTTTGTAGGCTAGAACTGAAGTCGCGCCAACTGCTTAACTCAAAATACAGTCAAGAAATTAGCTCTCAAGCCGAGAAACGGGATCGACCATAAGCACTACCGTGAAATTACGTACATTTTTCAAAATTCTTGTACTTGCTAACTTTGCGACCTCGGGCAGCTATGTTACCATGGAGGAACCACACAAGATTTGACTTTATAGGCTAGAACTGAAGTCGCGCCAACTGCTTAACTCAAAATACAGTCAAGAAATTAGCTCTCAAGCCGAGAAACGGGATCGACCATAAGCACTACCGTGAAATTACGTACAATTTTCAAATTTCTTGTACTTGCTAAATTTGCGACCTCGGGCAGCTATGTTACCATGGAGGAACCACACAAGATTTGACTTTATAGCCTAGAACTGAAGTCGCGCCAACTGCTTAACTCAAAATACAGTCAAGAAAGTAGCTCTCAAGCCGAGAAACGGGACCGACCATAAGCACTAATGTGAAATTACATACAATTTTCAAATTTCTTGTACTTGCTAAATTTGCGACCTCGGGCAGCTATGTTACCATGGAGGAACCACACAAGATTTGACTTTATAGACTAGAACTGAAATCGCGCCAACTGCTTAACTCAAAATATAGTCAAGAAAGTAGCTCTCAAGCCGAGAAACGGGATCGACCATAAGCACTAATGTGAAATTACATACAATTTTCAAATTTCTTGTACTTGCTAACTTTGCGACCTCGGGCAGCTATGTTACCATGGAGGAACCACACAGATTTGACTTTATAGGCTAGAACTGAAGTTGCGCCAACTGCTTAACTCAAAATACAGTCAAGAAAGTAGCTCTCAAGCCGAGAAACGGGATCGACCATAAGCACTACCCTGAAATTACGTACAATTTTCAAATTTCTTGTACTTGCTAACTTTGCGACCTCGGGCAGCTATGTTACCATGGAGGAACCACACAAGATTTGACTTTGTAGGCTAGAACTGAAGTCGCGCCAACTGCTTAACTCAAAATACAGTCAAGAAAGTAGCTCTCAAGCCGAGAAACGGGACCGACCATAAGCACTAATGTGAAATTACATACAATTTTCAAATTTCTTGTACTTGCTAACTTTGCGACCTCGGGCAGCTATGTTACCATGGAGGAACCACACAAGATTTGACTTTATAGGCTAGAACTGAAGTTGCGCCAACTGCTTAACTCAAAATACAGTCAAGAAAGTAGCTCTCAAGCCGAGAAACGGGATCGACCATAAGCACTACCCTGAAATTACGTACAATTTTCAAATTTCTTGTACTTGCTAAATTTGCGACCTCGGGCAGCTATGTTACCATAGAGGAACCACACACGATTTGACTTTATAGACTAGAACTGAAGTCGCGCCAACTGCTTAACTCAAAATATAGTCAAGAAAGTAGCTCTCAAGCCGAGAAACGGGATCGACCATAAGCACTAATGTGAAATTACATACAATTTTCAAATTTCTTGTACTTGCTAACTTTGCGACCTCGGGCAGCTATGTTACCATGGAGGAACCACACAAGATTTGACTTTGTAGGCTAGAACTGAAGTCGCGCCAACTGCTTAACTCAAAATACAGTCAAGAAATTAGCTCTCAAGCCGAGAAACGGGATCGACCATAAGCACTACCGTGAAATTACGTACATTTTTCAAAATTCTTGTACTTGCTAACTTTGCGACCTCGGGCAGCTATGTTACCATGGAGGAACCACACAAGATTTGACTTTATAGGCTAGAACTGAAGTCGCGCCAACTGCTTAACTCAAAATACAGTCAAGAAATTAGCTCTCAAGCCGAGAAACGGGATCGACCATAAGCACTACCGTGAAATTACGTACAATTTTCAAATTTCTTGTACTTGCTAAATTTGCGACCTCGGGCAGCTATGTTACCATGGAGGAACCACACAAGATTTGACTTTATAGCCTAGAACTGAAGTCGCGCCAACTGCTTAACTCAAAATACAGTCAAGAAAGTAGCTCTCAAGCCGAGAAACGGGACCGACCATAAGCACTAATGTGAAATTACATACAATTTTCAAATTTCTTGTACTTGCTAAATTTGCGACCTCGGGCAGCTATGTTACCATGGAGGAACCACACAAGATTTGACTTTATAGACTAGAACTGAAATCGCGCCAACTGCTTAACTCAAAATATAGTCAAGAAAGTAGCTCTCAAGCCGAGAAACGGGATCGACCATAAGCACTAATGTGAAATTACATACAATTTTCAAATTTCTTGTACTTGCTAACTTTGCGACCTCGGGCAGCTATGTTACCATGGAGGAACCACACAGATTTGACTTTATAGGCTAGAACTGAAGTTGCGCCAACTGCTTAACTCAAAATACAGTCAAGAAAGTAGCTCTCAAGCCGAGAAACGGGATCGACCATAAGCACTACCCTGAAATTACGTACAATTTTCAAATTTCTTGTACTTGCTAACTTTGCGACCTCGGGCAGCTATGTTACCATGGAGGAACCACACAAGATTTGACTTTGTAGGCTAGAACTGAAGTCGCGCCAACTGCTTAACTCAAAATACAGTCAAGAAAGTAGCTCTCAAGCCGAGAAACGGGACCGACCATAAGCACTAATGTGAAATTACATACAATTTTCAAATTTCTTGTACTTGCTAACTTTGCGACCTCGGGCAGCTATGTTACCATGGAGGAACCACACAAGATTTGACTTTATAGGCTAGAACTGAAGTTGCGCCAACTGCTTAACTCAAAATACAGTCAAGAAAGTAGCTCTCAAGCCGAGAAACGGGATCGACCATAAGCACTACCCTGAAATTACGTACAATTTTCAAATTTCTTGTACTTGCTAAATTTGCGACCTCGGGCAGCTATGTTACCATAGAGGAACCACACACGATTTGACTTTATAGACTAGAACTGAAGTCGCGCCAACTGCTTAACTCAAAATATAGTCAAGAAAGTAGCTCTCAAGCCGAGAAACGGGATCGACCATAAGCACTAATGTGAAATTACATACAATTTTCAAATTTCTTGTACTTGCTAACTTTGCGACCTCGGGCAGCTATGTTACCATGGAGGAACCACACAAGATTTGACTTTATAGGCTAGAACTGAAGTCGCGCCAACAGCTTAACTCAAAATACAGTCAAGTAGCTCTCAAGCCGAGAAACGGGACCGACCATAAGCACTAATGTGAAATTACATACAATTTTCAAATTTCTTGTACTTACTAATTTTGCGACCTAGGGCAGCTATGTTACCATGGAGGAACCACACAAGATTTGACTTTATAGGCTAGAACTGAAGTCGCGCCAACTGCTTAACTCAAAATACCGTCAAGAAATTAGCTCTCAAGCCGAGAAACGGGATCGACCATAAGCACTACCGTGAAATTACGTACAATTTTCAAAATTCTTGTACTTGCTAACTTTGCGACCTCGGGCGGCTATGTTACCATGGAGGAACCACACAAGATTTGACTTTATAGGCTAGAACTGAAGTCGCGCCAACTGCTTAACTCAAACTTCTTCTTTCTTCTTCTTCTTCTTTTCCTTTTTCCGGCGTTGTTATGGTCAGAAGTGTAGGACCATAACCTTCCCACTTTACTGCATTCCTACTGGTCCGCTTGTGGGGTCCGCCGGTTTGACCTCAGAAAGTAGCGGCAGGCTTCCCGGTTTGGGATTACTTCATCGCTGAGGCCAATCAAATGCTGGTGTTTTTGCATTTTGCACCAATTGTTTTTCGGCCTGCTTTTTTTTTTGTGACACGGGCATGCTCCATATTTTTTTGTTTGATCTTACTCTTACAACACCGGTGATCTCCAGTCGTGTCAGCCCACTGATTTGCATGTACACTTGTGGGGCAGTTTAATGGTGGTATATGTGTTCCTAGGCTCACCTTGGTGTTTTCTAAATTGCCTAGATGTGATTTTTGTTTACCTTTGTTTTAGTCGCCTTTTACGACAAGCGAGAGGTATCGCTGCAGGGATATTCTTAACCCGTCCCTGCACGGAAGTAACTGCTTAACTCAAACTACAGTCAAGAAATTAGCTCTCAAGCCGAGAAACGGGATCGACCATAAGCACTACCGTGAAATTACGTACAATTTTCAAATTTCTTGTACTTGCTAACTTTGCGACCTCGGGCAGCTATGTTACCATGGAGGAACCACACAAGATTTGACTTTATAGGCTAGAACTGAAGTCGCGCCAACTGCTTAACTCAAAATACAGTCAAGAAAGTAGCTCTCAAGCCGAGAAACGGGACCGACCATAAGCACTAATGTGAAATTACATACAATTTTCAAATTTCTTGTACTTGCTAACTTTGCGACCTCGGGCAGCTATGTTACCATGGAGGAACCACACAAGATTTGACTTTATAGACTAGAACTGAAGTCGCGCCAACTGCTTAACTCAAAATATAGTCAAGAAAGTAGCTCTCAAGCCGAGAAACGGTATCGACCATAAGCACTAATGTGAAATTACATACAATTTTCAAATTTCTTGTACTTGCTAACTTTGCGACCTCGGGCAGCTATGTTACTATGGAGGAACCACACAAGATTTGACTTTATAGGCTAGAACTGAAGTCGCGCCAACTGCTTAACTCAAAATACAGTCAAGAAAGTAGCTCTCAAGCCGAGAAACGGGACCGACCATAAGCACTACCCTGAAATTACGTACAATTTTCAAATTTCTTGTACTTGCTAACTTTGCGACCTCGGGCAGCTATGTTACCATGGAGGAACCACACAAGATTTGACTTTATAGGCTAGAACTGAAGTTGCGCCAACTGCTTAACTCAAAATACAGTCAAGAAATTAGCTCTCAAGCCGAGAAACGGGATCGACCATAAGCACTACCGTGAAATTACGTACAATTTTCAAATATCTTGTACTTGCTAACTTTGCGACCTCGGGCAGCTATGTTACCATGGAGGAACCACACAAGATTTGACTTTATAGGCTAGAACTGAAGTTGCGCCAACTGCTTAGCTCAAAATACAGTCAAGAAATTAGCTCTCAAGCCGAGAACCGGGATCGACCATAAGCACTACCGTGAAATTACGTACAATTTTCAAATTTCTTGTACTTGCTAACTTTGCGACCTCGGGCAGCTATGTTACCATGGAGGAACCACACAAGATATGACTTTATAGACTAGAACTGAAGTCGCGCCAACTGCTTAACTCAAAATATAGTCAAGAAAGTAGCTCTCAAGCCGAGAAACGGGATCGACCATAAGCACTACCCTGAAATTACGTACAATTTTCAAATTTCTTGTACTTGCTAACTTTGCGACCTCGGGCAGCTATGTTACCATGGAGGAACCACACAAGATTTGACTTTATAGGCTAGAACTGAAGTCGCGCCAACTGCTTAACTCAAAATATAGTCAAGAAAGTAGCTCTCAAGCCGAGAAACGGGATCGACCATAAGCACTAATGTGAAATTACATACAATTTTCAAATTTCTTGTACTTGCTAACTTTGCGAACTCGGGCAGCTATGTTACCATGGAGGAACCACACAAGATTTGACTTTATAGGCTAGAACTGAAGTCGCGCCAACAGCTTAACTCAAAATACAGTCAAGTAGCTCTCAAGCCGAGAAACGGGACCGACCATAAGCACTAATGTGAAATTACATACAATTTTCAAATTTCTTGTACTTGCTAATTTTGCGACCTAGGGCAGCTATGTTACCATGGAGGAACCACACAAGATTTGACTTTATAGGCTAGAACTGAAGTCGCGCCAACTGCTTAACTCAAAATACCGTCAAGAAATTAGCTCTCAAGCCGAGAAACGGGATCGACCATAAGCACTACCGTGAAATTACGTACAATTTTCAAAATTCTTGTACTTGCTAATTTTGCGACCTCGGGCAGCTATGTTACCATGGAGGAACCACACAAGATTTGACTTTATAGGCTAGAACTGAAGTCGCGCCAACTGCTTAACTCAAAATACAGTCAAGAAATTAGCTCTCAAGCCGAGAAACGGGATCGACCATAAGCACTACCGTGAAATTACGTACAATTTTCAAATTTCTTGTACTTGCTAACTTTGCGACCTCGGGCAGCTATGTTACCATGGAGGAACCACACAAGATTTGACTTTATAGGCTAGAACTGAAGTCGCGCCAACTGCTTAACTCAAAATACAGTCAAGAAAGTAGCTCTCAAGCCGAGAAACGGGACCGACCATAAGCACTAATGTGAAATTACATACAATTTTCAAATTTCTTGTACTTGCTAACTTTGCGACCTCGGGCAGCTATGTTACCATGGAGGAACCACACAAGATTTGACTTTATAGACTAGAACTGAAGTCGCGCCAACTGCTTAACTCAAAATATAGTCAAGAAAGTAGCTCTCAAGCCGAGAAACGGTATCGACCATAAGCACTAATGTGAAATTACATACAATTTTCAAATTTCTTGTACTTGCTAACTTTGCGACCTCGGGCAGCTATGTTACCATGGAGGAACCACACAAGATTTGACTTTATAGGCTAGAACTGAAGTCGCGCCAACTGCTTAACTCAAAATACAGTCAAGAAAAGAGCTCTCAAGCCGAGAAACAGGATCGACCATAAGCACTACCCTGAAATTACGTACAATTTTCAAATTTCTTGTACTTGCTAAATTTGCGACCTCGGGCAGCTATGTTACCATAGAGGAACCACACAAGATTTGACTTTATAGGCTTGAACTGAAGTTGCGCCAACTGCTTAACTCAAAATACAGTCAAGAAATTAGCTCTCAAGCCGAGAAACGGGATCGACCATAAGCACTACCGTGAAATTACGTACAATTTTCAAATATCTTGTACTTGCTAACTTTGCGACCTCGGGCAGCTATGTTACCATGGAGGAACCACACAAGATTTGACTTTATAGGCTAGAACTGAAGTTGCGCCAACTGCTTAGCTCAAAATACAGTCAAGAAATTAGCTCTCAAGCCGAGAACCGGGATCGACCATAAGCACTACCGTGAAATTACGTACAATTTTCAAATTTCTTGTACTTGCTAACTTTGCGACCTCGGGCAGCTATGTTACCATGGAGGAACCACACAAGATTTGACTTTGTAGGCTAGAACTGAAGTCGCGCCAACTGCTTAACTCAAAATACAGTCAAGAAAGTAGCTCTCAAGCCGAGAAACGGGATCGACCATAAGCACTACCCTGAAATTACGTACAATTTTCAAATTTCTTGTACTTGCTAACTTTGCGACCTCGGGCAGCTATGTTACCATGGAGGAACCACACAAGATTTGACTTTATAGGCTAGAACTAAAGTCGCGCCAACTGCTTAACTCAAAATACAGTCAAGAAAGTAGCTCTCAAGCCGAGAAACGGGATCGACCATAAGCACTACCCTGAAATTACGTACAATTTTCAAATTTCTTGTACTTGCTAACTTTGCGACCTCGGGCAGCTATGTTACCATGGAGGAACCACACAAGATTTGACTTTATAGGCTAGAACTAAAGTCGCGCCAACTGCTTAACTCAAAATACAGTCAAGAAAGTAGCTCTCAAGCCGAGAAACGGGATCGACCATAAGCACTACCGTGAAATTACGTACAATTTTCAAATTTCTTGTACTTGCTAACTTTGCGACCTCGGGCAGCTATGTTACCATGGAGGAACCACACAAGATTTGACTTTATAGGCTAGAACTGAAGTCGCGCCAACTGCTTAACTCAAAATACAGTCAAGAAAGTAGCTCCCAAGCCGAGAAACGGGACCGACCATAAGCACTAATGTGAAATTACATACAATTTTCAAATTTCTTGTACTTGCTAACTTTGCGACCTCGGGCAGCTATGTTACCATGGAGGAACCACACAAGATTTGACTTTATAGGCTAGAACTGAAGTCGCGCCAACAGCTTAACTCAAAATACAGTCAAGTAGCTCTCAAGCCGAGAAACGGGACCGACCATAAGCACTAATGTGAAATTACATACAATTTTCAAATTTCTTGTACTTGCTAATTTTGCGACCTAGGGCAGCTATGTTACCATGGAGGAACCACACAAGATTTGACTTTATAGGCTAGAACTGAAGTCGCGCCAACTGCTTAACTCAAAATACAGTCAAAAAAGTAGCTCTCAAGCCGAGAAACGGGACCGACCATAAGCACTAATGTGAAATTACATACAATTTTCAAATTTCTTGTACTTCAGTCAAGAAATTAGCTCTCAAGCCGAGAAACGGGATCGACCATAAGCACTACCGTGAAATTACGTACAATTTTCAAATTTCTTGTACTTGCTAACTTTGCGACCTCGGGCAGCTATGTTACCATGGAGGAACCACACAAGATTTGACTTTATAGGCTAGAACTGAAGTCGCGCCAACAGCTTAACTCAAAATACAGTCAAGTAGCTCTCAAGCCGAGAAACGGGACCGACCATAAGCACTAATGTGAAATTACATACAATTTTCAAATTTCTTGTACTTGCTAATTTTGCGACCTAGGGCAGCTATGTTACCATGGAGGAACCACACAAGATTTGACTTTATAGGCTAGAACTGAAGTCGCGCCAACTGCTTAACTCAAAATACCGTCAAGAAATTAGCTCTCAAGCCGAGAAACGGGATCGACCATAAGCACTACCGTGAAATTACGTACAATTTTCAAAATTCTTGTACTTGCTAACTTTGCGACCTCGGGCAGCTATGTTACCATGGAGGAACCACACAAGATTTGACTTTATAGGCTAGAACTGAAGTCGCGCCAACTGCTTAACTCAAAATACAGTCAAGAAATTAGCTCTCAAGCCGAGAAACGGGATCGACCATAAGCACTACCGTGAAATTACGTACAATTTTCAAATTTCTTGTACTTGCTAACTTTGCGACCTCGGGCAGCTATGTTACCATGGAGGAACCACACAAGATTTGACTTTATAGACTAGAACTGAAGTCGCGCCAACTGCTCAACTCAAAATATAGTCAAGAAAATAGCTCTCAAGCCGAGAAACGGTATCGACCATAAGCACTAATGTGAAATTACATACAATTTTTAAATTTCTTGTACTTGCTAACTTTGCGACCTCGGGCAGCTATGTTACCATGGAGGAACCACACAAGATTTGACTTTATAGGCTAGAACTGAAATCGCGCCAACTGCTTAACTCAAAATACAGTCAAGAAAGTAGCTCTCAAGCCGAGAAACAGGACCGACCATAAGCACTAATGTGAAATTACATACAATTTTCAAATTTCTTGTACTTGCTAACTTTGCGACCTCGGGCAGCTATGTTACCATGGAGGAACCACACAAGATTTGACTTTATAGGCTAGAACTGAAGTTGCGCCAACTGCTTAACTCAAAATACAGTCAAGAAAAGAGCTCTCAAGCCGAGAAACAGGATCGACCATAAGCACTACCCTGAAATTACGTACAATTTTCAAATTTCTTGTACTTGCTAACTTTGCGACCTCGGGCAGCTATGTTACCATGGAGGAACCACACAAGATTTGACTCTATAGGCTAGAACTGAAGTTGCGCCAACTGCTTAACTCAAAATACAGTCAAGAAATTAGCTCTCAAGCCGAGAAACGGGATCGACCATAAGCACTACCGTGAAATTACGTACAATTTTCAAATTTCTTGTACTTGCTAACTTTGCGACCTCGGGCAGCTATGTTACCATGGAGGAACCACACAAGATTTGACTTTATAGGCTAGAACTGAAGTTGCGCCAACTGCTTAACTCAAAATACAGTCAAGAAATTAGCTCTCAAGCCGAGAAACAGGATCGACCATAAGCACTACCCTGAAATTACGTACAATTTTCAAATTTCTTGTACTTGCTAACTTTGCGACCTCGGGCAGCTATGTTACCATGGAGGAACCACACAAGATTTGACTCTATAGGCTAGAACTGAAGTTGCGCCAACTGCTTAACTCAAAATACAGTCAAGAAATTAGCTCTCAAGCCGAGAAACGGGATCGACCATAAGCACTACCGTGAAATTACGTACAATTTTCAAATTTCTTGTACTTGCTAACTTTGCGACCTCGGGCAGCTATGTTACCATGGAGGAACCACACAAGATTTGACTTTATAGGCTAGAACTGAAGTTGCGCCAACTGCTTAACTCAAAATACAGTCAAGAAATTAGCTCTCAAGCCGAGAAACGGGATCGACCATAAGCACTACCCTGAAATTACGTACAATTTTCAAATTTCTTGTACTTGCTAATTTTGCGACCTCGGGCAGCTATGTTACCATGGAGGAACCACACAAGATTTGACTTTATAGGCTAGAACTGAAGTCGCGCCAACTGCTTAACTCAAAATACAGTCAAGAAATTAGCTCTCAAGCCGAGAAACGGGATCGACCATAAGCACTACCGTGAAATTACGTACAATTTTCAAATTTCTTGTACTTGCTAACTTTGCGACCTCGGGCAGCTATGTTACCATGGAGGAACCACACAAGATTTGACTTTATAGGCTAGAACTAAAGTCGCGCCAACTGCTTAACTCAAAATACAGTCAAGAAAGTAGCTCTCAAGCCGAGAAACGGGATCGACCATAAGCACTACCGTGAAATTACGTACAATTTTCAAATTTCTTGTACTTGCTAACTTTGCGACCTCGGGCACTAATGTTACCATGGAGGAACCACACAAGATTTGACTTTATAGACTAGAACTGAAGTCGCGCCAACTGCTCAACTCAAAATATAGTCAAGAAAATAGCTCTCAAGCCGAGAAACGGTATCGACCATAAGCACTAATGTGAAATTACATACAATTTTTAAATTTCTTGTACTTGCTAACTTTGCGACCTCGGGCAGCTATGTTACCATGGAGGAACCACACAAGATTTGACTTTATAGGCTAGAACTGAAATCGCGCCAACTGCTTAACTCAAAATACAGTCAAGAAAGTAGCTCTCAAGCCGAGAAACAGGACCGACCATAAGCACTAATGTGAAATTACATACAATTTTCAAATTTCTTGTACTTGCTAACTTTGCGACCTCGGGCAGCTATGTTACCATGGAGGAACCACACAAGATTTGACTTTATAGGCTAGAACTGAAGTTGCGCCAACTGCTTAACTCAAAATACAGTCAAGAAAAGAGCTCTCAAGCCGAGAAACAGGATCGACCATAAGCACTACCCTGAAATTACGTACAATTTTCAAATTTCTTGTACTTGCTAACTTTGCGACCTCGGGCAGCTATGTTACCATGGAGGAACCACACAAGATTTGACTCTATAGGCTAGAACTGAAGTTGCGCCAACTGCTTAACTCAAAATACAGTCAAGAAATTAGCTCTCAAGCCGAGAAACGGGATCGACCATAAGCACTACCGTGAAATTACGTACAATTTTCAAATTTCTTGTACTTGCTAACTTTGCGACCTCGGGCAGCTATGTTACCATGGAGGAACCACACAAGATTTGACTTTATAGGCTAGAACTGAAGTTGCGCCAACTGCTTAACTCAAAATACAGTCAAGAAATTAGCTCTCAAGCCGAGAAACGGGATCGACCATAAGCACTACCCTGAAATTACGTACAATTTTCAAATTTCTTGTACTTGCTAATTTTGCGACCTCGGGCAGCTATGTTACCATGGAGGAACCACACAAGATTTGACTTTATAGGCTAGAACTGAAGTCGCGCCAACTGCTTAACTCAAAATACAGTCAAGAAATTAGCTCTCAAGCCGAGAAACGGGATCGACCATAAGCACTACCGTGAAATTACGTACAATTTTCAAATTTCTTGTACTTGCTAACTTTGCGACCTCGGGCATCTATGTTACCATGGAGGAACCACACAAGATTTGACTTTATAGGCTAGAACTGAAGTCGCGCCAACTGCTTAACTCAAAATACAGTCAAGAAAGTAGCTCTCAAGCCGAGAAACGGGACCGACCATAAGCACTAATGTGAAATTACATACAATTTTCAAATTTCTTGTACTTGCTAACTTTGCGACCTCGGGCAGCTATGTTACCATGGAGGAACCACACAAGATTTGACTTTATAGACTAGAACTGAAGTCGCGCCAACTGCTTAACTCAAAATATAGTCAAGAAAGTAGCTCTCAAGCCGAGAAACGGTATCGACCATAAGCACTAATGTGAAATTACATACAATTTTCAAATTTCTTGTACTTGCTAACTTTGCGACCTCGGGCAGCTATGTTACCATGGAGGAACCACACAAGATTTGACTTTATAGGCTAGAACTGAAATCGCGCCAACTGCTTAACTCAAAATACAGTCAAGATAGTAGCGCTCAAGCCGAGAAACGGGACCGACCATAAGCACTAATGTGAAATTACATACAATTTTCAAATTTCTTGTACTTGCTAACTTTGCGACCTCGGGCAGCTATGTTACCATGGAGGAACCACACAAGATTTGACTTTATAGGCTAGAACTGAAGTTGCGCCAACTGCTTAACTCAAAATACAGTCAAGAAAAGAGCTCTCAAGCCGAGAAACAGGATCGACCATAAGCACTACCCTGAAATTACGTACAATTTTCAAATTTCTTGTACTTGCTAACTTTGCGACCTCGGGCAGCTATGTTACCATGGAGGAACCACACAAGATTTGACTTTATAGGCTAGAACTGAAGTCGCGCCAACTGCTTTACTCAAAATACAGTCAAGAAAGTAGCTCTCAAGCCGAGAAACGGGACCGACCATAAGCACTAATGTGAAATTACATACAATTTTCAAATTTCTTGTACTTGCTAACTTTGCGACCTCGGGCAGCTATGTTACCATGGAGGAACCACACAAGATTTGACTTTATAGGCTAGAACTGAAGTTGCGCCAACTGCTTAACTCAAAATACAGTCAAGAAAAGAGCTCTCAAGCCGAGAATCAGGATCGACCATAAGCACTACCCTGAAATTACGTACAATTTTCAAATTTCTTGTACTTGCTAACTTTGCGACCTCGGGCAGCTATGTTACCATGGAGGAACCACACAAGATTTGACTTTATAGGCTAGAACTGAAGTCGCGCCAACTGCTTAACTCAAAATACAGTCAAGAAAGTAGCTCTCAAGCCGAGAAACGGGATCGACCATAAGCACTACCCTGAAATTACGTACAATTTTCAAATTTCTTGTACTTGCTAACTTTGCGACCTCGGGCAGCTATGTTACCATGGAAGAACCACACAAGATTTGACTTTATAGGCTAGAACTAAAGTCGCGCCAACTGCTTAACTCAAAATACAGTCAAGAAAGTAGCTCTCAAGCCGAGAAACGGGATCGACCATAAGCACTACCCTGAAATGACGTACAATTTTCAAATTTCTTGTACTTGCTAACTTTGCGACCTCGGGCAGCTATGTTACCATGGAGGAACCACACAAGATTTGACTTTATAGGCTAGAACTAAAGTCGCGCCAACTGCTTAACTCAAAATACAGTCAAGAAAGTAGCTCTCAAGCCGAGAAACGGGATCGACCATAAGCACTACCCTGAAATTACGTACAATTTTCAAATTTCTTGTACTTGCTAACTTTGCGACCTCGGGCAGCTATGTTACCATGGAGGAACCACACAAGATTTGACTTTGTAGGCTAGAACTGAAGTCGCGCCAACTGCTTAACTCAAAATACAGTCAAGAAAGTAGCTCTCAAGCCGAGAAACGGGACCGACCATAAGCACTAATGTGAAATTACATACAATTTTCAAATTTCTTTTACTTGCTAACTTTGCGACCTCGGGCAGCTATGTTACCATGGAGGAACCACACAAGATTTGACTTTATAGGCTAGAACTGAAGTCGCGCCAACTGCTTACCTCAAAATACAGTCAAGAAAGTAGCTCTCAAGCCGAGAAACGGGACCGACCATAAGCACTAATGTGAAATTACATACAATTTTCAAATTTCTTGTACTTCAGTCAAGAAATTAGCTCTCAAGCCGAGAAACGGGATCGACCATAAGCACTACCGTGAAATTACGTACAATTTTCAAATTTCTTGTACTTGCTAACTTTGCGACCTCGGGCAGCTATGTTACCATGGAGGAACCACACAAGATTTGACTTTATAGGCTAGAACTGAAGTCGCGCCAACTGCTTTACTCAAAATACAGTCAAGAAAGTAGCTCTCAAGCCGAGAAACGGGACCGACCATAAGCACTAATGTGAAATTACATACAATTTTCAAATTTCTTGTACTTGCTAACTTTGCGACCTCGGGCAGCTATGTTACCATGGAGGAACCACACAAGATTTGACTTTATAGGCTAGAACTGAAGTCGCGCCAACTGCTTAACTCAAAATACACTCAAGAAAGTAGCTCTCAAGCCGAGAAACGGGACCGACCATAAGCACTAATGTGAAATTACATACAATTTTCAAATTTCTTGTACTTGCTAACTTTGCGACCTCGGGCAGCTATGTTACCATGGAGGAACCACACAAGATTTGACTTTATAGGGTAGAACTGAAGTTGCGCCAACTGCTTAACTCAAAATACAGTCAAGAAAAGAGCTCTCAAGCCGAGAAACAGGATCGACCATAAGCACTACCCTGAAATTACGTACAATTTTCAAATTTCTTGTACTTGCTAACTTTGCGACCTCGGGCAGCTATGTTACCATGGAGGAACCACACAAGATTTGACTTTATAGGCTAGAACTGAAGTTGCGCCAACTGCTTAACTCAAAATACAGTCAAGAAAAGAGCTCTCAAGAAGAGAAACAGGATCGACCATAAGCACTACCCTGAAATTACGTACAATTTTCAAATTTCTTGTACTTGCTAACTTTGCGACCTCGGGCAGCTATGTTACCATGGAGGAACCACACAAGATTTGACTTTATAGGCTAGAACTGAAGTTGCGCCAACTGCTTAACTCAAAATACAGTCAAGAAGTTAGCTCTCAAGCCGAGAAACGGGATCGACCATAAGCACTACCGTGAAATTACGTACAATTTTCAAATTTCTTGTACTTGCTAACTTTGCGACCTCGGGCAGCTATGTTACCATGGAGGAACCACACAAGATTTGACTTTATAGGCTAGAACTGAAGTCGCGCCAACTGCTTAACTCAAAATACAGTCAAGAAAGTAGCTCTCAAACCGAGAAACGGGACCGACCATAAGCACTAATGTGAAATTACATACAATTTTCAAATTTCTTGTACTTGCTAACTTTGCGACCTCGGGCAGCTATGTTACCATGGAGGAACCACACAAGATTTGACTTTATAGACTAGAACTGAAGTCGCGCCAACTGCTTAACTCAAAATATAGTCAAGAAAGTAGCTCTCAAGCCGAGAAACGGGATCGACCATAAGCACTAATGTGAAATTACATACAATTTTCAAATTTCTTGTACTTGCTAACTTTGCGACCTCGGGCAGCTATGTTACCATGGAGGAACCACACAAGATTTGACTTTATAGGCTAGAACTGAAGTCGCGCCAACTGCTTAACTCAAAATACAGTCAAGAAAGTAGCTCTCAAGCCGAGAAACGGGATCGACCATAAGCACTACCCTGAAATTACGTACAATTTTCAAATTTCTTGTACTTGCTAACTTTGCGACCTCGGGCAGCTATGTTACCATGGAGGAACCACACAAGATTTGACTTTATAGGCTAGAACTGAAGTCGCGCCAACTGCTTAACTCAAAATACAGTCAAGAAAGTAGCTCTCAAGCCGAGAAACGGGATCGACCATAAGCACTACCGTGAAATTACGTACAATTTTCAAATTTCTTGTACTTGCTAACTTTGCGACCTCGGGCAGCTATGTTACCATGGAGGAACCACACAAGATTTGACTTTATAGGCTAGAACTAAAGTCGCGCCAACTGCTTAACTCAAAATACAGTCAAGAAAGTAGCTCTCAAGCCGAGAAACGGCATCGACCATAAGCACTACCGTGAAATTACGTACAATTTTCAAATTTCTTGTACTTGCTAACTTTGCGACCTCGGGCAGCTATGTTACCATGGAGGAACCACACAAGATTTGACTTTATAGACTAGAACTGAAGTCGCGCCAACTGCTTAACTCAAAATATAGTCAAGAAAGTAGCTCTCAAGCCGAGAAACGGGATCGACCATAAGCACTAATGTGAAATTACATACAATTTTCAAATTTCTTGTACTTGCTAACTTTGCGACCTCGGGCAGCTATGTTACCATGGAGGAACCACACAAGATTTGACTTTATAGGCTAGAACTGAAGTCGCGCCAACTGCTTACCTCAAAATACAGTCAAGAAAGTAGCTCTCAAGCCGAGAAACGGGACCGACCATAAGCACTAATGTGAAATTACATACAATTTTCAAATTTCTTGTACTTGCTAACTTTGCGACCTCGGGCAGCTATGTTACCATGGAGGAACCACACAAGATTTGACTTTATAGGCTAGAAGTGAAGTCGCGCCAACTGCTTAACTCAAAATACAGTCAAGAAAGCAGCTCTCAAGCCGAGAAACGGGACCGACCATAAGCACTAATGTGAAATTACATACAATTTTCAAATTTCTTGTACTTGCTAACTTTGCGACCTCGGGCAGCTATGTTACCATGGAGGAACCACACAAGATTTGACTTTATAGACTAGAACTGAAGTCGCGCCAACTGCTTAACTCAAAATACAGTCAAGAAAGTAGCTCTCAAGCCGAGAAACGGGACCGACCATAAGCACTAATGTGAAATTACATACAATTTTCAAATTTCTTGTACTTGCTAACTTTGCGACCTCGGGCAGCTGTGTTACCATGGAGGAACCACACAAGATTTGACTTTATAGGCTAGAACTGAAGTCGCGCCAACTGCCTAACTCAAAATACAGTCAAGAAAGTAGCTCTCAAGCCGAGAAAAGGGATCGACCTTAAGCACTACCCTGAAATTACGTACAATTTTCAAATTTCTTGTACTTGCTAACTTTGCGACCTCGGGCAGCTATGTTACCATGGAGGAACCACACAAGATTTGACTTTATAGGCTAGAAATGAAGTCGCGCCAACTGCTTAACTCAAAATACAGTCAAGAAAGTAGCTCTCAAGCCCAGAAACGGGACCGACCATAAGCAATAATGTGAAATTACATACAATTTTCAAATTTCTTGTACTTGCTAACTTTGCGACCTCGGGCAGCTGTGTTACCATGGAGGAACCACACAAGATTTGACTTTATAGGCTAGAACTGAAGTCGCGCCAACTGCCTAACTCAAAATACAGTCAAGAAAGTAGCTCTCAAGCCGAGAAACGGGACCGACCATAAGCACTAATGTGAAATTACATACAATTTTCAAATTTCTTGTACTTGCTAACTTTCCGACCTCGGGCAGCTATGTTACCATGGAGGAACCACACAAGATTTGACTTTATAGGCTAGAACTGAAATCGCGCCAACTGCTTAACTCAAAATACAGTCAAGAAAGTAGCTCTCAAGCCGAGAAACGGGATCGACCATAAGCACTACCGTGAAATTACGTACAATTTTCAAATTTCTTGTACTTGCTAACTTTGCGACCTCGGGCAGCTATGTTACCATGGAGGAACCACACAAGATTTGAATTTATAGGCTAGAACTGAAGTCGCGCCAACTGCTTAACTCAAAATACAGTCAAGAAAGTAGCTCTCAAGCCGAGAAACGGGACCGACCATAAGCACTAATGTGAAATTACATACAATTTTCAAATTTCTTGTACTTGCTAAATTTGCGACCTCGGGCAGCTATGTTACCATGGAGGAACCACACAAGATTTGACTTTATAGGCTAGAACTGAAGTCGCGCCAACCGCTTAACTCAAAATACAGTCAAGAAAGTAGCTCTCAAGCCGAGAAACGGGATCGACCATAAGCACTACCGTGAAATTACGTACAATTTTCAAATTTCTTGTACTTGCTAACTTTGCGACCTCGGGCAGCTATGTTACCATGGAGGAACCACACAAGATTTGACTTTATAGGCTAGAACTGAAGTCGCGCCAACTGCTTAACTCAAAATACAGTCAAGAAAGTAGCTCTCAAGCCGAGAAACGGGACCGACCATAAGCACTAATGTGAAATTACATACAATTTTCAAATTTCTTGTACTTGCTAACTTTGCGACCTCGGGCAGCTATGTTACCATGGAGGAACCACATAAGATTTGACTTTATAGGCTAGAACTGAAGTTGCACCAACTGCTTAACTCAAAATACAGTCAAGAAAGTAGCTCTCAAGCCGAGAAACGGGATCGACCATAAGCACTACCCTGAAATTACGTACAATTTTCAAATTTCTTGTACTTGCTAAATTTGCGACCTCGGGCAGCTATGTTACCATGGAGGAACCACACAAGATTTGACTTTATAGGCTAGAACTGAAGTCGCGAGAACTGCTTAACTCAAAATACAGTCAAGAAAGTAGCTCTCAAGCCGAGAAACGGGACCGACCCTAAGCACTAATGTGAAATTACATACAATTTTCAAATTTCTTTTACTTGCTAACTTTGCGACCTCGGGCAGCTATGTTACCATGGAGGAACCACACAAGATTTGACTTTATAGGCTAGAACTGAAGTCGCGAGAACTGCCTAACTCAAAATACAGTCAAGAAAGTAGCTCTCAAGCCGAGAAACGGGACCGACCATAAGCACTAATGTGAAATTACATACAATTTTCAAATTTCTTGTACTTGCTAACTTTGCGACCTCGGGCAGCTATGTTACCATGGAGGAACCACACAAGATTTGACTTTATAGGCTAGAACTAAAGTTGCGCCAACTGCTTAACTCAAAATACAGTCAAGAAAGTAGCTCTCAAGCCGAGAAACGGGACCGACCATAAGCACTAATGTGAAATTACATACAATTTTCAAATTTCTTGTACTTGCTAACTTTGCGACCTCGGGCAGCTATGTTACCATGGAGGAACCACACAAGATTTGACTTTATAGGCTAGAACTAAAGTTGCGCCAACTGCTTAACTCAAAATACAGTCAAGAAAGTAGCTCTCAAGCCGAGAAACGGGACCGACCATAAGCACTAATGTGAAATTACATACAATTTTCAAATTTCTTGTACTTGCTAACTTTGCGACCTCGGGCAGCTATGTTACCATGGAGGAACCACACAAGATTTGACTTTATAGACTAGAACTGAAGTCGCGCCAACCGCTTAACTCAAAATATAGTCAAGAAAGTAGCTCTCAAGCCGAGAAACGGGATCGACCATAAGCACTACCGTGAAATTACGTACAATTTTCAAATTTCTTGTACTTGCTAACTTTGCGACCTCGGGCAGCTACGTTACCATGGAGGAACCACACAAGATTTGACTTTATAGGCTAGAACTGAAGTCGCGCCAACTGCTTAACTCAAAATACAGTCAAGAAAGTAGCTCTCAAGCCGAGAAACGGGACCGACCATAAGCACTAATGTGAAATTACATACAATTTTCAAATTTCTTGTACTTGCTAACTTTGCGACCTCGGGCAGCTATGTTATCATGGAGGAACCACACAAGATTTGACTTTATAGACTAGAACTGAAGTCGCGCCAACTGCTTAACTCAAAATATAGTCAAGAAAGTAGCTCTCAAGCCGAGAAACGGGATCGACCATAAGCACTAATGTGAAATTACATACAATTTTCAAATTTCTTGTACTTGCTAACTTTGCGACCTCGGGCAGCTATGTTACCATGGAGGAACCACACAAGATTTGACTTTATAGGCTAGAACTGAAGTCGCGCCAACTGCTTAACTCAAAATACAGTCAAGAAAGTAGCTCTCAAGCCGAGAAACGGGATCGACCATAAGCACTACCCTGAAATTACGTACAATTTTCAAATTTCTTGTACTTGCTAACTTTGCGACCTCGGGCAACTATGTTACCATAAAGGAACCACACAAGATTTGACTTTATAGGCTAGAACTGAAGTCGCGAGAACTGCTTAACTCAAAATACAGTCAAGAAAGTAGCTCTCAAGCCGAGAAACGGGACCGACCATAAGCACTAATGTGAAATTACATACAATTTTCAAATTTCTTGTACTTGCTAACTTTGCGACCTCGGGCAGCTATGTTACCATGGAGGAACCACACAAGATTTGACTTTATAGACTAGAACTGAAGTCGCGCCAACTGCTTAACTCAAAATATAGTCAAGAAAGTAGCTCTCAAGCCGAGAAACGGGATCGACCATAAGCACTAATGTGAAATTACATACAATTTTCAAATTTCTTGTACTTGCTAACTTTGCGACCTCGGGCAGCTATGTTACCATGGAGGAACCACACAAGATTTGACTTTATAGGCTAGAACTGAAGTCGCGCCAACTGCTTAACTCAAAATACAGTCAAGAAAGTAGCTCTCAAGCCGACAAACGGGATCGACCATAAGCACTACCCTGAAATTACGTACAATTTTCAAATTTCTTGTACTTGCTAAATTTGCGACCTCGGGCAGCTATGTTACCATGGAGGAACCACACAAGATTTGACTTTATAGGCTAGAACTAAAGTCGCGCCAACTGCTTAACTCAAAATACAGTCAAGAAAGTAGCTCTCAAGCCGAGAAACGGGATCGACCATAAGCACTACCGTGAAATTACGTACAATTTTCAAATTTCTTGTACTTGCTAACTTTGCGACCTCGGGCAGCTATGTTACCATGGAGGAACCACACAAGATTTGACTTTATAGGCTAGAACTGAAGTCGCGCCAACTGCCTAACTCAAAATACAGTCAAGAAAGTAGCTCTCAAGCCGAGAAACGGGACCGACCATAAGCACTAATGTGAAATTACATACAATTTTCAAATTTCTTGTACTTGCTAACTTTCCGACCTCGGGCAGCTATGTTACCATGGAGGAACCACACAAGATTTGACTTTATAGGCTAGAACTGAAGTCGCGCCAACTGCTTAACTCAAAATACAGTCAAGAAAGTAGCTCTCAAGCCGAGAAACGGGATCGACCATAAGCACTACCGTGAAATTACGTACAATTTTCAAATTTCTTGTACTTGCTAACTTTGCGACCTCGGGC
Source organism: Merodon equestris (assembly GCA_958301585.1). Lineage (NCBI taxonomy): Eukaryota > Metazoa > Arthropoda > Insecta > Diptera > Syrphidae > Merodon > Merodon equestris. The sequence continues at coordinate 32,420,359 of OY284417.1, read as the reverse complement.
AGCTATGTTACCATGGAGGAACCACACAAGATTTGACTTTATAGGCTAGAACTGAAGTCGCGCCAACTGCTTAACTCAAAATACAGTCAAGAAAGTAGCTCTCAAGCCGAGAAACGGGACCGACCATAAGCACTAATGTGAAATTACATACAATTTTCAAATTTCTTGTACTTGCTAACTTTCCGACCTCGGGCAGCTATGTTACCATGGAGGAACCACACAAGATTTGACTTTATAGGCTAGAACTGAAGTCGCGCCAACTGCTTAACTCAAAATACAGTCAAGAAAGTAGCTCTCAAGCCGAGAAACGGGATCGACCATAAGCACTACCGTGAAATTACGTACAATTTTCAAATTTCTTGTACTTGCTAACTTTGCGACCTCGGGCAGCTATGTTACCATGGAGGAACCACACAAGATTTGACTTTATAGGCTAGAACTGAAGTCGCGCCAACTGCTTAACTCAAAATACAGTCAAGAAAGTAGCTCTCAAGCCGAGAAACGGGACCGACCATAAGCACTAATGTGAAATTACATACAATTTTCAAATTTCTTGTACTTGCTAACTTTGCGACCTCGGGCAGCTATGTTACCATGGAGGAACCACATAAGATTTGAGTTTATAGGCTAGAACTGAAGTTGCACCAACTGCTTAACTCAAAATACAGTCAAGAAAGTAGCTCTCAAGCCGAGAAACGGGATCGACCATAAGCACTACCCTGAAATTACGTACAATTTTCAAATTTCTTGTACTTGCTAAATTTGCGACCTCGGGCAGCTATGTTACCATGGAGGAACCACACAAGATTTGACTTTATAGGCTAGAACTGAAGTCGCGAGAACTGCTTAACTCAAAATACAGTCAAGAAAGTAGCTCTCAAGCCGAGAAACGGGACCGACCCTAAGCACTAATGTGAAATTACATACAATTTTCAAATTTCTTTTACTTGCTAACTTTGCGACCTCGGGCAGCTATGTTACCATGGAGGAACCACACAAGATTTGACTTTATAGGCTAGAACTGAAGTCGCGCCAACTGCTTAACTCAAAATACAGTCAAGAAAGTAGCTCTCAAGCCGAGAAACGGGACCGACCATAAGCACTATTGTGAAATTACATACAATTTTCAAATTTCTTGTACTTGCTAACTTTGCGACCTCGGGCAGCTATGTTACCATGGAGGAACCACACAAGATTTGACTTTATAGGCTAGAACTGAAGTCGCGAGAACTGCTTAACTCAAAATACAGTCAAGAAAGTAGCTCTCAAGCCGAGAAACGGGACCGACCATAAGCACTAATGTGAAATTACATACAATTTTCAAATTTCTTGTACTTGCTAACTTTGCGACCTCGGGCAGCTATGTTACCATGGAGGAACCACACAAGATTTGACTTTATAGGCTAGAACTAAAGTTGCGCCAACTGCTTAACTCAAAATACAGTCAAGAAAGTAGCTCTCAAGCCGAGAAACGGGACCGACCATAAGCACTAATGTGAAATTACATACAATTTTCAAATTTCTTGTACTTGCTAACTTTGCGACCTCGGGCAGCTATGTTACCATGGAGGAACCACACAAGATTTGACTTTATAGACTAGAACTGAAGTCGCGCCAACCGCTTAACTCAAAATATAGTCAAGAAAGTAGCTCTCAAGCCGAGAAACGGGATCGACCATAAGCACTACCGTGAAATTACGTACAATTTTCAAATTTCTTGTACTTGCTAACTTTGCGACCTCGGGCAGCTACGTTACCATGGAGGAACCACACAAGATTTGACTTTATAGGCTAGAACTGAAGTCGCGCCAACTGCTTAACTCAAAATACAGTCAAGAAAGTAGCTCTCAAGCCGAGAAACGGGATCGACCATAAGCACTAATGTGAAATTACATACAATTTTCAAATTTCTTGTACTTGCTAACTTTGCGACCTCGGGCAGCTATGTTACCATGGAGGAACCACACAAGATTTGACTTTATAGGCTAGAACTGAAGTCGCGAGAACTGCTTAACTCAAAATACAGTCAAGAAAGTAGCTCTCAAGCCGAGAAACGGGATCGACCATAAGCACTACCCTGAAATTACGTACAATTTTCAAATTTCTTGTACTTGCTAACTTTGCGACCTCGGGCAGCTATGTTACCATGGAGGAACCACACAAGATTTGACTTTATAGGCCAGAACTGAAGTCGCGAGAACTGCTTAACTCAAAATACAGTCAAGAAAGTAGCTCTCAAGCCGAGAAACGGGACCGACCATAAGCACTAATGTGAAATTACATACAATTTTCAAATTTCTTGTACTTGCTAACTTTGCGACCTCGGGCAGCTATGTTACCATGGAGGAACCACACAAGATTTGACTTTATAGACTAGAACTGAAGTCGCGCCAACTGCTTAACTCAAAATATAGTCAAGAAAGTAGCTCTCAAGCCTAGAAACGGGATCGACCATAAGCACTAATGTGAAATTACATACAATTTTCAAATTTCTTGTACTTGCTAACTTTGCGACCTCGGGCAGCTATGTTACCATGGAGGAACCACACAAGATTTGACTTTATAGGCTAGAACTGAAGTCGCACCAACTGCTTAACTCAAAATACAGTCAAGAAAGTAGCTCTCAAGCCGAGAAACGGGATCGACCATAAGCACTACCCTGAAATTACGTACAATTTTCAAATTTCTTGTACTTGCTAACTTTGCGACCTCGGGCAGCTATGTTACCATGGAGGAACCACACAAGATTTGACTTTATAGGCTAGAACTGAAGTCGCGCCAACTGCTTAACTCAAAATACAGTCAAGAAAGTAGCTCTCAAGCCGAGAAACGGGATCGACCATAAGCACTACCGTGAAATTACGTACAATTTTCAAATTTCTTGTACTTGCTAACTTTGCGACCTCGGGCAGCTATGTTACCATGGAGGAACCACACAAGATTTGACTTTATAGGCTAGAACTGAAGTCGCGCCAACTGCCTAACTCAAAATACAGTCAAGAAAGTAGCTCTCAAGCCGAGAAACGGGACCGACCATAAGCACTAATGTGAAATTACATACAATTTTCAAATTTCTTGTACTTGCTAACTTTCCGACCTCGGGCAGCTATGTTACCATGGAGGAACCACACAAGATTTGACTTTATAGGCTAGAACTGAAGTCGCGCCAACTGCTTAACTCAAAATACAGTCAAGAAAGTAGCTCTCAAGCCGAGAAACGGGATCGACCATAAGCACTACCGTGAAATTACGTACAATTTTCAAATTTCTTGTACTTGCTAACTTTGCGACCTCGGGCAGCTATGTTACCATGGAGGAACCACACAAGATTTGACTTTATAGACTAGAACTGAAGTCGCGCCAACTGCTTAACTCAAAATATAGTCAAGAAAGTAGCTCTCAAGCCGAGAAACGGGATCGACCATAAGCACTAATGTGAAATTACATACAATTTTCAAATTTCTTGTACTTGCTAAATTTGCGACCTCGGGCAGCTATGTTACCATGGAGGAACCACACAAGATTTGACTTTATAGGCTAGAACTGAAGTCGCGCCAACCGCTTAACTCAAAATACAGTCAAGAAAGTAGCTCTCAAGCCGAGAAACGGGATCGACCATAAGCACTACCGTGAAATTACGTACAATTTTCAAATTTCTTGTACTTGCTAACTTTGCGACCTCGGGCAGCTATGTTACCATGGAGGAACCACACAAGATTTGACTTTATAGGCTAGAACTGAAGTCGCGCCAACTGCTTAACTCAAAATATAGTCAAGAAAGTAGCTCTCAAGCCGAGAAACGGGATCGACCATAAGCACTAATGTGAAATTACATACAATTTTCAAATTTCTTGTACTTGCTAACTTTGCGACCTCGGGCAGCTATGTTACCATGAAGGAACCACACAAGATTTGACTTTATAGGCTAGAACTGAAGTCGCGCCAACTGCTTAACTCAAAATACAGTCAAGAAAGTAGCTCTCAAGCCGAGAAACGGGATCGACCATAAGCACTACCCTGAAATTACGTACAATTTTCAAATTTCTTGTACTTGCTAACTTTGCGACCTCGGGCAGCTATGTTACCATGGAGGAACCACACAAGATTTGACTTTATAGGCTAGAACTGAAGTCGCGAGAACTGCTTAACTCAAAATACAGTCAAGAAAGTAGCTCTCAAGCCGAGAAACGGGACCGACCATAAGCACTAATGTGAAATTACATACAATTTTCAAATTTCTTGTACTTGCTAACTTTGCGACCCCGGGCAGCTATGTTACCATGGAGGAACCACACAAGATTTGACTTTATAGACTAGAACTGAAGTCGCGCCAACTGCTTAACTCAAAATATAGTCAAGAAAGTAGCTCTCAAGCCGAGAAACGGGATCGACCATAAGCACTAATGTGAAATTACATACAATTTTCAAATTTCTTGTACTTGCTAACTTTGCGACCTCGGGCAGCTATGTTACCATGGAGGAACCACACAAGATTTGACTTTATAGGCTAGAACTGAAGTCGCGCCAACTGCTTAACTCAAAATACAGTCAAGAAAGTAGCTCTCAAGCCGAGAAACGGGATCGACCATAAGCACTACCCTGAAATTACGTACAATTTTCAAATTTCTTGTACTTGCTAACTTTGCGACCTCGGGCAGCTATGTTACCATGGAGGAACCACACAAGATTTGACTTTATAGGCTAGAACTAAAGTCGCGCCAACTGCTTAACTCAAAATACAGTCAAGAAAGTAGCTCTCAAGCCGAGAAACGGGAACGACCATAAGCACTACCGTGAAATTACGTACAATTTTCAAATTTCTTGTACTTGCTAACTTTGCGACCTCGGGCAGCTATGTTACCATGGAGGAACCACACAAGATTTGACTTTATAGGCTAGAACTGAAGTCGCGCCAACTGCCTAACTCAAAGTACAGTCAAGAAAGTAGCTCTCAAGCCGAGAAACGGGACCGACCATAAGCACTAATGTGAAATTACATACAATTTTCAAATTTCTTGTACTTGCTAACTTTGCGACCTCGGGCAGCTATGTTACCATGGAGGAACCACACAAGATTTGACTTTATAGGCTAGAACTGAAGTCGCGCCAACCGCTTAACTCAAAATACAGTCAAGAAAGTAGCTCTCAAGCCGAGAAACGGGATCGACCATAAGCACTACCGTGAAATTACGTACAATTTTCAAATTTCTTGTACTTGCTAACTTTGCGACCTCGGGCAGCTATGTTACCATGGAGGAACCACACAAGATTTGACTTTATAGGCTAGAACTGAAGTCGCGCCAACTGCTTAACTCAAAATATAGTCAAGAAAGTAGCTCTCAAGCCGAGAAACGGGATCGACCATAAGCACTAATGTGAAATTACATACAATTTTCAAATTTCTTGTACTTGCTAACTTTGCGACCTCGGGCAGCTATGTTACCATGAAGGAACCACACAAGATTTGACTTTATAGGCTAGAACTGAAGTCGCGCCAACTGCTTAACTCAAAATACAGTCAAGAAAGTAGCTCTCAAGCCGAGAAACGGGATCGACCATAAGCACTACCCTGAAATTACGTACAATTTTCAAATTTCTTGTACTTGCTAACTTTGCGACCTCGGGCAGCTATGTTACCATGGAGGAACCACACAAGATTTGACTTTATAGGCTAGAACTGAAGTCGCGAGAACTGCTTAACTCAAAATACAGTCAAGAAAGTAGCTCTCAAGCCGAGAAACGGGACCGACCATAAGCACTAATGTGAAATTACATACAATTTTCAAATTTCTTGTACTTGCTAACTTTGCGACCCCGGGCAGCTATGTTACCATGGAGGAACCACACAAGATTTGACTTTATAGACTAGAACTGAAGTCGCGCCAACTGCTTAACTCAAAATATAGTCAAGAAAGTAGCTCTCAAGCCGAGAAACGGGATCGACCATAAGCACTAATGTGAAATTACATACAATTTTCAAATTTCTTGTACTTGCTAACTTTGCGACCTCGGGCAGCTATGTTACCATGGAGGAACCACACAAGATTTGACTTTATAGGCTAGAACTGAAGTCGCGCCAACTGCTTAACTCAAAATACAGTCAAGAAAGTAGCTCTCAAGCCGAGAAACGGGATCGACCATAAGCACTACCCTGAAATTACGTACAATTTTCAAATTTCTTGTACTTGCTAACTTTGCGACCTCGGGCAGCTATGTTACCATGGAGGAACCACACAAGATTTGACTTTATAGGCTAGAACTAAAGTCGCGCCAACTGCTTAACTCAAAATACAGTCAAGAAAGTAGCTCTCAAGCCGAGAAACGGGAACGACCATAAGCACTACCGTGAAATTACGTACAATTTTCAAATTTCTTGTACTTGCTAACTTTGCGACCTCGGGCAGCTATGTTACCATGGAGGAACCACACAAGATTTGACTTTATAGGCTAGAACTGAAGTCGCGCCAACTGCCTAACTCAAAGTACAGTCAAGAAAGTAGCTCTCAAGCCGAGAAACGGGACCGACCATAAGCACTAATGTGAAATTACATACAATTTTCAAATTTCTTGTACTTGCTAACTTTCCGACCTCGGGCAGCTATGTTACCATGGAGGAACCACACAAGATTTGACTTTATAGGCTAGAACTGAAGTCGCGCCAACTGCTTAACTCAAAATACAGTCAAGAAAGTAGCTCTCAAGCCGAGAAACGGGATCGACCATAAGCACTACCGTGAAATTACGTACAATTTTCAAATTTCTTGTACTTGCTAACTTTGCGACCTCGGGCAGCTATGTTACCATGGAGGAACCACACAAGATTTGACTTTATAGACTAGAACTGAAGTCGCGCCAACTGCTTAACTCAAAATATAGTCAAGAAAGTAGCTCTCAAGCCGAGAAACGGGATCGACCATAAGCACTAATGTGAAATTACATACAATTTTCAAATTTCTTGTACTTGCTAAATTTGCGACCTCGGGCAGCTATGTTACCATGGAGGAGCCACACAAGATTTGACTTTATAGGCTAGAACTGAAGTCGCGCCAACTGCTTAACTCAAAATACAGTCAAGAAAGTAGCTCTCAAGCCGAGAAACGGGATCGACCATAAGCACTACCCTGAAATTACGTACAATTTTCAAATTTCTTGTACTTGCTAACTTTGCGACCTCGGGCAGCTATGTTACCATGGAGGAACCACACAAGATTTGACTTTATAGGCTAGAACTGAAGTCGCGCCAACTGCTTAACTCAAAATACAGTCAAGAAAGTAGCTCTCAAGCCGAGAAACGGGACCGACCATAAGCACTAATGTGAAATTACATACAATTTTCAAATTTCTTGTACTTGCTAACTTTGCGACTTCGGGCAGCTATGTTATCATGGAGGAACCACACAAGATTTGACTTTATAGGCAAGAACTGAAGTCGCGAAAACTGCTTAACTCAAAATACAGTCAAGAAAGTAGCTCTCAAGCCGAGAAACGGGACCGACCATAAGCACTAATGTGAAATTACATACAATTTTCAAATTTCTTGTACTTGCTAACTTTGCGACCTCGGGCAGCTATGTTACCATGGAGGAACCACACAAGATTTGACTTTATAGACTAGAACTGAAGTCGCGCCAACTGCTTAACTCAAAATATAGTCAAGAAAGTAGCTCTCAAGCCGAGAAACGGGATCGACCATAAGCACTAATGTGAAATTACATACAATTTTCAAATTTCTTGTACTTGCTAACTTTGCGACCTCGGGCAGCTATGTTACCATGGAGGAACCACACAAGATTTGACTTTATAGGCTAGAACTGAAGTCGCGCCAACTGCTTAACTCAAAATACAGTCAAGAAAGTAGCTCTCAAGCCGAGAAACGGGATCGACCATAAGCACTACCCTGAAATTACGTACAATTTTCAAATTTCTTGTACTTGCTAACTTTGCGACCTCGGGCAGCTATGTTACCATGGAGGAACCACACAAGATTTGACTTTATAGGCTAGAACTAAAGTCGCGCCAACTGCTTAACTCAAAATACAGTCAAGAAAGTAGCTCTCAAGCCGAGAAACGGGATCGACCATAAGCACTACCGTGAAATTACGTACAATTTTCAAATTTCTTGTACTTGCTAACTTTGCGACCTCGGGCAGCTATGTTACCATGGAGGAACCACACAAGATTTGACTTTATAGGCTAGAACTGAAGTCGCGCCAACTGCCTAACTCAAAGTACAGTCAAGAAAGTAGCTCTCAAGCCGAGAAACGGGACCGACCATAAGCACTAATGTGAAATTACATACAATTTTCAAATTTCTTGTACTTGCTAACTTTCCGACCTCGGGCAGCTATGTTACCATGGAGGAACCACACAAGATTTGACTTTATAGGCTAGAACTGAAGTCGCGCCAACTGCTTAACTCAAAATACAGTCAAGAAAGTAGCTCTCAAGCCGAGAAACGGGATCGACCATAAGCACTACCGTGAAATTACGTACAATTTTCAAATTTCTTGTACTTGCTAACTTTGCGACCTCGGGCAGCTATGTTACCATGGAGGAACCACACAAGATTTGACTTTATAGGCTAGAACTGAAGTCGCGCCAACTGCTTAACTCAAAATACAGTCAAGAAAGTAGCTCTCAAGCCGAGAAACGGGACCGACCATAAGCACTAATGTGAAATTACATACAATTTTCAAATTTCTTGTACTTGCTAAATTTGCGACCTCGGGCAGCTATGTTACCATGGAGGAACCACACAAGATTTGACTTTATAGGCTAGAACTGAAGTCGCGCCAACTGCTTAACTCAAAATACAGTCAAGAAAGTAGCTCTCAAGCCGAGAAACGGGACCGACCATAAGCACTAATGTGAAATTACATACAATTTTCAAATTTCTTGTACTTGCTAACTTTGCGACCTCGGGCAGCTATGTTACCATGGAGGAACCACATAAGATTTGACTTTATAGGCTAGAACTGAAGTTGCACCAACTGCTTAACTCAAAATACAGTCAAGAAAGTAGCTCTCAAGCCGAGAAACGGGATCGACCATAAGCACTACCCTGAAATTACGTACAATTTTCAAATTTCTTGTACTTGCTAAATTTGCGACCTCGGGCAGCTATGTTACCATGGAGGAACCACACAAGATTTGACTTTATAGGCTAGAACTGAAGTCGCGAGAACTGCTTAACTCAAAATACAGTCAAGAAAGTAGCTCTCAAGCCGAGAAACGGGACCGACCCTAAACACTAATGTGAAATTACATACAATTTTCAAATTTCTTTTACTTGCTAACTTTGCGACCTCGGGCAGCTATGTTACCATGGAGGAACCACACAAGATTTGACTTTATAGGCTAGAACTGAAGTCGCGAGAACTGCTTAACTCAAAATACAGTCAAGAAAGTAGCTCTCAAGCCGAGAAACGGGACCGACCATAAGCACTAATGTGAAATTACATACAATTTTCAAATTTCTTGTACTTGCTAACTTTGCGACCTCGGGCAGCTATGTTACCATGGAGGAACCACACAAGATTTGACTTTATAGGCTAGAACTAAAGTTGCGCCAACTGCTTAACTCAAAATACAGTCAAGAAAGTAGCTCTCAAGCCGAGAAACGGGACCGACCATAAGCACTAATGTGAAATTACATACAATTTTCAAATTTCTTGTACTTGCTAACTTTGCGACCTCGGGCAGCTATGTTACCATGGAGGAACCACACAAGATTTGACTTTATAGACTAGAACTGAAGTCGCGCCAACCGCTTAACTCAAAATATAGTCAAGAAAGTAGCTCTCAAGCCGAGAAACGGGATCGACCATAAGCACTACCGTGAAATTACGTACAATTTTCAAATTTCTTGTACTTGCTAACTTTGCGACCTCGGGCAGCTACGTTACCATGGAGAAACCACACAAGATTTGACTTTATAGGCTAGAACTGAAGTCGCGCCAACTGCTTAACTCAAAATACAGTCAAGAAAGTAGCTCTCAAGCCGAGAAACGGGACCGACCATAAGCACTAATGTGAAATTACATACAATTTTCAAATTTCTTGTACTAACTTTGCGACCTCGGGCAGCTATGTTATCATGGAGGAACCACACAAGATTTGACTTTATAGACTAGAACTGAAGTCGCGCCAACTGCTTAACTCAAAATATAGTCAAGAAAGTAGCTCTCAAGCCGAGAAACGGGATCGACCATAAGCACTAATGTGAAATTACATACAATTTTCAAATTTCTTGTACTTGCTAACTTTGCGACCTCGGGCAGCTATGTTACCATGGAGGAACCACACAAGATTTGACTTTATAGGCTAGAACTGAAGTCGCGAGAACTGCTTAACTCAAAATACAGTCAAGAAAGTAGCTCTCAAGCCGAGAAACGGGACCGACCATAAGCACTAATGTGAAAATACATACAATTTTCAAATTTCTTGTACTTGCTAACTTTGCGACCTCGGGCAGCTATGTTACCATGGAGGAACCACACAAGATTTGACTTTATAGGCTAGAACTGAAGTCGCGAGAACTGCTTAACTCAAAATACAGTCAAGAAAGTAGCTCTCAAGCCGAGAAACGGGACCGACCCTAAACACTAATGTGAAATTACATACAATTTTCAAATTTCTTTTACTTGCTAACTTTGCGACCTCGGGCAGCTATGTTACCATGGAGGAACCACACAAGATTTGACTTTATAGGCTAGAACTGAAGTCGCGAGAACTGCTTAACTCAAAATACAGTCAAGAAAGTAGCTCTCAAGCCGAGAAACGGGATCGACCATAAGCACTAATGTGAAATTACATACAATTTTCAAATTTCTTGTACTTGCTAAATTTGCGACCTCGGGCAGCTATGTTACCATGGAGGAACCACACAAGATTTGACTTTATAGGCTAGAACTGAAGTCGCGCCAACTGCTTAACTCAAAATACAGTCAAGAAAGTAGCTCTCAAGCCGAGAAACGGGATCGACCATAAGCACTACCCTGAAATTACGTACAATTTTCAAATTTCTTGTACTTGCTAACTTTGCGACCTCGGGCAGCTATGTTACCATGGAGGAACCACACAAGATTTGACTTTATAGGCTAGAACTGAAGTCGCGCCAACTGCTTAACTCAAAATACAGTCAAGAAAGTAGCTCTCAAGCCGAGAAACGGGACCGACCATAAGCACTAATGTGAAATTACATACAATTTTCAAATTTCTTGTACTTGCTAACTTTGCGACTTCGGGCAGCTATGTTATCATGGAGGAACCACACAAGATTTGACTTTATAGGCAAGAACTGAAGTCGCGAAAACTGCTTAACTCAAAATACAGTCAAGAAAGTAGCTCTCAAGCCGAGAAACGGGACCGACCATAAGCACTAATGTGAAATTACATACAATTTTCAAATTTCTTGTACTTGCTAACTTTGCGACCTCGGGCAGCTATGTTACCATGGAGGAACCACACAAGATTTGACTTTATAGACTAGAACTGAAGTCGCGCCAACTGCTTAACTCAAAATATAGTCAAGAAAGTAGCTCTCAAGCCGAGAAACGGGATCGACCATAAGCACTAATGTGAAATTACATACAATTTTCAAATTTCTTGTACTTGCTAACTTTGCGACCTCGGGCAGCTATGTTACCATGGAGGAACCACACAAGATTTGACTTTATAGGCTAGAACTGAAGTCGCGCCAACTGCTTAACTCAAAATACAGTCAAGAAAGTAGCTCTCAAGCCGAGAAACGGGATCGACCATAAGCACTACCCTGAAATTACGTACAATTTTCAAATTTCTTGTACTTGCTAACTTTGCGACCTCGGGCAGCTATGTTACCATGGAGGAACCACACAAGATTTGACTTTATAGGCTAGACCTAAAGTCGCGCCAACTGCTTAACTCAAAATACAGTCAAGAAAGTAGCTCTCAAGCCGAGAAACGGGATCGACCATAAGCACTACCGTGAAATTACGTACAATTTTCAAATTTCTTGTACTTGCTAACTTTGCGACCTCGGGCAGCTATGTTACCATGGAGGAACCACACAAGATTTGACTTTATAGGCTAGAACTGAAGTCGCGCCAACTGCCTAACTCAAAGTACAGTCAAGAAAGTAGCTCTCAAGCCGAGAAACGGGACCGACCATAAGCACTAATGTGAAATTACATACAATTTTCAAATTTCTTGTACTTGCTAACTTTCCGACCTCGGGCAGCTATGTTACCATGGAGGAACCACACAAGATTTGACTTTATAGGCTAGAACTGAAGTCGCGCCAACTGCTTAACTCAAAATACAGTCAAGAAAGTAGCTCTCAAGCCGAGAAACGGGATCGACCATAAGCACTACCGTGAAATTACGTACAATTTTCAAATTTCTTGTACTTGCTAACTTTGCGACCTCGGGCAGCTATGTTACCATGGAGGAACCACACAAGATTTGACTTTATAGGCTAGAACTGAAGTCGCGCCAACTGCTTAACTCAAAATACAGTCAAGAAAGTAGCTCTCAAGCCGAGAAACGGGACCGACCATAAGCACTAATGTGAAATTACATACAATTTTCAAATTTCTTGTACTTGCTAAATTTGCGACCTCGGGCAGCTATGTTACCATGGAGGAACCACACAAGATTTGACTTTATAGGCTAGAACTGAAGTCGCGCCAACTGCTTAACTCAAAATACAGTCAAGAAAGTAGCTCTCAAGCCGAGAAACGGGACCGACCATAAGCACTAATGTGAAATTACATACAATTTTCAAATTTCTTGTACTTGCTAACTTTGCGACCTCGGGCAGCTATGTTACCATGGAGGAACCACATAAGATTTGACTTTATAGGCTAGAACTGAAGTTGCACCAACTGCTTAACTCAAAATACAGTCAAGAAAGTAGCTCTCAAGCCGAGAAACGGGATCGACCATAAGCACTACCCTGAAATTACGTACAATTTTCAAATTTCTTGTACTTGCTAAATTTGCGACCTCGGGCAGCTATGTTACCATGGAGGAACCACACAAGATTTGACTTTATAGGCTAGAACTGAAGTCGCGAGAACTGCTTAACTCAAAATACAGTCAAGAAAGTAGCTCTCAAGCCGAGAAACGGGACCGACCCTAAACACTAATGTGAAATTACATACAATTTTCAAATTTCTTTTACTTGCTAACTTTGCGACCTCGGGCAGCTATGTTACCATGGAGGAACCACACAAGATTTGACTTTATAGGCTAGAACTGAAGTCGCGAGAACTGCTTAACTCAAAATACAGTCAAGAAAGTAGCTCTCAAGCCGAGAAACGGGACCGACCATAAGCACTAATGTGAAATTACATACAATTTTCAAATTTCTTGTACTTGCTAACTTTGCGACCTCGGGCAGCTATGTTACCATGGAGGAACCACACAAGATTTGACTTTATAGGCTAGAACTAAAGTTGCGCCAACTGCTTAACTCAAAATACAGTCAAGAAAGTAGCTCTCAAGCCGAGAAACGGGACCGACCATAAGCACTAATGTGAAATTACATACAATTTTCAAATTTCTTGTACTTGCTAACTTTGCGACCTCGGGCAGCTATGTTACCATGGAGGAACCACACAAGATTTGACTTTATAGACTAGAACTGAAGTCGCGCCAACCGCTTAACTCAAAATATAGTCAAGAAAGTAGCTCTCAAGCCGAGAAACGGGATCGACCATAAGCACTACCGTGAAATTACGTACAATTTTCAAATTTCTTGTACTTGCTAACTTTGCGACCTCGGGCAGCTACGTTACCATGGAGAAACCACACAAGATTTGACTTTATAGGCTAGAACTGAAGTCGCGCCAACTGCTTAACTCAAAATACAGTCAAGAAAGTAGCTCTCAAGCCGAGAAACGGGACCGACCATAAGCACTAATGTGAAATTACATACAATTTTCAAATTTCTTGTACTAACTTTGCGACCTCGGGCAGCTATGTTATCATGGAGGAACCACACAAGATTTGACTTTATAGACTAGAACTGAAGTCGCGCCAACTGCTTAACTCAAAATATAGTCAAGAAAGTAGCTCTCAAGCCGAGAAACGGGATCGACCATAAGCACTAATGTGAAATTACATACAATTTTCAAATTTCTTGTACTTGCTAACTTTGCGACCTCGGGCAGCTATGTTACCATGGAGGAACCACACAAGATTTGACTTTATAGGCTAGAACTGAAGTCGCGAGAACTGCTTAACTCAAAATACAGTCAAGAAAGTAGCTCTCAAGCCGAGAAACGGGACCGACCATAAGCACTAATGTGAAATTACATACAATTTTCAAATTTCTTGTACTTGCTAACTTTGCGACCTCGGGCAGCTATGTTACCATGGAGGAACCACACAAGATTTGACTTTATAGGCTAGAACTGAAGTCGCGAGAACTGCTTAACTCAAAATACAGTCAAGAAAGTAGCTCTCAAGCCGAGAAACGGGATCGACCATAAGCACTACCCTGAAATTACGTACAATTTTCAAATTTCTTGTACTTGCTAACTTTGCGACCTCGGGCAGCTATGTTACCATGGAGGAACCACACAAGATTTGACTTTATAGGCTAGAACTGAAGTCGCGAGAACTGCTTAACTCAAAATACAGTCAAGAAAGTAGCTCTCAAGCCGAGAAACGGGACCGACCATAAGCACTAATGTGAAATTACATACAATTTTCAAATTTCTTGTACTTGCTAACTTTGCGACCTCGGGCAGCTATGTTACCATGGAGGAACCACACAAGATTTGACTTTATAGGCTAGAACTGAAGTCGCGAGAACTGCTTAACTCAAAATACAGTCAAGAAAGTAGCTCTCAAGCCGAGAAACGGGACCGACCATAAGCACTAATGTGAAATTACATACAATTTTCAAATTTCTTGTACTTGCTAACTTTGCGACCTCGGGCAGCTATGTTACCATGGAGGAACCACACAAGATTTGACTTTATAGACTAGAACTGAAGTCGCGCCAACTGCTTAACTCAAAATATAGTCAAGAAAGTAGCTCTCAAGCCGAGAAACGGGATCGACCATAAGCACTACCCTGAAATTACGTACAATTTTCAAATTTCTTGTACTTGCTAACTTTGCGACCTCGGGCAGCTATGTTACCATGGAGGAACCACACAAGATTTGACTTTATAGGCTAGAACTGAAGTCGCGAGAACTGCTTAACTCAAAATACAGTCAAGAAAGTAGCTCTCAAGCCGAGAAACGGGACCGACCATAAGCACTAATGTGAAATTACATACAATTTTCAAATTTCTTGTACTTGCTAACTTTGCGACCTCGGGCAGCTATGTTACCATGGAGGAACCACACAAGATTTGACTTTATAGACTAGAACTGAAGTCGCGCCAACTGCTTAACTCAAAATATAGTCAAGAAAGTAGCTCTCAAGCCGAGAAACGGGATCGACCATAAGCACTAATGTGAAATTACATACAATTTTCAAATTTCTTGTACTTGCTAACTTTGCGACCTCGGGCAGCTATGTTACCATGGAGGAACCACACAAGATTTGACTTTATAGGCTAGAACTGAAGTCGCGCCAACTGCTTAACTCAAAATACAGTCAAGAAAGTAGCTCTCAAGCCGAGAAACGGGATCGACCATAAGCACTACCCTGAAATTACGTACAATTTTCAAATTTCTTGTACTTGCTAACTTTGCGACCTCGGGCAGCTATGTTACCATGGAGGAACCACACAAGATTTGACTTTATAGGCTAGAACTAAAGTCGCGCCAACTGCTTAACTCAAAATACAGTCAAGAAAGTAGCTCTCAAGCCGAGAAACGGGATCGACCATAAGCACTACCGTGAAATTACGTACAATTTTCAAATTTCTTGTACTTGCTAACTTTGCGACCTCGGGCAGCTATGTTACCATGGAGGAACCACACAAGATTTGACTTTATAGGCTAGAACTGAAGTCGCGCCAACTGCCTAACTCAAAATACAGTCAAGAAAGTAGCTCTCAAGCCGAGAAACGGGACCGACCATAAGCACTAATGTGAAATTACATACAATTTTCAAATTTCTTGTACTTGCTAACTTTCCGACCTCGGGCAGCTATGTTACCATGGAGGAACCACACAAGATTTGACTTTATAGGCTAGAACTGAAGTCGCGCCAACTGCTTAACTCAAAATACAGTCAAGAAAGTAGCTCTCAAGCCGAGAAACGGGATCGACCATAAGCACTACCGTGAAATTACGTACAATTTTCAAATTTCTTGTACTTGCTAACTTTGCGACCTCGGGCAGCTATGTTACCATGGAGGAACCACACAAGATTTGACTTTATAGGCTAGAACTGAAGTCGCGCCAACTGCTTAACTCAAAATACAGTCAAGAAAGTAGCTCTCAAGCCGAGAAACGGGACCGACCATAAGCACTAATGTGAAATTACATACAATTTTCAAATTTCTTGTACTTGCTAACTTTGCGACCTCGGGCAGCTATGTTACCATGGAGGAACCACATAAGATTTGACTTTATAGGCTAGAACTGAAGTCGCGAGAACTGCTTAACTCAAAATACAGTCAAGAAAGTAGCTCTCAAGCCGAGAAACGGGACCGACCCTAAGCACTAATGTGAAATTACATACAATTTTCAAATTTCTTTTACTTGCTAACTTTGCGACCTCGGGCAGCTATGTTACCATGGAGGAACCACACAAGATTTGACTTTATAGGCTAGAACTGAAGTCGCGAGAACTGCTTAACTCAAAATACAGTCAAGAAAGTAGCTCTCAAGCCGAGAAACGGGACCGACCATAAGCACTAATGTGAAATTACATACAATTTTCAAATTTCTTGTACTTGCTAACTTTGCGACCTCGGGCAGCTATGTTACCATGGAGGAACCACACAAGATTTGACTTTATAGGCTAGAACTAAAGTTGCGCCAACTGCTTAACTCAAAATACAGTCAAGAAAGTAGCTCTCAAGCCGAGAAACGGGACCGACCATAAGCACTAATGTGAAATTACATACAATTTTCAAATTTCTTGTACTTGCTAACTTTGCGACCTCGGGCAGCTATGTTACCATGGAGGAACCACACAAGATTTGACTTTATAGACTAGAACTGAAGTCGCGCCAACCGCTTAACTCAAAATATAGTCAAGAAAGTAGCTCTCAAGCCGAGAAACGGGATCGACCATAAGCACTACCGTGAAATTACGTACAATTTTCGAATTTCTTGTACTTGCTAACTTTGCGACCTCGGGCAGCTACGTTACCATGGAGGAACCACACAAGATTTGACTTTATAGGCTAGAACTGAAGTCGCGCCAACTGCTTAACTCAAAATACAGTCAAGAAAGTAGCTCTCAAGCCGAGAAACGGGACCGACCATAAGCACTAATGTGAAATTACATACAATTTTCAAATTTCTTGTACTTGCTAACTTTGCGACCTCGGGCAGCTATGTTATCATGGAGGAACCACACAAGATTTGACTTTATAGACTAGAACTGAAGTCGCGCCAACTGCTTAACTCAAAATATAGTCAAGAAAGTAGCTCTCAAGCCGAGAAACGGGATCGACCATAAGCACTAATGTGAAATTACATACAATTTTCAAATTTCTTGTACTTGCTAACTTTGCGACCTCGGGCAGCTATGTTACCATGGAGGAACTACACAAGATTTGACTTTATAGGCTAGAACTGAAGTCGCGCCAACTGCTTAACTCAAAATACAGTCAAGAAAGTAGCTCTCAAGCCGAGAAACGTGATCGACCATAAGCACTACCCTGAAATTACGTACAATTTTCAAATTTCTTGTACTTGCTAACTTTGCGACCTCGGGCAGCTATGTTACCATGGAGGAACCACACAAGATTTGACTTTATAGGCTAGAACTAAAGTCGCGCCAACTGCCTAACTCAAAATACAGTCAAGAAAGTAGCTCTCAAGCCGAGAAACGGGACCGACCATAAGCACTTATGTGAAATTACATACAATTTTCAAATTTCTTGTTCTTGCTAACTTTCCGACCTCGGGCAGCTATGTTACCATGGAGGAACCACACAAGATTTGACTTTATAGGCTAGAACTGAAGTCGCGCCAACTGCTTAACTCAAAATACAGTCAAGAAAGTAGCTCTCAAGCCGAGAAACGGGATCGACCATAAGCACTACCCTGAAATTACGTACAATTTTCAAATTTCTTGTACTTGCTAACTTTGCGACCTCGGGCAGCTATGTTACCATGGAGGAACCACACAAGATTTGACTTTAT
This sequence comes from Merodon equestris, assembly GCA_958301585.1. NCBI lineage: Eukaryota > Metazoa > Arthropoda > Insecta > Diptera > Syrphidae > Merodon > Merodon equestris. The sequence continues at coordinate 32,402,089 of OY284417.1, read as the reverse complement.
AGGCTAGAACTAAAGTCGCGCCAACTGCCTAACTCAAAATACAGTCAAGAAAGTAGCTCTCAAGCCGAGAAACGGGATCGACCATAAGCACTACCGTGAAATTACGTACAATTTTCAAATTTCTTGTACTTGCTAACTTTGCGACCTCGGGCAGCTATGTTACCATGGAGGAACCACACAAGATTTGACTTTATAGGCTAGAACTGAAGTCGCGCCAACTGCCTAACTCAAAATACAGTCAAGAAAGTAGCTCTCAAGCCGAGAAACGGGATCGACCATAAGCACTACCGTGAAATTACGTACAATTTTCAAATTTCTTGTACTTGCTAACTTTGCGACCTCGGGCAGCTATGTTACCATGGAGGAACCACACAAGATTTGACTTTATAGGCTAGAACTGAAGTCGCGCCAACTGCCTAACTCAAAATACAGTCAAGAAAGTAGCTCTCAAGCCGAGAAACGGGACCGACCATAAGCACTAATGTGAAATTACATACAATTTTCAAATTTCTTGTACTTGCTAACTTTCCGACCTCGGGCAGCTATGTTACCATGGAGGAACCACACAAGATTTGACTTTATAGGCAAGAACTGAAGTCGCGCCAACTGCTTAACTCAAAATACAGTCAAGAAATTAGCTCTCAAGCCGAGAAACGGGATCGACCATAAGCACTACCGTGAAATTACGTACAATTTTCAAATTTCTTGTACTTGCTAACTTTGCGACCTCGGGCAGCTATGTTACCATGGAGGAACCACACAAGATTTGACTTTATAGGCTGGAACTAAAGTCGCGCCAACTGCTTAACTCAAAATACAGTCAAGAAAGTAGCTCTCAAGCCGAGAAACGGGATCGACCATAAGCACTACCGTGAAATTACGTACAATTTTCAAATTTCTTGTACTTGCTAACTTTGCGACCTCGGGCAGCTATGTTACCATGGAGGAACCACACAAGATTTGACTTTATAGGCTAGAACTGAAGTCGCGCCAACTGCCTAACTCAAAATACAGTCAAGAAAGTAGCTCTCAAGCCGAGAAACGGGACCGACCATAAGCAATTATGTGAAATTACATACAATTTTCAAATTTCTTGTACTTGCTAACTTTCCGACCTCGGGCAGCTATGTTACCATTTAGGAACCACACATGATTTGACTTTATAGGCTAGAACTGAAGTCGCGCCAACTGCTTAACTCAAAATACAGTCAAGAAAGTAGCTCTCAAGCCGAGAAACGGGATCGACCATAAGCACTACCGTGAAATTACGTACAATTTTCAAATTTCTTGTACTTGCTAACTTTGCGACCTCGGGCAGCTATGTTACCATGGAGGAACCACACAAGATTTGACTTTATAGGCTAGAACTGAAGTCGCGCCAACTGCTTAACTCAAAATACAGTCAAGAAAGTAGCTCTCAAGCCGAGAAACGGGACCGACCATAAGCACTAATGTGAAATTACATACAATTTTCAAATTTCTTGTACTTGCTAAATTTGCGACCTCGGGCAGCTATGTTACCATGGAGGAACCACACAAGATTTGACTTTATAGGCTAGAACTGAAGTCGCGCCAACCGCTTAACTCAAAATACAGTCAAGAAAGTAGCTCTCAAGCCGAGAAACGGGATCGACCATAAGCACTACCGTGAAATTACGTACAATTTTCAAATTTCTTGTACTTGCTAACTTTGCGACCTCGGGCAGCTATGTTACCATGGAGGAACCACACAAGATTTGACTTTATAGGCTAGAACTGAAGTCGCGCCAACTGCCTAACTCAAAATACAGTCAAGAAAGTAGCTCTCAAGCCGAGAAACGGGACCGACCATAAGCACTAATGTGAAATTACATACAATTTTCAAATTTCTTGTACTTGCTAACTTTCCGACCTCGGGCAGCTATGTTACCATGGAGGAACCACACAAGATTTGACTTTATAGGCTAGAACTGAAGTCGCGCCAACTGCTTAACTCAAAATACAGTCAAGAAATTAGCTCTCAAGCCGAGAAACGGGATCGACCATAAGCACTACCGTGAAATTACGTACAATTTTCAAATTTCTTGTACTTGCTAACTTTGCGACCTCGGGCAGCTATGTTACCATGGAGGAACCACACAAGATTTGACTTTATAGGCTAGAACTAAAGTCGCGCCAACTGCTTAACTCAAAATACAGTCAAGAAAGTAGCTCTCAAGCCGAGAAACGGGATCGACCATAAGCACTACCGTGAAATTACGTACAATTTTCAAATTTCTTGTACTTGCTAACTTTGCGACCTCGGGCAGCTATGTTACCATGGAGGAACCACACAAGATTTGACTTTATAGGCTAGAACTGAAGTCGCGCCAACTGCCTAACTCAAAATACAGTCAAGAAAGTAGCTCTCAAGCCGAGAAACGGGACCGACCATAAGCACTAATGTGAAATTACATACAATTTTCAAATTTCTTGTACTTGCTAACTTTCCGACCTCGGGCAGCTATGTTACCATGGAGGAACCACACAAGATTTGACTTTATAGGCTAGAACTGATGTCGCGCCAACTGCTTAACTCAAAATACAGTCAAGAAAGTAGCTCTCAAGCCGAGAAACGGGATCGACCATAAGCACTACCGTGAAATTACGTACAATTTTCAAATTTCTTGTACTTGCTAACTTTGCGACCTCGGGCAGCTATGTTACCATGGAGGAACCACACAAGATTTGACTTTATAGGCTAGAACTGAAGTCGCGCCAACTGCTTAACTCAAAATACAGTCAAGAAAGTAGCTCTCAAGCCGAGAAACGGGACCGACCATAAGCACTAATGTGAAATTACATACAATTTTCAAATTTCTTGTACTTGCTAACTTTGCGACCTCGGGCAGCTATGTTACCATGGAGGAACCACACAAGATTTGACTTTATAGACTGGAACTGAAGTCGCGCCAACCGCTTAACTCAAAATATAGTCAAGAAAGTAGCTCTCAAGCCGAGAAACGGGATCGACCATAAGCACTACCGTGAAATTACGTACAATTTTCAAATTTCTTGTACTTGCTAACTTTGCGACCTCGGGCAGCTACGTTACCATGGAGGAACCACACAAGATTTGACTTTATAGGCTAGAACTGAAGTCGCGCCAACTGCTTAACTCAAAATACAGTCAAGAAAGTAGCTCTCAAGCCGAGAAACGGGACCGACCATAAGCACTAATGTGAAATTACATACAATTTTCAAATTTCTTGTACTTGCTAACTTTGCGACCTCGGGCAGCTATGTTATCATGGAGGAACCACACAAGATTTGACTTTATAGACTAGAACTGAAGTCGCGCCAACTGCTTAACTCAAAATATAGTCAAGAAAGTAGCTCTCAAGCCGAGAAACGGGATCGACCATAAGCACTAATGTGAAATTACATACAATTTTCAAATTTCTTGTACTTGCTAACTTTGCGACCTCGGGCAGCTATGTTACCATGGAGGAACCACACAAGATTTGACTTTATAGGCTAGAACTGAAGTCGCGCCAACTGCTTAACTCAAAATACAGTCAAGAAAGTAGCTCTCAAGCCGAGAAACGGGATCGACCATAAGCACTACCCTGAAATTACGTACAATTTTCAAATTTCTTGTACTTGCTAACTTTGCGACCTCGGGCAGCTATGTTACCATGGAGGAACCACACAAGATTTGACTTTATAGGCTAGAACTGAAGTCGCGAGAACTGCTTAACTCAAAATACAGTCAAGAAAGTAGCTCTCAAGCCGAGAAACGGGACCGACCATAAGCACTAATGTGAAATTACATACAATTTTCAAATTTCTTGTACTTGCTAACTTTGCGACCTCGGGCAGCTATGTTACCATGGAGGAACCACACAAGATTTGACTTTATAGACTAGAACTGAAGTCGCGCCAACTGCTTAACTCAAAATATAGTCAAGAAAGTAGCTCTCAAGCCGAGAAACGGGATCGACCATAAGCACTAATGTGAAATTACATACAATTTTCAAATTTCTTGTACTTGCTAACTTTGCGACCTCGGGCAGCTATGTTACCATGGAGGAACTACACAAGATTTGACTTTATAGGCTAGAACTGAAGTCGCGCCAACTGCTTAACTCAAAATACAGTCAAGAAAGTAGCTCTCAAGCCGAGAAACGGGATCGACCATAAGCACTACCCTGAAATTACGTACAATTTTCAAATTTCTTGTACTTGCTAACTTTGCGACCTCGGGCAGCTATGTTACCATGGAGGAACCACACAAGATTTGACTTTATAGGCTAGAACTAAAGTCGCGCCAACTGCTTAACTCAAAATACAGTCAAGAAAGTAGCTCTCAAGCCGAGAAACGGGATCGACCATAAGCACTACCGTGAAATTACGTACAATTTTCAAATTTCTTGTACTTGCTAACTTTGCGACCTCGGGCAGCTATGTTACCATGGAGGAACCACACAAGATTTGACTTTATAGGCTAGAACTGAAGTCGCGCCAACTGCCTAACTCAAAATACAGTCAAGAAAGTAGCTCTCAAGCCGAGAAACGGGATCGACCATAAGCACTACCGTGAAATTACGTACAATTTTCAAATTTCTTGTACTTGCTAACTTTGCGACCTCGGGCAGCTATGTTACCATGGAGGAACCACACAAGATTTGACTTTATAGGCTAGAACTGAAGTCGCGCCAACTGCCTAACTCAAAATACAGTCAAGAAAGTAGCTCTCAAGCCGAGAAACGGGACCGACCATAAGCACTAATGTGAAATTACATACAATTTTCAAATTTCTTGTACTTGCTAACTTTCCGACCTCGGGCAGCTATGTTACCATGGAGGAACCACACAAGATTTGACTTTATAGGCTAGAACTGAAGTCGCGCCAACTGCTTAACTCAAAATACAGTCAAGAAATTAGCTCTCAAGCCGAGAAACGGGATCGACCATAAGCACTACCGTGAAATTACGTACAGTTTTCAAATTTCTTGTACTTGCTAACTTTGCGACCTCGGGCAGCTATGTTACCATGGAGGAACCACACAAGATTTGACTTTATAGGCTGGAACTAAAGTCGCGCCAACTGCTTAACTCAAAATACAGTCAAGAAAGAAGCTCTCAAGCCGAGAAACGGGATCGACCATAAGCACTACCGTGAAATTACGTACAATTTTCAAATTTCTTGTACTTGCTAACTTTGCGACCTCGGGCAGCTATGTTACCATGGAGGAACCACACAAGATTTGACTTTATAGGCTAGAACTGAAGTCGCGCCAACTGCCTAACTCAAAATAGAGTCAAGAAAGTAGCTCTCAAGCCGAGAAACGGGACCGACCATAAGCACTTATGTGAAATTACATACAATTTTCAAATTTCTTGTTCTTGCTAACTTTCCGACCTCGGGCAGCTATGTTACCATGGAGGAACCACACAAGATTTGACTTTATAGGCTAGAACTGAAGTCGCGCCAACAGCTTAACTCAAAATACAGTCAAGAAAGTAGCTCTCAAGCCGAGAAACGGGATCGACCATAAGCACTACCGTGAAATTACGTACAATTTTCAAATTTCTTGTACTTGCTAACTTTGCGACCTCGGGCAGCTATGTTACCATGGAGGAACCACACAAGATTTGACTTTATAGGCTAGAACTGAAGTCGCGCCAACTGCTTAACTCAAAATACAGTCAAGAAAGTAGCTCTCAAGCCGAGAAACGGGACCGACCATAAGCACTAATGTGAAATTACATACAATTTTCAAATTTCTTGTACTTGCTAAATTTGCGACCTCGGGCAGCTATGTTACCATGGAGGAACCACACAAGATTTGACTTTATAGGCTAGAACTGAAGTCGCGCCAACCGCTTAACTCAAAATACAGTCAAGAAAGTAGCTCTCAAGCCGAGAAACGAGATCGACCATAAGCACTACCGTGAAATTACGTACAATTTTCAAATTTCTTGTACTTGCTAACTTTGCGACCTCGGGCAGCTATGTTACCATGGAGGAACCACACAAGATTTGACTTTATAGGCTAGAACTGAAGTCGCGCCAACTGCCTAACTCAAAATACAGTCGAGAAAGTAGCTCTCAAGCCGAGAAACGGGACCGACCATAAGCACTAATGTGAAATTACATACAATTTTCAAATTTCTTGTACTTGCTAACTTTCCGACCTCGGGCAGCTATGTTACCATGGAGGAACCACACAAGATTTGACTTTATAGGCTAGAACTGAAGTCGCGCCAACTGCTTAACTCAAAATACAGTCAAGAAATTAGCTCTCAAGCCGAGAAACGGGATCGACCATAAGCACTACCGTGAAATTACGTACAATTTTCAAATTTCTTGTACTTGCTAACTTTGCGACCTCGGGCAGCTATGTTACCATGGAGGAACCACACAAGATTTGACTTTATAGGCTAGAACTAAAGTCGCGACAACTGCTTAACTCAAAATACAGTCAAGAAAGTAGCTCTCAAGCCGAGAAACGGGATCGACCATAAGCACTACCGTGAAATTACGTACAATTTTCAAATTTCTTGTACTTGCTAACTTTGCGACCTCGGGCAGCTATGTTACCATGGAGGAACCACACAAGATTTGACTTTATAGGCTAGAACTGAAGTCGCGCCAACTGCCTAACTCAAAATACAGTCAAGAAAGTAGCTCTCAAGCCGAGAAACGGGATCGACCATAAGCACTAATGTGAAATTACATACAATTTTCAAATTTCTTGTACTTGCTAAATTTCCGACCTCGGGCAGCTATGTTACCATGGAGGAACCACACAAGATTTGACTTTATAGGCTAGAACTGATGTCGCGCCAACTGCTTAACTCAAAATACAGACAAGAAAGTAGCTCTCAAGCCGAGAAACGGGATCGACCATAAGCACTACCGTGAAATTACGTACAATTTTCAAATTTCTTGTACTTGCTAACTTTGCGACCTCGGGCAGCTATGTTACCATGGAGGAACCACACAAGATTTGACTTTATAGGCTAGAACTGAAGTCGCGCCAACTGCTTAACTCAAAATACAGTCAAGAAAGTAGCTCTCAAGCCGAGAAACGGGACCGACCATAAGCACTAATGTGAAATTACATACAATTTTCAAATTTCTTGTACTTGCTAACTTTGCGACCTCGGGCAGCTATGTTACCATGGAGGAACCACACAAGATTTGACTTTATAGACTAGAACTGAAGTCGCGCCAACCGCTTAACTCAAAATATAGTCAAGAAAGTAGCTCTCAAGCCGAGAAACGGGATCGACCATAAGCACTACCGTGAAATTACGTACAATTTTCAAATTTCTTGTACTTGCTAACTTTGCGACCTCGGGCAGCTACGTTACCATGGAGGAACCACACAAGATTTGACTTTATAGGCTAGAACTGAAGTCGCGCCAACTGCTTAACTCAAAATACAGTCAAGAAAGTAGCTCTCAAGCCGAGAAACGGGACCGACCATAAGCACTAATGTGAAATTACATACAATTTTCAAATTTCTTGTACTTGCTAACTTTGCGACCTCGGGCAGCTATGTTATCATGGAGGAACCACACAAGATTTGACTTTATAGACTAGAACTGAAGTTGCGCCAACTGCTTAACTCAAAATATAGTCAAGAAAGTAGCTCTCAAGCCGAGAAACGGGATCGACCATAAGCACTAATGTGAAATTACATACAATTTTCAAATTTCTTGTACTTGCTAACTTTGCGACCTCGGGCAGCTATGTTACCATGGAGGAACCACACAAGATTTGACTTTATAGGCTAGAACTGAAGTGGCGCCAACTGCTTAACTCAAAATACAGTCAAGAAAGTAGCTCTCAAGCCGAGAAACGGGATCGACCATAAGCACTACCCTGAAATTACGTACAATTTTCAAATTTCTTGTACTTGCTAACTTTGCGACCTCGGGCAGCTATGTTACCATGGAGGAACCACACAAGATTTGACTTTATAGGCTAGAACTGAAGTCGCGAGAACTGCTTAACTCAAAATACAGTCAAGAAAGTAGCTCTCAAGCCGAGAAACGGGACCGACCATAAGCACTAATGTGAAATTACATACAATTTTCAAATTTCTTGTACTTGCTAACTTTGCGACCTCGGGCAGCTATGTTACCATGGAGGAACCACACAAGATTTGACTTTATAGACTAGAACTGAAGTCGCGCCAACTGCTTAACTCAAAATATAGTCAAGAAAGTAGCTCTCAAGCCGAGAAACGGGATCGACCATAAGCACTAATGTGAAATTACATACAATTTTCAAATTTCTTGTACTTGCTAACTTTGCGACCTCGGGCAGCTATGTTACCATGGAGGAACTACACAAGATTTGACTTTATAGGCTAGAACTGAAGTCGCGCCAACTGCTTAACTCAAAATACAGTCAAGAAAGTAGCTCTCAAGCCGAGAAACGGGATCGACCATAAGCACTACCCTGAAATTACGTACAATTTTCAAATTTCTTGTACTTGCTAACTTTGCGACCTCGGGCAGCTATGTTACCATGGAGGAACCACACAAGATTTGACTTTATAGGCTAGAACTAAAGTCGCGCCAACTGCTTAACTCAAAATACAGTCAAGAAAGTAGCTCTCAAGCCGAGAAACGGGATCGACCATAAGCACTACCGTGAAATTACGTACAATTTTCAAATTTCTTGTACTTGCTAACTTTGCGACCTCGGGCAGCTATGTTACCATGGAGGAACCACACAAGATTTGACTTTATAGGCTAGAACTGAAGTCGCGCCAACTGCCTAACTCAAAATACAGTCAAGAAAGTAGCTCTCAAGCCGAGAAACGGGATCGACCATAAGCACTACCGTGAAATTACGTACAATTTTCAAATTTCTTGTACTTGCTAACTTGGCGACCTCGGGCAGCTATGTTACCATGGAGGAACCACACAAGATTTGACTTTATAGGCTAGAACTGAAGTCGCGCCAACTGCCTAACTCAAAATACAGTCAAGAAAGTAGCTCTCAAGCCGAGAAACGGGACCGACCATAAGCACTAATGTGAAATTACATACAATTTTCAAATTTCTTGTACTTGCTAACTTTCCGACCTCGGGCAGCTATGTTACCATGGAGGAACCACACAAGATTTGACTTTATAGGCTAGAACTGAAGTCGCGCCAACTGCTTAACTCAAAATACAGTCAAGAAATTAGCTCTCAAGCCGAGAAACGGGATCGACCATAAGCACTACCGTGAAATTACGTACAATTTTCAAATTTCTTGTACTTGCTAACTTTGCGACCTCGGGCAGCTATGTTACCATGGAGGAACCACACAAGATTTGTCTTTATAGGCTGGAACTAAAGTCGCGCCAACTGCTTAACTCAAAATACAGTCAAGAAAGTAGCTCTCAAGCCGAGAAACGGGATCGACCATAAGCACTACCGTGAAATTACGTACAATTTTCAAATTTCTTGTACTTGCTAACTTTGCGACCTCGGGCAGCTATGTTACCATGGAGGAACCACACAAGATTTGACTTTATAGGCTAGAACTGAAGTCGCGCCAACTGCCTAACTCAAAATACAGTCAAGAAAGTAGCTCTCAAGCCGAGAAACGGGACCGACCATAAGCACTTATGTGAAATTACATACAATTTTCAAATTTCTTGTACTTGCTAACTTTCCGACCTCGGGCAGCTATGTTACCATGGAGGAACCACACAAGATTTGACTTTATAGGCTAGAACTGAAGTCGCGCCAACTGCTTAACTCAAAATACAGTCAAGAAAGTAGCTCTCAAGCCGAGAAACGGGATCGACCATAAGCACTACCGTGAAATTACGTACCATTTTCAAATTTCTTGTACTTGCTAACTTTGCGACCTCGGGCAGCTATGTTACCATGGAGGAACCACACAAGATTTGACTTTATAGGCTAGAACTGAAGTCGCGCCAACTGCTTAACTCAAAATACAGTCAAGAAAGTAGCTCTCAAGCCGAGAAACGGGACCGACCATAAGCACTAATGTGAAATTACATACAATTTTCAAATTTCTTGTACTTGCTAAATTTGCGACCTCGGGCAGCTATGTTACCATGGAGGAACCACACAAGATTTGACTTTATAGGCTAGAACTGAAGTCGCGCCAACCGCTTAACTCAAAATACAGTCAAGAAAGTAGCTCTCAAGCCGAGAAACGGGATCGACCATAAGCACTACCGTGAAATTACGTACAATTTTCAAATTTCTTGTACTTGCTAACTTTGCGACCTCGGGCAGCTATGTTACCATGGAGGAACCACACAAGATTTGACTTTATAGGCTAGAACTGAAGTCGCGCCAACTGCCTAACTCAAAATACAGTCAAGAAAGTAGCTCTCAAGCCGAGAAACGGGACCGACCATAAGCACTAATGTGAAATTACATACAATTTTCAAATTTCTTGTACTTGCTAACTTTGCGACCTCGGGCAGCTATGTTACCATGGAGGAACCACACAAGATTTGACTTTATAGGCTAGAACTAAAGTCGCGCCAACTGCTTAACTCAAAATACAGTCAAGAAAGTAGCTCTCAAGCCGAGAAACGGGATCGACCATAAGCACTACCGTGAAATTACGTACAATTTTCAAATTTCTTGTACTTGCTAACTTTGCGACCTCGGGCAGCTATGTTACCATGGAGGAACCACACAAGATTTGACTTTATAGGCTAGAACTGAAGTCGCGCCAACTGCCTAACTCAAAATACAGTCAAGAAAGTAGCTCTCAAGCCGAGAAACGGGACCGACCATAAGCACTAATGTGAAATTACATACAAGTTTCAAATTTCTTGTACTTGCTAACTTTCCGACCTCGGGCAGCTATGTTACCATGGAGGAACCACACAAGATTTGACTTTATAGGCTAGAACTGATGTCGCGCCAACTGCTTAACTCAAAATACAGTCAAGAAAGTAGCTCTCAAGCCGAGAAACGGGATCGACCATAAGCACTACCGTGAAATTACGTACAATTTTCAAATTTCTTGTACTTGCTAACTTTGCGACCTCGGGCAGCTATGTTACCATGGAGGAACCACACAAGATTTGACTTTATAGGCTAGAACTGAAGTCGCGCCAACTGCTTAACTCAAAATACAGTCAAGAAAGTAGCTCTCAAGCCGAGAAACGGGACCGACCATAAGCACTAATGTGAAATTACATACAATTTTCAAATTTCTTGTACTTGCTAAATTTGCGACCTCGGGTAGCTATGTTACCATGGAGGAACCACACAAGATTTGACTTTATAGGCTAGAACTGAAGTCGCGCCAACCGCTTAAATCAAAATACAGTCAAGAAAGTAGCTCTCAAGCCGAGAAACGGGATCGACCATAAGCACTACCGTGAAATTACGTACAATTTTCAAATTTCTTGTACTTGCTAACTTTGCGACCTCGGGCAGCTATGTTACCATGGAGGAACCACACAAGATTTGACTTTATAGGCTAGAACTGAAGTCGCGCCAACTGCCTAACTCAAAATACAGTCAAGAAAGTAGCTCTCAAGCCGAGAAACGGGACCGACCATAAGCACTAATGTGAAATTACATACAATTTTCAAATTTCTTGTACTTGCTAACTTTCCGACCTCGGGCAGCTATGTTACCATGGAGGAACCACACAAGATTTGACTTTATAGGCTAGAACTGAAGTCGCGCCAACTGCTTAACTCAAAATACAGTCAAGAAATTAGCTCTCAAGCCGAGAAACGGGATCGACCATAAGCACTACCGTGAAATTACGTACAATTTTCAAATTTCTTGTACTTGCTAACTTTGCGACCTCGGGCAGCTATGTTACCATGGAGGAACCAAACAAGATTTGACTTTATAGGCTAGAACTAAAGTCGCGCCAACTGCTTAACTCAAAATACAGTCAAGAAAGTAGCTCTCAAGCCGAGAAACGGGATCGACCATAAGCACTACCGTGAAATTACGTATAATTTTCAAATTTCTTGTACTTGCTAACTTTGCGACCTCGGGCAGCTATGTTACAATGGAGGAACCACACAAGATTTGACTTTATAGGCTAGAACTGAAGTCGCGCCAACTGCCTAACTCAAAATACAGTCAAGAAAGTAGCTCTCAAGCCGAGAAACGGGACCGACCATAAGCACTAATGTGAAATTACATACAATTTTCAAATTTCTTGTACTTGCTAATTTTCCGACCTCGGGCAGCTATGTTACCATGGAGGAACCACACAAGATTTGACTTTATAGGCTAGAACTGAAGTCGCGCCAACTGCTTAACTCAAAATACAGTCAAGAAAGTAGCTCTCAAGCCGAGAAACGGGATCGACCATAAGCACTACCGTGAAATTACGTACAATTTTCAAATTTCTTGTACTTGCTAACTTTGCGACCTCGGGCAGCTATGTTACCATGGAGGAACCACACAAGATTTGACTTTATAGGCTAGAACTGAAGTCGCGCCAACTGCCTAACTCAAAATACAGTCAAGAAAGTAGCTCTCAAGCCGAGAAACGGGACCGACCATAAGCACTAATGTGAAATTACATACAATTTTCAAATTTCTTGTACTTGCTAACTTTCCGACCTCGGGCAGCTATGTTACCATGGAGGAACCACACAAGATTTGACTTTATAGGCTAGAACTGATGTCGCGCCAACTGCTTAACTCAAAATACAGTCAAGAAAGTAGCTCTCAAGCCGAGAAACGGGATCGACCATAAGCACTACCGTGAAATTACGTACAATTTTCAAATTTCTTGTACTTGCTAACTTTGCGACCTCGGGCAGCTATGTTACCATGGAGGAACCACACAAGATTTGACTTTATAGGCTAGAACTGAAGTCGCGCCAACTGCTTAACTCAAAATACAGTCAAGAAAGTAGCTCTCAAGCCGAGAAACGGGACCGACCATAAGCACTAATGTGAAATTACATACAATTTTCAAATTTCTTGTACTTGCTAAATTTGCGACCTCGGGTAGCTATGTTACCATGGAGGAACCACACAAGATTTGACTTTATAGGCTAGAACTGAAGTCGCGCCAACCGCTTAACTCAAAATACAGTCAAGAAAGTAGCTCTCAAGCCGAGAAACGGGATCGACCATAAGCACTACCGTGAAATTACGTACAATTTTCAAATTTCTTGTACTTGCTAACTTTGCGACCTCGGGCAGCTATGTTACCATGGAGGAACCACACAAGATTTGACTTTATAGGCTAGAACTGAAGTCGCGCCAACTGCCTAACTCAAAATACAGTCAAGAAAGTAGCTCTCAAGCCGAGAAACGGGACCGACCATAAGCACTAATGTGAAATTACATACAATTTTCAAATTTCTTGTACTTGCTAACTTTCCGACCTCGGGCAGCTATGTTACCATGGAGGAACCACACAAGATTTGACTTTATAGGCTAGAACTGAAGTCGCGCCAACTGCTTAACTCAAAATACAGTCAAGAAAGTAGCTCTCAAGCCGAGAAACGGGATCGACCATAAGCACTACCGTGAAATTACGTACAATTTTCAAATTTCTTGTACTTGCTAACTTTGCGACCTCGGGCAGCTATGTTACCATGGAGAAACCACACAAGATTTGACTTTATAGGCTAGAACTGAAGTCGCGCCAACTGCTTAACTCAAAATACAGTCAAGAAAGTAGCTCTCAAGCCGAGAAACGGGACCGACCATAAGCACTAATGTGAAATTACATACAATTTTCAAATTTCTTGTACTTGCTAAATTTGCGACCTCGGGCAGCTATGTTACCATGGAGGAACCACACAAGATTTGACTTTATAGGCTAGAACTGAAGTCGCCCCAACCGCTTAACTCAAAATACAGTCAAGAAAGTAGCTCTCAAGCCGAGAAACGGGATCGACCTTAAGCACTACCGTGAAATTACGTACAATTTTCAAATTTCTTGTACTTGCTAACTTTGCGACCTCGGGCAGCTATGTTACCATGGAGGACCCACACAAGATTTGACTTTATAGGCTAGAACTGAAGCCGCGCCAACTGCTTAACTCAAAATACAGTCAAGAAAGTAGCTCTCAAGCCGAGAAACGGGACCGACCATAAGCACTAATGTGAAATTACATACAATTTTCAAATTTCTTGTACTTGCTAACTTTGCGACCTCGGGCAGCTATGTTACCATGGAGGAACCACACAAGATTTGACTTTATAGGCTAGAACTGAAGTCGCGCCAACTGCTTAACTCAAAATACAGTCAAGAAAGTAGCTCTCAAGCCGAGAAACGGGATCGACCATAAGCACTACCGTGAAATTACGTACAATTTTCAAATTTCTTGTACTTGCTAACTTTGCGACCTCGGGCAGCTATGTTACCATGGAGGAACCACACAAGATTTGACTTTATAGGCTAGAACTGAAGTCGCGAGAACTGCTTAACTCAAAATACAGTCAAGAAAGTAGCTCTCAAGCCGAGAAACGGGACCGACCATAAGCACTAATGTGAAATTACATACAATTTTCAAATTTCTTGTACTTGCTAACTTTCCGACCTCGGGCAGCTATGTTACCATGGAGGAACCACACAAGATTTGACTTTATAGGCTAGAACTGAAGTCGCGCCAACTGCTTAACTCAAAATACAGTCAAGAAAGTAGCTCTCAAGCCGAGAAACGGGATCGACCATAAGCACTACCGTGAAATTACGTACAATTTTCAAATTTCTTGTACTTGCTAACTTTGCGACCTCGGGCAGCTATGTTACCATGGAGGAACCACACAAGATTTGACTTTATAGGCTAGAACTGAAGTCGCGCCAACTGCCTAACTCAAAATACAGTCAAGAAAGTAGCTCTCAAGCCGAGAAACGGGACCGACCATAAGCACTAATGTGAAATTACATACAATTTTCAAATTTCTTGTACTTGCTATCTTTCCGACCTCGGGCAGCTATGTTACCATGGAGGAACCACACAAGATTTGACTTTATAGGCTAGAACTGAAGTCGCGCCAACTGCTTAACTCAAAATACAGTCAAGAAAGTAGCTCTCAAGCCGAGAAACGGGATCGACCATAAGCACTACCGTGAAATTACGTACAATTTTCAAATTTCTTGTACTTGCTAACTTTGCGACCTCGGGCAGCTATGTTACCATGGAGGAACCACACAAGATTTGACTTTATAGGCTAGAACTGAAGTCGCGCCAACTGCCTAACTCAAAATACAGTCAAGAAAGTAGCTCTCAAGCCGAGAAACGGGACCGACCATAAGCACTAATGTGAAATTACATACAATTTTCAAATTTCTTGTACTTGCTAACTTTCCGACCTCGGGCAGCTATGTTACCATGAAGGAACCACACAAGATTTGACTTTATAGGCTAGAACTGAAGTCGCGCCAACTGCTTAACTCAAAATACAGTCAAGAAAGTAGCTCTCAAGCCGAGAAACGGGATCGACCATAAGCACTACCCTGAAATTACGTACAATTTTCAAATTTCTTGTACTTGCTAACTTTGCGACCTCGGGCAGCTATGTTACCATGGAGGAACCACACAAGATTTGACTTTATAGGCTAGAACTAAAGTCGCGCCAACTGCTTAACTCAAAATACAGTCAAGAAAGTAGCTCTCAAGCCGAGAAACGGGATCGACCATAAGCACTACCGTGAAATTACGTACAATTTTCAAATTTCTTGTACTTGCTAACTTTGCGACCTCGGGCAGCTATGTTACCATGGAGGAACCACACAAGATTTGACTTTATAGGCTAGAACTGAAGTCGCGCCAACTGCCTAACTCAAAATACAGTCAAGAAAGTAGCTCTCAAGCCGAGAAACGGGATCGACCATAAACACTACCGTGAAATTACGTACAATTTTCAAATTTCTTGTACTTGCTAACTTTGCGACCTCGGGCAGCTATGTTACCATGGAGGAACCACACAAGATTTGACTTTATAGGCTAGAACTGAAGTCGCGCCAACTGCCTAACTCAAAATACAGTCAAGAAAGTAGCTCTCAAGCCGAGAAACGGGACCGACCATAAGCACTAATGTGAAATTACATACAATTTTCAAATTTCTTGTACTTGCTAACTTTCCGACCTCGGGCAGCTATGTTACCATGGAGGAACCACACAAGATTTGACTTTATAGGCTAGAACTGAAGTCGCGCCAACTGCTTAACTCAAAATACAGTCAAGAAATTAGCTCTCAAGCCGAGAAACGGGATCGACCATAAGCACTACCGTGAAATTACGTACAATTTTCAAATTTCTTGTACTTGCTAACTTTGCGACCTCGGGCAGCTATGTTACCATGGAGGAACCAAACAAGATTTGACTTTATAGGCTAGAACTAAAGTCGCGCCAACTGCTTAACTCAAAATACAGTCAAGAAAGTAGCTCTCAAGCCGAGAAACGGGATCGACCATAAGCACTACCGTGAAATTACGTACAATTTTCAAATTTCTTGTACTTGCTAACTTTGCGACCTCGGGCAGCTATGTTACCATGGAGGAACCACACAAGATTTGACTTTATAGGCTAGAACTGAAGTCGCGCCAACTGCCTAACTCAAAATACAGTCAAGAAAGTAGCTCTCAAGCCGAGAAACGGGACCGACCATAAGCACTAATGTGAAATTACATACAATTTTCAAATTTCTTGTACTTGCTAACTTTCCGACCTCGGGCAGCTATGTTACCATGGAGGAACCACACAAGATTTGACTTTATAGGCTAGAACTGAAGTCGCGCCAACTGCCTAACTCAAAATACAGTCAAGAAAGTAGCTCTCAAGCCGAGAAACGGGACCGACCATAAGCACTAATGTGAAATTACATACAATTTTCAAATTTCTTGTACTTGCTAACTTTCCGACCTCGGGCAGCTATGTTACCATGGAGGAACCACACAAGATTTGACTTTATAGGCTAGAACTGATGTCGCGCCAACTGCTTAACTCAAAATACAGTCAAGAAAGTAGCTCTCAAGCCGAGAAACGGGATCGACCATAAGCACTACCCTGAAATTACGTACAATTTTCAAATTTCTTGTACTTGCTAACTTTGCGACCTCGGGCAGCTATGTTACCATGGAGGAACCACACAAGATTTGACTTTATAGGCTAGAACTAAAGTCGCGCCAACTGCTTAACTCAAAATACTGTCAAGAAAGTAGCTCTCAAGCCGAGAAACGGGATCGACCATAAGCACTACCGTGAAAGTACGTACAATTTTCAAATTTCTTGTACTTGCTAACTTTGCGACCTCGGGCAGCTATGTTACCATGGAGGAACCACACAAGATTTGACTTTATAGGCTAGAACTGAAGTCGCGCCAACTGCCTAACTCAAAATACAGTCAAGAAAGTAGCTCTCAAGCCGAGAAACGGGATCGACCATAAGCACTACCGTGAAATTACGTACAATTTTCAAATTTCTTGTACTTGCTAACTTTGCGACCTCGGGCAGCTATGTTACCATGGAGGAACCACACAAGATTTGACTTTATAGGCTAGAACTGAAGTCGCGCCAACTGCCTAACTCAAAATACAGTCAAGAAAGTAGCTCTCAAGCCGAGAAACGGGACCGACCATAAGCACTAATGTGAAATTACATACAATTTTCAAATTTCTTGTACTTGCTAACTTTCCGACCTCGGGCAGCTATGTTACCATGGAGGAACCACACAAGATTTGACTTTATAGGCTAGAACTGATGTCGCGCCAACTGCTTAACTCAAAATACAGTCAAGAAAGTAGCTCTCAAGCCGAGAAACGGGATCGACCATAAGCACTACCGTGAAATTACGTACAATTTTCAAATTTCTTGTACTTGCTAACTTTGCGACCTCGGGCAGCTATGTTACCATGGAGGAACCACACAAGATTTGACTTTATAGGCTAGAACTGAAGTCGCGCCAACTGCTTAACTCAAAATACAGTCAAGAAAGTAGCTCTCAAGCCGAGAAACGGGACCGACCATAAGCACTAATGTGAAATTACATACAATTTTCAAATTTCTTGTACTTGCTAAATTTGCGACCTCGGGTAGCTATGTTACCATGGAGGAACCACACAAGATTTGACTTTATAGGCTAGAACTGAAGTCGCGCCAACCGCTTAACTCAAAATACAGTCAAGAAAGTAGCTCTCAAGCCGAGAAACGGGATCGACCATAAGCACTACCGTGAAATTACGTACAATTTTCAAATTTCTTGTACTTGCTAACTTTGCGACCTCGGGCAGCTATGTTACCATGGAGGAACCACACAAGATTTGACTTTATAGGCTAGAACTGAAGTCGCGAAAACCGCTTAACTCAAAATACAGTCAAGAAAGTAGCTCTCAAGCCGAGAAACGGGATCGACCATAAGCACTACCGTGAAATTACGTACAATTTTCAAATTTCTTGTACTTGCTAACTTTGCGACCTCGGGCAGCTATGTTACCATGGAGGAACCACACAAGATTTGACTTTATAGGCTAGAACTGAAGTCGCGCCAACTGCCTAACTCAAAATACAGTCAAGAAAGTAGCTCTCAAGCCGAGAAACGGGACCGACCATAAGCACTAATGTGAAATTACATACAATTTTCAAATTTCTTGTACTTGCTAACTTTCCGACCTCGGGCAGCTATGTTACCATGGAGGAACCACACAAGATTTGACTTTATAGGCTAGAACTGAAGTCGCGCCAACTGCTTAACTCAAAATACAGTCAAGAAATTAGCTCTCAAGCCGAGAAACGGGATCGACCATAAGCACTACCGTGAAATTACGTACAATTTTCAAATTTCTTGTACTTGCTAACTTTGCGACCTCGGGCAGCTATGTTACCATGGAGGAACCACACAAGATTTGACTTTATAGGCTAGAACTGAAGTCGCGCCAACTGCCTAACTCAAAATACAGTCAAGAAAGTAGCTCTCAAGCCGAGAAACGGGACCGACCATAAGCACTAATGTGAAATTACATACAATTTTCAAATTTCTTGTACTTGCTAACTTTCCGACCTCGGGCAGCTATGTTACCATGGAGGAACCACACAAGATTTGACTTTATAGGCTAGAACTGAAGTCGCGCCAACTGCTTAACTCAAAATACAGTCAAGAAAGTAGCTCTCAAGCCGAGAAACGGGATCGACCATAAGCACTACCGTGAAATTACGTACAATTTTCAAATTTCTTGTACTTGCTAACTTTGCGACCTCGGGCAGCTATGTTACCATGGAGGAACCACACAAGATTTGACTTTATAGGCTAGAACTGAAGTCGCGCCAACTGCCTAACTCAAAATACAGTCAAGAAAGTAGCTCTCAAGCCGAGAAACGGGACCGACCGTAAGCACTAATGTGAAATTACATACAATTTTTAAATTTCTTGTACTTGCTAACTTTCCGACCTCGGGCAGCTATGTTACCATGGAGGAACCACACAAGATTTGACTTTATAGGCTAGAACTGATGTCGCGCCAACTGCTTAACTCAAAATACAGTCAAGAAAGTAGCTCTCAAGCCGAGAAACGGGATCGACCATAAGCACTACCGTGAAATTACGTACAATTTTCAAATTTCTTGTACTTGCTAACTTTGCGACCTCGGGCAGCTATGTTACCATGGAGGAACCACACAAGATTTGACTTTATAGGCTAGAACTGAAGTCGCGCCAACTGCTTAACTCAAAATACAGTCAAGAAAGTAGCTCTGAAGCCGAGAAACGGGACCGACCATAAGCACTAATGTGAAATTACATACAATTTTCAAATTTCTTGTACTTGCTAAATTTGCGACCTCGGGTAGCTATGTTACCATGGAGGAACCACACAAGATTTGACTTTATAGGCTAGAACTGAAGTCGCGCCAACCGCTTAACTCAAAATACAGTCAAGAAAGTAGCTCTCAAGCCGAGAAACGGGATCGACCATAAGCACTACCGTGAAATTACGTACAATTTTCAAATTTCTTGTACTTGCTAACTTTGCGACCTCGGGCAGCTATGTTACCATGGAGGAACCACACAAGATTTGACTTTATAGGCTAGACCTGAAGTCGCGCCAACTGCCTAACTCAAAATACAGGCAAGAAAGTAGCTCTCAAGCCGAGAAACGGGACCGACCATAAGCACTAATGTGAAATTACATACAATTTTCAAATTTCTTGTACTTGCTAACTTTCCGACCTCGGGCAGCTATGTTACCATGGAGGAACCACACAAGATTTGACTTTATAGGCTAGAACTGAAGTCGCGCCAACTGCTTAACTCAAAATACAGTCAAGAAAGTAGCTCTCAAGCCGAGAAACGGGATCGACCATAAGCACTACCGTGAAATTACGTACAATTTTCAAATTTCTTGTACTTGCTAACTTTGCGACCTCGGGCAGCTATGTTACCATGGAGGAACCACACAAGATTTGACTTTATACGCTAGAACTGAAGTCGCGCCAACTGCTTAACTCAAAATACAGTCAAGAAAGTAGCTCTCAAGCCGAGAAACGGGACCGACCATAAGCACTAATGTGAAATTACATACAATTTTCAAATTTCTTGTACTTGCTAAATTTGCGACCTCGGGCAGCTATGTTACCATGGAGGAACCACACAAGATTTGACTTTATAGGCTAGAACTGAAGTCGCGCCAACCGCTTAACTCAAAATACAGTCAAGAAAGTAGCTCTCAAGCCGAGAAACGGGATCGACCTTAAGCACTACCGTGAAATTACGTACAATTTTCAAATTTCTTGTACTTGCTAACTTTGCGACCTCGGGCAGCTATGTTACCATGGAGGAACCACACAAGATTTGACTTTATAGGCTAGAACTGAAGTCGCGCCAACTGCTTAACTCAAAATACAGTCAAGAAAGTAGCTCTCAAGCCGAGAAACGGGACCGACCATAAGCACTAATGTGAAATTACATACAATTTTCAAATTTCTTGTACTTGCTAACTTTGCGACCTCGGGCAGCTATGTTACCATGGAGGAACCACATAAGATTTGACTTTATAGGCTAGAACTGAAGTTGCACCAACTGCTTAACTCAAAATACAGTCAAGAAAGTAGCTCTCAAGCCGAGAAACGGGATCGACCATAAGCACTACCCTGAAATTACGTACAATTTTCAAATTTCTTGTACTTGCTAAATTTGCGACCTCGGGCAGCTATGTTACCATGGAGGAACCACACAAGATTTGACTTTATAGGCTAGAACTGAAGTCGCGAGAACTGCTTAACTCAAAATACAGTCAAGAAAGTAGCTCTCAAGCCGAGAAACGGGACCGACCCTAAGCACTAATGTGAAATTACATACAATTTTCAAATTTCTTTTACTTGCTAACTTTGCGACCTCGGGCAGCTATGTTACCATGGAGGAACCACACAAGATTTGACTTTATAGGCTAGAACTGAAGTCGCGAGAACTGCTTAACTCAAAATACAGTCAAGAAAGTAGCTCTCAAGCCGAGAAACGGGACCGACCATAAGCACTAATGTGAAATTACATACAATTTTCAAATTTCTTGTACTTGCTAACTTTGCGACCTCGGGCAGCTATGTTACCATGGAGGAACCACACAAGATTTGACTTTATAGGCTAGAACTAAAGTTGCGCCAACTGCTTAACTCAAAATACAGTCAAGAAAGTAGCTCTCAAGCCGAGAAACGGGACCGACCATAAGCACTAATGTGAAATTACATACAATTTTCAAATTTCTTGTACTTGCTAACTTTGCGACCTCGGGCAGCTATGTTACCATGGAGGAACCACACAAGATTTGACTTTATAGACTAGAACTGAAGTCGCGAGAACTGCTTAACTCAAAATACAGTCAAGAAAGTAGCTCTCAAGCCGAGAAACGGGACCGACCCTAAGCACTAATGTGAAATTACATACAATTTTCAAATTTCTTTTACTTGCTAACTTTGCGACCTCGGGCAGCTATGTTACCATGGAGGAACCACACAAGATTTGACTTTATAGACTAGAACTGAAGTTGCGCCAACTGCTTAACTCAAAATACAGTCAAGAAAGTAGCTCTCAAGCCGAGAAACGGGACCGACCCTAAGCACTAATGTGAAATTACATACAATTTTCAAATTTCTTGTACTTGCTAACTTTGCGACCTCGGGCAGCTATGTTACCATGGAGGAACCACACAAGATTTGACTTTATAGACTAGAACTGAAGTCGCGCCAACTGCTTAACAAAAAATATAGTCAAGAAAGTAGCTCTCAAGCCGAGAAACGGGATCGACCATAAGCACTAATGTGAAATTACATACAATTTTCAAATTTCTTGTACTTGCTAACTTTGCGACCTCGGGCAGCTATGTTACCATGGAGGAACCACACAAGATTTGACTTTATAGACTAGAACTGAAGTCGCGCCAACTGCTTAACTCAAAATATAGTCCAGAAAGTAGCTCTCAAGCCGAGAAACGGGATCGACCATAAGCACTAATGTGAAATTACATACAATTTTCAAATTTCTTGTACTTGCTAACTTTGCGACCTCGGGCAGCTATGTTACCATAGAGGAACCACACAAGATTTGACTTTATAGGCTAGAACTGAAGTCGCGCAAACTGCTTAACTCAAAATACAGTCAAGAAATTAGCTCTCAAGCCGAGAAACGGGATCGACCATAAGCACTACCGTGAAATTACGTACAATTTTCAAATTTCTTGTACTTGCTAACTTTGCGACCTCGGGCAGCTATGTTACCATGGAGGAACCACACAAGATTTGACTTTATAGGCTAGAACTGAAGTCGCGCCAACTGCTTAACTCAAAATACAGTCAAGAAATTAGCTCTCAAGCCGAGAAACGGGATCGACCATAAGCACTACGGTGAAATTACGTACAATTTTCAAATTTCTTGTACTAGCTAACTTTGCGACCTCGGGCAGCTACGTTACCATGGAGGAACCACACAAGATTTGACTTTATAGGCTAGAACTGAAGTCGCGCCAACTGCTTAACTCAAAATACAGTCAAAAAAGTAGCTCTCAAGCCGAGAAACGGGACCGACCATAAGCACTAATGTGAAATTACATACAATTTTCAAATTTCTTGTACTTGCTAACTTTGCGACCTCGGGCAGCTATGTTACCATGGAGGAACCACACAAGATTTGACTTTATAGACTAGAACCGAAGTCGCGCCAACTGCTTAACTCAAAATATAGTCAAGAAAGTAGCTCTCAAGCCGAGAAACGGGACCGACCATAAGCACTAATGTGAAATTACATACAATTTTCAAATTTCTTGTACTTGCTAACTTTGCGACCTCGGGCAGCTATGTTACCATGGAGGAACCACACAAGATTTGACTTTATAGGCTAGAACTGAAGTTGCGCCAACTGCTTAACTCAAAATACAGTCAAGAAAGTAGCTCTCGAGCCGAGAAACGGGATCGACCATAAGCACTACCCTGAAATTACGTACAATTTTCAAATTTCTTGTACTTGCTAACTTTGCGACCTCAGGCAGCTATGTTACGATGGAGGAACCACACAAGATTTGACTTTGTAGGCTAGAACTGAAGTCGCGCCAACTGCTTAACTCAAAATACAGTCAAGAAAGTAGCTCTCAAGCCGAGAAACGGGATCGACCATAAGCACTAATGTGAAATTACATACAATTTTCAAATTTCTTGTACTTGCTAACTTTGCGACCTCGGGCAGCTATGTTACCATGGAGGAACCACACAACGTTTGACTTAATAGACTAGAACTGAAGTCGCGCCAACTGCTTAACTCAAAATACAGTCAAGAAAGTAGCTCTCAAGCCGAGAAACGGGATCGACCATAAGCACTACCCTGAAATTACGTACAATTTTCAAATTTCTTGTACTTGCTAACTTTGCGACCTCGGGCAGCTATGTTACCATGGAGGAACCACACAAGATTTGACTTTATAGACTAGAACTGAAGTCGCGCCAACTGCTTAACTCAAAATATAGTCAAGAAAGTAGCTCTCAAGCCGAGAAACGGGATCGACCATAAGCACTAATGTGAAATTACATACAATTTTCAAATTTCTTGTACTTGCTAACTTTGCGACCTCGGGCAGCTATGTTACCATGGAGGAACCACACAAGATTTGACTTTATAGGCTAGAACTGAAGTCGCGAGAACTGCTTAACTCAAAATACAGTCAAGAAAGTAGCTCTCAAGCCGAGAAACGGGACCGACCCTAAGCACTAATGTGAAATTACATACAATTTTCAAATTTCTTTTACTTGCTAACTTTGCGACCTCGGGCAGCTATGTTACCATGGAGGAACCACACAAGATTTGACTTTATAGGCTAGAACTGAAGTCGCGAGAACTGCTTAACTCAAAATACAGTCAAGAAAGTAGCTCTCAAGCCGAGAAACGGGACCGACCATAAGCACTAATGTGAAATTACATACAATTTTCAAATTTCTTGTACTTGCTAACTTTGCGACCTCGGGCAGCTATGTTACCATGGAGGAACCACACAAGATTTGACTTTATAGGCTAGAACTAAAGTTGCGCCAACTGCTTAACTCAAAATACAGTCAAGAAAGTAGCTCTCAAGCCGAGAAACGGGACCGACCATAAGCACTAATGTGAAATTACATACAATTTTCAAATTTCTTGTACTTGCTAACTTTGCGACCTCGGGCAGCTATGTTACCATGGAGGAACCACACAAGATTTGACTTTATAGACTAGAACTGAAGTCGCGAGAACTGCTTAACTCAAAATACAGTCAAGAAAGTAGCTCTCAAGCCGAGAAACGGGACCGACCCTAAGCACTAATGTGAAATTACATACAATTTTCAAATTTCTTTTACTTGCTAACTTTGCGACCTCGGGCAGCTATGTTACCATGGAGGAACCACACAAGATTTGACTTTATAGACTAGAACTGAAGTCGCGCCAACTGCTTAACTCAAAATATAGTCAAGAAAGTAGCTCTCAAGCCGAGAAACGGGATCGACCATAAGCACTAATGTGAAATTACATACAATTTTCAAATTTCTTGTACTTGCTAACTTTGCGACCTCGGGCAGCTATGTTACCATGGAGGAACCACACAAGATTTGACTTTATAGACTAGAACTGAAGTCGCGCCAACTGCTTAACTCAAAATATAGTCAAGAAAGTAGCTCTCAAGCCGAGAAACGGGATCGACCATAAGCACTAATGTGAAATTACATACAATTTTCAAATTTCTTGTACTTGCTAACTTTGCGACCTCGGGCAGCTATGTTACCATGGAGGAACCACACAAGATTTGACTTTATAGGCTAGAACTGAAGTCGCGCCAACTGCTTAACTCAAAATACAGTCAAGAAATTAGCTCTCAAGTCGAGAAACGGGATCGACCATAAGCACTACGGTGAAATTACGTACAATTTTCAAATTTCTTGTACTTGCTAACTTTGCGACCTCGGGCAGCTACGTTACCATGGAGGAACCACACAAGATTTGACTTTATAGGCTAGAACTGAAGTCGCGCCAACTGCTTAACTCAAAATACAGTCAAAAAAGTAGCTCTCAAGCCGAGAAACGAGACCGACCATAAGCACTAATGTGAAATTACATACAATTTTCAAATTTCTTGTACTTGCTAACTTTGCGACCTCGGGCAGCTATGTTACCATGGAGGAACCACACAAGATTTGACTTTATAGACTAGAACTGAAGTCGCGCCAACTGCTTAACTCAAAATATAGTCAAGAAAGTAGCTCTCAAGCCGAGAAACGGGACCGACCATAAGCACTAATGTGAAATTACATACAATTTTCAAATTTCTTGTACTTGCTAACTTTGCGACCTCGGGCAGGTATGTTACCATGGAGGAACCACACAAGATTTGACTTTATAGGCTAGAACTGAAGTTGCGCCAACTGCTTAACTCAAAATACAGTCAAGAAAGTAGCTCTCGAGCCGAGAAACGGGATCGACCATAAGCACTACCCTGAAATTACGTACAATTTTCAAATTTCTTGTACTTGCTAACTTTGCGACCTCGGGCAGCTATGTTACCATGGAGGAACCACACAAGATTTGACTTTGTAGGCTAGAACTGAAGTCGCGCCAACTGCTTAACTCAAAATACAGTCAAGAAAGTAGCTCTCAAGCCGAGAAACGGGATCGACCATAAGCACTAATGTGAAATTACATACAATTTTCAAATTTCTTGTACTTGCTAACTTTGCGACCTCGGGCAGCTATGTTACCATGGAGGAACCACACAAGGTTTGACTTTATAGACTAGAACTGAAGTCGCGCCAACTGCTTAACTCAAAATACAGTCAAGAAAGTAGCTCTCAAGCCGAGAAACGGGATCGACCATAAGCACTAGCCTGAAATTACGTACAATTTTCAAATTTCTTGTACTTGCTAACTTTGCGACCTCGGGCAGCTATGTTACCATGGAGGAACCACACAAGATTTGACTTTATAGACTAGAACTGAAGTCGCGCCAACTGCTTAACTCAAAATATAGTCAAGAAAGTAGCTCTCAAGCCGAGAAACGGGATCGACCATAAGCACTAATGTGAAATTACATACAATTTTCAAATTTCTTGTACTTGCTAAATTTGCGACCTCGGGCAGCTATGTTACCATGGAGGAACCACACAAGATTTGACTTTATAGGCTAGAACTGAAGTCGCGAGAACTGCTTAACTCAAAATACAGTCAAGAAAGTAGCTCTCAAGCCGAGAAACGGGACCGACCCTAAGCACTAATGTGAAATTACATACAATTTTCAAATTTCTTTTACTTGCTAACTTTCCGACCTCGGGCAGCTATGTTACCATGGAGGAACCACACAAGATTTGACTTTATAGGCTAGAACTGAAGTCGCGCCAACTGCTTAACTCAAAATACAGTCAAGAAATTAGCTCTCAAGCCGAGAAACGGGATCGACCATAAGCACTACCGTGAAATTACGTACAATTTTCAAATTTCTTGTACTTGCTAACTTTGCGACCTCGGGCAGCTATGTTACCATGGAGGAACCAAACAAGATTTGACTTTATAGGCTAGAACTGAAGTTGCACCAACTGCTTAACTCAAAATACAGTCAAGAAAGTAGCTCTCAAGCCGAGAAACGGGATCGACCATAAGCACTACCCTGAAATTACGTACAATTTTCAAATTTCTTGTACTTGCTAAATTTGCGACCTCGGGCAGCTATGTTACCATGGAGGAACCACACAAGATTTGACTTTATAGGCTAGAACTGAAGTCGCGAGAACTGCTTAACTCAAAATACAGTCAAGAAAGTAGCTCTCAAGCCGAGAAACGGGACCGACCCTAAGCACTAATGTGAAATTACATACAATTTTCAAATTTCTTTTACTTGCTAACTTTCCGACCTCGGGCAGCTATGTTACCATGGAGGAACCACACAAGATTTGACTTTATAGGCTAGAACTGAAGTCGCGCCAACTGCTTAACTCAAAATACAGTCAAGAAATTAGCTCTTAAGCCGAGAAACGGGATCGACCATAAGCACTACCGTGAAATTACGTACAATTTTCAAATTTCTTGTACTTGCTAACTTTGCGACCTCGGGCAGCTATGTTACCATGGAGGAACCAAACAAGATTTGACTTTATAGGCTAGAACTGAAGTCGCGCCAACTGCCTAACTCAAAATACAGTCAAGAAAGTAGCTCTCAAGCCGAGAAACGGGACCGACCATAAGCACTAATGTGAAATTACATACAATTTTCAAATTTCTTGTACTTGCTAACTTTCCGACCTCGGGCAGCTATGTTACCATGGAGGAACCACACAAGATTTGACTTTATAGGCTAGAACTGAAGTCGCGCCAACTGCTTAACTCAAAATACAGTCAAGAAAGTAGCTCTCAAGCCGAGAAACGGGATCGACCATAAGCACTACCGTGAAATTACGTACAATTTTCAAATTTCTTGTACTTGCTAACTTTGCGACCTCGGGCAGCTATGTTACCATGGAGGAACCACACAAGATTTGACTTTATAGGCTAGAACTGAAGTCGCGCCAACTGCTTAACTCAAAATACAGTCAAGAAAGTAGCTCTCAAGCCGAGAAACGGGACCGACCATAAGCACTAATGTGAAATTACATACAATTTTCAAATTTCTTGTACTTGCTAAATTTGCGACCTCGGGCAGCTATGTTACCATGGAGGAACCACACAAGATTTGACTTTATAGGCTAGAACTGAAGTCGCGCCAACCGCTTAACTCAAAATACAGTCAAGAAAGTAGCTCTCAAGCCGAGAAACGGGATCGACCTTAAGCACTACCGTGAAATTACGTACAATTTTCAAATTTCTTGTACTTGCTAACTTTGCGACCTCGGGCAGCTATGTTACCATGGAGGAACCACACAAGATTTGACTTTATAGGCTAGAACTGAAGTCGCGCCAACTGCTTAACTCAAAATACAGTCAAGAAAGTAGCTCTCAAGCCGAGAAACGGGACCGACCATAAGCACTAATGTGAAATTACATACAATTTTCAAATTTCTTGTACTTGCTAACTTTGCGACCTCGGGCAGCTATGTTACCATGGAGGAACCACATAAGATTTGACTTTATAGGCTAGAACTGAAGTTGCACCAACTGCTTAACTCAAAATACAGTCAAGAAAGTAGCTCTCAAGCCGAGAAACGGGATCGACCATAAGCACTACCCTGAAATTACGTACAATTTTCAAATTTCTTGTACTTGCTAAATTTGCGACCTCGGGCAGCTATGTTACCATGGAGGAACCACACAAGATTTGACTTTATAGGCTAGAACTGAAGTCGCGAGAACTGCTTAACTCAAAATACAGTCAAGAAAGTAGCTCTCAAGCCGAGAAACGGGACCGACCCTAAGCACTAATGTGAAATTACATACAATTTTCAAATTTCTTTTACTTGCTAACTTTGCGACCTCGGGCAGCTATGTTACCATGGAGGAACCACACAAGATTTGACTTTATAGGCTAGAACTGAAGTCGCGAGAACTGCTTAACTCAAAATACAGTCAAGAAAGTAGCTCTCAAGCCGAGAAACGGGACCGACCATAAGCACTAATGTGAAATTACATACAATTTTCAAATTTCTTGTACTTGCTAACTTTGCGACCTCGGGCAGCTATGTTACCATGGAGGAACCACACAAGATTTGACTTTATAGGCTAGAACTAAAGTTGCGCCAACTGCTTAACTCAAAATACAGTCAAGAAAGTAGCTCTCAAGCCGAGAAACGGGACCGACCATAAGCACTAATGTGAAATTACATACAATTTTCAAATTTCTTGTACTTGCTAACTTTGCGACCTCGGGCAGCTATGTTACCATGGAGGAACCACACAAGATTTGACTTTATAGACTAGAACTGAAGTCGCGAGAACTGCTTAACTCAAAATACAGTCAAGAAAGTAGCTCTCAAGCCGAGAAACGGGACCGACCCTAAGCACTAATGTGAAATTACATACAATTTTCAAATTTCTTTTACTTGCTAACTTTGCGACCTCGGGCAGCTATGTTACCATGGAGGAACCACACAAGATTTGACTTTATAGGCTAGAACTGAAGTCGCGAGAACTGCTTAACTCAAAATACAGTCAAGAAAGTAGCTCTCAAGCCGAGAAACGGGACCGACCCTAAGCACTAATGTGAAATTACATACAATTTTCAAATTTCTTTTACTTGCTAACTTTGCGACCTCGGGCAGCTATGTTGCCATGGAGGAACCACACAAGATTTGACTTTATAGGCTAGAACTGAAGTCGCGAGAACTGCTTAACTCAAAATACAGTCAAGAAAGTAGCTCTCAAGCCGAGAAACGGGACCGACCATAAGCACTAATGTGAAATTACATACAATTTTCAAATTTCTTGTACTTGCTAACTTTGCGACCTCGGGCAGCTATGTTACCATGGAGGAACCACACAAGATTTGACTTTATAGACTAGAACTGAAGTCGCGCCAACTGCTTAACTCAAAATATAGTCAAGAAAGTAGCTCTCAAGCCGAGAAACGGGATCGACCATAAGCACTAATGTGAAATTACATACAATTTTCAAATTTCTTGTACTTGCTAACTTTGCGACCTCGGGCAGCTATGTTACCATGGAGGAACCACACAAGATTTGACTTTATAGGCTAGAACTGAAGTCGCGCCAACTGCTCAACTCAAAATACAGTCAAGTAGCTCTCAAGCCGAGAAACGGGACCGACCATAAGCACTAATGTGAAATTACATACAATTTTCAAATTTCTTGTACTTGCTAATTTTGCGACCTCGGGCAGCTATGTTACCATGGAGGAACCACACAAGATTTGACTTTATAGACTAGAACTGAAGTCGCGCCAACTGCTCAACTCAAAATATAGTCAAGAAAGTAGCTCTCAAGCCGAGAAACGGGATCGACCATAAGCACTAATGTGAAATTACATACAATTTTCAAATTTCTTGTACTTGCTAACTTTGCGACCTCGGGCAGCTATGTTACCATGGAGGAACCACACAAGATTTGACTTTATAGACTAGAACTGAAGTCGCGCCAACTGCTTAACTCAAAATATAGTCAAGAAAGTAGCTCTCAAGCCGAGAAACGGGATCGACCATAAGCACTAATGTGAAATTACATACAATTTTCAAATTTCTTGTACTTGCTAACTTTGCGACCTCGGGCAGCTATGTTACCATGGAGGAACCACACAAGATTTGACTTTATAGGCTAGAACTGAAGTCGCGCCAACTGCTTAACTCAAAATACAGTCAAGAAATTAGCTCTCAAGTCGAGAAACGGGATCGACCATAAGCACTACGGTGAAATTACGTACAATTTTCAAATTTCTTGTACTTGCTAACTTTGCGACCTCGGGCAGCTACGTTACCATGGAGGAACCACACAAGATTTGACTTTATAGGCTAGAACTGAAGTCGCGCCAACTGCTTAACTCAAAATACAGTCAAAAAAGTAGCTCTCAAGCCGAGAAACGAGACCGACCATAAGCACTAATGTGAAATTACATACAATTTTCAAATTTCTTGTACTTGCTAACTTTGCGACCTCGGGCAGCTATGTTACCATGGAGGAACCACACAAGATTTGACTTTATAGACTAGAACTGAAGTCGCGCCAACTGCTTAACTCAAAATATAGTCAAGAAAGTAGCTCTCAAGCCGAGAAACGGGACCGACCATAAGCACTAATGTGAAATTACATACAATTTTCAAATTTCTTGTACTTGCTAACTTTGCGACCTCGGGCAGCTATGTTACCATGGAGGAACCACACAAGATTTGACTTTATAGGCTAGAACTGAAGTTGCGCCAACTGCTTAACTCAAAATACAGTCAAGAAAGTAGCTCTCGAGCCGAGAAACGGGATCGACCATAAGCACTACCCTGAAATTACGTACAATTTTCAAATTTCTTGTACTTGCTAACTTTGCGACCTCGGGCAGCTATGTTACCATGGAGGAACCACACAAGATTTGACTTTGTAGGCTAGAACTGAAGTCGCGCCAACTGCTTAACTCAAAATACAGTCAAGAAAGTAGCTCTCAAGCCGAGAAACGGGATCGACCATAAGCACTAATGTGAAATTACATACAATTTTCAAATTTCTTGTACTTGCTAACTTTGCGACCTCGGGCAGCTATGTTACCATGGAGGAACCACACAAGGTTTGACTTTATAGACTAGAACTGAAGTCGCGCCAACTGCTTAACTCAAAATACAGTCAAGAAAGTAGCTCTCAAGCCGAGAAACGGGATCGACCATAAGCACTAGCCTGAAATTACGTACAATTTTCAAATTTCTTGTACTTGCTAACTTTGCGACCTCGGGCAGCTATGTTACCATGGAGGAACCACACAAGATTTGACTTTATAGACTAGAACTGAAGTCGCGCCAACTGCTTAACTCAAAATATAGTCAAGAAAGTAGCTCTCAAGCCGAGAAACGGGATCGACCATAAGCACTAATGTGAAATTACATACAATTTTCAAATTTCTTGTACTTGCTAAATTTGCGACCTCGGGCAGCTATGTTACCATGGAGGAACCACACAAGATTTGACTTTATAGGCTAGAACTGAAGTCGCGAGAACTGCTTAACTCAAAATACAGTCAAGAAAGTAGCTCTCAAGCCGAGAAACGGGACCGACCCTAAGCACTAATGTGAAATTACATACAATTTTCAAATTTCTTTTACTTGCTAACTTTCCGACCTCGGGCAGCTATGTTACCATGGAGGAACCACACAAGATTTGACTTTATAGGCTAGAACTGAAGTCGCGCCAACTGCTTAACTCAAAATACAGTCAAGAAATTAGCTCTCAAGCCGAGAAACGGGATCGACCATAAGCACTACCGTGAAATTACGTACAATTTTCAAATTTCTTGTACTTGCTAACTTTGCGACCTCGGGCAGCTATGTTACCATGGAGGAACCAAACAAGATTTGACTTTATAGGCTAGAACTGAAGTTGCACCAACTGCTTAACTCAAAATACAGTCAAGAAAGTAGCTCTCAAGCCGAGAAACGGGATCGACCATAAGCACTACCCTGAAATTACGTACAATTTTCAAATTTCTTGTACTTGCTAAATTTGCGACCTCGGGCAGCTATGTTACCATGGAGGAACCACACAAGATTTGACTTTATAGGCTAGAACTGAAGTCGCGAGAACTGCTTAACTCAAAATACAGTCAAGAAAGTAGCTCTCAAGCCGAGAAACGGGACCGACCCTAAGCACTAATGTGAAATTACATACAATTTTCAAATTTCTTTTACTTGCTAACTTTCCGACCTCGGGCAGCTATGTTACCATGGAGGAACCACACAAGATTTGACTTTATAGGCTAGAACTGAAGTCGCGCCAACTGCTTAACTCAAAATACAGTCAAGAAATTAGCTCTTAAGCCGAGAAACGGGATCGACCATAAGCACTACCGTGAAATTACGTACAATTTTCAAATTTCTTGTACTTGCTAACTTTGCGACCTCGGGCAGCTATGTTACCATGGAGGAACCAAACAAGATTTGACTTTATAGGCTAGAACTGAAGTCGCGCCAACTGCCTAACTCAAAATACAGTCAAGAAAGTAGCTCTCAAGCCGAGAAACGGGACCGACCATAAGCACTAATGTGAAATTACATACAATTTTCAAATTTCTTGTACTTGCTAACTTTCCGACCTCGGGCAGCTATGTTACCATGGAGGAACCACACAAGATTTGACTTTATAGGCTAGAACTGAAGTCGCGCCAACTGCTTAACTCAAAATACAGTCAAGAAAGTAGCTCTCAAGCCGAGAAACGGGATCGACCATAAGCACTACCGTGAAATTACGTACAATTTTCAAATTTCTTGTACTTGCTAACTTTGCGACCTCGGGCAGCTATGTTACCATGGAGGAACCACACAAGATTTGACTTTATAGGCTAGAACTGAAGTCGCGCCAACTGCTTAACTCAAAATACAGTCAAGAAAGTAGCTCTCAAGCCGAGAAACGGGACCGACCATAAGCACTAATGTGAAATTACATACAATTTTCAAATTTCTTGTACTTGCTAAATTTGCGACCTCGGGCAGCTATGTTACCATGGAGGAACCACACAAGATTTGACTTTATAGGCTAGAACTGAAGTCGCGCCAACCGCTTAACTCAAAATACAGTCAAGAAAGTAGCTCTCAAGCCGAGAAACGGGATCGACCTTAAGCACTACCGTGAAATTACGTACAATTTTCAAATTTCTTGTACTTGCTAACTTTGCGACCTCGGGCAGCTATGTTACCATGGAGGAACCACACAAGATTTGACTTTATAGGCTAGAACTGAAGTCGCGCCAACTGCTTAACTCAAAATACAGTCAAGAAAGTAGCTCTCAAGCCGAGAAACGGGACCGACCATAAGCACTAATGTGAAATTACATACAATTTTCAAATTTCTTGTACTTGCTAACTTTGCGACCTCGGGCAGCTATGTTACCATGGAGGAACCACATAAGATTTGACTTTATAGGCTAGAACTGAAGTTGCACCAACTGCTTAACTCAAAATACAGTCAAGAAAGTAGCTCTCAAGCCGAGAAACGGGATCGACCATAAGCACTACCCTGAAATTACGTACAATTTTCAAATTTCTTGTACTTGCTAAATTTGCGACCTCGGGCAGCTATGTTACCATGGAGGAACCACACAAGATTTGACTTTATAGGCTAGAACTGAAGTCGCGAGAACTGCTTAACTCAAAATACAGTCAAGAAAGTAGCTCTCAAGCCGAGAAACGGGACCGACCCTAAGCACTAATGTGAAATTACATACAATTTTCAAATTTCTTTTACTTGCTAACTTTGCGACCTCGGGCAGCTATGTTACCATGGAGGAACCACACAAGATTTGACTTTATAGGCTAGAACTGAAGTCGCGAGAACTGCTTAACTCAAAATACAGTCAAGAAAGTAGCTCTCAAGCCGAGAAACGGGACCGACCATAAGCACTAATGTGAAATTACATACAATTTTCAAATTTCTTGTACTTGCTAACTTTGCGACCTCGGGCAGCTATGTTACCATGGAGGAACCACACAAGATTTGACTTTATAGGCTAGAACTAAAGTTGCGCCAACTGCTTAACTCAAAATACAGTCAAGAAAGTAGCTCTCAAGCCGAGAAACGGGACCGACCATAAGCACTAATGTGAAATTACATACAATTTTCAAATTTCTTGTACTTGCTAACTTTGCGACCTCGGGCAGCTATGTTACCATGGAGGAACCACACAAGATTTGACTTTATAGACTAGAACTGAAGTCGCGAGAACTGCTTAACTCAAAATACAGTCAAGAAAGTAGCTCTCAAGCCGAGAAACGGGACCGACCCTAAGCACTAATGTGAAATTACATACAATTTTCAAATTTCTTTTACTTGCTAACTTTGCGACCTCGGGCAGCTATGTTACCATGGAGGAACCACACAAGATTTGACTTTATAGGCTAGAACTGAAGTCGCGAGAACTGCTTAACTCAAAATACAGTCAAGAAAGTAGCTCTCAAGCCGAGAAACGGGACCGACCCTAAGCACTAATGTGAAATTACATACAATTTTCAAATTTCTTTTACTTGCTAACTTTGCGACCTCGGGCAGCTATGTTGCCATGGAGGAACCACACAAGATTTGACTTTATAGGCTAGAACTGAAGTCGCGAGAACTGCTTAACTCAAAATACAGTCAAGAAAGTAGCTCTCAAGCCGAGAAACGGGACCGACCATAAGCACTAATGTGAAATTACATACAATTTTCAAATTTCTTGTACTTGCTAACTTTGCGACCTCGGGCAGCTATGTTACCATGGAGGAACCACACAAGATTTGACTTTATAGACTAGAACTGAAGTCGCGCCAACTGCTTAACTCAAAATATAGTCAAGAAAGTAGCTCTCAAGCCGAGAAACGGGATCGACCATAAGCACTAATGTGAAATTACATACAATTTTCAAATTTCTTGTACTTGCTAACTTTGCGACCTCGGGCAGCTATGTTACCATGGAGGAACCACACAAGATTTGACTTTATAGGCTAGAACTGAAGTCGCGCCAACTGCTCAACTCAAAATACAGTCAAGTAGCTCTCAAGCCGAGAAACGGGACCGACCATAAGCACTAATGTGAAATTACATACAATTTTCAAATTTCTTGTACTTGCTAATTTTGCGACCTCGGGCAGCTATGTTACCATGGAGGAACCACACAAGATTTGACTTTATAGACTAGAACTGAAGTCGCGCCAACTGCTCAACTCAAAATATAGTCAAGAAAGTAGCTCTCAAGCCGAGAAACGGGATCGACCATAAGCACTAATGTGAAATTACATACAATTTTCAAATTTCTTGTACTTGCTAACTTTGCGACCTCGGGCAGCTATGTTACCATGGAGGAACCACACAAGATTTGACTTTATAGGCTAGAACTGAAGTCGCGCCAACTGCTTAACTCAAAATACAGTCAAGAAATTAGCTCTCAAGCCGAGAAACGGGATCGACCATAAGCACTACCGTGAAATTACGTACAATTTTCAAATTTCTTGTACTTGCTAACTTTGCGACCTCGGGCAGCTATGTTACCATGGAGGAACCACACAAGATTTGACTTTATAGGCTAGAACTGCAGTCGCGCCAAC
Organism: Merodon equestris; assembly: GCA_958301585.1. Lineage (NCBI taxonomy): Eukaryota > Metazoa > Arthropoda > Insecta > Diptera > Syrphidae > Merodon > Merodon equestris. Next base: position 32,365,988 of record OY284417.1, on the reverse strand, counting down.
TGCTTAACTCAAAATACAGTCAAGAAATTAGCTCTCAAGCCGAGAAACGGGATCGACCATAAGCACTACCGTGAAATTACGTACAATTTTCAAATTTCTTGTACTTGCTAACTTTGCGACCTCGGGCAGCTATGTTACCATGGAGGAACCACACAAGATTTGACTTTATAGGCTAGAACTGAAGTCGCGCCAACTGCTTAACTCAAAATACAGTCAAGAAAGTAGCTCTCAAGCCGAGAAACGGGACCGACCATAAGCACTAATGTGAAATTACATACAATTTTCAAATTTCTTGTACTTGCTAACTTTGCGACCTCGGGCAGCTATGTTACCATGGAGGAACCACACAAGATTTGACTTTATAGACTAGAACTGAAGTCGCGCCAACTGCTTAACTCAAAATATGGTCAAGAAAGTAGCTCTCAAGCCGAGAAACGGTATCGACCATAAGCACTAATGTGAAATTACGTACAATTTTCAAATTTCTTGTACTTGCTAACTTTGCGACCTCGGGCAGCTCTGTTACCATGGAGGAACCACACAAGATTTGACTTTATAGGCTAGAACTGAAGTTGCACCAACTGCTTAACTCAAAATACAGTCAAGAAAGTAGCTCTCAAGCCGAGAAACGGGATCGACCATAAGCACTACCCTGAAATTACGTACAATTTTCAAATTTCTTGTACTTGCTAAATTTGCGACCTCGGGCAGCTATGTTACCATGGAGGAACCACACAAGATTTGACTTTATAGGCTAGAACTGAAGTCGCGAGAACTGCTTAACTCAAAATACAGTCAAGAAAGTAGCTCTCAAGCCGAGAAACGGGACCGACCCTAAGCACTAATGTGAAATTACATACAATTTTCAAATTTCTTTTACTTGCTAACTTTCCGACCTCGGGCAGCTATGTTACCATGGAGGAACCACACAAGATTTGACTTTATAGGCTAGAACTGAAGTCGCGCCAACTGCTTAACTCAAAATACAGTCAAGAAATTAGCTCTCAAGCCGAGAAACGGGATCGACCATAAGCACTACCGTGAAATTACGTACAATTTTCAAATTTCTTGTACTTGCTAACTTTGCGACCTCGGGCAGCTATGTTACCATGGAGGAACCAAACAAGATTTGACTTTATAGGCTAGAACTGAAGTTGCACCAACTGCTTAACTCAAAATACAGTCAAGAAAGTAGCTCTCAAGCCGAGAAACGGGATCGACCATAAGCACTACCCTGAAATTACGTACAATTTTCAAATTTCTTGTACTTGCTAAATTTGCGACCTCGGGCAGCTATGTTACCATGGAGGAACCACACAAGATTTGACTTTATAGGCTAGAACTGAAGTCGCGAGAACTGCTTAACTCAAAATACAGTCAAGAAAGTAGCTCTCAAGCCGAGAAACGGGACCGACCCTAAGCACTAATGTGAAATTACATACAATTTTCAAATTTCTTTTACTTGCTAACTTTCCGACCTCGGGCAGCTATGTTACCATGGAGGAACCACACAAGATTTGACTTTATAGGCTAGAACTGAAGTCGCGCCAACTGCCTAACTCAAAATACAGTCAAGAAAGTAGCTCTCAAGCCGAGAAACGGGACCGACCATAAGCACTAATGTGAAATTACATACAATTTTCAAATTTCTTGTACTTGCTAACTTTCCGACCTCGGGCAGCTATGTTACCATGGAGGAACCACACAAGATTTGACTTTATAGGCTAGAACTGAAGTCGCGCCAACTGCTTAACTCAAAATACAGTCAAGAAAGTAGCTCTCAAGCCGAGAAACGGGATCGACCATAAGCACTACCGTGAAATTACGTACAATTTTCAAATTTCTTGTACTTGCTAACTTTGCGACCTCGGGCAGCTATGTTACCATGGAGGAACCACACAAGATTTGACTTTATAGGCTAGAACTGAAGTCGCGCCAACTGCTTAACTCAAAATACAGTCAAGAAAGTAGCTCTCAAGCCGAGAAACGGGACCGACCATAAGCACTAATGTGAAATTACATACAATTTTCAAATTTCTTGTACTTGCTAAATTTGCGACCTCGGGCAGCTATGTTACCATGGAGGAACCACACAAGATTTGACTTTATAGGCTAGAACTGAAGTCGCGCCAACCGCTTAACTCAAAATACAGTCAAGAAAGTAGCTCTCAAGCCGAGAAACGGGATCGACCTTAAGCACTACCGTGAAATTACGTACAATTTTCAAATTTCTTGTACTTGCTAACTTTGCGACCTCGGGCAGCTATGTTACCATGGAGGAACCACACAAGATTTGACTTTATAGGCTAGAACTGAAGTCGCGCCAACTGCTTAACTCAAAATACAGTCAAGAAAGTAGCTCTCAAGCCGAGAAACGGGACCGACCATAAGCACTAATGTGAAATTACATACAATTTTCAAATTTCTTGTACTTGCTAACTTTGCGACCTCGGGCAGCTATGTTACCATGGAGGAACCACATAAGATTTGACTTTATAGGCTAGAACTGAAGTTGCACCAACTGCTTAACTCAAAATACAGTCAAGAAAGTAGCTCTCAAGCCGAGAAACGGGATCGACCATAAGCACTACCCTGAAATTACGTACAATTTTCAAATTTCTTGTACTTGCTAAATTTGCGACCTCGGGCAGCTATGTTACCATGGAGGAACCACACAAGATTTGACTTTATAGGCTAGAACTGAAGTCGCGAGAACTGCTTAACTCAAAATACAGTCAAGAAAGTAGCTCTCAAGCCGAGAAACGGGACCGACCCTAAGCACTAATGTGAAATTACATACAATTTTCAAATTTCTTTTACTTGCTAACTTTGCGACCTCGGGCAGCTATGTTACCATGGAGGAACCACACAAGATTTGACTTTATAGGCTAGAACTGAAGTCGCGAGAACTGCTTAACTCAAAATACAGTCAAGAAAGTAGCTCTCAAGCCGAGAAACGGGACCGACCATAAGCACTAATGTGAAATTACATACAATTTTCAAATTTCTTGTACTTGCTAACTTTGCGACCTGGGGCAGCTATGTTACCATGGAGGAACCACACAAGATTTGACTTTATAGGCTAGAACTAAAGTTGCGCCAACTGCTTAACTCAAAATACAGTCAAGAAAGTAGCTCTCAAGCCGAGAAACGGGACCGACCATAAGCACTAATGTGAAATTACATACAATTTTCAAATTTCTTGTACTTGCTAACTTTGCGACCTCGGGCAGCTATGTTACCATGGAGGAACCACACAAGATTTGACTTTATAGACTAGAACTGAAGTCGCGAGAACTGCTTAACTCAAAATACAGTCAAGAAAGTAGCTCTCAAGCCGAGAAACGGGACCGACCCTAAGCACTAATGTGAAATTACATACAATTTTCAAATTTCTTTTACTTGCTAACTTTGCGACCTCGGGCAGCTATGTTACCATGGAGGAACCACACAAGATTTGACTTTATAGGCTAGAACTGAAGTCGGGCAAACTGCTTAACTCAAAATACAGTCAAGAAATTAGCTCTCAAGCCGAGAAACGGGATCGACCATAAGCACTACCGTGAAATTACGTACAATTTTCAAATTTCTTGTACTTGCTAACTTTGCGACCTCGGGCAGCTATGTTACCATGGAGGAACCACACAAGATTTGACTTTATAGGCTAGAACTGAAGTCGCGCCAACTGCTTAACTCAAAATACAGTCAAGAAATTAGCTCTCAAGCCGAGAAACGGGATCGACCATAAGCACTACGGTGAAATTACGTACAATTTTCAAATTTCTTGTACTTGCTAACTTTGCGACCTCGGGCAGCTACGTTACCATGGAGCAACCACACAAGATTTGACTTTATAGGCTAGAACTGAAGTCGCGCCAACTGCTTAACTCAAAATACAGTCAAAAAAGTAGCTCTCAAGCCGAGAAACGGGACCGACCATAAGCACTAATGTGAAATTACATACAATTTTCAAATTTCTTGTACTTGCTAACTTTGCGACCTCGGGCAGCTATGTTACCATGGAGGAACCACACAAGATTTGACTTTATAGGCTAGAACTGAAGTTGCGCCAACTGCTTAACTCAAAATACAGTCAAGAAAGTAGCTCTCGAGCCGAGAAACGGGATCGACCATAAGCACTACCCTGAAATTACGTACAATTTTCAAATTTCTTGTACTTGCTAATTTTGCGACCTCGGGTAGCTATGTTACCATGGAGGAACCACACAAGATTTGACTTTATAGGCTAGAACTGAAGTCGCGCCAACTGCTTAACTCAAAATACAGTCAAGAAATTAGCTCTCAAGCCGAGAAACGGGATCGACCATAAGCACTACGGTGAAATTACGTACAATTTTCAAATTTCTTGTACTTGCTAACTTTGCGACCTCGGGCAGCTACGTTACCATGGAGGAACCACACAAGATTTGACTTTATAGGCTAGAACTGAAGTCGCGCCAACTGCTTAACTCAAAATACAGTCAAAAAAGTAGCTCTCAAGCCGAGAAACGGGACCGACCATAAGCACTAATGTGAAATTACGTACAATTTTCAAATTTCTTGTACTTGCTAACTTTGCGACCTCGGGCAGCTACGTTACCATGGAGCAACCACACAAGATTTGACTTTATAGGCTAGAACTGAAGTCGCGCCAACTGCTTAACTCAAAATACAGTCAAAAAAGTAGCTCTCAAGCCGAGAAACGGGACCGACCATAAGCACTAATGTGAAATTACATACAATTTTCAAATTTCTTGTACTTGCTAACTTTGCGACCTCGGGCAGCTACGTTACCATGGAGGAACCACACAAGATTTGACTTTATAGGCTAGAACTGAAGTCGCGCCAACTGCTTAACTCAAAATACAGTCAAAAAAGTAGCTCTCAAGCCGAGAAACGGGACCGACCATAAGCACTAATGTGAAATTACGTACAATTTTCAAATTTCTTGTACTTGCTAACTTTGCGACCTCGGGCAGCTACGTTACCATGGAGCAACCACACAAGATTTGACTTTATAGGCTAGAACTGAAGTCGCGCCAACTGCTTAACTCAAAATACAGTCAAAAAAGTAGCTCTCAAGCCGAGAAACGGGACCGACCATAAGCACTAATGTGAAATTACATACAATTTTCAAATTTCTTGTACTTGCTAACTTTGCGACCTCGGGCAGCTATGTTACCATGGAGGAACCACACAAGATTTGACTTTATAGGCTAGAACTGAAGTTGCGCCAACTGCTTAACTCAAAATACAGTCAAGAAAGTAGCTCTCGAGCCGAGAAACGGGATCGACCATAAGCACTACCCTGAAATTACGTACAATTTTCAAATTTCTTGTACTTGCTAATTTTGCGACCTCGGGCAGCTATGTTACCATGGAGGAACCACACAAGATTTGACTTTATAGGCTAGAACTGAAGTCGCGCCAACTGCTTAACTCAAAATACAGTCAAGAAATTAGCTCTCAAGCCGAGAAACGGGATCGACCATAAGCACTACGGTGAAATTACGTACAATTTTCAAATTTCTTGTACTTGCTAACTTTGCGACCTCGGGCAGCTACGTTACCATGGAGGAACCACACAAGATTTGACTTTATAGGCTAGAACTGAAGTCGCGCCAACTGCTTAACTCAAAATACAGTCAAAAAAGTAGCTCTCAAGCCGAGAAACGGGACCGACCATAAGCACTAATGTGAAATTACATACAATTTTCAAATTTCTTGTACTTGCTAACTTTGCGACCTCGGGCAGCTATGTTACCATGGAGGAACCACACAAGATTTGACTTTATAGGCTAGAACTGAAGTTGCGCCAACTGCTTAACTCAAAATACAGTCAAGAAAGTAGCTCTCGAGCCGAGAAACGGGATCGACCATAAGCACTACCCTGAAATTACGTACAATTTTCAAATTTCTTGTACTTGCTAACTTTGCGACCTCGGGCAGCTATGTTACCATGGAGGAACCACACAAGATTTGACTTTGTAGGCTAGAACTGAAGTCGCGCCAACTGCTTAACTCAAAATACAGTCAAGAAAGTAGCTCTCAAGCCGAGAAACGGGATCGACCATAAGCACTAATGTGAAATTACATACAATTTTCAAATTTCTTGTACTTGCTAACTTTGCGACCTCGGGCAGCTATGTTACCATGGAGGAACCACACAAGGTTTGACTTTATAGACTAGAACTGAAGTCGCGCCAACTGCTTAACTCAAAATACAGTCAAGAAAGTAGCTCTCAAGCCGAGAAACGGGATCGACCATAAGCACTACCCTGAAATTACGTACAATTTTCAAATTTCTTGTACTTGCTAACTTTGCGACCTCGGGCAGCTATGTTACCATGGAGGAACCACACAAGATTTGACTTTATAGACTAGAACTGAAGTCGCGCCAACTGCTTAACTCAAAATATAGTCAAGAAAGTAGCTCTCAAGCCGAGAAACGGGATCGACCATAAGCACTAATGTGAAATTACATACAATTTTCAAATTTCTTGTACTTGCTAACTTTGCGACCTCGGGCAGCTATGTTACCATGGAGGAACCACACAAGATTTGACTTTATAGGCTAGAACTGAAGTCGCGCCAACTGCTTAACTCAAAATACAGTCAAGTAGCTCTCAAGCCGAGAAACGGGACCGACCATAAGCACTAATGTGAAATTACATACAATTTTCAAATTTCTTGTACTTGCTAATTTTGCGACCTCGGGCAGCTATGTTACCATGGAGGAACCACACAAGATTTGACTTTATAGACTAGAACTGAAGTCGCGCCAACTGCTTAACTCAAAATATAGTCAAGAAAGTAGCTCTCAAGCCGAGAAACGGGATCGACCATAAGCACTAATGTGAAATTACATACAATTTTCAAATTTCTTGTACTTGCTAACTTTGCGACCTCGGGCAGCTATGTTACCATGGAGGAACCACACAAGATTTGACTTTATAGGCTAGAACTGAAGTCGCGCCAACTGCTTAACTCAAAATACAGTCAAGAAATTAGCTCTCAAGCCGAGAAACGGGATCGACCATAAGCACTACCGTGAAATTACGTACAATTTTCAAATTTCTTGTACTTGCTAACTTTGCGACCTCGGGCAGCTATGTTACCATGGAGGTACCACACAAGATTTGACTTTATAGGCTAGAACTGAAGTCGCGCCAACTGCTTAACTCAAAATACAGTCAAGAAATTAGCTCTCAAGCCGAGAAACGGGATCGACCATAAGCACTACCGTGAAATTACGTACAATTTTCAAATTTCTTGTACTTGCTAACTTTGCGACCTCGGGCAGCTATGTTACCATGGAGGAACCACACAAGATTTGACTTTATAGGCTAGAACTGAAGTCGCGCCAACTGCTTAACTCAAAATACAGTCAAGAAAGTAGCTCTCAAGCCGAGAAACGGGACCGACCATAAGCACTAATGTGAAATTACATACAATTTTCAAATTTCTTGTACTTGCTAACTTTGCGACCTCGGGCAGCTATGTTACCATGGAGGAACCACACAAGATTTGACTTTATAGACTAGAACTGAAGTCGCGCCAACTGCTTAACTCAAAATATGGTCAAGAAAGTAGCTCTCAAGCCGAGAAACGGTATCGACCATAAGCACTAATGTGAAATTACATACAATTTTCAAATTTCTTGTACTTGCTAACTTTGCGACCTCGGGCAGCTATGTTACCATGGAGGAACCACACAATATTTGACTTTATAGGCTAGAACTGAAGTCGCGCCAACTGCTTAACTCAAAATACAGTCAAGAAAGTAGCTCTCAAGCCGAGAAACGGGATCGACCATAAGCACTAATGTGAAATTACATACAATTTTCAAATTTCTTGTACTTGCTAACTTTGCGACCTCGGGCAGCTATGTTACCATGGAGGAACCACACAAGATTTGACTTTATAGGCTAGAACTGAAGTTGCGCCAACTGCTTAACTCAAAATACAGTCAAGAAAGTAGCTCTCAAGCCGAGAAACGGGATCGACCATAAGCACTACCGTGAAATTACGTACAATTTTCAAATTTCTTGTACTTGCTAACTTTGCGACCTCGGGCAGCTCTGTTACCATGGAGGAACCACACAAGATTTGACTTTATAGGCTAGAACTGAAGTTGCGCCAACTGCTTAACTCAAAATACAGTCAAGAAATTAGCTCTCAAGCCGAGAAACGGGATCGACCATAAGCACTACCGTGAAATTACGTACAATTTTCAAATTTCTTGTACTTGCTAACTTTGCGACCTCGGGCAGCTATGTTACCATGGAGGAACCACACAAGATTTGACTTTATAGGCTAGAACTGAAGCTGCGCCAACTGCTTAACTCAAAATACAGTCAAGAAATTAGCTCTCAAGCCGAGAAACGGGATCGACCATAAGCACTACCGTGAAATTACGTACAATTTTCAAATTTCTTGTACTTGCTAACTTTGCGACCTCGGGCAGCTATGTTACCATGGAGGAACCACACAAGATTTGACTTTATAGACTAGAACTGAAGTCGCGCCAACTGCTTAACTCAAAATATAGTCAAGAAAGTAGCTCTCAAGCCGAGAAACGGGATCGACCATAAGCACTAATGTGAAATTACATACAATTTTCAAATTTCTTGTACTTGCTAACTTTGCGACCTCGGGCAGCTATGTTACCATGGAGGAACCACACAAGATTTGACTTTATAGGCTAGAACTGAAGTCGCGCCAACTGCTTAACTCAAAATACAGTCAAGAAATTAGCTCTCAAGCCGAGAAACGGGATCGACCATAAGCACTACCGTGAAATTACGTACAATTTTCAAATTTCTTGTACTTGCTAACTTTGCGACCTCGGGCAGCTATGTTACCATGGAGGAACCACACAAGATTTGACTTTATAGGCTAGAACTGAAGTCGCGCCAACTGCTTAACTCAAAATACAGTCAAGAAATTAGCTCTCAAGCCGAGAAACGGGATCGACCATAAGCACTACCGTGAAATTACGTACAATTTTCAAATTTCTTGTACTTGCTAACTTTGCGACCTCGGGCAGCTATGTTACCATGGAGGAACCACACAAGATTTGACTTTATAGGCTAGAACTGAAGTCGCGCCAACCGCTTAACTCAAAATACAGTCAAGAAAGTAGCTCTCAAGCCGAGAAACGGGACCGACCATAAGCACTAATGTGAAATTACATACAATTTTCAAATTTCTTGTACTTGCTAACTTTGCGACCTCGGGCAGCTATGTTACCATGGAGGAACCACACAAGATTTGACTTTATAGACTAGAACTGAAGTCGCGCCAACTGCTTAACTCAAAATATGGTCAAGAAAGTAGCTCTCAAGCCGAGAAACGGTATCGACCATAAGCACTAATGTGAAATTACATACAATTTTCAAATTTTTTGTACTTGCTAACTTTGCGACCTCGGGCAGCTATGTTACCATGGAGGAACCACACAAGATTTGACTTTATAGGCTAGAACTGAAGTCGCGCCAACTGCTTAACTCAAAATACAGTCAAGAAAGTAGCTCTCAAGCCGAGAAACGGGACCGACCATAAGCACTAATGTGAAATTACATACAATTTTCAAATTTCTTGTACTTGCTAACTTTGCGACCTCGGGCAGCTATGTTAACATGGAGGAACCACACAAGATTTGACTTTATAGACTAGAACTGAAGTCGCGCCAACTGCTTAACTCAAAATATAGTCAAGAAAGTAGCTCCCAAGCCGAGAAACGGGATCGACCATAAGCACTACCGTGAAATTTCGTACAATTTTCAAATTTCTTGTACTTGCTAACTTTGCGACCTCGGGCAGCTATGTTACCATGGAGGAACCACACAAGATTTGACTTTGTAGGCTAGAACTGAAGTCGCGCCAACTGCCTAACTCAAAATACAGTCAAGAAAGTAGCTCTCAAGCCGAAAAACGGGATCGACCATAAGCACTACCCTGAAATTACGTACAATTTTCAAATTTCTTGTACTTGCTAACTTTGCGACCTCGGGCAGCTATGTTACCATGGAGGAACCACACAAGATTTGACTTTGTAGGCTAGAACTGAAGTCGCGCCAACTGCTTAACTCAAAATACAGTCAAGAAAGTAGCTCTCAAGCCGAGAAACGGGACCGACCTTAAGCACTAATGTGAAATTACATACAATTTTCAAATTTCTTTTACTTGCTAACTTTGCGACCTCGGGCAGCTATGTTACCATGGAGGAACCACACAAGATTTGACTTTATAGGCTAGAACTGAAGTCGCGCCAACTGCTTAACTCAAAATACAGTCAAGAAAGTAGCTCTCAAGCCGAGAAACGGGATCGACGATAAGCACTACCGTGAAATTACGTACAATTTTCAAATTTCTTGTACTTGCTAACTTTGCGACCTCGGGCAGCTATGTTACCATGGAGGAACCACACAAGATTTGACTTTGTAGGCTAGAACTGAAGTCGCGCCAACTGCTTAACTCAAAATACAGTCAAGAAAGTAGCTCTCAAGCCGAGAAACGGGATCGACCATAAGCACTACCGTGAAATTACGTACAATTTTCAAATTTCTTGTACTTGCTAACTTTGCGACCTCGGGCAGCTATGTTACCATGGAGGAACCACACAAGATTTGACTTTATAGGCTAGAACTGAAGTCGCGCCAACTGCTTAACTCAAAATACAGTCAAGAAATTAGCTCTCAAGCCGAGAAACGGGATCGACCATAAGCACTACCGTGAAATTACGTACAATTTTCAAATTTCTTGTACTTGCTAACTTTGCGACCTCGGGCAGCTATGTTACCATGGAGGAACCACACAAGATTTGACTTTATAGGCTAGAACTGAAGTCGCGCCAACTGCTTAACTCAAAATACAGTCAAGAAATTAGCTCTCAAGCCGAGAAACGGGATCGACCATAAGCACTACCGTGAAATTACGTACAATTTTCAAATTTCTTGTACTTGCTAACTTTGCGACCTCGGGCAGCTATGTTACCATGGAGGAACCACACAAGATTTGACTTTATAGGCTAGAACTGAAGTTGCGCCAACTGCTTAACTCAAAATACAGTCAAGAAAGTAGCTCTCAAGCCGAGAAACGGGACCGACCATAAGCACTAATGTGAAATTACATACAATTTTCAAATTTCTTGTACTTGCTAACTTTGCGACCTCGGGCAGCTATGTTACCATGGAGGAACCACACAAGATTTGACTTTATAGGCTAGAACTGAAGTTGCGCCAACTGCTTAACTCAAAATACAGTCAAGAAATTAGCTCTCAAGCCGAGAAACGGGATCGACCATAAGCACTACCGTGAAATTACGTACAATTTTCAAATTTCTTGTACTTGCTAACTTTGCGACCTCGGGCAGCTATGTTACCATGGAGGAACCACACAAGATTTGACTTTATAGGCTAGAACTGAAGTCGCGCCAACTGCTTAACTCAAAATACAGTCAAGAAAGTAGCTCTCAAGCCGAGAAACGGGACCGACCATAAGCACTAATGTGAAATTACATACAATTTTCAAATTTCTTGTACTTGCTAACTTTGCGACCTCGGGCAGCTATGTTACCATGGAGGAACCACACAAGATTTGACTTTATAGACTAGAACTGAAGTCGCGCCAACTGCTTAACTCAAAATATGGTCAAGAAAGTAGCTCTCAAGCCGAGAAACGGGATCGACCATAAGCACTAATGTGAAATTACATACAATTTTCAAATTTCTTGTACTTGCTAACTTTGCGACCTCGGGCAGCTATGTTACCATGGAGGAACCACACAAGATTTGACTTTATAGGCTAGAACTGAAGTCGCGCCAACTGCCTAACTCAAAATACAGTCAAGAAAGTAGCTCTCAAGCCGAGAAACGGGATAGACCATAAGCACTACCCTGAAATTACGTACAATTTTCAAATTTCTTGTACTTGCTAAATTTGCGACCTCGGGCAGCTATGTTACCATGGAGGAACCACACAAGATTTGACTTTATAGGCTAGAACTGAAGTCGCGCCAACTGCCTAACTCAAAATACAGTCAAGAAAGTAGCTCTCAAGCCGAGAAACGGGATAGACCATAAGCACTACCCTGAAATTACGTACAATTTTCAAATTTCTTGTACTTGCTAACTTTGCGACCTCGGGCAGCTATGTTACCATGGAGGAACCACACAAGATTTGACTTTATAGGCTAGAACTGAAGTCGCGCCAACTGCCTAACTCAAAATACAGTCAAGAAAGTAGCTCTCAAGCCGAGAAACGGGATCGACCATAAGCACTACCGTGAAATTACGTACAATTTTCAAATTTCTTGTACTTGCTAACTTTGCGACCTCGGGCAGCTATGTTTCCATGGAGGAACCACACAAGATTTGACTTTATAGGCTAGAACTGAAGTTGCGCCAACTGCTTAACTCAAAATACAGTCAAGAAAGTAGCTCTCAAGGCGAGAAACGGGACCGACCATAAGCACTAATGTGAAATTACATACAATTTTCAAATTTCTTGTACTTGCTAACTTTGCGACCTCGGGCAGCTATGTTACCATGGAGGAACCACACAAGATTTGACTTTATAGGCTAGAACTGAAGTTGCGCCAACTGCTTAACTCAAAATACAGTCAAGAAATTAGCTCTCAAGCCGAGAAACGGGGTCGACCATAAGCACTACCGTGAAATTACATACAATTTTCAAATTTCTTGTACTTGCTAACTTTGCGACCTCGGGCAGCTATGTTACCATGGAGGAACCACACAAGATTTGACTTTATAGGCTAGAACTGAAGTCGCGCCAACTGCTTAACTCAAAATACAGTCAAGAAAGTAGCTCTCAAGCCGAGAAACGGGACCGACCATAAGCACTAATGTGAAATTACATACAATTTTCAAATTTCTTGTACTTGCTAACTTTGCGACCTCGGGCAGCTATGTTACCATGGAGGAACCACACAAGATTTGACTTTATAGACTAGAACTAAAGTCGCGCCAACTGCTTAACTCAAAATATAGTCAAGAAAGTAGCTCTCAAGCCGAGAAACGGGATCGACCATAAGCACTAATGTGAAATTACATACAATTTTCAAATTTCTTGTACTTGCTAACTTTGCGACCTCGGGCAGCTATGTTACCATGGAGGAACCACACAAGATTTGACTTTATAGGCTAGAACTGAAGTCGCGCCAACTGCTTAACTCAAAATACAGTCAAGAAAGTAGCTCTCAAGCCGAGAAACGGGATCGACCATAAGCACTACCGTGAAATTACGTACAATTTTCAAATTTCTTGTACTTGCTAACTTTGCGACCTCGGGCAGCTATGTTACCATGGAGGAACCACACAAGATTTGACTTTGTAGGCTAGAACTGAAGTCGCGCCAACTGCTTAACTCAAAATACAGTCAAGAAAGTAGCTCTCAAGCCGAGAAACGGGACCGACCATAAGCACTAATGTGAAATTACATACAATTTTCAAATTTCTTGTACTTGCTAACTTTGCGACCTCGGGCAGCTATGTTACCATGGAGGAACCACACAAGATTTGACTTTATAGACTAGAACTGAAGTCGCGCCAACTGCTTAACTCAAAATATGGTCAAGAAAGTAGCTCTCAAGCCGAGAAACGGTATCGACCATAAGCACTAATGTGAAATTACATACAATTTTCAAATTTTTTGTACTTGCTAACTTTGCGACCTCGGGCAGCTATGTTACCATGGAGGAACCACACAAGATTTGACTTTATAGGCTAGAACTGAAGTCGCGCCAACTGCCTAACTCAAAATACAGTCAAGAAAGTAGCTCTCAAGCCGAGAAACGGGACCGACCATAAGCACTAATGTGAAATTACATACAATTTTCAAATTTCTTGTACTTGCTAACTTTGCGACCTCGGGCAGCTATGTTACCATGGAGGAACCACACAAGATTTGACTTTATAGACTAGAACTGAAGTCGCGCCAACTGCTTAACTCAAAATATGGTCAAGAAAGTAGCTCTCAAGCCGAGAAACGGTATCGACCATAAGCACTAATGTGAAATTACATACAATTTTCAAATTTTTTGTACTTGCTAACTTTGCGACCTCGGGCAGCTATGTTACCATGGAGGAACCACACAAGATTTGACTTTATAGGCTAGAACTGAAGTCGCGCCAACTGCTTAACTCAAAATACAGTCAAGAAAGTAGCTCTCAAGCCGAGAAACGGGACCGACCATAAGCACTAATGTGAAATTACATACAATTTTCAAATTTCTTGTACTTGCTAACTTTGCGACCTCGGGCAGCTATGTTAACATGGAGGAACCACACAAGATTTGACTTTATAGACTAGAACTGAAGTCGCGCCAACTGCTTAACTCAAAATATAGTCAAGAAAGTAGCTCTCAAGCCGAGAAACGGGATCGACCATAAGCACTACCGTGAAATTTCGTACAATTTTCAAATTTCTTGTACTTGCTAACTTTGCGACCTCGGGCAGCTATGTTACCATGGAGGAACCACACAAGATTTGACTTTGTAGGCTAGAACTGAAGTCGCGCCAACTGCTTAACTCAAAATACAGTCAAGAAAGTAGCTCTCAAGCCGAAAAACGGGATCGACCATAAGCACTACCCTGAAATTACGTACAATTTTCAAATTTCTTGTACTTGCTAACTTTGCGACCTCGGGCAGCTATGTTACCATGGAGGAACCACACAAGATTTGACTTTGTAGGCTAGAACTGAAGTCGCGCCAACTGCTTAACTCAAAATACAGTCAAGAAAGTAGCTCTCAAGCCGAGAAACGGGACCGACCTTAAGCACTAATGTGAAATTACATACAATTTTCAAATTTCTTTTACTTGCTAACTTTGCGACCTCGGGCAGCTATGTTACCATGGAGGAACCACACAAGATTTGACTTTATAGGCTAGAACTGAAGTCGCGCCAACTGCTTAACTCAAAATACAGTCAAGAAAGTAGCTCTCAAGCCGAGAAACGGGATCGACGATAAGCACTACCGTGAAATTACGTACAATTTTCAAATTTCTTGTACTTGCTAACTTTGCGACCTCGGGCAGCTATGTTACCATGGAGGAACCACACAAGATTTGACTTTGTAGGCTAGAACTGAAGTCGCGCCAACTGCTTAACTCAAAATACAGTCAAGAAAGTAGCTCTCAAGCCGAGAAACGGGATCGACCATAAGCACTACCGTGAAATTACGTACAATTTTCAAATTTCTTGTACTTGCTAACTTTGCGACCTCGGGCAGCTATGTTACCATGGAGGAACCACACAAGATTTGACTTTATAGGCTAGAACTGAAGTCGCGCCAACTGCTTAACTCAAAATACAGTCAAGAAATTAGCTCTCAAGCCGAGAAACGGGATCGACCATAAGCACTACCGTGAAATTACGTACAATTTTCAAATTTCTTGTACTTGCTAACTTTGCGACCTCGGGCAGCTATGTTACCATGGAGGAACCACACAAGATTTGACTTTATAGGCTAGAACTGAAGTCGCGCCAACTGCTTAACTCAAAATACAGTCAAGAAATTAGCTCTCAAGCCGAGAAACGGGATCGACCATAAGCACTACCGTGAAATTACGTACAATTTTCAAATTTCTTGTACTTGCTAACTTTGCGACCTCGGGCAGCTATGTTACCATGGAGGAACCACACAAGATTTGACTTTATAGGCTAGAACTGAAGTTGCGCCAACTGCTTAACTCAAAATACAGTCAAGAAAGTAGCTCTCAAGCCGAGAAACGGGACCGACCATAAGCACTAATGTGAAATTACATACAATTTTCAAATTTCTTGTACTTGCTAACTTTGCGACCTCGGGCAGCTATGTTACCATGGAGGAACCACACAAGATTTGACTTTATAGGCTAGAACTGAAGTTGCGCCAACTGCTTAACTCAAAATACAGTCAAGAAATTAGCTCTCAAGCCGAGAAACGGGATCGACCATAAGCACTACCGTGAAATTACGTACAATTTTCAAATTTCTTGTACTTGCTAACTTTGCGACCTCGGGCAGCTATGTTACCATGGAGGAACCACACAAGATTTGACTTTATAGGCTAGAACTGAAGTCGCGCCAACTGCTTAACTCAAAATACAGTCAAGAAAGTAGCTCTCAAGCCGAGAAACGGGACCGACCATAAGCACTAATGTGAAATTACATACAATTTTCAAATTTCTTGTACTTGCTAACTTTGCGACCTCGGGCAGCTATGTTACCATGGAGGAACCACACAAGATTTGACTTTATAGACTAAAACTGAAGTCGCGCCAACTGCTTAACTCAAAATATAGTCAAGAAAGTAGCTCTCAAGCCGAGAAACGGGATCGACCATAAGCACTAATGTGAAATTACATACAATTTTCAAATTTCTTGTACTTGCTAACTTTGCGACCTCGGGCAGCTATGTTACCATGGAGGAACCACACAAGATTTGACTTTATAGGCTAGAACTGAAGTCGCGCCAACTGCCTAACTCAAAATACAGTCAAGAAAGTAGCTCTCAAGCCGAGAAACGGGATAGACCATAAGCACTACCCTGAAATTACGTACAATTTTCAAATTTCTTGTACTTGCTAAATTTGCGACCTCGGGCAGCTATGTTACCATGGAGGAACCACACAAGATTTGACTTTATAGGCTAGAACTGAAGTCGCGCCAACTGCCTAACTCAAAATACAGTCAAGAAAGTAGCTCTCAAGCCGAGAAACGGGATAGACCATAAGCACTACCCTGAAATTACGTACAATTTTCAAATTTCTTGTACTTGCTAACTTTGCGACCTCGGGCAGCTATGTTACCATGGAGGAACCACACAAGATTTGACTTTATAGGCTAGAACTGAAGTCGCGCCAACTGCCTAACTCAAAATACAGTCAAGAAAGTAGCTCTCAAGCCGAGAAACGGGATCGACCATAAGCACTACCGTGAAATTACGTACAATTTTCAAATTTCTTGTACTTGCTAACTTTGCGACCTCGGGCAGCTATGTTTCCATGGAGGAACCACACAAGATTTGACTTTATAGGCTAGAACTGAAGTTGCGCCAACTGCTTAACTCAAAATACAGTCAAGAAAGTAGCTCTCAAGGCGAGAAACGGGACCGACCATAAGCACTAATGTGAAATTACATACAATTTTCAAATTTCTTGTACTTGCTAACTTTGCGACCTCGGGCAGCTATGTTACCATGGAGGAACCACACAAGATTTGACTTTATAGGCTAGAACTGAAGTTGCGCCAACTGCTTAACTCAAAATACAGTCAAGAAATTAGCTCTCAAGCCGAGAAACGGGGTCGACCATAAGCACTACCGTGAAATTACGTACAATTTTCAAATTTCTTGTACTTGCTAACTTTGCGACCTCGGGCAGCTATGTTACCATGGAGGAACCACACAAGATTTGACTTTATAGACTAGAACTAAAGTCGCGCCAACTGCTTAACTCAAAATATAGTCAAGAAAGTAGCTCTCAAGCCGAGAAACGGGATCGACCATAAGCACTAATGTGAAATTACATACAATTTTCAAATTTCTTGTACTTGCTAACTTTGCGACCTCGGGCAGCTATGTTACCATGGAGGAACCACACAAGATTTGACTTTATAGGCTAGAACTGAAGTCGCGCCAACTGCTTAACTCAAAATACAGTCAAGAAAGTAGCTCTCAAGCCGAGAAACGGGATCGACCATAAGCACTACCGTGAAATTACGTACAATTTTCAAATTTCTTGTACTTGCTAACTTTGCGACCTCGGGCAGCTATGTTACCATGGAGGAACCACACAAGATTTGACTTTGTAGGCTAGAACTGAAGTCGCGCCAACTGCTTAACTCAAAATACAGTCAAGAAAGTAGCTCTCAAGCCGAAAAACGGGATCGACCATAAGCACTACCGTGAAATTACGTACAATTTTCAAATTTCTTGTACTTGCTAACTTTGCGACCTCGGGCAGCTATGTTACCATGGAGGAACCACACAAGATTTGACTTTATAGGCTAGAACTGAAGTCGCGCCAACTGCTTAACTCAAAATACAGTCAAGAAAGTAGCTCTCAAGCCGAGAAACGGGACCGACCATAAGCACTAATGTGAAATTACATACAATTTTCAAATTTCTTGTACTTGCTAACTTTGCGACCTCGGGCAGCTATGTTACCATGGAGGAACCACACAAGATTTGACTTTATAGGCTAGAACTGAAGTTGCGCCAACTGCTTAACTCAAAATACAGTCAAGAAAGTAGCTCTTAAGCCGAGAAACGGGACCGACCATAAGCACTAATGTGAAATTACATACAATTTTCAAATTTCTTGTACTTGCTAACTTTGCGACCTCGGGCAGCTATGTTACCATGGAGGAACCACACAAGATTTGACTTTATAGGCTAGAGCTGAAGTTGCGCCAACTGCTTAACTCAAAATACAGTCAAGAAATTAGCTCTCAAGCCGAGAAACGGGATCGACCATAAGCACTACCGTGAAATTACGTACAATTTTCAAATTTCTTGTACTTGCTAACTTTGCGACCTCGGGCAGCTATGTTACCATGGAGGAACCACACAAGATTTGACTTTATAGGCTAGAACTGAAGTTGCGCCAACTGCTTAACTCAAAATACAGTCAAGAAATTAGCTCTCAAGCCGAGAAACGGGATCGACCATAAGCACTACCGTGAAATTACGTACAATTTTCAAATTTCTTGTACTTGCTAACTTTGCGACCTCGGGCAGCTATGTTACCATGGAGGAACCACACAAGATTTGACTTTATAGGCTAGAACTGAAGTCGCGCCAACTGCTTAACTCAAAATACAGTCAAGAAAGTGGCTCTCAAGCCGAGAAACGGGACCGACCATAAGCACTAATGTGAAATTACATACAATTTTCAAATTTCTTGTACTTGCTAACTTTGCGACCTCGGGCAGCTATGTTACCATGGAGGAACCACACAAGATTTGACTTTATAGACTAGAACTGAAGTCGCGCCAACTGCTTAACTCAAAATATAGTCAAGAAAGTAGCTCTCAAGCCGAGAAACGGGATCGACCATAAGCACTAATGTGAAATTACATACAATTTTCAAATTTCTTGTACTTGCTAACTTTGCGACCTCGGGCAGCTATGTTACCATGGAGGAACCACACAAGATTTGACTTTATAGGCTAGAACTGAAGTCGCGCCAACTGCCTAACTCAAAATACAGTCAAGAAAGTAGCTCTCAAGCCGAGAAACGGGATAGACCATAAGCACTACCCTGAAATTACGTACAATTTTCAAATTTCTTGTACTTGCTAACTTTGCGACCTCGGGCAGCTATGTTACCATGGAGGAACCACACAAGATTTGACTTTGTAGGCTAGAACTGAAGTTGCGCCAACTGCTTAACTCAAAATACAGTCAAGAAATTAGCTCTCAAGCCGAGAAACGGGATCGACCATAAGCACTACCGTGAAATTACGTACAATTTTCAAATTTCTTGTACTTGCTAACTTTGCGACCTCGGGCAGCTATGTTACCATGGAGGAACCACACAAGATTTGACTTTATAGGCTAGAACTGAAGTTGCGCCAACTGCTTAACTCAAAATACAGTCAAGAAAGTAGCTCTCAAGCCGAGAAACGGGACCGACCATAAGCACTATTGTGAAATTACATACAATTTTCAAATTTCTTGTACTTGCTAACTTTGCGACCTCGGGCAGCTATGTCACCATGGAGGAACCACACAAGATTTGACTTTATAGGCTAGAACTGAAGTTGCGCCAACTGCTTAACTCAAAATACAGTCAAGAAATTAGCTCTCAAGCCGAGAAACGGGGTCGACCATAAGCACTACCGTGAAATTACGTACAATTTTCAAATTTCTTGTACTTGCTAAATTTGCGACCTCGGGCAGCTATGTTACCATGGAGGAACCACACAAGATTTGACTTTATAGGCTAGAACTGAAGTCGCGCCAACTGCTTAACTCGAAATACAGTCAAGAAAGTAGCTCTCAAGCCGAGAAACGGGACCGACCATAAGCACTAATGTGAAATTACATACAATTTTCAAATTTCTTGTACTTGCTAACTTTGCGACCTCGGGCAGCTATGTTACCATGGAGGAACCACACAAGATTTGACTTTATAGGCTAGAACTGAAGTCGCGCCAACTGCTTAACTCAAAATACAATCCAGAAAGTAGCTCTCAAGCCGAGAAACGGGATCGACGATAAGCAGTACCGTGAAATTACGTACAATTTTCAAATTTCTTGTACTTGCTAACTTTGCGACCTCGGGCAGCTATGTTACCATGGAGGAACCACACAAGATTTGACTTTATAGGCTAGAACTGAAGTTGCGCCAACTGCTTAACTCAAAATACAGTCAAGAAAGTAGCTCTCAAGCCGAGAAACGGGACCGACCATAAGCACTAATGTGAAATTACATACAATTTTCAAATTTCTTGTACTTGCTAACTTTGCGACCTCGGGCAGCTATGTTACCATGGAGGAACCACACAAGATTTGACTTTATAGGCTAGAACTGAAGTTGCGCCGACTGTTTAACTCAAAATACAGTCAAGAAATTAGCTCTCAAGCCGAGAAACGGGATCGACCATAAGCACTTCCGTGAAATTACGTACAATTTTCAAATTTCTTGTACTTGCTAACTTTGCGACCTCGGGCAGCTATGTTACCATGGGAGAACCACACAAGATTTGACTTTATAGGCTAGAACTGAAGTTGCGCCAACTGCTTAACTCAAAATACAGTCAAGAAAGTAGCTCTCAAGCCGAGAAACGGGACCGACCATAAGCACTAATGTGAAATTACATACAATTTTCAAATTTCTTGTACTTGCTAACTTTGCGACCTCGGGCAGCTATGTTACCATGAAGGAACCACACAAGATTTGACTTTATAGGCTAGAACTGAAGTTGCGCCAACTGCTTAACTCAAAATACAGTCAAGAAATTAGCTCTCAAGCCGAGAAACGGGATCGACCATAAGCACTACCGTGAAATTACGTACAATTTTCAAATTTCTTGTACTTGCTAACTTTGCGACCTCGGGCAGCTATGTTACCATGGAGGAACCACACAAGATTTGACTTTATAGGCTAGAACTGAAGTCGCGCCAACTGCTTAACTCAAAATACAGTCAAGAAAGTAGCTCTCAAGCCGAGAAACGGGACCGACCATAAGCACTAATGTGAAATTACATACAATTTTCAAATTTCTTGTACTTGCTAACTTTGCGACCTCGGGCAGCTATGTTAACATGGAGGAACCACACAAGATTTGACTTTATAGACTAGAACTGAAGTCGCGCCAACTGCTTAACTCAAAATATAGTCAAGAAAGTAGCTCTCAAGCCGAGAAACGGGATCGACCATAAGCACTACCGTGAAATTTCGTACAATTTTCAAATTTCTTGTACTTGCTAACTTTGCGACCTCGGGCAGCTATGTTACCATGGAGGAACCACACAAGATTTGACTTTGTAGGCTAGAACTGAAGTCGCGCCAACTGCTTAACTCAAAATACAGTCAAGAAAGTAGCTCTCAAGCCGAAAAACGGGATCGACCATAAGCACTACCCTGAAATTACGTACAATTTTCAAATTTCTTGTACTTGCTAACTTTGCGACCTCGGGCAGCTATGTTACCATGGAGGAACCACACAAGATTTGACTTTGTAGGCTAGAACTGAAGTCGCGCCAACTGCTTAACTCAAAATACAGTCAAGAAAGTAGCTCTCAAGCCGAGAAACGGGACCGACCTTAAGCACTAATGTGAAATTACATACAATTTTCAAATTTCTTTTACTTGCTAACTTTGCGACCTCGGGCAGCTATGTTACCATGGAGGAACCACACAAGATTTGACTTTATAGGCTAGAACTGAAGTCGCGCCAACTGCCTAACTCAAAATACAGTCAAGAAAGTAGCTCTCAAGCCGAGAAACGGGATAGACCATAAGCACTACCCTGAAATTACGTACAATTTTCAAATTTCTTGTACTTGCTAACTTTGCGACCTCGGGCAGCTATGTTACCATGGAGGAACCACACAAGATTTGACTTTGTAGGCTAGAACTGAAGTCGCGCCAACTGCTTAACTCAAAATACAGTCAAGAAAGTAGCTCTCAAGCCGAAAAACGGGATCGACCATAAGCACTACCGTGAAATTACGTACAATTTTCAAATTTCTTGTACTTGCTAACTTTGCGACGTCGGGCAGCTATGTTACCATGGAGGAACCACACAAGATTTGACTTTATAGGCTAGAACTGAAGTCGCGCCAACTGCTTAACTCAAAATACAGTCAAGAAATTAGCTCTCAAGCCGAGAAACGGGATCGACCATAAGCACTACCGTGAAATTTCGTACAATTTTCAAATTTCTTGTACTTGCTAACTTTGCGACCTCGGGCAGCTATGTTACCATGGAGGAACCACACAAGATTTGACTTTGTAGGCTAGAACTGAAGTCGCGCCAACTGCTTAACTCAAAATACAGTCAAGAAAGTAGCTCTCAAGCCGAAAAACGGGATCGACCATAAGCACTACCCTGAAATTACGTACAATTTTCAAATTTCTTGTACTTGCTAACTTTGCGACCTCGGGCAGCTATGTTACCATGGAGGAACCACACAAGATTTGACTTTGTAGGCTAGAACTGAAGTCGCGCCAACTGCTTAACTCAAAATACAGTCAAGAAAGTAGCTCTCAAGCCGAGAAACGGGACCGACCTTAAGCACTAATGTGAAATTACATACAATTTTCAAATTTCTTTTACTTGCTAACTTTGCGACCTCGGGCAGCTATGTTACCATGGAGGAACCACACAAGATTTGACTTTATAGGCTAGAACTGAAGTCGCGCCAACTGCTTAACTCAAAATACAGTCAAGAAAGTAGCTCTCAAGCCGAGAAACGGGATCGACGATAAGCACTACCGTGAAATTACGTACAATTTTCAAATTTCTTGTACTTGCTAACTTTGCGACCTCGGGCAGCTATGTTACCATGGAGGAACCACACAAGATTTGACTTTGTAGGCTAGAACTGAAGTCGCGCCAACTGCTTAACTCAAAATACAGTCAAGAAAGTAGCTCTCAAGCCGAGAAACGGGACCGACCATAAGCACTAATGTGAAATTACATACAATTTTCAAATTTCTTTTACTTGCTAACTTTGCGACCTCGGGCAGCTATGTTACCATGGAGGAACCACACAAGATTTGACTTTATAGGCTAGAACTGAAGTCGCGCCAACTGCTTAACTCAAAATACAGTCAAGAAAGTAGCTCTCAAGCCGAGAAACGGGATCGACCATAAGCACTACCCTGAAATTACGTACGATTTTCAAATTTCTTGTACTTGCTAACTTTGCGACCTCGGGCAGCTATGTTACCATGGAGGAACCACACAAGATTTGACTTTATAGGCTAGAACTGAAGTCGCGCCAACTGCTTAACTCAAAATACAGTCAAGAAAGTAGCTCTCAAGCCGAGAAACGGGACCGACCATAAGCACTAATGTGAAATTACATACAATTTTCAAATTTCTTTTACTTGCTAACTTTGCGACCTCGGGCAGCTATGTTACCATGGAGGAACCACACAAGATTTGACTTTATAGGCTAGAACTGAAGTCGCGCCAACTGCTTAACTCAAAATACAGTCAAGAAAGTAGCTCTCAAGCCGAGAAACGGGATCGACCATAAGCACTACCGTGAAATTACGTACAATTTTCAAATTTCTTGTACTTGCTAACTTTGCGACCTCGGGCAGCTATGTTACCATGGAGGAACCACACAAGATTTGACTTTATAGGCCAGAACTGAAGTCGCGCCAACTGCTTAACTCAAAATACAATCCAGAAAGTAGCTCTCAAGCCGAGAAACGGGATCGACCATAAGCACTACCGTGAAATTACGTGCAATTTTCAAATTTCTTGTACTTGCTAACTTTGCGACCTCGGGCAGCTATGTTACCATGGAGGAACCACACAAGATTTGACTTTGTAGGCTAGAACTGAAGTCGCGCCAACTGCTTAACTCAAAATACAGTCACGAAAGTAGCTCTCAAGCCGAAAAACGGGATCGACCATAAGCACTACCGTGAAATTACGTACAATTTTCAAATTTCTTGTACTTGCTAACTTTGCGACCTCGGGCAGCTATGTTACCATGGAGGAACCACACAAGATTTGACTTTATAGGCTAGAACTGAAGTCGCGCCAACTGCTTAACTCAAAATACAGTCAAGAAAGTAGCTCTCAAGCCGAGAAACGGGACCGACCATAAGCACTAATGTGAAATTACATACAATTTTCAAATTTCTTATACTTGCTAACTTTGCGACCTCGGGCAGCTATGTTACCATGGAGGAACCACACAAGATTTGACTTTATAGACTAGAACTGAAGTCGCGCCAACTGCTTAACTCAAAATATAGTCAAGAAAGTAGCTCTCAAGCCGAGAAACAGGATCGACCATAAGCACTAATGTGAAATTACATACAATTTTCAAATTTCTTGTACTTGCTAACTTTGCGACTTGGGCAGCTATGTTACCATGGAGGAACCACACAAGATTTGACTTTATAGGCTAGAACTGAAGTCGCGCCAACTGCTTAACTCAAAATACAGTCAAGAAATTAGCTCTCAAGCCGAGAAACGGGATCGACCATAAGCACTACCCTGAAATTACGTACAATTTTCAAATTTCTTGTACTTGCTAACTTTGCGACCTCGGGCAGCTATGTTACTATGGAGGAACCACACAAGATTTGACTTTATAGGCTAGAACTGAAGTCGCGCCAACTGCTTAACTCAAAATACAGTCAAGAAAGTAGCTCTCAAGCCGAGAAACGGGATCGACCATAAGCACTACCGTGAAATTACGTACAATTTTCAAATTTCTTGTACTTGCTAACTTTGCGACCTCGGGCAGCTATGTTACCATGGAGGAATCACACAAGATTTGACTTTGTAGGCTAGAACTGAAGTCGCGCCAACTGCTTAACTCAAAATACAGTCAAGAAAGTAGCTCTCAAGCCGAGAAACGGGACCGACCATAAGCACTAATGTGAAATTACACACAATTTTGAAATTTCTTGTACTTGCTAACTTTCCGACCTCGGGCAGCTATGTTACATGGAGGAACCACACAAGATTTGACTTTATAGACTAGAACTGAAGTCGCGCCAACTGCTTAACTCAAAATACAGTCAAGAAAGTAGCTCTCAAGCCGAGAAACGGGACCGACCATAAGCACTAATGTGAAATTACATACAATTTTCAAATTTCTTGTATTTGCTAACTTTGCGACCTCGGGCAGCTATGTTACCAGGGAGGAACCACACAAGATTTGACTTTATAGGCTAGAACTGAAGTTGCGCCAACTGCTTAACTCAAAATACAGTCAAGAAAGTAGCTCTCAAGCCGAGAAACGGGATCGACCATAAGCACTACCGTGAAATTACGTACAATTTTCAAATTTCTTGTACTTGCTAACTTTGCGACCTCGGGCAGCTATGTTACCATGGAGGAATCACACAAGATTTGACTTTGTAGGCTAGAACTGAAGTCGCGCCAACTGCTTAACTCAAAATACAGTCAAGAAAGTAGCTCTCAAGCCGAGAAACGGGACCGACCATAAGCACTAATGTGAAATTACACACAATTTTCAAATTTCTTGTACTTGCTAACTTTCCGACCTCGGGCAGCTATGTTACCATGGAGGAACCACACAAGATTTGACTTTATAGGCTAGAACTGAAGTCGCGCCAACTGCTTAACTCAAAATACAGTCAAGAAAGTAGCTCTCAAGCCGAGAAACGGGATCGACCATAAGCACTACCCTGAAATTACGTACAATTTTCAAATTTCTTGTACTTGCTAACTTTGCGACCTCGGGCAGCTATGTTACTATGGAGGAACCACACAAGATTTGACTTTATAGGCTAGAACTGAAGTCGCGCCAACTGCTTAACTCAAAATACAGTCAAGAAAGTAGCTCTCAAGCCGAGAAACGGGATCGACCATAAGCACTACCGTGAAATTACGTACAATTTTCAAATTTCTTGTACTTGCTAACTTTGCGACCTCGGGCAGCTATGTTACCATGGAGGAATCACACAAGATTTGACTTTGTAGGCTAGAACTGAAGTCGCGCCAACTGCTTAACTCAAAATACAGTCAAGAAAGTAGCTCTCAAGCCGAGAAACGGGACCGACCATAAGCACTAATGTGAAATTACATACAATTTTCAAATTTCTTGTACTTGCTAAATTTGCGACCTCGGGCAGCTATGTTACCATGGAGGAACCACACAAGATTTGACTTTATAGGCTAGAACTGAAGTCGCGCCAACTGCTTAACTCAAAATACAGTCAAGAAAGTAGCTCTCAAGCCGAGAAACGGGATCGACCATAAGCACTACCGTGAAATTACGTACAATTTTCAAATTTCTTGTACTTGCTAACTTTGCGACCTCGGGCAGCTATGTTACCATGGAGGAACCACACAAGATTTGACTTTATAGGCTAGAAGTGAAGTCGCACCAACTGCTTAACTCAAAATACAGTCAAGAAAGTAGCTCTCAAGCCGAGAAACGGGACCGACCATAAGCACTAATGTGAAATTACATACAATTTTCAAATTTCTTGTACTTGCTAAATTTGCGACCTCGGGCAGCTATGTTACCATGGAGGAACCACACAAGATTTGACTTTATAGGCTAGAACTGAAGTCGCGCCAACTGCTTAACTCAAAATACAGTCAAGAAAGTAGCTCTCAAGCCGAGAAACGGGACCGACCATAAGCACTAATGTGAAATTACACACAATTTTCAAATTTCTTGTACTTGCTAACTTTGCGACCTCGGGCAGCTATGTTACCATGGAGGAACCACACAAGATTTGACTTTATAGGCTAGAACTAAAGTTGCGCCAACTGCTTAACTCAAAATACAGTCAAGAAAGTAGCTCTCAAGCCGAGAAACGGGATCGACAATAAGCACTACCCTGAAATTACGTACAATTTTCAAATTTCTTGTACTTGCTAACTTTGCGACCTCGGGCAGCTATGTTACCATGGAGGAACCACACAAGATTTGACTTTATAGGCTAGAACTGAAGTCGCGCCAACTGCTTAACTCGAAATACAGTCAAGAAAGTAGCTCCCAAGCCGAGAAACGGGACCGACCATAAGCACTAATGTGAAATTACATACAATTTTCAAATTTCTTGTACTTGCTAACTTCGCGACCTCGGGCAGCTATGTTACCATGGAGGAACCACACAAGATTTGACTTTATAGGCTAGAACTGAAGTCGCGCCAACTGCTTAACTCAAAATACAGTCAAGAAAGTAGCTCTCAAGCCGAGAAACGGGATCGACCATAAGCACTACCGTGAAATTACGTACAATTTTCAAATTTCTTGTACTTGCTAACTTTGCGACCTCGGGCAGCTATGTTACCATGGAGGAACCACACAAGATTTGACTTTATAGGCTAGAAGTGAAGTCGCACCAACTGCTTAACTCAAAATACAGTCAAGAAAGTAGCTCTCAAGCCGAGAAACGGGACCGACCATAAGCACTAATGTGAAATTACATACAATTTTCAAATTTCTTGTATTTGCTAACTTTGCGACCTCGGGCAGCTATGTTACCAGGGAGGAACCACACAAGATTTGACTTTATAGGCTAGAACTGAAGTTGCGCCAACTGCTTAACTCAAAATACAGTCAAGAAAGTAGCTCTCAAGCCGAGAAACGGGATCGACCATAAGCACTACCGTGAAATTACGTACAATTTTCAAATTTCTTGTACTTGCTAAACTTGCGACCTCGGGCAGCTATGTTACCATGGAGGAACCACACAAGATTTGACTTTATAGGCTAGAACTGAAGTCGCGCCAACTGCTTAACTCAAAATACAGTCAAGAAAGTAGCTCTCAAGCCGAGAAACGGGACCGACCATAAGCACTAATGTGAAATTACACACAATTTTCAAATTTCTTGTACTTGCTAACTTTGCGACCTCGGGCAGCTATGTTACCATGGAGGAACCACACAAGATTTGACTTTATAGGCTAGAACTGAAGTCGCGCCAACTGCTTAACTCAAAATACAGTCAAGAAAGTAGCTCTCAAGCCGAGAAACGGGATCGACCATAAGCACTACCGTGAAATTACGTACAATTTTCAAATTTCTTGTACTTGCTAACTTTGCGACCTCGGGCAGCTATGTTACCATGGAGGAACCACACAAGATTTGACTTTATAGGCTAGAAGTGAAGTCGCACCAACTGCTTAACTCAAAATACAGTCAAGAAAGTAGCTCTCAAGCCGAGAAACGGGACCGACCATAAGCACTAATGTGAAATTACATACAATTTTCAAATTTCTTGTACTTGCTAAATTTGCGACCTCGGGCAGCTATGTTACCATGGAGGAACCACACAAGATTTGACTTTATAGGCTAGAACTGAAGTCGCGCCAACTGCTTAACTCAAAATACAGTCAAGAAAGTAGCTCTCAAGCCGAGAAACGGGACCGACCATAAGCACTAATGTGAAATTACACACAATTTTCAAATTTCTTGTACTTGCTAACTTTGCGACCTCGGGCAGCTATGTTACCATGGAGGAACCACACAAGATTTGACTTTATAGGCTAGAACTGAAGTTGCGCCAACTGCTTAACTCAAAATACAGTCAAGAAAGTAGCTCTCAAGCCGAGAAACGGGATCGACAATAAGCACTACCCTGAAATTACGTACAATTTTCAAATTTCTTGTACTTGCTAACTTTGCGACCTCGGGCAGCTATGTTACCATGGAGGAACCACACAAGATTTGACTTTATAGGCTAGAACTGAAGTCGCGCCAACTGCTTAACTCGAAATACAGTCAAGAAAGTAGCTCTCAAGCCGAGAAACGGGACCGACCATAAGCACTAATGTGAAATTACATACAATTTTCAAATTTCTTGTACTTGCTAACTTCGCGACCTCGGGCAGCTATGTTACCATGGAGGAACCACACAAGATTTGACTTTATAGGCTAGAACTGAAGTCGCGCCAACTGCTTAACTCAAAATACAGTCAAGAAAGTAGCTCTCAAGCCGAGAAACGGGATCGACCATAAGCACTACCGTGAAATTACGTACAATTTTCAAATTTCTTGTACTTGCTAACTTTGCGACCTCGGGCAGCTATGTTACCATGGAGGAACCACACAAGATTTGACTTTATAGGCTAGAAGTGAAGTCGCACCAACTGCTTAACTCAAAATACAGTCAAGAAAGTAGCTCTCAAGCCGAGAAACGGGATCGACCATAAGCAGTAATGTGAAATTACATACAATTTTCAAATTTCTTGTACTTGCTAACTTTGCGACCTCGGGCAGCTATGTTACCATAGAGGAACCACACAAGATTTGACTTTATAGGCTAGAACTGAAGTCGCGCCAACTGCTTAACTCAAAATACAGTCAAGAAAGTAGCTCTCAAGCCGAGAAACGGGACCGACCATAAGCACTAATGTGAAATTACATACAATTTTCAAATTTCTTGTACTTGCTAACTTTGCGACCTCGGGCAGCTATGTTACCATGGAGGAACCACACAAGATTTGACTTTATAGGCTAGAACTGAAGTTGCGCCAACTGCTTAACTCAAAATACAGTCAAGAAAGTAGCTCTCAAGCCGAGAAACGGGACCGACCATAAGCACTAATGTGAAATTACACACAATTTTCAAATTTCTTGTACTTGCTAACTTTCCGACCTCGGGCAGCTATGTTACCATGGAGGAACCACACAAGATTTGACTTTATAGGCTAGAACTGAAGTTGCGCCAACTGCTTAACTCAAAATACAGTCAAGAAAGTAGCTCTCAAGCCGAGAAACGGGATCGACCATAACCACTACCGTGAAATTACGTACAATTTTCAAATTTCTTGTACTTGCTAACTTTCCGACCTCGGGCAGCTATGTTACCATGGAGGAACCACACAAGATTTGACTTTATAGGCTAGAACTGAAGTCGCGCCAACTGCTTAACTCAAAATACAGTCAAGAAAGTAGCTCTCAAGCCGAGAAACGGGATCGACCATAAGCACTACCGTGAAATTACGTACAATTTTCAAATTTCTTGTACTTGCTAACTTTGCGACCTCGGGCAGCTATGTTACCATGGAGGAACCACACAAGATTTGACTTTATAGGCTAGAACTGAAGTCGCGCCAACTGCTTAACTCGAAATACAGTCAAGAAAGTAGCTCTCAAGCCGAGAAACGGGACCGACCATAAGCACTAATGTGAAATTACACACAATTTTCAAATTTCTTGTACTTGCTAACTTTCCGACCTCGGGCAGCTATGTTACCATGGAGGAACCACACAAGATTTGACTTTATAGGCTAGAACTGAAGTCGCGCCAACTGCTTAACTCAAAATACAGTCAAGAAAGTAGCTCTCAAGCCGAGAAACGGGACCGACCATAAGCACTAATGTGAAATTACATACAATTTTCAAATTTCTTGTATTTGCTAACTTTGCGACCTCGGGCAGCTATGTTACCAGGGAGGAACCACACAAGATTTGACTTTATAGACTAGAACTGAAGTTGCGCCAACTGCTTAACTCAAAATACAGTCAAGAAAGTAGCTCTCAAGCCGAGAAACGGGATCGACCATAAGCACTACCCTGAAATTACGTACAATTTTCAAATTTCTTGTACTTGCTAACTTTGCGACCTCGGGCAGCTATGTTACTATGGAGGAACCACACAAGATTTGACTTTATAGGCTAGAACTGAAGTCGCGCCAACTGCTTAACTCAAAATACAGTCAAGAAAGTAGCTCTCAAGCCGAGAAACGGGATCGACCATAAGCACTACCGTGAAATTACGTACAATTTTCAAATTTCTTGTACTTGCTAACTTTGCGACCTCGAGCAGCTATGTTACCATGGAGGAATCACACAAGATTTGACTTTGTAGGCCAGAACTGAAGTCGCGCCAACTGCTTAACTCAAAATACAGTCAAGAAAGTAGCTCTCAAGCCGAGAAACGGGACCGACCATAAGCACTAATGTGAAATTACACACAATTTTCAAATTTCTTGTACTTGCTAACTTTCCGACCTCGGGCAGCTATGTTACCATGGAGGAACCACACAAGATTTGACTTTATAGGCTAGAACTGAAGTCGCGCCAACTGCTTAACTCAAAATACAGTCAAGAAAGTAGCTCTCAAGCCGAGAAACGGGACCGACCATAAGCACTAATGTGAAATTACATACAATTTTCAAATTTCTTGTATTTGCTAACTTTGCGACCTCGGGCAGCTATGTTACCAGGGAGGAACCACACAAGATTTGACTTTATAGGCTAGAACTGAAGTTGCGCCAACTGCTTAACTCAAAATACAGTCAAGAAAGTAGCTCTCAAGCCGAGAAACGGGATCGACCATAACCACTACCGTGAAATTACGTACAATTTTCAAATTTCTTGTACTTGCTAACTTTCCGACCTCGGGCAGCTATGTTACCATGGAGGAACCACACAAGATTTGACTTTATAGACTAGAACTGAAGTCGCGCCAACTGCTTAACTCAAAATACAGTCAAGAAAGTAGCTCTCAAGCCGAGAAACGGGATCGACCATAAGCAGTAATGTGAAATTACATACAATTTTCAAATTTCTTGTACTTGCTAACTTTGCGACCTCGGGCAGCTATGTTACCATATAGGAACCACACAAGATTTGACTTTATAGGCTAGAACTGAAGTCGCGCCAACTGCTTAACTCAAAATACAGTCAAGAAAGTAGCTCTCAAGCCGAAAAACGGGACCGACCATAAGCACTAATGTGAAATTACACACAATTTTCAAATTTCTTGTACTTGCTAACTTTCCGACCTCGGGCAGCTATGTTACCATGGAGGAACCACACAAGATTTGACTTTATAGGCTAGAACTGAAGTCGCGCCAACTGCTTAACTCAAAATACAGTCAAGAAAGTAGCTCTGAAGCCGAGAAACGGGATCGACCATAAGCACTACCCTGAAATTACGTACAATTTTCAAATTTCTTGTACTTGCTAACTTTCCGACCTCGGGCAGCTATGTTACCATGGAGGAACCACACAAGATTTGACTTTATAGGCTAGAACTGAAGTCGCGCCAACTGCTTAACTCAAAATACAGTCAAGAAAGTAGCTCTCAAGCCGAGAAACGGGACCGACCATAAGCACTAATGTGAAATTACATACAATTTTCAAATTTCTTGTATTTGCTAACTTTGCGACCTCGGGCAGCTATGTTACCAGGGAGGAACCACACAAGATTTGACTTTATAGGCTAGAACTGAAGTTGCGCCAACTGCTTAACTCAAAATACAGTCAAGAAAGTAGCTCTCAAGCCGAGAAACGGGATCGACCATAAGCACTACCGTGAAATTACGTACAATTTTCAAATTTCTTGTACTTGCTAACTTTCCGACCTCGGGCAGCTATGTTACCATGGAGGAACCACACAAGATTTGACTTTATAGGCTAGAACTGAAGTCGCGCCAACTGCTTAACTCAAAATACAGTCAAGAAAGTAGCTCTCAAGCCGAGAAACGGGACCGACCATAAGCACTACCGTGAAATTACGTACAATTTTCAAATTTCTTGTACTTGCTAACTTTGCGACCTCGGGCAGCTATGTTACCATGGAGGAATCACACAAGATTTGACTTTGTAGGCTAGAACTGAAGTCGCGCCAACTGCTTAACTCAAAATACAGTCAAGAAAGTAGCTCTCAAGCCGAGAAACGGGACCGACCATAAGCACTAATGTGAAATTACATACAATTATCAAATTTCTTGTACTTGCTAAATTTGCGACCTCGGGCAGCTATGTTACCATGGAGAAACCACACAAGATTTGACTTTATAGGCTAGAACTGAAGTCGCGCCAACTGCTTAACTCAAAATACAGTCAAGAAAGTAGCTCTCAAGCCGAGAAACGGGACCGACCATAAGCACTAATGTGAAATTACATACAATTTTCAAATTTCTTGTACTTGCTAAATTTGCGACCTCGGGCAGCTATGTTACCATGGAGGAACCACACAAGATTTGACTTTATAGGCTAGAACTGAAGTCGCGCCAACTGCTTAACTCAAAATACAGTCAAGAAAGTAGCTCTCAAGCCGAGAAACGGGACCGACCATAAGCACTAATGTGAAATTACACACAATTTTCAAATTTCTTGTACTTGCTAACTTTGCGACCTCGGGCAGCTATGTTACCATGGAGGAACCACACAAGATTTGACTTTATAGGCTAGAACTGAAGTTGCGCCAACTGCTTAACTCAAAATACAGTCAAGAAAGTAGCTCTCAAGCCGAGAAACGGGATCGACAATAAGCACTACCCTGAAATTACGTACAATTTTCAAATTTCTTGTACTTGCTAACTTTGCGACCTCGGGCAGCTATGTTACCATGGAGGAACCACACAAGATTTGACTTTATAGGCTAGAACTGAAGTCGCGCCAACTGCTTAACTCGAAATACAGTCAAGAAAGTAGCTCTCAAGCCGAGAAACGGGACCGACCATAAGCACTAATGTGAAATTACATACAATTTTCAAATTTCTTGTACTTGCTAACTTTGCGACCTCGGGCAGCTATGTTACGATGGAGGAACCACACAAGATTTGACTTTATAGGCTAGAACTGAAGTTGCGCCAACTGCTTAACTCAAAATACAGTCAAGAAAGTAGCTCTGAAGCCGAGAAACGGGACCGACCATAAGCACTAATGTGAAATTACATACAATTTTCAAATTTCTTGTACTTGCTAACTTCGCGACCTCGGGCAGCTATGTTACCATGGAGGAACCACACAAGATTTGACTTTATAGGCTAGAACTGAAGTCGCGCCAACTGCTTAACTCAAAATACAGTCAAGAAAGTAGCTCTCAAGCCGAGAAACGGGATCGACCATAAGCACTACCGTGAAATTACGTACAATTTTCAAATTTCTTGTACTTGCTAACTTTCCGACCTCGGGCAGCTATGTTACCATGGAGGAACCACACAAGATTTGACTTTATAGGCTAGAACTGAAGTCGCGCCAACTGCTTAACTCAAAATACAGTCAAGAAAGTAGCTCTGAAGCCGAGAAACGGGATCGACCATAAGCACTACCCTGAAATTACGTACAATTTTCAAATTTCTTGTACTTGCTAACTTTCCGACCTCGGGCAGCTATGTTACCATGGAGGAACCACACAAGATTTGACTTTATAGGCTAGAACTGAAGTCGCGCCAACTGCTTAACTCAAAATACAGTCAAGAAAGTAGCTCTCAAGCCGAGAAACGGGACCGACCATAAGCACTAATGTGAAATTACATACAATTTTCAAATTTCTTGTATTTGCTAACTTTGCGACCTCGGGCAGCTATGTTACCAGGGAGGAACCACACAAGATTTGACTTTATAGGCTAGAACTGAAGTTGCGCCAACTGCTTAACTCAAAATACAGTCAAGAAAGTAGCTCTCAAGCCGAGAAACGGGATCGACCATAAGCACTACCGTGAAATTACGTACAATTTTCAAATTTCTTGTACTTGCTAACTTTCCGACCTCGGGCAGCTATGTTACCATGGAGGAACCACACAAGATTTGACTTTATAGGCTAGAACTGAAGTCGCGCCAACTGCTTAACTCAAAATACAGTCAAGAAAGTAGCTCTCAAGCCGAGAAACGGGACCGACCATAAGCACTACCGTGAAATTACGTACAATTTTCAAATTTCTTGTACTTGCTAACTTTGCGACCTCGGGCAGCTATGTTACCATGGAGGAATCACACAAGATTTGACTTTGTAGGCTAGAACTGAAGTCGCGCCAACTGCTTAACTCAAAATACAGTCAAGAAAGTAGCTCTCAAGCCGAGAAACGGGACCGACCATAAGCACTAATGTGAAATTACATACAATTATCAAATTTCTTGTACTTGCTAAATTTGCGACCTCGGGCAGCTATGTTACCATGGAGGAACCACACAAGATTTGACTTTATAGGCTAGAACTGAAGTCGCGCCAACTGCTTAACTCAAAATACAGTCAAGAAAGTAGCTCTCAAGACGAGAAACGGGACCGACCATAAGCACTAATGTGAAATTACACACAATTTTCAAATTTCTTGTACTTGCTAACTTTGCGACCTCGGGCAGCTATGTTACCATGGAGGAACCACACAAGATTTGACTTTATAGGCTAGAACTGAAGTCGCGCCAACTGCTTAACTCAAAATACAGTCAAGAAAGTAGCTCTCAAGCCGAGAAACGGGACCGACCATAAGCACTAATGTGAAATTACATACAATTTTCAAATTTCTTGTACTTGCTAAATTTGCGACCTCGGGCAGCTATGTTACCATGGAGGAACCACACAAGATTTGACTTTATAGGCTAGAACTGAAGTCGCGCCAACTGCTTAACTCAAAATACAGTCAAGAAAGTAGCTCTCAAGCCGAGAAACGGGATCGACCATAAGCAGTAATGTGAAATTACATACAATTTTCAAATTTCTTGTACTTGCTAACTTTGCGACCTCGGGCAGCTATGTTACCATGGAGGAACCACACAAGATTTGACTTTATAGGCTAGAACTGAAGTCGCGCCAACTGCTTAACTCAAAATACAGTCAAGAAAGTAGCTCTCAAGCCGAGAAACGGGACCGACCATAAGCACTAATGTGAAATTACATACAATTTTCAAATTTCTTGTACTTGCTAACTTTGCGACCTCGGGCAGCTATGTTACCATGGAGGAACCACACAAAATTTGACTTTATAGGCTAGAACTGAAGTTGCGCCAACTGCTTAACTCAAAATACAGTCAAGAAAGTAGCTCTCAAGCCGAGAAACGGGATCGACCATAAGCACTACCCTGAAATTACGTACAATTTTCAAATTTCTTGTACTTGCTAACTTTGCGACCTCGGGCAGCTATGTTACCATGGAGGAACCACACAAGATTTGACTTTATAGGCTAGAACTGAAGTCGCGCCAACTGCTTAACTCAAAATACAGTCAAGAAAGTAGCTCTCAAGCCGAGAAACGGGACCGACCATAAGCACTAATGTGAAATTACATACAATTTTCAAATTTCTTGTACTTGCTAAATTTGCGACCTCGGGCAGCTATGTTACCATGGAGGAACCACACAAGATTTGACTTTATAGGCTAGAACTGAAGTCGCGCCAACTGCTTAACTCAAAATACAGTCAAGAAAGTAGCTCTCAAGCCGAGAAACGGGACCGACCATAAGCACTAATGTGAAATTACATACAATTTTCAAATTTCTTGTACTTGCTAACTTTGCGACCTCGGCCAGCTATGTTACCATGGAGGAACCACACAAGATTTGACTTTATAGGCTAGAACTGAAGTCGCGCCAACTGCTTAACTCAAAATATAGTCAAGAAAGTAGCTCTCAAGCCGAGAAACGGGATCGACCATAAGCAGTAATGTGAAATTACATACAATTTTCAAATTTCTTGTACTTGCTAACTTTGCGACCTCGGGCAGCTATGTTACCATGGAGGAACCACACAAGATTTGAATTTATAGGCTAGAACTGAAGTCGCGCCAACTGCTTAACTCAAAATACACTCAAGAAAGTAGCTCTCAAGCCGAGAAACGGGACCGACCATAAGCACTAATGTGAAATTACATACAATTTTCAAATTTCTTGTACTTGCTAACTTTGCGACCTCGGCCAGCTATGTTACCATGGAGGAACCACACAAGATTTGACTTTATAGGCTAGAACTGAAGTCGCGCCAACTGCTTAACTCAAAATATAGTCAAGAAAGTAGCTCTCAAGCCGAGAAACGGGATCGACCATAAGCAGTAATGTGAAATTACATACAATTTTCAAATTTCTTGTACTTGCTAACTTTGCGACCTCGGGCAGCTATGTTACCATGGAGGAACCACACAAGATTTGACTTTATAGGCTAGAACTGAAGTCGCGCCAACTGCTTAACTCAAAATACAGTCAAGAAAGTAGCTCTCAAGCCGAGAAACGGGATCGACCATAAGCACTACCGTGAAATTACGTACAATTTTCAAATTTCTTGTACTTGCTAACTTTGCGACCTCGGGCAGCTATGTTACCATGGAGGAACCACACAAGATTTGACTTTATAGGCTAGAACTGAAGTTGCGCCAACTGCTTAACTCAAAATACAGTCAAGAAAGTAGCTCTCAAGCCGAGAAACGGGATCGACCATAAGCACTACCCTGAAATTACGTACAATTTTCAAATTTCTTGTACTTGCTAACTTTGCGACCTCGGGCAGCTATGTTACCATGGAGGAACCACACAAGATTTGACTTTGTAGGCTAGAACTGAAGTCGCGCCAACTGCTTAACTCAAAATACAGTCAAGAAAGTAGCTCTCAAGCCGAGAAACGGGACCGACCATAAGCACTAATGTGAAATTACATACAATTTTCAAATTTCTTGTACTTGCTAACTTTGCGACCTCGGGCAGCTATGTTACCATGGAGGAACCACACAAGATTTGACTTTATAGGCTAGAACTGAAGTCGCGCCAACTGCTTAACTCAAAATATAGTCAAGAAAGTAGCTCTCAAGCCGAGAAACGGGATCGACCATAAGCAGTAATGTGAAATTACATACAATTTTCAAATTTCTTGTACTTGCTAACTTTGCGACCTCGGGCAGCTATGTTACCATGGAGGAACCACACAAGATTTGACTTTATAGACTAGAACTGAAGTCGCGCCAACTGCTTAACTCAAAATACAGTCAAGAAAGTAGCTCTCAAGCCGAAAAACGGGATCGACCATAAGCACTAATGTGAAATTACATACAATTTTCAAATTTCTTGTACTTGCTAACTTTGCGACCTCGGGCAGCTATGTTACCATGGAGGAACCACACAAGATTTGACTTTATAGACTAGAACTGAAGTCGCGCCAACTGCTTAACTCAAAATACAGTCAAGAAAGTAGCTCTCAAGCCGAGAAACGGGATCGACCATAAGCAGTAATGTGAAATTACATACAATTTTCAAATTTCTTGTACTTGCTAACTTTGCGACCTCGGGCAGCTATGTTACCATGGAGGAACCACACAAGATTTGACTTTATAGGGTAGAACTGAAGTCGCGCCAACTGCTTAACTCAAAATACAGTCAAGAAAGTAGCTCTCAAGCCGAGAAACGGGACCGACCATAAGCACTAATGTGAAATTACATACAATTTTCAAATTTCTTGTACTTGCTAAATTTGCGACCTCGGGCAGCTATGTTACCATGGAGGAACCACACAAGATTTGACTTTATAGACTAGAACTGAAGTCGCGCCAACTGCTTAACTCAAAATACAGTCAAGAAAGTAGCTCTCAAGCCGAAAAACGGGATCGACCATAAGCACTACCGTGAAATTACGTACAATTTTCAAATTTCTTGTACTTGCTAACTTTGCGACCTCGGGCAGCTATGTTACCATGGAGGAACCACACAAGATTTGACTTTATAGGCTAGAACTGAAGTCGCGCCAACTGCTTAACTCAAAATACAGTCAAGAAAGTAGCTCTCAAGCCGAGAAACGGGACCGACCATAAGCACTAATGTGAAATTACATACAATTTTCAAATTTCTTGTACTTGCTAACTTTGCGACTTGGGCAGCTATGTTACCATGGAGGAACCACACAAGATTTGACTTTATAGGCTAGAACTGAAGTCGCGCCAACTGCTTAACTCAAAATACAGTCAAGAAATTAGCTCTCAAGCCGAGAAACGGGATCGACCATAAGCACTACCGTGAAATTACGTACAATTTTCAAATTTCTTGTACTTGCTAACTTTGCGACCTCGGGCAGCTATGTTACCATGGAGGAACCACACAAGATTTGACTTTATAGGCTAGAACTGAAGTCGCGCCAACTGCTTAACTCAAAATACAGTCAAGAAAGTAGCTCTCAAGCCGAGAAACGGGACCGACCATAAGCACTAATGTGAAATTACATACAATTTTCAAATTTCTTGTACTTGCTAACTTTGCGACTTGGGCAGCTATGTTACCATGGAGGAACCACACAAGATTTGACTTTATAGGCTAGAACTGAAGTCGCGCCAACTGCTTAACTCAAAATACAGTCAAGAAATTAGCTCTCAAGCCGAGAAACGGGATCGACCATAAGCACTACCGTGAAATTACGTACAATTTTCAAATTTCTTGTACTTGCTAACTTTGCGACCTCGGGCAGCTATGTTACCATGGAGGAACCACACAAGATTTGACTTTATAGGCTAGAACTGAAGTCGCGCCAACTGCTTAACTCAAAATACAGTCAAGAAAGTAGCTCTCAAGCCGAGAAACGGGATCGACCATAAGCACTACCCTGAAATTACGTACAATTTTACATACAATTTTCAAATTTCTTGTACTTGCTAAATTTGCGACCTCGGGCAGCTATGTTACCATGGAGGAACCACACAAGATTTGACTTTATAGGCTAGAACTGAAGTCGCGCCAACTGCTTAACTCAAAATACAGTCAAGAAAGTAGCTCTCAAGCCGAGAAACGGGACCGACCATAAGCACTACCGTGAAATTACGTACAATTTTCAAATTTCTTGTACTTGCTAACTTTGCGACCTCGGGCAGCTATGTTACCATGGAGGAATCACACAAGATTTGACTTTGTAGGCTAGAACTGAAGTCGCGCCAACTGCTTAACTCAAAATACAGTCAAGAAAGTAGCTCTCAAGCCGAGAAACGGGACCGACCATAAGCACTAATGTGAAATTACATACAATTTTCAAATTTCTTGTACTTGCTAAATTTGCGACCTCGGGCAGCTATGTTACCATGGAGGAACCACACAAGATTTGACTTTATAGGCTAGAACTGAAGTCGCGCCAACTGCTTAACTCAAAATAGAGTCAAGAAAGTAGCTCTCAAGCCGAGAAACGGGATCGACCATAAGCACTACCGTGAAATTACGTACAATTTTCAAATTTCTTGTACTTGCTAACTTTCCGACCTCGGGCAGCTATGTTACCATGGAGGAACCACACAAGATTTGACTTTATAGGCTAGAACTGAAGTCGCGCCAACTGCTTAACTCAAAATACAGTCAAGAAAGTAGCTCTCAAGCCGAGAAACGGGACCGACCATAAGCACTACCGTGAAATTACGTACAATTTTCAAATTTCTTGTACTTGCTAACTTTGCGACCTCGGGCAGCTATGTTACCATGGAGGAATCACACAAGATTTGACTTTGTAGGCTAGAACTGAAGTCGCGCCAACTGCTTAACTCAAAATACAGTCAAGAAAGTAGCTCTCAAGCCGAGAAACGGGACCGACCATAAGCACTAATGTGAAATTACATACAATTTTCAAATTTCTTGTATTTGCTAACTTTGCGACCTCGGGCAGCTATGTTACCAGGGAGGAACCACACAAGATTTGACTTTATAGGCTAGAACTGAAGTTGCGCCAACTGCTTAACTCAAAATACAGTCAAGAAAGTAGCTCTCAAGCCGAGAAACGGGATCGACCATAAGCACTACCGTGAAATTACGTACAATTTTCAAATTTCTTGTACTTGCTAACTTTCCGACCTCGGGCAGCTATGTTACCATGGAGGAACCACACAAGATTTGACTTTATAGGCTAGAACTGAAGTCGAGCCAACTGCTTAACTTAAAATACAGTCAAGAAAGTAGCTCTCAAGCCGAGAAACGGGATCGACCATAAGCACTACCGTGCTATTACGTACAATTTTCAAATTTCTTGTACGTGCTAACTTTGCGACCTCGGGCAGCTATGTTACCATGGAGGAACCACACAAGATTTGACTCTATAGGCTAGAACTGAAGTCGCGCCAACTGCTTAACTCAAAATACAGCCAAGAAAGTAGCTCTCAAGCCGAGAAACGGGACCGACCATAAGCACTAATGTGAAATTACATACAATTTTCAAATTTCTTGTACTTGCTAAATTTGCGACCTCGGGCAGCTATGTTACCATGGAGGAACCACACAAGATTTGACTTTATAGGCTAGAACTGAAGTCGCGCCAACTGCTTAACTCAAAATACAGTCAAGAAAGTAGCTCTCAAGCCGAGAAACGGGACCGACCATAAGCACTAATGTGAAATTACACACAATTTTCAAATTTCTTGTACTTGCTAACTTTGCGACCTCGGGCAGCTATGTTACCATGGAGGAACCACACAAGATTTGACTTTATAGGCTAGAACTGAAGTCGCGCCAACTGCTTAACTCAAAATACAGTCAAGAAAGTAGCTCTCAAGCCGAGAAACGGGACCGACCATAAGCACTAATGTGAAATTACATACAATTTTCAAATTTCTTGTACTTGCTAAATTTGCGACCTCGGGCAGCTATGTTACCATGGAGGAACCACGCAAGATTTGACTTTATAGGCTAGAACTGAAGTCGCGCCAACTGCTTAACTCAAAATACAGTCAAGAAAGTAGCTCTCAAGCCGAGAAACGGGACCGACCATAAGCACTAATGTGAAATTACACACAATTTTCAAATTTCTTGTACTTGCTAACTTTGCGACCTCGGGCAGCTATGTTACCATGGAGGAACCATACAAGATTTGACTTTATAGGCTAGAACTGAAGTTGCGCCAACTGCTTAACTCAAAATACAGTCAAGAAAGTAGCTCTCAAGCCGAGAAACGGGATCGACAATAAGCACTACCCTGAAATTACGTACAATTTTCAAATTTCTTGTACTTGCTAACTTTGCGACCTCGGGCAGCTATGTTACCATGGAGGAACCACACAAGATTTGACTTTATAGGCTAGAACTGAAGTCGCGCCAACTGCTTAACTCGAAATACAGTCAAGAAAGTAGCTCTCAAGCCGAGAAACGGGACCGACCATAAGCACTAATGTGAAATTACATACAATTTTCAAATTTCTTGTACTTGCTAACTTTGCGACCTCGGGCAGCTATGTTACGATGGAGGAACCACACAAGATTTGACTTTATAGGCTAGAACTGAAGTTGCGCCAACTGCTTAACTCAAAATACAGTCAAGAAAGTAGCTCTCAAGCCGAGAAACGGGATCGACCATAAGCACTACCCTGAAATTACGTACAATTTTCAAATTTCTTGTACTTGCTAACTTGGCGACCTCGGGCAGCTATGTTACCATATAGGAACCACACAAGATTTGACTTTATAGGCTAGAACTGAAGTCGCGCCAACTGCTTAACTCAAAATACAGTCAAGAAAGTAGCTCTCAAGCCGAGAAACGGGACCGACCATAAGCACTAATGTGAAATTACATACAATTTTCAAATTTCTTGTACTTGCTAACTTTGCGACCTCGGGCAGCTATGTTACCATGGAGGAACCACACAAGATTTGACTTTATAGGCAAGAACTGAAGTCGCACCAACTGCTTAACTCAAAATACAGTCAAGAAAGTAGCTCTCAAGCCGAGAAACGGGATCGACCATAAGCAGTAATGTGAAATTACATACAATTTTCAAATTTCTTGTACTTGCTAACTTTGCGACCTCGGGCAGCTATGTTACCATAGAGGAACCACACAAGATTTGACTTTATAGGCTAGAACTGAAGTCGCGCCAACTGCTTAACTCAAAATACAGTCAAGAAAGTAGCTCTCAAGCCGAGAAACGGGACCGACCATAAGCACTAATGTGAAATTACATACAATTTTCAAATTTCTTGTACTTGCTAACTTTGCGACCTCGGGCAGCTATGTTACCATGGAGGAACCACACAAAATTTGACTTTATAGGCTAGAACTGAAGTTGCGCCAACTGCTTAACTCAAAATACAGTCAAGAAAGTAGCTCTCAAGCCGAGAAACGGGATCGACCATAAGCACTACCCTGAAATTACGTACAATTTTCAAATTTCTTGTACTTGCTAACTTTGCGACCTCGGGCAGCTATGTTACCATGGAGGAACCACACAAGATTTGACTTTATAGGCTAGAACTGAAGTCGCGCCAACTGCTTAACTCAAAATACAGTCAAGAAAGTAGCTCTCAAGCCGAGAAACGGGACCGACCATAAGTACTAATGTGAAATTACATACAATTTTCAAATTTCTTGTACTTGCTAAATTTGCGACCTCGGGCAGCTATGTTACCATGGAGGAACCACACAAGATTTGACTTTATAGGCTAGAACTGAAGTCGCGCCAACTGCTTA
Organism: Merodon equestris; assembly: GCA_958301585.1. NCBI lineage: Eukaryota > Metazoa > Arthropoda > Insecta > Diptera > Syrphidae > Merodon > Merodon equestris. The sequence continues at coordinate 32,322,716 of OY284417.1, read as the reverse complement.
ATTCAAAATACAGTCAAGAAAGTAGCTCTCAAGCCGAGAAACGGGACCGACCATAAGCACTAATGTGAAATTACATACAATTTTCAAATTTCTTGTACTTGCTAACTTTGCGACCTCGGCCAGCTATGTTACCATGGAGGAACCACACAAGATTTGACTTTATAGGCTAGAACTGAAGTCGCGCCAACTGCTTAACTCAAAATATAGTCAAGAAAGTAGCTCTCAAGCCGAGAAACGGGATCGACCATAAGCAGTAATGTGAAATTACATACAATTTTCAAATTTCTTGTACTTGCTAACTTTGCGACCTCGGGCAGCTATGTTACCATGGAGGAACCACACAAGATTTGACTTTATAGGCTAGAACTGAAGTCGCGCCAACTGCTTAACTCAAAATACAGTCAAGAAAGTAGCTCTCAAGCCGAGAAACGGGACCGACCATAAGCACTAATGTGAAATTACATACAATTTTCAAATTTCTTGTACTTGCTAACTTTGCGACCTCGGGCAGCTATGTTACCATGGAGGAACCACACAAGACTTGACTTTATAGGCTAGAACTGAAGTTGCGCCAACTGCTTAACTCAAAATACAGTCAAGAAAGTAGCTCTCAAGCCGAGAAACGGGATCGACCATAAGCACTACCCTGAAATTACGTACAATTCAAATTTCTTGTACTTGCTAACTTTGCGACCTCGGGCAGCTATGTTACCATGGAGGAACCACACAAGATTTGACTTTATAGGCTAGAACTGAAGTCGCGCCAACTGCTTAACTCAAAATACAGTCAAGAAAGTAGCTCTCAAGCCGAGAAACGGGATCGACCATAAGCACTACCGTGAAATTACGTACAATTTTCAAATTTCTTGTACTTGCTAACTTTGCGACCTCGGGCAGCTATGTTACCATGGAGGAACCACACAAGATTTGACTTTGTAGGCTAGAACTGAAGTCGCGCCAACTGCTTAACTCAAAATACAGTCAAGAAAGTAGCTCTCAAGCCGAGAAACGGGACCGACCATAAGCACTAATGTGAAATTACATACAATTTTCAAATTTCTTGTACTTGCTAAATTTGCGACCTCGGGCAGCTATGTTACCATGGAGGAACCACACAAGATTTGACTTTATAGGCTAGAACTGAAGTCGCGCCAACTGCTTAACTCAAAATACAGTCAAGAAAGTAGCTCTCAAGCCGAGAAACGGGACCGACCATAAGCACTAATGTGAAATTACACACAATTTTCAAATTTCTTGTACTTGCTAACTTTGCGACCTCGGGCAGCTATGTTACCATGGAGGAACCACACAAGATTTGACTTTATAGGATAGAACTGAAGTCGCGCCAACTGCTTAACTCAAAATACAGTCAAGAAAGTAGCTCTCAAGCCGAGAAACGGGATCGACCATAAGCACTACCGTGAAATTACGTGCAATTTTCAAATTTCTTGTACTTGCTAACTTTGCGACCTCGGGCAGCTATGTTACCATGGAGGAATCACACAAGATTTGACTTTATAGGCTAGAACTGAAGTTGCGCCAACTGCTTAACTCAAAATACAGTCAAGAAATTAGCTCTCAAGCCGAGAAACGGGATCGACCATAAGCACTACCGTGAAAATACGTACAATTTTCAAATTTCTTGTACTTGCTAACTTTGCGACCTCGGGCAGCTATGTTACCATGGAGGAACCACACAAGATTTGACTTTATAGACTAGAACTGAAGTCGCGCCAACTGCTTAACTCAAAATACAGTCAAGAAAGTAGCTCTCAAGCCGAAAAACGGGATCGACCATAAGCACTAATGTGAAATTACATACAATTTTCAAATTTCTTGTACTTGCTAACTTTGCGACCTCGGGCAGCTATGTTACCATGGAGGAACCACACAAGATTTGACTTTATAGACTAGAACTGAAGTCGCGCCAACTGCTTAACTCAAAATACAGTCAAGAAAGTAGCTCTCAAGCCGAGAAACGGGATCGACCATAAGCAGTAATGTGAAATTACATACAATTTTCAAATTTCTTGTACTTGCTAACTTTGCGACCTCGGGCAGCTATGTTACCATGGAGGAACCACACAAGATTTGACTTTATAGGCTAGAACTGAAGTCGCGCCAACTGCTTAACTCAAAATACAGTCAAGAAAGTAGCTCTCAAGCCGAGAAACGGGACCGACCATAAGCACTAATGTGAAATTACATACAATTTTCAAATTTCTTGTACTTGCTAAATTTGCGACCTCGGGCAGCTATGTTACCATGGAGGAACCACACAAGATTTGACTTTATAGACTAGAACTGAAGTCGCGCCAACTGCTTAACTCAAAATACAGTCAAGAAAGTAGCTCTCAAGCCGAAAAACGGGATCGACCATAAGCACTACCGTGAAATTACGTACAATTTTCAAATTTCTTGTACTTGCTAACTTTGCGACCTCGGGCAGCTATGTTACCATGGAGGAACCACACAAGATTTGACTTTATAGGCTAGAACTGAAGTCGCGCCAACTGCTTAACTCAAAATACAGTCAAGAAAGTAGCTCTCAAGCCGAGAAACGGGACCGACCATAAGCACTAATGTGAAATTACATACAATTTTCAAATTTCTTGTACTTGCTAACTTTGCGACCTCGGGCAGCTATGTTACCATGGAGGAACCACACAAGATTTGACTTTATAGGCAAGAACTGAAGTCGCACCAACTGCTTAACTCAAAATACAGTCAAGAAAGTAGCTCTCAAGCCGAGAAACGGGATCGACCATAAGCAGTAATGTGAAATTACATACAATTTTCAAATTTCTTGTACTTGCTAACTTTGCGACCTCGGGCAGCTATGTTACCATAGAGGAACCACACAAGATTTGACTTTATAGGCTAGAACTGAAGTCGCGCCAACTGCTTAACTCAAAATACAGTCAAGAAAGTAGCTCTCAAGCCGAGAAACGGGACCGACCATAAGCACTAATGTGAAATTACATACAATTTTCAAATTTCTTGTACTTGCTAACTTTGCGACCTCGGGCAGCTATGTTACCATGGAGGAACCACACAAAATTTGACTTTATAGGCTAGAACTGAAGTTGCGCCAACTGCTTAACTCAAAATACAGTCAAGAAAGTAGCTCTCAAGCCGAGAAACGGGATCGACCATAAGCACTACCCTGAAATTACGTACAATTTTCAAATTTCTTGTACTTGCTAACTTTGCGACCTCGGGCAGCTATGTTACCATGGAGGAACCACACAAGATTTGACTTTATAGGCTAGAACTGAAGTCGCGCCAACTGCTTAACTCAAAATACAGTCAAGAAAGTAGCTCTCAAGCCGAGAAACGGGACCGACCATAAGTACTAATGTGAAATTACATACAATTTTCAAATTTCTTGTACTTGCTAAATTTGCGACCTCGGGCAGCTATGTTACCATGGAGGAACCACACAAGATTTGACTTTATAGGCTAGAACTGAAGTCGCGCCAACTGCTTAATTCAAAATACAGTCAAGAAAGTAGCTCTCAAGCCGAGAAACGGGACCGACCATAAGCACTAATGTGAAATTACATACAATTTTCAAATTTCTTGTACTTGCTAACTTTGCGACCTCGGCCAGCTATGTTACCATGGAGGAACCACACAAGATTTGACTTTATAGGCTAGAACTGAAGTCGCGCCAACTGCTTAACTCAAAATATAGTCAAGAAAGTAGCTCTCAAGCCGAGAAACGGGATCGACCATAAGCAGTAATGTGAAATTACATACAATTTTCAAATTTCTTGTACTTGCTAACTTTGCGACCTCGGGCAGCTATGTTACCATGGAGGAACCACACAAGATTTGACTTTATAGGCTAGAACTGAAGTCGCGCCAACTGCTTAACTCAAAATACAGTCAAGAAAGTAGCTCTCAAGCCGAGAAACGGGACCGACCATAAGCACTAATGTGAAATTACATACAATTTTCAAATTTCTTGTACTTGCTAACTTTGCGACCTCGGGCAGCTATGTTACCATGGAGGAACCACACAAGACTTGACTTTATAGGCTAGAACTGAAGTTGCGCCAACTGCTTAACTCAAAATACAGTCAAGAAAGTAGCTCTCAAGCCGAGAAACGGGATCGACCATAAGCACTACCCTGAAATTACGTACAATTTTCAAATTTCTTGTACTTGCTAACTTTGCGACCTCGGGCAGCTATGTTACCATGGAGGAACCACACAAGATTTGACTTTATAGGCTAGAACTGAAGTCGCGCCAACTGCTTAACTCAAAATACAGTCAAGAAAGTAGCTCTCAAGCCGAGAAACGGGATCGACCATAAGCACTACCGTGAAATTACGTACAATTTTCAAATTTCTTGTACTTGCTAACTTTGCGACCTCGGGCAGCTATGTTACCATGGAGGAACCACACAAGATTTGACTTTGTAGGCTAGAACTGAAGTCGCGCCAACTGCTTAACTCAAAATACAGTCAAGAAAGTAGCTCTCAAGCCGAGAAACGGGACCGACCATAAGCACTAATGTGAAATTACATACAATTTTCAAATTTCTTGTACTTGCTAAATTTGCGACCTCGGGCAGCTATGTTACCATGGAGGAACCACACAAGATTTGACTTTATAGGCTAGAACTGAAGTCGCGCCAACTGCTTAACTCAAAATACAGTCAAGAAAGTAGCTCTCAAGCCGAGAAACGGGACCGACCATAAGCACTAATGTGAAATTACACACAATTTTCAAATTTCTTGTACTTGCTAACTTTGCGACCTCGGGCAGCTATGTTACCATGGAGGAACCACACAAGATTTGACTTTATAGGATAGAACTGAAGTCGCGCCAACTGCTTAACTCAAAATACAGTCAAGAAAGTAGCTCTCAAGCCGAGAAACGGGATCGACCATAAGCACTACCGTGAAATTACGTGCAATTTTCAAATTTCTTGTACTTGCTAACTTTGCGACCTCGGGCAGCTATGTTACCATGGAGGAACCACACAAGATTTGACTTTATAGGCTAGAACTGAAGTTGCGCCAACTGCTTAACTCAAAATACAGTCAAGAAATTAGCTCTCAAGCCGAGAAACGGGATCGACCATAAGCACTACCGTGAAAATACGTACAATTTTCAAATTTCTTGTACTTGCTAACTTTGCGACCTCGGGCAGCTATGTTACCATGGAGGAACCACACAAGATTTGACTTTATAGACTAGAACTGAAGTCGCGCCAACTGCTTAACTCAAAATACAGTCAAGAAAGTAGCTCTCAAGCCGAAAAACGGGATCGACCATAAGCACTAATGTGAAATTACATACAATTTTCAAATTTCTTGTACTTGCTAACTTTGCGACCTCGGGCAGCTATGTTACCATGGAGGAACCACACAAGATTTGACTTTATAGACTAGAACTGAAGTCGCGCCAACTGCTTAACTCAAAATACAGTCAAGAAAGTAGCTCTCAAGCCGAGAAACGGGATCGACCATAAGCAGTAATGTGAAATTACATACAATTTTCAAATTTCTTGTACTTGCTAACTTTGCGACCTCGGGCAGCTATGTTACCATGGAGGAACCACACAAGATTTGACTTTATAGGCTAGAACTGAAGTCGCGCCAACTGCTTAACTCAAAATACAGTCAAGAAAGTAGCTCTCAAGCCGAGAAACGGGACCGACCATAAGCACTAATGTGAAATTACATACAATTTTCAAATTTCTTGTACTTGCTAAATTTGCGACCTCGGGCAGCTATGTTACCATGGAGGAACCACACAAGATTTGACTTTATAGACTAGAACTGAAGTCGCGCCAACTGCTTAACTCAAAATACAGTCAAGAAAGTAGCTCTCAAGCCGAAAAACGGGATCGACCATAAGCACTACCGTGAAATTACGTACAATTTTCAAATTTCTTGTACTTGCTAACTTTGCGACCTCGGGCAGCTATGTTACCATGGAGGAACCACACAAGATTTGACTTTATAGGCTAGAACTGAAGTCGCGCCAACTGCTTAACTCAAAATACAGTCAAGAAAGTAGCTCTCAAGCCGAGAAACGGGACCGACCATAAGCACTAATGTGAAATTACATACAATTTTCAAATTTCTTATACTTGCTAACTTTGCGACCTCGGGCAGCTATGTTACCATGGAGGAACCACACAAGATTTGACTTTATAGACTAGAACTGAAGTCGCGCCAACTGCTTAACTCAAAATATAGTCAAGAAAGTAGCTCTCAAGCCGAGAAACAGGATCGACCACAAGCACTAATGTGAAATTACATACAATTTTCAAATTTCTTGTACTTGCTAACTTTGCGACTTGGGCAGCTATGTTACCATGGAGGAACCACACAAGATTTGACTTTATAGGCTAGAACTGAAGTCGCGCCAACTGCTTAACTCAAAATACAGTCAAGAAATTAGCTCTCAAGCCGAGAAACGGGATCGACCATAAGCACTACCGTGAAATTACGTACAATTTTCAAATTTCTTGTACTTGCTAACTTTGCGACCTCGGGCAGCTATGTTACCATGGAGGAACCACACAAGATTTGACTTTATAGGCTAGAACTGAAGTCGCGCCAACTGCTTAACTCAAAATACAGTCAAGAAAGTAGCTCTCAAGCCGAGAAACGGGACCGACCATAAGCACTAATGTGAAATTACATACTATTTTCAAATTTCTTGTACTTGCTAACTTTGCGACCTCGGGCAGCTATGTTACCATGGGGGAACCACACAAGATTTGACTTTATAGGCTAGAACTGAAGTTGCGCCAACTGCTTAACTCAAAATACAGTCAAGAAAGTAGCTCTCAAGCCGAGAAACGGGATCGACCATAAGCACTACCCTGAAATTACGTACAATTTTCACATTTCTTGTACTTGCTAACTTTGCGACCTCGGGCAGCTATGTTACCATGGAGGAACCACACAAGATTTGATTTTATAGGCTAGAACTGAAGTCGCGCCAACTGCTTAACTCAAAATACAGTCAAGAAAGTAGCTCTCAAGCCGAGAAACGGGATCGACCATAAGCACTAATGTGAAATTACATGCAATTTTCAAATTTCTTGTACTTGCTAACTTTCCGACCTCGGGCAGCTATGTTACCATGGAGGAACCACACAAGATTTGACTTTATAGGCTAGAACTGAAGTCGCGCCAACTGCTTAACTCAAAATACAGTCAAGAAAGTAGCTCTCAAGCCGAGAAACGGGACCGACCATAAGCACTACCGTGAAATTACGTACAATTTTCAAATTTCTTGTACTTGCTAACTTTGCGACCTCGGGCAGCTATGTTACCATGGAGGAACCACACAAGATTTGACTTTATAGGCTAGAACTGAAGTTGCGCCAACTGCTTAACTCAAAATACAATCAAGAAATTAGCTCTCAAGCCGAGAAACGGGATCGACCATAAGCACTACCGTGAAATTACGTACAATTTTCAAATTTCTTGTACTTGCTAACTTTGCGACCTCGGGCAGCTATGTTACCATGGAGGAACCACACAAGATTTGACTTTATAGACTAGAACTGAAGTCGCGCCAACTGCTTAACTCAAAATACAGTCAAGAAAGTAGCTCTCAAGCCGAAAAACGGGATCGACCATAAGCACTAATGTGAAATTACATACAATTTTCAAATTTCTTGTACTTGCTAACTTTGCGACCTCGGGCAGCTATGTTACCATGGAGGAACCACACAAGATTTGACTTTATAGACTAGAACTGAAGTCGCGCCAACTGCTTAACTCAAAATACAGTCAAGAAAGTAGCTGTCAAGCCGAGAAACGGGATCGACCATAAGCAGTAATGTGAAATTACATACAATTTTCAAATTTCTTGTACTTGCTAACTTTGCGACCTCGGGCAGCTATGTTACCATGGAGGAACCACACAAGATTTGACTTTATAGGCTAGAACTGAAGTCGCGCCAACTGCTTAACTCAAAATACAGTCAAGAAAGTAGCTCTCAAGCCGAGAAACGGGACCGACCATAAGCACTAATGTGAAATTACATACAATTTTCAAATTTCTTGTACTTGCTAAATTTGCGACCTCGGGCAGCTATGTTACCATGGAGGAACCACACAAGATTTGACTTTATAGGCTAGAACTGAAGTTGCGCCAACTGCTTAACTCAAAATACAGTCAAGAAAGTAGCTCTCAAGCCGAGAAACGGGATCGACCATAAGCACTACCCTGAAATTACGTACAATTTTCAAATTTCTTGTACTTGCTAACTTTGCGACCTCGGGCAGCTATGTTACTATGGAGGAACCACACAAGATTTGACTTTATAGGCTAGAACTGAAGTCGCGCCAACTGCTTAACTCAAAATACAGTCAAGAAAGTAGCTCTCAAGCCGAGAAACGGGATCGACCATAAGCACTACCGTGAAATTACGTACAATTTTCAAATTTCTTGTACTTGCTAACTTTGCGACCTCGGGCAGCTATGTTACCATGGAGGAATCACACAAGATTTGACTTTGTAGGCTAGAACTGAAGTCGCGCCAACTGCTTAACTCAAAATACAGTCAAGAAAGTAGCTCTCAAGCCGAGAAACGGGACCGACCATAAGCACTAATGTGAAATTACACACAATTTTCAAATTTCTTGTACTTGCTAACTTTCCGACCTCGGGCAGCTATGTTACCATGGAGGAACCACACAAGATTTGACTTTATAGGCTAGAACTGAAGTCGCGCCAACTGCTTAACTCAAAATACAGTCAAGAAATTAGCTCTCAAGCCGAGAAACGGGATCGACCATAAGCACTACCGTGAAATTACGTACAATTTTCAAATTTCTTGTACTTGCTAACTTTGCGACCTCGGGCAGCTATGTTACCATGGAGGAACCACACAAGATTTGACTTTATAGGCTAGAACTGAAGTCGCGCCAACTGCTTAACTCAAAATACAGTCAAGAAAGTAGCTCTCAAGCCGAGAAACGGGACCGACCATAAGCACTAATGTGAAATTACATACAATTTTCAAATTTCTTGTACTTGCTAACTTTGCGACCTCGGGCAGCTATGTTACCATGGGGGAACCACACAAGATTTGACTTTATAGGCTAGAACTGAAGTTGCGCCAACTGCTTAACTCAAAATACAATCAAGAAATTAGCTCTCAAGCCGAGAAACGGGATCGACCATAAGCACTACCGTGAAATTACGTACAATTTTCAAATTTCTTGTACTTGCTAACTTTGCGACCTCGGGCAGCTATGTTACCATGGAGGAACCACACAAGATTTGACTTTATAGACTAGAACTGAAGTCGCGCCAACTGCTTAACTCAAAATACAGTCAAGAAAGTAGCTCTCAAGCCGAGAAACGGGACCGACCATAAGCACTACCGTGAAATTACGTACAATTTTCAAATTTCTTGTACTTGCTAACTTTGCGACCTCGGGCAGCTATGTTACCATGGAGGAACCACACAAGATTTGACTTTATAGGCTAGAACTGAAGTTGCGCCAACTGCTTAACTCAAAATACAATCAAGAAATTAGCTCTCAAGCCGAGAAACGGGATCGACCATAAGCACTACCGTGAAATTACGTACAATTTTCAAATTTCTTGTACTTGCTAACTTTGCGACCTCGGGCAGCTATGTTACCATGGAGGAACCACACAAGATTTGACTTTATAGACTAGAACTGAAGTCGCGCCAACTGCTTAACTCAAAATACAGTCAAGAAAGTAGCTCTCAAGCCGAAAAACGGGATCGACCATAAGCACTAATGTGAAATTACATACAATTTTCAAATTTCTTGTACTTGCTAACTTTGCGACCTCGGGCAGCTATGTTACCATGGAGGAACCACACAAGATTTGACTTTATAGACTAGAACTGAAGTCGCGCCAACTGCTTAACTCAAAATACAGTCAAGAAAGTAGCTGTCAAGCCGAGAAACGGGATCGACCATAAGCAGTAATGTGAAATTACATACAATTTTCAAATTTCTTGTACTTGCTAACTTTGCGACCTCGGGCAGCTATGTTACCATGGAGGAACCACACAAGATGTGACTTTATAGGCTAGAACTGAAGTCGCGCCAACTGCTTAACTCAAAATACAGTCAAGAAAGTAGCTCTCAAGCCGAGAAACGGGACCGACCATAAGCACTAATGTGAAATTACATACAATTTTCAAATTTCTTGTACTTGCTAAATTTGCGACCTCGGGCAGCTATGTTACCATGGAGGTACCACACAAGATTTGACTTTATAGGCTAGAACTGAAGTTGCGCCAACTGCTTAACTCAAAATACAGTCAAGAAAGTAGCTCTCAAGCCGAGAAACGGGATCGACCATAAGCACTACCCTGAAATTACGTACAATTTTCAAATTTCTTGTACTTGCTAACTTTGCGACCTCGGGCAGCTATGTTACTATGGAGGAACCACACAAGATTTGACTTTATAGGCTAGAACTGAAGTCGCGCCAACTGCTTAACTCAAAATACAGTCAAGAAAGTAGCTCTCAAGCCGAGAAACGGGATCGACCATAAGCACTACCGTGAAATTACGTACAATTTTCAAATTTCTTGTACTTGCTAACTTTGCGACCTCGGGCAGCTATGTTACCATGGAGGAATCACACAAGATTTGACTTTGTAGGCTAGAACTGAAGTCGCGCCAACTGCTTAACTCAAAATACAGTCAAGAAAGTAGCTCTCAAGCCGAGAAACGGGACCGACCATAAGCACTAATGTGAAATTACACACAATTTTCAAATTTCTTGTACTTGCTAACTTTCCGACCTCGGGCAGCTATGTTACCATGGAGGAACCACACAAGATTTGACTTTATAGGCTAGAACTGAAGTCGCGCCAACTGCTTAACTCAAAATACAGTCAAGAAAGTAGCTCTCAAGCCGAGAAACGGGACCGACCATAAGCACTAATGTGAAATTACACACAATTTTCAAATTTCTTGTACTTGCTAACTTTCCGACCTCGGGCAGCTATGTTACCATATAGGAACCACACAAGATTTGACTTTATAGGCTAGAACTGAAGTCGCGCCAACTGCTTAACTCAAAATACAGTCAAGAAAGTAGCTCTCAAGCCGAGAAACGGGATCGACCATAAGCACTACCCTGAAATTACGTACAATTTTCAAATTTCTTGTACTTGCTAAATTTGCGACCTCGGGCAGCTATGTTACTATGGAGGAACCACACAAGATTTGACTTTATAGGCTAGAACTGAAGTCGCGCCAACTGCTTAACTCAAAATACAGTCAAGAAAGTAGCTCTCAAGCCGAGAAACGGGATCGACCATAAGCACTACCGTGAAATTACGTACAATTTTCAAATTTCTTGTACTTGCTAACTTTGCGACCTCGGGCAGCTATGTTACCATGGAGGAATCACACAAGATTTGACTTTGTAGGCTAGAACTGAAGTCGCGCCAACTGCTTAACTCAAAATACAGTCAAGAAAGTAGCTCTCAAGCCGAGAAACGGGACCGACCATAAGCACTAATGTGAAATTACATACAATTTTCAAATTTCTTGTACTTGCTAAATTTGCGACCTCGGGCAGCTATGTTACCATGGAGGAACCACACAAGATTTGACTTTATAGGCTAGAACTGAAGTCGCGCCAACTGCTTAACTCAAAATACAGTCAAGAAAGTAGCTCTCAAGCCGAGAAACGGGACCGACCATAAGCACTAATGTGAAATTACACACAATTTTCAAATTTCTTGTACTTGCTAACTTTGCGACCTCGGGCAGCTATGTTACCATGGAGGAACCACACAAGATTTGACTTTATAGGCTAGAACTGAAGTCGCGCCAACTGCTTAACTCAAAATACAGTCAAGAAAGTAGCTCTCAAGCCGAGAAACGGGATCGACCATAAGCACTAATGTGAAATTACATACAATTTTCAAATTTCTTGTACTTGCTAACTTTGCGACCTCGGGCAGCTATGTTACCATGGAGGAACCACACAAGATTTGACTTTATAGACTAGAACTGAAGTCGCGCCAACTGCTTAACTCAAAATACAGTCAAGAAAGTAGCTCTCAAGCCGAGAAACGGGATCGACCATAAGCAGTAATGTGAAATTACATACAATTTTCAAATTTCTTGTACTTGCTAACTTTGCGACCTCGGGCAGCTATGTTACCATGGAGGAACCACACAAGATTTGACTTTATAGGCTAGAACTGAAGTCGCGCCAACTGCTTAACTCAAAATACAGTCAAGAAAGTAGCTCTCAAGCCGAGAAACGGGACCGACCATAAGCACTAATGTGAAATTACATACAATTTTCAAATTTCTTGTACTTGCTAAATTTGCGACCTCGGGCAGCTATGTTACCATGGAGGAACCACACAAGATTTGACTTTATAGGCTAGAACTGAAGTTGCGCCAACTGCTTAACTCAAAATACAGTCAAGAAAGTAGCTCTCAAGCCGAGAAACGGGATCGACCATAAGCACTACCCTGAAATTACGTACAATTTTCAAATTTCTTGTACTTGCTAACTTTGCTACCTCGGGCAGCTATGTTACTATGGAGGAACCACACAAGATTTGACTTTATAGGCTAGAACTGAAGTCGCGCCAACTGCTTAACTCAAAATACAGTCAAGAAAGTAGCTCTCAAGCCGAGAAACGGGATCGACCATAAGCACTACCGTGAAATTACGTACAATTTTCAAATTTCTTGTACTTGCTAACTTTGCGACCTCGGGCAGCTATGTTACCATGGAGGAACCACACAAGATTTGACGTTATAGGCTAGAACTGAAGTCGCGCCAACTGCTTAACTCAAAATACAGTCAAGAAAGTAGCTCTCAAGCCGAGAAACGGGACCGACCATAAGCACTAATGTGAAATTACATACAATTTTCAAATTTCTTGTATTTGCTAACTTTGCGACCTCGGGCAGCTATGTTACCAGGGAGGAACCACACAAGATTTGACTTTATAGGCTAGAACTGAAGTTGCGCCAACTGCTTAACTCAAAATACAGTCAAGAAAGTAGCTCTCAAGCCGAGAAACGGGATCGACCATAAGCACTACCGTGAAATTACGTACAATTTTCAAATTTCTTGTACTTGCTAACTTTGCGACCTCGGGCAGCTATGTTACCATGGAGGAATCACACAAGATTTGACTTTGTAGGCTAGAACTGAAGTCGCGCCAACTGCTTAACTCAAAATACAGTCAAGAAAGTAGCTCTCAAGCCGAGAAACGGGACCGACCATAAGCACTAATGTGAAATTACACACAATTTTCAAATTTCTTGTACTTGCTAACTTTCCGACCTCGGGCAGCTATGTTACCATGGAGGAACCACACAAGATTTGACTTTATAGGCTAGAACTGAAGTCGCGCCAACTGCTTAACTCAAAATACAGTCAAGAAAGTAGCTCTCAAGCCGAGAAACGGGATCGACCATAAGCACTACCCTGAAATTACGTACAATTTTCAAATTTCTTGTACTTGCTAACTTTGCGACCTCGGGCAGCTATGTTACTATGGAGGAACCACACAAGATTTGACTTTATAGGCTAGAACTGAAGTCGCGCCAACTGCTTAACTCAAAATACAGTCAAGAAAGTAGCTCTCAAGCCGAGAAACGGGATCGACCATAAGCACTACCGTGAAATTACGTACAATTTTCAAATTTCTTGTACTTGCTAACTTTGCGACCTCGGGCAGCTATGTTACCATGGAGGAATCACACAAGATTTGACTTTATAGGCTAGAACTGAAGTCGCGCCAACTGCTTAACTCAAAATACAGTCAAGAAAGTAGCTCTCAAGCCGAGAAACGGGACCGACCATAAGCACTAATGTGAAATTACACACAATTTTCAAATTTCTTGTACTTGCTAACTTTGCGACCTCGGGCAGCTATGTTACCATGGAGGAACCACACAAGATTTGACTTTATAGGCTAGAACTGAAGTTGCGCCAACTGCTTAACTCAAAATACAGTCAAGAAAGTAGCTCTCAAGCCGAGAAACGGGATCGACAATAAGCACTACCCTGAAATTACGTACAATTTTCAAATTTCTTGTACTTGCTAACTTTGCGACCTCGGGCAGCTATGTTACCATGGAGGAACCACACAAGATTTGACTTTATAGGCTAGAACTGAAGTCGCGCCAACTGCTTAACTCGAAATACAGTCAAGAAAGTAGCTCTCAAGCCGAGAAACGGGACCGACCATAAGCACTAATGTGAAATTACATACAATTTTCAAATTTCTTGTACTTGCTAACTTTGCGACCTCGGGCAGCTATGTTACCATGGAGGAACCACACAAGATTTGACTTTATAGGCTAGAACTAAAGTTGCGCCAACTGCTTAACTCAAAATACAGTCAAGAAAGTAGCTCTCAAGCCGAGAAACGGGATCGACCATAAGCACTACCCTGAAATTACGTACAATTTTCAAATTTCTTGTACTTGCTAACTTTGCGACCTCGGGCAGCTATGTTACCATGGAGGAACCACACAAGATTTGACTTTATAGGCTAGAACTGAAGTCGCGCCAACTGCTTAACTCAAAATACAGTCAAGAAAGTAGCTCTCAAGCCGAGAAACGGGATCGATCATAAGCAGTAATGTGAAATTACATACAATTTTCAAATTTCTTGTACTTGCTAACTTTGCGACCTCGGGCAGCTATGTTACCATGGAGGAACCACACAAGATTTGACTTTATAGGCTAGAACTGAAGTCGCGCCAACTGCTTAACTCAAAATACAGTCAAGAAAGTAGCTCTCAAGCCGAGAAACGGGATCGACCATAAGCACTACCGTGAAATTACGTACAATTTTCAAATTTCTTGTACTTGCTAACTTTGCGACCTCGGGCAGCTATGTTACCATGGAGGAATCACACAAGATTTGACTTTATAGGCTAGAACTGAAGTCGCGCCAACTGCTTAACTCGAAATACAGTCAAGAAAGTAGCTCTCAAGCCGAGAAACGGGACCGACCATAAGCACTAACGTGAAATTACATACAATTTTCAAATTTCTTGTACTTGCTAACTTTGCGACCTCGGGCAGCTATGTTACCATGGAGGAACCACACAAGATTTGGCTTTATAGGCTAGAACTGAAGTTGCGCCAACTGCTTAACTCAAAATACAGTCAAGAAAGTAGCTCTCAAGCCGAGAAACGGGATCGACCATAAGCACTACCCTGAAATTACGTACAATTTTCAAATTTCTTGTACTTGCTAACTTTGCGACCTCGGGCAGCTATGTTACCATATAGGAACCACACAAGATTTGACTTTATAGGCTAGAACTGAAGTCGCGCCAACTGCTTAACTCAAAATACAGTCAAGAAAGTAGCTCTCAAGCCGAGAAACGGGACCGACCATAAGCACTAATGTGAAATTACATACAATTTTCAAATTTCTTGTACTTGCTAACTTTGCGACCTCGGGCAGCTATGTTACCATGGAGGAACCACACAAGATTTGACTTTATAGGCTAGAACTGAAGTCGCGCCAACTGCTTAACTCAAAATACAGTCAAGAAAGTAGCTCTCAAGCCGAAAAACGGGATCGACCATAAGCACTAATGTGAAATTACATACAATTTTCAAATTTCTTGTACTTGCTAACTTTGCGACCTCGGGCAGCTATGTTACCATGGAGGAACCACACAAGATTTGACTTTATAGACTAGAACTGAAGTCGCGCCAACTGCTTAACTCAAAATACAGTCAAGAAAGTAGCTCTCAAGCCGAGAAACGAAACCGACCATAAGCACTAATGTGAAATTACATACAATTTTCAAATTTCTTGTACTTGCTAACTTTGCGACCTCGGGCAGCTATGTTACCATGGAGGAACCACACAAGATTTGACTTTATAGGCTAGAACTGAAGTCGCGCCAACTGCTTAACTCAAAATACAGTCAAGAAAGTAGCTCTCAAGCCGAGAAACGGGACCGACCATAAGCACTAATGTGAAATTACATACAATTTTCAAATTTCTTGTACTTGCTAAATTTGCGACCTCGGGCAGCTATGTTACCATGGAGGAACCACACAAGATTTGACTTTATAGGCTAGAACTGAAGTCGCGCCAACTGCTTAACTCAAAATACAGTCAAGAAAGTAGCTCTCAAGCCGAGAAACGGGACCGACCATAAGCACTAATGTGAAATTACATACAATTTTCAAATTTCTTGTACTTGCTAACTTTGCGACCTCGGCCAGCTATGTTACCATGGAGGAACCACACAAGATTTGACTTTATAGGCTAGAACTGAAGTCGCGCCAACTGCTTAACTCAAAATATAGTCAAGAAAGTAGCTCTCAAGCCGAGAAACGGGATCGACCATAAGCAGTAATGTGAAATTACATACAATTTTCAAATTTCTTGTACTTGCTAACTTTGCGACCTCGGGCAGCTATGTTACCATGGAGGAACCACACAAGATTTGACTTTATAGGCTAGAACTGAAGTCGCGCCAACTGCTTAACTCAAAATACAGTCAAGAAAGTAGCTCTCAAGCCGAGAAACGGGACCGACCATAAGCACTAATGTGAAATTACATACAATTTTCAAATTTCTTGTACTTGCTAACTTTGCGACCTCGGGCAGCTATGTTACCATGGAGGAACCACACAAGACTTGACTTTATAGGCTAGAACTGAAGTTGCGCCAACTGCTTAACTCAAAATACAGTCAAGAAAGTAGCTCTCAAGCCGAGAAACGGGATCGACCATAAGCACTACCCTGAAATTACGTACAATTTTCAAATTTCTTGTACTTGCTAACTTTGCGACCTCGGGCAGCTATGTTACCATGGAGGAACCACACAAGATTTGACTTTATAGGCTAGAACTGAAGTCGCGCCAACTGCTTAACTCAAAATACAGTCAAGAAAGTAGCTCTCAAGCCGAGAAACGGGATCGACCATAAGCACTACCGTGAAATTACGTACAATTTTCAAATTTCTTGTACTTGCTAACTTTGCGACCTCGGGCAGCTATGTTACCATGGAGGAACCACACAAGATTTGACTTTGTAGGCTAGAACTGAAGTCGCGCCAACTGCTTAACTCAAAATACAGTCAAGAAAGTAGCTCTCAAGCCGAGAAACGGGACCGACCATAAGCACTAATGTGAAATTACATACAATTTTCAAATTTCTTGTACTTGCTAAATTTGCGACCTCGGGCAGCTATGTTACCATGGAGGAACCACACAAGATTTGACTTTATAGGCTAGAACTGAAGTCGCGCCAACTGCTTAACTCAAAATACAGTCAAGAAAGTAGCTCTCAAGCCGAGAAACGGGACCGACCATAAGCACTAATGTGAAATTACACACAATTTTCAAATTTCTTGTACTTGCTAACTTTGCGACCTCGGCCAGCTATGTTACCATGGAGGAACCACACAAGATTTGACTTTATAGGATAGAACTGAAGTCGCGCCAACTGCTTAACTCAAAATACAGTCAAGAAAGTAGCTCTCAAGCCGAGAAACGGGATCGACCATAAGCACTACCCTGAAATTACGTACAATTTTCAAATTTCTTGTACTTGCTAAATTTGCGACCTCGGGCAGCTATGTTACCATGGAGGAACCACACAAGATTTGACTTTATAGGCTAGAACTGAAGTCGCGCCAACTGCTTAACTCAAAATACAGTCAAGAAAGTAGCTCTCAAGCCGAGAAACGGGACCGACCATAAGCACTAATGTGAAATTACACACAATTTTCAAATTTCTTGTACTTGCTAAATTTGCGACCTCGGGCAGCTATGTTACCATGGAGGAACCACACAAGATTTGACTTTATAGGATAGAACTGAAGTCGCGCCAACTGCTTAACTCAAAATACAGTCAAGAAAGTAGCTCTCAAGCCGAGAAACGGGACCGACCATAAGCACTAATGTGAAATTACATACAATTTTCAAATTTCTTGTACTTGCTAACTTTGCGACCTCGGGCAGCTATGTTACCATGGAGGAACCACACAAGATTTGACTTTATAGGCTAGAACTGAAGTCGCGCCAACTGCTTAACTCAAAATATAGTCAAGAAAGTAGCTCTCAAGCCGAGAAACGGGATCGACCAAAAGCAGTAATGTGAAATTACATACAATTTTCAAATTTCTTGTACTTACTAACTTTGCGACCTCGGGCAGCTATGTTACCATGGAGGAACCACACAAGATTTGACTTTATAGGCTAGAACTGAAGTCGCGCCGACTGCTTAACTCAAAATACAGTCAAGAAAGTAGCTCTCAAGCCGAGAAACGGGACCGACCATAAGCACTAATGTGAAATTACATACAATTTTCAAATTTCTTGTACTTGCTAACTTTGCGACCTCGGGCAGCTATGTTACCATGGAGGAACCACACAAGACTTGACTTTATAGGCTAGAACTGGAGTTGCGCCAATTGCTTAACTCAAAATACAGTCAAGAAAGTAGCTCTCAAGCCGAGAAACGGGATCGACCATAAGCACTACCCTGAAATTACGTACAATTTTCAAATTTCTTGTACTTGCTAACTTTGCGACCTCGGGCAGCTATGTTACCATGGAGGAACCACACAAGATTTGACTTTATAGGCTAGAACTGAAGTCGCGCCAACTGCTTAACTCAAAATACAGTCAAGAAAGTAGCTCTCAAGCCGAGAAACGGGACCGACCATAAGCACTAATGTGAAATTACATACAATTTTCAAATTTCTTGTACTTGCTAACTTTGCGACCTCGGGCAGCTATGTTACCATGGAGGAACCACACAAGATTTGACTTTATAGGCTAGAACTGAAGTTGCGCCAACTGCTTAACTCAAAATACAGTCAAGAAAGTAGCTCTCAAGCCGAGAAACGGGATCGACCATAAGCACTACCCTGAAATTACGTACAATTTTCAAATTTCTTGTACTTGCTAACTTTGCGACCTCGGGCAGCTATGTTACCATGGAGGAACCACACAAGATTTGACTTTGTAGGCTAGAACTGAAGTCGCGCCAACTGCTTAACTCAAAATACAGTCAAGAAAGTAGCTCTCAAGCCGAGAAACGGGACCGACCATAAGCACTAATGTGAAATTACATACAATTTTCAAATTTCTTGTACTTGCTAAATTTGCGACCTCGGGCAGCTATGTTACCATGGAGGAACCACACAAGATTTGACTTTATAGGCTAGAACTGAAGTCGCGCCAACTCATTAACTCAAAATACAGTCAAGAAAGTAGCTCTCAAGCCGAGAAACGGGACCGACCATAAGCACTAATGTGAAATTACACACAATTTTCAAATTTCTTGTACTTGCTAACTTTGCGACCTCGGGCAGCTATGTTACCATGGAGGAACCACACAAGATTTGACTTTATAGGCTAGAACTGAAGTCGCGCCAACTGCTTAACTCAAAATACAGTCAAGAAAGTAGCTCTCAAGTCGAGAAACGGGACCGACCATAAGCACTAATGTGAAATTACATACAATTTTCAAATTTCTTGTACTTGCTAACTTTGCGACCTCGGGCAGCTATGTTACCATGGAGGAACCACACAAGATTTGACTTTATAGGCTAGAACTGAAGTTGCGCCAACTGCTTAACTCAAAATACAGTCAAGAAATTAGCTCTCAAGCCGAGAAACGGGATCGACCATAAGCACTACCGTGAAATTACGTACAATTTTCAAATTTCTTGTACTTGCTAACTTTGCGACCTCGGGCAGCTATGTTACCATGGAGGAACCACACAAGATTTGACTTTATAGGCTAGAACTGAAGTCGCGCCAACTGCTTAACTCGAAATACAGTCAAGAAAGTAGCTCTCAAGCCGAGAAACGGGACCGACCATAAGCACTAATGTGAAATTACATACAATTTTCAAATTTCTTGTACTTGCTAACTTTGCGACCTCGGGCAGCTATGTTACCATGGAGGAACCACACAAGATTTGACTTTATAGGCTAGAACTGAAGTTGCGCCAACTGCTTAACTCAAAATACAGTCAAGAAAGTAGCTCTCAAGCCGAGAAACGGGATCGACCATAAGCACTAAGCTGAAATTACGTACAATTTTCAAATTTCTTGTACTTGCTAACTTTGCGACCTCGGGCAGCTATGTTACCATATACATAGGAACCACACAAGATTTGACTTTATAGGCTAGAACTGAAGTCGCGCCAACTGCTTAACTCAAAATACAGTCAAGAAAGTAGCTCTCAAGCCGAGAAACGGGACCGACCATAAGCACTAATGTGAAATTACATACAATTTTCAAATTTCTTGTACTTGCTAACCTTGCGACCTCGGGCAGCTATGTTCCCATGGAGGAACCACACAAGATTTGACTTTATAGGCTAGAACTGAAGTCGCGCCAACTGCTTAACTCAAAATACAGTCAAGAAAGTAGCTCTCAAGCCGAGAAACGGGACCGACCATAAGCACAAATGTGAAATTACATACAATTTTCAAATTTCTTGTACTTGCTAACTTTGCGACCTCGGGCAGCTATGTTACCATGGAGGAACCACACAAGATTTGACTTTATAGGCTAGAACTGAAGTCGCGCCAACTGCTTAACTCAAAATACAGTCAAGAAAGTAGCTCTCAAGCCGAGAAACGGGACCGACCATAAGCACTAATGTGAAATTACATACAATTTTCAAATTTCTTGTACTTGCTAACTTTGCGACCTCGGGCAGCTATGTTACCATGGAGGAACCACACAAGATTTGACTTTATAGGCTAGAACTGAAGTCGCGCCAACTGCTTAACTCAAAATACAGTCAAGAAAGTAGCTCTCAAGCCGAGAAACGGGACCGACCATAAGCACTAATGTGAAATTACATACAATTTTCAAATTTCTTGTACTTGCTAACTTTGCGACCTCGGGCAGCTATGTTACCATGGAGGAACCACACAAGATTTGACTTTATAGGCTAGAACTGAAGTTGCGCCAACTGCTTAACTCAAAATACAGTCAAGAAAGTAGCTCTCAAGCCGAGAAACGGGATCGACCATAAGCACTACCCTGAAATTACGTACAATTTTCAAATTTCTTGTACTTGCTAACTTTGCGACCTCGGGCAGCTATGTTACCATGGAGGAACCACACAAGATTTGACTTTGTAGGCTAGAACTGAAGTCGCGCCAACTGCTTAACTCAAAATACAGTCAAGAAAGTAGCTCTCAAGCCGAGAAACGGGACCGACCATAAGCACTAATGTGAAATTACATACAATTTTCAAATTTCTTGTACTTGCTAAATTTGCGACCTCGGGCAGCTATGTTACCATGGAGGAACCACACAAGATTTGACTTTATAGGCTAGAACTGAAGTCGCGCCAACTCATTAACTCAAAATACAGTCAAGAAAGTAGCTCTCAAGCCGAGAAACGGGACCGACCATAAGCACTAATGTGAAATTACACACAATTTTCAAATTTCTTGTACTTGCTAACTTTGCGACCTCGGGCAGCTATGTTACCATGGAGGAACCACACAAGATTTGACTTTATAGGCTAGAACTGAAGTCGCGCCAACTGCTTAACTCAAAATACAGTCAAGAAAGTAGCTCTCAAGTCGAGAAACGGGACCGACCATAAGCACTAATGTGAAATTACATACAATTTTCAAATTTCTTGTACTTGCTAACTTTGCGACCTCGGGCAGCTATGTTACCATGGAGGAACCACACAAGATTTGACTTTATAGGCTAGAACTGAAGTTGCGCCAACTGCTTAACTCAAAATACAGTCAAGAAATTAGCTCTCAAGCCGAGAAACGGGATCGACCATAAGCACTACCGTGAAATTACGTACAATTTTCAAATTTCTTGTACTTGCTAACTTTGCGACCTCGGGCAGCTATGTTACCATGGAGGAACCACACAAGATTTGACTTTATAGGCTAGAACTGAAGTCGCGCCAACTGCTTAACTCGAAATACAGTCAAGAAAGTAGCTCTCAAGCCGAGAAACGGGACCGACCATAAGCACTAATGTGAAATTACATACAATTTTCAAATTTCTTGTACTTGCTAACTTTGCGACCTCGGGCAGCTATGTTACCATGGAGGAACCACACAAGATTTGACTTTATAGGCTAGAACTGAAGTTGCGCCAACTGCTTAACTCAAAATACAGTCAAGAAAGTAGCTCTCAAGCCGAGAAACGGGATCGACCATAAGCACTAAGCTGAAATTACGTACAATTTTCAAATTTCTTGTACTTGCTAACTTTGCGACCTCGGGCAGCTATGTTACCATATACATAGGAACCACACAAGATTTGACTTTATAGGCTAGAACTGAAGTCGCGCCAACTGCTTAACTCAAAATACAGTCAAGAAAGTAGCTCTCAAGCCGAGAAACGGGACCGACCATAAGCACTAATGTGAAATTACATACAATTTTCAAATTTCTTGTACTTGCTAACTTTGCGACCTCGGGCAGCTATGTTCCCATGGAGGAACCACACAAGATTTGACTTTATAGGCTAGAACTGAAGTCGCGCCAACTGCTTAACTCAAAATACAGTCAAGAAAGTAGCTCTCAAGCCGAGAAACGGGATCGACCATAAGCAGTAATGTGAAATTACATACAATTTTCAAATTTCTTGTACTTGCTAACTTTGCGACCTCGGGCAGCTATGTTACCATGGAGGAACCACGCAAGATTTGACTTTATAGGCTAGAACTGAAGTCGCGCCAACTGCTTAACTCAAAATACAGTCAAGAAAGTAGCTCTCAAGCCGAGAAACGGAACTGACCATAAGCACTAATGTGAAATTACATACAATTTTCAAATTTCTTGTACTTGCTAACTTTGCGACCTCGGGCAGCTATGTTACCATGGAGGAACCACACAAAATTTGACTTTATAGGCTAGAACTGAAGTTGCGCCAACTGCTTAACTCAAAATACAGTCAAGAAAGTAGCTCTCAAGCCGAGAAACGGGATCGACCATAAGCACTACCGTGAAATTACGTACAATTTTCAAATTTCTTGTACTTGCTAACTTTGCGACCTCGGGCAGCTATGTTACCATGGAGGAACCACACAAGATTTGACTTTATAGGCTAGAACTGAAGTCGCGCCAACTGCTTAACTCAAAATACAGTCAAGAAAGTAGCTCTCAAGCCGAGAAACGGGACCGACCATAAGCACTAATGTGAAATTACATACAATTTTTAAATTTCTTGTACTTGCTAAATTTGCGACCTCGGGCAGCTATGTTACCATGGAGGAACCACACAAGATTTGACTTTATAGGCTAGAACTGAAGTCGCGCCAACTGCTTAACTCAAAATACAGTCAAGAAAGTAGCTCTCAAGCCGAGAAACGTAATCGACCATAAGCACCAATGTGAAATTACATACAATTTTCAAATTTCTTGTACTTGCTAACTTTGCGACCTCGGCCAGCTATGTTACCATGGAGGAACCACACAAGATTTGACTTTATAGGCTAGAACTGAAGTTGCGCCAACTGCTTAACTCAAAATACAGTCAAGAAAGTAGCTCTGAAGCCGAGAAACGGGATCGACCATAAGCACTAATGTGAAATTACATACAATTTTCAAATTTCTTGTACTTGCTAAATTTGCGACCTCGGGCAGCTATGTTACCATGGAGGAACCACACAAGATTTGACTTTATAGGCTAGAACTGAAGTCGCGCCAACTGCCTAACTCAAAATACAGTCAAGAAAGTAGCCCTCAAGCCGAGAAACGGGATCGACCATAAGCACTACCGTGAAATTATGTACAATTTTCAAATTTCTTGTACTTGCTAACTTTGCGACCTCGGGCAGCTATGTTACCATGGAGGAACCACACAAGATTTGACTTTATAGGCTAGAACTGAAGTCGCGCCAACTGCTTAACTCAAAATACAGTCAAGAAAGTAGCTCTCAAGCCGAGAAACGGGACCGACCATAAGCACTAATATGAAATTACATACAATTTTCAAATTTCTTGTACTTGCTAACTTTGCGACCTCGGGCAGCTATGTTACCATGGAGGAACCACACAAGTTTTGACTTTATAGGCTAGAACTGAAGTCGCGCCAACTGCTTAACTCAAAATACAGTCAAGAAAGTAGCCCTCAAGCCGAGAAACGGGATCGACCATAAGCACTACCGTGAAATTACGTACAATTTTCAAATTTCTTGTACTTGCTAACTTTGCGACCTCGGGCAGCTATGTTACCATGGAGGAACCACACAAGATTTGACTTTATAGACTAGAACTGAAGTCGCACCAACTGCTTAACTCAAAATATAGTCAAGAAAGTAGCTCTCAAGCCGAGAAACGGGATCGACCATAAGCACTAATGTGAAATTACATACAATTTTCAAATTTCTTGTACTTGCTAACTTTGCGACCTCGGGCAGCTATGTTACCATGGAGGAACCACACAAGATTTGACTTTAGAGGCTAGAACTGAAGTCGCGCCAACGGCTTAACTCAAAATACAGTCAAGAAAGTAGCTCTCAAGCCGAGAAACGGGATCGACCATAAGCACTACCGTGAAATTACGTACAATTTTCAAATTTCTTGTACTTGCTAACTTTGCGACCTCGGGCAGCTATGTTACCATGGAGGAACCACACAAGATTTGACTTTATAGGCTAGAACTGAAGTCGCGCCAACTGCTTAACTCAAAATACAGTCAAGAAAGTAGCTCTCAAGCCGAGAAACGGGACCGACCATAAGCACTAATATGAAATTACATACAATTTTCAAATTTCTTGTACTTGCTAACTTTGCGACCTCGGGCAGCTATGTTACCATGGAGGAACCACACAAGATTTGACTTTATAGGCTAGAACTGAAGTTGCGCCAACTGCTTAACTTAAAATACAGTCAAGAAAGTAGCTCTCAAGCCGAGAATCGGGATCGACCATAAGCACTAATGTGATATTACATACAATTTTCAAATTTCTTGTACTTGCTAACTTTGCGACCTCGGGCAGCTATGTTACCATGGAGGAACCACACAAGATTTGACTTTATAGGCTAGAACTGAAGTCGCGCCAACTGCTTAACTCAAAATACAGTCAAGAAAGTAGCTCTCAAGCCGAGAAACGGGACCGACCATAAGCACTAATGTGAAATTACATACAATTTTCAAATTTCTTGTACTTGCTAACTTTGCGACCTCGGGCAGCTATGTTACCATGGAGGAACCACACAAGTTTTGACTTTATAGGCTAGAACTGAAGTTGCGCCAACTGCTTAACTCAAAATACAGTCAAGAAATTAGCTCTCAAGCCGAGAAACGGGATCGACCATAAGCACTACCGTGAAATTACGTACAATTTTCAAATTTCTTGTACTTGCTAACTTTGCGACCTCGGGCAGCTATGTTACCATGGAGGAACCACACAAGATTTGACTTTATAGGCTAGAACTGAAGTCGCGCCAACTGCTTAACTCAAAATACAGTCAAGAAAGTAGCTCTCAAGCCGAGAAACGGGATCGACCATAAGCACTACCGTGAAATTACGTACAATTTTCAAATTTCTTGTACTTGCTAACTTTGCGACCTCGGGCAGCTATGTTACCATGGAGGAACCACACAAGATTTGACTTTATAGGCTAGAACTGAAGTCGCGCCAACTGCTTAACTCAAAATACAGTCAAGAAAGTAGCTCTCAAGCCGAGAAACGGGACCGACCATAAGCACTAATATGAAATTACATACAATTTTCAAATTTCTTGTACTTGCTAACTTTGCGACCTCGGGCAGCTATGTTACCATGGAGGAACCACACAAGATTTGACTTTATAGACTAGAACTGAAGTCGCGCCAACTGCTTAACTCAAAATATAGTCAAGAAAGTAGCTCTCAAGCCGAGAAACGGGATCGACCATAAGCACTAATGTGAAATTACATACAATTTTCAAATTTCTTGTACTTGCTAACTTTGCGACCTCGGGCAGCTATGTTACCATGGAGGAACCACACAAGTTTTGACTTTATAGGCTAGAACTGAAGTCGCGCCAACTGCTTAACTCAAAATACAGTCAAGAAAGTAGCCCTCAAGCCGAGAAACGGGATCGACCATAAGCACTACCGTGAAATTACGTACAATTTTCAAATTTCTTGTACTTGCTAACTTTGCGACCTCGGGCAGCTATGTTACCATGGAGGAACCACACAAGATTTGACTTTATAGACTAGAACTGAAGTCGCGCCAACTGCTTAACTCAAAATATAGTCAAGAAAGTAGCTCTCAAGCCGAGAAACGGGATCGACCATAAGCACTAATGTGAAATTACATACAATTTTCAAATTTCTTGTACTTGCTAACTTTGCGACCTCGGGCAGCTATGTTACCATGGAGGAACCACACAAGATTTGACTTTATAGGCTAGAACTGAAGTCGCGCCAACGGCTTAACTCAAAATACAGTCAAGAAAGTAGCTCTCAAGCCGAGAAACGGGATCGACCATAAGCACTACCGTGAAATTACGTACAATTTTCAAATTTCTTGTACTTGCTAACTTTGCGACCTCGGGCAGCTATGTTACCATGGAGGAACCACACAAGATTTGACTTTATAGGCTAGAACTGAAGTCGCGCCAACTGCTTAACTCAAAATACAGTCAAGAAAGTAGCTCTCAAGCCGAGAAACGGGACCGACCATAAGCACTAATATGAAATTACATACAATTTTCAAATTTCTTGTACTTGCTAACTTTGCGACCTCGGGCAGCTATGTTACCATGGAGGAACCACACAAGATTTGACTTTATAGGCTAGAACTGAAGTTGCGCCAACTGCTTAACTTAAAATACAGTCAAGAAAGTAGCTCTCAAGCCGAGAATCGGGATCGACCCTAAGCACTAATGTGATATTACATACAATTTTCAAATTTCTTGTACTTGCTAACTTTGCGACCTCGGGCAGCTATGTTACCATGGAGGAACCACACAAGATTTGACTTTATAGGCTAGAACTGAAGTCGCGCCAACTGCTTAACTCAAAATACAGTCAAGAAAGTAGCTCTCAAGCCGAGAAACGGGACCGACCATAAGCACTAATGTGAAATTACATACAATTTTCAAATTTCTTGTACTTGCTAACTTTGCGACCTCGGGCAGCTATGTTACCATGGAGGAACCACACAAGTTTTGACTTTATAGGCTAGAACTGAAGTTGCGCCAACTGCTTAACTCAAAATACAGTCAAGAAATTAGCTCTCAAGCCGAGAAACGGGATCGACCATAAGCACTACCGTGAAATTACGTACAATTTTCAAATTTCTTGTACTTGCTAACTTTGCGACCTCGGGCAGCTATGTTACCATGGAGGAACCACACAAGATTTGACTTTATAGGCTAGAACTGAAGTCGCGCCAACTGCTTAACTCAAAATACAGTCAAGAAAGTAGCTCTCAAGCCGAGAAACGGGATCGACCATAAGCACTACCGTGAAATTACGTACAATTTTCAAATTTCTTGTACTTGCTAACTTTGCGACCTCGGGCAGCTATGTTACCATGGAGGAACCACACAAGATTTGACTTTATAGACTAGAACTGAAGTCGCGCCAACTGCTTAACTCAAAATATAGTCAAGAAAGTAGCTCTCAAGCCGAGAAACGGGATCGACCATAAGCACTACCGTGAAATTACGTACAATATTCAAATTTCTTGTGCTTGCTAACTTTGCGACCTCGGGCAGCTATGTTACCATGGAGGAACCACACAAGATTTGACTTTATAGGCTAGAACTGAAGTCGCGCCAACTGCTTAACTCAAAATATAGTCAAGAAAGTAGCTCTCAAGCCAAGAAACGGGATCGACCATAAGCACTAATGTGAAATTACATACAATTTTCAAATTTCTTGTACTTGCTAACTTTGCGACCTCGGGCAGCTATGTTACCATGGAGGAACCACACAAGATTTGACTTTATAGGCTAGAACTGAAGTCGCGCCAACTGCTTAACTCAAAATACAGTCAAGAAAGTAGCTCTCAAGCCGAGAAACGGGACCGACCATAAGCACTAATGTGAAATTACATACAATTTTCAAATTTCTTGTACTTGCTAACTTTGCGACCTCGGGCAGCTATGTTACCATGGAGGAACCACACAAGATTTGACTTTATAGGCTAGAACTGAAGTTGCGCCAACTGCTTAACTCAAAATACAGTCAAGAAATTAGCTCTCAAGCCGAGAAACGGGATCGACCATAAGCACTACCGTGAAATTACGTACAATTTTCAAATTTCTTGTACTTGCTAACTTTGCGACCTCGGGCAGCTATGTTACCATGGAGGAACCACACAAGATTTGACTTTATAGGCTAGAACTGAAGTCGCGCCAACTGCTTAACTCAAAATACAGTCAAAAAAGTAGCTCTCAAGCCGAGAAACGGGACCGACCATAAGCACTAATGTGAAATTACATACAATTTTCAAATTTCTTGTACTTGCTAACTTTGCGACCTCGGGCAGCTATGTTACCATGGAGGAACCACACAAGATTTGACTTTATAGACTAGAACTGAAGTCGCGCCAACTGCTTAACTCAAAATACAGTCAAGAAAGTAGCTCTCAAGCCGAGAAACGGGACCGACCATAAGCACTAATGTGAAATTACATACAATTTTCAAATTTCTTGTACTTGCTAACTTTGCGACCTCGGGCAGCTATGTTACCATGGAGGAACCACACAAGATTTGACTTTATAGGCTAGAACTGAAGTTGCGCCAACTGCTTAACTCAAAATACAGTCAAGAAATTAGCTCTCAAGCCGAGAAACGGGATCGACCATAAGCACTACCGTGAAATTACGTACAATTTTCAAATTTTTTGTACTTGCTAACTTTGCGACCTCGGGCAGCTATGTTACCATGGAGGACCCACACAAGATTTGACTTTATAGGCTAGAACTGAAGTCGCGCCAACTGCTTAACTCAAAATACAGTCAAAAAAGTAGCTCTCAAGCCGAGAAACGGGACCGACCATAAGCACTAATGTGAAATTACATACAATTTTCAAATTTCTTGTACTTGCTAACTTTGCGACCTCGGGCAGCTATGTTACCATGGAGGAACCACACAAGATTTGACTTTATAGACTAGAACTGAAGTCGCGCCAACTGCTTAACTCAAAATATAGTCAAGAAAGTAGCTCTCAAGCCGAGAAACGGGATCGACCATAAGCACTAATGTGAAATTACATACAATTTTCAAATTTCTTGTACTTGCTAACTTTGCGACCTCGGGCAGCTATGATACCATGGAGGAACCACACAAGATTTGACTTTATAGGCTAGAACTGAAGTCGCGCCAACTGCTTAACTCAAAATACAATCAAGAAAGTAGCTCTCAAGCCGAGAAACGGGACCGACCATAAGCACTAATGTGAAATTACATACAATTTTCAAATTTCTTGTACTTGCTAACTTTGCGACCTCGGGCAGCTATGTTACCATGGAGGAACCACACAAGATTTGACTTTATAGGCTAGAACTGAAGTCGCGCCAACTGCTTAACTCAAAATACAGTCAAGAAAGTAGCTCTCAAGCCGAGAAACGGGACCGACCATAAGCACTAATGTGAAATTACATACAATTTTCAAATTTCTTGTACTTGCTAACTTTGCGACCTCGGGCAGCTATGTTACCATGGAGGAACCACACAAGATTTGACTTTATAGGCTAGAACTGAAGTTGCGCCAACTGCTTAACTCAAAATACAGTCAAGAAAGTAGCTCTGAAGCCGAGAAACGGGATCGACCATAAGCACTAATGTGAAATTACATACAATTTTCAAATTTCTTGTACTTGCTAACTTTGCGACCTCGGGCAGCTATGTTACCATGGAGGAACCACACAAGATTTGACTTTATAGGCTAGAACTGAAGTCGCGCCAACTGCTTAACTCAAAATACAGTCAAGAAAGTAGCTCTCAAGCCGAGAAACGGGACCGACCATAAGCACTACCGTGAAATTACGTACAATATTCAAATTTCTTGTGCTTGCTAACTTTGCGACCTCGGGCAGCTATGTTACCATGGAGGAACCACACAAGATTTGACTTTATAGGCTAGAACTGAAGTCGCGCCAACTGCTTAACTCAAAATATAGTCAAGAAAGTAGCTCTCAAGCCAAGAAACGGGATCGACCATAAGCACTAATGTGAAATTACATACAATTTTCAAATTTCTTGTACTTGCTAACTTTGCGACCTCGGGCAGCTATGTTACCATGGAGGAACCACACAAGATTTGACTTTATAGGCTAGAACTGAAGTCGCGCCAACTGCTTAACTCAAAATACAGTCAAGAAAGTAGCTCTCAAGCCGAGAAACGGGACCGACCATAAGCACTAATGTGAAATTACATACAATTTTCAAATTTCTTGTACTTGCTAACTTTGCGACCTCGGGCAGCTATGTTACCATGGAGGAACCACACAAGTTTTGACTTTATAGGCTAGAACTGAAGTCGCGCCAACTGCTTAACTCAAAATACAATCAAGAAAGTAGCTCTCAAGCCGAGAAACGGGACCGACCATAAGCACTAATGTGAAATTACATACAATTTTCAAATTTCTTGTACTTGCTAACTTTGCGACCTCGGGCAGCTATGTTACCATGGAGGAACCACACAAGATTTGACTTTATAGGCTAGAACTGAAGTCGCGCCAACTGCTTAACTCAAAATACAGTCAAGAAAGTAGCTCTCAAGCCGAGAAACGGGACCGACCATAAGCACTAATGTGAAATTACGTACAATTTTCAAATTTCTTGTACTTGCTAACTTTGCGACCTCGGGCAGCTATGTTACCATGGAGGAACCACACAAGATTTGACTTTATAGACTAGAACTGAAGTCGCGCCAACTGCTTAACTCAAAATATAGCCAAGAAAGTAGCTCTCAAGCCGAGAAACGGGATCGACCATAAGCACTACCGTGAAATTACGTACAATATTCAAATTTCTTGTGCTTGCTAACTTTGCGACCTCGGGCAGCTATGTTACCATGGAGGAACCACACAAGATTTGACTTTATAGGCTAGAACTGAAGTCGCGCCAACTGCTTAACTCAAAATATAGTCAAGAAAGTAGCTCTCAAGCCAAGAAACGGGATCGACCATAAGCACTAATGTGAAATTACATACAATTTTCAAATTTCTTGTACTTGCTAACTTTGCGACCTCGGGCAGCTATGTTACCATGGAGGAACCACACAAGATTTGACTTTATAGGCTAGAACTGAAGTCGCGCCAACTGCTTAACTCAAAATACAGTCAAGAAAGTAGCTCTCAAGCCGAGAAACGGGACCGACCATAAGCACTAATGTGAAATTACATACAATTTTCAAATTTCTTGTACTTGCTAACTTTGCGACCTCGGGCAGCTGTGTTACCATGGAGGAACCACACAAGATTTGACTTTATAGGCTAGAACTGAAGTTGCGCCAACTGCTTAACTCAAAATACAGTCAAGAAATTAGCTCTCAAGCCGAGAAATGGGATCGACCATAAGCACTACCGTGAAATTACGTACAATTTTCAAATTTCTTGTACTTGCTAACTTTGCGACCTCGGGCAGCTATGTTACCATGGAGGAACCACACAAGATTTGACTTTATAGGCTAGAACTGAAGTCGCGCCAACTGCTTAACTCAAAATACAGTCAAGAAAGTAGCTCTCAAGCCGAGAAACGGGACCGACCATAAGCACTAATGTGAAATTACATACAATTTTCAAATTTCTTGTACTTGCTAACTTTGCGACCTCGGGCAGCTATGTTACCATGGAGGAACCACACAAGATTTGACTTTATAGGCTAGAACTGAAGTCGCGCCAACTGCTTAACTCAAAATACAGTCAAGAAAGTAGCTCTCAAGCCGAGAAACGGAATCGACCATAGGCACTACCGTGAAATTACGTACAATTTTCAAATTTCTTGTACTTGCTAACTTTGCGACCTCGGGCAGCTATGTTACCATGGAGGAACCACACAAGATTTGACTTTATAGGCTAGAACTGAAGTCGCGCCAACTGCTTAACTCAAAATACAGTCAAGAAAGTAGCTCTCAAGCCGAGAAACGGGACCGACCATAAGCACTAATGTGAAATTACATACAATTTTCAAATTTCTTGTACTTGCTAACTTTGCGACCTCGGGCAGCTATGTTACAATGGAGGAACCACACAAGATTTGACTTTATAGGCTAGAACTGAAGTTGCGCCAACTGTTTAACTCAAAATACAGTCAAGAAAGTAGCTCTCAAGCCGAGAAACGGGATCGACCATAAGCACTAATGTGAAATTACATACAATTTTCAAATTTCTTGTACTTGCTAACTTTGCGACCTCGGGCAGCTATGTTACCATGGAGGAACCACACAAGATTAGACTTTATAGGCTAGAACTGAAGTCGCGCCAACTGCTTAACTCAAAATACAGTCAAGAAAGTAGCTCTCAAGCCGAGAAACGGGACCGACCATAAGCACTAATGTGAAATTACATACAATTTTCAAATTTCTTGTACTTGCTAACTTTGCGACCTCGGGCAGCTATGTTACCATGGAGGAACCACACAAGATTTGACTTTATAGGCTAGAACTGAAGTTGCGCCAACTGCTTAACTCAAAATACAGTCAAGAAATTAGCTCTCAAGCCGAGAAACGGGATCGACCATAAGCACTACCGTGAAATTACGTACAATTTTCAAATTTCTTGTACTTGCTAACTTTGCGACCTCGGGCAGCTATGTTACCATGGAGGAACCACACAAGATTTGACTTTATAGGCTAGAACTGAAGTCGCGCCAACTGCTTAACTCAAAATACAGTCAAAAAAGTAGCTCTCAAGCCGAGAAACGGGACCGACCATAAGCACTAATGTGAAATTACATACAATTTTCAAATTTCTTGTACTTGCTAACTTTGCGACCTCGGGCAGTTATGTTACCATGGAGGAACCACACAAGATTTGACTTTATAGACTAGAACTGAAGTCGCGCCAACTGCTTAACTCAAAATATAGTCAAGAAAGTAGCTCTCAAGCCGAGAAACGGGATCGACCATAAGCACTAATGTGAAATTACATACAATTTTCAAATTTCTTGTACTTGCTAACTTTGCGACCTCGGGCAGCTATGATACCATGGAGGAACCACACAAGATTTGACTTTATAGGCTAGAACTGAAATCGCGCCAACTGCTTAACTCAAAATACAATCAAGAAAGTAGCTCTCAAGCCGAGAAACGGGACCGACCATAAGCACTAATGTGAAATTACATACAATTTTCAAATTTCTTGTACTTGCTAACTTTGCGACCTCGGGCAGCTATGTTACCATGGAGGAACCACACAAGATTTGACTTTATAGGCTAGAACTGAAGTCGCGCCAACTGCTTAACTCAAAATACAGTCAAGAAAGTAGCTCTCAAGCCGAGAAACGATACCGACCATAAGCACTAATGTGAAATTACATACAATTTTCAAATTTCTTGTACTTGCTAACTTTGCGACCTCGGGCAGCTATGTTACCATGGAGGAACCACACAAGATTTGACTTTATAGGCTAGAACTGAAGTTGCGCCAACTGCTTAACTCAAAATACAGTCGAGAAAGTAGCTCTGAAGCCGAGAAACGGGATCGACCATAAGCACTAATGTGAAATTACATACAATTTTCAAATTTCTTGTACTTGCTAACTTTGCGACCTCGGGCAGCTATGTTACCATGGAGGAACCACACAAGATTTGACTTTATAGGCTAGAACTGAAGTCGCGCCAACTGCTTAACTCAAAATACAGTCAAGAAAGTAGCTCTCAAGCCGAGAAACGGGACCGACCATAAGCACTACCGTGAAATTACGTACAATATTCAAATTTCTTGTGCTTGCTAACTTTGCGACCTCGGGCAGCTATGTTACCATGGAGGAACCACACAAGATTTGACTTTATAGGCTAGAACTGAAGTCGCGCCAACTGCTTAACTCAAAATATAGTCAAGAAAGTAGCTCTCAAGCCAAGAAACGGGATCGACCATAAGCACTAATGTGAAATTACATACAATTTTCAAATTTCTTGTACTTGCTAACTTTGCGACCTCGGGCAGCTATGTTACCATGGAGGAACCACACAAGATTTGACTTTATAGGCTAGAACTGAAGTCGCGCCAACTGCTTAACTCAAAATACAGTCAAGAAAGTAGCTCTCAAGCCGAGAAACGGGACCGACCATAAGCACTAATGTGAAATTACATACAATTTTCAAATTTCTTGTACTTGCTAACTTTGCGACCTCGGGCAGCTATGTTACCATGGAGGAACCACACAAGTTTTGACTTTATAGGCTAGAACTGAAGTTGCGCCAACTGCTTAACTCAAAATACAGTCAAGAAATTAGCTCTCAAGCCGAGAAACGGGATCGACCATAAGCACTACCGTGAAATTACGTACAATTTTCAAATTTCTTGTACTTGCTAACTTTGCGACCTCGGGCAGCTATGTTACCATGGAGGAACCACACAAGATTTGACTTTATAGGCTAGAACTGAAGTCGCGCCAACTGCTTAACTCAAAATACAGTCAAGAAAGTAGCTCTCAAGCCGAGAAACGGGATCGACCATAAGCACTACCGTGAAATTACGTACAATTTTCAAATTTCTTGTACTTGCTAACTTTGCGACCTCGGGCAGCTATGTTACCATGGAGGAACCACACAAGATTTGACTTTCTAGACTAGAACTGAAGTCGCGCCAACTGCTTAACTCAAAATATAGTCAAGAAAGTAGCTCTCAAGCCGAGAAACGGGATCGACCATAAGCACTACCGTGAAATTACGTACAATATTCAAATTTCTTGTGCTTGCTAACTTTGCGACCTCGGGCAGCTATGTTACCATGGAGGAACCACACAAGATTTGACTATATAGGCTAGAACTGAAGTCGCGCCAACTGCTTAACTCAAAATATAGTCAAGAAAGTAGCTCTCAAGCCAAGAAACGGGATCGACCATAAGCACTAATGTGAAATTACATACAATTTTCAAATTTCTTGTACTTGCTAACTTTGCGACCTCGGGCAGCTATGTTACCATGGAGGAACCACACAAGATTTGACTTTATAGGCTAGAACTGAAGTCGCGCCAACTGCTTAACTCAAAATACAGTCAAGAAAGTAGCTCTCAAGCCGAGAAACGGGACCGACCATAAGCACTAATGTGAAATTACATACAATTTTCAAATTTCTTGTACTTGCTAACTTTGCGACCTCGGGCAGCTATGTTACCATGGAGGAACCACACAAGATTTGACTTTATAGGCTAGAACTGAAGTTGCGCCAACTGCTTAACTCAAAATACAGTCAAGAAAGTAGCTCTCAAGCCGAGAAACGGGACCGACCATAAGCACTAATGTGAAATTACATACAATTTTCAAATTTCTTGTACTTGCTAACTTTGCGAACTCGGGCAGCTATGTTACCATGGAGGAACCACACAAGATTTGACTTTATAGGCTAGAACTGAAGTCGCGCCAACTGCTTAACTCAAAATACAGTCAAGAAAGTAGCTCTCAAGCCGAGAAACGGGACCGACCATAAGCACTAATGTGAAATTACATACAATTTTCAAATTTCTTGTACTTTCTAACTTTGCGACCTCGGGCAGCTATGTTACCATGGAGGAACCACACAAGATTTGACTTTATAGGCTAGAACTGGAGTTGCGCCAACTGCTTAACTCAAAATACAGTCAAGAAAGTAGCTCTCAAGCCGAGAAACGGGATCGACCATAAGCACTAATGTGAAATTACATACAATTTTCAAATTTCTTGTACTTGCTAACTTTGCGACCTCGGGCAGCTATGTTACCATGGAGGAACCACACAAGATTAGACTTTATAGGCTAGAACTGAAGTCGCGCCAGCTGCTTAACTCAAAATACAGTCAAGAAAGTAGCTCTCAAGCCGAGAAACGGGACCGACCATAAGCACTAATGTGAAATTACATACAATTTTCAAATTTCTTGTACTTGCTAACTTTGCGACCTCGGGCAGCTATGTTACCATGGAGGAACCACACAAGATTTGACTTTATAGGCTAGAACTGAAGTTGCGCCAACTGCTTAACTCAAAATACAGTCAAGAAATTAGCTCTCAAGCCGAGAAACGGGATCGACCATAAGCACTAATGTGAAATTACATACAATTTTCAAATTTCTTGTACTTGCTAACTTTGCGACCTCGGGCAGCTATGTTACCATGGAGGAACCACACAAGATTTGACTTTATAGGCTAGAACTGAAGTCGCGCCAACTGCTTAACTCAAAATACAGTCAAGAAAGTAGCTCTCAAGCCGAGAAACGGGATCGACCATAACCACTACCGTGAAATTACGTACAATTTTCAAATTTCTTGTACTTGCTAATTTTGCGACCTCGGGCAGCTATGTTACCATGGAGGAACCACACAAGATTTGACTTTATAGACTAGAACTGAAGTCGCGCCAACTGCTTAACTCAAAATATAGTCAAGAAAGTAGCTCTCAAGCCGAGAAACGGGATCGACCATAAGCACTACCGTGAAATTACGTACAATATTCAAATTTCTTGTGCTTGCTAACTTTGCGACCTCGGGCAGCTATGTTACCATGGAGGAACCACACAAGATTTGACTTTATAGGCTAGAACTGAAGTCGCGCCAACTGCTTAACTCAAAATATAGTCAAGAAAGTAGCTCTCAAGCCAAGAAATGGGATCGACCATAAGCACTAATGTGAAATTACATACAATTTTCAAATTTCTTGTACTTGCTAACTTTGCGACCTCGGGCAGCTATGTTACCATGGAGGAACCACACAAGATTTGACTTTATAGGCTAGAACTGAAGTCGCGCCAACTGCTTAACTCAAAATACAGTCAAGAAAGTAGCTCTCAAGCCGAGAAACGGGACCGACACACTAATGTGAAATTACATACAATTTTCAAATTTCTTGTACTTGCTAACTTTCCGACCTCGGGCAGCTATGTTACCATGGAGGAACCACACAAGTTTTGACTTTATAGGCTAGAACTGAAGTTGCGCCAACTGCTTAACTCAAAATACAGTCAAGAAATTAGCTCTCAAGCCGAGAAACGGGATCGACCATAAGCACTACCGTGAAATTACGTACAATTTTCAAATTTCTTGTACTTGCTAACTTTGCGACCTCGGGCAGCTATGTTACCATGAAGGAACCACACAAGATTTGACTTTATAGGCTAGAACTGAAGTCGCGCCAACTGCTTAACTCAAAATACAGTCAATAAAGTAGCTCTCAAGCCGAGAAACGGGATCGACCATAAGCACTACCGTGAAATTACGTACAATTTTCAAATTTCTTGTACTTGCTAACTTTGCGACCTCGGGCAGCTATGTTACCATGGAGGAACCACACAAGATTTGACTTTATAGACTAGAACTGAAGTCGCGCCAACTGCTTAACTCAAAATATAGTCAAGAAAGTAGCACTCAAGCCGGGAAACGGGATCGACCATAAGCACTACCGTGAAATTACGTACAATATTCAAATTTCTTGTGCTTGCTAACTTTGCGACCTCGGGCAGCTATGTTACCATGGAGGAACCACACAAGATTTGACTTTATAGGCTAGAACTGAAGTCGCGCCAACTGCTTAACTCAAAATATAGTCAAGAAAGTAGCTCTCAAGCCAAGAAACGGGATCGACCATAAGCACTAATGTGAAATTACATACAATTTTCAAATTTCTTGTACTTGCTAACTTTGCGACCTCGGGCAGCTATGTTACCATGGAGGAACCACACAAGATTTGACTTTATAGGCTAGAACTGAAGTCGCGCCAACTGCTTAACTCAAAATACAGTCAAGAAAGTAGCTCTCAAGCCGAGAAACGGGACCGACCATAAACACTAATGTGAAATTACATACAATTTTCAAATTTCTTGTACTTGCTAACTTTGCGACCTCGGGCAGCTATGTTACCATGGAGGAACCACACAAGATTTGACTTTATAGGCTAGAACTGAAGTCGCGCCAACTGCTTAACTCAAAATACAGTCAAGAAAGTAGCTCTCAAGCCGAGAAACGGGATCGACCATAAGCACTACCGTGAAATTACGTACAATTTTCAAATTTCTTGTACTTGCTAACTTTGCGACCTCGGGCAGCTATGTTACCATGGAGGAACCACACAAGATTTGACTTTATAGGCTAGAACTGAAGTCGCGCCAACTGCTTAACTCAAAATACAGTCAAGAAAGTAGCTCTCAAGCCGAGAAACGGGACCGACCATAAGCACTAATCTGAAATTACATACAATTTTCAAATTTCTTGTACTTGCTAACTTTGCGACCTCGGGCAGCTATGTTACCATGGAGGAACCACACAAGATTTGACTTTATAGGCTAGAACTGAAGTTGCGCCAACTGCTTAACTCAAAATACAGTCAAGAAAGTAGCTCTCAAGCCGAGAAACGGGATCGACCATAAGCACTAATGTGAAATTACATACAATTTTCAAATTTCTTGTACTTGCTAATTTTGCGACCTCGGGCAGCTATGTTACCATGGAGGAACCACACAAGATTAGACTTTATAGGCTAGAACTGAAGTCGCGCCAACTGCTTAACTCAAAATACAGTCAAGAAAGTAGCTCTCAAACCGAGAAACGGGACCGACCATAAGCACTAATGTGAAATTACATACAATTTTCAAATTTCTTGTACTTGCTAACTTTGCGATCTCGGGCAGCTATGTTACCATGGAGGAACCACACAAGATTTGACTTTATAGGCTAGAACTGAAGTTGCGCCAACTGCTTAACTCAAAATACAGTCAAGAAATTAGCTCTCAAGCCGAGAAACGGGATCGACCATAAGCACTACCGTGAAATTACGTACAATTTTAAAATTTCTTGTACTTGCTAACTTTGCGACCTCGGGCAGCTATGTTACCATGGAGGAACCACACAAGATTTGACTTTATAGGCTAGAACTGAAGTCGCGCCAACTGCTTAACTCAAAATACAGTCAAAAAAGTAGCTCTCAAGCCGAGAAACGGGACCGACCATAAGCACTAATGTGAAATTACATACAATTTTCAAATTTCTTGTACTTGCTAACTTTGCGACCTCGGGCAGCTATGTTACCATGGAGGAACCACACAAGATTTGACTTTATAGGCTAGAACTGAAGTCGCGCCAACTGCTTAACTCAAAATATAGTCAAGAAAGTAGCTCTCAAGCCGAGAAACGGGACCGACCATAAGCACTGATGTGAAATTACATACAATTTTCAAATTTCTTGTACA
The DNA here is from genome assembly GCA_958301585.1 of Merodon equestris. NCBI lineage: Eukaryota > Metazoa > Arthropoda > Insecta > Diptera > Syrphidae > Merodon > Merodon equestris. Next base: position 32,283,429 of record OY284417.1, on the reverse strand, counting down.
TACTTGCTAACTTTGCGACCTCGGGCAGCTATGTTACCATGGAGGAACCACACAAGATTTGACTTTATAGGCTAGAACTGAAGTCGCGCCAACTGCTTAACTCAAAATACAGTCAAGAAAGTAGCTCTCAAGCCGAGAAACGGGATCGAATATAAGCACTAATGTGAAATTACATACAATTTTCAAATTTCTTGTACTTGCTAACTTTGCGACCTCGGGCAGCTATGTTACCATGGAGGAACCACACAAGATTTGACTTTATAGGCTAGAACTGAAGTCGCGCCAACTGCTTAACTCAAAAGATAGTCAAGAAAGTAGCTCTCAAGCCGAGAAACGGGACCGACCATAAGCACTGATGTGAAATTACATACAATTTTCAAATTTCTTGTACTTGCTAACTTTGCGACCTCGGGCAGCTATGTTACCATGGAGGAACCACACAAGATTTGACTTTATAGGCTAGAACTGAAGTCGCGCCAACTACTTAACTCAAAATACAGTCAAGAAAGTAGCTCTCAAGCCGAGAAACGGGATCGACCATAAGCACTAATGTGAAATTACATACAATTTTCAAATTTCTTGTACTTGCTAACTTTGCGACCTCGGGCAGCTATGTTACCATGGAGGAACCACACAAGATTTGACTTTATAGGCTAGAACTGAAGTTGCGCCAACTGCTTAACTCAAAATACAGTCAAGAAAGTAGCTCTCAAGCCGAGAAACGGGACCGAACATAAGCACTAATGTGAAATTACATACAATTTTCAAATTTCTTGTACTTGCTAACTTTGCGACCTCGGGCAGCTATGTTACCATGGAGGAACCACACGAGATTTGACTTTATAGACTAGAACTGAAGTCGCGCCAACTGCTTAACTCAAAATATAGTCAAGAAAGTAGCTCTCAAGCCGAGAAACGGGACCGACCATAAGCACTAATGTGAAATTACATACAATTTTCAAATTTCTTGTACTTGCTAACTTTTCGACCTCGGGCAGCTATGTTACCATGGAGGAACCACACAAGATTTGACTTTATAGGCTAGAACTGAAGTTGCGCCAACTGCTTAACTCAAAATACAGTCAAGAAAGTAGCTCTCAAGCCGAGAAACGGGATCGACCATAAGCACTACCCTGAAATTACGTACAATTTTCAAATTTCTTGTACTTGCTAAATTTGCGACCTTGGGCAGCTATGTTACCATGGAGGAACCACACAAGATTTGACTTTATAGGCTAGAACTGAAGTCGCGCCAACTGCTTAACTCAAAATACAGTCAAGAAAGTAGCTCTCAAGCCGAGAAACGGGACCGACCATAAGCACTAATGTGAAATTACATACAATTTTCAAATTTCTTGTACGTGCTAACTTTGCGACCTCGGGCAGCTATGTTACCATGGAGGAACCACACAAGATTTGACTTTATAGGCTAGAACTGAAGTTGCGCCAACTGCTTAACTCAAAATACAGTCAAGAAAGTAGCTCTCAAGCCGAGAAACGGGACCGACCATAAGCACTAATGTGAAATTACATACAATTTTCAAATTTCTTGTACTTGCTAACTTTGCGACCTCGGGCAGCTATGTTACCATGGAGGAACCACACAAGATTTGACTTTATAGACTAGAACTGAAGTCGCGCCAACTGCCTAACTCAAAATATAGTCAAGAAAGTAGCTCTCAAGCCGAGAAACGGGATCGACCATAAGCACTACCGTGAAATTACGTACAATATTCAAATTTCTTGTGCTTGCTAAATTTGCGACCTCGGGCAGCTATGTTACCATGGAGGAACCACACAAGATTTGACTTTATATTCTAGAACTGAAGTCGCGCCAACTGCTTAACTCAAAATATAGTCAAGAAAGTAGCTCTCAAGCCAAGAAACGGGATCGACCATAAGCACTAATGTGAAATTACATACAATTTTCAAATTTCTTGTACTTGCTAACTTTGCGACCTCGGGCAGCTATGTTACCATGGAGGAACCACACAAGATTTGACTTTATAGGCTAGAACTGAAGTCGCGCCAACTGCTTAACTCAAAATACAGTCAAGAAATTAGCTCTCAAGCCGAGAAACGGGATCGACCATAAGCACTACCGTGAAATTACGTACAATTTTCAAATTTCTTGTACTTGCTAACTTTGCGACCTCGGGCAGCTATGTTACCATGGAGGAACCACACAAGATTTGACTTTATAGGCTAGAACTGAAGTCGCGCCAACTGCTTAACTCAAAATACAGTCAAGAAAGTAGCTCTCAAGCCGAGAAACGGGACCGGCCATAAGCACTAATGTGAAATTACATACAATTTTCAAATTTCTTGTACTTGCTAACTTTGCGACCTCGGGCAGCTATGTTACCATGGAGGAACCACACAAGATTTGACTTTATAGGCTAGAACTGAAGTCGCGCCAACTGCTTAACTCAAAATACAGTCAAGAAAGTAGCTCTCAAGCCGAGAAACGGGATCGACCATAAGCACTACCGTGAAATTACGTACAATTTTCAAATTTCTTGTACTTGCTAACTTTGCGACCTCGGGCAGCTATGTTACCATGGAGGATCCACACAAGATTTGACTTTATAGGCTAGAACTGAAGTCGCGCCAACTGCTTAACTCAAAATACAGTCAAGAAAGTAGCTCTCAAGCCGAGAAACGGGACCGACCATAAGCACTAATGTGAAATTACATACAATTTTCAAATTTCTTGTACTTGCTAACTTTGCGACCTCGGGCAGCTATGTTACCATGGAGGAACCACACAAGATTTGACTTTATAGGCTAGAACTGAAGTTGCGCCAACTGCTTGACTCAAAATACAGTCAAGAAAGTAGCTCTCAAGCCGAGAAACGGGATCGACCATAAGCACTAATGTGAAATTACATACACTTTTCAAATTTCTTGTACTTGCTAATTTTGCGACCTCGGGCAGCTATGTTACCATGGAGGAACCACACAAGATTAGACTTTATAGGCTAGAACTGAAGTCGCGCCAACTGCTTAACTCAAAATACAGTCAAGAAATTAGCTCTCAAGCCGAGAAACGGGATCGACCATAAGCACTACCGTGAAATTACGTACAATTTTAAAATTTCTTGTACTTGCTAACTTTGCGACCTCGGGCAGCTATGTTACCATGGATGAACCACACAAGATTTGACTTTATAGGCTAGAACTGAAGTCGCGCCAACTGCTTAACTCAAAATACAGTCAAAAAAGTAGCTCTCAAGCCGAGAAACGGGACCGACCATAAGCACTAATGTGAAATTACATACAATTTTCAAATTTCTTGTACTTGCTAACTTTGCGACCTCGGGCAGCTATGTTACCATGGAGGAACCACACAAGATTTGACTTTATAGGCTAGAACTGAAGTCGCGCCAACTGCTTAACTCAAAATACAGTCAAGAAAGTAGCTCTCAAGCCGAGAAACGGGATCGACCATAAGCACTAATGTGAAATTACATACAATTTTCAAATTTCTTGTACTTGCTAACTTTGCGACCTCGGGCAGCTATGTTACCATGGAGGAACCACACAAGATTTGACTTTATAGGCTAGAACTGGAGTTGCGCCAACTGCTTAACTCAAAATACAGTCAAGAGAGTAGCTCTCAAGCCGAGAAACGGGACCGACCATAAGCACTAATGTGAAATTACATACAATTTTCAAATTTCTTGTACTTGCTAACTTTGCGACCTCGGGCAGCTATGTTACCATGGAGGAACCACACAAGATTTGACTTTATAGGCTAGAACTGAAGTCGCGCCAACTGCTTAACTCAAAATACAGTCAAGAAAGTAGCTCTCAAGCCGAGAAACGGGATCGACCATAAGCACTACCGTGAAATTACGTACAATTTTCAAATTTCTTGTACTTGCTAACTTTGCGACCTCGGGCAGCTATGTTACCATGGAGGAACCACACAAGATTTGACTTTATAGACTAGAACTGAAGTCGCGCCAACTGCTTAACTCAAAATACAGTCAAGAAAGTAGCTCTCAAGCCGAGAAACGGGACCGAACATAAGCACTAATGTGAAATTACATACAATTTTCAAATTTCTTGTACTTGCTAACTTTGCGACCTCGGGCAGCTATGTTACCATGGAGGAACCACACAAGATTTGACTTTATAGACTAGAACTGAAGTCGCGCCAACTGCTTAACTCAAAATATAGTCAAGAAAGTAGCTCTCAAGCCGAGAAACGGGACCGACCATAAGCACTAATGTGAAATTACATACAATTTTCAAATTTCTTGTACTTGCTAACTTTTCGACCTCGGGCAGCTATGTTACCATGGAGGAACCACACAAGATTTGACTTTATAGGCTAGAACTGAAGTTGCGCCAACTGCTTAACTCAAAATACAGTCAAGAAAGTAGCTCTCAAGCCGAGAAACGGGATCGACCATAAGCACTACCGTGAAATTACGTACAATTTTCAAATTTCTTGTACTTGCTAAATTTGCGACCTCGGGCAGCTATGTTACCATGGAGGAACCACACAAGATTTGACTTTATAGGCTAGAACTGAAGTCGCGCCAACTGCTTAACTCAAAATACAGTCAAGAAAGTAGCTCTCAAGCCGAGAAACGGGACCGACCATAAGCACTAATGTGAAATTACATACAATTTTCAAATTTCATGTACTTGCTAACTTTGCGACCTCGGGCAGCTATGTTACCATGGAGGAACCACACAAGATTAGACTTTATAGGCTAGAACTGAAGTCGCGCCAACTGCTTAACTCAAAATACAGTCAAGAAAGTAGCTCTCAAACCGAGAAACGGGACCGACCATAAGCACTAATGTGAAATTACATACAATTTTCAAATTTCTTGTACTTGCTAACTTTGCGATCTCGGGCAGCTATGTTACCATGGAGGAACCACACAAGATTTGACTTTATAGGCTAGAACTGAAGTTGCGCCAACTGCTTAACTCAAAATACAGTCAAGAAATTAGCTCTCAAGCCGAGAAACGGGATCGACCATAAGCACTACCGTGAAATTACGTACAATTTTAAAATTTCTTGTACTTGCTAACTTTGCGACCTCGGGCAGCTATGTTACCATGGAGGAACCACACAAGATTTGACTTTATAGGCTAGAACTGAAGTCGCGCCAACTGCTTAACTCAAAATACAGTCAAAAAAGTAGCTCTCAAGCCGAGAAACGGGACCGACCATAAGCACTAATGTGAAATTACATACAATTTTCAAATTTCTTGTACTTGCTAACTTTGCGACCTCGGGCAGCTATGTTACCATGGAGGAACCACACAAGATTTGACTTTATAGGCTAGAACTGAAGTCGCGCCAACTGCTTAACTCAAAATACAGTCAAGAAAGTAGCTCTCAAGCCGAGAAACGGGATCGACCATAAGCACTAATGTGAAATTACATACAATTTTCAAATTTCTTGTACTTGCTAACTTTGCGACCTCGGGCAGCTATGTTACCATGGAGGAACCACACAAGATTTGACTTTATAGGCTAGAACTGGAGTTGCGCCAACTGCTTAACTCAAAATACAGTCAAGAGAGTAGCTCTCAAGCCGAGAAACGGGACCGACCATAAGCACTAATGTGAAATTACATACAATTTTCAAATTTCTTGTACTTGCTAACTTTGCGACCTCGGGCAGCTATGTTACCATGGAGGAACCACACAAGATTTGACTTTATAGGCTAGAACTGAAGTCGCGCCAACTGCTTAACTCAAAATACAGTCAAGAAAGTAGCTCTCAAGCCGAGAAACGGGACCGAACATAAGCACTAATGTGAAATTACATACAATTTTCAAATTTCTTGTACTTGCTAACTTTGCGACCTCGGGCAGCTATGTTACCATGGAGGAACCACACAAGATTTGACTTTATAGACTAGAACTGAAGTCGCGCCAACTGCTTAACTCAAAATATAGTCAAGAAAGTAGCTCTCAAGCCGAGAAACGGGACCGACCATAAGCACTAATGTGAAATTACATACAATTTTCAAATTTCTTGTACTTGCTAACTTTTCGACCTCGGGCAGCTATGTTACCATGGAGGAACCACACAAGATTTGACTTTATAGGCTAGAACTGAAGTTGCGCCAACTGCTTAACTCAAAATACAGTCAAGAAAGTAGCTCTCAAGCCGAGAAACGGGATCGACCATAAGCACTACCGTGAAATTACGTACAATTTTCAAATTTCTTGTACTTGCTAAATTTGCGACCTCGGGCAGCTATGTTACCATGGAGGAACCACACAAGATTTGACTTTATAGGCTAGAACTGAAGTCGCGCCAACTGCTTAACTCAAAATACAGTCAAGAAAGTAGCTCTCAAGCCGAGAAACGGGACCGACCATAAGCACTAATGTGAAATTACATACAATTTTCAAATTTCATGTACTTGCTAACTTTGCGACCTCGGGCAGCTATGTTACCATGGAGGAACCACACAAGATTAGACTTTATAGGCTAGAACTGAAGTCGCGCCAACTGCTTAACTCAAAATACAGTCAAGAAAGTAGCTCTCAAACCGAGAAACGGGACCGACCATAAGCACTAATGTGAAATTACATACAATTTTCAAATTTCTTGTACTTGCTAACTTTGCGATCTCGGGCAGCTATGTTACCATGGAGGAACCACACAAGATTTGACTTTATAGGCTAGAACTGAAGTTGCGCCAACTGCTTAACTCAAAATACAGTCAAGAAATTAGCTCTCAAGCCGAGAAACGGGATCGACCATAAGCACTACCGTGAAATTACGTACAATTTTAAAATTTCTTGTACTTGCTAACTTTGCGACCTCGGGCAGCTATGTTACCATGGAGGAACCACACAAGATTTGACTTTATAGGCTAGAACTGAAGTCGCGCCAACTGCTTAACTCAAAATACAGTCAAAAAAGTAGCTCTCAAGCCGAGAAACGGGACCGACCATAAGCACTAATGTGAAATTACATACAATTTTCAAATTTCTTGTACTTGCTAACTTTGCGACCTCGGGCAGCTATGTTACCATGGAGGAACCACACAAGATTTGACTTTATAGGCTAGAACTGAAGTCGCGCCAACTGCTTAACTCAAAATACAGTCAAGAAAGTAGCTCTCAAGCCGAGAAACGGGATCGACCATAAGCACTAATGTGAAATTACATACAATTTTCAAATTTCTTGTACTTGCTAACTTTGCGACCTCGGGCAGCTATGTTACCATGGAGGAACCACACAAGATTTGACTTTATAGGCTAGAACTGGAGTTGCGCCAACTGCTTAACTCAAAATACAGTCAAGAGAGTAGCTCTCAAGCCGAGAAACGGGACCGACCATAAGCACTAATGTGAAATTACATACAATTTTCAAATTTCTTGTACTTGCTAACTTTGCGACCTCGGGCAGCTATGTTACCATGGAGGAACCACACAAGATTTGACTTTATAGGCTAGAACTGAAGTCGCGCCAACAGCTTAACTCAAAATACAGTCAAGAAAGTAGCTCTCAAGCCGAGAAACGGGATCGACCATAAGCACTACCGTGAAATTACGTACAATTTTCAAATTTCTTGTACTTGCTAACTTTGCGACCTCGGGCAGCTATGTTACCATGGAGGAACCACACAAGATTTGACTTTATAGGCTAGAACTGAAGTCGCGCCAACTGCTTAACTCAAAATACAGTCAAGAAAGTAGCTCTCAAGCCGAGAAACGGGACCGAACATAAGCACTAATGTGAAATTACATACAATTTTCAAATTTCTTGTACTTGCTAACTTTGCGACCTCGGGCAGCTATGTTACCATGGAGGAACCACACAAGATTTGACTTTATAGACTAGAACTGAAGTCGCGCCAACTGCTTAACTCAAAATACAGTCAAGAAAGTAGCTCTCAAGCCGAGAAACGGGATCGACCATAAGCGCTACCGTGAAATTACGTACAATTTTCAAATTTCTTGTACTTGCTAACTTTGCGACCTCGGGCAGCTATGTTACCATGGAGGAACCACACAAGATTTGACTTTATAGGCTAGAACTGAAGTCGCGCCAACTGCTTAACTCAAAATACAGTCAAGAAAGTAGCTCTCAAGCCGAGAAACGGGATCGACCATAAGCGCTACCGTGAAATTACGTACAATTTTCAAATTTCTTGTACTTGCTAACTTTGCGACCTCGGGCAGCTATGTTACCATGGAGGAACCACACAAGATTTGACTTTATAGACTAGAACTGAAGTTGCGCCAACTGCTTAACTCAAAATACAGTCAAGAAAGTAGCTCTCAAGCCGAGAAACGGGATCGACCATAAGCACTACCGTGAAATTACGTACAATTTTCAAATTTCTTGTACTTGCTAAATTTGCGACCTCGGGCAGCTATGTTACCATGGAGGAACCACACAAGATTTGACTTTATAGGCTAGAACTGAAGTCGCGCCAACTGCTTAACTCAAAATATAGTCAAGAAAGTAGCTCTCAAGCCAACAAACGGGATCGACCATAAGCACTAATGTGAAATTACATACAATTTTCAAATTTCTTGTACTTGCTAACTTTGCGACCTCGGGCAGCTATGTTACCATGGAGGAAGCACACAAGATTTGACTTTATAGGCTAGAACTGAAGTCGCGCCAACTGCTTAACTCAAAATACAGTCAAGAAAGTAGCTCTCAAGCCGAGAAACGGGATCGACCATAAGCGCTACCGTGAAATTACGTACAATTTTCAAATTTCTTGTACTTGCTAACTTTGCGACCTCGGGCAGCTATGTTACCATGGAGGAACCACACAAGATTTGACTTTATAGGCTAGAACTGAAGTCGCGCCAACTGCTTAACTCAAAATACAGTCAAGAAAGTAGCTCTCAAGCCGAGAAACGGGATCGACCATAAGCGCTACCGTGAAATTACGTACAATTTTCAAATTTCTTGTACTTGCTAACTTTGCGACCTCGGGCAGCTATGTTACCATGGAGGAACCACACAAGATTTGACTTTATAGACTAGAACTGAAGTCGCGCCAACTGCTTAACTCAAAATATAGTCAAGAAAGTAGCTCTCAAGCCGAGAAACGGGATCGACCATAAGCACTACCGTGAAATTACGTACAATATTCAAATTTCTTGTGCTTGCTAACTTTGCGACCTCGGGCAGCTATGTTACCATGGAGGAACCACACAAGATTTGACTTTATAGGCTAGAACTGAAGTCGCGCCAACTGCTTAACTCAAAATATAGTCAAGAAAGTAGCTCTCAAGCCAAGATACGGGATCGACCATAAGCACTAATGTGAAATTACATACAATTTTCAAATTTCTTGTACTTGCTAACTTTGCGACCTCGGGCAGCTATGTTACCATTGAGGAACCACACAAGATTTGACTTTATAGGCTAGAACTGAAGTCGCGCCAACTGCTTAACTCAAAATACAGTCAAGAAAATAGCTCTCAAGCCGAGAAACGGGACCGACCATAAGCACTAATGTGAAATTACATACAATTTTCAAATTTCTTGTACTTGCTAACTTTGCGACCTCGGGCAGCTATGTTACCATGGAGGAACCACACAAGATTTGACTTTATAGGCTAGAACTGAAGTTGCGCCAACTGCTTAACTCAAAATACAGTCAAGAAATTAGCTCTCAAGCCGAGAAACGGGATCGTCCATAAGCACTACCGTGAAATTACGTACAATTTTAAAATTTCTTGTACTTGCTAACTTTGCGACCTCGGGCAGCTATGTTACCATGGAGGAACCACACAAGATTTGACTTTATAGGCTAGAACTGAAGTCGCGCCAACTGCTTAACTCAAAATACAGTCAAGAAAGTAGCTCTCAAGCCGAGAAACGGGACCGACCATAAGCACTAATGTGAAATTACATACAATTTTCAAATTTCTTGTACTTGCTAACTTTGCGACCTCGGGCAGCTATGTTACCATGGAGGAACCACACAAGATTTGACTTTATAGGCTAGAACTGAAGTCGCGCCAACTGCTTAACTCAAAATACAGTCAAGAAAGTAGCTCTCAAGCCGAGAAACGGGATCGACCATAAGCACTACCGTGAAATTACGTACAATTTTCAAATTTCTTGTACTTGCTAACTTTGCGACCTCGGGCAGCTATGTTACCATGGAGGAACCACACAAGATTTGACTTTATAGGCTAGAACTGAAGTCGCGCCAACTGCTTAACGCAAAATACAGTCAAGAAAGTAGCTCTCAAGCCGAGAAACGGGACCGACCATAAGCACTAATGTGAAATTACATACAATTTTCAAATTTCTTGTACTTGCTAACTTTGCGACCTCGGGCAGCTATGTTACCATGGAGGAACCACACAAGATTTGACTTTATAGGCTAGAACTGAAGTTGCGCCAACTGCTTAACTCAAAATACAGTCAAGAAAGTAGCTCTCAAGCCGAAAAACGGGATCGACCATAAGCACTAATGTGAAATTACATACAATTTTCAAATTTCTTGTACTTGCTAACTTTGCGACCTCGGGCAGCTATGTTACCATGGAGGAACCACACAAGATTAGACTTTATAGGCTAGAACTGAAGTCGCGCCAACTGCTTAACTCAAAATACAGTCAAGAAAGTAGCTCTCAAGCCGAGAAACGGGACCGACCATAAGCACTAATGTGAAATTACATACAATTTTCAAATTTCTTGTACTTGCTAACTTTGCGACCTCGGGCAGCTATGTTACCATGGAGGAACCACACAAGATTTGACTTAATAGGCTAGAACTGAAGTCGCGCCAACTGCTTAACTCAAAATACAGTCAAGAAATTAGCTCTCAAGCCGAGAAACGGGATCGACCATAAGCACTACCGTGAAATTACGCACAATTTTCAAATTTCTTGTACTTGCTAACTTTGCGACCTCGGGCAGCTATGTTACCATGGAGGAACCACACAAGATTTGACTTTATAGGCTAGAACTGAAGTCGCGCCAACTGCTTAACTCAAAATGCAGTCAAAAAAGTAGCTCTCAAGCCGAGAAACGGGACCGACCATAAGCACTAATGTGAAATTACATACAATTTTCAAATTTCTTGTACTTGCTAACTTTGCGACCTCGGGCAGCTATGTTACCATGGAGGAACCACACAAGATTTGACTTTATAGACTAGAACTGAAGTCGCGCCAACTGCTTAACTCAAAATATAGTCAAGAAAGTAGCTCTCAAGCCGAGAAACGGGATCGACCATAAGCACTAATGTGAAATTACATACAATTTTCAAATTTCTTGTACTTGCTAACTTTGCGACCTCGGGCAGCTATGATACCATGGAGGAACCACACAAGATTTGACTTTATAGGCTAGAACTGAAGTCGCGCCAACTGCTTAACTCAAAATACAATCAAGAAAGTAGCTCTCAAGCCGAGAAACGGGACCGACCATAAGCACTAATGTGAAATTACATACAATTTTCAAATTTCTTGTACTTGCTAACTTTGCGACCTCGGGCAGCTATGTTACCATGGAGGAACCACACAAGATTTGACTTTATAGGCTGAACTGAAGTCGCGCCAACTGCTTAACTCAAAATACAGTCAAGAAAGTAGCTCTCAAGCCGAGAAACGGGACCGACCATAAGCACTAATGTGAAATTACATACAATTTTCAAATTTCTTGTACTTGCTAACTTTGCGACCTCGGGCAGCTATGTTACCATGGAGGAACCACACAAGATTTGACTTTATAGGCTAGAACTGAAGTTGCGCCAACTGCTTAACTCAAAATACAGTCAAGAAAGTAGCTCTGAAGCCGAGAAACGGGATCGACCATAAGCACTAATGTGAAATTACATACAATTTTCAAATTTCTTGTATTTGCTAACTTTGCGACCTCGGGCAGCTATGTTACCATGGAGGAACCACACAAGATTTGACTTTATAGGCTAGAACTGAAGTCGCGCCAACTGCTTAAGTCAAAATACAGTCAAGAAAGTAGCTCTCAAGCCGAGAAACGGGATCGACCATAAGCACTACCGTGAAATTACGTACAATTTTCAAATTTCTTGTACTTGCTAACTTTGCGACCTCGGGCAGCTATGTTACCATGGAGGAACCACACAAGATTTGACTTTATAGACTAGAACTGAAGTCGCGCCAACTGCTTAACTCAAAATATAGTCAAGAAAGTAGCTCTCAAGCCGAGAAACGGGATCGACCATAAGCACTACCGTGAAATTACGTACAATTTTCAAATTTCTTGTACTTGCTAACTTTGCGACCTCGGGCAGCTATGTTACCAGGGAGGAACCACACAAGATTTGACTTTATAGGCTAGAACTGAAGTTGCGCCAACTGCTTAACTCAAAATACAGTCAAGAAAGTAGCTCTGAAGCCGAGGAACGGGATCGACCATAAGCACTAATGTGAAATTACATACAATTTTCAAATTTCTTGTACTTGCTAACTTTGCGACCTCGGGCAGCTATGTTACCATGGAGGAACCACACAAGATTTGACTTTATAGGCTAGAACTGAAGTCGCGCCAACTGCTTAACTCAAAATACAGTCAAGAAAGTAGCTCTCAAGCCGAGAAACGGGATCGACCATAAGCACTACCGTGAAATTACGTACAATTTTCAAATTTCTTGTACTTGCTAAGTTTGCGACCTCGGGCAGCTATGTTACCATGGAGGAACCACACAAGATTTGACTTTATAGGCTAGAACTGAAGTCGCGCCAACTGCCTAACTCAAAATACAGTCAAGAAAGTAGCTCTCAAGCCGAGAAACGGGACCGACCATAAGCACTAATGTGAAATTACATACAATTTTCAAATTTCTTGTACTTGCTAACTTTCCGACCTCGGGCAGCTATGTTACCATGGAGGAACCACACAAGATTTGACTTTATAGGCTAGAACTGAAGTCGCGCCAACTGCTTAACTCAAAATACAGTCAAGAAAGTAGCTCTAAAGCCGAGAAACGGGATCGACCATAAGCACTACCGTGAAATCACGTACAATTTTCAAATTTCTTGTACTTGCTAACTTTGCGACCTCGGGCAGCTATGTTACCATGGAGGAACCACACAAGATTTGACTTTATAGGCTAGAACTGAAGTCGCGCCAACTGCTTAACTCAAAATATAGTCAAGAAAGTAGCTCTCAAGCCGAGAAACGGGACCGACCATAAGCACTGATGTGAAATTACATACAATTTTCAAATTTCTTGTACTTGCTAACTTTGCGACCTCGGGCAGCTATGTTACCATGGAGGAACCACACAAGATTTGACTTTATAGGCTAGAACTGAAGTCGCGCCAACTGCTTAACTCAAAATACAGTCAAGAAAGTAGCTCTCAAGCCGAGAAACGGGATCGACCATAAGCACTACCGTGAAATTACGTACAATTTTCAAATTTCTTGTACTTGCTAAATTTGCGACCTCGGGCAGCTATGTTACCATGGAGGAACCACACAAGATTTGACTTTATAGGCTAGAACTGAAGTCGCGCCAACTGCTTAACTCAAAATACAGTCAAGAAAGTAGCTCTCAAGCCGAGAAACGGGACCGACCATAAGCACTAATGTGAAATTACATACAATTTTCAAATTTCTTGTACTTGCTAACTTTGCGACCTCGGGCAGCTATGTTACCATGGAGGAACCACACAAGATTTGACTTTATAGACTAGAACTGAAGTCGCGCCAACTGCTTAACTCAAAATATAGTCAAGAAAGTAGCTCTCAAGCCGAGAAACGGGACCGACCATAAGCACTAATGTGAAATTACATACAATTTTCAAATTTCTTGTACTTGCTAACTTTCCGACCTCGGGCAGCTATGTTACCATGGAGGAACCACACAAGATTTGACTTTATAGGCTAGAACTGAAGTTGCGCCAACTGCTTAACTCAAAATACAGTCAAGAAAGTAGCTCTCAAGCCGAGAAACGGGATCGACCATAAGCACTACCGTGAAATTACGTACAATTTTCTAATTTCTTGTACTTGCTAAATTTGCGACCTCGGGCAGCTATGTTACCATGGAGGAACCACACAAGATTTGACTTTATAGGCTAGAACTGAAGTCGCGCCAACTGCTTAACTCAAAATACAGTCAAGAAAGTAGCTCTCAAGCCGAGAAACGGGACCGACCATAAGCACTAATGTGAAATTACATACAATTTTCAAATTTCTTGTACTTGCTAACTTTGCGACCTCGGGCAGCTATGTTACCATGGAGGAACCACACAAGATTTGACTTTATAGGCTAGAACTGAAGTTGCGCCAACTGCTTAACTCAAAATACAGTCAAGAAAGTAGCTCTCAAGCCGAGAAACGGGATCGACCATAAGCACTACCGTGAAATTACGTACAATTTTCAAATTTCTTGTACTTGCTAAATTTGCGACCTCGGGCAGCTATGTTACCATGGAGGAACCACACAAGATTTGACTTTATAGGCTAGAACTGAAGTCGCGCCAACTGCTTAACTCAAAATACAGTCAAGAAAGTAGCTCTCAAGCCGAGAAACGGGACCGACCATAAGCACTAATGTGAAATTACATACAATTTTCAAATTTCTTGTACTTGCTAACTTTGCGACCTCGGGCAGCTATGTTACCATGGAGGAACCACACAAGATTTGACTTTATAGACTAGAACTGAAGTCGCGCCAACTGCTTAACTCAAAATACAGTCAAGAAAGTAGCTCTCAAGCCGAGAAACGGGACCGACCATAAGCACTAATGTGAAATAACATACAATTTTCAAATTTCTTGTACTTGCTAACTTTGCGACCTCGGGCAGCTATGTTACCATGGAGGAACCACACAAGATTTGACTTTATAGGCTAGAACTGAAGTTGCGCCAACTGCTTAACTCAAAATACAGTCAAGAAATTAGCTCTCAAGCCAAGAAACGGGATCGACCATAAGCACTACCGTGAAATTACGTACAATTTTCAAATTTCTTGTACTTGCTAACTTTGCGACCTCGGGCAGCTATGTTACCATGGAGGAACCACACAAGATTTGACTTTATAGGCTAGAACTGAAGGCGCGCCAACTGCTTAACTCAAAATACAGTCAAGAAAGTAGCTCTCAAGCCGAGAAACGGGACCGACCATAAGCACTAATGTGAAATTAGATACAATTTTCAAATTTCTTGTACTTGCTAACTTTGCGACCTCGGGCAGCTATGTTACCATGGAGGAACCACACAAGATTTGACTTTATAGGCTAGAACTGAAGTTGTGCCAACTGCTTAACTCAAAATACAGTCAAGAAATTAGCTCTCAAGCCGAGAAACGGGATCGACCATAAGCACTACCGTGAAATTACGTACAATTTTCAAATTTCTTGTACTTGCTAACTTTGCGACCTCGGGCAGCTATGTTACCATGGAGGAACCCCACAAGATTTGACTTTATAGGCTAGAACTGAAGTCGCGCCAACTGCTTAACTCAAAATACAGTCAAGAAAGTAGCTCTCAAGCCGAGAAACGGGACCGACCATAAGCACTAATGTGAAATTACATACAATTTTCAAATTTCTTGTACTTGCTAACTTTGCGACCTCGGGCAGCTATGTTACCATGGAGGAACCACACAAGATTTGACTTTATAGACTAGAACTGAAGTCGCGCCAACTGCTTAACTCAAAATATAGTCAAGAAAGTAGCTCTCAAGCCGAGAAACGGGACCGACCATAAGCAGTAATGTGAAATTACATACAATTTTCAAATTTCTTGTACTTGCTAACTTTGCGACCTCGGGCAGCTATGTTACCATGGAGGAACCACACAAGATTTGACTTTATAGGCTAGAACTGAAGTCGCGCCAACTGCTTAACTCAAAATACAGTCAAGAAAGTAGCTCTCAAGCCGAGAAACGGGACCGACCATAAGCACTAATGTGAAATTACATACAATTTTCAAATTTCTTGTACTTGCTAACTTTGCGACCTCGGGCAGCTATGTTACCATGGAGGAACCACACAAGATTTGACTTTATAGGCTAGAACTGAAGTCGCGCCAACTGCTTAACTCAAAATACAGTCAAGAAAGTAGCTCTCAAGCCGAGAAACGGGATCGACCGTAAGCACTACCCTGAAATTACGTACAATTTTCAAATTTCTTGTACTTGCTAACTTTGCGACCTCGGGCAGCTATGTTACCATGGAGGAACTACACAAGATTTGACTTTATAGGCTAGAACTGAAGTCGCGCCAACTGCTTAACTCAAAATACAGTCAAGAAAGTAGCTCTCAAGCCGAGAAACGGGATCGACCATAAGCACTACCGTGAAATTACGTACAATTTTCAAATTTCTTGTACTTGCTAACTTTGCGACCTCGGGCAGCTATGTTACCATGGAGGAACCACACAAGATTTGACTTTGTAGGCTAGAACTGAAGTCGCGCCAACTGCTTAACTCAAAATACAGTGAAGAAAGTAGCTCTCAAGCCGAGAAACGGGACCGACCATAAGCACTAATGTGAAATTACATACAATTTTCAAATTTCTTGTACTTGCTAAATTTGCGACCTCGGGCAGCTATGTTACCATGGAGGAACCACACAAGATTTGACTTTATAGGCTAGAACTGAAGTCGCGCCAACTGCTTAACTCAAAATACAGTCAAGAAAGTAGCTCTCAAGCCGAGAAACGGGACCGACCATAAGCACTAATGTGAAATTACACACAATTTTCAAATTTCTTGTACTTGCTAACTTTGCGACCTCGGGCAGCTATGTTACCATGGAGGAACCACACAAGATTTGACTTTATAGGCTAGAACTGAAGTCGCGCCAACTGCTTAACTCAAAATACAGTCAAGAAAGTAGCTCTCAAGCCGAGAAACGGGACCGACCATAAGCACTAATGTGAAATTACATACAATTTTCAAATTTCTTGTACTTGCTAACTTTGCGACCTCGGGCAGCTATGTTACCATGGAGGAACCACACAAGATTTGACTTTATAGGCTAGAACTGAAGTCGCGCCAACTGCTTAACACAAAGTACAGTCAAGAAAGTAGCTCTCAAGCCGAGAAACGGGATCGACCATAAGCACTACCCTGAAATTACGTACAATTTTCAAATTTCTTGTACTTGCTAACTTTGCGACCTCGGGCAGCTATGTTACCATGGAGGAACCACACAAGATTTGACTTTATAGGCTAGAACTGAAGTCGCGCCAACTGCTTAACTCAAAATATAGTCAAGAAAGTAGCTCTCAAGCCGAGAAACGGCACCGACCATAAGCACTGATGTGAAATTACATACAATTTTCAAATTTCTTGTACTTGCTAACTTTGCGACCTCGGGCAGCTATGTTACCATGGAGGAACCACACAAGATTTGACTTTATAGGCTAGAACTGAAGTTGCGCCAACTGCTTAACTCAAAATACAGTCAAGAAAGTAGCTCTCAAGCCGAGAAACAGGACCGACCATAAGCACTAATGTGAAATTACATACAATTTTCAAATTTCTTGTACTTGCTAACTTTGCGACCTCGGGCAGCTATGTTACCATGGAGGAACCACACAAGATTTGACCTTATAGACTAGAACTGAAGTCGCGCCAACTGCTTAACTCAAAATATAGTCAAGAAAGTAGCTCTCAAGCCGAGAAACGGGACCGACCATAAGCACTAATGTGAAATTACATACAATTTTCAAATTTCTTGTACTTGCTAACTTTGCGACCTCGGGCAGCTATGTTACCATGGAGGAACCACACAAGATTTGACGTTATAGGCTAGAACTGAAGTTGCGCCAACTGTTTAACTCAAAATACAGTCAAGAAAGTAGCTCTCAAGCCGAGAAACGGGATCGACCATAAGCACTACCCTGAAATTACGTACAATTTTCAAATTTCTTGTACTTGCTAACTTTGCGACCTCGGGCAGCTATGTTACCATGGAGGAACCACACAAGATTTGACTTTATAGGCTAGAACTGAAGTCGCGCCAACTGCTTAACTCAAAGTACAGTCAAGAAAGTAGCTCTCAAGCCGAGAAACGGGATCGACCATAAGCACTACCCTGAAATTACGTACAATTTTCAAATTTCTTGTACTTGCTAACTTTGCGACCTCGGGCAGCTATGTTACCATGGAGGAACCACACAAGATTTGACTTTATAGGCTAGAACTGAAGTCGCGCCAACTGCTTAACTCAAAATATAGTCAAGAAAGTAGCTCTCAAGCCGAGAAACGGCACCGACCATAAGCACTGATGTGAAATTACATACAATTTTCAAATTTCTTGTACTTGCTAACTTTGCGACCTCGGGCAGCTATGTTACCATGGAGGAACCACACAAGATTTGACTTTATAGGCTAGAACTGAAGTTGCGCCAACTGCTTAACTCAAAATACAGTCAAGAAAGTAGCTCTCAAGCCGAGAAACAGGACCGACCATAAGCACTAATGTGAAATTACATACAATTTTCAAATTTCTTGTACTTGCTAACTTTGCGACCTCGGGCAGCTATGTTACCATGGAGGAACCACACAAGATTTGACCTTATAGACTAGAACTGAAGTCGCGCCAACTGCTTAACTCAAAATATAGTCAAGAAAGTAGCTCTCAAGCCGAGAAACGGGACCGACCATAAGCACTAATGTGAAATTACATACAATTTTCAAATTTCTTGTACTTGCTAACTTTGCGACCTCGGGCAGCTATGTTACCATGGAGGAACCACACAAGATTTGACGTTATAGGCTAGAACTGAAGTTGCGCCAACTGTTTAACTCAAAATACAGTCAAGAAAGTAGCTCTCAAGCCGAGAAACGGGATCGACCATAAGCACTACCGTGAAATTACGTACAATTTTCAAATTTCTTGTACTTGCTAAATTTGCGACCTCGGGCAGCTATGTTACCATGGAGGAACCACACAAGATTTGACTTTATAGGCTAGAACTGAAGTCGCGCCAACTGCTTAACTCAAAATACAGTCAAGAAAGTAGCTCTCAAGTCGAGAAACGGGACCGACCATAAGCACTAATGTGAAATTACATACAATTTTCAAATTTCTTGTACTTGCTAACTTTGCGACCTCGGGCAGCTATGTTACCATGGAGGAACCACACAAGATTTGACTTTATAGGCTAGAACTGAAGTTGCGCCAACTGCTTAACTCAAAATACAGTCAAGAAAGTAGCTCTCAAGCCGAGAAACGGGATCGACCATAAGCACTACCGTGAAATTACGTACAATTTTCAAATTTCTTGTACTTGCTAAATTTGCGACCTCGGGCAGCTATGTTACCATGGAGGAACCACACAAGATTTGACTTTATAGGCTAGAACTGAAGTCGCGCCAACTGCTTAACTCAAAATACAGTCAAGAAAGTAGCTCTCAAGCCGAGAAACGGGACCGACCATAAGCACTAATGTGAAATTACATACAATTTTCAAATTTCTTGTACTTGCTAACTTTGCGACCTCGGGCAGCTATGTTACCATGGAGGAACCACTCAAGATTTGACTTTATAGACTAGAACTGAAGTCGCGCCAACTGCTTAACTCAAAATATAGTCAAGAAAGTAGCTCTCAAGCCGAGAAACGGGATCGACCATAAGCACTAATATGAAATTACGTACAATTTTCAAATTTCATGTACTTGCTAACTTTGCGACCTCGGGCAGCTATGTTACCATGGAGGAACCACACAAGATTTGACTTTATAGGCTAGAACTGAAGTCGCGCCAACTGCTTAACTCAAAATACAGTCAAGAAAGTAGCTCTCAAGCCGAGAAACGGGATCGACCATAAGCACTAATGTGAAATTACATACAATTTTCAAATTTCTTGTACTTGCTAACTTTGCGACCTCGGGCAGCTATGATACCATGGAGGAACCACACAAGATTTGACTTTATAGGCTAGAACTGAAGTCGCGCCATCTGCTTAACTCAAAATACAATCAAGAAAGTAGCTCTCAAGCCGAGAAACGGGACCGACCATAAGCACTAATGTGAAATTACATACAATTTTCAAATTTCTTGTATTTGCTAACTTTGCGACCTCGGGCAGCTATGTTACCATGGAGGAACCACACAAGATTTGACTTTATAGGCTAGAACTGAAGTTGCGCCAACTGCTTAACTCAAAATACAGTCAAGAAATTAGCTCTCAAGCCGAGAAACGGGATCGACCATAAGCACTACCGTGAAATTACGTACAATTTTCAAATTTCTTGTACTTGCTAACTTTGCGACCTCGGGCAGCTATGTTACCATGGAGGAACCACACAAGATTTGACTTTATAGGCTAGAACTGAAGTCGCGCCAACTGCTTAACTCAAAATACAGTCAAGAAAGTAGCTCTCAAGCCGAGAAACGGGACCGACCATAAGCACTAATGTGAAATTAGATACAATTTTCAAATTTCTTGTACTTGCTAACTTTGCGACCTCGGGCAGCTATGTTACCATGGAGGAACCACACAAGATTTGACTTTATAGGCTAGAACTGAAGTTGTGCCAACTGCTTAACTCAAAATACAGTCAAGAAATTAGCTCTCAAGCCGAGAAACGGGATCGACCATAAGCACTACCGTGAAATTACGTACAATTTTCAAATTTCTTGTACTTGCTAACTTTGCGACCTCGGGCAGCTATGTTACCATGGAGGAACCCCACAAGATTTGACTTTATAGGCTAGAACTGAAGTCGCGCCAACTGCTTAACTCAAAATACAGTCAAGAAAGTAGCTCTCAAGCCGAGAAACGGGACCGACCATAAGCACTAATGTGAAATTACATACAATTTTCAAATTTCTTGTACTTGCTAACTTTGCGACCTCGGGCAGCTATGTTACCATGGAGGAACCACACAAGATTTGACTTTAGATTGATTTGAGAAACGGCACCGACCATAAGCACTGATGTGAAATTACATACAATTTTCAAATTTCTTGTACTTGCTAACTTTGCGACCTCGGGCAGCTATGTTACCATGGAGGAACCACACAAGATTTGACTTTATAGGCTAGAACTGAAGTTGCGCCAACTGCTTAACTCAAAATACAGTCAAGAAAGTAGCTCTCAAGCCGAGAAACAGGACCGACCATAAGCACTAATGTGAAATTACATACAATTTTCAAATTTCTTGTACTTGCTAACTTTGCGACCTCGGGCAGCTATGTTACCATGGAGGAACCACACAAGATTTGACCTTATAGACTAGAACTGAAGTCGCGCCAACTGCTTAACTCAAAATATAGTCAAGAAAGTAGCTCTCAAGCCGAGAAACGGGACCGACCATAAGCACTAATGTGAAATTACATACAATTTTCAAATTTCTTGTACTTGCTAACTTTGCGACCTCGGGCAGCTATGTTACCATGGAGGAACCACACAAGATTTGACGTTATAGGCTAGAACTGAAGTTGCGCCAACTGCTTAACTCAAAATACAGTCAAGAAAGTAGCTCTCAAGCCGAGAAACGGGATCGACCATAAGCACTACCGTGAAATTACGTACAATTTTCAAATTTCTTGTACTTGCTAAATTTGCGACCTCGGGCAGCTATGTTACCATGGAGGAACCACACAAGATTTGACTTTATAGGCTAGAACTGAAGTCGCGCCAACTGCTTAACTCAAAATACAGTCAAGAAAGTAGCTCTCAAGTCGAGAAACGGGACCGACCATAAGCACTAATGTGAAATTACATACAATTTTCAAATTTCTTGTACTTGCTAACTTTGCGACCTCGGGCAGCTATGTTACCATGGAGGAACCACACAAGATTTGACTTTATAGGCTAGAACTGAAGTTGCGCCAACTGCTTAACTCAAAATACAGTCAAGAAAGTAGCTCTCAAGCCGAGAAACGGGATCGACCATAAGCACTACCGTGAAATTACGTACAATTTTCAAATTTCTTGTACTTGCTAAATTTGCGACCTCGGGCAGCTATGTTACCATGGAGGAACCACACAAGATTTGACTTTATAGGCTAGAACTGAAGTCGCGCCAACTGCTTAACTCAAAATACAGTCAAGAAAGTAGCTCTCAAGCCGAGAAACGGGACCGACCATAAGCACTAATGTGAAATTACATACAATTTTCAAATTTCTTGTACTTGCTAACTTTGCGACCTCGGGCAGCTATGTTACCATGGAGGAACCACTCAAGATTTGACTTTATAGACTAGAACTGAAGTCGCGCCAACTGCTTAACTTAAAATATAGTCAAGAAAGTAGCTCTCAAGCCGAGAAACGGGATCGACCATAAGCACTAATATGAAATTACGTACAATTTTCAAATTTCATGTACTTGCTAACTTTGCGACCTCGGGCAGCTATGTTACCATGGAGGAACCACACAAGATTTGACTTTATAGGCTAGAACTGAAGTCGCGCCAACTGCTTAACTCAAAATACAGTCAAGAAAGTAGCTCTCAAGCCGAGAAACGGGATCGACCATAAGCACTAATGTGAAATTACATACAATTTTCAAATTTCTTGTACTTGCTAACTTTGCGACCTCGGGCAGCTATGATACCATGGAGGAACCACACAAGATTTGACTTTATAGGCTAGAACTGAAGTCGCGCCATCTGCTTAACTCAAAATACAATCAAGAAAGTAGCTCTCAAGCCGAGAAACGGGACCGACCATAAGCACTAATGTGAAATTACATACAATTTTCAAATTTCTTGTATTTGCTAACTTTGCGACCTCGGGCAGCTATGTTACCATGGAGGAACCACACAAGATTTGACTTTATAGGCTAGAACTGAAGTTGCGCCAACTGCTTAACTCAAAATACAGTCAAGAAATTAGCTCTCAAGCCGAGAAACGGGATCGACCATAAGCACTACCGTGAAATTACGTACAATTTTCAAATTTCTTGTACTTGCTAACTTTGCGACCTCGGGCAGCTATGTTACCATGGAGGAACCACACAAGATTTGACTTTATAGGCTAGAACTGAAGTCGCGCCAACTGCTTAACTCAAAATACAGTCAAGAAAGTAGCTCTCAAGCCGAGAAACGGGACCGACCATAAGCACTAATGTGAAATTAGATACAATTTTCAAATTTCTTGTACTTGCTAACTTTGCGACCTCGGGCAGCTATGTTACCATGGAGGAACCACACAAGATTTGACTTTATAGGCTAGAACTGAAGTTGTGCCAACTGCTTAACTCAAAATACAGTCAAGAAATTAGCTCTCAAGCCGAGAAACGGGATCGACCATAAGCACTACCGTGAAATTACGTACAATTTTCAAATTTCTTGTACTTGCTAACTTTGCGACCTCGGGCAGCTATGTTACCATGGAGGAACCCCACAAGATTTGACTTTATAGGCTAGAACTGAAGTCGCGCCAACTGCTT
The DNA here is from genome assembly GCA_958301585.1 of Merodon equestris. NCBI lineage: Eukaryota > Metazoa > Arthropoda > Insecta > Diptera > Syrphidae > Merodon > Merodon equestris. The sequence goes on along the minus strand of OY284417.1, from coordinate 32,260,110 downwards.
AACTCAAAATACAGTCAAGAAAGTAGCTCTCAAGCCGAGAAACGGGACCGACCATAAGCACTAATGTGAAATTACATACAATTTTCAAATTTCTTGTACTTGCTAACTTTGCGACCTCGGGCAGCTATGTTACCATGGAGGAACCACACAAGATTTGACTTTAGATTGATTTGAGAAACGGCACCGACCATAAGCACTGATGTGAAATTACATACAATTTTCAAATTTCTTGTACTTGCTAACTTTGCGACCTCGGGCAGCTATGTTACCATGGAGGAACCACACAAGATTTGACTTTATAGGCTAGAACTGAAGTTGCGCCAACTGCTTAACTCAAAATACAGTCAAGAAAGTAGCTCTCAAGCCGAGAAACAGGACCGACCATAAGCACTAATGTGAAATTACATACAATTTTCAAATTTCTTGTACTTGCTAACTTTGCGACCTCGGGCAGCTATGTTACCATGGAGGAACCACACAAGATTTGACCTTATAGACTAGAACTGAAGTCGCGCCAACTGCTTAACTCAAAATATAGTCAAGAAAGTAGCTCTCAAGCCGAGAAACGGGACCGACCATAAGCACTAATGTGAAATTACATACAATTTTCAAATTTCTTGTACTTGCTAACTTTGCGACCTCGGGCAGCTATGTTACCATGGAGGAACCACACAAGATTTGACGTTATAGGCTAGAACTGAAGTTGCGCCAACTGCTTAACTCAAAATACAGTCAAGAAAGTAGCTCTCAAGCCGAGAAACGGGATCGACCATAAGCACTACCGTGAAATTACGTACAATTTTCAAATTTCTTGTACTTGCTAAATTTGCGACCTCGGGCAGCTATGTTACCATGGAGGAACCACACAAGATTTGACTTTATAGGCTAGAACTGAAGTCGCGCCAACTGCTTAACTCAAAATACAGTCAAGAAAGTAGCTCTCAAGTCGAGAAACGGGACCGACCATAAGCACTAATGTGAAATTACATACAATTTTCAAATTTCTTGTACTTGCTAACTTTGCGACCTCGGGCAGCTATGTTACCATGGAGGAACCACACAAGATTTGACTTTATTGGCTAGAACTGAAGTTGCGCCAACTGCTTAACTCAAAATACAGTCAAGAAAGTAGCTCTCAAGCCGAGAAACGGGATCGACCATAAGCACTACCGTGAAATTACGTACAATTTTCAAATTTCTTGTACTTGCTAAATTTGCGACCTCGGGCAGCTATGTTACCATGGAGGAACCACACAAGATTTGACTTTATAGGCTAGAACTGAAGTCGCGCCAACTGCTTAACTCAAAATACAGTCAAGAAAGTAGCTCTCAAGCCGAGAAACGGGACCGACCATAACCACTAATGTGAAATTACATACAATTTTCAAATTTCTTGTACTTGCTAACTTTGCGACCTCGGGCAGCTATGTTACCATGGAGGAACCACTCAAGATTTGACTTTATAGACTAGAACTGAAGTCGCGCCAACTGCTTAACTCAAAATATAGTCAAGAAAGTAGCTCTCAAGCCGAGAAACGGGATCGACCATAAGCACTAATATGAAATTACGTACAATTTTCAAATTTCATGTACTTGCTAACTTTGCGACCTCGGGCAGCTATGTTACCATGGAGGAACCACACAAGATTTGACTTTATAGGCTAGAACTGAAGTCGCGCCAACTGCTTAACTCAAAATACAGTCAAGAAAGTAGCTCTCAAGCCGAGAAACGGGATCGACCATAAGCACTAATGTGAAATTACATACAATTTTCAAATTTCTTGTACTTGCTAACTTTGCGACCTCGGGCAGCTATGATACCATGGAGGAACCACACAAGATTTGACTTTATAGGCTAGAACTGAAGTCGCGCCATCTGCTTAACTCAAAATACAATCAAGAAAGTAGCTCTCAAGCCGAGAAACGGGACCGACCATAAGCACTAATGTGAAATTACATACAATTTTCAAATTTCTTGTATTTGCTAACTTTGCGACCTCGGGCAGCTATGTTACCATGGAGGAACCACACAAGATTTGACTTTATAGGCTAGAGCTGAAGTTGCGCCAACTGCTTAACTCAAAATACAGTCAAGAAATTAGCTCTCAAGCCGAGAAACGGGATCGACCATAAGCACTACCGTGAAATTACGTACAATTTTCAAATTTCTTGTACTTGCTAACTTTGCGACCTCGGGCAGCTATGTTACCATGGAGGAACCACACAAGATTTGACTTTATAGGCTAGAACTGAAGTCGCGCCAACTGCTTAACTCAAAATACAGTCAAGAAAGTAGCTCTCAAGCCGAGAAACGGGACCGACCATAAGCACTAATGTGAAATTAGATACAATTTTCAAATTTCTTGTACTTGCTAACTTTGCGACCTCGGGCAGCTATGTTACCATGGAGGAACCACACAAGATTTGACTTTATAGGCTAGAACTGAAGTTGTGCCAACTGCTTAACTCAAAATACAGTCAAGAAATTAGCTCTCAAGCCGAGAAACGGGATCGACCATAAGCACTACCGTGAAATTACGTACAATTTTCAAATTTCTTGTACTTGCTAACTTTGCGACCTCGGGCAGCTATGTTACCATGGAGGAACCCCACAAGATTTGACTTTATAGGCTAGAACTGAAGTCGCGCCAACTGCTTAACTCAAAATACAGTCAAGAAAGTAGCTCTCAAGCCGAGAAACGGGACCGACCATAAGCACTAATGTGAAATTACATACAATTTTCAAATTTCTTGTACTTGCTAACTTTGCGACCTCGGGCAGCTATGTTACCATGGAGGAACCACACAAGATTTGACTTTATAGACTAGAACTGAAGTCGCGCCAACTGCTTAACTCAAAATATAGTCAAGAAAGTAGCTCTCAAGCCGAGAAACGGGACCGACCATAAGCAGTAATGTGAAATTACATACAATTTTCAAATTTCTTGTACTTGCTAACTTTGCGACCTCGGGCAGCTATGTTACCATGGAGGAACCACACAAGATTTGACTTTATAGGCTAGAACTGAAGTCGCGCCAACTGCTTAACTCAAAATACAGTCAAGAAAGTAGCTCTCAAGCCGAGAAACGGGACCGACCATAAGCACTAATGTGAAATTACATACAATTTTCAAATTTCTTGTACTTGCTAACTTTGCGACCTCGGGCAGCTATGTTACCATGGAGGAACCACACAAGATTTGACTTTATAGGCTAGAACTGAAGTCGCGCCAACTGCTTAACTCAAAATACAGTCAAGAAAGTAGCTCTCAAGCCGAGAAACGGGATCGACCATAAGCACTACCCTGAAATTACGTACAATTTTCAAATTTCTTGTACTTGCTAACTTTGCGACCTCGGGCAGCTATGTTACCATGGAGGAACCACACAAGATTTGACTTTATAGGCTAGAACTGAAGTCGCGCCAACTGCTTAACTCAAAATACACTCAAGAAAGTAGCTCTCAAGCCGAGAAACGGGATCGACCATAAGCACTACCGTGAAATTACGTACAATTTTCAAATTTCTTGTACTTGCTAACTTTGCGACCTCGGGCAGCTATGTTACCATGGAGGAACCACACAAGATTTGACTTTGTAGGCTAGAACTGAAGTCGCGCCAACTGCTTAACTCAAAATACAGTGAAGAAAGTAGCTCTCAAGCCGAGAAACGGGACCGACCATAAGCACTAATGTGAAATTACATACAATTTTCAAATTTCTTGTACTTGCTAAATTTGCGACCTCGGGCAGCTATGTTACCATGGAGGAACCACACAAGATTTGACTTTATAGGCTAGAACTGAAGTCGCGCCAACTGCTTAACTCAAAATACAGTCAAGAAAGTAGCTCTCAAGCCGAGAAACGGGACCGACCATAAGCACTAATGTGAAATTACATACAATTTTCAAATTTCTTGTACTTGCTAACTTTGCGACCTCGGGCAGCTATGTTACCATGGAGGAACCACACAAGATTTGACTTTATAGGCTAGAACTGAAGTTGCGCCAACTGCTTAACTCAAAATACAGTCAAGAAAGTAGCTCTCAAGCCGAGAAACGGGACCGACCATAAGCACTAATGTGAAATTACATACAATTTTCAAATTTCTTGTATTTGCTAACTTTGTGACCTCGGGCAGCTATGTTACCATGGAGGAACCACACAAGATTTGACTTTATAGGCTAGAACTGAAGTTGCGCCAACTGCTTAACTCAAAATACAGTCAAGAAATTAGCTCTCAAGCCGAGAAACGGGATCGACCATAAGCACTGCCGTGAAATTACGTACAATTTTCAAATTTCTTGTACTTGCTAACTTTGCGACCTCGGGCAGCTATGTTACCATGGAGGAACCACACAAGATTTGACTTTATAGGCTAGAACTGAAGTCGCGCCAACTGCTTAACTCAAAATACAGTCAAGAAAGTAGCTCTCAAGCCGAGAAACGGGACCGACCATAAGCACTAATGTGAAATTAGATACAATTTTCAAATTTCTTGTACTTGCTAACTTTGCGACCTCGGGCAGCTATGTTACCATGGAGGAACCACACAAGATTTGACTTTATAGGCTAGAACTGAAGTTATGCCAACTGCTTAACTCAAAATACAGTCAAGAAATTAGCTCTCAAGCCGAGAAACGGGATCGACCATAAGCACTACCGTGAAATTACGTACAATTTTCAAATTTCTTGTACTTGCTAACTTTGCGACCTCGGGCAGCTATGTTACCATGGAGGAACCCCACAAGATTTGACTTTATAGGCTAGAACTGAATTCGCGCCAACTGCTTAACTCAAAATACAGTCAAGAAAGTAGCTCTCAAGCCGAGAAACGGGACCGACCATAAGCACTAATGTGAAATTACATACAATTTTCAAATTTCTTGTACTTGCTAACTTTGCGACCTCGGGCAGCTATGTTACCATGGAGGAACCACACAAGATTTGACTTTATGGACTAGAACTGAAGTCGCGCCAACTGCTTAACTCAAAATATAGTCAAGAAAGTAGCTCTCAAGCCGAGAAACGGGACCGACCATAAGCAGTAATGTGAAATTACATACAATTTTCAAATTTCTTGTATTTGCTAACTTTGCGACCTCGGGCAGCTATGTTACCATGGAGGAACCACACAAGATTTGACTTTATAGGCTAGAACTGAAGTCGCGCCAACTGCTTAACTCAAAATACAGTCAAGAAAGTAGCTCTCAAGCCGAGAAACGGGACCGACCATAAGCACTAATGTGAAATTACATACAATTTTCAAATTTCTTGTACTTGCTAACTTTGCGACCTCGGGCAGCTATGTTACCATGGAGGAACCACACAAGATTTGACTTTATAGGCTAGAACTGAAGTCGCGCCAACTGCTTAACTCAAAATACAGTCAAGAAAGTAGCTCTCAAGCCGAGAAACGGGATCGACCATAAGCACTACCCTGAAATTACGTACAATTTTCAAATTTCTTGTACTTGCTAACTTTGCGACCTCGGGCAGCTATGTTACCATGGAGGAACCACACAAGATTTGACTTTATAGGCTAGAACTGAAGTCGCGCCAACTGCTTAACTCAAAATACAGTCAAGAAAGTAGCTCTCAAGCCGAGAAACGGGATCGACCATAAGCACTACCGTGAAATTACGTACAATTTTCAAATTTCTTGTACTTGCTAACTTTGCGACCTCGGGCAGCTATGTTACCATGGAGGAACCACACAAGATTTGACTTTATAGGCTAGAACTGAAGTTGCGCCAACTGCTTAACTCAAAATACAGTCAAGAAAGTAGCTCTCAAGCCGAGAAACGGGATCGACCATAAGCACTACCCTGAAATTACGTACAATTTTCAAATTTCTTGTACTTGCTAACTTTGCGACCTCGGGCAGCTATGTTACCATGGAGGAACCACACAAGATTTGACTTTATAGGCTAGAACTGAAGTCGCGCCAGCTGCTTAACTCAAAATATAGTCAAGAAAGTAGCTCTCAAGCCGAGAAACGGGACCGACCATAAGCACTGATGTGAAATTACATACAATTTTCAAATTTCTTGTACTTGCTAACTTTGCGACCTCGGGCAGCTATGTTACCATGGAGGAACCACACAAGATTTGACTTTATAGGCTAGAACTGAAGCTGCGCCAACTGCTTAACTCAAAATACAGTCAAGAAAGTAGCTCTCAAGCCGAGAAACGGGACCGACCATAAGCACTAATGTGAAATTACATACAATTTTCAAATTTCTTGTACTTGCTAACTTTGCGACCTCGGGCAGCTATGTTACCATGGAGGAACCACACAAGATTTGACCTTATAGACTAGAACTGAAGTCGCGCCAACTGCTTAACTCAAAATATAGTCAAGAAAGTAGCTCTCAAGCCGAGAAACGGGACCGACCATAAGCACTAATGTGAAATTACATACAATTTTCAAATTTCTTGTACTTGCTAACTTTGCGACCTCGGGCAGCTATGTTACCATGGAGGAACCACACAAGATTTGACTTTATAGGCTAGAACTGAAGTTGCGCCAACTGCTTAACTCAAAATACAGTCAAGAAAGTAGCTCTCAAGCCGAGAAACGGGATCGACCATAAGCACTACCGTGAAATTACGTACAATTTTCACATTTCTTGTACTTGCTAAATTTGCGACCTCGGGCAGCTATGTTACCATGGAGGAACCACACAAGATTTGACTTTATAGGCTAGAACTGAAGTCGCGCCAACTGCTTAACTCAAAATACAGTCAAGAAAGTAGCTCTCAAGCCGAGAAACGGGACCGACCATAAGCACTAATGTGAAATTACATACAATTTTCAAATTTCTTGTACTTGCTAACTTTGCGACCTCGGGCAGCTATGTTACCATGGAGGAACCACACAAGATTTGACTTTATAGGCTAGAACTGAAGTTGCGCCAACTGCTTAACTCAAAATACAGTCAAGAAAGTAGCTCTCAAGCCGAGAAACGGGATCGACCATAAGCACTACCGTGAAATTACGTACAATTTTCAAATTTCTTGTACTTGCTAAATTTGCGACCTCGGGCAGCTATGTTACCATGGAGGAACCACACAAGATTTGACTTTATAGGCTAGAACTGAAGACGCGCCAACTGCTTAACTCAAAATACAGTCAAGAAAGTAGCTCTCAAGCCGAGAAACGGGACCGACCATAAGCACTAATGTGAAATTACATACAATTTTCAAATTTCTTGTACTTGCTAACTTTGCGACCTCGGGCAGCTATGTTACCATGGAGGAACCACACAAGATTTGACTTTATAGACTAGAACTGAAGTCGCGCCAACTGCTTAACTCAAAATATAGTCAAGAAAGTAGCTCTCAAGCCGAGAAACGGGATCGACCATAAGCAGTAATGTTAAATTACATACAATTTTCAAATTTCTTGTACTTGCTAACTTTGCGACCTCGGGCAGCTATGTTACCATGGAGGAACCACACAAGATTTGACTTTATAGGCTAGAACTGAAGTCGCGCCAACTGCTTAACTCAAAATACAGTCAAGAAAGTAGCTCTCAAGCCGAGAAACGGGACCGACCATAAGCACTAATGTGAAATTACATACAATTTTCAAATTTCTTGTACTTGCTAACTTTGCGACCTCGGGCAGCTATGTTACCATGGAGGAACCACACAAGATTTGACTTTATAGGCTAGAACTGAAGTTGCGCCAACTGCTTAACTCAAAATACAGTCAAGAAATTAGCTCTCAAGCCGAGAAACGGGATCGACCATAAGCACTAATGTGAAATTACATACAATTTTCAAATTTCTTGTATTTGCTAACTTTGCGACCTCGGGCAGCTATGTTACCATGGAGGAACCACACAAGATTTGACTTTATAGGCTAGAACTGAAGTCGCGCCAACTGCTTAACTCAAAATACAGTCAAGAAAGTAGCTCTCAAGCCGAGAAACGGGACCGACCATAAGCACTAATGTGAAATTACATACAATTTTCAAATTTCTTGTACTTGCTAACTTTGCGACCTCGGTCAGCTATGTTACCATGGAGGAACCACACAAGATTTGACTTTATAGGCTAGAACTGAAGTCGCGCCAACAGCTTAACTGAAAATACAGTCAAGAAAGTAGCTCTCAAGACGAGAAACGGGACCGACCATAAGCACTAATGTGAAATTACATACAATTTTCAAATTTCTTGTACTTGCTAACTTTGCGACCTCGGGCAGCTATGTTACCATGGAGGAACCACACAAGATTTGACTTTATAGGCTAGAACTGAAGTTGCGCCAACTGCTTAACTCAAAATACAGTCAAGAAATTAGCTCTCAAGCCGAGAAACGGGATCGACCATAAGCACTACCGTGAAATTACGTACAATTTTCAAATTTCTTGTACTTGCTAACTTTGCGACCTCGGGCAGCTATGTTACCATGGAGGAACCCCACAAGATTTGACTTTATAGGCTAGAACTGAAGTCGCGCCAACTGCTTAACTCAAAATACAGTCAAGAAAGTAGCTCTCAAGCCGAGAAACGGGACCGACCATAAGCACTAATGTGAAATTACATACAATTTTCAAATTTCTTGTACTTGCTAACTTTGCGACCTCGGGCAGCTATGTTACCATGGAGGAACCACACAAGATTTGACTTTATGGACTAGAACTGAAGTCGCGCCAACTGCTTAACTCAAAATATAGTCAAGAAAGTAGCTCTCAAGCCGAGAAACGGGACCGACCATAAGCAGTAATGTGAAATTACATACAATTTTCAAATTTCTTGTATTTGCTAACTTTGCGACCTCGGGCAGCTATGTTACCATGGAGGAACCACACAAGATTTGACTTTATAGGCTAGAACTGAAGTCGCGCCAACTGCTTAACTCAAAATACAGTCAAGAAAGTAGCTCTCAAGCCGAGAAACGGGACCGACCATAAGCACTAATGTGAAATTACATACAATTTTCAAATTTCTTGTACTTGCTAACTTTGCGACCTCGGGCAGCTATGTTACCATGGAGGAACCACACAAGATTTGACTTTATAGGCTAGAACTGAAGTCGCGCCAACTGCTTAACTCAAAATACAGTCAAGAAAGTAGCTCTCAAGCCGAGAAACGGGATCGACCATAAGCACTACCCTGAAATTACGTACAATTTTCAAATTTCTTGTACTTGCTAACTTTGCGACCTCGGGCAGCTATGTTACCATGGAGGAACCACACAAGATTTGACTTTATAGGCTAGAACTGAAGTCGCGCCAACTGCTTAACTCAAAATACAGTCAAGAAAGTAGCTCTCAAGCCGAGAAACGGGATCGACCATAAGCACTACCCTGAAATTACGTACAATTTTCAAATTTCTTGTACTTGCTAACTTTGCGACCTCGGGCAGCTATGTTACCATGGAGGAACCACACAAGATTTGACTTTATAGGCTAGAACTGAAGTCGCGCCAGCTGCTTAACTCAAAATATAGTCAAGAAAGTAGCTCTCAAGCCGAGAAACGGGATCGACCATAAGCACTACCCTGAAATTACGTACAATTTTCAAATTTCTTGTACTTGCTAACTTTGCGACCTCGGGCAGCTATGTTACCATGGAGGAACCACACAAGATTTGACTTTATAGGCTAGAACTGAAGTCGCGCCAGCTGCTTAACTCAAAATATAGTCAAGAAAGTAGCTCTCAAGCCGAGAAACGGGACCGACCATAAGCACTGATGTGAAATTACATACAATTTTCAAATTTCTTGTACTTGCTAACTTTGCGACCTCGGGCAGCTATGTTACCATGGAGGAACCACACAAGATTTGACTTTATAGGCTAGAACTGAAGCTGCGCCAACTGCTTAACTCAAAATACAGTCAAGAAAGTAGCTCTCAAGCCGAGAAACGGGACCGACCATAAGCACTAATGTGAAATTACATACAATTTTCAAATTTCTTGTACTTGCTAACTTTGCGACCTCGGGCAGCTATGTTACCATGGAGGAACCACACAAGATTTGACCTTATAGACTAGAACTGAAGTCGCGCCAACTGCTTAACTCAAAATATAGTCAAGAAAGTAGCTCTCAAGCCGTGAAACGGGACCGACCATAAGCACTAATGTGAAATTACATACAATTTTCAAATTTCTTGTACTTGCTAACTTTGCGACCTCGGGCAGCTATGTTACCATGGAGGAACCACACAAGATTTGACTTTATAGGCTAGAACTGAAGTTGCGCCAACTGCTTAACTCAAAATACAGTCAAGAAAGTAGCTCTCAAGCCGAGAAACGGGATCGACCATAAGCACTACCGTGAAATTACGTACAATTTTCACATTTCTTGTACTTGCTAAATTTGCGACCTCGGGCAGCTATGTTACCATGGAGGAACCACACAAGATTTGACTTTATAGGCTAGAACTGAAGTCGCGCCAACTGCTTAACTCAAAATACAGTCAAGAAAGTAGCTCTCAAGCCGAGAAACGGGACCGACCATAAGCACTAATGTGAAATTACATACAATTTTCAAATTTCTTGTACTTGCTAACTTTGCGACCTCGGGCAGCTATGTTACCATGGAGGAACCACACAAGATTTGACTTTATAGGCTAGAACTGAAGTTGCGCCAACTGCTTAACTCAAAATACAGTCAAGAAAGTAGCTCTCAAGCCGAGAAACGGGATCGACCATAAGCACTACCGTGAAATTACGTACAATTTTCAAATTTCTTGTACTTGCTAAATTTGCGACCTCGGGCAGCTATGTTACCATGGAGGAACCACACAAGATTTGACTTTATAGGCTAGAACTGAAGTCGCGCCAACTGCTTAACTCAAAATACAGTCAAGAAAGTAGCTCTCAAGCCGAGAAACGGGACCGACCATAAGCACTAATGTGAAATTACATACAATTTTCAAATTTCTTGTACTTGCTAACTTTGCGACCTCGGGCAGCTATGTTACCATGGAGGAACCACACAAGATTTGACTTTATAGACTAGAACTGAAGTCGCGCCAACTGCTTAACTCAAAATATAGTCAAGAAAGTAGCTCTCAAGCCGAGAAACGGGATCGACCATAAGCACTACCGTGAAATTACGTACAATTTTCAAATTTCTTGTACTTGCTAACTTTGCGACCTCGGGCAGCTATGTTACCATGGAGGAACCACACAAGATTTGACTTTATAGGCTAGAACTGAAGTCGCGCCAACTGCTTAACTCAAAATACAGTCAAGAAAGTAGCTCTCAAGCCGAGAAACGGGATCGACCATAAGCACTAATGTGAAATTACATACAATTTTCAAATTTCTTGTACTTGCTAACCTTGCGACCTCGGGCAGCTATGATACCATGGAGGAACCACACAAGATTTGACTTTATAGGCTAGAACTGAAGTCGCGCCATCTGCTTAACTCAAAATACAATCAAGAAAGTAGCTCTCAAGCCGAGAAACGGGACCGACCATAAGCACTAATGTGAAATTACATACAATTTTCAAATTTCTTGTATTTGCTAACTTTGCGACCTCGGGCAGCTATGTTACCATGGAGGAACCACACAAGATTTGACTTTATAGGCTAGAACTGAAGTCGCGCCAACTGCTTAACTCAAAATACAGTCAAGAAAGTAGCTCCCAAGCCGAGAAACGGGACCGACCATAAGCACTAATGTGAAATTACATACAATTTTCAAATTTCTTGTACTTGCTAACTTTGCGACCTCGGTCAGCTATGTTACCATGGAGGAACCACACAAGATTTGACTTTATAGGCTAGAACTGAAGTCGCGCCAACAGCTTAACTGAAAATACAGTCAAGAAAGTAGCTCTCAAGACGAGAAACGGGACCGACCATAAGCACTAATGTGAAATTACATACAATTTTCAAATTTCTTGTACTTGCTAATTTTGCGACCTCGGGCAGCTATGTTACCATGGAGGAACCACACAAGATTTGACTTTATAGGCTAGAACTGAAGTTGCGCCAACTGCTTAACTCAAAATACAGTCAAGAAAGTAGCTCTCAAGCCGAGAAACGGGACCGACCATAAGCACTAATGTGAAATTACATACAATTTTCAAATTTCTTGTACTTGCTAACTTTGCGACCTCGGGCAGCTATGTTACCATGGAGGAACCACACAAGATTTGACTTTATAGACTAGAACTGAAGTCGCGCCAACTGCTTAACTCAAAATATAGTCAAGAAAGTAGCTCTCAAGCCGAGAAACGGGATCGACCATAAGCAGTAATGTTAAATTACATACAATTTTCAAATTTCTTGTACTTGCTAACTTTGCGACCTCGGGCAGCTATGTTACCATGGAGGAACCACACAAGATTTGACTTTATAGGCTAGAACTGAAGTCGCGCCAACTGCTTAACTCAAAATACAGTCAAGAAAGTAGCTCTCAAGCCGAGAAACGGGACCGACCATAAGCACTAATGTGAAATTACATACAATTTTCAAATTTCTTGTACTTGCTAACTTTGCGACCTCGGGCAGCTATGTTACCATGGAGGAACCACACAAGATTTGACTTTATAGGCTAGAACTGAAGTTGCGCCAACTGCTTAACTCAAAATACAGTCAAGAAATTAGCTCTCAAGCCGAGAAACGGGATCGACCATAAGCACTAATGTGAAATTACATACAATTTTCAAATTTCTTGTATTTGCTAACTTTGCGACCTCGGGCAGCTATGTTACCATGGAGGAACCACACAAGATTTAACTTTATAGGCTAGAACTGAAGTCGCGCCAACTGCTTAACTCAAAATACAGTCAAGAAAGTAGCTCTCAAGCCGAGAAACGGGACCGACCATAAGCACTAATGTGAAATTACATACAATTTTCAAATTTCTTGTACTTGCTAACTTTGCGACCTCGGTCAGCTATGTTACCATGGAGGAACCACACAAGATTTGACTTTATAGGCTAGAACTGAAGTCGCGCCAACAGCTTAACTGAAAATACAGTCAAGAAAGTAGCTCTCAAGACGAGAAACGGGACCGACCATAAGCACTAATGTGAAATTACATACAATTTTCAAATTTCTTGTACTTGCTAACTTTGCGACCTCGGGCAGCTATGTTACCATGGAGGAACCCCAGAAGATTTGACTTTATAGGCTAGAACTGAAGTCGCGCCAACTGCTTAACTCAAAATACAGTCAAGAAAGTAGCTCTCAAGCCGAGAAACGGGACCGACCATAAGCACTAATGTGAAATTACATACAATTTTCAAATTTCTTGTACTTGCTAACTTTGCGACCTCGGGCAGCTATGTTACCATGGAGGAACCACACAAGATTTGACTTTATAGACTAGAACTGAAGTCGCGCCAACTGCTTAACTCAAAATATAGTCAAGAAAGTAGCTCTCAAGCCGAGAAACGGGATCGACCATAAGCAGTAATGTGAAATTACATACAATTTTCAAATTTCTTGTACTTGCTAACTTTGCGACCTCGGGCAGCTATGTTACCATGGAGGAACCACACAAGATTTGACTTTATAGGCTAGAACTGAAGTCGCGCCAACTGCTTAACTCAAAATACAGTCAAGAAAGTAGCTCTCAAGCCGAGAAACGGGACCGACCATAAGCACTAATGTGAAATTACATACAATTTTCAAATTTCTTGTACTTGCTAACTTTGCGACCTCGGGCAGCTATGTTACCATGGAGGAACCACACAAGATTTGACTTTATAGGCTAGAACTGAAGTTGCGCCAACTGCTTAACTCAAAATACAGTCAAGAAATTAGCTCTCAAGCCGAGAAACGGGATCGACCATAAGCACTACCGTGAAATTACGTACAATTTTCAAATTTCTTGTACTTGCTAACTTTGCGACCTCGGGCAGCTATGTTACCATGGAGGAACCACACAAGATTTGACTTTATAGGCTAGAACTGAAGTCGCGCCAACTGCTTAACTCAAAATACAGTCAAGAAAGTAGCTCTCAAGCCGAGAAACGGGACCGACCATAAGCACTAATGTGAAATTAGATACAATTTTCAAATTTCTTGTACTTGCTAACTTTGCGACCTCGGGCAGCTATGTTACCATGGAGGAACCACACAAGATTTGACTTTATAGGCTAGAACTGAAGTTGTGCCAACTGCTTAACTCAAAATACAGTCAAGAAATTAGCTCTCAAGCCGAGAAACGGGATCGACCATAAGCACTACCGTGAAATTACGTACAATTTTCAAATTTCTTGTACTTGCTAACTTTGCGACCTCGGGCAGCTATGTTACCATGGAGGAACCACACAAGATTTGACTTTTTAGGCTAGAACTGAAGTCGCGCCAACTGCTTAACTCAAAATACAGTCAAGAAAGTAGCTCTCAAGCCGAGAAACGGGACCGACCATAAGCACTAATGTGAAATTACATACAATTTTCAAATTTCTTGTACTTGCTAACTTTGCGACCTCGGGCAGCTATGTTACCATGGAGGAACCACACAAGATTTGACTTTATAGACTAGAACTGAAGTCGCGCCAACTGCTTAACTCAAAATATAGTCAAGAAAGTAGCTCTCAAGCCGAGAAACGGGATCGAACATAAGCAGTAATGTGAAATTACATACAATTTTCAAATTTCTTGTACTTGCTAACTTTGCGACCTCGGGCAGCTATGTTACCATGGAGGAACCACACAAGATTTGACTTTATAGGCTAGAACTGAAGTCGCGCCAACTGCTTAACTCAAAATACAGTCAAGAAAGTAGCTCTCAAGCCGAGAAACGGGACCGACCATAAGCACTAATGTGAAATTACATACAATTTTCAAATTTCTTGTACTTGCTAACTTTGCGACCTCGGGCAGCTATGTTACCATGGAGGAACCACACAAGATTTGACTTTATAGGCTAGAACTGAAGTCGCGCCAACTGCTTAACTCAAAATACAGTCAAGAAAGTAGCTCTCAAGCCGAGAAACGGGATCGACCATAAGCACTACCGTGAAATTACGTACAATTTTCAAATTTGTTGTACTTGCTAACTTTGCGACCTCGGGCAGCTATGTTACCATGGAGGAACCACACAAGATTTGACTTTGTAGGCTAGAACTGAAGTCGCGCCAACTGCTTAACTCAAAATACAGTCAAGAAAGTAGCTCTCAAGCCGAGAAACGGGACCGACCATAAGCACTAATGTGAAATTACATACAATTTTCAAATTTCTTGTACTTGCTAAATTTGCGACCTCGGGCAGCTATGTTACCATGGAGGAACCACACAAGATTTGACTTTATAGGCTAGAACTGAAGTCGCGCCAACTGCTTAACTCAAAATACAGTCAAGAAAGTAGCTCTCAAGCCGAGAAACGGGACCGACCATAAGCACTAATGTGAAACTACACACAATTTTCAAATTTCTTGTACTTGCTAACTTTGCGACCTCGGGCAGCTATGTTACCATGGAGGAACCACACAAGATTTGACTTTATAGGCTAGAACTGAAGTCACGCCAACTGCTTAACTCAAAATACAGTCAAGAAAGTATCTCTCAAGCCGAGAAACGGGACCGACCATAAGCACTAATGTGAAATTACATACAATTTTCAAATTTCTTGTACTTGCTAACTTTGCGACCTCGGGCAGCTATGTTACCATGGAGGAACCACACAAGATTTGACTTTATAGGCTAGAACTGAAGTTGCGCCAACTGCTTAACTCAAAATACAGTCAAGAAAGTAGCTCTCAAGCCCAGAAACTTGATCGACCATAAGCACTACCCTGAAATTACGTACAATTTTCAAATTTCTTGTACTTGCTAACTTTGCGACCTCGGACAGCTATGTTACCATGGAGGAACCACACAAGATTTGACTTTATAGGCTAGAACTGAAGTCGCGCCAACTGCTTAACTCAAAATACAGTCAAGAAAGTAGCTCTCAAGCCGAGAAACGGGATCGACCATAAGCACTACCGTGAAATTACGTACAATTTTCAAATTTCTTGTACTTGCTAACTTTGCGACCTCGGGCAGCTATGTTACCATGGAGGAACCACACAAGATTTGACTTTGTAGGCTAGAACTGAAGTCGCGCCAACTGCTTAATTCAAAATACAGTCAAGAAAGTAGCTCTCAAGCCCAGAAACGGGACCGACCATAAGCACTAATGTGAAATTACACACAATTTTCAAATTTCTTGTACTTGCTAACTTTGCGACCTCGGGCAGCTATGTTACCATGGAGGAACCACACAAGATTTGACTTTATAGGCTAGAACTGAAGTCGCGCCAACTGCTTAACTCAAAATACAGTCAAGAAAGTAGCTCTCAAGCCGAGAAACGGGACCGACCATAAGCACTAATGTGAAATTACATACAATTTTCAAATTTCTTGTACTTGCTAACTTTGCGACCTCGGGCAGCTATGTTACCATGGAGGAACCACACAAGATTTGACTTTATAGGCTAGAACTGAAGTCGCGCCAACTGCTTAACTCAAAATACAGTCAAGAAAGTAGCTCTCAAGCCGAGAAACGGGATCGACCATAAGCACTACCCTGAAATTACGTACAATTTTCAAATTTCTTGTACTTGCTAACTTTGCGACCTCGGGCAGCTATGTTACCATGGAGGAACCACACAAGATTTGACTTTATAGGCTAGAACTGAAGTTGCGCCAACTGCTTAACTCAAAATACAGTCAAGAAAGTAGCTCTCAAGCCGAGAAACTGGATCGACCATAAGCACTACCCTGAAATTACGTACAATTTTCAAATTTCTTGTACTTGCTAACTTTGCGACCTCGGGCAGCTATGTTACCATGGAGGAACCACACAAGATTTGACTTTATAGGCTAGAACTGAAGTCGCGCCAACTGCTTAACTCAAAATACAGTCAAGAAAGTAGCTCTCAAGCCGAGAAACGGGATCGACCATAAGCACTACCGTGAAATTACGTACAATTTTCAAATTTCTTGTACTTGCTAACTTTGCGACCTCGGGCAGCTATGTTACCATGGAGGAACCACACAAGATTTGACTTTGTAGGCTAGAACTGAAGTCGCGCCAACTGCTTAATTCAAAATACAGTCAAGAAAGTAGCTCTCAAGCCCAGAAACGGGACCGACCATAAGCACTAATGTGAAATTACACACAATTTTCAAATTTCTTGTACTTGCTAACTTTGCGACCTCGGGCAGCTATGTTACCATGGAGGAACCACACAAGATTTGACTTTGTAGGCTAGAACTGAAGTCGCGCCAACTGCTTAACTCAAAATACAGTCAAGAAAGTAGCTCTCAAGCCGAGAAACGGGACCGACCATAAGCACTAATGTGAAATTAGATACAATTTTCAAATTTCTTGTACTTGCTAACTTTGCGACCTCGGGCAGCTATGTTACCATGGAGGAACCACACAAGATTTGACTTTATAGGCTAGAACTGAAGTTGTGCCAACTGCTTAACTCAAAATACAGTCAAGAAATTAGCTCTCAAGCCGAGAAACGGGATCGACCATAAGCACTACCGTGAAATTACGTACAATTTTCAAATTTCTTGTACTTGCTAACTTTGCGACCTCGGGCAGCTATGTTACCATGGAGGAACCCCACAAGATTTGACTTTATAGGCTAGAACTGAAGTCGCGCCAACTGCTTAACTCAAAATACAGTCAAGAAAGTAGCTCTCAAGCCGAGAAACGGGACCGACCATAAGCACTAATGTGAAATTACATACAATTTTCAAATTTCTTGTACTTGCTAACTTTGCGACCTCGGGCAGCTATGTTACCATGGAGGAACCACACAAGATTTGACTTTATAGACTAGAACTGAAGTCGCGCCAACTGCTTAACTCAAAATATAGTCAAGAAAGTAGCTCTCAAGCCGAGAAACGGGATCGACCATAAGCAGTAATGTGAAATTACATACAATTTTCAAATTTCTTGTACTTGCTAACTTTGCGACCTCGGGCAGCTATGTTACCATGGAGGAACCACACAAGATTTGACTTTATAGGCTAGAACTGAAGTCGCGCCAACTGCTTAACTCAAAATACAGTCAAGAAAGTAGCTCTCAAGCCGAGAAACGGGACCGACCATAAGCACTAATGTGAAATTACATACAATTTTCAAATTTCTTGTACTTGCTAACTTTGCGACCTCGGGCAGCTATGTTACCATGGAGGAACCACACAAGATTTGACTTTATAGGCTAGAACTGAAGTCGCGCCAACTGCTTAACTCAAAATACAGTCAAGAAAGTAGCTCTCAAGCCGAGAAACGGGATCGACCATAAGCACTACCGTGAAATTACGTACAATTTTCAAATTTGTTGTACTTGCTAACTTTGCGACCTCGGGCAGCTATGTTACCATGGAGGAACCACACAAGATTTGACTTTGTAGGCTAGAACTGAAGTCGCGCCAACTGCTTAACTCAAAATACAGTCAAGAAAGTAGCTCTCAAGCCGAGAAACGGGACCGACCATAAGCACTAATGTGAAATTACATACAATTTTCAAATTTCTTGTACTTGCTAAATTTGCGACCTCGGGCAGCTATGTTACCATGGAGGAACCACACAAGATTTGACTTTATAGGCTAGAACTGAAGTCGCGCCAACTGCTTAACTCAAAATACAGTCAAGAAAGTAGCTCTCAAGCCGAGAAACGGGACCGACCATAAGCACTAATGTGAAACTACACACAATTTTCAAATTTCTTGTACTTGCTAACTTTGCGACCTCGGGCAGCTATGTTACCATGGAGGAACCACACAAGATTTGACTTTATAGGCTAGAACTGAAGTCGCGCCAACTGCTTAACTCAAAATACAGTCAAGAAAGTAGCTCTCAAGCCGAGAAACGGGACCGACCATAAGCACTAATGTGAAATTACATACAATTTTCAAATTTCTTGTACTTGCTAACTTTGCGACCTCGGGCAGCTATGTTACCATGGAGGAACCACACAAGATTTGACTTTATAGGCTAGAACTGAAGTCGCGCCAACTGCTTAACTCAAAATACAGTCAAGAAAGTAGCTCTCAAGCCGAGAAACGGGACCGACCATAAGCACTAATGTGAAATTACATACAATTTTCAAATTTCTTGTACTTGCTAACTTTGCGACCTCGGGCAGCTATGTTACCATGGAGGAACCACACAAGATTTGACTTTATAGACTAGAACTGAAGTCGCGCCAACTGCTTAACTCAAAATATAGTCAAGAAAGTAGCTCTCAAGCCGAGAAACGGGACCGACCATAAGCAGTAATGTGAAATTACATACAATTTTCAAATTTCTTGTACTTGCTAACTTTGCGACCTCGGGCAGCTATGTTACCATGGAGGAACCACACAAGATTTGACTTTATAGGCTAAAACTGAAGTCGCGCCAACTGCTTAACTCAAAATACAGTCAAGAAAGTAGCTCTCAAGCCGAGAAACGGGACCGACCATAAGCACTAATGTGAAATTACATACAATTTTCAAATTTCTTGTACTTGCTAACTTTGCGACCTCGGGCAGCTATGTTACCATGGAGGAACCACACAAGATTTGACTTTATAGGCTAGAACTGAAGTCGCGCCAACTGCTTAACTCAAAATACAGTCAAGAAAGTAGCTCTCAAGCCGAGAAACGGGATCGACCATAAGCACTACCGTGAAATTACGTACAATTTTCAAATTTGTTGTACTTGCTAACTTTGCGACCTCGGGCAGCTATGTTACCATGGAGGAACCACACAAGATTTGACTTTGTAGGCTAGAACTGAAGTCGCGCCAACTGCTTAACTCAAAATACAGTCAAGAAAGTAGCTCTCAAGCCGAGAAACGGGACCGACCATAAGCACTAATGTGAAATTACATACAATTTTCAAATTTCTTGTACTTGCTAAATTTGCGACCTCGGGCAGCTATGTTACCATGGAGGAACCACACAAGATTTGACTTTATAGGCTAGAACTGAAGTCGCGCCAACTGCTTAACTCAAAATACAGTCAAGAAAGTAGCTCTCAAGCCGAGAAACGGGACCGACCATAAGCACTAATGTGAAACTACACACAATTTTCAAATTTCTTGTACTTGCTAACTTTGCGACCTCGGGCAGCTATGTTACCATGGAGGAACCACACAAGATTTGACTTTATAGGCTAGAACTGAAGTCACGCCAACTGCTTAACTCAAAATACAGTCAAGAAAGTATCTCTCAAGCCGAGAAACGGGACCGACCATAAGCACTAATGTGAAATTACATACAATTTTCAAATTTCTTGTACTTGCTAACTTTGCGACCTCGGGCAGCTATGTTACCATGGAGGAACCACACAAGATTTGACTTTATAGGCTAGAACTGAAGTTGCGCCAACTGCTTAACTCAAAATACAGTCAAGAAAGTAGCTCTCAAGCCCAGAAACTTGATCGACCATAAGCACTACCCTGAAATTACGTACAATTTTCAAATTTCTTGTACTTGCTAACTTTGCGACCTCGGACAGCTATGTTACCATGGAGGAACCACACAAGATTTGACTTTATAGGCTAGAACTGAAGTCGCGCCAACTGCTTAACTCAAAATACAGTCAAGAAAGTAGCTCTCAAGCCGAGAAACGGGATCGACCATAAGCACTACCGTGAAATTACGTACAATTTTCAAATTTCTTGTACTTGCTAACTTTGCGACCTCGGGCAGCTATGTTACCATGGAGGAACCACACAAGATTTGACTTTGTAGGCTAGAACTGAAGTCGCGCCAACTGCTTAATTCAAAATACAGTCAAGAAAGTAGCTCTCAAGCCCAGAAACGGGACCGACCATAAGCACTAATGTGAAATTACACACAATTTTCAAATTTCTTGTACTTGCTAACTTTGCGACCTCGGGCAGCTATGTTACCATGGAGGAACCACACAAGATTTGACTTTATAGGCTAGAACTGAAGTCGCGCCAACTGCTTAACTCAAAATACAGTCAAGAAAGTAGCTCTCAAGCCGAGAAACGGGACCGACCATAAGCACTAATGTGAAATTACATACAATTTTCAAATTTCTTGTACTTGCTAACTTTGCGACCTCGGGCAGCTATGTTACCATGGAGGAACCACACAAGATTTGACTTTATAGGCTAGAACTGAAGTCGCGCCAACTGCTTAACTCAAAATACAGTCAAGAAAGTAGCTCTCAAGCCGAGAAACGGGATCGACCATAAGCACTACCCTGAAATTACGTACAATTTTCAAATTTCTTGTACTTGCTAACTTTGCGACCTCGGGCAGCTATGTTACCATGGAGGAACCACACAAGATTTGACTTTATAGGCTAGAACTGAAGTTGCGCCAACTGCTTAACTCAAAATACAGTCAAGAAAGTAGCTCTCAAGCCGAGAAACTGGATCGACCATAAGCACTACCCTGAAATTACGTACAATTTTCAAATTTCTTGTACTTGCTAACTTTGCGACCTCGGGCAGCTATGTTACCATGGAGGAACCACACAAGATTTGACTTTATAGGCTAGAACTGAAGTCGCGCCAACTGCTTAACTCAAAATACAGTCAAGAAAGTAGCTCTCAAGCCGAGAAACGGGATCGACCATAAGCACTACCGTGAAATTACGTACAATTTTCAAATTTCTTGTACTTGCTAACTTTGCGACCTCGGGCAGCTATGTTACCATGGAGGAACCACACAAGATTTGACTTTGTAGGCTAGAACTGAAGTCGCGCCAACTGCTTAATTCAAAATACAGTCAAGAAAGTAGCTCTCAAGCCCAGAAACGGGACCGACCATAAGCACTAATGTGAAATTACACACAATTTTCAAATTTCTTGTACTTGCTAACTTTGCGACCTCGGGCAGCTATGTTACCATGGAGGAACCACACAAGATTTGACTTTGTAGGCTAGAACTGAAGTCGCGCCAACTGCTTAACTCAAAATACAGTCAAGAAAGTAGCTCTCAAGCCGAGAAACGGGACCGACCATAAGCACTAATGTGAAATTAGATACAATTTTCAAATTTCTTGTACTTGCTAACTTTGCGACCTCGGGCAGCTATGTTACCATGGAGGAACCACACAAGATTTGACTTTATAGGCTAGAACTGAAGTTGTGCCAACTGCTTAACTCAAAATACAGTCAAGAAATTAGCTCTCAAGCCGAGAAACGGGATCGACCATAAGCACTACCGTGAAATTACGTACAATTTTCAAATTTCTTGTACTTGCTAACTTTGCGACCTCGGGCAGCTATGTTACCATGGAGGAACCCCACAAGATTTGACTTTATAGGCTAGAACTGAAGTCGCGCCAACTGCTTAACTCAAAATACAGTCAAGAAAGTAGCTCTCAAGCCGAGAAACGGGACCGACCATAAGCACTAATGTGAAATTACATACAATTTTCAAATTTCTTGTACTTGCTAACTTTGCGACCTCGGGCAGCTATGTTACCATGGAGGAACCACACAAGATTTGACTTTATAGACTAGAACTGAAGTCGCGCCAACTGCTTAACTCAAAATATAGTCAAGAAAGTAGCTCTCAAGCCGAGAAACGGGATCGACCATAAGCAGTAATGTGAAATTACATACAATTTTCAAATTTCTTGTACTTGCTAACTTTGCGACCTCGGGCAGCTATGTTACCATGGAGGAACCACACAAGATTTGACTTTATAGGCTAGAACTGAAGTCGCGCCAACTGCTTAACTCAAAATACAGTCAAGAAAGTAGCTCTCAAGCCGAGAAACGGGACCGACCATAAGCACTAATGTGAAATTACATACAATTTTCAAATTTCTTGTACTTGCTAACTTTGCGACCTCGGGCAGCTATGTTACCATGGAGGAACCACACAAGATTTGACTTTATAGGCTAGAACTGAAGTCGCGCCAACTGCTTAACTCAAAATACAGTCAAGAAAGTAGCTCTCAAGCCGAGAAACGGGATCGACCATAAGCACTACCGTGAAATTACGTACAATTTTCAAATTTGTTGTACTTGCTAACTTTGCGACCTCGGGCAGCTATGTTACCATGGAGGAACCACACAAGATTTGACTTTGTAGGCTAGAACTGAAGTCGCGCCAACTGCTTAACTCAAAATACAGTCAAGAAAGTAGCTCTCAAGCCGAGAAACGGGACCGACCATAAGCACTAATGTGAAATTACATACAATTTTCAAATTTCTTGTACTTGCTAAATTTGCGACCTCGGGCAGCTATGTTACCATGGAGGAACCACACAAGATTTGACTTTATAGGCTAGAACTGAAGTCGCGCCAACTGCTTAACTCAAAATACAGTCAAGAAAGTAGCTCTCAAGCCGAGAAACGGGACCGACCATAAGCACTAATGTGAAACTACACACAATTTTCAAATTTCTTGTACTTGCTAACTTTGCGACCTCGGGCAGCTATGTTACCATGGAGGAACCACACAAGATTTGACTTTATAGGCTAGAACTGAAGTCGCGCCAACTGCTTAACTCAAAATACAGTCAAGAAAGTAGCTCTCAAGCCGAGAAACGGGACCGACCATAAGCACTAATGTGAAATTACATACAATTTTCAAATTTCTTGTACTTGCTAACTTTGCGACCTCGGGCAGCTATGTTACCATGGAGGAACCACACAAGATTTGACTTTATAGGCTAGAACTGAAGTCGCGCCAACTGCTTAACTCAAAATACAGTCAAGAAAGTAGCTCTCAAGCCGAGAAACGGGACCGACCATAAGCACTAATGTGAAATTACATACAATTTTCAAATTTCTTGTACTTGCTAACTTTGCGACCTCGGGCAGCTATGTTACCATGGAGGAACCACACAAGATTTGACTTTATAGACTAGAACTGAAGTCGCGCCAACTGCTTAACTCAAAATATAGTCAAGAAAGTAGCTCTCAAGCCGAGAAACGGGACCGACCATAAGCAGTAATGTGAAATTACATACAATTTTCAAATTTCTTGTACTTGCTAACTTTGCGACCTCGGGCAGCTATGTTACCATGGAGGAACCACACAAGATTTGACTTTATAGGCTAAAACTGAAGTCGCGCCAACTGCTTAACTCAAAATACAGTCAAGAAAGTAGCTCTCAAGCCGAGAAACGGGACCGACCATAAGCACTAATGTGAAATTACATACAATTTTCAAATTTCTTGTACTTGCTAACTTTGCGACCTCGGGCAGCTATGTTACCATGGAGGAACCACACAAGATTTGACTTTATAGGCTAGAACTGAAGTCGCGCCAACTGCTTAAGTCAAAATACAGTCAAGAAAGTAGCTCTCAAGCCGAGAAACGGGACCGACCATAAGCACTAATGTGAAATTACATACAATTTTCAAATTTCTTGTACTTGCTAACTTTGCGACCTCGGGCAGCTATGTTACCATGGAGGAACCACACAAGATTTGACTTTATAGGCTAGAACTGAAGTCGCGCCAACTGCTTAACTCAAAATACAGTCAAGAAAGTAGCTCTCAAGCCGAGAAACGGGATCGACCATAAGCACTACCGTGAAATTACGTACAATTTTCAAATTTCTTGTACTTGCTAACATTGCGACCTCGGGCAGCTATGTTACCATGGAGGAACCACACAAGATTTGACTTTATAGGCTAGAACTGAAGTTGCGCCAACTGCTTAACTCAAAATACAGTCAAGAAAGTAGCTCTCAAGCCGAGAAACGGGACCGACCATAAGCACTAATGTGAAATTACATACAATTTTCAAATTTCTTGTACTTGCTAACTTTGCGACCTCGGGCAGCTATGTTACCATGGAGGAACCACACAAGATTTGACTTTATAGGCTAGAACTGAAGTCGCGCCAACTGCTTAACTCAAAATACAGTCAAGAAAGTAGCTCTCAAGCCGAGAAACGGGATCGACCATAAGCACTACCCTGAAATTACGTACAATTTTCAAATTTCTTGTACTTGCTAACTTTGCGACCTCGGGCAGCTATGTTACCATGGAGGAACCACACAAGATTTGACTTTATAGGCTAGAAGTGAAGTCGCACCAACTGCTTAACTCAAAATACAGTCAAGAAAATAGCTCTCAAGCCGAGAAACGGGATCGACCATAAGCAGTAATGTGAAATTACATACAATTTTCAAATTTCTTGTACTTGCTAACTTTGCGACCTCGGGCAGCTATGTTACCATGGAGGAACCACACAAGATTTGACTTTATAGGCTAGAACTGAAGTCGTGCCAACTGCTTAACTCAAAATACAGTCAAGAAAGTAGCTCTCAAGCCGAGAAACGGGACCGACCATAAGCACTAATGTGAAATTACATACAATTTTCAAATTTCTTGTACTTGCTAACTTTGCGACCTTGGGCAGCTATGTTACCATGGAGGAACCATACAAGATTTGACTTTATAGGCTAGAACTGAAGTCGCGCCAACTGCTTAACTCAAAATACAGTCAAGAAAGTAGCTCTCAAGCCGAGAAACGGGATCGACCATAAGCACAACCGTGAAATTACGTACAATTTTCAAATTTCTTGTACTTGCTAACTTTGCGACTTCGGGCAGCTATGTTACCATGGAGGAACCACACAAGATTTGACTTTATAGGCTAGAACTGAAGTTGCGCCAACTGCTTAACTCAAAATACAGTCAAGAAAGTAGCTCTCAAGCCGAGAAACGGGACCGACCATAAGCACTAATGTGAAATTACATACAATTTTCAAATTTCTTGTACTTGCTAAATTTGCGACCTCGGGCAGCTATGTTACCATGGAGGAACCACACAAGATTTGACTTTATAGGCTAGAACTGAAGTCGCGCCAACTGTTTAACTCAAAATATAGTCAAGAAAGTAGCTCTCAAGCCGAGAAACGGGACCGACCATAAGCACTACCCTGAAATTAACGGCTAATTACTTGCTAACTTTGCGACCTCGGGCAGCTATGTTACCATGGAGGAACCACACAAGATTTGACTTTATAGGCTAGAACTGAAGTCGTGCCAACTGCTTAACTCAAAATACAGTCAAGAAAGTAGCTCTCAAGCCGAGAAACGGGATCGACCATAAGCAGTAATGTGAAATTACATACAATTTTCAAATTTCTTGTACTTGCTAACTTTGCGACCTCGGGCAGCTATGTTACCATGGAGGAACCACACAAGATTTGACTTTATAGGCTAGAACTGAAGTCGTGCCAACTGCTTAACTCAAAATACAGTCAAGAAAGTAGCTCTCAAGCCGAGAAACGGGACCGACCATAAGCACTAATGTGAAATTACATACAATTTTCATATTTCTTGTACTTGCTAACTTTGCGACCTCGGGCAGCTATGTTACCATAGAGGAACCACACAAGATTTGACTTTATAGGCTAGAACTGAAGTTGCGCCAACTGCTTAACTCAAAATACAGTCAAGAAAGTAGCTCTCAAGCCGAGAAACGGGATCGACCATAAGCACTACCCTGAAATTACGTACAATTTTCAAATTTCTTGTACTTGCTAACTTTGCGACCTCGGGCAGCTATGTTATCATGGAGGAACCACACAAGATTTGACTTTATAGGCTAGAACTGAAGTCGCGCCAACTGCTTAACTCAAAATACAGTCAAGAAAGTAGCTCTCAAGCCGAGAAACGGGATCGACCATAAGCACTACCCTGAAATTACGTACAATTTTCAACTTTCTTGTACTTGCTAACTTTGCGACCTCGGGCAGCTATGTTACCATGGAGGAACCACACAAGATTTGACTTTATAGGCTAGAACTGAAGTCGCGCCAACTGCCTAACTCAAAATACAGTCAAGAAAGTAGCTCTCAAACCGAGAAACGGGACCGACCATAAGCACTAATGTGAAATTACATACAATTTTCAAATTTCTTGTACTTGCTAAATTTGCGACCTCGGGCAGCTATGTTACCATGGGGGAACCACACAAGATTTGACTTTATAGGCTAGAACTGAAGTCGCGCCAACTGCTTAACTCAAAATACAGTCAAGAATGTAGCTCTCAAGCCGAGAAACGGGACCGACCATAAGCACTAATGTGAAATTACATACAATTTTCAAATTTCTTGTACTTGCTAACTTTGCGACCTCGGGCAGCTATGTTACCATGGAGGAACCACACAAGATTTGACTTTATAGGCTAGAACTGAAGTCGCGCCAACTGCTTAACTCAAAATACAGTCAAGAAAGTAGCTCTCAAGCCGAGAAACGGGACCGACCATAAGCACTAATGTGAAATTACATACAATTTTCAAATTTCTTGTACTTGCTAACTTTGCGACCTCGGGCAGCTATGTTACCATGGAGGAACCACACAAGATTTGACTTTATAGGCTAGAACTGAAGTTGCGCCAACTGCTTAACTCAAAATACAGTCAAGAAAGTAGCTCTCAAGCCGAGAAACGGGATCGACCATAAGCACTACCCTGAAATTACGTACAATTTTCAAATTTCTTGTACTTGCTAACTTTGCGACCTCGGGCAGCTATGTTATCATGGAGGAACCATACAAGATTTGACTTTATAGGCTAGAACTGAAGTGGCGCGTACTGCTTAACTCAAAATACAGTCAAGAAAGTAGCTCTCAAGCCGAGAAACGGGACCGACCATAAGCACTAATGTGAAATTACATACAATTTTCATATTTCTTGTACTTGCTAACTTTGCGACCTCGGGCAGCTATGTTACCATGGAGGAACCACACAAGATTTGACTTTATAGGCTAGAACTGAAGTTGCGCCAACTGCTTAACTCAAAATACAGTCAAGAAAGTAGCTCTCAAGCCGAGAAACGGGATCGACCATAAGCACTACCCTGAAATTACGTACAATTTTCAAATTTCTTGTACTTGCTAACTTTGCGACCTCGGGCAGCTATGTTACCATGGAGGAACCACACAAGATTTGACTTTATAGGCTAGAACTGAAGTCGCGCCAACTGCTTAACTCAAAATACAGTCAAGAAAGTAGCTCTCAAGCCGAGAAACGGGACCGACCATAAGCACTAATGTGAAATTACATACAATTTTCAAATTTCTTGTACTTGCTAACTTTGCGACCTCGGGCAGCTATGTTACCATGGAGGAACCATACAAGATTTGACTTTATAGGCTAGAACTGAAGTCGCGCCAACTGCTTAACTCAAAATACAGTCAAGAAAGTGGCTCTCAAGCCGAGAAACGGTACCGACCATAAGCACTAATGTGAAATTACATACAATTTTCAAATTTCTTGTACTTGCTAACTTTGCGACCTCGGGCAGCTATGTTACCATGGAGGAACCACACAAGATTTGACTTTGTAGGCTAGAACTGAAGTCGCGCCAACTGCTTAATTCAAAATACAGTCAAGAAAGTAGCTCTCAAGCCCAGAAACGGGACCGACCATAAGCACTAATGTGAAATTACACACAATTTTCAAATTTCTTGTACTTGCTAACTTTGCGACCTCGGGCAGCTATGTTACCATGGAGGAACCACACAAGATTTGACTTTGTAGGCTAGAACTGAAGTCGCGCCAACTGCTTAACTCAAAATACAGTCAAGAAAGTAGCTCTCAAGCCGAGAAACGGGACCGACCATAAGCACTAATGTGAAATTAGATACAATTTTCAAATTTCTTGTACTTGCTAACTTTGCGACCTCGGGCAGCTATGTTACCATGGAGGAACCACACAAGATTTGACTTTATAGGCTAGAACTGAAGTTGTGCCAACTGCTTAACTCAAAATACAGTCAAGAAATTAGCTCTCAAGCCGAGAAACGGGATCGACCATAAGCACTACCGTGAAATTACGTACAATTTTCAAATTTCTTGTACTTGCTAACTTTGCGACCTCGGGCAGCTATGTTACCATGGAGGAACCCCACAAGATTTGACTTTATAGGCTAGAACTGAAGTCGCGCCAACTGCTTAACTCAAAATACAGTCAAGAAAGTAGCTCTCAAGCCGAGAAACGGGACCGACCATAAGCACTAATGTGAAATTACATACAATTTTCAAATTTCTTGTACTTGCTAACTTTGCGACCTCGGGCAGCTATGTTACCATGGAGGAACCACACAAGATTTGACTTTATAGACTAGAACTCAAGTCGCGCCAACTGCTTAACTCAAAATATAGTCAAGAAAGTAGCTCTCAAGCCGAGAAACGGGATCGACCATAAGCAGTAATGTGAAATTACATACAATTTTCAAATTTCTTGTACTTGCTAACTTTGCGACCTCGGGCAGCTATGTTACCATGGAGGAACCACACAAGATTTGACTTTATAGGCTAGAACTGAAGTCGCGCCAACTGCTTAACTCAAAATACAGTCAAGAAAGTAGCTCTCAAGCCGAGAAACGGGACCGACCATAAGCACTAATGTGAAATTACATACAATTTTCAAATTTCTTGTACTTGCTAACTTTGCGACCTCGGGCAGCTATGTTACCATGGAGGAACCACACAAGATTTGACTTTATAGGCTAGAACTGAAGTCGCGCCAACTGCTTAACTCAAAATACAGTCAAGAAAGTAGCTCTCAAGCCGAGAAACGGGATCGACCATAAGCACTACCGTGAAATTACGTACAATTTTCAAATTTGTTGTACTTGCTAACTTTGCGACCTCGGGCAGCTATGTTACCATGGAGGAACCACACAAGATTTGACTTTGTAGGCTAGAACTGAAGTCGCGCCAACTGCTTAACTCAAAATACAGTCAAGAAAGTAGCTCTCAAGCCGAGAAACGGGACCGACCATAAGCACTACCCTGAAATTACGTACAATTTTCAACTTTCTTGTACTTGCTAACTTTGCGACCTCGGGCAGCTATGTTACCATGGAGGAACCACACAAGATTTGACTTTATAGGCTAGAACTGAAGTCGCGCCAACTGCCTAACTCAAAATACAGTCAAGAAAGTAGCTCTCAAACCGAGAAACGGGACCGACCATAAGCACTAATGTGAAATTACATACAATTTTCAAATTTCTTGTACTTGCTAAATTTGCGACCTCGGGCAGCTATGTTACCATGGGGGAACCACACAAGATTTGACTTTATAGGCTAGAACTGAAGTCGCGCCAACTGCTTAACTCAAAATACAGTCAAGAAAGTAGCTCTCAAGCCGAGAAACGGGACCGACCATAAGCACTAATGTGAAATTACATACAATTTTCAAATTTCTTGTACTTGCTAACTTTGCGACCTCGGGCAGCTATGTTACCATGGAGGAACCACACAAGATTTGACTTTATAGGCTAGAACTGAAGTCGCGCCAACTGCTTAACTCAAAATACAGTCAAGAAAGTAGCTCTCAAGCCGAGAAACGGGATCGACCATAAGCACTACCGTGAAATTACGTACAATTTTCAAATTTCTTGTACTTGCTAACTTTGCGACCTCGGGCAGCTATATTACCATGGAGGAACCACACAAGATTTGACTTTATAGGCTAGAACTGAAGTTGCGCCAACTGCTTAACTCAAAATACAGTCAAGAAAGTAGCTCTGAAGTCGAGGAACGGGATCGACCATAAGCACTAATGTGAAATTACATCCAATTTTCAAATTTCTTGTACTTGCTAACTTTGCGACCTCGGGCAGCTATGTTACCATGGAGGAACCACACAAGATTTGACTTTATAGACTAGAACTGAAGTCGCGCCAACTGCTTAACTCAAAATATAGTCAAGAAAGTAGCTCTCAAGCCGAGAAACGGGATCGACCATAAGCACTACTGTGAAATTACGTACAATTTTCAAATTTCTTGTACTTGCTAACTTTGCGACCTCGGGCAGCTATGTTACCAGGGAGGAACCACACTAGATTTGACTTTATAGGCTAGAACTGAAGTTGCGCCAACTGCTTAACTCAAAATACAGTCAAGAAAGTAGCTCTGAAGTCGAGGAACGGGATCGACCATAAGCACTAATGTGAAATTACATACAATTTTCAAATTTCTTGTACTTGCTAACTTTGCGACCTCGGGCAGCTATGTTACCATGGAGGAACCACACAAGATTTGACTTTATAGACTAGAACTGAAGTCGCGCCAACTGCTTAACTCAAAATATAGTCAAGAAAGTAGCTCTCAAGCCGAGAAACGGGATCGACCATAAGCACTACCGTGAAATTACGTACAATTTTCAAATTTCTTGTACTTGCTAACTTTGCGACCTCGGGCAGCTATGTTACCATGGAGGAACCACACAAGATTTGACGTTATAGGCTAGAACTGAAGTCGCGCCAACTGCTTAACTCAAAATACACTCAAGAAAGTAGCTCTCAAGCCGAGAAACGGGACCGACCATAAGCACTAATGTGAAATTACATACAATTTTCAAATTTCTTGTACTTGCTAACTTTGCGACCTCGGGCAGCTATGTTACCATGGAGGAACCACACAAGATTTGACTTTATAGGCTAGAACTGAAGTCGCGCCAACTGCTTAACTCAAAATACAGTCAAGAAAGTAGCTCTCAAGCCGAGAAACGGGACCGACCATAAGCACTAATGTGAAATTACATACAATTTTCAAATTTCTTGTACTTGCTAACTTTGCGACCTCGGGCAGCTATGTTACCAGGGAGGAACCACACAAGATTTGACTTTATAGGCTAGAACTGAAGTTGCGCCAACTGCTTAACTCAAAATACGGTCAAGAAAGTAGCTCTGAAGTCGAGGAACGGGATCGACCATAAGCACTAATGTGAAATTACATACAATTTTCAAATTTCTTGTACTTGCTAACTTTGCGACCTCGGGCAGCTATGTTACCATGGAGGAACCACACAAGATTTGACTTTATAGGCTAGAACTGAAGTCGCGCCAACTGCTTAACTCAAAATACAGTCAAGAAAGTAGCTCTCAAGCCGAGAAACGGGATCGACCATAAGCACTACCGTGAAATTACGTACAATTTTCAAATTTCTTGTACTTGCTAACTTTGCGACCTCGGGCAGCTATGTTACCATGGAGGAACCACACAAGATTTGACTTTATAGGCTAGAACTGAAGTTGCGCCAACTGCTTAACTCAAAATACAGTCAAGAAAGTAGCTCTCAAGCCGAGAAACGGGATCGACCATAAGCACTACCCTGAAATTACGTACAATTTTCAAATTTCTTGTACTTGCTAACTTTGCGACCTCGGGCAGCTATGTTACCATGGAGGAACCACACAAGATTTGACTTTATAGGCTAGAACTGAAGTCGCGCCAACTGCTTAACTCAAAATACAGTCAAGAAAGTAGCTCTCAAGCCGAGAAACGGGACCGACCATAAGCACTAATGTGAAATTACATACAATTTTCAAATTTCTTGTACTTGCTAACTTTGCGACCTCGGGCAGCTATGTTACCATGGAGGAACCACACAAGATTTGACTTTATAGGCTAGAACTGAAGTCGCGCCAACTGCTTAACTCAAAATACAGTCAAGAAAGTAGCTCTCAAGCCGAGAAACGGGATCGACCATAAGCACTACCGTGAAATTACGTACAATTTTCGAATTTCTTGTACTTGCTAACTTTGCGACCTCGGGCAGCTATATTACCATGGAGGAACCACACAAGATTTGACTTTATAGGCTAGAACTGAAGTCGCGCCAACTGCTTAACTCAAAATACAGTCAAGAAAGTAGCTCTCAAGCCGAGAAACGGGACCGACCATAAGCACTAATGTGAAATTACATACAATTTTCAAATTTCTTGTACTTGCTAACTTTGCGACCTCGGGCAGCTATGTTACCATAGAGGAACCACACAAGATTTGACTTTATAGGCTAGAACTGAAGTTGCGCCAACTGCTTAACTCAAAATACAGTCAAGAAAGTAGCTCTCAAGCCGAGAAACGGGATCGACCATAAGCACTAATGTGAAATTACATACAATTTTCAAATTTCTTGTACTTGCTAACTTTGCGACCTCGGGCAGCTATGTTACCATGGAGGAACCACACAAGATTTGACTTTATAGGCTAGAACTGAAATCGCGCCAACTGTTTAACTCAAAATACAGTCAAGAAAGTAGCTCTCAAGCCGAGAAACGGGATCGACCATAAGCACTACCGTGAAATTACGTACAATTTTCAAATTTCTTGTACTTGCTAACATTGCGACCTCGGGCAGCTATGTTACCATGGAGGAACCACACAAGATTTGACTTTATAGGCTAGAACTGAAGTTGTGCCAACTGCTTAACTCAAAATACAGTCAAGAAATTAGCTCTCAAGCCGAGAAACGGGATCGACCATAAGCACTACCGTGAAATTACGTACAATTTTCAAATTTCTTGTACTTGCTAACTTTGCGACCTCGGGCAGCTATGTTACCATTTAGGAACCCCACAAGATTTGACTTTATAGGCTAGAACTGAAGTCGCGCCAACTGCTTAACTCAAAATACAGTCAAGAAAGTAGCTCTCAAGCCGAGAAACGGGACCGACCATAAGCACTAATGTGAAATTACATACAATTTTCAAATTTCTTGTACTTGCTAACTTTGCGACCTCGGGCAGCTATGTTACCATGGAGGGACCACACAAGATTTGACTTTATAGACTAGAACTGAAGTCGCGCCAACTGCTTAACTCAAAATATAGTCAAGAAAGTAGCTCTCAAGCCGAGAAACGGGACCGACCATAAGCAGTAATGTGAAATTACATACAATTTTCAAATTTCTTGTACTTGCTAACTTTGCGACCTCGGGCAGCTATGTTACCATGGAGGAACCACACAAGATTTGACTTTATAGGCTAAAACTGAAGTCGCGCCAACTGCTTAACTCAAAATACAGTCAAGAAAGTAGCTCTCAAGCCGAGAAACGGGACCGACCATAAGCACTAATGTGAAATTACATACAATTTTCAAATTTCTTGTACTTGCTAACTTTGCGACCTCGGGCAGCTATGTTACCATGGAGGAACCACACAAGATTTGACTTTATAGGCTAGAACTGAAGTCGCGCCAACTGCTTAAGTCAAAATACAGTCAAGAAAGTAGCTCTCAAGCCGAGAAACGGGACCGACCATAAGCACTAATGTGAAATTACATACAATTTTCAAATTTCTTGTACTTGCTAACTTTGCGACCTCGGGCAGCTATGTTACCATGGAGGAACCACACAAGATTTGACTTTATAGGCTAGAACTGAAGTTGCGCCAACTGCTTAACTCAAAATACGGTCAAGAAAGTAGCTCTGAAGTCGAGGAACGGGACCGACCATAAGCACTAATGTGAAATTACATACAATTTTCAAATTTCTTGTACTTGCTAACTTTGCGACCTCGGGCAGCTTTGTTACCATGGAGGAACCACACAAGATGTGACTTTATAGGCTAGAACTGAAGTCGCGCCAACTGCTTAACTCAAAATACAGTCAAGAAAGTAGCTCTCAAGCCGAGAAACGGGACCGACCATAAGCACTAATGTGAAATTACATACAATTTTCAAATTTCTTGTACTTGCTAACTTTGCGACCTCGGGCAGCTATGTTACCATGGAGGAACCACACAAGATTTGACTTTATAGGCTAGAACTGAAGTTGCGCCAACTGCTTAACTCAAAATACAGTCAAGAAAGTAGCTCTCAAGCCGAGAAACGGGATCGACCATAAGCACTAATGTGAAATTACATACAATTTTCAAATTTCTTGTACTTGCTAACTTTGCGACCTCGGGCAGCTTTGTTACCATGGAGGAACCACACAAGATGTGACTTTATAGGCAAGAACTGAAGTCGCGCCAACTGCTTAACTCAAAATACAGTCAAGAAAGTAGCTCTCAAGCCGAGAAACGGGACCGACCATAAGCACTAATGTGAAATTACATACAATTTTCAAATTTCTTGTACTTGCTAACTTTGCGACCTCGGGCAGCTATGTTACCATGGAGGAACCACACAAGATTTGACTTTATAGGCTAGAACTGAAGTCGCGCCAACTGCTTAACTCAAAATACAGTCAAGAAAGTAGCTCTCAAGCCGAGAAACGGGACCGACCATAAGCACTAATGTGAAATTACATACAATTTTCAAATTTCTTGTACTTGCTAACTTTGCGACCTCGGGCAGCTATGTTACCATGGAGGAACCACACAAGATCTGACTTTATAGGCTAGAACTGAAGTTGCGCCAACTGCTTAACTCAAAATACAGTCAAGAAAGTAGCTCTCAAGCCGAGAAACGGGATCGACCATAAGCACTAATGTGAAATTACATACAATTTTCAAATTTCTTGTACTTGCTAACTTTGCGACCTCGGGCAGCTTTGTTACCATGGAGGAACCACACAAGATGTGACTTTATAGGCTAGAACTGAAGTCGCGCCAACTGCTTAACTCAAAATACAGTCAAGAAAGTAGCTCTCAAGCCGAGAAACGGGACCGACCATAAGCACTAATGTGAAATTACATACAATTTTCAAATTTCTTGTACTTGCTAACTTTGCGACCTCGGGCAGCTATGTTACCATGGAGGAACCACACAAGATTTGACTTTATAGACTAGAACTGAAGTCGCGCCAACTGCTTAACTCAAAATATAGTCAAGAAAGTAGCTCTCAAGCCGAGAAACGGGACCGACCATAAGCAGTAATGTGAAATTACATACAATTTTCAAATTTCTTGTACTTGCTAACTTTGCGACCTCGGGCAGCTATGTTACCATGGAGGAACCACACAAGATTTGACTTTATAGGCTAGAACTGAAGTCGCGCCAACTGCTTAACTCAAAATACAGTCAAGAAAGTAGCTCTCAAGCCGAGAAACGGGACCGACCATAAGCACTAATGTGAAATTACATACAATTTTCAAATTTCTTGTACTTGCTAACTTTGCGACCTCGGGCAGCTATGTTACCATGGAGGAACCACACAAGATTTGACTTTATAGGCTAGAACTGAAGTCGCGCCAACTGCTTAACTCAAAATACAGTCAAGAAAGTAGCTCTCAAGCCGAGAAACGGGACCGACCATAAGCACTAATGTGAAATTACATACAATTTTCAAATTTCTTGTACTTGCTAACTTTGCGACCTCGGGCAGCTATGTTACCATGGAGGAACCACACAAGATTTGACTTTATAGGCTAGAACTGAAGTCGCGCCAACTGCTTACCTCAAAATACAGTCAAGAAAGTAGCTCTCAAGCCGAGAAACGGGACCGACCATAAGCACTAATGTGAAATTACATACAATTTTCAAATTTCTTGTACTTGCTAACTTTGCGACCTCGGGCAGCTATGTTACCAGGGAGGAACCACACAAGATTTGACTTTATAGGCTAGAACTGAAGTTGCGCCAACTGCTTAACTCAAAATACAGTCAAGAAAGTAGCTCTGAAGTCGAGGAACGGGATCGACCATAAGCACTAATGTGAAACTACATACAATTTTCAAATTTCTTGTACTTGCTAACTTTGCGACCTCGGGCAGCTATGTTACCATGGAGGAACCACACAAGATTTGACTTTATAGGCTAGAACTGAAGTCGCGCCAACTGCTTAACTCAAAATACAGTCAAGGAAGTAGCTCTCAAGCCGAGAAACGGGACCGACCATAAGCACTATTGTGAAATTACATACAATTTTCAAATTTCTTGTACTTGCTAACTTTGCGACCTCGGGCAGCTATGTTACCATGGAGGAGCCACACAAGATTTGACTTTATAGGCTAGAACTGAAGTTGCGCCAACTGCTTAACTCAAAATACAGTCAAGAAAGTAGCTCAAGCCGAGAAACGGGATCGTCCATAAGCACTACCGTGAAATTACGTACAATTTTCAAATTTCGTGTACTTGCTAACTTTGCGACCTCGGGCAGCTATGTTACCATGGAGGAACCACACAAGATTTGACTTTATAGGCTAGAACTGAAGTCGCGCCAACTGCTTAACTCAAAATACAGTCAAGAAAGTAGCTCTCAAGCCGAGAAACGGGACCGACCATAAGCACTAATGTGAAATTACATACAATTTTCAAATTTCTTGTACTTGCTAACTTTGCGACCTCGGGCAGCTATGTTACCATGGAGGAACCACACAAGATTTGACTTTATAGGCTAGAACTGAAGTTGCGCCAACTGCTTAACTCAAAATACAGTCAAGAAAGTTGCTCTGAAGTCGAGGAACGGGATCGACCATAAGCACTAATGTGAAATTACATACAATTTTCAAATTTCTTGTACTTGCTAACTTTGCGACCTCGGGCAGCTATGTTACCATGGAGGAACCACACAAGATTTGACTTTATAGGCTAGAACTGAAGTCGCGCCAACTGCTTAACTCAAAATACACTCAAGAAAGTAGCTCTCAAGCCGAGAAACGGGACCGACCATAAGCACTAATGTGAAATTACATACAATTTTAAAATTTCTTGTACTTGCTAACTTTGCGACCTCGGGCAGCTATGTTACCATGGAGGAACCACACAAGATTTGACTTTATAGGCTAGAACTGAAGTTGCGCCAACTGCTTAACTCAAAATACAGTCAAGAAAGTTGCTCTGAAGTCGAGGAACGGGATCGACCATAAGCACTAATGTGAAATTACATACAATTTTCAAATTTCTTGTACTTGCTAACTTTGCGACCTCGGGCAGCTATGTTACCATGGAGGAACCACACAAGATTTGACTTTATAGGCTAGAACTGAAGTCGCGCCAACTGCTTAACTCAAAATACAGTCAAGAAAGTAGCTCTCAAGCCGAGAAACGGGATCGACCATAAGCACTACCGTGAAATTACGTACAATTTTCAAATTTTTTGTACTTGCTAACTTTGCGACCTCGGGCAGCTATGTTACCAGGGAGGAACCACACAAGATTTGACTTTATAGGCTAGAACTAAAGTCGCGCCAACTGCCTAGTTCAAAATACAGTCAAGAAAGTAGCTCTCAAGCCGAGAAACGGGACCGACCATAAGCACTAATGTGAAATTACATACAATTTTCAAATTTCTTGTACTTGCTAACTTTGCGACCTCGGGCAGCTATGTTACCATGGAGGAACCACACAAGATTTGACTTTGTATCCTAGAACTGAAGTCGCGCCAACTGCTTAACTCAAAATACAGTCAAGAAAGTAGCTCTCAAGCCGAGAAACGGGACCGACCATAAGCACTAATGTGAAATTACGTACAATTTTCAAATTTCTTGTACTTGCTAACTTTGCGACCTCGGGCAGCTATGTTACCATGGAGGAACCACACAAGATTTGACTTTATAGGCTAGAACTGAAGTCGCGCCAACTGCTTAACTCAAAATATAGTCAAGAAAGTAGCTCTCAAGCCGAGAAACGGTACCGACCATAAGCACTAATGTGAAATTACATACAATTTTCAAATTTCTTGTACTTGCTAACTTTGCGAACTCGGGCATCTATGTTACCATGGAGGAACCACACAAGATTTGACTTTATAGGCTAGAACTGAAGTCGCGCCAACTGCTTAACTCAAAATACAGTCAAGAAAGTAGCTCTCAAGCCGAGAAACGGGACCGACCATAAGCACTAATGTGAAATTACATACAATTTTCAAATTTCTTGTACTTGCTAACTTTGCGACCTCGGGCAGCTATGTTACCATGGAGGAACCACACAAGATTTGACTTTATAGGCTAGAACTGAAGTCGCGCCAACTGCTTAACTCAAAATACACTCAAGAAAGTAGCTCTCAAGCCGAGAAACGGGACCGACCATAAGCACTAATGTGAAATTACATACAATTTTCAAATTTCTTGTACTTGCTAACTTTGCGACCTCGGGCAGCTATGTTACCAGGGAGGAACCACACAAGATTTGACTTTATAGGCTAGAACTGAAGTTGCGCCAACTGCTTAACTCAAAATACAGTCAAGAAAGTAGCTCTGAAGTCGAGGAACGGGATCGACCATAAGCACTAATGTGAAATTACATACAATTTTCAAATTTCTTGTACTTGCTAACTTTGCGACCTCGGGCAGCTATGTTACCATGGAGGAACCACACAAGATTTGACTTTATAGGCTAGAACTGAAGTCGGGCCAACTGCTTAACTCAAAATACAGTCAAGAAAGTAGCTCTCAAGCCGAGAAACGGGACCGACCATAAGCACTAATGTGAAATTACATACAATTTTCAAATTTCTTGTACTTGCTAACTTTGCGACCTCGGGCAGCTATGTTACCAGGGAGGAACCACACAAGATTTGACTTTATAGGCTAGAACTGAAGTTGCGCCAACTGCTTAACTCAAAATACAGTCAAGAAAGTAGCTCTCAAGCCGAGAAACGGGACCGACCATAAGCACTAATGTGAAATTACATACAATTTTCAAATTTCTTGTACTTGCTAACTTTGCGACCTCGGGCAGCTATGTTACCAGGGAGGAACCACACAAGATTTGACTTTATAGGCTAGAACTGAAGTTGCGCCAACTGCTTAACTCAAAATACAGTCAAGAAAGTAGCTCTCAAGCCGAGAAACGGGATCGACCATAAGCACGACCGTGAAATTACGTACAATTTTCAAATTTCTTGTACTTGCTAACTTTGCGACCTCGGGCAGCTATGTTACCATGGAGGAACCACACAAGATTTGACTTCATAGGCTAGAACTGAAGTTGCGCCAACTGCTTAACTCAAAATACAGTCAAGAAATTAGCTCTCAAGCCGAGAAACGGGATCGACCATAAGCACTACCGTGAAATTACGTACAATTTTCAAATTTCTTGTACTTGCTAACTTTGCGACCTCGGGCAGCTATGTTACCATGGAGGAACCACACAAGATTTGACTTTATAGGCTAGAACTGAAGTCGCGCCAACTGCTTAACTCAAAATACAGTCAAGAAAGTAGCTCTCAAGCCGAGAAACGGGACCGACCATAAGCACTAATGTGAAATTACATACAATTTTCAAATTTCTTGTACTTGCTAACTTTGCGACCTCGGGCAGCTATGTTACCATGGAGGAACCACACAAGATTTGACTTTATAGGCTAGAACTGAAGTTGCGCCAACTGCTTAACTCAAAATACGGTCAAGAAAGTAGCTCTGAAGTCGAGGAACGGGATCGACCATAAGCACTAATGTGAAATTACATACAATTTTCAAATTTCTTGTACTTGCTAACTTTGCGACCTCGGGCAGCTATGTTACCATGGAGGAACCACACAAGATTTGACTTTATAGGCTAGAACTGAAGTCGCGCCAACTGCTTAACTCAAAATACAGTCAAGAAAGTAGCTCTCAAGCCGAGAAACGGGATCGACCATGAGCACTACCGTGAAATTACGTACAATTTTCAAATTTCTTGTACTTGCTAACTTTGCGACCTCGGGCAGCTATGTTACCATGGAGGAACCACACAAGATTTGACTTTATAGGCTAGAACTGAAGTCGCGCCAACTGCCTAACTCAAAATACAGTCAAGAAAGTAGCTCTCAAACCGAGAAACGGGACCGACCATAAGCACTAATGTGAAATTACATACAATTTTCAAATTTCTTGTACTTGCTAACTTTGCGACCTCGGGCAACTATGTTACCATGGAGGAACCACACAAGATTTGACTTTATAGGCTAGAACTGAAGTCGCGCCAACTGCTTAACTCAAAATACACTCAAGAAAGTAGCTCTCAAGCCGAGAAACGGGACCGACCATAAGCACTAATGTGAAATTACATACAATTTTCAAATTTCTTGTACTTGCTAACTTTGCGACCTCGGGCAGCTATGTTACCATGGAGGAACCACACAAGATTTGACTTTATAGACTAGAACTGAAGTCGCGCCAACTGCTTAACTCAAAATACAGTCAAGAAAGTAGCTCTGAAGTCGAGGAACGGGATCGACCATAAGCACTAATGTGAAATTACATACAATTTTCAAATTTCTTGTACTTGCTAACTTTGCGACCTCGGGCAGCTATGTTACCATGGAGGAACCACACAAGATTTGACTTTATAGGCTAGAACTGAAGTTGCGCCAACTGCTTAACTCAAAATACAGTCAAGAAAGTAGCTCTCAAGCCGAGAAACGGGATCGACCATAAGCACTACCGTGAAATTACGTACAATTTTCAAATTTCTTGTACTTGCTAACTTTGCGACCTCGGGCAGCTATGTTACCAGGGAGGAACCACACAAGATTTGACTTTATAGGCTAGAACTAAAGTCGCGCCAACTGCCTAGTTCAAAATACAGTCAAGAAAGTAGCTCTCAAGCCGAGAAATGGGACCGACCATAAGCACTAATGTGAAATTACATACAATTTTCAAATTTCTTGTACTTGCTAACTTTGCGACCTCGGGCAGCTATGTTACCATGGAGGAACCACACAAGATTTGACTTTATAGACTAGAACTGAAGTCGCGCCAACTGCTTAACTCAAAATACAGTCAAGAAAGTAGCTCTGAAGTCGAGGAACGGGATCGACCATAAGCACTAATGTGAAATTACATACAATTTTCAAATTTCTTGTACTTGCTAACTTTGCGACCTCGGGCAGCTATGTTACCATGGAGGAACCACACAAGATTTGACTTTATAGGCTAGAACTGAAGTTGCGCCAACTGCTTAACTCAAAATACAGTCAAGAAAGTAGCTCTCAAGCCGAGAAACGGGATCGACCATAAGCACTACCGTGAAATTACGTACAATTTTCAAATTTCTTGTACTTGCTAACTTTGCGACCTCGGGCAGCTATGTTACCATGGAGGAACCACACAAGATTTGACTTTATAGGCTAGAACTGAAGTTGCGCCAACTGCTTAACTCAAAATACAGTCAAGAAAGTAGCTCTCAAGCCGAGAAACGGGATCGACCATAAGCACTACCGTGAAATTACGTACAATTTTCAAATTTCTTGTACTTGCTAACTTTGCGACCTCGGGCAGCTATGTTACCAGGGAGGAACCACACAAGATTTGACTTTATAGGCTAGAACTGAAGTCGCGCCAACTGCCTAACTCAAAATACAGTCAAGAAAGTAGCTCTCAAACCGAGAAACGGGACCGACCATAAGCACTAATGTGAAATTACATACAATTTTCAAATTTCTTGTACTTGCTAACTTTGCGACCTCGGGCAGCTATGTTACCATGGAGGAACCACACAAGATTTGACTTTATAGACTAGAACTGAAGTCGCGCCAACTGCTTAACTCAAAATACAGTCAAGAAAGTAGCTCTGAAGTCGAGGAACGGGATCGACCATAAGCACTAATGTGAAATTACATACAATTTTCAAATTTCTTGTACTTGCTAACTTTGCGACCTCGGGCAGCTATGTTACCATGGAGGAACCACACAAGATTTGACTTTATAGGCTAGAACTGAAGTTGCGCCAACTGCTTAACTCAAAATACAGTCAAGAAAGTAGCTCTCAAGCCGAGAAACGGGATCGACCATAAGCACTACCGTGAAATTACGTACAATTTTCAAATTTCTTGTACTTGCTAACTTTGCGACCTCGGGCAGCTATGTTACCATGGAGGAACCACACAAGATTTGACTTTATAGGCTAGAACTGAAGTTGCGCCAACTGCTTAACTCAAAATACAGTCAAGAAAGTTGCTCTGAAGTCGAGGAACGGGATCGACCATAAGCACTAATGTGAAATTACATACAATTTTCAAATTTCTTGTACTTGCTAACTTTGCGACCTCGGGCAGCTATGTTACCATGGAGGAACCACACAAGATTTGACTTTATAGGCTAGAACTGAAGTTGCGCCAACTGCTTAACTCAAAATAAAGTCAAGAAAGTAGCTCTCAA
The DNA here is from genome assembly GCA_958301585.1 of Merodon equestris. Classification (NCBI taxonomy): domain Eukaryota; kingdom Metazoa; phylum Arthropoda; class Insecta; order Diptera; family Syrphidae; genus Merodon; species Merodon equestris. Next base: position 32,217,470 of record OY284417.1, on the reverse strand, counting down.
GCCGAGAAACGGGATCGACCATAAGCACTACCGTGAAATTACGTACAATTTTCAAATTTCTTGTACTTGCTAACTTTGCGACCTCGGGCAGCTATGTTACCAGGGAGGAACCACACAAGATTTGACTTTATAGGCTAGAACTAAAGTCGCGCCAACTGCCTAGTTCAAAATACAGTCAAGAAAGTAGCTCTCAAGCCGAGAAATGGGACCGACCATAAGCACTAATGTGAAATTACATACAATTTTCAAATTTCTTGTACTTGCTAACTTTGCGACCTCGGGCAGCTATGTTACCATGGAGGAACCACACAAGATTTGACTTTGTATCCTAGAACTGAAGTCGCGCCAACTGCTTAACTCAAAATACAGTCAAGAAAGTAGCTCTCAAGCCGAGAAACGGGACCGACCATAAGCACTAATGTGAAATTACGTACAATTTTCAAATTTCTTGTACTTGCTAACTTTGCGACCTCGGGCAGCTATGTTACCATGGAGGAACCACACAAGGTTTGACTTTATAGGCTAGAACTGAAGTCGCGCCAACTGCTTAACTCAAAATATAGTCAAGAAAGTAGCTCTCAAGCCGAGAAACGGTACCGACCATAAGCACTAATGTGAAATTACATACAATTTTCAAATTTCTTGTACTTGCTAACTTTCCGACCTCGGGCAGCTATGTTACCATGGAGGAACCACACAAGATTTGACTTTATAGGCTAGAACTGAAGTCGGGCCAACTGCCTAACTCAAAATACAGTCAAGAAAGTAGCTCTCAAGCCGAGAAACGGGACCGACCATAAGCACTAATGTGAAATTACATACAATTTTCAAATTTCTTGTACTTGCTAAATTTGCGACCTCGGGCAGATATGTTACCATGGAGGAACCACACAAGATTTGACTTTATAGGCTAGAACTGAAGTTGCGCCAACTGCTTAACTCAAAATACAGTCAAGAAAGTAGCTCTCAAGCCGAGAAACGGGATCGTCCATAAGCACTACCGTGAAATTACGTACAATGTTCAAATTTCTTGTACTTGCTAACTTTGCGACCTCGGGCAGCTATGTTACCATGGAGGAACCACACAAGATTTGACTTTATAGGCTAGAACTGAAGTCGCGCCAACTGCTTAACTCAAAATACAGTCAAGAAAGTAGCTCTCAAGCCGAGAAACGGGATCGACCATAAGCACTACCGTGAAATTACGTACAATTTTCAAATTTCTTGTACTTGCTAACTTTGCGACCTCGGGCAGCTATGTTACCATGGAGGAACCACACAAGATTTGACTTTATAGGCTAGAACTGAAGTCGCGCCAACTGCTTAACTCAAAATACAGTCAAGAAAGTAGCTCTCAAGCCGAGAAACGGGACCGACCATAAGCACTAATGTGAAATTACATACAATTTTCAAATTTCTTGTACTTGCTAACTTTGCGACCTCGGGCAGCTATGTTACCATGGAGGAACCACACAAGATTTGACTTTATAGGCTGGAACTGAAGTTGCGCCAACTGCTTAACTCAAAATACAGTCAAGAAAGCAGCTCTGAAGCCGAGAAACGGGATCGACCATAAGCACTAATGTGAAATTACATACAATTTTCAAATTTCTTGTACTTGCTAACTTTGCGACCTCGGGCAGCTATGTTACCATGGAGGAACCACACAAGATTTGACTTTATAGGCTAGAACTGAAGTCGCGCCAACTGCTTAACTCAAAATACAGTCAAGAAAGTAGCTCTGAAGCCGAGAAACGGGACCGACCATAAGCACTAATGTGAAATTACATACAATTTTCAAATTTCTTGTACTTGCTAACTTTGCGACCTCGGGCAGATATGTTACCATGGAGGAACCACACAAGATTTGACTTTATAGGCTAGAACTGAAGTTGCGCCAACTGCTTAACTCAAAATACAGTCAAGAAAGTAGCTCTCAAGCCGAGAAACGGGATCGTCCATAAGCACTACCGTGAAATTACGTACAATGTTCAAATTTCTTGTACTTGCTAACTTTGCGACCTCGGGCAGCTATGTTACCAGGGAGGAACCACACAAGATTTGACTTTATAGGCTAGAACTGAAGTTGCGCCAACTGCTTAACTCAAAATACAGTCAAGAAAGTAGCTCTGAAGTCGAGAAACGGGATCGACCATAAGCACTACCGTGAAATTACGTACAATTTTCAAATTTCTTGTACTTGCTAACTTTGCGACCTCGGGCAGCTATGTTACCATGGAGGAACCACACAAGATTTGACTTTATAGGCTAGAACTGAAGTCGCGCCAACTGCTTAACTCAAAATACAGTCAAGAAAGTAGCTCTCAAGCCGAGAAACGGGACCGACCATAAGCACTAATGTGAAATTACATACAATTTTCAAATTTCTTGTACTTGCTAACTTTGCGACCTCGGGCAGCTATGTTACCATGGAGGAACCACACAAGATTTGACTTTATAGGCTAGAACTGAAGTTGCGCCAACTGCTTAACTCAAAATACAGTCAAGAAAGCAGCTCTGAAGCCGAGAAACGGGATCGACCATAAGCACTAATGTGAAATTACATACAATTTTCAAATTTCTTGTACTTGCTAACTTTGCGACCTCGGGCAGCTATGTTACCATGGAGGAACCACACAAGATTTGACTTTATAGGCTAGAACTGAAGTCGTGCCAACTGCTTAACTCAAAATACAGTCAAGAAAGTAGCTCTGAAGCCGAGAAACGGGACCGACCATAAGCACTAATGTGAAATTACATACAATTTTCAAATTTCTTGTACTTGCTAACTTTGCGACCTCGGGCAGATATGTTACCATGGAGGAACCACACAAGATTTGACTTTATAGGCTAGAACTGAAGTTGCGCCAACTGCTTAACTCAAAATACAGTCAAGAAAGTAGCTCTCAAGCCGAGAAACGGGATCGTCCATAAGCACTACCGTGAAATTACGTACAATGTTCAAATTTCTTGTACTTGCTAACTTTGCGACCTCGGGCAGCTATGTTACCAGGGAGGAACCACACAAGATTTGACTTTATAGGCTAGAACTGAAGTTGCGCCAACTGCTTAACTCAAAATACAGTCAAGAAAGTAGCTCTGAAGTCGAGGAACGGGATCGACCATAAGCACTAATGTGAAATTACATACAATTTTCAAATTTCTTGTACTTGCTAACTTTGCGACCTCGGGCAGCTATGTTACCATGGAGGAACCACACAAGATTTGACTTTATAGACTAGAACTGAAGTCGCGCCAACTGCTTAACTCAAAATATAGTCAAGAAAGTAGCTCTCAAGCCGAGAAACGGGATCGACCATAAGCACTACCGTGAAATTACGTACAATTTTCAAATTTCTTGTACTTGCTAACTTTGCGACCTCGGGCAGCTATGTTACCATGGAGGAACCACACAAGATTTGACTTTATAGGCTAGAACTGAAGTCGCGCCAACTGCTTAACTCAAAATACACTCAAGAAAGTAGCTCTCAAGCCGAGAAACGGGACCGACCATAAGCACTAATGTGAAATTACATACAATTTTCAAATTTCTTGTACTTGCTAACTTTGCGACCTCGGGCAGCTATGTTACCATGGAGGAACCACACAAGATTTGACTTTATAGGCTAGAACTGAAGTCGCGCCAACTGCTTAACTCAAAATACAGTCAAGAAAGTAGCTCTCAAGCCGAGAAACGGGACCGACCATAAGCACTAATGTGAAATTACATACAATTTTCAAATTTCTTGTACTTGCTAACTTTGCGACCTCGGGCAGCTATGTTACCAGGGAGGAACCACACAAGATTTGACTTTATAGGCTAGAACTGAAGTTGCGCCAACTGCTTAACTCAAAATACGGTCAAGAAAGTAGCTCTGAAGTCGAGGAACGGGATCGACCATAAGCACTAATGTGAAATTACATACAATTTTCAAATTTCTTGTACTTGCTAACTTTGCGACCTCGGGCAGCTATGTTACCATGGAGGAACCACAGAAGATTTGACTTTATAGGCTAGAACTGAAGTCGCGCCAACTGCTTAACTCAAAATACAGTCAAGAAAGTAGCTCTCAAGCCGAGAAACGGGATCGACCATAAGCACTACCGTGAAATTACGTACAATTTTCAAATTTCTTGTACTTGCTAACTTTGCGACCTCGGGCAGCTATGTTACCATGGAGGAACCACACAAGATTTGACTTTATAGGCTAGAACTGAAGTTGCGCCAACTGCTTAACTCAAAATACAGTCAAGAAAGTAGCTCTCAAGCCGAGAAACGGGATCGACCATAAGCACTACCCTGAAATTACGTACAATTTTCAAATTTCTTGTACTTGCTAACTTTGCGACCTCGGGCAGCTATGTTACCATGGAGGAACCACACAAGATTTGACTTTATAGGCTAGAACTGAAGTCGCGCCAACTGCTTAACTCAAAATACAGTCAAGAAAGTAGCTCTCAAGCCGAGAAACGGGACCGACCATAAGCACTAATGTGAAATTACATACAATTTTCAAATTTCTTGTACTTGCTAACTTTGCGACCTCGGGCAGCTATGTTACCATGGAGGAACCACACAAGATTTGACTTTATAGGCTAGAACTGAAGTCGCGCCAACTGCTTAACTCAAAATACAGTCAAGAAAGTAGCTCTCAAGCCGAGAAACAAGATCGACCATAAGCACTACCGTGAAATTACGTACAATTTTCGAATTTCTTGTACTTGCTAACTTTGCGACCTCGGGCAGCTATATTACCATGGAGGAACCACACAAGATTTGACTTTATAGGCTAGAACTGAAGTCGCGCCAACCGCTTAACTCAAAATACAGTCAAGAAAGTAGCTCTCAAGCCGAGAAACGGGACCGACCATAAGCACTAATGTGAAATTACATACAATTTTCAAATTTCTTGTACTTGCTAACTTTGCGACCTCGGGCAGCTATGTTACCATGGAGGAACCACACAAGATTTGACTTTATAGGCTAGAACTGAAGTTGCGCCAACTGCTTAACTCAAAATACAGTCAAGAAAGTAGCTCTGAAGTCGAGGAACGGGATCGACCATAAGCACTAATGTGAAATTACATACAATTTTCAAATTTCTTGTACTTGCTAACTTTGCGACCTCGGGCAGCTATGTTACCATGGAGGAACCACACAAGATTTGACTTTATAGGCTAGAACTGAAGTTGCGCCAACTGCTTAACTCAAAATACAGTCAAGAAAGTAGCTCTCAAGCCGAGAAACGGGATCGACCATAAGCACTACCGTGAAATTACGTACAATTTTCAAATTTCTTGTACTTGCTAACTTTGCGACCTCGGGCAGCTATGTTACCATGGAGGAACCACACAAGATTTGACTTTATAGGCTAGAACTGAAGTTGCGCCAACTGCTTAACTCAAAATACAGTCAAGAAAGTTGCTCTGAAGTCGAGGAACGGGATCGACCATAAGCACTAATGTGAAATTACATACAATTTTCAAATTTCTTGTACTTGCTAACTTTGCGACCTCGGGCAGCTATGTTACCAGGGAGGAACCACACAAGATTTGACTTTATAGGCTAGAACTGAAGTTGCGCCAACTGCTTAACTCAAAATACAGTCAAGAAAGTAGCTCTGAAGTCGAGAAACGGGATCGACCATAAGCACTACCGTGAAATTACGTACAATTTTCAAATTTCTTGTACTTGCTAACTTTGCGACCTCGGGCAGCTATGTTACCATGGAGGAACCACACAAGATTTGACTTTATAGGCTAGAACTGAAGTCGCGCCAACTGCTTAACTCAAAATACAGTCAAGAAAGTAGCTCTCAAGCCGAGAAACGGGACCGACCATAAGCACTAATGTGAAATTACATACAATTTTCAAATTTCTTGTACTTGCTAACTTTGCGACCTCGGGCAGCTATGTTACCATGGAGGAACCACACAAGATTTGACTTTATAGGCTAGAACTGAAGTTGCGCCAACTGCTTAACTCAAAATACAGTCAAGAAAGCAGCTCTGAAGCCGAGAAACGGGATCGACCATAAGCACTAATGTGAAATTACATACAATTTTCAAATTTCTTGTACTTGCTAACTTTGCGACCTCGGGCAGCTATGTTACCATGGAGGAACCACACAAGATTTGACTTTATAGGCTAGAACTGAAGTCGCGCCAACTGCTTAACTCAAAATACAGTCAAGAAAGTAGCTCTGAAGCCGAGAAACGGGACCGACCATAAGCACTAATGTGAAATTACATACAATTTTCAAATTTCTTGTACTTGCTAACTTTGCGACCTCGGGCAGATATGTTACCATGGAGGAACCACACAAGATTTGACTTTATAGGCTAGAACTGAAGTTGCGCCAACTGCTTAACTCAAAATACAGTCAAGAAAGTAGCTCTCAAGCCGAGAAACGGGATCGACCATAAGCACTACCGTGAAATTACGTACAATTTTCAAATTTCTTGTACTTGCTAACTTTGCGACCTCGGGCAGCTATGTTACCATGGAGGAACCACACAAGATTTGACTTTATAGGCTAGAACTGAAGTTGCGCCAACTGCTTAACTCAAAATACAGTCAAGAAAGTTGCTCTGAAGTCGAGGAACGGGATCGACCATAAGCACTAATGTGAAATTACATACAATTTTCAAATTTCTTGTACTTGCTAACTTTGCGACCTCGGGCAGCTATGTTACCATGGAGGAACCACACAAGATTTGACTTTATAGGCTAGAACTGAAGTTGCGCCAACTGCTTAACTCAAAATAAAGTCAAGAAAGTAGCTCTCAAGCCGAGAAACGGGATCGACCATAAGCACTACCGTGAAATTACGTACAATTTTCAAATTTCTTGTACTTGCTAACTTTGCGACCTCGGGCAGCTATGTTACCATGGAGGAACCACACAAGATTTGACTTTATAGGCTAGAACTGAAGTTGCGCCAACTGCTTAACTCAAAATACAGTCAAGAAAGTTGCTCTGAAGTCGAGGAACGGGATCGACCATAAGCACTAATGTGAAATTACATACAATTTTCAAATTTCTTGTACTTGCTAACTTTGCGACCTCGGGCAGCTATGTTACCATGGAGGAACCACACAAGATTTGACTTTATAGGCTAGAACTGAAGTTGCGCCAACTGCTTAACTCAAAATACAGTCAAGAAAGTAGCTCTCAAGCCGAGAAACGGGATCGACCATAAGCACTACCGTGAAATTACGTACAATTTTCAAATTTCTTGTACTTGCTAACTTTGCGACCTCGGGCAGCTATGTTACCAGGGAGGAACCACACAAGATTTGACTTTATAGGCTAGAACTGAAGTCGCGCCAACTGCTTAACTCAAAATACAGTCAAGAAAGTTGCTCTGAAGTCGAGGAACGGGATCGACCATAAGCACTAATGTGAAATTACATACAATTTTCAAATTTCTTGTACTTGCTAACTTTGCGACCTCGGGCAGATATGTTACCATGGAGGAACCACACAAGATTTGACTTTATAGGCTAGAACTGAAGTTGCGCCAACTGCTTAACTCAAAATACAGTCAAGAAAGTAGCTCTCAAGCCGAGAAACGGGATCGACCATAAGCACTACCGTGAAATTACGTACAATTTTCAAATTTCTTGTACTTGCTAACTTTGCGACCTCGGGCAGCTATGTTACCATGGAGGAACCACACAAGATTTGACTTTATAGGCTAGAACTGAAGTTGCGCCAACTGCTTAACTCAAAATACAGTCAAGAAAGTTGCTCTGAAGTCGAGGAACGGGATCGACCATAAGCACTAATGTGAAATTACATACAATTTTCAAATTTCTTGTACTTGCTAACTTTGCGACCTCGGGCAGCTATGTTACCATGGAGGAACCACACAAGATTTGACTTTATAGGCTAGAACTGAAGTTGCGCCAACTGCTTAACTCAAAATACAGTCAAGAAAGTAGCTCTCAAGCCGAGAAACGGGATCGACCATAAGCACTACCGTGAAATTACGTACAATTTTCAAATTTCTTGTACTTGCTAACTTTGCGACCTCGGGCAGCTATGTTACCAGGGAGGAACCACACAAGATTTGACTTTATAGGCTAGAACTGAAGTCGCGCCAACTGCCTAACTCAAAATACAGTCAAGAAAGTAGCTCTCAAACCGAGAAACGGGACCGACCATAAGCACTAATGTGAAATTACATACAATTTTCAAATTTCTTGTACTTGCTAACTTTGCGACCTCGGGCAGCTATGTTACCATGGAGGAACCACACAAGATTTGACTTTATAGACTAGAACTGAAGTCGCGCCAACTGCTTAACTCAAAATACAGTCAAGAAAGTAGCTCTGAAGTCGAGGAACGGGATCGACCATAAGCACTAATGTGAAATTACATACAATTTTCAAATTTCTTGTACTTGCTAACTTTGCGACCTCGGGCAGCTATGTTACCATGGAGGAACCACACAAGATTTGACTTTATAGGCTAGAACTGAAGTTGCGCCAACTGCTTAACTCAAAATACAGTCAAGAAAGTAGCTCTCAAGCCGAGAAACGGGATCGACCATAAGCACTACCGTGAAATTACGTACAATTTTCAAATTTCTTGTACTTGCTAACTTTGCGACCTCGGGCAGCTATGTTACCATGGAGGAACCACACAAGATTTGACTTTATAGGCTAGAACTGAAGTTGCGCCAACTGCTTAACTCAAAATACAGTCAAGAAAGTTGCTCTGAAGTCGAGGAACGGGATCGACCATAAGCACTAATGTGAAATTACATACAATTTTCAAATTTCTTGTACTTGCTAACTTTGCGACCTCGGGCAGCTATGTTACCATGGAGGAACCACACAAGATTTGACTTTATAGGCTAGAACTGAAGTTGCGCCAACTGCTTAACTCAAAATAAAGTCAAGAAAGTAGCTCTCAAGCCGAGAAACGGGATCGACCATAAGCACTACCGTGAAATTACGTACAATTTTCAAATTTCTTGTACTTGCTAAATTTGCGACCTCGGGCAGCTATGTTACCATGGAGGAACCACACAAGATTTGACTTTATAGGCTAGAACTGAAGTTGCGCCAACTGCTTAACTCAAAATACAGTCAAGAAAGTTGCTCTGAAGTCGAGGAACGGGATCGACCATAAGCACTAATGTGAAATTACATACAATTTTCAAATTTCTTGTACTTGCTAACTTTGCGACCTCGGGCAGCTATGTTACCATGGAGGAACCACACAAGATTTGACTTTATAGGCTAGAACTGAAGTTGCGCCAACTGCTTAACTCAAAATACAGTCAAGAAAGTAGCTCTCAAGCCGAGAAACGGGATCGACCATAAGCACTACCGTGAAATTACGTACAATTTTCAAATTTCTTGTACTTGCTAACTTTGCGACCTCGGGCAGCTATGTTACCAGGGAGGAACCACACAAGATTTGACTTTATAGGCTAGAACTGAAGTCGCGCCAACTGCCTAACTCAAAATACAGTCAAGAAAGTAGCTCTCAAACCGAGAAACGGGACCGACCATAAGCACTAATGTGAAATTACATACAATTTTCAAATTTCTTGTACTTGCTAACTTTGCGACCTCGGGCAGCTATGTTACCATGGAGGAACCACACAAGATTTGACTTTATAGACTAGAACTGAAGTCGCGCCAACTGCTTAACTCAAAATACAGTCAAGAAAGTAGCTCTGAAGTCGAGGAACGGGATCGACCATAAGCACTAATGTGAAATTACATACAATTTTCAAATTTCTTGTACTTGCTAACTTTGCGACCTCGGGCAGCTATGTTACCATGGAGGAACCACACAAGATTTGACTTTATAGGCTAGAACTGAAGTTGCGCCAACTGCTTAACTCAAAATACAGTCAAGAAAGTAGCTCTCAAGCCGAGAAACGGGATCGACCATAAGCACTACCGTGAAATTACGTACAATTTTCAAATTTCTTGTACTTGCTAACTTTGCGACCTCGGGCAGCTATGTTACCATGGAGGAACCACACAAGATTTGACTTTATAGGCTAGAACTGAAGTTGCGCCAACTGCTTAACTCAAAATACAGTCAAGAAAGTTGCTCTGAAGTCGAGGAACGGGATCGACCATAAGCACTAATGTGAAATTACATACAATTTTCAAATTTCTTGTACTTGCTAACTTTGCGACCTCGGGCAGCTATGTTACCATGGAGGAACCACACAAGATTTGACTTTATAGGCTAGAACTGAAGTTGCGCCAACTGCTTAACTCAAAATAAAGTCAAGAAAGTAGCTCTCAAGCCGAGAAACGGGATCGACCATAAGCACTACCGTGAAATTACGTACAATTTTCAAATTTCTTGTACTTGCTAACTTTGCGACCTCGGGCAGCTATGTTACCAGGGAGGAACCACACAAGATTTGACTTTATAGGCTAGAACTAAAGTCGCGCCAACTGCCTAGTTCAAAATACAGTCAAGAAAGTAGCTCTCAAGCCGAGAAATGGGACCGACCATAAGCACTAATGTGAAATTACATACAATTTTCAAATTTCTTGTACTTGCTAACTTTGCGACCTCGGGCAGCTATGTTACCATGGAGGAACCACACAAGATTTGACTTTGTATCCTAGAACTGAAGTCGCGCCAACTGCTTAACTCAAAATACAGTCAAGAAAGTAGCTCTCAAGCCGAGAAACGGGACCGACCATAAGCACTAATGTGAAATTACGTACAATTTTCAAATTTCTTGTACTTGCTAACTTTGCGACCTCGGGCAGCTATGTTACCATGGAGGAACCACACAAGATTTGACTTTATAGGCTAGAACTGAAGTCGCGCCAACTGCTTAACTCAAAATATAGTCAAGAAAGTAGCTCTCAAGCCGAGAAACGGTACCGACCATAAGCACTAATGTGAAATTACATACAATTTTCAAATTTCTTGTACTTGCTAACTTTCCGACCTCGGGCAGCTATGTTACCATGGAGGAACCACACAAGATTTGACTTTATAGGCTAGAACTGAAGTCGGGCCAACTGCCTAACTCAAAATACAGTCAAGAAAGTAGCTCTCAAGCCGAGAAACGGGACCGACCATAAGCACTAATGTGAAATTACATACAATTTTCAAATTTCTTGTACTTGCTAAATTTGCGACCTCGGGCAGATATGTTACCATGGAGGAACCACACAAGATTTGACTTTATAGGCTAGAACTGAAGTTGCGCCAACTGCTTAACTCAAAATACAGTCAAGAAAGTAGCTCTCAAGCCGAGAAACGGGATCGTCCATAAGCACTACCGTGAAATTACGTACAATGTTCAAATTTCTTGTACTTGCTAACTTTGCGACCTCGGGCAGCTATGTTACCATGGAGGAACCACACAAGATTTGACTTTATAGGCTAGAACTGAAGTCGCGCCAACTGCTTAACTCAAAATACAGTCAAGAAAGTAGCTCTCAAGCCGAGAAACGGGATCGACCATAAGCACTACCGTGAAATTACGTACAATTTTCAAATTTCTTGTACTTGCTAACTTTGCGACCTCGGGCAGCTATGTTACCATGGAGGAACCACACAAGATTTGACTTTATAGCCTAGAACTGAAGTCGCGCCAACTGCTTAACTCAAAATACAGTCAAGAAAGTAGCTCTCAAGCCGAGAAACGGGACCGACCATAAGCACTAATGTGAAATTACATACAATTTTCAAATTTCTTGTACTTGCTAACTTTGCGACCTCGGGCAGCTATGTTACCATGGAGGAACCACACAAGATTTGACTTTATAGGCTAGAACTGAAGTTGCGCCAACTGCTTAACTCAAAATACAGTCAAGAAAGCAGCTCTGAAGCCGAGAAACGGGATCGACCATAAGCACTAATGTGAAATTACATACAATTTTCAAATTTCTTGTACTTGCTAACTTTGCGACCTCGGGCAGCTATGTTACCATGGAGGAACCACACAAGATTTGACTTTATAGGCTAGAACTGAAGTCGCGCCAACTGCTTAACTCAAAATACAGTCAAGAAAGTAGCTCTGAAGCCGAGAAACGGGACCGACCATAAGCACTAATGTGAAATTACATACAATTTTCAAATTTCTTGTACTTGCTAACTTTGCGACCTCGGGCAGATATGTTACCATGGAGGAACCACACAAGATTTGACTTAATAGGCTAGAACTGAAGTTGCGCCAACTGCTTAACTCAAAATACAGTCAAGAAAGTAGCTCTCAAGCCGAGAAACGGGATCGTCCATAAGCACTACCGTGAAATTACGTACAATGTTCAAATTTCTTGTACTTGCTAACTTTGCGACCTCGGGCAGCTATGTTACCAGGGAGGAACCACACAAGATTTGACTTTATAGGCTAGAACTGAAGTTGCGCCAACTGCTTAACTCAAAATACAGTCAAGAAAGTAGCTCTGAAGTCGAGAAACGGGATCGACCATAAGCACTACCGTGAAATTACGTACAATTTTCAAATTTCTTGTACTTGCTAACTTTGCGACCTCGGGCAGCTATGTTACCATGGAGGAACCACACAAGATTTGACTTTATAGGCTAGAACTGAAGTCGCGCCAACTGCTTAACTCAAAATACAGTCAAGAAAGTAGCTCTCAAGCCGAGAAACGGGACCGACCATAAGCACTAATGTGAAATTACATACAATTTTCAAATTTCTTGTACTTGCTAACTTTGCGACCTCGGGCAGCTATGTTACCATGGAGGAACCACACAAGATTTGACTTTATAGGCTAGAACTGAAGTTGCGCCAACTGCTTAACTCAAAATACAGTCAAGAAAGCAGCTCTGAAGCCGAGAAACGGGATCGACCATAAGCACTAATGTGAAATTACATACAATTTTCAAATTTCTTGTACTTGCTAACTTTGCGACCTCGGGCAGCTATGTTACCATGGAGGAACCACACAAGATTTGACTTTATAGGCTAGAACTGAAGTCGCGCCAACTGCTTAACTCAAAATACAGTCAAGAAAGTAGCTCTGAAGCCGAGAAACGGGACCGACCATAAGCACTAATGTGAAATTACATACAATTTTCAAATTTCTTGTACTTGCTAACTTTGCGACCTCGGGCAGATATGTTACCATGGAGGAACCACACAAGATTTGACTTTATAGGCTAGAACTGAAGTTGCGCCAACTGCTTAACTCAAAATACAGTCAAGAAAGTAGCTCTCAAGCCGAGAAACGGGATCGTCCATAAGCACTACCGTGAAATTACGTACAATGTTCAAATTTCTTGTACTTGCTAACTTTGCGACCTCGGGCAGCTATGTTACCAGGGAGGAACCACACAAGATTTGACTTTATAGGCTAGAACTGAAGTTGCGCCAACTGCTTAACTCAAAATACAGTCAAGAAAGTAGCTCTGAAGTCGAGGAACGGGATCGACCATAAGCACTAATGTGAAATTACGTACAATTTTCAAATTTCTTGTACTTGCTAACTTTGCGACCTCGGGCAGCTATGTTACCATGGAGGAACCACACAAGATTTGACTTTATAGACTAGAACTGAAGTCGCGCCAACTGCTTAACTCAAAATATAGTCAAGAAAGTAGCTCTCAAGCCGAGAAACGGGATCGACCATAAGCACTACCGTGAAATTACGTACAATTTTCAAATTTCTTGTACTTGCTAACTTTGCGACCTCGGGCAGCTATGTTACCATGGAGGAACCACACAAGATTTGACTTTATAGGCTAGAACTGAAGTCGCGCCAACTGCTTAACTCAAAATACACTCAAGAAAGTAGCTCTCAAGCCGAGAAACGGGACCGACCATAAGCACTAATGTGAAATTACATACAATTTTCAAATTTCTTGTACTTGCTAACTTTGCGACCTCGGGCAGCTATGTTACCATGGAGGAACCACACAAGATTTGACTTTATAGGCTAGAACTGAAGTCGCGCCAACTGCTTAACTCAAAATACAGTCAAGAAAGTAGCTCTCAAGCCGAGAAACGGGACCGACCATAAGCACTAATGTGAAATTACATACAATTTTCAAATTTCTTGTACTTGCTAACTTTGCGACCTCGGGCAGCTATGTTACCAGGGAGGAACCACACAAGATTTGACTTTATAGGCTAGAACTGAAGTTGCGCCAACTGCTTAACTCAAAATACGGTCAAGAAAGTAGCTCTGAAGTCGAGGAACGGGATCGACCATAAGCACTAATGTGAAATTAAATACAATTTTCAAATTTCTTGTACTTGCTAACTTTGCGACCTCGGGCAGCTATGTTACCATGGAGGAACCACAGAAGATTTGACTTTATAGGCTAGAACTGAAGTCGCGCCAACTGCTTAACTCAAAATACAGTCAAGAAAGTAGCTCTCAAGCCGAGAAACGGGATCGACCATAAGCACTACCGTGAAATTACGTACAATTTTCAAATTTCTTGTACTTGCTAACTTTGCGACCTCGGGCAGCTATGTTACCATGGAGGAACCACACAAGATTTGACTTTATAGGCTAGAACTGAAGTTGCGCCAACTGCTTAACTCAAAATACAGTCAAGAAAGTAGCTCTCAAGCCGAGAAACGGGATCGACCATAAGCACTACCCTGAAATTACGTACAATTTTCAAATTTCTTGTACTTGCTAACTTTGCGACCTCGGGCAGCTATGTTACCATGGAGGAACCACACAAGATTTGACTTTATAGGCTAGAACTGAAGTCGCGCCAACTGCTTAACTCAAAATACAGTCAAGAAAGTAGCTCTCAAGCCGAGAAACGGGACCGACCATAAGCACTAATGTGAAATTACATACAATTTTCAAATTTCTTGTACTTGCTAACTTTGCGACCTCGGGCAGCTATGTTACCATGGAGGAACCACACAAGATTTTACTTTATAGGCTAGAACTGAAGTCGCGCCAACTGCTTAACTCAAAATACAGTCAAGAAAGTAGCTCTCAAGCCGAGAAACAAGATCGACCATAAGCACTACCGTGAAATTACGTACAATTTTCGAATTTCTTGTACTTGCTAACTTTGCGACCTCGGGCAGCTATATTACCATGGAGGAACCACACAAGATTTGACTTTATAGGCTAGAACTGAAGTCGCGCCAACCGCTTAACTCAAAATACAGTCAAGAAAGTAGCTCTCAAGCCGAGAAACGGGACCGACCATAAGCACTAATGTGAAATTACATACAATTTTCAAATTTCTTGTACTTGCTAACTTTGCGACCTCGGGCAGCTATGTTACCATGGAGGAACCACACAAGATTTGACTTTATAGGCTAGAACTGAAGTTGCGCCAACTGCTTAACTCAAAATACAGTCAAGAAAGTAGCTCTCAAGCCGAGAAACGGGATCGACCATAAGCACTAATGTGAAATTACATACAATTTTCAAATTTCTTGTACTTGCTAACTTTGCGACCTCGGGCAGCTATGTTACCATGGAGGAACCACACAAGATTTGACTTTATAGGCTAGAACTGAAATCGCGCCAACTGCTTAACTCAAAATACAGTCAAGAAAGTAGCTCTCAAGCCGAGAAACGGGATCGACCATAAGCACTACCGTGAAATTACGTACAATTTTCAAATTTCTTGTACTTGCTAACATTGCGACCTCGGGCAGCTATGTTACCATGGAGGAACCACACAAGATTTGACTTTATAGGCTAGAACTGAAGTTGTGCCAACTGCTTAACTCAAAATACAGTCAAGAAATTAGCTCTCAAGCCGAGAAACGGGATCGACCATAAGCACTACCGTGAAATTACGTACAATTTTCAAATTTCTTGTACTTGCTAACTTTGCGACCTCGGGCAGCTATGTTACCATGGAGGAACCCCACAAGATTTGACTTTATAGGCTAGAACTGAAGTCGCGCCAACTGCTTAACTCAAAATACAGTCAAGAAAGTAGCTCTCAAGCCGAGAAACGGGACCGACCATAAGCACTAATGTGAAATTACATACAATTTTCAAATTTCTTGTACTTGCTAACTTTGCGACCTCGGGCAGCTATGTTACCATGGAGGAACCACACAAGATTTGACTTTATAGACTAGAACTGAAGTCGCGCCAACTGCTTAACTCAAAATATAGTCAAGAAAGTAGCTCTCAAGCCGAGAAACGGGACCGACCATAAGCAGTAATGTGAAATTACATACAATTTTCAAATTTCTTGTACTTGCTAACTTTGCGACCTCGGGCAGCTATGTTACCATGGAGGAACCACACAAGATTTGACTTTATAGGCTAGAACTGAAGTCGCGCCAACTGCTTAACTCAAAATACAGTCAAGAAAGTAGCTCTCAAGCCGAGAAACGGGACCGACCATAAGCACTAATGTGAAATTACATACAATTTTCAAATTTCTTGTACTTGCTAACTTTGCGACCTCGGGCAGCTATGTTACCATGGAGGAACCACACAAGATTTGACTTTATAGGCTAGAACTGAAGTCGCGCCAACTGCTTAAGTCAAAATACAGTCAAGAAAGTAGCTCTCAAGCCGAGAAACGGGACCGACCATAAGCACTAATGTGAAATTACATACAATTTTCAAATTTCTTGTACTTGCTAACTTTGCGACCTCGGGCAGCTATGTTACCATGGAGGAACCACACAAGATTTGACTTTATAGGCTAGAACTGAAGTTGCGCCAACTGCTTAACTCAAAATACGGTCAAGAAAGTAGCTCTGAAGTCGAGGAACGGGACCGACCATAAGCACTAATGTGAAATTACATACAATTTTCAAATTTCTTGTACTTGCTAACTTTGCGACCTCGGGCAGCTTTGTTACCATGGAGGAACCACACAAGATGTGACTTTATAGGCTAGAACTGAAGTCGCGCCAACTGCTTAACTCAAAATACAGTCAAGAAAGTAGCTCTCAAGCCGAGAAACGGAACCGACCATAAGCACTAATGTGAAATTACATACAATTTTCAAATTTCTTGTACTTGCTAACTTTGCGACCTCGGGCAGCTATGTTACCATGGAGGAACCACACAAGATTTGACTTTATAGGCTAGAACTGAAGTTGCGCCAACTGCTTAACTCAAAATACAGTCAAGAAAGTAGCTCTCAAGCCGAGAAACGGGATCGACCATAAGCACTAATGTGAAATTACATACAATTTTCAAATTTCTTGTACTTGCTAACTTTGCGACCTCGGGCAGCTTTGTTACCTTGGAGGAACCACACAAGATGTGACTTTATAGGCTAGAACTGAAGTCGCGCCAACTGCTTAACTCAAAATACAGTCAAGAAAGTAGCTCTCAAGCCGAGAAACGGGATCGACCATAAGCACTAATGTGAAATTACATACAATTTTCAAATTTCTTGTACTTGCTAACTTTGCGACCTCGGGCAGCTTTGTTACCATGGAGGAACCACACAAGATGTGACTTTATAAGCTAGAACTGAAGTCGCGCCAACTGCTTAACTCAAAATACAGTCAAGAAAGTAGCTCTCAAGCCGAGAAACGGGACCGACCATAAGCACTAATGTGAAATTACATACAATTTTCAAATTTCTTGTACTTGCTAACTTTGCGACCTCGGGCAGCTATGTTACCATGGAGGAACCACACAAGATTTGACTTTATAGACTAGAACTGAAGTCGCGCCAACTGCTTAACTCAAAATATAGTCAAGAAAGTAGCTCTCAAGCCGAGAAACGGGACCGACCATAAGCAGTAATGTGAAATTACATACAATTTTCAAATTTCTTGTACTTGCTAACTTTGCGACCTCGGGCAGCTATGTTACCATGGAGGAACCACACAAGATTTGACTTTATAGGCTAGAACTGAAGTCGCGCCAACTGCTTAACTCAAAATACAGTCAAGAAAGTAGCTCTCAAGCCGAGAAACGGGACCGACCATAAGCACTAATGTGAAATTACATACAATTTTCAAATTTCTTGTACTTGCTAACTTTGCGACCTCGGGCAGCTATGTTACCATGGACGAACCACACAAGATTTGACTTTATAGACTAGAACTGAAGTCGCGCCAACTGCTTAACTCAAAATATAGTCAAGAAAGTAGCTCTCAAGCCGAGAAACGGGATCGACCATAAGCACTACCGTGAAATTACGTACAATTTTCAAATTTCTTGTACTTGCTAACTTTGCGACCTCGGGCAGCTATGTTACCATGGAGGAACCACACAAGATTTGACTTTATAGGCTAGAACTGAAGTCGCGCCAACTGCTTAACTCAAAATACACTCAAGAAAGTAGCTCTCAAGCCGAGAAACGGGAAAGACCATAAGCACTAATGTGAAATTACATACAATTTTCAAATTTCTTGTACTTGCTAACTTTGCGACCTCGGGCAGCTATGTTACCAGGGAGGAACCACACAAGATTTGACTTGATAGGCTAGAACTGAAGTTGCGCCAACTGCTTAACTCAAAATACAGTCAAGAAAGTAGCTCTGAAGTCGAGGACCGGGATCGACCATAAGCACTAATGTGAAATTACATACAATTTTCAAATTTCTTGTACTTGCTAACTTTGCGACCTCGGGCAGCTATGTTACCATGGAGGAACCACACAAGATTTGACTTTATAGGCTAGAACTGAAATCGCGCCAACTGCTTAACTCAAAATACAGTCAAGGAAGTAGCTCTCAAGCCGAGAAACGGGACCGACCATAAGCACTATTGTGAAATTACATACAATTTTCAAATTTCTTGTACTTGCTAACTTTGCGACCTCGGGCAGCTATGTTACCATGGAGGAGCCACACAAGATTTGACTTTATAGGCTAGAACTGAAGTTGCGCCAACTGCTTAACTCAAAATACAGTCAAGAAAGTAGCTCAAGCCGAGAAACGGGATCGTCCATAAGCACTACCGTGAAATTACGTACAATTTTCAAATTTCTTGTACTTGCTAACTTTGCGACCTCGGGCAGCTATGTTACCATGGAGGAACCACACAAGATTTGACTTTATAGGCTAGAACTGAAGTCGCGCCAACTGCTTAACTCAAAATACAGTCAAGAAAGTAGCTCTCAAGCCGAGAAACGGGACCGACCATAAGCACTAATGTGAAATTACATACAATTTTCAAATTTCTTGTACTTGCTAACTTTGCGACCTCGGGCAGCTATGTTACCATGGAGGAACCACACAAGATTTGACTTCATAGACTAGAACTGAAGTCGCGCCAACTGCTTAAATCAAAATATAGTCAAGAAAGTAGCTCTCAAGCCGAGAAACGGGATCGACCATAAGCACTAATATGAAATTACGTACAATTTTCAAATTTCATGTACTTGCTAAATTTGCGACCTCGGGCAGCTATGTTACCATGGAGGAACCACACAAGATTTGACTTTATAGGCTAGAACTGAAGTCGCGCCATCTGCTTAACTCAAAATACAATCAAGAAAGTAGCTCTCAAGCCGAGAAACGGGACCGACCATAAGCACTAATGTGAAATTACATACAATTTTCAAATTTCTTGTACTTGCTAACTTTGCGACCTCGGGCAGCTATGTTACCATGGAGGAACCACACAAGATTTGACTTTATAGGCTAGAACTGAAGTCGCGCCAACTGCTTAACTCAAAATACACTCAAGAAAGTAGCTCTCAAGCCGAGAAACGGGACCGACCATAAGCACTAATGTGAAATTACATACAATTTTCAAATTTCTTGTACTTGCTAACTTTGCGACCTCGGGCAGCTATGTTACCAGGGAGGAACCACACAAGATTTGACTTTATAGGCTAGAACTGAAGTTGCGCCAACTGCTTAACTCAAAATACAGTCAAGAAAGTAGCTCTGAAGTCGAGGAACGGGATCGACCATAAGCACTAATGTGAAATTACATACAATTTTCAAATTTCTTGTACTTGCTAACTTTGCGACCTCGGGCAGCTATGTTACCATGGAGGAACCACACAAGATTTGACTTTATAGGCTAGAACTGAAGTCGGGCCAACTGCTTAACTCAAAATACAGTCAAGAAAGTAGCTCTCAAGCCGAGAAACGGGACCGACCATAAGCACTAATGTGAAATTACATACAATTTTCAAATTTCTTGTACTTGCTAACTTTGCGACCTCGGGCAGCTATGTTACCAGGGAGGAACCACACAAGATTTGACTTTATAGGCTAGAACTGAAGTTGCGCCAACTGCTTAACTCAAAATACAGTCAAGAAAGTAGCTCTGAAGTCGAGGAACGGGATCGACCATAAGCACTAATGTGAAATTACATCCAATTTTCAAATTTCTTGTACTTGCTAACTTTGCGACCTCGGGCAGCTATGTTACCATGGAGGAACCACACAAGATTTGACTTTATAGACTAGAACTGAAGTCGCGCCAACTGCTTAACTCAAAATATAGTCAAGAAAGTAGCTCTCAAGCCGAGAAACGGGATCGACCATACGCACTACCGTGAAATTACGTACAATTTTCAAATTTCTTGTACTTGCTAACTTTGCGACCTCGGGCAGCTATGTTACCATGGAGGAACCACACAAGATGTGACTTTATAGGCTAGAACTGAAGTCGCGCCAACTGCTTAACTCAAAATACAGTCAAGAAAGTAGCTCTCAAGCCGAGAAACGGGACCGACCATAAGCACTAATGTGAAATTACATACAATTTTCAAATTTCTTGTACTTGCTAACTTTGCGACCTCGGGCAGCTATGTTACCATGGAGGAACCACACAAGATTTGACTTCATAGGCTAGAACTGAAGTTGCGCCAACTGCTTAACTCAAAATACAGTCAAGAAATTAGCTCTCAAGCCGAGAAACGGGATCGACCATAAGCACTACCGTGAAATTACGTACAATTTTCAAATGTCTTGTACTTGCTAACTTTGCGACCTCGGGCAGCTATGTTACCATGGAGGAACCACACAAGATTTGACTTTATAGGCTAGAACTGAAGTCGCGCCAACTGCTTAACTCAAAATACAGTCAAGAAAGTAGCTCTCAAGCCGAGAAACGGGATCGACCATAAGCACTACCGTGAAATTACGTACAATTTTCAAATTTCTTGTACTTGCTAACTTTGCGACCTCGGGCAGCTATGTTACCATGGAGGAACCACACAAGATTTGACTTTATAGGCTAGAACTGAAGTCGCGCCAACTGCTTAACTCAAAATACAGTCAAGAAAGTAGCTCTCAAGCCGAGAAACGGGACCGACCATAAGCACTAATGTGAAATTACATACAATTTTCAAATTTCTTGTACTTGCTAACTTTGCGACCTCGGGCAGCTATGTTACCATGGAGGAACCACACAAGATTTGACTTTATAGGCTAGAACTGAAGTTGCGCCAACTGCTTAACTCAAAATACGGTCAAGAAAGTAGCTCTGAAGTCGAGGAACGGGATCGACCATAAGCACTAATGTGAAATTACATACAATTTTCAAATTTCTTGTACTTGCTAACTTTGCGACCTCGGGCAGCTATGTTACCATGGAGGAACCACACAAGATTAGACTTTATAGGCTAGAACTGAAGTCGCGCCAACTGCTTAACTCAAAATACAGTCAAGAAAGTAGCTCTCAAGCCGAGAAACGGGATCGACCATAAGCACTACCGTGAAATTACGTACAATTTTCAAATTTCTTGTACTTGCTAACTTTGCGACCTCGGGCAGCTATGTTACCATGGAGGAACCACACAAGATTTGACTTTATAGGCTAGAACTGAAGTCGCGCCAACTGCCTAACTCAAAATACAGTCAAGAAAGTAGCTCTCAAACCGAGAAACGGGACCGACCATAAGCACTAATGTGAAATTACATACAATTTTCAAATTTCTTGTACTTGCTAACTTTGCGACCTCGGGCAACTATGTTACCATGGAGGAACCACACAAGATTTGACTTTATAGGCTAGAACTGAAGTCGCGCCAACTGCTTAACTCAAAATACACTCAAGAAAGTAGCTCTCAAGCCGAGAAACGGGACCGACCATAAGCACTAATGTGAAATTACATACAATTTTCAAATTTCTTGTACTTGCTAACTTTGCGACCTCGGGCAACTATGTTACCATGGAGGAACCACACAAGATTTGACTTTATAGGCTAGAACTGAAGTTGCGCCAACTGCTTAACTCAAAATACAGTCAAGAAAGTTGCTCTGAAGTCGAGGAACGGGATCGACCATAAGCACTAATGTGAAATTACATACAATTTTCAAATTTCTTGTACTTGCTAACTTTGCGACCTCGGGCAGCTATGTTACCATGGAGGAACCACACAAGATTTGACTTTATAGGCTAGAACTGAAGTTGCGCCAACTGCTTAACTCAAAATACAGTCAAGAAAGTAGCTCTCAAGCCGAGAAACGGGATCGACCATAAGCACTACCGTGAAATTACGTACAATTTTCAAATTTTTTGTACTTGCTAACTTTGCGACCTCGGGCAGCTATGTTACCAGGGAGGAACCACACAAGATTTGACTTTATAGGCTAGAACTAAAGTCGCGCCAACTGCCTAGTTCAAAATACAGTCAAGAAAGTAGCTCTCAAGCCGAGAAACGGGACCGACCATAAGCACTAATGTGAAATTACATACAATTTTCAAATTTCTTGTACTTGCTAACTTTGCGACCTCGGGCAGCTATGTTACCATGGAGGAACCACACAAGATTTGACTTTGTATCCTAGAACTGAAGTCGCGCCAACTGCTTAACTCAAAATACAGTCAAGAAAGTAGCTCTCAAGCCGAGAAACGGGACCGACCATAAGCACTAATGTGAAATTACGTACAATTTTCAAATTTCTTGTACTTGCTAACTTTGCGACCTCGGGCAGCTATGTTACCATGGAGGAACCACACAAGATTTGACTTTATAGGCTAGAACTGAAGTCGCGCCAACTGCTTAACTCAAAATATAGTCAAGAAAGTAGCTCTCAAGCCGAGAAACGGTACCGACCATAAGCACTAATGTGAAATTACATACAATTTTCAAATTTCTTGTACTTGCTAACTTTGCGAACTCGGGCATCTATGTTACCATGGAGGAACCACACAAGATTTGACTTTATAGGCTAGAACTGATGTCGCGCCAACTGCTTAACTCAAAATACAGTCAAGAAAGTAGCTCTCAAGCCGAGAAACGGGACCGACCATAAGCACTAATGTGAAATTACATACAATTTTCAAATTTCTTGTACTTGCTAACTTTGCGACCTCGGGCAGCTATGTTACCATGGAGGAACCACACAAGATTTGACTTTATAGGCTAGAACTGAAGTCGCGCCAACTGCTTAACTCAAAATACACTCAAGAAAGTAGTTCTCAAGCCGAGAAACGGGACCGACCATAAGCACTAATGTGAAATTACATACAATTTTCAAATTTCTTGTACTTGCTAACTTTGCGACCTCGGGCAGCTATGTTACCAGGGAGGAACCACACAAGATTTGACTTTATAGGCTAGAACTGAAGTTGCGCCAACTGCTTAACTCAAAATACAGTCAAGAAAGTAGCTCTGAAGTCGAGGAACGGGATCGACCATAAGCACTAATGTGAAATTACATACAATTTTCAAATTTCTTGTACTTGCTAACTTTGCGACCTCGGGCAGCCATGTTACCATGGAGGAACCACACAAGATTTGACTTTATAGGCTAGAACTGAAGTCGGGCCAACTGCTTAACTCAAAATACAGTCAAGAAAGTAGCTCTCAAGCCGAGAAGCGGGACCGACCATAAGCACTAATGTGAAATTACATACAATTTTCAAATTTCTTGTACTTGCTAACTTTGCGACCTCGGGCAGCTATGTTACCAGGGAGGAACCACACAAGATTTGACTTTATAGGCTAGAACTGAAGTTGCGCCAACTGCTTAACTCAAAATACAGTCAAGAAAGTAGCTCTGAAGTCGAGGAACGGGATCGACCATAAGCACTAATGTGAAATTACATCCAATTTTCAAATTTCTTGTACTTGCTAACTTTGCGACCTCGGGCAGCTATGTTACCATGGAGGAACCACACAAGATTTGACTTTATAGACTAGAACTGAAGTCGCGCCAACTGCTTAACTCAAAATACAGTCAAGAAAGTAGCTCTCAAGCCGAGAAACGGGATCGACCATAAGCACTACCGTGAAATTACGTACAATTTTCAAATTTCTTGTACTTGCTAACTTTGCGACCTCGGGCAGCTATGTTACCATGGAGGAACCACACAAGATGTGACTTTATAGGCTAGAACTGAAGTCGCGCCAACTGCTTAACTCAAAATACAGTCAAGAAAGTAGCTCTCAAGCCGAGAAACGGGACCGACCATAAGCACTAATGTGAAATTACATACAATTTTCAAATTTCTTGTACTTGCTAACTTTGCGACCTCGGGCAGCTATGTTACCATGGAGGAACCACACAAGATTTGACTTCATAGGCTAGAACTGAAGTTGCGCCAACTGCTTAACTCAAAATACAGTCAAGAAATTAGCTCTCAAGCCGAGAAACGGGATCGACCATAAGCACTACCGTGAAATTACGTACAATTTTCAAATGTCTTGTACTTGCTAACTTTGCGACCTCGGGCAGCTATGTTACCATGGAGGAACCACACAAGATTTGACTTTATAGGCTAGAACTGAAGTCGCGCCAACTGCTTAACTCAAAATACAGTCAAGAAAGTAGCTCTCAAGCCGAGAAACGGGATCGACCATAAGCACTACCGTGAAATTACGTACAATTTTCAAATTTCTTGTACTTGCTAACTTTGCGACCTCGGGCAGCTATGTTACCATGGAGGAACCACACAAGATTTGACTTTATAGGCTAGAACTGAAGTCGCGCCAACTGCCTAACTCAAAATACAGTCAAGAAAGTAGCTCTCAAACCGAGAAACGGGACCGACCATAAGCACTAATGTGAAATTACATACAATTTTCAAATTTCTTGTACTTGCTAACTTTGCGACCTCGGGCAACTATGTTACCATGGAGGAACCACACAAGATTTGACTTTATAGGCTAGAACTGAAGTCGCGCCAACTGCTTAACTAAAAATACACTCAAGAAAGTAGCTCTCAAGCCGAGAAACGGGACCGACCATAAGCACTAATGTGAAATTACATACAATTTTCAAATTTCTTGTACTTGCTAACTTTGCGACCTCGGGCAGCTATGTTACCATGGAGGAACCACACAAGATTTGACTTTATAGGCTAGAACTGAAGTTGCGCCAACTGCTTAACTCAAAATACAGTCAAGAAAGTTGCTCTGAAGTCGAGGAACGGGATCGACCATAAGCACTAATGTGAAATTACATACAATTTTCAAATTTCTTGTACTTGCTAACTTTGCGACCTCGGGCAGCTATGTTACCATGGAGGAACCACACAAGATTTGACTTTATAGGCTAGAACTGAAGTTGCGCCAACTGCTTAACTCAAAATACGGTCAAGAAAGTAGCTCTGAAGTCGAGGAACGGGATCGACCATAAGCACTAATGTGAAATTACATACAATTTTCAAATTTCTTGTACTTGCCAACTTTGCGACCTCGGGCAGCTATGTTACCATGGAGGAACCACACAAGATTTGACTTTATAGGCTAGAACTGAAGTCGCGCCAACTGCTTAACTCAAAATACAGTCAAGAAAGTAGCTCTCAAGCCGAGAAACGGGATCGACCATAAGCACTACCGTGAAATTACGTACAATTTTCAAATTTCTTGTACTTGCTAACTTTGCGACCTCGGGCAGCTATGTTACCATGGAGGAACCACACAAGATTTGACTTTATAGGCTAGAACTGAAGTTGCGCCAACTGCTTAACTCAAAATACAGTCAAGAAAGTTGCTCTGAAGTCGAGGAACGGGATCGACCATAAGCACTAATGTGAAATTACATACAATTTTCAAATTTCTTGTACTTGCTAACTTTGCGACCTCGGGCAGCTATGTTACCATGGAGGAACCACACAAGATTTGACTTTATAGGCTAGAACTGAAGTTGCGCCAACTGCTTAACTCAAAATACGGTCAAGAAAGTAGCTCTGAAGTCGAGGAACGGGATCGACCATAAGCACTAATGTGAAATTACATACAATTTTCAAATTTCTTGTACTTGCCAACTTTGCGACCTCGGGCAGCTATGTTACCATGGAGGAACCACACAAGATTTGACTTTATAGGCTAGAACTGAAGTCGCGCCAACTGCTTAACTCAAAATACAGTCAAGAAAGTAGCTCTCAAGCCGAGAAACGGGATCGACCATAAGCACTACCGTGAAATTACGTACAATTTTCAAATTTCTTGTACTTGCTAACTTTGCGACCTCGGGCAGCTATGTTACCATGGAGGAACCACACAAGATTTGACTTTATAGGCTAGAACTGAAGTCGCGCCAACTGCCTAACTCAAAATACAGTCAAGAAAGTAGCTCTCAAACCGAGAAACGGGACCGACCATAAGCACTAATGTGAAATTACATACAATTTTCAAATTTCTTGTACTTGCTAACTTTGCGACCTCGGGCAACTATGTTACCATGGAGGAACCACACAAGATTTGACTTTATAGGCTAGAACTGAAGTCGCGCCAACTGCTTAACTCAAAATACACTCAAGAAAGTAGCTCTCAAGCCGAGAAACGGGACCGACCATAAGCACTAATGTGAAATTACATACAATTTTCAAATTTCTTGTACTTGCTAACTTTGCGACCTCGGGCAGCTATGTTACCATGGAGGAACCACACAAGATTTGACTTTATAGGCTAGAACTGAAGTTGCGCCAACTGCTTAACTCAAAATACAGTCAAGAAAGTTGCTCTGAAGTCGAGGAACGGGATCGACCATAAGCACTAATGTGAAATTACATACAATTTTCAAATTTCTTGTACTTGCTAACTTTGCGACCTCGGGCAGCTATGTTACCATGGAGGAACCACACAAGATTTGACTTTATAGGCTAGAACTGAAGTTGCGCCAACTGCTTAACTCAAAATACAGTCAAGAAAGTAGCTCTCAAGCCGAGAAACGGGATCGACCATAAGCACTACCGTGAAATTACGTACAATTTTCACATTTCTTGTACTTGCTAACTTTGCGACCTCGGGCAGCTATGTTACCAGGGAGGAACCACACAAGATTTGACTTTATAGGCTAGAACTAAAGTCGCGCCAACTGCCTAGTTCAAAATACAGTCAAGAAAGTAGCTCTCAAGCCGAGAAACGGGACCGACCATAAGCACTAATGTGAAATTACATACAATTTTCAAATTTCTTGTACTTGCTAACTTTGCGACCTCGGGCAGCTATGTTACCATGGAGGAACCACACAAGATTTGACTTTATAGGCTAGAACTGAAGTCGCGCCAACTGCTTAACTCAAAATACAGTCAAGAAAGTAGCTCTCAAGCCGAGAAACGGGACCGACCATAAGCACTAATGTGAAGTTACGTACAATTTTCAAATTTCTTGTACTTGCTAACTTTGCGACCTCGGGCAGCTATGTTACCATGGAGGAACCACACAAGATTTGACTTTATAGGCTAGAACTGAAGTCGCGCCAACTGCTTAACTCAAAATATAGTCAAGAAAGTAGCTCTCAAGCCGAGAAACGGTACCGACCATAAGCACTAATGTGAAATTACATACAATTTTCAAATTTCTTGTACTTGCTAACTTTGCGAACTCGGGCATCTATGTTACCATGGAGGAACCACACAAGATTTGACTTTATAGGCTAGAACTGAAGTCGCGCCAACTGCTTAACTCAAAATACAGTCAAGAAAGTAGCTCTCAAGCCGAGAAACGGGACCGACCATAAGCACTAATGTGAAATTACATACAATTTTCAAATTTCTTGTACTTGCTAACTTTGCGACCTCGGGCAGCTATGTTACCATGGAGGAACCACACAAGATTTGACTTTATAGGCTGGAACTGAAGTTGCGCCAACTGCTTAACTCAAAATACAGTCAAGAAAGTAGCTCTCAAGCCGAGAAACGGGATCGTCCATAAGCACTACCGTGAAATTACGTACAATTTTCAAATTTCTTGTACTTGCTAACTTTGCGACCTCGGGCAGCTATGTTACCATGGAGGAACCACACAAGATTTGACTTTATAGGCTAGAACTGAAGTCGCGCCAACTGCTTAACTCAAAATACAGTCAAGAAAGTAGCTCTGAAGCCGAGAAACGGGATCGACCATAAGCACTAATGTGAAATTACATACAATTTTCAAATTTCTTGTACTTGCTAACTTTGCGACCTCGGGCAGCTATGATACCATGGAGGAACCACACAAGATTTGACTTTATAGGCTAGAACTGAAGTCGCGCCATCTGCTTAACTCAAAATACAATCAAGAAAGTAGCTCTCAAGCCGAGAAACGGGACCGACCATAAGCACTAATGTGAAATTACATACAATTTTCAAATTTCTTGTACTTGCTAACTTTGCGACCTCGGGCAGCTATGTTACCATGGAGGAACCACACAAGATTTGACTTCATAGACTAGAACTGAAGTCGCGCCAACTGCTTAAATCAAAATATAGTCAAGAAAGTAGCTCTCAAGCCGAGAAACGGGATCGACCATAAGCACTAATATGAAATTACGTACAATTTTCAAATTTCATGTACTTGCTAACTTTGCGACCTCGGGCAGCTATGTTACCATGGAGGAACCACACAAGATTTGACTTTATAGGCTAGAACTGAAGTCGCGCCAACTGCTTAACTCAAAATACAGTCAAGAAAGTAGCTCTGAAGCCGAGAAACGGGATCGACCATAAGCACTAATGTGAAATTACATACAATTTTCAAATTTCTTGTACTTGCTAACTTTGCGACCTCGGGCAGCTATGATACCATGGAGGAACCACACAAGAT
Source organism: Merodon equestris (assembly GCA_958301585.1). NCBI lineage: Eukaryota > Metazoa > Arthropoda > Insecta > Diptera > Syrphidae > Merodon > Merodon equestris. The sequence continues at coordinate 32,188,639 of OY284417.1, read as the reverse complement.
TTGACTTTATAGGCTAGAACTGAAGTTGCGCCAACTGCTTAACTCAAAATACAGTCAAGAAAGTAGCTCTCAAGCCGAGAAACGGGATCGTCCATAAGCACTACCGTGAAATTACGTACAATTTTCAAATTTCTTGTACTTGCTAACTTTGCGACCTCGGGCAGCTATGTTACCATGGAGGAACCACACAAGATTTGACTTTATAGGCTAGAACTGAAGTCGCGCCAACTGCTTAACTCAAAATACAGTCAAGAAAGTAGCTCTGAAGCCGAGAAACGGGACCGACCATAAGCACTAATGTGAAATTACATACAATTTTCAAATTTCTTGTACTTGCTAACTTTGCGACCTCGGGCAGATATGTTACCATGGAGGAACCACACAAGATTTGACTTTATAGGCTAGAACTGAAGTTGCGCCAACTGCTTAACTCAAAATACAGTCAAGAAAGTAACTCTCAAGCCGAGAAACGGGATCGTCCATAAGCACTACCGTGAAATTACGTACAATTTTCAAATTTCTTGTACTTGCTAACTTTGCGACCTCGGGCAGCTATGTTACCATGGAGGAACCACACAAGATTTGACTTTATAGGCTAGAACTGAAGTCGCGCCAACTGCTTAACTCAAAATAAAGTCAAGAAAGTAGCTCTGAAGCCGAGAAACGGGATCGACCATAAGCACTAATGTGAAATTACATACAATTTTCAAATTTCTTGTACTTGCTAACTTTGCGACCTCGGGCAGCTATGATACCATGGAGGAACCACACAAGATTTGACTTTATAGGCTAGAACTGAAGTCGCGCCATCTGCTTAACTCAAAATACAATCAAGAAAGTAGCTCTCAAGCCGAGAAACGGGACCGACCATAAGCACTAATGTGAAATTACATACAATTTTCAAATTTCTTGTACTTGCTAACTTTGCGACCTCGGGCAGCTATGTTACCATGGAGGAACCACACAAGATTTGACTTTATAGGCTAGAACTGAAGTCGCGCCAACTGCTTAACTCAAAATACAGTCAAGAAAGTAGCTCTGAAGCCGAGAAACGGGACCGACCATAAGCACTAATGTGAAATTACATACAATTTTCAAATTTCTTGTACTTGCTAACTTTGCGACCTCGGGCAGATATGTTACCATGGAGGAACCACACAAGATTTGACTTTATAGGCTAGAACTGAAGTTGCGCCAACTGCTTAACTCAAAATACAGTCAAGAAAGTAGCTCTCAAGCCGAGAAACGGGATCGTCCATAAGCACTACCGTGAAATTACGTACAATGTTCAAATTTCTTGTACTTGCTAACTTTGCGACCTCGGGCAGCTATGTTACCATGGAGGAACCACACAAGATTTGACTTTATAGGCTAGAACTGAAGTCGCGCCAACTGCTTAACTCAAAATACAGTCAAGAAAGTAGCTCTCAAGCCGAGAAACGGGATCGACCATAAGCACTACCGTGAAATTACGTACAATTTTCAAATTTCTTGTACTTGCTAACTTTGCGACCTCGGGCAGCTATGTTACCATGGAGGAACCACACAAGATTTGACTTTATAGGCTAGAACTGAAGTCGCGCCAACTGCTTAACTCAAAATACAGTCAAGAAAGTAGCTCTCAAGCCGAGAAACGGGACCGACCATAAGCACTAATGTGAAATTACATACAATTTTCAAATTTCTTGTACTTGCTAAATTTGCGACCTCGGGCAGCTATGTTACCATGGAGGAACCACACAAGATTTGACTTTATAGGCTAGAACTGAAGTTGCGCCAACTGCTTAACTCAAAATACAGTCAAGAAAGCAGCTCTGAAGCCGAGAAACGGGATCGACCATAAGCACTAATGTGAAATTACATACAATTTTCAAATTTCTTGTACTTGCTAACTTTGCGACCTCGGGCAGCTATGTTACCATGGAGGAACCACACAAGATTTGACTTTATAGGCTAGAACTGAAGTCGCGCCAACTGCTTAACTCAAAATACAGTCAAGAAAGTAGCTCTCAAGCCGAGAAACGGGATCGACCATAAGCACTACCGTGAAATTACGTACAATTTTCAAATTTCTTGTACTTGCTAACTTTGCGACCTCGGGCAGCTATGTTACCATGGAGGAACCACACAAGATTTGACTTTATAGGCTAGAACTGAAGTCGCGCCAACTGCTTAACTCAAAATACAGTCAAGAAAGTAGCTCTTAAGCCGCGAAACGGGACCGACCATAAGCACTAATGTGAAATTACATACAATTTTCAAATTTCTTGTACTTGCTAACTTTCCGACCTCGGGCAGCTATGTTACCATGGAGGAACCACACAAGAATTGACTTTATAGGCTAGAACTGAAGTCGCGCCAACTGCTTAACTCAAAATACAGTCAAGAAAGTAGCTCTCAAGCCGAGAAACGGGACCGACCATAAGCACTAATGTGAAATTACATACAATTTTCAAATTTCTTGTACTTGCTAACTTTCCGACCTCGGGCAGCTATGTTACCATGGAGGAACCACACAAGATTTGACTTTATAGGCTAGAACTGAAGTCGCGCTAACTGCTTAACTCAAAATATAGTCAAGAAAGTAGCTCTCAAGCCGAGAAACGGGATCGACCATAAGCACTACCGTGAAATTACGTACAATTTTCAAATTTCTTGTACTTGCTAACTTTGCGACCTCGGGCAGCTATGTTACCATGGAGGAACCACACAAGATTTGACTTTATAGGCTAGAACTGAAGTCGCGCCAACTGCCTAACTCAAAATATAGTCAAGAAAGTAGCTCTCAAGCCGAGAAACGGTACCGACCATAAGCACTAATGTGAAATTACATACAATTTTCAAATTTCTTGTACTTGCTAACTTTGCGACCTCGGGCAGCTATGTTACCATGGAGGAACCACACAAGATTTGACTTTATAGGCTAGAACTGAAGTCGCGCCAACTGCTTAACTCAAAATACAGTCAAGGAAGTAGCTCTCAAGCCGAGAAACGGGACCGACCATAAGCACTATTGTGAAATTACATACAATTTTCAAATTTCTTGTACTTGCTAACTTTGCGACCTCGGGCAGCTATGTTACCATGGAGGAGCCACACAAGATTTGACTTTATAGGCTAGAACTGAAGTTGCGCCAACTGCTTAACTCAAAATACAGTCAAGGAAGTAGCTCTCAAGCCGAGAAACGGTACCGACCATAAGCACTAATGTGAAATTACATACAATTTTCAAATTTCTTGTACTTGCTAACTTTGCGACCTCGGGCAGCTATGTTACCATGGAGGAACCACACAAGATTTGACTTCATAGACTAGAACTGAAGTCGCGCCAACTGCTTAAATCAAAATATAGTCAAGAAAGTAGCTCTCAAGCCGAGAAACGGGATCGACCATAAGCACTAATATGAAATTACGTACAATTTTCAAATTTCATGTACTTGCTAACTTTGCGACCTCGGGCAGCTATGTTACCATGGAGGAACCACACAAGATTTGACTTTATAGGCTAGAACTGAAGTCGCGCCAACTGCTTAACTCAAAATAAAGTCAAGAAAGTAGCTCTGAAGCCGAGAAACGGGATCGACCATAAGCACTAATGTGAAATTACATACAATTTTCAAATTTCTTGTACTTGCTAACTTTGCGACCTCGGGCAGCTATGATACCATGGAGGAACCACACAAGATTTGACTTTATAGGCTAGAACTGAAGTCGCGCCATCTGCTTAACTCAAAATACAATCAAGAAAGTAGCTCTCAAGCCGAGAAACGGGACCGACCATAAGCACTAATGTGAAATTACATACAATTTTCAAATTTCTTGTACTTGCTAACTTTGCGACCTCGGGCAGCTATGTTACCATGGAGGAACCACACAAGATTTGACTTTATAGGCTAGAACTGAAGTCGCGCCAACTGCTTAACTCAAAATACAGTCAAGAAAGTAGCTCTGAAGCCGAGAAACGGGACCGACCATAAGCACTAATGTGAAATTACATACAATTTTCAAATTTCTTGTACTTGCTAACTTTGCGACCTCGGGCAGATATGTTACCATGGAGGAACCACACAAGATTTGACTTTATAGGCTAGAACTGAAGTTGCGCCAACTGCTTAACTCAAAATACAGTCAAGAAAGTAGCTCTCAAGCCGAGAAACGGGATCGTCTATAAGCACTACCGTGAAATTACGTACAATGTTCAAATTTCTTGTACTTGCTAACTTTGCGACCTCGGGCAGCTATGTTACCATGGAGGAACCACACAAGATTTGACTTTATAGGCTAGAACTGAAGTCGCGCCAACTGCTTAACTCAAAATACAGTCAAGAAAGTAGCTCTCAAGCCGAGAAACGGGATCGACCATAAGCACTACCGTGAAATTACGTACAATTTTCAAATTTCTTGTACTTGCTAACTTTGCGACCTCGGGCAGCTATGTTACCATGGAGGAACCACACAAGATTTGACTTTATAGGCTAGAACTGAAGTCGCGCCTGTAGTATACTTTCATATACTCACATGCTACAGCTATGTATACAAGTACCAATCACTTATGTATATACTCGTACTGTAATCATATATCTCTTAATAAAGAGTCAGTCATCAACTCACACTCCTCCTTACATGACATGGTGTCAGAAGTGGGATCAATTCTAAGTACTTTCAAGTTAAGACGTTTTTAAGTATTTACACAGTAATTAGTAATTAAAATATTGTTTAAAAAGAAAAAAAAGAAAAATAAAAAAATACATAAATAAAAAAAAAAACAAAAAAACATATAAATTGGAAATGCCGGGTGATACAAGCATCAACCATCCAACAGCAACGGAAGGGTATGCGAGACCGCCGAAGCCTCTAGAAGTTACGGGGAACATGGCTTTGGCTTGGAGGAATTGGGTGCAGCAGTATGACTGGTTTGCTGCAGCACGAGAGCTGGATAAAAAGTCGGAGTTCGTCCAAGTAGGTACATTTATGTCATGCATCGGTTCAGATGCCATAGACATATTTAATTCGTTTACTCTAACAAGGGAAGAAGCAAAGTCAATTACATCTATTAGAGCAAAATTCGAGGCTCATTTTACTCCCAAAACTAATATTACGTTTGAAAGATATGTGTTTAATAAAATCATGCAATCGGAAGGCGAATCTTTTGATGATTTCATTACAAAGGCAACTCTTCAAATCAAAAAGTGTAGTTATGGTTCTTTGCAAGACAGTATTTTGAGAGATAAAATAATAATCGGCATTAACAATGACTCTCTTAGAGAACAACTGTTAGCCACCGAAGACATTAAATTAGAGGATGCTTTGAAAAAATGTAGAGCAAATGAATTGGCACTAACACAGCTTAAAACACTTCACAAAGACGATTCGCATACAATACATGCAGTGTTCAAGTCTAACGCTTTCACAACAGGAAAGAACCCCAATAACAATATATCACCGTTTAGACAAAAAGTTAAAGACCAGAACAATCAAAAAATACATTCAAACCCCTCTTCCGATGAAAAAGAATCAACCTGCAAAAGATGTGGTTATATACACCAATACAATAAATGTCCCGCGTTCAACAAAAAGTGCAGTAAATGCAGAAAAATGGGTCACTTTGCTAAACTGTGTAAAAACACAAGAAACAACAAAACGGTGAACACAGTGGAAGAAAATTCTTCTGACTCAGACTCCGATGAAAGTCTTTTAGTGCTGTCGCTGTCAAAGGACAAAAGTGATGGTGATTGGTTTGAGGAAGTAAAGCTTAATAACATTCGAATTAAAGTAAAGCTAGACACTGGTGCACAGTGTAACGTCATCAGCAAAGACTTAGCCTTAAAATTGTCTGCGAAAATAACACCTTCCAGCACAAAAAAGTTAGTTGCTTTTAATGGTAGTCATGAGAATGTTTCTGGTGAGACAGTTATCAAATGCATGGTGCGTGGAGTGATGCGAAACGTGTTGTTTAAAGTTGTTGATCATCCGGTGAATCCAATGTTTGGTAAGAAGGCATGTGAAATGCTTAATCTTGTTATGCGTGTACAAGAAATACATGCAGATGAAAGTGTATACAAAGGTCTAGGTTGTGCTAAAAAATTCATTTATGACATCGATCTAATACAAAATCCATCGCTTAACATATACCCAGCTCGTAAAATACCACACTCCATCAGAGACGAGGTGAAGCGTGAAATTGACACAATGGTCAAGATGGGAGTCTTGGTAAAGACTTCCAAGGTAACTCCAGCTGTCTCGCCGATGGTTGTGGTTAAACAGAAGAACAAAATACGCGTTTGCATGGATCCAATGGACATTAATAAAAATATTGTTCGCAGACAACATCCCTTGAGAACGATTGAAGAAATTACGGCACGCATCCGAAACTCAAAGTATTTTACGCTTCTGGATATGAAGAAAGGATTCTGGCAAATCCCAGTAACCGAGCGAACGAGCGATTTTTTGACGATGGCCACGCCATGGGGCAGGTATTCCTATAAGAGATTACCATTCGGACTAGCTTCAGCGCCTGAAATATTTCAGAACATGATGTGTCAAATTCTCGACGGCTGCAAGAATACAGAGTGTGCAATTGATGACGTCCTTGTTCACTCCGAAACAAAAGAGGAATTAATACAACTCACGAACGAAGTCATACATAAAATTTCGCGAGCTGGCCTCAAAATGAACAAACACAAATGCATTTATAATGTCAAACAAATAAAGTTTTTGGGACACGTATTGTCTTCTGATGGAATAAAACCAGATGATGAAAAGATCAGCGCAATCAGACGATTGAAAATGCCACAAAATAGGACGGAACTAATGAGACTTTTGGGTATGGCTACTTATTTAACTAAATTTACAAAACATTTTTCTCATATAACGTATCCATTGAGGAAACTTCTGAAGACTGACGTGGAATGGCATTGGACTCAGGAGCAAACGGATGCATTTGAATCTCTGAAACATGCACTTTCAAATACACCTGTTCTGAAATTTTATAATCCGAATCAAGACGTAACCTTGCAAGTAGATGCAAGTTCGCACAGTCTAGGTGCTGCTCTATTACAGGATGATTGCCCAGTGGCGTATGCTTCAAAGGCTATGACTGAAACGCAACAGAGATATCCTCAAATAGAGAAGGAAGCACTGGCAATGCAGTTTGCATGCTCCAAGTTCAGAGAATACATCTACGGCAAGCCTCTCGTCATCGAAACCGATCATAAGCCCCTAGAGGCGATTGCAAAGAAACCATTACACTCGTCGCCTCACCGACTTCAGAGGATCCTGTTCGAAGTTATGCAATATTCGCCTATTATAAAGTACCGCAAGGGAAAGGAAATAGGAATCGCAGATGCTTTAAGTCGTGATTGCAGAAACAATCCGGAACCTGAGGGACACGATGAACTCGAAGTTTGCTCATTGCTACAAATCACACCCGAATCAAAAGAAGATTTTATAAAAGAAACATACAAAGATATAGAGCTTCAACAACTTAAAGAATACGTACTGAATGGTTGGCCAAAAACGATACAAGAAGTAAACGAAACTTTAAGAGGGTACTGGACCTTTCGCGATGAAATAAACGCGGACAACGACTTGCTGTTCAAAGGAAATAAACTTATTGTACCTAAAAGCCTCAAATCCAGCATGCTCGAGAAGCTACACTGTGGACACTTTGGCATTCAGCGTACTCTCAGCCGAGCTAGAGAGCAGTTGTTTTGGCTTAACATTACAAACGACATCACCCGAATGATCGAATCTTGCTCAATTTGCCAAAAAGTACAGCCAGCAAAAGTGAAAGAGCCTCTTATGCTAAAGCGGGTTCCATCATTACCATGGGAGATCGTAGCATGTGACATATTCCATATGTTTAATAATGATTTTCTTTTAATTGTAGATAGCTACTCTGGGTTTTTCGATTTCGTGGAACTAAAAAGGTCATCTTCAGCCGAAGTAATCCAGAAGCTTAAAGTTTGGTTTTCCACCCATGGCATTCCCTTAGTTTTTGAGTCTGACAACGGGCCACAGTTCTCAGCAAAGGAGTTTAAGTTGTTTGCCAGTACCTGGGGATTCAAACATCAGACATCAAGTCCCTATTATCCTCGCTCCAACGGACTTGCGGAAAGATATGTACAAACGGCCAAACAACTTTTGAGGAAGTGTCAGTTGGACGGTTCAGATATTTACTTAGCGCTACTGAATTTTCGGAATACATCAAGATCACCCGAACTGAAATCACCAAGCCAGCGTCTATTCAGCCGACAGACTCGATGTAATTTACCTATAGCTAAAAGCGAACTAACTCCAAGAGTTGTTAAAAACGTACATGAAGAGATGACCCAGATGCGAAACGACCAAAAACTATATGCCGATAAAACCATTAAACCTTCTTCTCAGTTTCAGCCAGACGATAAAGTTCGAGTTCAAGAAGGGCACCGAAGATGGTCATCAGGAACAATTTTAGAAAAATCTTCTCAACCGAGATCGTACATAGTAAAAACTGATGATGGAAAAGTAAAACGTCGCAACACAATCCATCTCCAACATACAAAAGCAGACATAATTCCTGAGCGAGCTATTGTACCACAAGATAACAACAATACCAAAATTGACGAAAAATCCGAAAATCATCCACCAACGCAACAGCCTATACCAACAATAGTGTTACGCTCTGGCAAGACCTTGAGAATTCAGTGAAACCTCAAAAGAAGAAGTTTGTCTTAAATCAAATGTAAACTTTGAATTTGTTATAGTTTGTACTATCATCATTTGAACTTGAATTTTTTTTTTTTGTATCTTACTTTGATTGAAGTTTTAAGTTTTAAGTTAAATATTGAGTACTTTTGCACATCTAAAATTAATTTTGAATTTATTTTAATTTGGTTCGTTTGTGAATTTTAATAAAAAAAAAAAGGGGGAGATGTAGTATACTTTCATATACTCACATGCTACAGCTATGTATACAAGTACCAATCACTTATGTATATACTCGTACTGTAATCATATATCTCTTAATAAAGAGTCAGTCATCAACTCACACTCCTCCTTACATGACAGCGCCAACTGCTTAACTCAAAATACAGTCAAGAAAGTAGCTCTCAAGCCGAGAAACGGGACCGACCATAAGCACTAATGTGAAATTACATACAATTTTCAAATTTCTTGTACTTGCTAACTTTGCGACCTCGGGCAGCTATGTTACCATGGAGGAACCACACAAGATTTGACTTTATAGGCTAGAACTGAAGTTGCGCCAACTGCTTAACTCAAAATACAGTCAAGAAAGCAGCTCTGAAGCCGAGAAACGGGATCGACCATAAGCACTAATGTGAAATTACATACAATTTTCAAATTTCTTGTACTTGCTAACTTTGCGACCTCGGGCAGCTATGTTACCATGGAGGAACCACACAAGATTTGACTTTATAGGCTAGAACTGAAGTCGCGCCAACTGCTTAACTCAAAATACAGTCAAGAAAGTAGCTCTCAAGCCGAGAAACGGGATCGACCATAAGCACTACCGTGAAATTACGTACAATTTTCAAATTTCTTGTACTTGCTAACTTTGCGACCTCGGGCAGCTATGTTACCATGGAGGAACCACACAAGATTTGACTTTATAGGCTAGAACTGAAGTCGCGCCAACTGCTTAACTCAAAATACAGTCAAGAAAGTAGCTCTTAAGCCGCGAAACGGGACCGACCATAAGCACTAATGTGAAATTACATACAATTTTCAAATTTCTTGTACTTGCTAACTTTCCGACCTCGGGCAGCTATGTTACCATGGAGGAACCACACAAGAATTGACTTTATAGGCTAGAACTGAAGTCGCGCCAACTGCTTAACTCAAAATACAGTCAAGAAAGTAGCTCTCAAGCCGAGAAACGGGACCGACCATAAGCACTAATGTGAAATTACATACAATTTTCAAATTTCTTGTACTTGCTAACTTTCCGACCTCGGGCAGCTATGTTACCATGGAGGAACCACACAAGATTTGACTTTATAGGCTAGAACTGAAGTCGCGCCAACTGCTTAACTCAAAATACAGTCAAGAAAGTAGCTCTTAAGCCGCGAAACGGGACCGACCATAAGCACTAATGTGAAATTACATACAATTTTCAAATTTCTTGTACTTGCTAACTTTCCGACCTCGGGCAGCTATGTTACCATGGAGGAACCACACAAGAATTGACTTTATAGGCTAGAACTGAAGTCGCGCCAACTGCTTAACTCAAAATACAGTCAAGAAAGTAGCTCTCAAGCCGAGAAACGGGATCGACCATAAGCACTACCGTGAAATTACGTACAATTTTCAAATTTCTTGTACTTGCTAACTTTGCGACCTCGGGCAGCTATGTTACCATGGAGGAACCACACAAGATTTGACTTTATAGGCTAGAACTGAAGTCGCGCCAACTGCCTAACTCAAAATATAGTCAAGAAAGTAGCTCTCAAGCCGAGAAACGGTACCGACCATAAGCACTAATGTGAAATTACATACAATTTTCAAATTTCTTGTACTTGCTAACTTTGCGACCTCGGGCAGCTATGTTACCATGGAGGAACCACACAAGATTTGACTTTATAGGCTAGAACTGAAGTCGCGCCAACTGCTTAACTCAAAATACAGTCAAGAAAATAGCTCTCAAGCCGAGAAACGGGACCGACCATAAGCACTATTGTGAAATTACATACAATTTTCAAATTTCTTGTACTTGCTAACTTTGCGACCTCGGGCAGCTAGGTTACCATGGAGGAACCACACAAGATTTGACTTTATAGGCTAGAACTGAAGTCGCGCCAACTGCCTAACTCAAAATACAGTCAAGAAAGTAGCTCTTAAGCCGCGAAACGGGACCGACCATAAGCACTAATGTGAAATTACATACAATTTTCAAATTTCTTGTACTTGCTAACTTTGCGACCTCGGGCAGCTATGTTACCATGGACGAACCACACAAGATTTGACTTTATAGGCTAGAACTGAAGTCGCGCCAACTGCTTAACTCAAAATACAGTCAAGAAAGTAGCTCTCAAGCCGAGAAACGGGATCGACCATAAGCACTAATGTGAAATTACATACAATTTTCAAATTTCTTGTACTTGCTAACTTTGCGACCTCGGGCAGCTATGATACCATGGAGGAACCACACAAGATTTGACTTTATAGGCTAGAACTGAAGTCGCGCCATCTGCTTAACTCAAAATACAATCAAGAAAGTAGCTCTCCAGCCGAGAAACGGGACCGACCATAAGCACTAATGTGAAATTACATACAATTTTCAAATTTCTTGTACTTGCTAACTTTGCGACCTCGGGCAGCTATGTTACCATGGAGGAACCACACAAGATTTGACTTTATAGGCTAGAACTGAAGTTGCGCCAACTGCTTAACTCAAAATACAGTCAAGAAAGTAGCTCTCAAGCCGAGAAACGGGATCGTCCATAAGCACTACCGTGAAATTACGTACAATGTTCAAATTTCTTGTACTTGCTAACTTTGCGACCTCGGGCAGCTATGTTACCATGGAGGAACCACACAAGATTTGACTTTATAGGCTAGAACTGAAGTCGCGCCAACTGCTTAACTCAAAATACAGTCAAGAAAGTAGCTCTCAAGCCGGGAAACGGGATCGACCATAAGCACTACCGTGAAATTACGTACAATTTTCAAATTTCTTGTACTTGCTAACTTTGCGACCTCGGGCAGCTATGTTACCATGGAGGAACCACACAAGATTTGACTTTATAGGCTAGAACTGAAGTCGCGCCAACTGCTTAACTCAAAATACAGTCAAGAAAGTAGCTCTCAAGCCGAGAAACGGGACCGACCATAAGCACTAATGTGAAATTACATACAATTTTCAAATTTCTTGTACTTGCTAACTTTGCGACCTCGGGCAGCTATGTTACCATGGAGGAACCACACAAGATTTGACTTTATAGGCTAGAACTGAAGTCGCGCCAACTGCTTAACTCAAAATACAGTCAAGAAAGTAGCTCTCAAGCCGAGAAACGGGATCGACCATAAGCACTACCGTGAAATTACGTACAATTTTCAAATTTCTTGTACTTGCTAACTTTGCGACCTCGGGCAGCTATGTTACCATGGAGGAACCACACAAGATTTGACTTTATAGGCTAGAACTGAAGTCGCGCCATCTGCTTAACTCAAAATACAATCAAGAAAGTAGCTCTCCAGCCGAGAAACGGGACCGACCATAAGCACTAATGTGAAATTACATACAATTTTCAAATTTCTTGTACTTGCTAACTTTGCGACCTCGGGCAGCTATGTTACCATGGAGGAACCACACAAGATTTGACTTTATAGGCTAGAACTGAAGTTGCGCCAACTGCTTAACTCAAAATACAGTCAAGAAAGTAGCTCTCAAGCCGAGAAACGGGATCGTCCATAAGCACTACCGTGAAATTACGTACAATGTTCAAATTTCTTGTACTTGCTAACTTTGCGACCTCGGGCAGCTATGTTACCATGGAGGAACCACACAAGATTTGACTTTATAGGCTAGAACTGAAGTCGCGCCAACTGCTTAACTCAAAATACAGTCAAGAAAGTAGCTCTCAAGCCGAGAAACGGGATCGACCATAAGCACTACCGTGAAATTACGTACAATTTTCAAATTTCTTGTACTTGCTAACTAATGTGAAATTACATACAATTTTCAAATTTCTTGTACTTGCTAACTTTGCGACCTCGGGCAGCTATGTTACCATGGAGGAACCACACAAGATTTGACTTTATAGGCTAGAACTGAAGTCGCGCCATCTGCTTAACTCAAAATACAATCAAGAAAGTAGCTCTCCAGCCGAGAAACGGGACCGACCATAAGCACTAATGTGAAATTACATACAATTTTCAAATTTCTTGTACTTGCTAACTTTGCGACCTCGGGCAGCTATGTTACCATGGAGGAACCACACAAGATTTGACTTTATAGGCTAGAACTGAAGTCGCGCCAACTGCTTAACTCAAAATACAGTCAAGAAAGTAGCTCTCAAGCCGAGAAACGGGACCGACCATAAGCACTAATGTGAAATTACATACAATTTTCAAATTTCTTCTACTTGCTAACTTTGCGACCTCGGGCAGCTATGTTACCATGGAGGAACCACACAAGATTTGACTTTATAGGCTAGAACCGAAGTCGCACCAACTGCTTAACTCAAAATATAGTCAAGAAAGTAGCTCTCAAGCCGAGAAACGGTACCGACCATAAGCACTAATGTGAAATTACATACAATTTTCAAATTTCTTGTACTTGCTAACTTTGCGACCTCGGGCAGCTATGTTACCATGGAGGAACCACACAAGATTTGACTTTATAGGCTAGAACTGAAGTCGCGCCAACTGCTTAACTCAAAATACAGTCAAGAAAGTAGCTCTCAAGCCGAGAAACGGGACCGACCATAAGCACTAATGTGAAATTACATACAATTTTCAAATTTCTTGTACTTGCTAACTTTCCGACCTCGGGCAGCTATGTTACCATGGAGGAACCACACAAGATTTGACTTTATAGGCTAGAACTGAAGTCGCGCCAACTGCTTAACTCAAAATACAGTCAAGAAAGTAGCTCTCAAGCCGAGAAACGGGACCGACCATAAGCACTACCGTGAAATTACGTACAATTTTCAAATTTCTTGTACTTGCTAACTTTGCGACCTCGGGCAGCTATGTTACCATGGAGGAACCACACAAGATTTGACTTTATAGGCTAGAACTGAAGTCGCGCCAACTGCTTAACTCAAAATACAGTCAAGAAAGTAGCTCTCAAGCCGAGAAACGGGATCGACCATAAGCACTACCGTGAAATTACGTACAATTTTCAAATTTCTTGTACTTGCTAACTTTGCGACCTCGGGCAGCTATGTTACCATGGAGGAACCACACAAGATTTGACTTTATAGGCTAGAACTGAAGTCGCGCCAACTGCTTAACGCAAAATACAGTCAAGAAAGTAGCTCTCAAGCCGAGAAACGGGATCGACCATAAGCACTACCGTGAAATTACGTACAATTTTCAAATTTCTTGTACTTGCTAACTTTGCGACCTCGGGCAGCTATGTTACCATGGAGGAACCACACAAGATTTGACTTTATAGACTAGAACTGAAGTTGCGCCAACTGCTTAACTCAAAATACAGTCAAGAAAGTAGCTCTCAAGCCGAGAAACGGGATCGACCATAAGCACTACCGTGAAATTACGTACAATTTTCAAATTTCTTGTACTTGCTAACTTTGCGACCTCGGGCAGCTATGTTACCATGTAGGAACCACACAATATTTGACTTTATAATCTAGAACTGAAGTCGCGCCAACTGCCTAACTCAAAATACAGTCAAGAAAGTAGCTCTCAAGCCGAGAAACGGGACCGACCATAAGCACTAATGTGAAATTACATACAATTTTCAAATTTCTTGTACTTGCTAACTTTCCGACCTCGGGCAGCTATGTTACCATGGAGGAACCACACAAGATTTGACTTTATAGGCTAGAACTGAAGTCGCGCCAATTGCTTAACTCAAAATACAGTCAAGAAAGTAGCTCTCAAGCCGAGAAACGGGATCGACCATAAGCACTACCGTGAAATTACGTACAATTTTCAAATTTCTTGTACTTGCTAACTTTGCGACCTCGGGCAGCTATGTTACCATGGAGGAACCACACAAGATTTGACTTTATAGGCTAGAACTGAAGTAGCGCCAACTGCTTAACTCAAAATACAGTCAAGAAAGTAGCTCTCAAGCCGAGAAACGGGACCGACCATAAGCACTAATGTGAAATTACATACAATTTTCAAATTTCTTGTACTTGCTAACTTTGCGACCTCGGGCAGCTATGTTACCATTTAGGAACCACACAAGATTTGACTTTATAGGCTAGAACTGAAGTCGCGCCAACTGCTTAACTCAAAATACAGTCAAGAAAGTAGCTCTCAAGCCGAGAAACGGGATCGACCATAAGCACTACCGTGAAATTACGTACAATTTTCAAATTTCTTGTACTTGCTAACTTTGCGACCTCGGGCAGCTATGTTACCATGGAGGAACCACACAAGATTTGACTTTATAGGCTAGAACTGAAGTCGCGCCAACTGCTTAACTCAAAATACAGTCAAGAAAGTAGCTCTCAAGCCGAGAAACGGGATCGACCATAAGCACTACCGTGAAATTACGTACAATTTTCAATTTTCTTGTACTTGCTAACTTTGCGACCTCGGGCAGCTATGTTACCATGGAGGAACCACACAAGATTTGACTTTATAGGCTAGAACTGAAGTCGCGCCAACTGCTTAACTCAAAATACAGTCAAGAAAGTAGCTCTCAAGCCGAGAAACGGGACCGACCATAAGCACTAATGTGAA
The DNA here is from genome assembly GCA_958301585.1 of Merodon equestris. NCBI lineage: Eukaryota > Metazoa > Arthropoda > Insecta > Diptera > Syrphidae > Merodon > Merodon equestris. Next base: position 32,173,255 of record OY284417.1, on the reverse strand, counting down.
ATTACATACAATTTTCAAATTTCTTCTACTTGCTAACTTTGCGACCTCGGGCAGCTATGTTACCATGGAGGAACCACACAAGATTTGACTTTATAGGCTAGAACCGAAGTCGCACCAACTGCTTAACTCAAAATATAGTCAAGAAAGTAGCTCTCAAGCCGAGAAACGGTACCGACCATAAGCACTAATGTGAAATTACATACAATTTTCAAATTTCTTGTACTTGCTAACTTTGCGACCTCGGGCAGCTATGTTACCATGGAGGAACCACACAAGATTTGACTTTATAGGCTAGAACTGAAGTCGCGCCAACTGCTTAACTCAAAATACAGTCAAGAAAGTAGCTCTCAAGCCGAGAAACGGGACCGACCATAAGCACTAATGTGAAATTACATACAATTTTCAAATTTCTTGTACTTGCTAACTTTCCGACCTCGGGCAGCTATGTTACCATGGAGGAACCACACAAGATTTGACTTTATAGGCTAGAACTGAAGTCGCGCCAACTGCTTAACTCAAAATACAGTCAAGAAAGTAGCTCTCAAGCCGAGAAACGGGACCGACCATAAGCACTACCGTGAAATTACGTACAATTTTCAAATTTCTTGTACTTGCTAACTTTGCGACCTCGGGCAGCTATGTTACCATGGAGGAACCACACAAGATTTGACTTTATAGGCTAGAACTGAAGTCGCGCCAACTGCTTAACTCAAAATACAGTCAAGAAAGTAGCTCTCAAGCCGAGAAACGGGATCGACCATAAGCACTACCGTGAAATTACGTACAATTTTCAAATTTCTTGTACTTGCTAACTTTGCGACCTCGGGCAGCTATGTTACCATGGAGGAACCACACAAGATTTGACTTTATAGGCTAGAACTGAAGTCGCGCCAACTGCTTAACGCAAAATACAGTCAAGAAAGTAGCTCTCAAGCCGAGAAACGGGATCGACCATAAGCACTACCGTGAAATTACGTACAATTTTCAAATTTCTTGTACTTGCTAACTTTGCGACCTCGGGCAGCTATGTTACCATGGAGGAACCACACAAGATTTGACTTTATAGACTAGAACTGAAGTTGCGCCAACTGCTTAACTCAAAATACAGTCAAGAAAGTAGCTCTCAAGCCGAGAAACGGGATCGACCATAAGCACTACCGTGAAATTACGTACAATTTTCAAATTTCTTGTACTTGCTAACTTTGCGACCTCGGGCAGCTATGTTACCATGTAGGAACCACACAATATTTGACTTTATAATCTAGAACTGAAGTCGCGCCAACTGCCTAACTCAAAATACAGTCAAGAAAGTAGCTCTCAAGCCGAGAAACGGGACCGACCATAAGCACTAATGTGAAATTACATACAATTTTCAAATTTCTTGTACTTGCTAACTTTCCGACCTCGGGCAGCTATGTTACCATGGAGGAACCACACAAGATTTGACTTTATAGGCTAGAACTGAAGTCGCGCCAATTGCTTAACTCAAAATACAGTCAAGAAAGTAGCTCTCAAGCCGAGAAACGGGATCGACCATAAGCACTACCGTGAAATTACGTACAATTTTCAAATTTCTTGTACTTGCTAACTTTGCGACCTCGGGCAGCTATGTTACCATGGAGGAACCACACAAGATTTGACTTTATAGGCTAGAACTGAAGTAGCGCCAACTGCTTAACTCAAAATACAGTCAAGAAAGTAGCTCTCAAGCCGAGAAACGGGACCGACCATAAGCACTAATGTGAAATTACATACAATTTTCAAATTTCTTGTACTTGCTAACTTTGCGACCTCGGGCAGCTATGTTACCATTTAGGAACCACACAAGATTTGACTTTATAGGCTAGAACTGAAGTCGCGCCAACTGCTTAACTCAAAATACAGTCAAGAAAGTAGCTCTCAAGCCGAGAAACGGGATCGACCATAAGCACTACCGTGAAATTACGTACAATTTTCAAATTTCTTGTACTTGCTAACTTTGCGACCTCGGGCAGCTATGTTACCATGGAGGAACCACACAAGATTTGACTTTATAGGCTAGAACTGAAGTCGCGCCAACTGCTTAACTCAAAATACAGTCAAGAAAGTAGCTCTCAAGCCGAGAAACGGGATCGACCATAAGCACTACCGTGAAATTACGTACAATTTTCAATTTTCTTGTACTTGCTAACTTTGCGACCTCGGGCAGCTATGTTACCATGGAGGAACCACACAAGATTTGACTTTATAGGCTAGAACTGAAGTCGCGCCAACTGCTTAACTCAAAATACAGTCAAGAAAGTAGCTCTCAAGCCGAGAAACGGGACCGACCATAAGCACTAATGTGAAATTACATACAATTTTCAAATTTCTTGTACTTGCTAACTTTGCGACCTCGGGCAGCTATGTTACCATGGAGGAACCACACAAGATTTGACTTTATAGACTAGAACTGAAGTTGCGCCAACTGCTTAACTCAAAATACAGTCAAGAAAGTAGCTCTCAAGCCGAGAAACGGGATCGACCATAAGCACTACCGTGAAATTACGTACAATTTTCAAATTTCTTGTACTTGCTAACTTTGCGACCTCGGGCAGCTATGTTACCATGGAGGAACCACACAATATTTGACTTTATAGGCTAGAACTGAAGTCGCGCCAACTGCCTAACTCAAAATACAGTCAAGAAAGTAGCTCTCAAGCCGAGAAACGGGACCGACCATAAGCACTAATGTGAAATTACATACAATTTTCAAATTTCTTGTACTTGCTAACTTTCCGACCTCGGGCAGCTATGTTACCATGGAGGAACCACACAAGATTTGACTTTATAGGCTAGAACTGAAGTCGCGCCAATTGCTTAACTCAAAATACAGTCAAGAAAGTAGCTCTCAAGCCGAGAAACGGGATCGACCATAAGCACTACCGTGAAATTACGTACAATTTTCAAATTTCTTGTACTTGCTAACTTTGCGACCTCGGGCAGCTATGTTACCATTTAGGAACCACACAAGATTTGACTTTATAGGCTAGAACTGAAGTCGCGCCAACTGCTTAACTCAAAATACAGTCAAGAAAGTAGCTCTCAAGCCGAGAAACGGGATCGACCATAAGCACTACCGTGAAATTACGTACAATTTTCAAATTTCTTGTACTTGCTAACTTTGCGACCTCGGGCAGCTATGTTACCAAGGAGGAACCACACAAGATTTGACTTTATAGGCTAGAACTGAAGTAGCGCCAACTGCTTAACTCAAAATACAGTCAAGAAAGTAGCTCTCAAGCCGAGAAACGGGACCGACCATAAGCACTAATGTGAAATTACATACAATTTTCAAATTTCTTGTACTTGCTAACTTTCCGACCTCGGGCAGCTATGTTACCATGGAGGAACCACACAAGATTTGACTTTATAGGCTAGAACTGAAGTCGCGCCAATTGCTTAACTCAAAATACAGTCAAGAAAGTAGCTCTCAAGCCGAGAAACGGGATCGACCATAAGCACTACCGTGAAATTACGTACAATTTTCAAATTTCTTGTACTTGCTAACTTTGCGACCTCGGGCAGCTATGTTACCAAGGAGGAACCACACAAGATTTGACTTTATAGGCTAGAACTGAAGTCGCGCCAACTGCTTAACTCAAAATACAGTCAAGAAAGTAGCTCTCAAGCCGAGAAACGGGACCGACCATAAGCACTAATGTGAAATTACATACAATTTTCAAATTTCTTGTACTTGCTAACTTTGCGACCTCGGGCAGCTATGTTACCATTTAGGAACCACACAAGATTTGACTTTATAGGCTAGAACTGAAGTCGCGCCAACTGCTTAACTCAAAATACAGTCAAGAAAGTAGCTCTCAAGCCGAGAAACGGGATCGACCATAAGCACTACCGTGAAATTACGTACAATTTTCAAATTTCTTGTACTTGCTAACTTTGCGACCTCGGGCAGCTATGTTACCATGGAGGAACCACACAAGATTTGACTTTATAGGCTAGAACTGAAGTCGCGCCAACTGCTTAACTCAAAATACAGTCAAGAAAGTAGCTCTCAAACCGAGAAACGGGACCGACCATAAGCACTAATGTGAAATTACATACAATTTTTAAATTTCTTGTACTTGCTAACTTTGCGACCTCGGGCAGCTATGTTACCATGGAGGAACCACACAAGATTTGACTTTATAGGCTAGAACTGAAGTCGCGCCAACTGCTTAACTCAAAATACAGTCAAGAAAGTAGCTCTCGAGCCGAGAAACGGGATCGACCATAAGCACTACCGTGAAATTACGTACAATTTTCAAATTTCTTGTACTTGCTAACTTTGCGACCTCGGGCAGCTATGTTACCATGGAGGAACCACACAAGATTTGACTTTATAGGCTAGAACTGAAGTTGCGCCAACTGCTTAACTCAAAATACAGTCAAGAAAGTAGCTCTCAAGCCGAGAAACGGGATCGACCATAAGCACTACCGTGAAATTACGTACAATTTTCAAATTTCTTGTACTTGCTAACTTTGCGACCTCGGGCAGCTATGTTACCATGGAGGAACCACACAAGATTTGACTTTATAGACTAGAACTGAAGTTGCGCCAACTGCTTAACTCAAAATACAGTCAAGAAAGTAGCTCTCAAGCCGAGAAACGGGATCGACCATAAGCACTACCGTGAAATTACGTACAATTTTCAAATTTCTTGTACTTGCTAACTTTGCGACCTCGGGCAGCTATGTTACCATGGAGGAACCACACAATATTTGACTTTATAGGCTAGAACTGAAGTCGCGCCAACTGCCTAACTCAAAATACAGTCAAGAAAGTAGCTCTCAAGCCGAGAAACGGGACCGACCATAAGCACTAATGTGAAATTACATACAATTTTCAAATTTCTTGTACTTACTAACTTTCCGACCTCGGGCAGCTATGTTACCATGGAGGAACCACACAAGATTTGACTTTATAGGCTAGAACTGAAGTCGCGCCAACTGCTTAACTCAAAATACAGTCAAGAAAGTAGCTCTCAAGCCGAGAAACGGGATCGACCATAAGCACTACCGTGAAATTACGTACAATTTTCAAATTTCTTGTACTTGCTAACTTTGCGACCTCGGGCAGCTATGTTATCATGGAGGAACCACACAAGATTTAACTTTATAGGCTAGAACTGAAGTCGCGCCAACTGCTTAACTCAAAATACAGTCAAGAAAGTAGCTCTCAAGCCGAGAAACGGGACCGACCATAAGCACTAATGTGAAATTACATACAATTTTCAAATTTCTTGTACTTACTAACTTTCCGACCTCGGGCAGCTATGTTACCATGGAGGAACCACACAAGATTTGACTTTATAGGCTAGAACTGAAGTCGCGCCAACTGCTTAACTCAAAATACAGTCAAGAAAGTAGCTCTCAAGCCGAGAAACGGGACCGACCATAAGCACTACCATGAAATTACGTACAATTTTCAAATTTCTTGTACTTGCTAACTTTGCGACCTCGGGCAGCTATGTTATCATGGAGGAACCACACAAGATTTAACTTTATAGGCTAGAACTGAAGTCGCGCCAACTGCTTAACTCAAAATACAGTCAAGAAAGTAGCTCTCAAGCCGAGAAACGGGACCGACCATAAGCACTAATGTGAAATTACATACAATTTTCAAATTTCTTGTACTTGCTAACTTTGCGACCTCGGGCAGCTATGTTACCATGGAGGAACCACACAAGATTTGACTTTATAGGCTAGAACTGAAGTCGCGCCAACTGCTTAACTCAAAATACAGTCAAGAAAGTAGCTCTCAAGCCGAGAAACGGGACCGACCATAAGCACTAATGTGAAATTACATACAATTTTCAAATTTCTTGTACTTGCTAACTTTGCGACCTCGGGCAGCTATGTTACCATGGAGGAACTACACAAGATTTGACTTTATAGGCTAGAACTGAAGTTGCGCCAACTGCTTAACTCAAAATACAGTCAAGAAAGTAGCTCTCAAGCCGAGAAACGGGACCGACCATAAGCACTAATGTGAAATTACATACAATTTTCAAATTTCTTGTACTTGCTAATTTTGCGACCTCGGGCAGCTATGTTACCATGGAGGAACCACACAAGATTTGACTTTATAGGCTAGAACTGAAGTCGCGCCAACTGCTTAACTCAAAATACAGTCAAGAAAGTAGCTCTCAAGCCGAGAAACGGGATCGACCATAAGCACTACCGTGAAATTACGTACAATTTTCAAATTTCTTGTACTTGCTAACTTTGCGACCTCGGGCAGCTATGTTACCATGGAGGAACCACACAAGATTTGACTTTATAGGCTAGAACTGAAGTCGCGCCAACTGCTTAACTCAAAATACAGTCAAGAAAGTAGCTCTTAAGCCGAGAAACGGGACCGACCATAAGCACTAATGTGAAATTACATACAATTTTCAAATTTCTTGTACTTGCTAACTTTCCGACCTCGGGCAGCTATGTTACCATGGAGGAACCACACAAGATTTGACTTTATAGGCTAGAACTGAAGTCGCGCCAACTGCCTAACTCAAAATACAGTCAAGAAAGTAGCTCTCAAGCCGAGAAACGGGACCGACCATAAGCACTAATGTGAAATTACATACAATTTTCAAATTTCTTGTACTTGCTAACTTTGCGACCTCGGGCAGCTATGTTACCATGGAGGAACCACACAAGATTTGACTTTATAGGCTAGAACTGAAGTCGCGCCAACTGCTTAACTCAAAATACAGTCAAGAAAGTAGCTCTCAAGCCGAGAAACGGGATCGACCATAACTATTTTCAAATTTCTTGTACTTGCTAACTTTGCGACCTCGGGCAGCTATGTTACCATGGAGGAACCACACAAGATTTGACTTTATGGGCTAGAACTGAAGTCGCGCCAACTGCTTAACTCAAAATACAGTCAAGAAAGTAGCTCTCAAGCCGAGAAACGGGATCGACCATAAGCACTAATGTGAAATTACATACAATTTTCAAATTTCTTGTACTTGCTAACTTTGCGACCTCGGGCAGCTATGTTACCATGGAGGAACCACACAAGATTTGACTTTATACGCTAGAACTGAAGTCGCGCCAACAGCTTAACTCAAAATACAACAATTTTCAAATTTCTTGTACTTGCTAACTTTGCGACCTCGGGCAGCTATGTTACCATGGAGGAACCACACAAGATTTGACTTTATAGGCTAGAACTGAAGTTGCGCCAACTGCTTAACTCAAAATACAGTCAAGAAAGTAGCTCTCAAGCCGAGAAACGGGATCGACCATAAGCACTACCGTGAAATTACGTAAAATTTTCAAATTTCTTGTACTTGCTAACTTTGCGACCTCGGGCAGCTATGTTACCATGGAGGAACCACACAAGATTTGACTTTATAGGCTAGAACTGAAGTCGTGCCAACAGCTTAACTCAAAATACAGTCAAGAAACTAGCTCTCAAACCGAGAAACGGGACCGACCATAAGCACTAATGTGAAATTACATACAATTTTCAAATTTCTTGTACTTGCTAACTTTGCGACCTCGGGCAGCTATGTTACCATGGAGGAACCACACAAGATTTGACTTTATAGGCTAGAACTGAAGTTGCGCCAACTGCTTAACTCAAAATACAGTCAAGAAAGTAGCTCTCAAGCCGAGAAACGGGATCGACCATAAGCACTACCGTGAAATTACGTAAAATTTTCAAATTTCTTGTACTTGCTAACTTTGCGACCTCGGGCAGCTATGTTACCATGGAGGAACCACACAAGTTTTGACTTTATAGGCTAGAACTGAAGTCGCGCCAACTGCGTAACTCAAAATACAGTCAAGAAAGTAGCTCTGAAGCCGAGAAACGGGATCGACCATAAGCACTACCGTGAAATTACGTACAATTTTCAAATTTCTTGTACTTGCTAACTTTGCGACCTCGGGCAGCTATGTTACCATGGAGGAACCACACAAGATTTGACTTTATAGGCTAGAACTGAAGTCGCGCCAACTGCTTAACTCAAAATACAGTCAAGAAAGTAGCTCTCAAGCCGAGAAACGGGACCGACCATAAGCACTACCGTGAAATTACGTACAATTTTCAAATTTCTTGTACTTGCTAACTTTGCGACCTCGGGCAGCTATGTTACCATGGAGGAACCACACAAGTTTTGACTTTATAGGCTAGAACTGAAGTCGCGCCAACTGCTTAACTCAAAATACAGTCAAGAAAGTAGCTCTCAAGCCGAGAAACGGGACCGACCATAAGCACTAATGTGAAATTACATACAATTTTTAAATTTCTTGTACTTGCTAAATTTGCGACCTCGGGCAGTTATGTTACCATGGAGGAACCACACAAGATTTGACTTTATAGGCTAGAACTGAAGTCGCGCCAACTGCTTAACTCAAAATACAGTCAAGAAAGTAGCTCTCAAGCCGAGAAACGGGACCGACCATAAGCACTACCGTGAAATTACGTACAATTTTCAAATTTCTTGTACTTGCTAACTTTGCGACCTCGGGCAGCTATGTTACCATGGAGGAACCACACAAGATTTGACTTTATAGGCTAGAACTGAAGTCGTGCCAACTGCTTAACTCAAAATACAGTCAAGAAAGTAGCTCTCAAGCCGAGAAACGGGATCGACCATAAGCACTACCGTGAAATTACGTACAATTTTCAAATTTCTTGTACTTGCTAACTTTGCGACCTCGGGCAGCTATGTTACCATGGAGGAACCACACAAGATTTGACTTTATAGGCTAGATCTGAAGTCGCGCCAACTGCTTAACTCAAAATACAGTCAAGAAAGGAGCTCTCAAGCCGAGAAACGGGATCGACCATAAGCACTAATGTGAAATTACATACAATTTTCAAATTTCATGTACTTGCTAACTTTGCGACCTCGGGCAGCTATGTTACCATGGAGGAACCACACAAGATTTGACTTTATAGGCTAGAACTGAAGTCGCGCCAACTGCTTAACTCAAAATACAGTCAAGAAAGTAGCTCGCAAGCCGAGAAACGGGATCGACCATAACTATTTTCAAATTTCTTGTACTTGCTAACTTTGCGACCTCGGGCAGCTATGTTACCATGGAGGAACCACACAAGATTTGACTTTATGGGCTAGAACTGAAGTCGCGCCAACTGCTTAACTCAAAATATAGTCAAGAAAGTAGCTCTCAAGCCGAGAAACGGGACCGACCATAAGCAGTAATGTGAAATTACATACAATTTTCAAATTTCTTGTACTTGCTAACTTTGCGACCTCGGGCAGCTATGTTACCATGGAGGAACCACACAAGATTTGACTTTATAGGCTAGAACTGAAGTCGCGCCAACTGCTTAACTCAAAATACAGTCAAGAAAGTAGCTCTCAAGCCGAGAAACGGGACCGACCATAAGCACTAATGTGAAATTACATACAATTTTCAAATTTCTTGTACTTGCTAACTTTGCGACCTCGGGCAGCTATGTTACCATGGACGAACCACACAAGATTTGACTTTATAGACTAGAACTGAAGTCGCGCCAACTGCTTAACTCAAAATATAGTCAAGAAAGTAGCTCTCAAGCCGAGAAACGGGATCGACCATAAGCACTACCGTGAAATTACGTACAATTTTCAAATTTCTTGTACTTGCTAACTTTGCGACCTCGGGCAGCTATGTTACCATGGAGGAACCACACAAGATTTGACTTTATAGGCTAGAACTGAAGTCGCGCCAACTGCCTAACTCAAAATACAGTCAAGAAAGTAGCTCTTAAGCCGAGAAACGGGACCGACCATAAGCACTAATGTGAAATTACATACAATTTTCAAATTTCTTGTACTTGCTAACTTTCCGACCTCGGGCAGCTATGTTACCATGGAGGAACCACACAAGATTTGACTTTATAGGCTAGAACTGAAGTTGCGCCAACTGCTTAACTCAAAATACAGTCAAGAAAGTAGCTCTCAAGCCGAGAAACGGGACCGACCATAAGCACTAATGTGAAATTACATACAATTTTCAAATTTCTTGTACTTGCTAACTTTGCGACCTCGGGCAGCTATGTTACCATGGAGGAACCACACAAGATTTGACTTTATAGGCTAGAACTGAAGTCGCGCCTACTGCTTAACTCAAAATACAGTCAAGAAAGTAGCTCTCAAGCCGAGAAACGGGATCGACCATAAGCACTAATGTGAAATTACATACAATTTTCAAATTTCTTGTACTTGCTAACTTTGCGACCTCGGGCAGCTATGTTACCATGGAGGAACCACACAAGATTTGACTTTATAGGCTAGAACTGAAGTCGCGCCAACTGCTTAACTCAAAATACAGTCAAGAAAGTAGCTCTCAAGCCGAGAAACGGGACCGACCATAAGCACTAATGTGAAATTACATACAATTTTCAAATTTCTTGTACTTGCTAACTTTGCGACCTCGGGCAGCTATGTTACCATGGAGGAACCACACAAGATTTGACTTTATAGGCTAGAACTGAAGTCGCGCCAACTGCTTAACTCAAAATACAGTCAAGAAAGTAGCTCTCAAGCCGAGAAACGGGACCGACCATAAGCACTAATGTGAAATTACATACAATTTTCAAATTTCTTGTACTTGCCAGCTTTGCGACCTCGGGCAGCTATGTTACCATGGAGGAACCACACAAGATTTGACTTTATAGGCTAGAACTGAAGTTGCGCCAACTGCTTAACTCAAAATACAGTCAAGAAAGTAGCTCTCACGCCGAGAAACGGGATCGACCATAAGCACTACCGTGAAATTACGTAAAATTTTCAAATTTCTTGTACTTGCTAACTTTGCGACCTCGGGCAGCTATGTTACCATGGAGGAACCACACAAGATTTGACTTTATACGCTAGAACTGAAGTCGCGCCAACTGCTTAACTCAAAATACAGTCAAGAAACTAGCTCTCAAACCGAGAAACGGGACCGACCATAAGCACTAATGTGAAATTACATACAATTTTCAAATTTCTTGTACTTGCTAACTTTGCGACCTCGGGCAGCTATGTTACCATGGAGGAACCACACAAGATTTGACTTTATGGGCTAGAACTGAAGTCGCGCCAACTGCTTAACTCAAAATACAGTCAAGAAAGTAGCTCTCAAGCCGAGAAACGGGATCGACCATAAGCACTAATGTGAAATTACATACAATTTTCAAATTTCTTGTACTTGCTAACTTTGCGACCTCGGGCAGCTATGTTACCATGGAGGAACCACACAAGATTTGACTTTATACGCTAGAACTGAAGTCGCGCCAACTGCTTAACTCAAAATACAGTCAAGAAACTAGCTCTCAAACCGAGAAACGGGACCGACCATAAGCACTAATGTGAAATTACATACAATTTTCAAATTTCTTGTACTTGCTAACTTTGCGACCTCGGGCAGCTATGTTACCATGGAGGAACCACACAAGATTTGACTTTATAGGCTAGAACTGAAGTTGCGCCAACTGCTTAACTCAAAATACAGTCAAGAAAGTAGCTCTCAAGCCGAGAAACGGGATCGACCATAAGCACTACCGTGAAATTACGTAAAATTTTCAAATTTCTTGTACTTGCTAACTTTGCGACCTCGGGCAGCTATGTTACCATGGAGGAACCACACAAGTTTTGACTTTATAGGCTAGAACTGAAGTCGCGCCAACTGCTTAACTCAAAATACAGTCAAGAAAGTAGCTCTGAAGCCGAGAAACGGGATCGACCATAAGCACTACCGTGAAATTACGTACAATTTTCAAATTTCTTGTACTTGCTAACTTTGCGACCTCGGGCAGCTATGTTACCATGGAGGAACCACACAAGATTTGACTTTATAGGCTAGAACTAAAGTCGCGCCAACTGCTTAACTCAAAATACAGTCAAGAAAGTAGCTCTCAAGCCGAGAAACGGGACCGACCATAAGCACTACCGTGAAATTACGTACAATTTTCAAATTTCTTGTACTTGCTAACTTTGCGACCTCGGGCAGCTATGTTACCATGGAGGAACCACACAAGATTTGACTTTATAGGCTAGAACTGAAGTCGCGCCAACTGCTTAACTCAAAATACAGTCAAGAAAGTAGCTCTCAAGCCGAGAAACGGGACCGACCATAAGCACTAATGTGAAATTACATACAATTTTCAAATTTCTTGTACTTGCTAACTTTGCGACCTCGGGCAGCTATGTTACCATGGAGGAACCACACAAGATTTGACTTTATAGGCTAGAACTGAAGTCGCGCCAACTGCTTAACTCAAAATACAGTCAAGAAAGTAGCTCGCAAGCCGAGAAACGGGACCGACCATAAGCACTAATGTGAAATTACATACAATTTTCAAATTTCTAGTACTTGCTAACTTTGCGACCTCGGGCAGCTATGTTACCATGGAGGAACCACACAAGATTTGACTTTATAGGCTAGAACTGAAGTCGCGCCAACTGCTTAACTCAAAATACAGTCAAGAAAGTAGCTCGCAAGCCGAGAAACGGGACCGACCATAAGCACTAATGTGAAATTACATACAATTTTCAAATTTCTTGTACTTGCTAACTTTGCGACCTCGGGCAGCTACGATACCATGGAGGAACCACACAAGATTTGACTTTATAGGCTAGAACTGAAGTCGCGCCAACTGCTTAACTCAAAATACAGTCAAGAAAGTAGCTCGCAAGCCGAGAAACGGGACCGACCATAAGCACTAATGTGAAATTACATACAATTTTCAAATTTCTTGTACTTGCTAACTTTGCGACCTCGGGCAGCTACGATACCATGGAGGAACCACACAAGATTTGACTTTATAGGCTAGAACTGAAGTCGTGCCAACTGCTTAACTCAAAATACAGTCAAGAAAGTAGCTCTCAAGCCGAGAAACGGGATCGACCATAAGCACTACCGTGAAATTACGTACAATTTTCAAATTTCTTGTACTTGCTAACTTTGCGACCTCGGGCAGCTATGTTACCATGGAGGAACCACACAAGATTTGACTTTATGGGCTAGAACTGAAGTCGCGCTAACTGCTTAACTCAAAATATAGTCAAGAAAGTAGCTCTCAAGCCGAGAAACGGGACCGACCATAAGCACTAATGTGAAATTACATACAATTTTAAAATTTCTTGTACTTGCTAACTTTGCGACCTCGGGCAGCTACGATACCATGGAGGAACCACACAAGATTTGACTTTATAGGCTAGAACTGAAGTCGCGCCATCTGCTTAACTCAAAATACAATCAAGAAAGTAGCTCTCAAGCCGAGAAACGGGACCGACCATAAGCACTAATGTGAAATTACATACAATTTTCAAATTTCTTGTACTTGCTAACTTTGCGACCTCGGGCAGCTACGATACCATGGAGGAACCACACAAGATTTGACTTTATAGGCTAGAACTGAAGTCGCGCCATCTGCTTAACTCAAAATACAATCAAGAAAGTAGCTCTCAAGCCGAGAAACGGGACCGACCATAAGCACTAATGTGAAATTACATACAATTTTAAAATTTCTTGTACTTGCTAACTTTGCGACCTCGGGCAGCTACGATACCATGGAGGAACCACACAAGATTTGACTTTATAGGCTAGAACTGAAGTCGCGCCATCTGCTTAACTCAAAATACAATCAAGAAAGTAGCTCTCAAGCCGAGAAACGGGACCGACCATAAGCACTAATGTGAAATTACATACAATTTTCAAATTTCTTGTACTTGCTAACTTTGCGACCTCGGGCAGCTACGATACCATGGAGGAACCACACAAGATTTGACTTTATAGGCTAGAACTGAAGTCGTGCCAACTGCTTAACTCAAAATACAGTCAAGAAAGTAGCTCTCAAGCCGAGAAACGGGATCGACCATAAGCACTACCGTGAAATTACGTACAATTTTCAAATTTCTTGTACTTGCTAACTTTGCGACCTCGGGCAGCTATGTTACCATGGAGGAACCACACAAGATTTGACTTTATAGGCTAGATCTGAAGTCGCGCCAACTGCTTAACTCAAAATACAGTCAAGAAAGTAGCTCGCAAGCCGAGAAACGGGATCGACCATAACTATTTTCAAATTTCTTGTACTTGCTAACTTTGCGACCTCGGGCAGCTATGTTACCATGGAGGAACCACACAAGATTTGACTTTATGGGCTAGAACTGAAGTCGCGCCTACTGCTTAACTCAAAATACAGTCAAGAAAGTAGCTCTCAAGCCGAGAAACGGGATCGACCATAAGCACTAATGTGAAATTACATACAATTTTCAAATTTCTTGTACTTGCTAACTTTGCGACCTCGGGCAGCTATGTTACCATGGAGGAACCACACAAGATTTGACTTTATAGGCTAGAACTGAAGTCGCGCCAACTGCTTAACTCAAAATACAGTCAAGAAAGTAGCTCTCAAGCCGAGAAACGGGACCGACCATAAGCACTAATGTGAAATTACATACAATTTTAAAATTTCTTGTACTTGCTAACTTTGCGACCTCGGGCAGCTACGATACCATGGAGGAACCACACAAGATTTGACTTTATAGGCTAGAACTGAAGTCGCGCCATCTGCTTAACTCAAAATACAATCAAGAAAGTAGCTCTCAAGCCGAGAAACGGGACCGACCATAAGCACTAATGTGAAATTACATACAATTTTCAAATTTCTTGTACTTGCTAACTTTGCGACCTCGGGCAGCTATGTTACCATGGAGGAACCACACAAGATTTGACTTTATAGGCTAGAACTGAAGTCGCGCCAACTGCTTAACTCAAAATACAGTCAAGAAAGTAGCTCGCAAGCCGAGAAACGGGACCGACCATAAGCACTAATGTGAAATTACATACAATTTTCAAATTTCTTGTACTTGCTAACTTTGCGACCTCGGGCAGCTATGTTACCATGGAGGAACCACACAAGATTTGACTTTATAGGCTAGAACTGAAGTCGCGCCAACTGCTTAACTCAAAATACAGTCAAGAAAGTAGCTCTCAAGCCGAGAAACGGGACCGACCATAAGCACTAATGTGAAATTACATACAATTTTAAAATTTCTTGTACTTGCTAACTTTGCGACCTCGGGCAGCTACGATACCATGGAGGAACCACACAAGATTTGACTTTATAGGCTAGAACTGAAGTCGCGCCAACTGCTTAACTCAAAATACAGTCAAGAAAGTAGCTCTCAAGCCGAGAAACGGGACCGACCATAAGCACTAATATGAAATTACGTACAATTTTCAAATTTCATGTACTTGCTAACTTTGCGACCTCGGGCAGCTATGTTACCATGGAGGAACCACACAAGATTTGACTTTATAGGCTAGAACTGAAGTCGCGCCAACTGCTTAACTCAAAATACAGTCAAGAAAGTAGCTCTCAAGCCGAGAAACGGGATCGACCATAAGCACTAATGTGAAATTACATACAATTTTAAAATTTCTTGTACTTGCTAACTTTGCGACCTCGGGCAGCTACGATACCATGGAGGAACCACACAAGATTTGACTTTATAGGCTAGAACTGAAGTCGCGCCATCTGCTTAACTCAAAATACAATCAAGAAAGTAGCTCTCAAGCCGAGAAACGGGACCGACCATAAGCACTAATGTGAAATTACATACAATTTTCAAATTTCTTGTACTTGCTAACTTTGCGACCTCGGGCAGCTATGTTACCATGGAGGAACCACTCAAGATTTGACTTTATAGGCTAGAACTGAAGTCGCGCCAACTGCTTAACTCAAAATACAGTCAAGAAAGTAGCTCTCAAGCCGAGGAACGGGATCGACCATAAGCACTACCGTGAAATTACGTACAATTTTCAAATTTCTTGTACTTGCTAACTTTGCGACCTCGGGCAGCTATGTTACCATGGAGGAACCACACAAGATTTGACTTTATAGGCTAGAACTGAAGTCGCGCCAACTGCCTAACTCAAAATACAGTCAAGAAAGTAGCTCTTAAGCCGAGAAACGGGACCGACCATAAGCACTAATGTGAAATTACATACAATTTTCAAATTTCTTGTACTTGCTAACTTTCCGACCTCGGGCAGCTATGTTACCATGGAGGAACCACACAAGATTTGACTTTATAGGCTAGAACTGAAGTTGCGCCAACTGCTTAACTCAAAATACAGTCAAGAAAGTAGCTCTCAAGCCGAGAAACGGGACCGACCATAAGCACTAATGTGAAATTACATACAATTTTCAAATTTCTTGTACTTGCTAACTTTGCGACCTCGGGCAGCTATGTTACCATGGAGGAACCACACAAGATTTGACTTTATAGGCTAGAACTGAAGTCGCGCCAACTGCTTAACTCAAAATACAGTCAAGAAAGTAGCTCTCAAGCCGAGAAACGGGATCGACCATAAGCACTAATGTGAAATTACATACAATTTTCAAATTTCTTGTACTTGCTAACTTTGCGACCTCGGGCAGCTATGTTACCATGGAGGAACCACACAAGATTTGACTTTATAGGCTAGAACTGAAGTCGCGCCAACTGCTTAACTCAAAATACAGTCAAGAAAGTAGCTCTCAAGCCGAGAAACGGGACCGACCATAAGCACTAATGTGAAATTACATACAATTTTCAAATTTCTTGTACTTGCTAACTTTGCGACCTCGGGCAGCTATGTTACCATGGAGCAACCACACAAGATTTGACTTTATAGGCTAGAACTGAAGTCGCGCCAACTGCTTAACTCAAAATACAGTCAAGAAAGTAGCTCTCAAGCCGAGAAACGGGACCGACCATAAGCACTAATGTGAAATTACATACAATTTTCAAATTTCTTGTACTTGCCAGCTTTGCGACCTCGGGCAGCTATGTTACCATGGAGGAACCACACAAGATTTGACTTTATAGGCTAGAACTGAAGTCGCGCCAACTGCCTAACTCAAAATACAGTCAAGAAAGTAGCTCTCAAGCCGAGAAACGGGATCGACCATAAGCACTACCGTGAAATTACGTACAATTTTCAAATTTCTTGTACTTGCTAATTTTGCGACCTCGGGCAGCTATGTTACCATGGAGGAACCACACAAGATTTGACTTTATAGGCTAGAACTGAAGTCGCGCCAACTGCCTAACTCAAAATACAGTCAAGAAAGTAGCTCTCAAGCCGAGAAACGGGACCGACCATAAGCACTAATGTGAAATTACATACAATTTTCAAATTTCTTGTACTTGCTAACTTTGCGACCTCGGGCAGCTATGTTACCATGGAGCAACCACACAAGATTTGACTTTATAGGCTAGAACTGAAGTCGCGCCAACTGCTTAACTCAAAATACAGTCAAGAAAGTAGCTCTCAAGCCGAGAAACGGGATCGACCATAAGCACTAATGTGAAATTACATACAATTTTCAAATTTCTTGTACTTGCTAACTTTGCGACCTCGGGCAGCTATGTTACCATGGAGCAACCACACAAGATTTGACTTTATAGGCTAGAACTGAAGTCGCGCCAACTGCTTAACTCAAAATACAGTCAAGAAAGTAGCTCTCAAGCCGAGAAACGGGATCGACCATAAGCACTACCGTGAAATTACGTACAATTTTCAAATTTCTTGTACTTGCTAATTTTGCGACCTCGGGCAGCTATGTTACCATGGAGGAACCACACAAGATTTGACTTTATAGGCTAGAACTGAAGTCGCGCCAACTGCCTAACTCAAAATACAGTCAAGAAAGTAGCTCTCAAGCCGAGAAACGGGACCGACCATAAGCACTAATGTGAAATTACATACAATTTTCAAATTTCTTGTACTTGCTAACTTTCCGACCTCGGGCAGCTATGTTACCATGGAGGAACCACACAAGATTTGACTTTATAGGCTAGAACTGAAGTCGCGCCAACTGCTTAACTCAAAATACAGTCAAGAAAGTAGCTCTCAATCCGAGAAACGGGATCGACCATAAGCACTACCGTGAAATTACGTACAATTTTCAAATTTCTTGTACTTGCTAACTTTGCGACCTCGGGCAGCTATGTTACCATGGAGGAACTACACAAGATTTGACTTTATAGGCTAGAACTGAAGTCGCGCCAACTGCTTAACTCAAAATATAGTCAAGAAAGTAGCTCTCAAGCCGAGAAACGGGATCGACCATAAGCACTAATATGAAATTACGTACAATTTTCAAATTTCATGTACTTGCTAACTTTGCGACCTCGGGCAGCTATGTTACCATGGAGGAACCACACAAGATTTCACTTTATAGGCTAGAACTGAAGTCGCGCCAACTGCTTAATTCAAAATACAGTCAAGAAAGTAGCTCTCAAGCCGAGAAACGGGACCGACCATAAGCACTAATGTGAAATTACATACAATTTTCAAATTTCTTGTACTTGCTAACTTTGCGACCTCGGGCAGCTACGATACCATGGAGGAACCACACAAGATTTGACTTTATAGGCTAGAACTGAAGTCGTGCCAACTGCTTAACTCAAAATACAGTCAAGAAAGTAGCTCTCAAGCCGAGAAACGGGATCGACCATAAGCACTACCGTGAAATTACGTACAATTTTCAAATTTCTTGTACTTGCTAACTTTGCGACCTCGGGCAGCTATGTTACCATGGAGGAACCACACAAGATTTGACTTTATAGGCTAGATCTGAAGTCGCGCCAACTGCTTAACTCAAAATACAGTCAAGAAAGTAGCTCGCAAGCCGAGAAACGGGATCGACCATAACTATTTTCAAATTTCTTGTACTTGCTAACTTTGCGACCTCGGGCAGCTATGTTACCATGGAGGAACCACACAAGATTTGACTTTATGGGCTAGAACTGAAGTCGCGCCTACTGCTTAACTCAAAATACAGTCAAGAAAGTAGCTCTCAAGCCGAGAAACGGGATCGACCATAAGCACTAATGTGAAATTACATACAATTTTCAAATTTCTTGTACTTGCTAACTTTGCGACCTCGGGCAGCTATGTTACCATGGAGGAACCACACAAGATTTGACTTTATAGGCTAGAACTGAAGTCGCGCCAACTGCTTAACTCAAAATACAGTCAAGAAAGTAGCTCTCAAGCCGAGAAACGGGACCGACCATAAGCACTAATGTGAAATTACATACAATTTTAAAATTTCTTGTACTTGCTAACTTTGCGACCTCGGGCAGCTACGATACCATGGAGGAACCACACAAGATTTGACTTTATAGGCTAGAACTGAAGTCGCGCCATCTGCTTAACTCAAAATACAATCAAGAAAGTAGCTCTCAAGCCGAGAAACGGGACCGACCATAAGCACTAATGTGAAATTACATACAATTTTCAAATTTCTTGTACTTGCTAACTTTGCGACCTCGGGCAGCTATGTTACCATGGAGGAACCACACAAGATTTGACTTTATAGGCTAGAACTGAAGTCGCGCCAACTGCTTAACTCAAAATACAGTCAAGAAAGTAGCTCGCAAGCCGAGAAACGGGACCGACCATAAGCACTAATGTGAAATTACATACAATTTTCAAATTTCTTGTACTTGCTAACTTTGCGACCTCGGGCAGCTATGTTACCATGGAGGAACCACACAAGATTTGACTTTATAGGCTAGAACTGAAGTCGCGCCAACTGCTTAACTCAAAATACAGTCAAGAAAGTAGCTCTCAAGCCGAGAAACGGGACCGACCATAAGCACTAATGTGAAATTACATACAATTTTAAAATTTCTTGTACTTGCTAACTTTGCGACCTCGGGCAGCTACGATACCATGGAGGAACCACACAAGATTTGACTTTATAGGCTAGAACTGAAGTCGCGCCAACTGCTTAACTCAAAATACAATCAAGAAAGTAGCTCTCAAGCCGAGAAACGGGACCGACCATAAGCACTAATATGAAATTACGTACAATTTTCAAATTTCATGTACTTGCTAACTTTGCGACCTCGGGCAGCTATGTTACCATGGAGGAACCACACAAGATTTGACTTTATAGGCTAGAACTGAAGTCGCGCCAACTGCTTAACTCAAAATACAGTCAAGAAAGTAGCTCTCAAGCCGAGAAACGGGATCGACCATAAGCACTAATGTGAAATTACATACAATTTTAAAATTTCTTGTACTTGCTAACTTTGCGACCTCGGGCAGCTACGATACCATGGAGGAACCACACAAGATTTGACTTTATAGGCTAGAACTGAAGTCGCGCCATCTGCTTAACTCAAAATACAATCAAGAAAGTAGCTCTCAAGCCGAGAAACGGGACCGACCATAAGCACTAATGTGAAATTACATACAATTTTCAAATTTCTTGTACTTGCTAACTTTGCGACCTCGGGCAGCTATGTTACCATGGAGGAACCACTCAAGATTTGACTTTATAGGCTAGAACTGAAGTCGCGCCAACTGCTTAACTCAAAATACAGTCAAGAAAGTAGCTCTCAAGCCGAGGAACGGGATCGACCATAAGCACTACCGTGAAATTACGTACAATTTTCAAATTTCTTGTACTTGCTAACTTTGCGACCTCGGGCAGCTATGTTACCATGGAGGAACCACACAAGATTTGACTTTATAGGCTAGAACTGAAGTCGCGCCAACTGCCTAACTCAAAATACAGTCAAGAAAGTAGCTCTTAAGCCGAGAAACGGGACCGACCATAAGCACTAATGTGAAATTACATACAATTTTCAAATTTCTTGTACTTGCTAACTTTCCGACCTCGGGCAGCTATGTTACCATGGAGGAACCACACAAGATTTGACTTTATAGGCTAGAACTGAAGTTGCGCCAACTGCTTAACTCAAAATACAGTCAAGAAAGTAGCTCTCAAGCCGAGAAACGGGACCGACCATAAGCACTAATGTGAAATTACATACAATTTTCAAATTTCTTGTACTTGCTAACTTTGCGACCTCGGGCAGCTATGTTACCATGGAGGAACCACACAAGATTTGACTTTATAGGCTAGAACTGAAGTCGCGCCAACTGCTTAACTCAAAATACAGTCAAGAAAGTAGCTCTCAAGCCGAGAAACGGGATCGACCATAAGCACTAATGTGAAATTACATACAATTTTCAAATTTCTTGTACTTGCTAACTTTGCGACCTCGGGCAGCTATGTTACCATGGAGGAACCACACAAGATTTGACTTTATAGGCTAGAACTGAAGTCGCGCCAACTGCTTAACTCAAAATACAGTCAAGAAAGTAGCTCTCAAGCCGAGAAACGGGACCGACCATAAGCACTAATGTGAAATTACATACAATTTTCAAATTTCTTGTACTTGCTAACTTTGCGACCTCGGGCAGCTATGTTACCATGGAGCAACCACACAAGATTTGACTTTATAGGCTAGAACTGAAGTCGCGCCAACTGCTTAACTCAAAATACAGTCAAGAAAGTAGCTCTCAAGCCGAGAAACGGGACCGACCATAAGCACTAATGTGAAATTACATACAATTTTCAAATTTCTTGTACTTGCCAGCTTTGCGACCTCGGGCAGCTATGTTACCATGGAGGAACCACACAAGATTTGACTTTATAGGCTAGAACTGAAGTCGCGCCAACTGCTTAACTCAAAATACAGTCAAGAAAGTAGCTCTCAAGCCGAGAAACGGGATCGACCATAAGCACTACCGTGAAATTACGTACAATTTTCAAATTTCTTGTACTTGCTAATTTTGCGACCTCGGGCAGCTATGTTACCATGGAGGAACCACACAAGATTTGACTTTATAGGCTAGAACTGAAGTCGCGCCAACTGCCTAACTCAAAATACAGTCAAGAAAGTAGCTCTCAAGCCGAGAAACGGGACCGACCATAAGCACTAATGTGAAATTACATACAATTTTCAAATTTCTTGTACTTGCTAACTTTCCGACCTCGGGCAGCTATGTTACCATGGAGGAACCACACAAGATTTGACTTTATAGGCTAGAACTGAAGTCGCGCCAACTGCTTAACTCAAAATACAGTCAAGAAAGTAGCTCTCAATCCGAGAAACGGGATCGACCATAAGCACTACCGTGAAATTACGTACAATTTTCAAATTTCTTGTACTTGCTAACTTTGCGACCTCGGGCAGCTATGTTACCATGGAGGAACTACACAAGATTTGACTTTATAGGCTAGAACTGAAGTCGCGCCAACTGCTTAACTCAAAATATAGTCAAGAAAGTAGCTCTCAAGCCGAGAAACGGGATCGACCATAAGCACTAATATGAAATTACGTACAATTTTCAAATTTCATGTACTTGCTAACTTTGCGACCTCGGGCAGCTATGTTACCATGGAGGAACCACACAAGATTTCACTTTATAGGCTAGAACTGAAGTGGCGCAACTGCTTAATTCAAAATACAGTCAAGAAAGTAGCTCTCAAGATGAGAAACGGGATCGACCATTAGCACTAATGTGAAATTATATACAATTTTAAAATTTCTTGTACTTGCTAACTTTGCGACCTCGGGCAGCTACGATACCATGGAGGAACCACACAAGATTTGACTTTATAGGCTAGAACTGAAGTCGCGCCATCTGCTTAACTCAAAATACAATCAAGAAAGTAGCTCTCAAGCCGAGAAACGGGACCGACCATAAGCACTAATGTGAAATTACATACAATTTTCAAATTTCTTGTACTTGCTAACTTTGCGACCTCGGGCAGCTATGTTACCATGGAGGAACCACACAAGATTTGACTTTATAGGCTAGAACTGAAGTCGCGCCAACTGCTTAACTCAAAATACAGTCAAGAAAGTAGCTCTCAAGCCGAGAAACGGGACCGACCATAAGCACTAATGTGAAATTACATACAATTTTCAAATTTCTTGTACTTGCTAACTTTGCGACCTCGGGCAGCTATGTTACCATGGAGGAACCACACAAGATTTGACTTTATAGGCTAGAACTGAAGTCGCGCCAACTGCCTAACTCAAAATACAGTCAAGAAAGTAGCTCTTAAGCCGAGAAACGGGACCGACCATAAGCACTAATGTGAAATTACATACAATTTTCAAATTTCTTGTACTTGCTAACTTTCCGACCTCGGGCAGCTATGTTACCATGGAGGAACCACACAAGATTTGACTTTATAGACTAGAACTGAAGTTGCGCCAACTGCTTAACTCAAAATACAGTCAAGAAAGTAGCTCTCAAGCCGAGAAACGGGACCGACCATAAGCATTAATGTGAAATTACATACAATTTTCAAATTTCTTGTACTTGCTAACTTTGCGACCTCGGGCAGCTATGTTACCATGGAGGAACCACACAAGATTTGACTTTATAGGCTAGAACTGAAGTCGCGCCAACTGCTTAACTCAAAATACAGTCAAGAAAGTAGCTCTCAAGCCGAGAAACGGGACCGACCATAAGCACTAATGTGAAATTACATACAATTTTCAAATTTCTTGTACTTGCTAACTTTGCGACCTCGGGCAGCTATGTTACCATGGAGCAACCACACAAGATTTGACTTTATAGGCTAGAACTGAAGTCGCGCCAACTGCTTAACTCAAAATACAGTCAAGAAAGTAGCTCTCAAGCCGAGAAACGGGACCGACCATAAGCACTAATGTGAAATTACATACAATTTTCAAATTTCTTGTACTTGCCAGCTTTGCGACCTCGGGCAGCTATGTTACCATGGAGGAACCACACAAGATTTGACTTTATAGGCTAGAACTGAAGTCGCGCCAACTGCTTAACTCAAAATACAGTCAAGAAAGTAGCTCTCAAGCCGAGAAACGGGATCGACCATAAGCACTACCGTGAAATTACGTACAATTTTCAAATTTCTTGTACTTGCTAATTTTGCGACCTCGGGCAGCTATGTTACCATGGAGGAACCACACAAGATTTGACTTTATAGGCTAGAACTGAAGTCGCGCCAACTGCCTAACTCAAAATACAGTCAAGAAAGTAGCTCTCAAGCCGAGAAACGGGACCGACCATAAGCACTAATGTGAAATTACATACAATTTTCAAATTTCTTGTACTTGCTAACTTTCCGACCTCGGGCAGCTATGTTACCATGGAGGAACCACACAAGATTTGACTTTATAGGCTAGAACTGAAGTCGCGCCAACTGCTTAACTCAAAATACAGTCAAGAAAGTAGCTCTCAATCCGAGAAACGGGATCGACCATAAGCACTACCGTGAAATTACGTACAATTTTCAAATTTCTTGTACTTGCTAACTTTGCGACCTCGGGCAGCTATGTTACCATGGAGGAACTACACAAGATTTGACTTTATAGGCTAGAACTGAAGTCGCGCCAACTGCTTAACTCAAAATATAGTCAAGAAAGTAGCTCTCAAGCCGAGAAACGGGATCGACCATAAGCACTAATATGAAATTACGTACAATTTTCAAATTTCATGTACTTGCTAACTTTGCGACCTCGGGCAGCTATGTTACCATGGAGGAACCACACAAGATTTCACTTTATAGGCTAGAACTGAAGTGGCGCAACTGCTTAATTCAAAATACAGTCAAGAAAGTAGCTCTCAAGATGAGAAACGGGATCGACCATTAGCACTAATGTGAAATTATATACAATTTTAAAATTTCTTGTACTTGCTAACTTTGCGACCTCGGGCAGCTACGATACCATGGAGGAACCACACAAGATTTGACTTTATAGGCTAGAACTGAAGTCGCGCCATCTGCTTAACTCAAAATACAATCAAGAAAGTAGCTCTCAAGCCGAGAAACGGGACCGACCATAAGCACTAATGTGAAATTACATACAATTTTCAAATTTCTTGTACTTGCTAACTTTGCGACCTCGGGCAGCTATGTTACCATGGAGGAACCACACAAGATTTGACTTTATAGGCTAGAACTGAAGTCGCGCCAACTGCTTAACTCAAAATACAGTCAAGAAAGTAGCTCTCAAGCCGAGAAACGGGACCGACCATAAGCACTAATGTGAAATTACATACAATTTTCAAATTTCTTGTACTTGCTAACTTTGCGACCTCGGGCAGCTATGTTACCATGGAGGAACCACACAAGATTTGACTTTATAGGCTAGAACTGAAGTCACGCCAACTGCTTAACTCAAAATACAGTCAAGAAAGTAGCTCTGAAGCCGAGAAACGGGATCGACCATAAGCACTAATGTGAAATTACATACAATTTTCAAATTTCTTGTACTTGCTAACTTTGCGACCTCGGGCAGCTATGTTACCATGGAGGAACCACTCAAGATTTGACTTTATAGGCTAGAACTGAAGTCGGGCCAACTGCTTAACTCAAAATACAGTCAAGAAAGTAGCTCTCAAGCCGAGGAACGGGATCGACCATAAGCACTACCGTGAAATTACGTACAATTTTCAAATTTCTTGTACTTGCTAACTTTGCGACCTCGGGCAGCTATGTTATCATGGAGGAACCACACAAGATTTGACTTTATAGGCTAGAACTGAAGTCGCGCCAACTGCTTAACTCAAAATACAGTCAAGAAAGTAGCTCTCAAGCCGAGAAACGGGATCGACCATAAGCACTACCGTGAAATTACGTACAATTTTCAAATTTCTTGTACTTGCTAACTTTGCGACCTCGGGCAGCTATGTTACCATGGAGGAACCACACAAGATTTGACTTTATAGGCTAGAACTGAAGTCGCGCCAACTGCCTAACTCAAAATACAGTCAAGAAAGTAGCTCTTAAGCCGAGAAACGGGACCGACCATAAGCACTAATGTGAAATTACATACAATTTTCAAATTTCTTGTACTTGCTAACTTTCCGACCTCGGGCAGCTATGTTACCATGGAGGAACCACACAAGATTTGACTTTATAGACTAGAACTGAAGTTGCGCCAACTGCTTAACTCAAAATACAGTCAAGAAAGTAGCTCTCAAGCCGAGAAACGGGACCGACCATAAGCATTAATGTGAAATTACATACAATTTTCAAATTTCTTGTACTTGCTAACTTTGCGACCTCGGGCAGCTATGTTACCATGGAGGAACCACACAAGATTTGACTTTATAGGCTAGAACTGAAGTCGCGCCAACTGCTTAACTCAAAATACAGTCAAGAAAGTAGCTCTCAAGCCGAGAAACGGGATCGACCATAAGCACTAATGTGAAATTACATACAATTTTCAAATTTCTTCTACTTGCTAATTTTGCGACCTCGGGCAGCTATGTTACCATGGAGGAACCACACAAGATTTGACTTTATAGGCTAGAACTGAAGTCGCGCCAACTGCTTAACTCAAAATACAGTCAAGAAAGTAGCTCTCAAGCCGAGAAACGGGACCGACCATAAGCACTAATGTGAAATTACATACAATTTTCAAATTTCTTGTACTTGCTAACTTTGCGACCTCGGGCAGCTATGTTACCATGGAGGAACCACACAAGATTTGACTTTATAGGCTAGAACTGAAGTCGCGCCAACTGCTTAACTCAAAATACAGTCAAGAAAGTAGCTCTCAAGCCGAGAAACGGGACCGACCATAAGCACTAATGTGAAATTACATACAATTTTCAAATTTCTTGTACTTGCTAACTTTGCGACCTCGGGCAGCTATGTTACCATGGAGGAACCACACAAGATTTGACTTCATAGGCTAGAACTGAAGTCGCGCCATCTGCTTAACTCAAAATACAATCAAGAAAGTAGCTCTCAAGCCGAGAAACGGGACCGACCATAAGCACTAATGTGAAATTACATACAATTTTCAAATTTCTTGTACTTGCTAACTTTGCGACCTCGGGCAGCTATGTTACCATGGAGGAACCACACAAGATTTGACTTTATAGGCTAGAACTGAAGTCGCGCCAACTGCTTAACTCAAAATACAGTCAAGAAAGTAGCTCGCAAGCCGAGAAACGGGACCGACCATAAGCACTAATGTGAAATTACATACAATTTTCAAATTTCTTGTACTTGCTAACTTTGCGACCTCGGGCAGCTATGTTACCATGGAGGAACCACACAAGATTTGACTTTATAGGCTAGAACTGAAGTCGCGCCAACTGCTTAACTCAAAATACAGTCAAGAAAGTAGCTCTCAAGCCGAGAAACGGGACCGACCATAAGCACTAATGTGAAATTACATACAATTTTCAAATTTCTTGTACTTGCTAACTTTGCGACCTCGGGCAGCTATGTTACCATGGAGGAACCACACAAGATTTGACTTTATAGGCTAGAACTGAAGTCGCGCCAACTGCTTAACTCAAAATACAGTCAAGAAAGTAGCTCTGAAGCCGGGAAACGGGATCGACCATAAGCACTAATGTGAAATTACATACAATTTTCAAATTTCTTGTACTTGCTAACTTTGCGACCTCGGGCAGCTATGTTACCATGGAGGAACCACTCAAGATTTGACTTTATAGGCTAGAACTGAAGTCGGGCCAACTGCTTAACTCAAAATACAGTCAAGAAAGTAGCTCTCAAGCCGAGGAACGGGATCGACCATAAGCACTACCGTGAAATTACGTACAATTTTCAAATTTCTTGTACTTGCTAATTTTGCGACCTCGGGCAGCTATGTTACCATGGAGAAACCACACAAGATTTGACTTTATAGGCTAGAACTGAAGTCGCGCCAACTGCCTAACTCAAAATACAGTCAAGAAAGTAGCTCTTAAGCCGAGAAACGGGACCGACCATAAGCACTAATGTGAAATTACATACAATTTTCAAATTTCTTGTACTTGCTAACTTTGCGACCTCGGGCAGCTATGTTACCATGGAGGAACCACACAAGATTTGACTTTATAGGCTAGAACTGAAGTCGCGCCAACTGCTTAACTCAAAATACAGTCAAGAAAGTAGCTCTCAAGCCGAGAAACGGGATCGACCATAAGCACTAATGTGAAATTACATACAATTTTCAAATTTCTTGTACTTGCTAACTTTGCGACCTCGGGCAGCTATGTTACCATGGAGGAACCACACAAGATTTGACTTTATAGGCTAGAACTGAAGTCGCGCCAACTGCTTAACTCAAAATACAGTCAAGAAAGTAGCTCTCAAGTCGAGAAACGGGACCGACCATAAGCACTAATGTGAAATTACATACAATTTTCAAATTTGTTGTACTTGCTAACTTTGCGACCTCGGGCAGCTATGTTACCATGGAGGAACCACACAAGATTTGACTTTATAGGCTAGAACTGAAGTCGCGCCAACTGCTTAACTCAAAATACAGTCAAGAAAGTAGCTCTCAAGCCGAGAAACGGGATCGACCATAAGCACTACCGTGAAATTACGTACAATTTTCAAAATTCTTGTACTTGCTAACTTTGCGACCTCGGGCAGCTATGTTACCATGGAGGAACCACACAAGATTTGACTTTATAGGCTAGAACTGAAGTCGCGCCAACTGCTTAACTCAAAATACAGTCAAGAAAGTAGCTCTCAAGCCGAGAAACGGGACCGACCATAAGCACTAATGTGAAATTACATACAATTTTCAAATTTCTTGTACTTGCCAGCTTTGCGACCTCGGGCAGCTATGTTACCATGGAGGAACCACACAAGATTTGACTTTATAGGCTAGAACTGAAGTCGCGCCAACTGCTTAACTCAAAATACAGTCAAGAAAGTGGCTCTCAAGCCGAGAAACGGGATCGACCATAAGCACTACCGTGAAATTACGTACAATTTTCAAATTTCTTGTACTTGCTAATTTTGCGACCTCGGGCAGCTATGTTACCATGGAGGAACCACACAAGATTTGACTTTATAGGCTAGAACTGAAGTCGCGCCAACTGCCTAACTCAAAATACAGTCAAGAAAGTAGCTCTCAAGCCGAGAAACGGGACCGACCATAAGCACTAATGTGAAATTACATACAATTTTCAAATTTCTTGTACTTGCTAACTTTCCGACCTCGGGCAGCTATGTTACCATGGAGGAACCACACAAGATTTGACTTTATAGGCTAGAACTGAAGTCGCGCCAACTGCTTAACTCAAAATACAGTCAAGAAAGTAGCTCTCAATCCGAGAAACGGGATCGACCATAAGCACTACCGTGAAATTACGTACAATTTTCAAATTTCTTGTACTTGCTAACTTTGCGACCTCGGGCAGCTATGTTACCATGGAGGAACTACACAAGATTTGACTTTGTAGGCTAGAACTGAAGTCGCGCCAACTGCTTAACTCAAAATATAGTCAAGAAAGTAGCTCTCAAGCCGAGAAACGGTACCGACCATAAGCACTAATGTGAAATTACATACAATTTTCAAATTTCTTGTACTTGCTAACTTTGCGACCTCGGGCAGCTATGTTACCATGGAGGAACCACACAAGACTTTACTTTATAGGCTAGAACTGAAGTCGCGCCAACTGCTTAACTCAAAATACAGTCAAGAAAGTAGCTCTCAAGCCGAGAAACGGGACCGACCATAAGCACTAATGTGAAATTACATACAATTTTCAAATTTCTTGTACTTGCTAACTTTGCGACCTCGGGCAGCTATGTTACCATGGAGGAACCACACACGATTTGACTTTATAGGCTAGAACTGAAGTCGCGCCAACTGCTTAACTCAAAATACAGTCAAGAAAGTAGCTCTCAAGCCGAGAAACGGGATCGACCATAAGCACTACCGTGAAATTACGTACAATTTTCAAAATTCTTGTACTTGCTAACTTTGCGACCTCGGGCAGCTATGTTACCATGGAGGAACCACACAAGATTTGACTTTATAGGCTAGAACTGAAGTCGCGCCAACTGCTTAACTCAAAATACAGTCAAGAAAGTAGCTCTCAAGCCGAGAAACGGGACCGACCATAAGCACTAATGTGAAATTACATACAATTTTCAAATTTCTTGTACTTGCTAACTTTCCGACCTCGGGCAGCTATGTTACCATGGAGGAACCACACAAGATTTGACTTTATAGGCTAGAACTGAAGTCGCGCCAACTGCTTAACTCAAAATACAGTCAAGAAAGTAGCTCTCAAGCCGAGAAACGGGATCGACCATAAGCACTAATGTGAAATTACATACAATTTTCAAATTTCTTGTACTTGCTAACTTTGCGACCTCGGGCAGCTATGTTACCATGGAGGAACCACACAAGATTTGACTTTATAGGCTAGAACTGAAGTCGCGCCAACTGCTTAACTCAAAATACAGTCAAGAAAGTAGCTCTCAATCCGAGAAACGGGATCGACCATAAGCACTACCGTGAAATTACGTACAATTTTCAAATTTCTTGTACTTGCTAACTTTGCGACCTCGGGCAGATATGTTACCATGGAGGAACCACACAAGATTTGACTTTATAGGCTAGAACTGAAGTTGCGCCAACTGCTTAACTCAAAATACAGTCAAGAAAGTAGCTCTCAAGCCGAGAAACGGGATCGTCCATAAGCACTACCCTGAAATTACGTACAATGTTCAAATTTCTTGTACTTGCTAACTTTGCGACCTCGGGCAGCTATGTTACCATGGAGGAACCACACAAGATTTGACTTTATAGGCTAGAACTGAAGTCGCGCCAACTGCTTAACTTAAAATACAGTCAAGAAAGTAGCTCTCAAGCCGAGAAACGGGATCGACCATAAGCACTACCGTGAAATTACGTACAATTTTCAAATTTCTTGTACTTGCTAACTTTGCGACCTCGGGCAGCTATGTTACCATGGAGGAACCACACAAGATTTGACTTTATAGGCTAGAACTGAAGTCGCGCCAACTGCTTAACTCAAAATACAGTCAAGAAAGTAGCTCTCAAGCCGAGAAACGGGACCGACCATAAGCACTAATGTGAAATTACATACAATTTTCAAATTTCTTGTACTTGCTAACTTTGCGACCTCGGGCAGCTATGTTACCATGGAGGAACCACACAAGATTTGACTTTATAGGCTAGAACTGAAGTTGCGCCAACTGCTTAACTCAAAATACAGTCAAGAAAGCAGCTCTGAAGCCGAGAAACGGGATCGACCATAAGCACTAATGTGAAATTACATACAATTTTCAAATTTCTTGTACTTGCTAACTTTGCGACCTCGGGCAGCTACGTTACCATGGAGGAACCACACAAGATTTGACTTTATAGGCTAGAACTGAAGTTGCGCCAACTGCTTAACTCAAAATACAGTCAAGAAAGTAGTTCTGAAGCCGAGGAACGGGATCGACCATAAGCACTAATGTGAAATTACATACTATTTTCAAATTTCTTGTACTTGCTAACTTTGCGACCTCGGGCAGCTATGTTACCATGGAGGAACCACACAAGATTTGACTTTATGGGCCAGAACTGAAGTCGCGCCAACTGCTTAACTCAAAATACAGTCAAGAAAGTAGCTCTCAAGCCGAGAAACGGGATCGACCATAAGCACTAATGTGAAATTACATACAATTTTCAAATTTCTTGTACTTGCTAACTTTGCGACCTCGGGCAGCTATGTTACCATGGAGGAACCACACAAGATTTGACTTTATAGGCTAGAACTGAAGTCGCGCCAACTGCTTAAGTCAAAATACAGTCAAGAAAGTAGCTCTCAAACCGAGAAACGGGACCGACCATAAGCACTAATGTGAAATTACATACAATTTTCAAATTTCTTGTACTTGCCAGCTTTGCGACCTCGGGCAGCTATGTTACCATGGAGGAACCACACAAGATTTGACTTTATAGGCTAGAACTGAAGTCGCGCCAACTGCTTAACTCAAAATACAGTCAAGAAAGTAGCTCTCAAGCCGAGAAACGGGACCGACCATAAGCACTAATGTGAAATTACATACAATTTTCAAATTTCTTGTACTTGCTAAATTTGCGACCTCGGGCAGTTATGTTACCATGGAGGAACCACACAAGATTTGACTTTATAGGCTAGAACTGAAGTCGCGCCAACTGCTAAACTCAAAATACAGTCAAGAAAGTAGCTCTCAAGCCGAGAAACGGGACCGACCATAAACACTACCGTGAAATTACGTACAATTTTCAAATTTCTTGTACTTGCTAACTTTGCGACCTCGGGCAGCTATGTTACCATGGAGGAACCACACAAGATTTGACTTTATAGGCTAGAACTGAAGTCGCGCCAACTGCTTAACTCAAAATACAGTCAAGAAAGTAGCTCTGAAGCCGAGAAACGGGACCGACCATAAGCACTAATGTGAAATTACATACAATTTTCAAATTTCTTGTACTTGCTAATTTTGCGACCTCGGGCAGCTATGTTACCATGGAGGAACCACACAAGATTTGACTTTATAGGCTAGAACTGAAGTCGCGCCAACTGCCTAACTCAAAATACAGTCAAGAAAGTAGCTCTCAAGCCGAGAAACGGGACCGACCATAAGCACTAATGTGAAATTACATACAATTTTCAAATTTCTTGTACTTGCTAACTTTCCGACCTCGGGCAGCTATGTTACCATGGAGGAACCACACAAGATTTGACTTTATAGGCTAGAACTGAAGCCGCGCCAACTGCTTAACTCAAAATACAGTCAAGAAAGTAGCTCTCAAGCCGAGAAACGGGATCGACCATAAGCACTACCGTGAAATTACGTACAATTTTCAAATTTCTTGTACTTGCTAACTTTGCGACCTCGGGCAGCTATATTACCATGGAGGAACTACACAAGATTTGACTTTATAGGCTAGAACTGAAGTCGCGCCAACTGCTTAACTCAAAATACAGTCAAGAAAGTAGCTCTCAAGCCGAGAAACGGGACCGACCATAAGCACTACCGTGAAATTACGTACAATTTTCAAATTTCTTGTACTTGCTAATTTTGCGACCTCGGGCAGCTATGTTACCATGGAGGAACCACACAAGATTTGACTTTATAGGCTAGAACTGAAGTCGCGCCAACTGCTTAACTCAAAATACAGTCAAGAAAGTAGCTCTCAAGCCGAGAAACGGGACCGACCATAAGCACTAATGTGAAATTACATACAATTTTCAAATTTCTTGTACTTGCTAAATTTGCGACCTCGGGCAGTTATGTTACCATGGAGGAACCACACAAGATTTGACTTTATAGGCTAGAACTGAAGTCGCGCCAACTGCTTAACTCAAAATACAGTCAAGAAAGTAGCTCTCAAGCCGAGAAACGGGACCGACCATAAACACTACCGTGAAATTACGTACAATTTTCAAATTTCTTGTACTTGCTAACTTTGCGACCTCGGGCAGCTATGTTACCATGGAGGAACCACACAAGATTTGACTTTATAGGCTAGAACTGAAGTCGCGCCAACTGCTTAACTCAAAATACAGTCAAGAAAGTAGCTCTCAAGCCGAGAAACGGGACCGACCATAAGCACTAATGTGAAATTACATACAATTTTCAAATTTCATGTACTTGCTAACTTTGCGACCTCGGGCAGCTATGTTACCATGGAGGAACCACACAAGATTTGACTTTATAGGCTAGAACTGAAGTCGCGCCAACTGCTTAACTCAAAATACAGTCAAGAAAGTAGCTCTCAAGCCGAGAAACGGGATCGACCATAAGCACTAATGTGAAATTACATACAATTTTAAAATTTCTTGTACTTGCTAACTTTGCGACCTCGGGCAGCTACGATACCATGGAGGAACCACACAAGATTTGACTTTATAGGCTAGAACTGAAGTCGCGCCATCTGCTTAACTCAAAATACAATCAAGAAAGTAGCTCTCAAGCCGAGAAACGGGACCGACCATAAGCACTAATGTGAAATTACATACAATTTTCAAATTTCTTGTACTTGCTAACTTTGCGACCTCGGGCAGCTATGTTACCATGGAGGAACCACTCAAGATTTGACTTTATAGGCTAGAACTGAAGTCGCGCCAACTGCTTAACTCAAAATACAGTCAAGAAAGTAGCTCTCAAGCCGAGGAACGGGATCGACCATAAGCACTACCGTGAAATTACGTACAATTTTCAAATTTCTTGTACTTGCTAACTTTGCGACCTCGGGCAGCTATGTTACCATGGAGGAACCACACAAGATTTGACTTTATAGGCTAGAACTGAAGTCGCGCCAACTGCCTAACTCAAAATACAGTCAAGAAAGTAGCTCTTAAGCCGAGAAACGGGACCGACCATAAGCACTAATGTGAAATTACATACAATTTTCAAATTTCTTGTACTTGCTAACTTTCCGACCTCGGGCAGCTATGTTACCATGGAGGAACCACACAAGATTTGACTTTATAGGCTAGAACTGAAGTTGCGCCAACTGCTTAACTCAAAATACAGTCAAGAAAGTAGCTCTCAAGCCGAGAAACGGGACCGACCATAAGCACTAATGTGAAATTACATACAATTTTCAAATTTCTTGTACTTGCTAACTTTGCGACCTCGGGCAGCTATGTTACCATGGAGGAACCACACAAGATTTGACTTTATAGGCTAGAACTGAAGTCGCGCCAACTGCTTAACTCAAAATACAGTCAAGAAAGTAGCTCTCAAGCCGAGAAACGGGATCGACCATAAGCACTAATGTGAAATTACATACAATTTTCAAATTTCTTGTACTTGCTAACTTTGCGACCTCGGGCAGCTATGTTACCATGGAGGAACCACACAAGATTTGACTTTATAGGCTAGAACTGAAGTCGCGCCAACTGCTTAACTCAAAATACAGTCAAGAAAGTAGCTCTCAAGCCGAGAAACGGGACCGACCATAAGCACTAATGTGAAATTACATACAATTTTCAAATTTCTTGTACTTGCTAACTTTGCGACCTCGGGCAGCTATGTTACCATGGAGCAACCACACAAGATTTGACTTTATAGGCTAGAACTGAAGTCGCGCCAACTGCTTAACTCAAAATACAGTCAAGAAAGTAGCTCTCAAGCCGAGAAACGGGACCGACCATAAGCACTAATGTGAAATTACATACAATTTTCAAATTTCTTGTACTTGCCAGCTTTGCGACCTCGGGCAGCTATGTTACCATGGAGGAACCACACAAGATTTGACTTTATAGGCTAGAACTGAAGTCGCGCCAACTGCTTAACTCAAAATACAGTCAAGAAAGTAGCTCTCAAGCCGAGAAACGGGATCGACCATAAGCACTACCGTGAAATTACGTACAATTTTCAAATTTCTTGTACTTGCTAATTTTGCGACCTCGGGCAGCTATGTTACCATGGAGGAACCACACAAGATTTGACTTTATAGGCTAGAACTGAAGTCGCGCCAACTGCCTAACTCAAAATACAGTCAAGAAAGTAGCTCTCAAGCCGAGAAACGGGACCGACCATAAGCACTAATGTGAAATTACATACAATTTTCAAATTTCTTGTACTTGCTAACTTTCCGACCTCGGGCAGCTATGTTACCATGGAGGAACCACACAAGATTTGACTTTATAGGCTAGAACTGAAGTCGCGCCAACTGCTTAACTCAAAATACAGTCAAGAAAGTAGCTCTCAATCCGAGAAACGGGATCGACCATAAGCACTACCGTGAAATTACGTACAATTTTCAAATTTCTTGTACTTGCTAACTTTGCGACCTCGGGCAGCTATGTTACCATGGAGGAACTACACAAGATTTGACTTTATAGGCTAGAACTGAAGTCGCGCCAACTGCTTAACTCAAAATATAGTCAAGAAAGTAGCTCTCAAGCCGAGAAACGGGATCGACCATAAGCACTAATATGAAATTACGTACAATTTTCAAATTTCATGTACTTGCTAACTTTGCGACCTCGGGCAGCTATGTTACCATGGAGGAACCACACAAGATTTGACTTTATAGGCTAGAACTGAAGTCGCGCCAACTGCTTAACTCAAAATACAGTCAAGAAAGTAGCTCTCAAGATGAGAAACGGGATCGACCATTAGCACTAATGTGAAATTATATACAATTTTAAAATTTCTTGTACTTGCTAACTTTGCGACCTCGGGCAGCTACGATACCATGGAGGAACCACACAAGATTTGACTTTATAGGCTAGAACTGAAGTCGCGCCATCTGCTTAACTCAAAATACAATCAAGAAAGTAGCTCTCAAGCCGAGAAACGGGACCGACCATAAGCACTAATGTGAAATTACATACAATTTTCAAATTTCTTGTACTTGCTAACTTTGCGACCTCGGGCAGCTATGTTACCATGGAGGAACCACACAAGATTTGACTTTATAGGCTAGAACTGAAGTCGCGCCAACTGCTTAACTCAAAATACAGTCAAGAAAGTAGCTCTCAAGCCGAGAAACGGGACCGACCATAAGCACTAATGTGAAATTACATACAATTTTCAAATTTCTTGTACTTGCTAACTTTGCGACCTCGGGCAGCTATGTTACCATGGAGGAACCACACAAGATTTGACTTTATAGGCTAGAACTGAAGTCGCGCCAACTGCTTAACTCAAAATACAGTCAAGAAAGTAGCTCTGAAGCCGAGAAACGGGATCGACCATAAGCACTAATGTGAAATTACATACAATTTTCAAATTTCTTGTACTTGCTAACTTTGCGACCTCGGGCAGCTATGTTACCATGGAGGAACCACTCAAGATTTGACTTTATAGGCTAGAACTGAAGTCGGGCCAACTGCTTAACTCAAAATACAGTCAAGAAAGTAGCTCTCAAGCCGAGGAACGGGATCGACCATAAGCACTACCGTGAAATTACGTACAATTTTCAAATTTCTTGTACTTGCTAACTTTGCGACCTCGGGCAGCTATGTTATCATGGAGGAACCACACAAGATTTGACTTTATAGGCTAGAACTGAAGTCGCGCCAACTGCTTAACTCAAAATACAGTCAAGAAAGTAGCTCTCAAGCCGAGAAACGGGATCGACCATAAGCACTACCGTGAAATTACGTACAATTTTCAAATTTCTTGTACTTGCTAACTTTGCGACCTCGGGCAGCTATGTTACCATGGAGGAACCACACAAGATTTGACTTTATAGGCTAGAACTGAAGTCGCGCCAACTGCCTAACTCAAAATACAGTCAAGAAAGTAGCTCTTAAGCCGAGAAACGGGACCGACCATAAGCACTAATGTGAAATTACATACAATTTTCAAATTTCTTGTACTTGCTAACTTTGCGACCTCGGGCAGCTATGTTACCATGGAGGAACCACACAAGATTTGACTTTATAGGCTAGAACTGAAGTCGCGCCAACTGCTTAACTCAAAATACAGTCAAGAAAGTAGCTCTCAAGCCGAGAAACGGGATCGACCATAAGCACTAATGTGAAATTACATACAATTTTCAAATTTCTTGTACTTGCTAACTTTGCGACCTCGGGCAGCTATGTTACCATGGAGGAACCACACAAGATTTGACTTTATAGGCTAGAACTGAAGTCGCGCCAACTGCTTAACTCAAAATACAGTCAAGAAAGTAGCTCTCAAGCCGAGAAACGGGACCGACCATAAGCACTAATGTGAAATTACATACAATTTTCAAATTTGTTGTACTTGCTAACTTTGCGACCTCGGGCAGCTATGTTACCATGGAGGAACCACACAAGATTTGACTTTATAGGCTAGAACTGAAGTCGCGCCAACTGCTTAACTCAAAATACAGTCAAGAAAGTAGCTCTCAAGCCGAGAAACGGGATCGACCATAAGCACTACCGTGAAATTACGTACAATTTTCAAAATTCTTGTACTTGCTAACTTTGCGACCTCGGGCAGCTATGTTACCATGGAGGAACCACACAAGATTTGACTTTATAGGCTAGAACTGAAGTCGCGCCAACTGCTTAACTCAAAATACAGTCAAGAAA
This sequence comes from Merodon equestris, assembly GCA_958301585.1. NCBI lineage: Eukaryota > Metazoa > Arthropoda > Insecta > Diptera > Syrphidae > Merodon > Merodon equestris. The sequence goes on along the minus strand of OY284417.1, from coordinate 32,135,623 downwards.
GTAGCTCTCAAGCCGAGAAACGGGACCGACCATAAGCACTAATGTGAAATTACATACAATTTTCAAATTTCTTGTACTTGCCAGCTTTGCGACCTCGGGCAGCTATGTTACCATGGAGGAACCATACAAGATTTGACTTTATAGGCTAGAACTGAAGTCGCGCCAACTGCTTAACTCAAAATACAGTCAAGAAAGTGGCTCTCAAGCCGAGAAACGGGATCGACCATAAGCACTACCGTGAAATTACGTACAATTTTCAAATTTCTTGTACTTGCTAATTTTGCGACCTCGGGCAGCTATGTTACCATGGAGGAACCACACAAGATTTGACTTTATAGGCTAGAACTGAAGTCGCGCCAACTGCCTAACTCAAAATACAGTCAAGAAAGTAGCTCTCAAGCCGAGAAACGGGACCGACCATAAGCACTAATGTGAAATTACATACAATTTTCAAATTTCTTGTACTTGCTAACTTTCCGACCTCGGGCAGCTATGTTACCATGGAGGAACCACACAAGATTTGACTTTATAGGCTAGAACTGAAGTCGCGCCAACTGCTTAACTCAAAATACAGTCAAGAAAGTAGCTCTCAATCCGAGAAACGGGATCGACCATAAGCACTACCGTGAAATTACGTACAATTTTCAAATTTCTTGTACTTGCTAACTTTGCGACCTCGGGCAGCTATGTTACCATGGAGGAACTACACAAGATTTGACTTTGTAGGCTAGAACTGAAGTCGCGCCAACTGCTTAACTCAAAATATAGTCAAGAAAGTAGCTCTCAAGCCGAGAAACGGTACCGACCATAAGCACTAATGTGAAATTACATACAATTTTCAAATTTCTTGTACTTGCTAACTTTGCGACCTCGGGCAGCTATGTTACCATGGAGGAACCACACAAGACTTTACTTTATAGGCTAGAACTGAAGTCGCGCCAACTGCTTAACTCAAAATACAGTCAAGAAAGTAGCTCTCAAGCCGAGAAACGGGACCGACCATAAGCACTAATGTGAAATTACATACAATTTTCAAATTTCTTGTACTTGCTAACTTTGCGACCTCGGGCAGCTATGTTACCATGGAGGAACCACACACGATTTGACTTTATAGGCTAGAACTGAAGTCGCGCCAACTGCTTAACTCAAAATACAGTCAAGAAAGTAGCTCTCAAGCCGAGAAACGGGATCGACCATAAGCACTACCGTGAAATTACGTACAATTTTCAAAATTCTTGTACTTGCTAACTTTGCGACCTCGGGCAGCTATGTTACCATGGAGGAACCACACAAGATTTGACTTTATAGGCTAGAACTGAAGTCGCGCCAACTGCTTAACTCAAAATACAGTCAAGAAAGTAGCTCTCAAGCCGAGAAACGGGACCGACCATAAGCACTAATGTGAAATTACATACAATTTTCAAATTTCTTGTACTTGCTAACTTTCCGACCTCGGGCAGCTATGTTACCATGGAGGAACCACACAAGATTTGACTTTATAGGCTAGAACTGAAGTCGCGCCAACTGCTTAACTCAAAATACAGTCAAGAAAGTAGCTCTCAAGCCGAGAAACGGGATCGACCATAAGCACTAATGTGAAATTACATACAATTTTCAAATTTCTTGTACTTGCTAACTTTGCGACCTCAGGCAGCTATGTTACCATGGAGGAACCACACAAGATTTGACTTTGTAGGCTAGAACTGAAGTCGCGCCAACTGCTTAACTCAAAATACAGTCAAGAAAGTAGCTCTCAATCCGAGAAACGGGATCGACCATAAGCACTACCGTGAAATTACGTACAATTTTCAAATTTCTTGTACTTGCTAACTTTGCGACCTCGGGCAGATATGTTACCATGGAGGAACCACACAAGATTTGACTTTATAGGCTAGAACTGAAGTTGCGCCAACTGCTTAACTCAAAATACAGTCAAGAAAGTAGCTCTCAAGCCGAGAAACGGGATCGTCCATAAGCACTACCCTGAAATTACGTACAATGTTCAAATTTCTTGTACTTGCTAACTTTGCGACCTCGGGCAGCTATGTTACCATGGAGGAACCACACAAGATTTGACTTTATAGGCTAGAACTGAAGTCGCGCCAACTGCTTAACTCAAAATACAGTCAAGAAAGTAGCTCTCAAGCCGAGAAACGGGATCGACCATAAGCACTACCGTGAAATTACGTACAATTTTCAAATTTCTTGTACTTGCTAACTTTGCGACCTCGGGCAGCTATGTTACCATGGAGGAACCACACAAGATTTGACTTTATAGGCTAGAACTGAAGTCGCGCCAACTGCTTAACTCAAAATACAGTCAAGAAAGTAGCTCTCAAGCCGAGAAACGGGACCGACCATAAGCACTAATGTGAAATTACATACAATTTTCAAATTTCTTGTACTTGCTAACTTTGCGACCTCGGGCAGCTATGTTACCATGGAGGAACCACACAAGATTTGACTTTATAGGCTAGAACTGAAGTTGCGCCAACTGCTTAACTCAAAATACAGTCAAGAAAGCAGCTCTGAAGCCGAGAAACGGGATCGACCATAAGCACTAATGTGAAATTACATACAATTTTCAAATTTCTTGTACTTGCTAACTTTGCGACCTCGGGCAGCTATGTTACCATGGAGGAACCACACAAGATTTGACTTTATAGGCTAGAACTGAAGTTGCGCCAACTGCTTAACTCAAAATACAGTCAAGAAAGTAGTTCTGAAGCCGAGGAACGGGATCGACCATAAGCACTAATGTGAAATTACATACTATTTTCAAATTTCTTGTACTTGCTAACTTTGCGACCTCGGGCAGCTATGTTACCATGGAGGAACCACACAAGATTTGACTTTATGGGCCAGAACTGAAGTCGCGCCAACTGCTTAACTCAAAATACAGTCAAGAAAGTAGCTCTCAAGCCGAGAAACGGGATCGACCATAAGCACTAATGTGAAATTACATACAATTTTCAAATTTCTTGTACTTGCTAACTTTGCGACCTCGGGCAGCTATGTTACCATGGAGGAACCACACAAGATTTGACTTTATAGGCTAGGTTTGAAGTCGCGCCAACTGCTTAAGTCAAAATACAGTCAAGAAAGTAGCTCTCAAACCGAGAAACGGGACCGACCATAAGCACTAATGTGAAATTACATACAATTTTCAAATTTCTTGTACTTGCCAGCTTTGCGACCTCGGGCAGCTATGTTACCATGGAGGAACCACACAAGATTTGACTTTATAGGCTAGAACTGAAGTCGCGCCAACTGCTTAACTCAAAATACAGTCAAGAAAGTAGCTCTCAAGCCGAGAAACGGGACCGACCATAAGCACTAATGTGAAATTACATACAATTTTCAAATTTCTTGTACTTGCTAAATTTGCGACCTCGGGCAGTTATGTTACCATGGAGGAACCACACAAGATTTGACTTTATAGGCTAGAACTGAAGTCGCGCCAACTGCTAAACTCAAAATACAGTCAAGAAAGTAGCTCTCAAGCCGAGAAACGGGACCGACCATAAACACTACCGTGAAATTACGTACAATTTTCAAATTTCTTGTACTTGCTAACTTTGCGACCTCGGGCAGCTATGTTACCATGGAGGAACCACACAAGATTTGACTTTATAGGCTAGAACTGAAGTCGCGCCAACTGCTTAACTCAAAATACAGTCAAGAAAGTAGCTCTGAAGCCGAGAAACGGGACCGACCATAAGCACTAATGTGAAATTACATACAATTTTCAAATTTCTTGTACTTGCTAATTTTGCGACCTCGGGCAGCTATGTTACCATGGAGGAACCACACAAGATTTGACTTTATAGGCTAGAACTGAAGTCGCGCCAACTGCCTAACTCAAAATACAGTCAAGAAAGTAGCTCTCAAGCCGAGAAACGGGACCGACCATAAGCACTAATGTGAAATTACATACAATTTTCAAATTTCTTGTACTTGCTAACTTTCCGACCTCGGGCAGCTATGTTACCATGGAGGAACCACACAAGATTTGACTTTATAGGCTAGAACTGAAGTCGCGCCAACTGCTTAACTCAAAATACAGTCAAGAAAGTAGCTCTCAATCCGAGAAACGGGATCGACCATAAGCACTACCGTGAAATTACGTACAATTTTCAAATTTCTTGTACTTGCTAACTTTGCGACCTCGGGCAGCTATATTACCATGGAGGAACTACACAAGATTTGACTTTATAGGCTAGAACTGAAGTCGCGCCAACTGCTTAACTCAAAATACAGTCAAGAAAGTAGCTCTCAAGCCGAGAAACGGGACCGACCATAAGCACTAATGTGAAATTACATACAATTTTCAAATTTCTTGTACTTGCTAACTTTGCGACCTCGGGCAGCTATGTTACCAGGGAGGAACCACACAAGATTTGACTTTATAGGCTAGAACTGAAGTTGCGCCAACTGCTTAACTCAAAATACAGTCAAGAAAGTAGCTCTGAAGCCGAGGAACGGGATCGACCATAAGCACTAATGTGAAATTACATACTATTTTCAAATTTCTTGTACTTGCTAACTTTGCGACCTCGGGCAGCTATGTTACCATGGAGGAACCACACAAGATTTGACTTTATGGGCTAGAACTGAAGTCGCGCCAACTGCTTAACTCAAAATACAGTCAAGAAAGTAGCTCTCAAGCCGAGAAACGGGATCGACCATAAGCACTAATGTGAAATTACATACAATTTTCAAATTTCTTGTACTTGCTAACTTTGCGACCTCGGGCAGCTATGTTACCATGGAGGAACCACACAAGATTTGACTTTATAGGCTAGAACTGAAGTCGCGCCAACTGCTTAACTCAAAATACAGTCAAGAAAGTAGCTCTCAAACCGAGAAACGGGACCGACCATAAGCACTAATGTGAAATTACATACAATTTCCAAATTTCTTGTACTTGCAAACTTTGCGACCTCGGGCAGCTATGTTACCATGGAGGAACCACACAAGATTTGACTTTATAGGCTAGAACTGAAGCCGCGCCAACTGCTTAACTCAAAATACAGTCAAGAAAGTAGCTCTCAAGCCGAGAAACGGGATCGACCATAAGCACTACCGTGAAATTACGTACAATTTTCAAATTTCTTGTACTTGCTAACTTTGCGACCTCGGGCAGCTATGTTACCATGGAGGAACCACACAAGTTTTGACTTCATAGGCTAGAACTGAAGTCGCGCCAACTGCTTAACTCAAAATACAGTCAAGAAAGTAGCTCTGAAGCCGAGAAACGGGATCGACCATAAGCACTACCGTGAAATTACGTACAATTTTCAAATTTCTTGTACTTGCTAATTTTGCGACCTCGGGCAGCTATGTTACCATGGAGGAACCACACAAGATTTGACTTTATAGGCTAGAACTGAAGTCGCGCCAACTGCTTAACTCAAAATACAGTCAAGAAAGTAGCTCTCAAGCCGAGAAACGGGACCGACCATAAGCACTAATGTGAAATTACATACAATTTTCAAATTTCTTGTACTTGCTAAATTTGCGACCTCGGGCAGTTATGTTACCATGGAGGAACCACACAAGATTTGACTTTATAGGCTAGAACTGAAGTCGCGCCAACTGCTTAACTCAAAATACAGTCAAGAAAGTAGCTCTCAAGCCGAGAAACGGGACCGACCATAAACACTACCGTGAAATTACGTACAATTTTCAAATTTCTTGTACTTGCTAACTTTGCGACCTCGGGCAGCTATGTTACCATGGAGGAACCACACAAGATTTGACTTTATAGGCTAGAACTGAAGTCGCGCCAACTGCTTAACTCAAAATACAGTCAAGAAAGTAGCTCTCAAGCCGAGAAACGGGACCGACCATAAGCACTAATGTGAAATTACATACAATTTTCAAATTTCATGTACTTGCTAACTTTGCGACCTCGGGCAGCTATGTTACCATGGAGGAACCACACAAGATTTGACTTTATAGGCTAGAACTGAAGTCGCGCCAACTGCTTAACTCAAAATACAGTCAAGAAAGTAGCTCTCAAGCCGAGAAACGGGATCGACCATAAGCACTAATGTGAAATTACATACAATTTTCAAATTTCTTGTACTTGCTAACTTTACGACCTCGGGCAGCTATGTTACCATGGAGGAACCACACAAGATTTGACTTTATAGGCTAGAACTGAAGTCGCGCCAACTGCTTAACTCAAAATACAGTCAAGAAAGTAGCTCTCAAACCGAGAAACGGGACCGACCATAAGCACTAATGTGAAATTACATACAATTTTCAAATTTCATGTACTTGCTAACTTTGCGACCTCGGGCAACTATGTTACCATGGAGGAACCACACAAGATTTGACTTTATAGGCTAGAACTGAAGTCGCGCCAACTGCTTAACTCAAAATACAGTCAAGAAAGTAGCTCTCAAGCCGAGAAACGGGATCGACCATAACTATTTTCAAATTTCTTGTACTTGCTAACTTTGCGACCTCGGGCAGCTATGTTACCATGGAGGAACCACACAAGATTTGACTTTATGGGCTAGAACTGAAGTCGCGCCAACTGCTTAACTCAAAATATAGTCAAGAAAGTAGCTCTCAAGCCGAGAAACGGGATCGACCATAAGCACTAATATGAAATTACGTACAATTTTCAAATTTCATGTACTTGCTAACTTTGCGACCTCGGGCAGCTATGTTACCATGGAGGAACCACACAAGATTTGACTTTATAGGCTAGAACTGAAGTCGCGCCAACTGCTTAACTCAAAATACAGTCAAGAAAGTAGCTCTCAAGCCGAGAAACGGGATCGACCATAAGCACTAATGTGAAATTACATACAATTTTCAAATTTCTTGTACTTGCTAAATTTGCGACCTCGGGCAGCTATGATACCATGGAGGAACCACACAAGATTTGACTTTATAGGCTAGAACTGAAGTCGCGCCATCTGCTTAACTCAAAATACAATCAAGAAAGTAGCTCTCAAGCCGAGAAACGGGACCGACCATAAGCACTAATGTGAAATTACATACAATTTTCAAATTTCTTGTACTTGCTAACTTTGCGACCTCGGGCAGCTATGTTACCATGGAGGAACCACACAAGATTTGACTTTATAGGCTAGAACTGAAGTCGCGCCAACTGCTTAACTCAAAATACAGTCAAGAAAGTAGCTCTGAAGCCGAGAAACGGGACCGACCATAAGCACTAATGTGAAATTACATACAATTTTCAAATTTCTTGTACTTGCTAACTTTGCGACCTCGAGCAGCTATGTTACCATGGAGGAACCACACAAGATTTGACTTTATAGGCTAGAACTGAAGTCGCGCCAACTTCTTAACTCAAAATACAGTCAAGAAAGTAGCTCTCAAGCCGAGAAACGGGACCGACCATAAGCACTAATGTGAAATTACATACAATTTTCAAATTTCTTGTATTTGCTAACTTTGCGACCTCGGGCAGCTATGTTACCATGGAGGAACCACTCAAGATTTGACTTTATAGGCTAGAACTGAAGTCGCGCCAACTGCTTAACTCAAAATACAGTCAAGAAAGTAGCTCTCAAGCCGAGGAACGGGATCGACCATAAGCACTACCGTGAAATTACGTACAATTTTCAAATTTCTTGTACTTGCTAACTTTGCGACCTCGGGCAGCTATGTTACCATGGAGGAACCACACAAGATTTGACTTTATAGGCTAGAACTGAAGTCGCGCCAACTGCCTAACTCAAAATACAGTCAAGAAAGTAGCTCTTAAGCCGAGAAACGGGACCGACCATAAGCACTAATGTGAAATTACATACAATTTTCAAATTTCTTGTACTTACTAACTTTCCGACCTCGGGCAGCTATGTTACCATGGAGGAACCACACAAGATTTGACTTTATAGGCTAGAACTGAAGTCGCGCCAACTGCTTAACTCAAAATACAGTCAAGAAAGTAGCTCTCAAGCCGAGAAACGGGACCGACCATAAGCACTAATGTGAAATTACATACAATTTTCAAATTTCTTGTACTTGCTAACTTTGCGACCTCGGGCAGCTATGTTACCATGGAGGAACCACACAAGATTTGACTTTATAGGCTAGAACTGAAGTCGCGCCAACTGCTTAACTCAAAATACAGTCAAGAAAGTAGCTCTCAAGCCGAGAAACGGGATCGACCATAAGCACTAATGTGAAATTACATACAATTTTCAAATTTCTTGTACTTGCTAACTTTGCGACCTCGGGCAGCTATGTTACCATGGAGGAACCACACAAGATTTGACTTTATAGGCTAGAACTGAAGTCGCGCCAACTGCTTAACTCAAAATACAGTCAAGAAAGTAGCTCTCAAGCCGAGAAACGGGACCGACCATAAGCACTAATGTGAAATTACGTACAATTTTCAAAATTCTTGTACTTGCTAACTTTGCGACCTCGGGCAGCTATGTTACCATGGAGGAACCACACAAGATTTGACTTTATAGGCTAGAACTGAAGTCGCGCCAACTGTTTAACTCAAAATACAGTCAAGAAAGTAGCTCTCAAGCCGAGAAACGGGATCGACCATAAGCACTAATGTGAAATTACGTACAATTTTCAAAATTCTTGTACTTGCTAACTTTGCGACCTCGGGCAGCTATGTTACCATGGAGGAACCACACAAGATTTGACTTTATAGGCTAGAACTGAAGTCGCGCCAACTGCTTAACTCAAAATACAGTCAAGAAAGTAGCTCTCAAGCCGAGAAACGGGACCGACCATAAGCACTAATGTGAAATTACATACAATTTTCAAATTTCTTGTACTTGCTAACTTTGCGACCTCGGGCAGCTATGTTACCAGGGAGGAACCACACAAGATTTGACTTTATAGGCTAGAACTGAAGTTGCGCCAACTGCAACAGTCAAGAAAGTAGCTCTGAAGCCGAGGAACGGGATCGACCATGAGCACTAATGTGAAATTACATACAATTTTCAAATTTCTTGTACTTGCTAACTTTGCGACCTCGGGCAGCTATGTTACCATGGAGGAACCACACAAGATTTGACTTTATAGGCTAGAACTGAAGTCGCGCCAACTGCCTAACTCAAAATACAGTCAAGAAAGTAGCTCTTAAGCCGAGAAACGGGACCGACCATAAGCACTACCGTGAAATTACGTACAATTTTCAAATTTCTTGTACTTGCTAACTTTGCGACCTCGGGCAGCTATGTTACCATGGAGGAACCACACAAGATTTGACTTTATAGGCTAGAACTGAAGTCGCGCCAACTGCTTAACTCAAAATACAGTCAAGAAAGTAGCTCTCAAGCCGAGAAACGGGACCGACCATAAGCACTAATGTGAAATTACATACAATTTTCAAATTTCTTGTACTTGCTAACTTTGCGACCTCGGGCAGCTATGTTACCATGGAGGAACCACACAAGATTTGACTTTATAGGCTAGAACTGAAGTTGCGCCAACTGCTTAACTCAAAATACAGTCAAGAAAGTAGCTCTCAAGCCGAGAAACGGGATCGACCATAACTATTTTCAAATTTCTTGTACTTGCTAACTTTGCGACCTCGGGCAGCTATGTTACCATGGAGGAACCACACAAGATTTGACTTTATAGACTAGAACTGAAGTCGCGCCAACTGCTTAACTCAAAATATAGTCAAGAAAGTAGTTCTCAAGCCGAGAAACGGGATCGACCATAAGCACTAATATGAAATTACGTACAATTTTCAAATTTCATGTACTTGCTAACTTTGCGACTTCGGGCAGCTATGTTACCATGGAGGAACCACACAAGATTTGACTTTATAGGCTAGAACTGAAGTCGCGCCAACTGCTTAACTCAAAATACAGTCAAGAAAGTAGCTTTCAAGCCGAGAAACGGGACCGACCATAAGCACTAATGTGAAATTACATACAATTTTCAAATTTCTTGTATTTGCTAACTTTGCGACCTCGGGCAGCTATGTTACCATGGAGGAACCACACAAGATTTGACTTTATAGGCTAGAACTGAAGTTGCGCCAACTGCTTAACTCAAAATACAGTCAAGAAAGTAGCTCTCAGGCCGAGAAATGGGATCGACCATAAGCACTACCGTGAAATTACGTACAATTTTCAAATTTCTTGTACTTGCTAATTTTGCGACCTCGGGCAGCTATGTTACCATGGAGGAACCACACAAGATTTGACTTTATAGACTAGAACTGAAGTCGCGCCAACTGCTTAACTCAAAATATAGTCAAGAAAGTAGCTCTCACGCCGAGAAACGGGATCGACCATAAGCACTAATGTGAAATTACGTACAATTTTCAAATTTCATGTACTTGCTAACTTTGCGACCTCGGGCAGCTATGTTACCATGGAGGAACCACACAAGATTTGACTTTATAGGCTAGAACTGAAGTCGCGCCAACTGCTTAACTCAAAATACAGTCAAGAAAGTAGCTCTCAAGCCGAGACACGGGACCGACCATGAGCACTAATGTGAAATTACATACAATTTTCAAATTTCTTGTACTTGCTAACTTTGCGACCTCGGGCAGCTATGTTACCATGGAGGAACCACACAAGATTTGACTTTATAGGCTAGAACTGAAGTCGCGCCAACTGCTTAACTCAAAATACAGTCAAGAAAGTAGCTCTCAAGCCGAGAAACGGGACCGACCATAAGCACTAATGTGAAATTACATACAATTTTCAAATTTCTTGTACTTGCTAACTGTGCGACCTCGGGCAGCTATGTTACCATGGAGGAACCACACAAGATTTGACTTTATAGGCTAGAACTGAAGTTGCGCCAACTGCTTAACTCAAAATACAGTCAAGAAAGTAGCTCTCAAGCCGAGAAACGGGATCGACCATAAGCACTAATGTGAAATTACATACAATTTTCAAATTTCTTGTACTTGCTAACTTTGCGACCTCGGGCAGCTATGTTACCATGGAGGAACCACACAAGATTTGACTTTATAGGCTAGAACTGAAGTCGCGCCAACTGCCTAACTCAAAATACAGTCAAGAAAGTAGCTCTTAAGCCGAGAAACGGGACCGACCATAAGCACTAATGTGAAATTACATACAATTTTCAAATTTCTTGTACTTACTAACTTTCCGACCTCGGGCAGCTATGTTACCATGGAGGAACCACACAAGATTTGACTTTATAGGCTAGAACTGAAGTCGCGCCAACTGCTTAACTCAAAATACAGTCAAGAAAGTAGCTCTCAAGCCGAGAAACGGGACCGACCATAAGCACTAATGTGAAATTACATACAATTTTCAAATTTCTTGTACTTGCTAACTTTGCGACCTCGGGCAGCTATGTTACCATGGAGGAACCACACAAGATTTGACTTTATAGGCTAGAACTGAAGTCGCGCCAACTGCTTAACTCAAAATACAGTCAAGAAAGTAGCTCTCAAGCCGAGAAACGGGATCGACCATAAGCACTAATGTGAAATTACATACAATTTTCAAATTTCTTGTACTTGCTAACTTTGCGACCTCGGGCAGCTATGTTACCATGGAGGAACCACACAAGATTTGACTTTATAGGCTAGAACTGAAGTCGCGCCAACTGCTTAACTCAAAATACAGTCAAGAAAGTAGCTCTCAAGCCGAGAAACGGGACCGACCATAAGCACTAATGTGAAATTACGTACAATTTTCAAAATTCTTGTACTTGCTAACTTTGCGACCTCGGGCAGCTATGTTACCATGGAGGAACCACACAAGATTTGACTTTATAGGCTAGAACTGAAGTCGCGCCAACTGTTTAACTCAAAATACAGTCAAGAAAGTAGCTCTCAAGCCGAGAAACGGGATCGACCATAAGCACTAATGTGAAATTACGTACAATTTTCAAAATTCTTGTACTTGCTAACTTTGCGACCTCGGGCAGCTATGTTACCATGGAGGAACCACACAAGATTTGACTTTATAGGCTAGAACTGAAGTCGCGCCAACTGCTTAACTCAAAATACAGTCAAGAAAGTAGCTCTCAAGCCGAGAAACGGGACCGACCATAAGCACTAATGTGAAATTACATACAATTTTCAAATTTCTTGTACTTGCTAACTTTGCGACCTCGGGCAGCTATGTTACCAGGGAGGAACCACACAAGATTTGACTTTATAGGCTAGAACTGAAGTTGCGCCAACTGCAACAGTCAAGAAAGTAGCTCTGAAGCCGAGGAACGGGATCGACCATGAGCACTAATGTGAAATTACATACAATTTTCAAATTTCTTGTACTTGCTAACTTTGCGACCTCGGGCAGCTATGTTACCATGGAGGAACCACACAAGATTTGACTTTATAGGCTAGAACTGAAGTCGCGCCAACTGCCTAACTCAAAATACAGTCAAGAAAGTAGCTCTTAAGCCGAGAAACGGGACCGACCATAAGCACTACCGTGAAATTACGTACAATTTTCAAATTTCTTGTACTTGCTAACTTTGCGACCTCGGGCAGCTATGTTACCATGGAGGAACCACACAAGATTTGACTTTATAGGCTAGAACTGAAGTCGCGCCAACTGCTTAACTCAAAATACAGTCAAGAAAGTAGCTCTCAAGCCGAGAAACGGGACCGACCATAAGCACTAATGTGAAATTACATACAATTTTCAAATTTCTTGTACTTGCTAACTTTGCGACCTCGGGCAGCTATGTTACCATGGAGGAACCACACAAGATTTGACTTTATAGGCTAGAACTGAAGTTGCGCCAACTGCTTAACTCAAAATACAGTCAAGAAAGTAGCTCTCAAGCCGAGAAACGGGATCGACCATAACTATTTTCAAATTTCTTGTACTTGCTAACTTTGCGACCTCGGGCAGCTATGTTACCATGGAGGAACCACACAAGATTTGACTTTATAGACTAGAACTGAAGTCGCGCCAACTGCTTAACTCAAAATATAGTCAAGAAAGTAGTTCTCAAGCCGAGAAACGGGATCGACCATAAGCACTAATATGAAATTACGTACAATTTTCAAATTTCATGTACTTGCTAACTTTGCGACTTCGGGCAGCTATGTTACCATGGAGGAACCACACAAGATTTGACTTTATAGGCTAGAACTGAAGTCGCGCCAACTGCTTAACTCAAAATACAGTCAAGAAAGTAGCTTTCAAGCCGAGAAACGGGACCGACCATAAGCACTAATGTGAAATTACATACAATTTTCAAATTTCTTGTATTTGCTAACTTTGCGACCTCGGGCAGCTATGTTACCATGGAGGAACCACACAAGATTTGACTTTATAGGCTAGAACTGAAGTTGCGCCAACTGCTTAACTCAAAATACAGTCAAGAAAGTAGCTCTCAGGCCGAGAAATGGGATCGACCATAAGCACTACCGTGAAATTACGTACAATTTTCAAATTTCTTGTACTTGCTAATTTTGCGACCTCGGGCAGCTATGTTACCATGGAGGAACCACACAAGATTTGACTTTATAGACTAGAACTGAAGTCGCGCCAACTGCTTAACTCAAAATATAGTCAAGAAAGTAGCTCTCACGCCGAGAAACGGGATCGACCATAAGCACTAATGTGAAATTACGTACAATTTTCAAATTTCATGTACTTGCTAACTTTGCGACCTCGGGCAGCTATGTTACCATGGAGGAACCACACAAGATTTGACTTTATAGGCTAGAACTGAAGTCGCGCCAACTGCTTAACTCAAAATACAGTCAAGAAAGTAGCTCTCAAGCCGAGACACGGGACCGACCATGAGCACTAATGTGAAATTACATACAATTTTCAAATTTCTTGTACTTGCTAACTTTGCGACCTCGGGCAGCTATGTTACCATGGAGGAACCACACAAGATTTGACTTTATAGGCTAGAACTGAAGTCGCGCCAACTGCTTAACTCAAAATACAGTCAAGAAAGTAGCTCTCAAGCCGAGAAACGGGACCGACCATAAGCACTAATGTGAAATTACATACAATTTTCAAATTTCTTGTACTTGCTAACTGTGCGACCTCGGGCAGCTATGTTACCATGGAGGAACCACACAAGATTTGACTTTATAGGCTAGAACTGAAGTTGCGCCAACTGCTTAACTCAAAATACAGTCAAGAAAGTAGCTCTCAAGCCGAGAAACGGGATCGACCATAAGCACTAATGTGAAATTACATACAATTTTCAAATTTCTTGTACTTGCTAACTTTGCGACCTCGGGCAGCTATGTTACCATGGAGGAACCACACAAGATTTGACTTTATAGGCTAGAACTGAAGTCGCGCCAACTGCCTAACTCAAAATACAGTCAAGAAAGTAGCTCTTAAGCCGAGAAACGGGACCGACCATAAGCACTAATGTGAAATTACATACAATTTCCAAATTTCTTGTACTTGCTAACTTTCCGACCTCGGGCAGCTATGTTACCATGGAGGAACCACACAAGATTTGACTTTATAGGCTAGAACTGAAGTCGCGCCAACTGCTTAACTCAAAATACAGTCAAGAAAGTAGCTCTCAAGCCGAGAAGCGGGACCGACCATAAGCACTAATGTGAAATTACATACAATTTTCAAATTTCTTGTACTTGCTAACTTTGCGACCTCGCGCAGCTATGTTACCATGGAGGAACAACACAAGATTTGACTTTATAGGCTAGAACTGAAGTCGCGCCAACTGCTTAACTCAAAATACAGTCAAGAAAGTAGCTCTCAAGCCGAGAAACGGGACCGACCATAAGCACTAATGTGAAATTACATACAATTTTCAAATTTCTTGTACTTGCTAACTTTGCAACCTCGGGCAGCTATGTTACCATAGAGGAACCACACAAGATTTGACTTTATAGGCTAGAACTGAAGTTGTGCCAACTGCTTAACTCAAAATACAGTCAAGAAAGTAGCTCTGAAGCCGAGAAACGGGATCGACCATAAGCACTACCGTGAAATTACGTACAATTTTCAAATTTCTTGTACTTGCTAACTTTGCGACCTCGGGCAGCTATGTTACCATGGAGGAACCACACAAGTTTTGACTTTATAGGCTAGAACTGAAGTCGCGCCAACTGCTTAACTCAAAATACAGTCAAGAAAGTAGCTCTCAAGCCGAGAAACGGGATCGACCATAACTATTTTCAAATTTCTTGTACTTGTTAACTTTGCGACCTCGGGCAGCTATGTTACCATGGAGGAACCACACAAGATTTGACTTTATGGGCTAGAACTGAAGTCGCGCCAACTGCTTAACTCAAAATACAGTCAAGAAAGTAGCTCTCAAGCCGAGAAACGGGATCGACCATAAGCACTAATGTGAAATTACATACAATTTTCAAATTTCTTGTACTTGCTAACTTTGCGACCTCGGGCAGCTATGTTACCATGGAGGAACCACACAAGATTTGACTTTATAGGCTAGAACTGAAGTCGCACCAACTGCTTAACTCAAAATACAGTCAAGAAAGTAGCTCTCAAGCCGAGAAACGGGACCGACCATAATCACTAATGTGAAATTACATACAATTTTCAAATTTCTTGTACTTGCTAACTTTGCGACCTCGGGCAGCTATGTTACCATGGAGGAACCACACAAGATTTGACTTTATAGGCTAGAACTGAAGCCGCGCCAACTGCTTAACTCAAAATACAGTCAAGAAAGTAGCTCTCAAGCCGAGAAACGGGATCGACCATAAGCACTACCGTGAAATTACGTACAATTTTCAAATTTCTTGTACTTGCTAACTTTGCGACCTCGGGCAGCTATGTTACCATGGAGGAACCACACAAGTTTTGACTTTATAAGCTAGAACTGAAGTCGCGCCAACTGCTTAACTCAAAATACAGTCAAGAAAGTAGCTCTCAAGCCGAGAAACGGGACCGACCATAAGCACTAATGTGAAATTACATACAATTTTCAAATTTCTTGTACTTGCTAAATTTGCGACCTCGGGCAGTTATGTTACCATGGAGGAACCACACAAGATTTGACTTTATAGGCTAGAACTGAAGTCGCGCCAACTGCTTAACTCAAAATACAGTCAAGAAAGTAGCTCTCAAGCCGAGAAACGGGACCCACCATAAGCACTACCGTGAAATTACGTACAATTTTCAAATTTCTTGTACTTGCTAACTTTGAGACCTCGGGCAGCTATGTTACCATGGAGGAACCAAACAAGTTTTGTCTTTATAGGCTAGAACTGAAGTCGCGCCAACTGCTTAACTCAAAATACAGTCAAGAAAGTAGCTCTCAAGCCGAGAAACGGGATCGACCATAAGCACTACCGTGAAATTACGTACAATTTTCAAATTTCTTGTACTTGCTAACTTTGCGACCTCGGGCAGCTATGTTACCATGGAGGAACCACACAAGATTTGACTTTATAGGCTAGATCTGAAGTCGCGCCAACTGCTTAACTCAAAATACAGTCAAGAAAGGAGCTCTCAAGCCGAGAAACGGGATCGACCATAAGCACTAATGTGAAATTACATACAATTTTCAAATTTCTTGTACTTGCTAACTTTGAGACCTCGGGCAGTTATGTTACCATGGAGGAACCACACAAGATTTGACTTTATAGGCTAGAACTGAAGTCGCGCCAACTGCTTAACTCAAAATACAGTCAAGAAAGTAGCTCTCAAGCCGAGAAACGGGATCGACCATAAGCACTACCGTGAAATTACGTACAATTTTCAAATTTATTGTACTTGCTAACTTTGCGACCTCGGGCAGCTATGTTACCATGGAGGAACCACACAAGTTTTGACTTTATAGGCTAGAACTGAAGTCGCGCCAACTGCTTAACTCAAAATACAGTCAAGAAAGTAGCTCTCAAGCCGAGAAACGGGATCGACCATAACTATTTTCAAATTTCTTGTACTTGCTAACTTTGCGACCTCGGGCAGCTATGTTACCATGGAGGAACCACACAAGATTTGACTTTATGGGCTAGAACTGAAGTCGCGCCAACTGCTTAACTCAAAATACAGTCAAGAAAGTAGCTCTCAAGCCGAGAAACGGGATCGACCATAAGCACTAATGTGAAATTACATACAATTTTCAAATTTCTTGTACTTGCTAACTTTGCGACCTCGGGCAGCTATGTTACCATGGAGGAACCACACAAGATTTGACTTTATAGGCTAGAACTGAAGTCGCGCCAACTGCTTAACTCAAAATACAGTCAGGAAAGTAGCTCTCAAGCCGAGAAACGGGACCGACCATAAGCACTAATGTGAAATTACATAGAATTTTCAAATTTCTTGTACTTGCTAACTTTGCGACCTCGGGCAGCTATGTTACCATGGAGGAACCACACAAGATTTGACTTTATAGGCTAGAACTGAAGTCGCGCCAACTGCTTAACTCAAAATACAGTCAAGAAAGTAGCTCTGAAGCCGAGAAACGGGATCGACCATAAGCACTACCGTGAAATTACGTACAATTTTCAAATTTCTTGTACTTGCTAACTTTGCGACCTCGGGCAGCTATGTTACCATGAAGGAACCACACAAGATTTGACTTTATAGGCTAGAACTGAAGTCGCGCCAACTGCCTAACTCAAAATACAGTCAAGAAAGTAGCTCTGAAGCCGAGAAACGGGATCGACCATAAGCACTACCGTGAAATTACGTACAATTTTCAAATTTCTTGTACTTGCTAACTTTGCGACCTCGGGCAGCTATGTTACCATGAAGGAACCACACAAGATTTGACTTTATAGGCTAGAACTGAAGTCGCGCCAACTGCTTAACTCAAAATACAGTCAAGAAAGTAGCTCTCAAGCCGAAAAACGGGACCGACCATAAGCACTAATGTGAAATTACATACAATTTTCAAATTTCTTGTACTTGCTAAATTTGCGACCTCGGGCAGTTATGTTACCATGGAGGAACCACACAAGATTTGACTTTATAGGCTAGAACTGAAGTCGCGCCAACTGCTTAACTCAAAATACAGTCAAGAAAGTAGCTCTGAAGCCGAGAAACGGGATCGACCATAAGCACTACCGTGAAATTACGTACAATTTTCAAATTTCTTGTACTTGCTAACTTTGCGACCTCGGGCAGCTATGTTACCATGAAGGAACCACACAAGATTTGACTTTATAGGCTAGAACTGAAGTCGCGCCAACTGCTTAACTCAAAATACAGTCAAGAAAGTAGCTCTCAAGCCGAAAAACGGGACCGACCATAAGCACTAATGTGAAATTACATACAATTTTCAAATTTCTTGTACTTGCTAAATTTGCGACCTCGGGCAGTTATGTTACCATGGAGGAACCACACAAGATTTGACTTTATAGGCTAGAACTGAAGTCGCGCCAACTGCTTAACTCAAAATACAGTCAAGAAAGTAGCTCTCAAGCCGAGAAACGGGATCGACCATAAGTACTACCGTGAAATTACGTACAATTTTCAAATTTCTTGTACTTGCTAACTTTGCGACCTCGGGCAGCTATGTTACCATGGAGGAACCACACAAGATTTGACTTTATAGGCTAGATCTGAAGTCGCGCCAACTGCTTAACTCAAAATACAGTCAAGAAAGGAGCTCTCAAGCCGAGAAACGGGATCGACCATAAGCACTAATGTGAAATTACATACAATTTTCAAATTTCTTGTACTTGCTAACTTTGCGACCTCGGGCAGCTATGTTACCATGGAGGAACCACACAAGATTTGACTTTATAGGCTAGAACTGAAGTCGCGCCAACTGCTTAACTCAAAATACAGTCAAGAAAGTAGCTCTGAAGCCGAGAAACGGGATCGACCATAAGCACTACCGTGAAATTACGTACAATTTTCAAATTTCTTGTACTTGCTAACTTTGCGACCTCGGGCAGCTATGTTACCATGAAGGAACCACACAAGATTTGACTTTATAGGCTAGAACTGAAGTCGCGCCAACTGCTTAACTCAAAATACAGTCAAGAAAGTAGCTCTCAAGCCGAAAAACGGGACCGACCATAAGCACTAATGTGAAATTACATACAATTTTCAAATTTCTTGTACTTGCTAAATTTGCGACCTCGGGCAGTTATGTTACCATGGAGGAACCACACAAGATTTGACTTTATAGGCTAGAACTGAAGTCGCGCCAACTGCTTAACTCAAAATACAGTCAAGAAAGTAGCTCTGAAGCCGAGAAACGGGATCGACCATAAGCACTACCGTGAAATTACGTACAATGTTCAAATTTCTTGTACTTGCTAACTTTGCGACCTCGGGCAGCTATGTTACCATGGAGGAACCACACAAGATTTGACTTTATAGGCTAGATCTGAAGTCGCGCCAACTGCTTAACTCAAAATACAGTCAAGAAAGGAGCTCTCAAGCCGAGAAACGGGATCGACCATAAGCACTACCGTGAAATTACGTACAATTTTCAAATTTCTTGTACTTGCTAACTTTGCGACCTCGGGCAGCTATGTTACCATGAAGGAACCACACAAGATTTGACTTTATAGGCTAGAACTGAAGTCGCGCCAACTGCTTAACTCAAAATACAGTCAAGAAAGTAGCTCTCAAGCCGAAAAACGGGACCGACCATAAGCACTAATGTGAAATTACATACAATTTTCAAATTTCTTGTACTTGCTAAATTTGCGACCTCGGGCAGTTATGTTACCATGGAGGAACCACACAAGATTTGACTTTATAGGCTAGAACTGAAGTCGCGCCAACTGCTTAACTCAAAATACAGTCAAGAAAGTAGCTCTCAAGCCGAGAAACGGGATCGACCATAAGTACTACCGTGAAATTACGTACAATTTTCAAATTTCTTGTACTTGCTAACTTTGCGACCTCGGGCAGCTATGTTACCATGGAGGAACCACACAAGATTTGACTTTATAGGCTAGATCTGAAGTCGCGCCAACTGCTTAACTCAAAATACAGTCAAGAAAGTAGCTCTGAAGCCGAGAAACGGGACCGACCATAAGCACTAATGTGAAATTACATACAATTTTCAAATTTCTTGTACTTGCTAACTTTGCGACCTCGGGCAGCTATGTTACCATGGAGGAACCACACAAGATTTGACTTTATAGGCTAGAGCTGAAGTCGCGCCAACTGCTTAACTCAAAATACAGTCAAGAAAGTAGCTCTCAAGCCGAAAAACGGGACCGACCATAAGCACTACCGTGAAATTACGTACAATTTTCAAATTTCTTGTACTTGCTAACTTTGCGACCTCGGGCAGCTATGTTACCATGAAGGAACCACACAAGATTTGACTTTATAGGCTAGAACTGAAGTCGCGCCAACTGCTTAACTCAAAATACGGTCAAGAAAGTAGCTCTGAAGCCGAGAAACGGGATCGACCATAAGCACTACCGTGAAATTACGTACAATTTTCAAATTTCTTGTACTTGCTAACTTTGCGACCTCGGGCAGCTATGTTACCATGAAGGAACCACACAAGATTTGACTTTATAGGCTAGAACTGAAGTCGCGCCAACTGCTTAACTCAAAATACAGTCAAGAAAGTAGCTCTCAAGCCGAAAAACGGGACCGACCATAAGCACTAATGTGAATTACATACAATTTTCAAATTTCTTGTACTTGCTAAATTTGCGACCTCGGGCAGTTATGTTACCATGGAGGAACCACACAAGATTTGACTTTATAGGCTAGAACTGAAGTCGCGCCAACTGCTTAACTCAAAATACAGTCAAGAAAGTAGCTCTCAAGCCGAGAAACAGGATCGACCATAAGTACTACCGTGAAATTACGTACAATTTTCAAATTTCTTGTACTTGCTAACTTTGCGACCTCGGGCAGCTATGTTACCATGAAGGAACCACACAAGATTTGACTTTATAGGCTAGAACTGAAGTCGCGCCAACTGCTTAACTCAAAATACAGTCAAGAAAGTAGCTCTCAAGCCGAGAAACGGGATCGACCATAAGCACTAATGTGAAATTACATACAATTTTCAAATTTCTTGTACTTGCTAACTTTGCGACCTCGGGCAGCTATGTTACCATGGAGGAACCACACAAGATTTGACTTTATAGGCTAGAACTGAAGTCGCGCCAACTGCTTAACTCAAAATACAGTCAAGAAAGTAGCTCTCAAGCCGAGAAACGGGACCGACCATAAGCACTAATGTGAAATTACATACAATTTTCAAATTTCTTGTACTTGCTAACTTTGCGACCTCGGGCAGCTATGTTACCATGGAGCAACCACACAAGATTTGACTTTATAGGCTAGAACTGAAGTCGCGCCAACTGCTTAACTCAAAATACAGTCAAGAAAGTAGCTCTCAAGCCGAGAAACGGGACCGACCATAAGCACTAATGTGAAATTACATACAATTTTCAAATTTCTTGTACTTGCCAGCTTTGCGACCTCGGGCAGCTATGTTACCATGGAGGAACCACACAAGATTTGACTTTATAGGCTAGAACTGAAGTCGCGCCAACTGCTTAACTCAAAATACAGTCAAGAAAGTAGCTCTGAAGCCGAGAAACGGGATCGACCATAAGCACTACCGTGAAATTACGTACAATTTTCAAATTTCTTGTACTTGCTAACTTTGCGACCTCGGGCAGCTATGTTACCATGAAGGAACCACACAAGATTTGACTTTATAGGCTAGAACTGAAGTCGCGCCAACTGCTTAACTCAAAATACAGTCAAGAAAGTAGCTCTCAAGCCGAAAAACGGGACCGACCATAAGCACTAATGTGAAATTACATACAATTTTCAAATTTCTTGTACTTGCTAAATTTGCGACCTCGGGCAGTTATGTTACCATGGAGGAACCACACAAGATTTGACTTTATAGGCCAGAACTGAAGTTGCGCCAACTGCTTAACTCAAAATACAGTCAAGAAAGTAGCTCTCAAGCCGAAAAACGGGACCGACCATAAGCACTAATGTGAAATTACATACAATTTTCAAATTTCTTGTACTTGCTAAATTTGCGACCTCGGGCAGTTATGTTACCATGGAGGAACCACACAAGATTTGACTTTATAGGCTAGAACTGAAGTCGCGCCAACTGCTTAACTAAAAATACAGTCAAGAAAGTAGCTCTCAAGCCGAGAAACGGGATCGACCATAAGTACTACCGTGAAATTACGTACAATTTTCAAATTTCTTGTACTTGCTAACTTTGCGACCTCGGGCAGCTATGTTACCATGGAGGAACCACACAAGATTTGACTTTATAGGCTAGATCTGAAGTCGCGCCAACTGCTTAACTCAAAATACAGTCAAGAAAGGAGCTCTCAAGCCGAGAAACGGGATCGACCATAAGCACTAATGTGAAATTACATACAATTTTCAAATTTCTAGTACTTGCTAACTTTGCGACCTCGGGCAGCTATGTTACCATGGAGGAACCACACAAGATTTGACTTTATAGGCTAGAACTGAAGTCGCGCCAACTGCTTAACTCAAAATACAGTCAAGAAAGTAGCTCTCAAGCCGAGAAACGGGACCGACCATAAGCACTAATGTGAAATTACATACAATTTTCAAATTTCTTGTACATACTTGCTAACTTTGCGACCTCGGGCAGCTATGTTACCATGGAGGAACCACACAAGATTTGACTTTATAGGCTAGAACTGAAGTTGCGCCAACTGCTTAACTCAAAATACAGTCAAGAGAGTAGCTCTGAAGCCGAGAAACGGGATCGACCATAAGCACTACCGTGAAATTACGTACAATTTTCAAATTTCTTGTACTTGCTAACTTTGCGACCTCGGGCATCTATGTTACCATGGAGGAACCACACAAGTTTTGACTTTATAGGCTAGAACTGAAGTCGCGCCAACTGCTTAACTCAAAATACAGTCAAGAAAGTAGCTCTGAAGCCGAGAAACGGGATCGACCATAAGCACTAATGTGAAATTACGTACAATTTTCAAATTTCTTGTACTTGCTAACTTTGCGACCTCGGGCAGCTATGTTACCATGAAGGAACCACACAAGATTTGACTTTATAGGCCAGAACTGAAGTTGCGCCAACTGCTTAACTCAAAATACAGTCAAGAAAGTAGCTCTCAAACCGAGAAACGGGACCGACCATAAGCACTAATGTGAAATTACATACAATTTCCAAATTTCTTGTACTTGCACACTTTGCGACCTCGGGCAGCTATGTTACCATGGAGGAACCACACAAGATTTGACTTTATAGGCCAGAACTGAAGTTGCGCCAACTGCTTAACTCAAAATACAGTCAAGAAAGTAGCTCTCAAGCCGAAAACGGGACCGACCATAAGCACTAATGTGAAATTACATACAATTTTCAAATTTCTTGTACTTGCTAACTTTGCGACCTCGGGCAGCTATGTTACCATGGAGGAACCACACAAGATTTGACTTTATAGGCTAGAACTGAAGTCGCGCCAACTGCTTAACTTAAAATACAGTCAAGAAAGTAGCTCTCAAACCGAGAAACGGGACCGACCATAAGCACTAATGTGAAATTACATACAATTTCCAAATTTCTTGTACTTGCACACTTTGCGACCTCGGGCAGCTATGTTACCATGGAGGAACCACACAAGATTTGACTTTATAGGCCAGAACTGAAGTTGCGCCAACTGCTTAACTCAAAATACAGTCAAGAAAGTAGCTCTCAAGCCGAAAACGGCACCGACCATAAGCACTAATGTGAAATTACATACAATTTTCAAATTTCTTGTACTTGCTAACTTTGCGACCTCGGGCAGCTATGTTACCATGGAGGAACCACACAAGTTTTGACTTTATAGGCTAGAACTGAAGTCGCGCCAACTGCTTAACTCAAAATACAGTCAAGAAAGTAGCTCTCAAGCCGAAAACGGGATCGACCATAAGCACTAATGTGAAATTACATACAATTTTCAAATTTCTTGTACTTGCTAACTTTGCGACCTCGGGCAGCTATGTTACCATGGAGGAACCACACAAGATTTGACTTTATAGGCTAGAACTGAAGTCGCGCCAACTGCTTAACTCAAAATACAGTCAAGAAAGTAGCTCTCAAACCGAGAAACGGGACCGACCATAAGCACTAATGTGAAATTACATACAATTTCCAAATTTCTTGTACTTGCACACTTTGCGACCTCGGGCAGCTATGTTACCATGGAGGAACCACACAAGATTTGACTTTATAGGCTAGAACTGAAGCCGCGCCAACTGCTTAAATCAAAATACAGTCAAGAAAGTAGCTCTCAAGCCGAGAAACGGGATCGACCATAAGCACTACCGTGAAATTACGTACAATTTTCAAATTTCTTGTACTTGCTAACTTTGCGACCTCGGGCAGCTATGTTACCATGGAGGAACCACACAAGTTTTGACTTTATAGGCTAGAACTGAAGTCGCGCCAACCGCTTAACTCAAAATACAGTCAAGAAAGTAGCTCTGAAGCCGAGAAACGGGATCGACCATAAGCACTACCGTGAAATTACGTACAATTTTCAAATTTCTTGTACTTGCTAATTTTGCGACCTCGGGCAGCTATGTTACCATGGAGGAACCACACAAGATTTGACTTTATAGGCTAGAACTGAAGTCGCGCCAACTGCTTAACTCAAAATACAGTCAAGAAAGTAGCTCTCAAGCCGAGAAACGGGATCGACCATAAGCACTACCGTGAATTTACGTACAATTTTCAAATTTCTTGTACTTGCTAACTTTGCGACCTCGGGCAGCTATGTTACCATGGAGGAACCACACAAGTTTTGACTTTATAGGCTAGAACTGAAGTCGCGCCAACTGCTTAACTCAAAATACAGTCAAGAAAGTAGCTCTGAAGCCGAGAAACGGGATCGACCATAAGCACTACCGTGAAATTACGTACAATTTTCAAATTTCTTGTACTTGCTAATTTTGCGACCTCGGGCAGCTATGTTACCATGGAGGTACCACACAAGATTTGACTTTATAGGCTAGAACTGAAGTCGCGCCAACTGCTTAACTCAAAATACAGTCAAGAAAGTAGCTCTCAAGCCGAGAAACGGGACCGACCATAAGCACTACCGTGAAATTACGTACAATTTTCAAATTTCTTGTACTTGCTAATTTTGCGACCTCGGGCAGCTATGTTACCATGGAGGAACCACACAAGATTTGACTTTATAGGCTAGAACTGAAGTCGCGCCAACTGCTTAACTCAAAATACAGTCAAGAAAGTAGCTCTCAAGCCGAGAAACGGGATCGACCATAAGCACTACCGTGAAATTACGTACAATTTTCAAATTTCTTGTACTTGCTAACTTTGCGACCTCGGGCAGCTATGTTACCATGGAGGAACCACACAAGATTTGACTTTATAGGCTAGATCTGAAGTCGCGCCAACTGCTTAACTCAAAATACAGTTAAGAAAGGAGCTCTTAAGCCGAGAAACGGGATCGACCATAAGCACTAATGTGAAATTACATACAATTTTCAAATTTCATGTACTTGCTAACTTTGCGACCTCGGGCAGCTATGTTACCATGGAGGAACCACACAAGATTTGACTTTATAGGCTAGAACTGAAGTCGCGCCAACTGCTTAACTCAAAATACAGTCAAGAAAGTAGCTCTCAAGCCGAGAAACGGGATCGACCATAAGCACTACCGTGAATTTACGTACAATTTTCAAATTTCTTGTACTTGCTAACTTTGCGACCTCGGGCAGCTATGTTACCATGGAGGAACCACACAAGTTTTGACTTTATAGGCTAGAACTGAAGTCGCGCCAACTGCTTAACTCAAAATACAGTCAAGAAAGTAGCTCTGAAGCCGAGAAACGGGATCGACCATAAGCACTACCGTGAAATTACGTACAATTTTCAAATTTCTTGTACTTGCTAATTTTGCGACCTCGGGCAGCTATGTTACCATGGAGGTACCACACAAGATTTGACTTTATAGGCTAGAACTGAAGTCGCGCCAACTGCTTAACTCAAAATACAGTCAAGAAAGTAGCTCTCAAGCCGAGAAACGGGACCGACCATAAGCACTACCGTGAAATTACGTACAATTTTCAAATTTCTTGTACTTGCTAATTTTGCGACCTCGGGCAGCTATGTTACCATGGAGGAACCACACAAGATTTGACTTTATAGGCTAGAACTGAAGTCGCGCCAACTGCTTAACTCAAAATACAGTCAAGAAAGTAGCTCTCAAGCCGAGAAACGGGATCGACCATAAGCACTACCGTGAAATTACGTACAATTTTCAAATTTCTTGTACTTGCTAACTTTGCGACCTCGGGCAGCTATGTTACCATGGAGGAACCACACAAGATTTGACTTTATAGGCTAGATCTGAAGTCGCGCCAACTGCTTAACTCAAAATACAGTTAAGAAAGGAGCTCTTAAGCCGAGAAACGGGATCGACCATAAGCACTAATGTGAAATTACATACAATTTTCAAATTTCATGTACTTGCTAACTTTGCGACCTCGGGCAGCTATGTTACCATGGAGGAACCACACAAGATTTGACTTTATAGGCTAGATCTGAAGTCGCGCCAACTGCTTAACTCAAAATACAGTCAAGAAAGTAGCTCTCAAGCCGAGAAACGGGATCGACCATAACTATTTTCAAATTTCTTGTACTTGCTAACTTTGCGTCCTCGGGCAGCTATGTTACCATGGAGGAACCACACAAGATTTGACTTTATGGGCTAGAACTGAAGTCGCGCCAACTGCTTAACTCAAAATATAGTCAAGAAAGTAGCTCTCAAGCCGAGAAACGGGATCGACCATAAGCACTAATATGAAATTACGTACAATTTTCAAATTTCATGTACTTGCTAACTTTGCGACCTCGGGCAGCTATGTTACCATGGAGGAACCACACAAGATTTGACTTTATAGGCTAGAACTGAAGTCGCGCCAACTGCTTAACTCAAAATACAGTCAAGAAAGTAGCTCTCAAGCCGAGAAACGGGACCGACCATAAGCACTAATGTGAAATTACATACAATTTTAAAATTTCTTGTATTTGCTAACTTTGCGACCTCGGGCAGCTATGTTACCATGGAGGAACCACACAAGATTTGACTTTATAGGCTAGAACTGAAGTTGCGCCAACTGCTTAACTCAAAATACAGTCAAGAAAGTAGCTCTCAAGCCGAGAAATGGGATCGACCATAAGCACTACCGTGAAATTACGTACAATTTTCAAATTTCTTGTACTTGCTAATTTTGCGACCTCGGGCAGCTATGTTACCATGGAGGAACCACACAAGATTTGACTTTATAGACTAGAACTGAAGTCGCGCCAACTGCTTAACTCAAAATATAGTCAAGAAAGTAGCTCTCACGCCGAGAAACGGGATCGACCATAAGCACTAATGTGAAATTACGTACAATTTTCAAATTTCATGTACTTGCTAACTTTGCGACCTCGGGCAGCTATGTTACCATGGAGGAACCACACAAGATTTGACTTTATAGGCTAGAACTGAAGTCGCGCCAACTGCTTAACTCAAAATACAGTCAAGAAAGTAGCTCTGAAGCCGAGAAACGGGACCGACCATAAGCACTAATGTGAAATTACATACAATTTTCAAATTTCTTGTACTTGCTAACTTTGCGACCTCGGGCAGCTATGTTACCATGGAGGAACCACACAAGATTTGACTTTATAGGCTAGAGCTGAAGTCGCGCCAACTGCTTAACTCAAAATACAGTCAAGAAAGTAGCTCTCAAGCCGAGAAACGGGACCGACCATAAGCACTAATGTGAAATTACATACAATTTTCAAATTTCTTGTACTTGCTAATTTTGCGACCTCGGGCAGCTATGTTACCATGGAGGAACCACACAAGATTTGACTTTATAGGCTAGAACTGAAGTCGCGCCAACTGTTTAACTCAAAATACAGTCAAGAAAGTAGCTCTCAAGCCGAGAAACGGGATCGACCATAAGCACTAATGTGAAATTACGTACAATTTTCAAAATTCTTGTACTTGCTAACTTTGCGACCTCGGGCAGCTATGTTACCATGGAGGAACCACACAAGATTTGACTTTATAGGCTAGAACTGAAGTCGCGCCAACTGCCTAACTCAAAATACAGTCAAGAAAGTAGCTCTCAAGCCGAGAAACGGGACCGACCATAAGCACTAATGTGAAATTACATACAATTTTCAAATTTCTTGTACTTGCTAACTTTGCGACCTCGGGCAGCTATGTTACCAGGGAGGAACCACACAAGATTTGACTTTATAGGCTAGAACTGAAGTTGCGCCAACTGCTTAACTCAAAATACAGTCAAGAAAGTAGCTCTGAAGCCGAGGAACGGGATCGACCATGAGCACTAATGTGAAATTACATACAATTTTCAAATTTCTTGTACTTGCTAACTTTGCGACCTCGGGCAGCTATGTTACCATGGAGGAACCACACAAGATTTGACTTTATATTCTAGAACTGAAGTCGCGAAAACTGCCTAACTCAAAATACAGTCAAGAAAGTAGCTCTTAAGCCGAGAAACGGGACCGACCATAAGCACTACCGTGAAATTACGTACAATTTTCAAATTTCTTGTACTTGCTAACTTTGCGACCTCGGGCAGCTATGTTACCATGGAGGAACCACACAAGATTTGACTTTATAGGCTAGAACTGAAGTCGCGCCAACTGCCTAACTCAAAATACAGTCAAGAAAGTAGCTCTCAAGCCGAGAAACGGGACCGACCATAAGCACTAATGTGAAATTACATACAATTTTCAAATTTCTTGTACTTGCTAACTTTGCGACCTCGGGCAGCTATGTTACCATGGAGGAACCACACAAGATTTGACTTTATAGGCTAGAACTGAAGTTGCGCCAACTGCTTAACTCAAAATACAGTCAAGAAAGTAGCTCTCAAGCCGAGAAACGGGATCGACCACAACTATTTTCAAATTTCTTGTACTTGCTAACTTTGCGACCTCGGGCAGCTATGTTACCATGGAGGAACCACACAAGATTTGACTTTATAGACTAGAACTGAAGTCGCGCCAACTGCTTAACTCAAAATATAGTCAAGAAAAAAGCTCTCAAGCCGAGAAACGGGATCGACCATAAGCACTAATATGAAATTACGTACAATTTTCAAATTTCATGTACTTGCTAACTTTGCGACCTCGGGCAGCTATGTTACCATGGAGGAACCACACAAGATTTTACTTTATAGGCTAGAACTGAAGTCGCGCCAACTGCTTAACTCAAAATACAATCAAGAAAGTAGCTCTCAAGCCGAGAAACGGGATCGACCATAAGCACTAATGTGAAATTACATACAATTTTCAAATTTCTTGTACTTGCTAATTTTGCGACCTCGGGCAGCTATGTTACCATGGAGGAACCACACAAGATTTGACTTTATAGGCTAGAACTGAAGTCGCGCCAGCTGCTTAACTCAAAATACAGTCAAGAAAGTAGCTCTTAAACCGAGAAACGGGACCGACCATAAGCACTAATGTGAAATTACATACAATTTTCAAATTTCTTGTATTTGCTAACTTTGCGACCTCGGGCAGCTATGTTACCATGGAGGAACCACACAAGATTTGACTTTATAGGCTAGAACTGAAGTTGCGCCAACTGCTTAACTCAAAATACAGTCAAGAAAGTAGCTCTCAAGCCGAGAAATGGGATCGACCATAAGCACTACCGTGAAATTACGTACAATTTTCAAATTTCTTGTATTTGCTAACTTTGCGACCTCGGGCAGCTATGTTACCATGGAGGAACCACACAAGATTTGACTTTATAGGCTAGAACTGAAGTTGCGCCAACTGCTTAACTCAAAATACAGTCAAGAAAGTAGCTCTCAAGCCGAGAAATGGGATCGACCATAAGCACTACCGTGAAATTACGTACAATTTTCAAATTTCTTGTACTTGCTAATTTTGCGACCTCGGGCAGCTATGTTACCATGGAGGAACCACACAAGATTTGACTTTATAGACTAGAACTGAAGTCGCGCCAACTGCTTAACTCAAAATATAGTCAAGAAAGTAGCTCTCACGCCGAGAAACGGGATCGACCATAAGCACTAATGTGAAATTACATACAATTTTCAAATTTATTGTACTTGCTAACTTTGCGACCTCGGGCAGCTATGTTACCATGGAGGAACCACACAAGATTTGACTTTATAGGCTAGAACTGAAGTCGCGCCAACTGCCTAACTCAAAATACAGTCAAGAAAGTAGCTCTCAAGCCGAGAAACGGGACCGACCATAAGCACTAATGTGAAATTACATACAATTTTCAAATTTCTTGTATTTGCTAACTTTGCGACCTCGGGCAGCTATGTTACCATGGAGGAACCACACAAGATTTGACTTTATAGGCTAGAACTGAAGTTGCGCCAACTGCTTAACTCAAAATACAGTCAAGAAAGTAGCTCTCAAGCCGAGAAATGGGATCGACCATAAGCACTACCGTGAAATTACGTACAATTTTCAAATTTCTTGTACTTGCTAATTTTGCGACCTCGGGCAGCTATGTTACCATGGAGGAATCACACAAGATTTGACTTTATAGACTAGAACTGAAGTCGCGCCAACTGCTTAACTCAAAATATAGTCAAGAAAGTAGCTCTCACGCCGAGAAACGGGATCGACCATAAGCACTAATGTGAAATTACGTACAATTTTCAAATTTCATGTACTTGCTAACTTTGCGACCTCGGGCAGCTATGTTACCATGGAGGAACCACAAGATTTGACTTTATAGGCTAGAACTGAAGTCGCGCCAACTGCCTAACTCAAAATACAGTCCAGAAAGTAGCTCTCAAGCCGAGAAACGGGACCGACCATAAGCACTAATGTGAAATTACATACAATTTTCAAATTTCTTGTACTTGCTAACTTTGCGACCTCGGGCAGCTATGTTACCATGGAGGAACCACACAAGATTTGACTTTATAGGCTAGAACTGAAGTTGCGCCAACTGCTTAACTCAAAATACAGTCAAGAAAGTAGCTCTCAAGCCGAGAAACGGGATCGACCACAACTATTTTCAAATTTCTTGTACTTGCTAACTTTGCGACCTCGGGCAGCTATGTTACCATGGAGGAACCACACAAGATTTGACTTTATAGACTAGAACTGAAGTCGCGCCAACTGCTTAACTCAAAATATAGTCAAGAAAAAAGCTCTCAAGCCGAGAAACGGGATCGACCATAAGCACTAATATGAAATTACGTACAATTTTCAAATTTCATGTACTTGCTAACTTTGCGACCTCGGGCAGCTATGTTACCATGGAGGAACCACACAAGATTTTACTTTATAGGCTAGAACTGAAGTCGCGCCAACTGCTTAACTCAAAATACAATCAAGAAAGTAGCTCTCAAGCCGAGAAACGGGATCGACCATAAGCACTAATGTGAAATTACATACAATTTTCAAATTTCTTGTACTTGCTAATTTTGCGACCTCGGGCAGCTATGTTACCATGGAGGAACCACACAAGATTTGACTTTATAGGCTAGAACTGAAGTCGCGCCAGCTGCTTAACTCAAAATACAGTCAAGAAAGTAGCTCTTAAACCGAGAAACGGGACCGACCATAAGCACTAATGTGAAATTACATACAATTTTCAAATTTCTTGTATTTGCTAACTTTGCGACCTCGGGCAGCTATGTTACCATGGAGGAACCACACAAGATTTGACTTTATAGGCTAGAACTGAAGTTGCGCCAACTGCTTAACTCAAAATACAGTCAAGAAAGTAGCTCTCAAGCCGAGAAATGGGATCGACCATAAGCACTACCGTGAAATTACGTACAATTTTCAAATTTCTTGTATTTGCTAACTTTGCGACCTCGGGCAGCTATGTTACCATGGAGGAACCACACAAGATTTGACTTTATAGGCTAGAACTGAAGTTGCGCCAACTGCTTAACTCAAAATACAGTCAAGAAAGTAGCTCTCAAGCCGAGAAATGGGATCGACCATAAGCACTACCGTGAAATTACGTACAATTTTCAAATTTCTTGTACTTGCTAATTTTGCGACCTCGGGCAGCTATGTTACCATGGAGGAACCACACAAGATTTGACTTTATAGACTAGAACTGAAGTCGCGCCAACTGCTTAACTCAAAATATAGTCAAGAAAGTAGCTCTCACGCCGAGAAACGGGATCGACCATAAGCACTAATGTGAAATTACATACAATTTTCAAATTTATTGTACTTGCTAACTTTGCGACCTCGGGCAGCTATGTTACCATGGAGGAACCACACAAGATTTGACTTTATAGGCTAGAACTGAAGTCGCGCCAACTGCCTAACTCAAAATACAGTCAAGAAAGTAGCTCTCAAGCCGAGAAACGGGACCGACCATAAGCACTAATGTGAAATTACATACAATTTTCAAATTTCTTGTATTTGCTAACTTTGCGACCTCGGGCAGCTATGTTACCATGGAGGAACCACACAAGATTTGACTTTATAGGCTAGAACTGAAGTTGCGCCAACTGCTTAACTCAAAATACAGTCAAGAAAGTAGCTCTCAAGCCGAGAAATGGGATCGACCATAAGCACTACCGTGAAATTACGTACAATTTTCAAATTTCTTGTACTTGCTAATTTTGCGACCTCGGGCAGCTATGTTACCATGGAGGAATCACACAAGATTTGACTTTATAGACTAGAACTGAAGTCGCGCCAACTGCTTAACTCAAAATATAGTCAAGAAAGTAGCTCTCACGCCGAGAAACGGGATCGACCATAAGCACTAATGTGAAATTACGTACAATTTTCAAATTTCATGTACTTGCTAACTTTGCGACCTCGGGCAGCTATGTTACCATGGAGGAACCACAAGATTTGACTTTATAGGCTAGAACTGAAGTCGCGCCAACTGCTTAACTCAAAATACAGTCAAGAAAGTAGCTCTCAAGCCGAGAAACGGGACCGACCATGAGCACTAATGTGAAATTACATACAATTTTCAAATTTCTTGTACTTGCTAACTTTGCGACCTCGGGCAGCTATGTTACCATGGAGGAACCACACAAGATTTGACTTTATAGGCTAGAACTGAAGTCGCGCCAACTGCTTAACTCAAAATACAGTCAAGAAAGTAGCTCTCAAGCCGAGAAACGGGACCGACCATAAGCACTAATGTGAAATTACATACAATTTTCAAATTTCTTGTACTTGCTAACTTTGCGACCTCGGGCAGCTATGTTACCATGGAGGAACCACACAAGATTTGACTTTATAGGCTAGAACTGAAGTTGCGCCAACTGCTTAACTCAAAATACAGTCAAGAAAGTAGCTCTCAAGCCGAGAAACGGGATCGACCATAAGCACTAATGTGAAATTACATACAATTTTCAAATTTCTTGTACTTGCTAACTTTGCGACCTCGGGCAGCTATGTTACCATGGAGGAACCACACAAGATTTGACTTTATAGGCTAGAACTGAAGTCGCGCCAACTGCCTAACTCAAAATACAGTCAAGAAAGTAGCTCTTAAGCCGAGAAACGGGACCGACCATAAGCACTAATGTGAAATTACATACAATTTCCAAATTTCTTGTACTTGCTAACTTTGCGACCTCGGGCAGCTATGTTACCATGGAGGAACCACACAAGATTTGACTTTATAGGCTAGAACTGAAGTCGCGCCAACTGCTTAACTCAAAATACAGTCAAGAAAGTAGCTCTCAAGCCGAGAAACGGGACCGACCATAAGCACTAATGTGAAATTACATACAATTTTCAAATTTCTTGTACTTGCTAACTTTGCGACCTCGGGCAGCTATGTTACCATGGAGGAACAACACAAGATTTGACTTTATAGGCTAGAACTGAAGTCGCGCCAACTGCTTAACTCAAAATACAGTCAAGAAAGTAGCTCTCAAGCCGAGAAACGGGACCGACCATAAGCACTAATGTGAAATTACATACATTTTTCAAATTTCTTGTACTTGCTAACTTTGCAACCTCGGGCAGCTATGTTACCATGGAGGAACCACACAAGATTTGACTTTATAGGCTAGAACTGAAGTTGCGCCAACTGCTTAACTCAAAATACAGTCAAGAAAGTAGCTCTGAAGCCGAGAAACGGGATCGACCATAAGCACTACCGTGAAATTACGTACAATTTTCAAATTTCTTGTACTTGCTAACTTTGCGACCTAGGGCAGCTATGTTACCATGGAGGAACCACACAAGTTTTGACTTTATAGGCTAGAACTGAAGTCGCGCCAACTGCTTAACTCAAAATACAGTCAAGAAAGTAGCTCTCAAGCCGAGAAACGGGATCGACCATAACTATTTTCAAATTTCTTGTACTTGCTAACTTTGTGACCTCGGGCAGCTATGTTACCATGGAGGAACCACACAAGATTTGACTTTATGGGCTAGAACTGAAGTCGCGCCAACTGCTTAACTCAAAATACAGTCAAGAAAGTAGCTCTCAAGCCGAGAAACGGGATCGACCATAAGCACTACCGTGAAATTACGTACAATTTTCAAATTTCTTGTACTTGCTAATTTTGCGACCTCGGGCAGCTATGTTACCATGGAGGAACCACACAAGATTTGACTTTATAGACTAGAACTGAAGTCGCGCCAACTGCTTAACTCAAAATATAGTCAAGAAAGTAGCTCTCACGCCGAGAAACGGG
Organism: Merodon equestris; assembly: GCA_958301585.1. Taxonomy (NCBI): domain Eukaryota; kingdom Metazoa; phylum Arthropoda; class Insecta; order Diptera; family Syrphidae; genus Merodon; species Merodon equestris. The sequence continues at coordinate 32,101,088 of OY284417.1, read as the reverse complement.
ATCGACCATAAGCACTAATGTGAAATTACGTACAATTTTCAAATTTCATGTACTTGCTAAATTTGCGACCTCGGGCAGCTATGTTACCATGGAGGAACCACACAAGATTTGACTTTATAGGCTAGAACTGAAGTCGCGCCAACTGCTTAACTCAAAATACAGTCAAGAAAGTAGCTCTCAAGCCGAGAAACGGGACCGACCATGAGCACTAATGTGAAATTACATACAATTTTCAAATTTCTTGTACTTGCTAACTTTGCGACCTCGGGCAGCTATGTTACCATGGAGGAACCACACAAGATTTGACTTTATAGGCTAGAACTGAAGTCGCGCCAACTGCTTAACTCAAAATACAGTCAAGAAAGTAGCTCTCAAGCCGAGAAACGGGACCGACCATAAGCACTAATGTGAAATTACATACAATTTTCAAATTTCTTGTACTTGCTAACTTTGCGACCTCGGGCAGCTATGTTACCATGGAGGAACCACACAAGATTTGACTTTATAGGCTAGAACTGAAGTTGCGCCAACTGCTTAACTCAAAATACAGTCAAGAAAGTAGCTCTCAAGCCGAGAAACGGGATCGACCATAAGCACTAATGTGAAATTACATACAATTTTCAAATTTCTTGTACTTGCTAACTTTGCGACCTCGGGCAGCTATGTTACCATGGAGGAACCACACAAGATTTGACTTTATAGGCTAGAACTGAAGTCGCGCCAACTGCTTAACTCAAAATACAGTCAAGAAAGTAGCTCTCAAGCCGAGAAATGGGATCGACCATAAGCACTACCGTGAAATTACGTACAATTTTCAAATTTCTTGTACTTGCTAATTTTGCGACCTCGGGCAGCTATGTTACCATGGAGGAACCACACAAGATTTGACTTTATAGACTAGAACTGAAGTCGCGCCAACTGCTTAACTCAAAATATAGTCAAGAAAGTAGCTCTCACGCCGAGAAACGGGATCGACCATAAGCACTAATGTGAAATTACGTACAATTTTCAAATTTCATGTACTTGCTAACTTTGCGACCTCGGGCAGCTATGTTACCATGGAGGAACCACACAAGATTTGACTTTATAGGCTAGAACTGAAGTCGCGCCAACTGCTTAACTCAAAATACAGTCAAGAAAGTAGCTCTCAAGCCGAGAAACGGGATCGACCATAACTATTTTCAAATTTCTTGTACTTGCTAACTTTGCGACCTCGGGCAGCTATGTTACCATGGAGGAACCACACAAGATTTGACTTTATGGGCTAGAACTGAAGTCGCGCCAACTGCTTAACTCAAAATACAGTCAAGAAAGTAGCTCTCAAGCCGAGAAATGGGATCGACCATAAGCACTACCGTGAAATTACGTACAATTTTCAAATTTCTTGTACTTGCTAATTTTGCGACCTCGGGCAGCTATGTTACCATGGAGGAACCACACAAGATTTGACTTTATAGACTAGAACTGAAGTCGCGCCAACTGCTTAACTCAAAATATAGTCAAGAAAGTAGCTCTCACGCCGAGAAACGGGATCGACCATAAGCACTAATGTGAAATTACGTACAATTTTCAAATTTCATGTACTTGCTAACTTTGCGACCTCGGGCAGCTATGTTACCATGGAGGAACCACACAAGATTTGACTTTATAGGCTAGAACTGAAGTCGCGCCAACTGCTTAACTCAAAATACAGTCAAGAAAGTAGCTCTCAAGCCGAGAAACGGGATCGACCATAACTATTTTCAAATTTCTTGTACTTGCTAACTTTGCGACCTCGGGCAGCTATGTTACCATGGAGGAACCACACAAGATTTGACTTTATGGGCTAGAACTGAAGTCGCGCCAACTGCTTAACTCAAAATACAGTCAAGAAAGTAGCTCTCAAGCCGAGAAACGGGATCGACCATAAGCACTACCGTGAAATTACGTACAATTTTCAAATTTCTTGTACTTGCTAATTTTGCGACCTCGGGCAGCTATGTTACCATGGAGGAACCACACAAGATTTGACCTTATAGACTAGAACTGAAGTCGCGCCAACTGCTTAACTCAAAATATAGTCAAGAAAGTAGCTCTCACGCCGAGAAACGGGATCGACCATAAGCACTAATGTGAAATTACGTACAATTTTCAAATTTCATGTACTTGCTAACTTTGCGACCTCGGGCAGCTATGTTACCATGGAGGAACCACACAAGATTTGACTTTATAGGCTAGAACTGAAGTCGCGCCAACTGCTTAACTCAAAATACAGTCAAGAAAGTAGCTCTCAAGCCGAGAAACGGGACCGACCATAAGCACTAATGTGAAATTACATACAATTTTCAAATTTCTTGTATTTGCTAACTTTGCGACCTCGGGCAGCTATGTTACCATGGAGGAACCACACAAGATTTGACTTTATAGGCTAGAACTGAAGTCGCGCCAACTGCTTAACTCAAAATATAGTCAAGAAAGTAGCTCTCACGCCGAGAAACGGGATCGACCATAAGCACTAATGTGAAATTACGTACAATTTTCAAATTTCATGTACTTGCTAACTTTGCGACCTCGGGCAGCTATGTTACCATGGAGGAACCACACAAGATTTGACTTTATAGGCTAGAACTGAAGTCGCGCCAACTGCTTAACTCAAAATACAGTCAAGAAAGTAGCTCTCAAGCCGAGAAACGGGACCGACCATAAGCACTAATGTGAAATTACATACAATTTTCAAATTTCTTGTACTTGCTAACTTTGCGACCTCGGGCAGCTATGTTACCATGGAGGAACCACACAAGATTTGACTTTATAGGCTAGAACTGAAGTCGCGCCAACTGCCTAACTCAAAATACAGTCAAGAAAGTAGCTCTTAAGCCGAGAAACCGGACCGACCATAAGCACTAATGTGAAATTACGTACAATTTTCAAATTTCTTGTACTTGCTAACTTTGCGACCTCGGGCAGCTATGTTACCATGGAGGAACCACACAAGATTTGACTTTATAGGCTAGAACTGAAGTTGCGCCAACTGCTTAACTCAAAATGCAGTCAAGAAAGTAGCTCTGAAGCCGAGAAACGGGATCGACCATAAGCACTACCGTGAAATTACGTACAATTTTCAAATTTCTTGTACTTGCTAACTTTGCGACCTCGGGCAGCTATGTTACCATGGAGGAACCACACAAGTTTTGACTTTATAGGCTAGAACTGAAGTCGCGCCAACTGCTTAACTCAAAATACAGTCAAGAAAGTAGCTCTCAAGCCGAGAAACGGGATCGACCATAACTATTTTCAAATTTCTTGTACTTGCTAACTTTGCGACCTCGGGCAGCTATGTTACCATGGAGGAACCACACAAGATTTGACTTTATAGGCTAGAACTGAAGTCGCGCCAACTGCTTAACTCAAAATACAGTCAAGAAAGTAGCTCTCAAGCCGAGAAACGGGACCGACCATAATCACTAATGTGAAATTACATACAATTTTCAAATTTCTTGTACTTGCTAACTTTGCGACCTCGGGCAGCTATGTTACCATGGAGGAACCACACAAGATTTGACTTTATAGGCTAGAACTGAAGCCGCGCCAACTGCTTAACTCAAAATACAGTCAAGAAAGTAGCTCTCAAGCCGAGAAACGGGATCGACCATAAGCACTACCGTGAAATTACGTACAATTTTCAAATTTCTTGTACTTGCTAACTTTGCGACCTCGGGCAGCTATGTTACCATGGAGGAACCACACAAGTTTTGACTTTATAGGCTAGAACTGAAGTCGCGCCAACTGCTTAACTCAAAATACAGTCAAGAAAGTAGCTCTCAAGCCGAGAAACGGGACCGACCATAAGCACTAATGTGAAATTACATACAATTTTCAAATTTCTTGTACTTGCTAAATTTCCGACCTCGGGCAGTTATGTTACCATGGAGGAACCACACAAGATTTGACTTTATAGGCTAGAACTGAAGTCGCGCCAACTGCTTAACTCAAAATACAGTCAAGAAAGTAGCTCTCAAGCCGAGAAACGGGACCGACCATAAGCACTACCGTGAAATTACGTACAATTTTCAAATTTCTTGTACTTGCTAACTTTGCGACCTCGGGCAGCTATGTTACCATGGAGGAACCACACAAGATTTGACTTTATAGGCTAGAACTGAAGTCGCGCCAACTGCTTAACTCAAAATACAGTCAAGAAAGTAGCTCTCAAGCCGAGAAACGGGATCGACCATAAGCACTACCGTGAAATTACGTACAATTTTCAAATTTCTTGTACTTGCTAACTTTGCGACCTCGGGCAGCTATGTTACCATGGAGGAACCACAAAAGATTTGACTTTATAGGCTAGATCTGAAGTCGCGCCAACTGCTTAACTCAAAATACAGTCAAGAAAGGAGCTCTCAAGCCGAGAAACGGGATCGACCATAAGCACTAATGTGAAATTACATACAATTTTCAAATTTCTTGTACTTGCTAACTTTGAGACCTCGGGCAGTTATGTTACCATGGAGGAACCACACAAGATTTGACTTTATAGGCTAGAACTGAAGTCGCGCCAACTGCTTAACTCAAAATACAGACAAGAAAGTAGCTCTCAAGCCGAGAAACGGGATCGACCATAAGCACTACCGTGAAATTACGTACAATTTTCAAATTTCTTGTACTTGCTAACTTTGCGACCTCGGGCAGCTATGTTACCATGGAGGAACCACACAAGTTTTGACTTTATAGGCTAGAACTGAAGTCGCGCCAACTGCTTAACTCAAAATACAGTCAAGAAAGTAGCTCTCAAGCCGAGAAACGGGATCGACCATAACTATTTTCAAATTTCTTGTACTTGCTAACTTTGCGACCTCGGGCAGCTATGTTACCATGGAGGAACCACACAAGATTTGACTTTATGGGCTAGAACTGAAGTCGCGCCAACTGCTTAACTCAAAATACAGTCAAGAAAGTAGCTCTCAAGCCGAGAAACGGGATCGACCATAAGCACTAATGTGAAATTACATACAATTTTCAAATTTCTTGTACTTGCTAACTTTGCGACCTCGGGCAGCTATGTTACCATGGAGGAACCACACAAGATTTGACTTTATAGGCTAGAACTGAAGTCGCGCCAACTGCTTAACTCAAAATACAGTCAAGAAAGTAGCTCTCAAGCCGAGAAACGGGACCGACCATAAGCACTAATCTGAAATTACGTACAATTTTCAAATTTCTTGTACTTGCTAACTTTGCGACCTCGGGCAGCTATGTTACCATGGAGGAACCACACAAGATTTGACTTTATAGGCTAGAACTGAAGTCGCGCCAACTGCTTAACTCAAAATACAGTCAAGAAAGTAGCTCTCAAGCCGAGAAACGGGATCGACCATAAGCACTACCGTGAAATTACGTACAATTTTCAAATTTCTTGTACTTGCTAACTTTGCGACCTCGGGCAGCTATGTTACCATGGAGGAACCACACAAGTTTTGACTTTATAGGCTAGAACTGAAGTCGCGCCAACTGCTTAACTCAAAATACAGTCAAGAAAGTAGCTCTCAAGCCGAGAAACGGGATCGACCATAACTATTTTCAATTTTCTTGTACTTGCTAACTTTGCGACCTCGGGCAGCTATGTTACCATGGAGGAACCACACAAGATTTGACTTTATGGGCTAGAACTGAAGTCGCGCCAACTGCTTAACTCAAAATACAGTCAAGAAAGTAGCTCTCAAGCCGAGAAACGGGATCGACCATAAGCACTAATGTGAAATTACATACAATTTTCAAATTTATTGTACTTGCTAACTTTGCGACCTCGGGAAGCTATGTTACCATGGAGGAACCACACAAGATTTGACTTTATAGGCTAGAACTGAAGTCGCGCCAACGCTTAACTCAAAATACAGTCAAGAAAGTAGCTCTCAAGCCGAGAAACGGGATCGACCATAAGTACTACCGTGAAATTACGTACAATTTTCAAATTTCTTGTACTTGCTAACTTTGCGACCTCGGGCAGCTATGTTACCATGGAGGAACCACACAAGATTTGACTTTGTAGGCTAGATCTGAAGTCGCGCCAACTGCTTAACTCAAAATACAGTCAAGAAAGGAGCTCTCAAGCCGAGAAACGGGATCGACCATAAGCACTAATGTGAAATTACGTACAATTTTCAAATTTCATGTACTTGCTAACTTTGCGACCTCGGGCAGCTATGTTACCATGGAGGAACCACACAAGATTTGACTTTATAGGCTAGAGCTGAAGTCGCGCCAACTGCTTAACTCAAAATACAGTCAAGAAAGTAGCTCTCAAGCCGAGAAACGGGACCGACCATAAGCACTAATGTGAAATTACATACAATTTTCAAATTTCTTGTACTTGCTAACTTTGCGACCTCGGGCAGCTATGTTACCATGGAGGAACCACACAAGATTTGATTTGTAGGCTAGATCTGAAGTCGCGTCAACTGCTTAACTCAAAATATAGTCAAGAAAGTAGCTCTCACGCCGAGAAACGGGATCGACCATAAGCACTAATGTGAAATTACGTACAATTTTCAAATTTCATGTACTTGCTAAATTTGCGACCTCGGGCAGCTATGTTACCATGGAGGAACCACACAAGATTTGACTTTATAGGCTAGAGCTGAAGTCGCGCCAACTGCTTAACTCAAAATACAGTCAAGAAAGTAGCTCTCAAGCCGAGAAACGGGACCGACCATAAGCACTAATGTGAAATTACATACAATTTTCAAATTTCTTGTACTTGCTAACTTTGCAACCTCGGGCAGCTATGTTACCATGGAGGAACCACACAAGATTTGACTTTATAGGCTAGAACTGAAGTTGCGCCAACTGCTTAACTCAAAATACAGTCAAGAAAGTAGCTCTGAAGCCGAGAAACGGGATCGACCATAAGCACTAATGTGAAATTACATACAATTTTCAAATTTCTTGTACTTGCTAACTTTGCGACCTCGGGCAGCTATGTTACCATGGAGGAACCACTCAAGATTTGACTTTATAGGCTAGAACTGAAGTCGCGCCAACTGCTTAACTCAAAATACAGTCAAGAAAGTAGCTCTCAAGCCGAGGAACGGGATCGACCATAAGCACTACCGTGAAATTACGTACAATTTTCAAATTTCTTGTACTTGCTAACTTTGCGACCTCGGGCAGCTATGTTACCATGGAGGAACCACACAAGATTTGACTTTATAGGCTAGAACTGAAGTCGCGCCAACTGCCTAACTCAAAATACAGTCAAGAAAGTAGCTCTTAAGCCGAGAAACGGGACCGACCATAAGCACTAATGTGAAATTACATACAATTTTCAAATTTCTTGTACTTACTAACTTTCCGACCTCGGGCAGCTATGTTACCATGGAGGAACCACACAAGATTTGACTTTATAGGCTAGAACTGAAGTCGCGCCAACTGCTTAACTCAAAATACAGTCAAGAAAGTAGCTCTCAATCCGAGAAACGGGACCGACCATAAGCACTAATGTAAAATTACATACAATTTTCAAATTTCTTTTACTTGCTAACTTTGCGACCTCGGGCAGCTATGTTACCATGGAGGAACCACACAAGATTTGACTTTATAGGCTAGAACTGAAGTCGCGCCAACTGCCTAACTCAAAATACAGTCAAGAAAGTAGCGCTCAAGCCGAGAAACGAGATCGACCATAACTATTTTCAAATTTCTTGTACTTGCTAACTTTGCGACCTCGGGCAGCTATGTTACCATGGAGGAACCACACAAGATTTGACTTTATGGGCTAGAACTGAAGTCGCGCCAACTGCTTAACTCAAAATACAGTCAAGAAAGTAGCTCTCAAGCCGAGAAACGGGATCGACCATAAGCACTAATGTGAAATTACCTACAATTTTCAAATTTCTTGTACTTGCTAATTTTGCGACCTCGGGCAGCTATGTTACCATGGAGGAACCACACAAGATTTGACTTTATGGGCTAGAACTGAAGTTGCGCCAACTGCTTAACTCAAAATACAGTCAAGAAAGTAGCTCTGAAGCCGAGAAACGGGATCGACCATCAGCACTACCGTGAAATTACGTACAATTTTCAAATTTCTTGTACTTGCTAACTTTGCGACCTCGGGCAGCTATGTTACCATGGAGGAACCACACAAGATTTGACTTTATGGGCTAGAACTGAAGTTGCGCCAACTGCTTAACTCAAAATACAGTCAAGAAAGTAGCTCTGAAGCCGAGAAACGGGATCGACCATCAGCACTACCGTGAAATTACGTACAATTTTCAAATTTCTTGTACTTGCTAACTTTGCGACCTCGGGCAGCTATGTTACCATGGAGGAACCACACAAGTTTTGACTTTATTGGCCAGAACTAAAGTCGCGCCAACTGCTTAACTCAAAATACAGTCAAGAAAGTAGCTCTCAAGCCGAGAAACGGGATCGACCATAAGCACTACCGTGAAATTACGTACAATTTTCAAATTTCTTGTACTTGCTAACTTTGCGACCTCGGGCAGCTATGTTACCATGGAGGAACCACACAAGATTTGACTTTATAGGCTAGAACTGAAGTCGCGCCAACTGCTTAACTCAAAATACAGTCAAGAAAGTAGCTCTCAAGCCAAGAAACGGGATCGACCATAAGCACTAATGTGAAATTACATACAATTTTCAAATTTCTTGTACTTGCTAACTTTGCGACAGCTATGTTACCATGGAGGAACCACACAAGATTTGACTTTATAGGCTAGAACTGAAGTCGCGCCAACTGCTTAACTCAAAATACAGTCAAGAAAGTAGCTCTCAAGCCGAGAAACGGGATCGACCATAAGCACTACCGTGAAATTACGTACAATTTTCAAATTTCTTGTACTTGCTAACTTTGCGACCTCGGACATCTATGTTACCATGGAGGAACCACACAAGTTTTGACTTTATAGGCTAGAACTGAAGTCGCGCCAACTGCTTAACTCAAAATACAGTCAAGAAAGTAGCTCTGAAGCCGCGAAACGGGATCGACCATAAGCACTACCGTGAAATTACGTACAATTTTCAAATTTCTTGTACTTGCTAACTTTGCGACCTCGGGCAGCTATGTTACCATGGAGGAACCACACAAGATTTGACTTTATAGGCTAGAACTGAAGTCGCGCCAACTGCTTAACTCAAAATACAGTCAAGAAAGTAGCTCTCAAGCCGAGAAACGGGACCGACCATAAGCACTAATGTGAAATTACATACAATTTTCAAATTTCTTGTACTTGCTAACTTTGCGACCTCGGGCAGCAATGTTACCATGGAGGAACCACACTAGATTTGACTTTATAGGCCAGAACTGAAGTCGCGCCAACTGCTTAACTCAAAATACAGTCAAGAAAGTAGCTCTCAAGCCGAAAACGGGACCGACCATAAGCACTAATATGAAATTACATACAATTTTCAAATTTCTTGTACTTGCTAACTTTGCGACCTCGGGCAGCTATGTTACCATGGAGGAACCACACAAGATTTGACTTTATAGGCTAGAACTGAAGTCGCGCCAACTGCTTAACTCAAAATACAGTCAAGAAAGTAGCTCTCAAGCCGAGAAACGGGACCGACCATATGCACTAATGTGAAATTACATACAATTTTCAAATTTCTTGTACTTGCTAACTTTGCGACCTCGGGCAGCTATGTTACCATGGAGGAACCACACAAGATTTGACTTTATAGGCTAGAACTGAAGTTGCGCCAACTGCTTAACTCAAAATACAGTCAAGAAAGTAGCTCTGAAGCCGAGAAACGGGATCGACCATAAGCACTACCGTGAAATTACGTACAATTTTCAAATTTCTTGTACTTGCTAACTTTGCGACCTCGGGCAGCTATGTTACCATGGAGGAACCACACAAGATTTGACTTTATGGGCTAGAACTGAAGTCGCGCCAACTGCTTAACTCAAAATACAGTCAAGAAAGTAGCTCTCAAGCCGAGAAACGGGATCGACCATAAGCACTAATGTGAAATTACCTACAATTTTCAAATTTCTTGTACTTGCTAATTTTGCGACCTCGGGCAGCTATGTTACCATGGAGGAACCACACAAGATTTGACTTTATGGGCTAGAACTGAAGTTGCGCCAACTGCTTAACTCAAAATACAGTCAAGAAAGTAGCTCTGAAGCCGAGAAACGGGATCGACCATCAGCACTACCGTGAAATTACGTACAATTTTCAAATTTCTTGTACTTGCTAACTTTGCGACCTCGGGCAGCTATGTTACCATGGAGGAACCACACAAGATTTGACTTTATGGGCTAGAACTGAAGTTGCGCCAACTGCTTAACTCAAAATACAGTCAAGAAAGTAGCTCTGAAGCCGAGAAACGGGATCGACCATCAGCACTACCGTGAAATTACGTACAATTTTCAAATTTCTTGTACTTGCTAACTTTGCGACCTCGGGCAGCTATGTTACCATGGAGGAACCACACAAGTTTTGACTTTATTGGCCAGAACTAAAGTCGCGCCAACTGCTTAACTCAAAATACAGTCAAGAAAGTAGCTCTCAAGCCGAGAAACGGGATCGACCATAAGCACTACCGTGAAATTACGTACAATTTTCAAATTTCTTGTACTTGCTAACTTTGCGACCTCGGGCAGCTATGTTACCATGGAGGAACCACACAAGATTTGACTTTATAGGCTAGAACTGAAGTCGCGCCAACTGCTTAACTCAAAATACAGTCAAGAAAGTAGCTCTCAAGCCAAGAAACGGGATCGACCATAAGCACTAATGTGAAATTACATACAATTTTCAAATTTCTTGTACTTGCTAACTTTGCGACAGCTATGTTACCATGGAGGAACCACACAAGATTTGACTTTATAGGCTAGAACTGAAGTCGCGCCAACTGCTTAACTCAAAATACAGTCAAGAAAGTAGCTCTGAAGCCGAGAAACGGGATCGACCATAAGCACTACCGTGAAATTACGTACAATTTTCAAATTTCTTGTACTTGCTAACTTTGCGACCTCGGACATCTATGTTACCATGGAGGAACCACACAAGTTTTGACTTTATAGGCTAGAACTGAAGTCGCGCCAACTGCTTAACTCAAAATACAGTCAAGAAAGTAGCTCTGAAGCCGCGAAACGGGATCGACCATAAGCACTACCGTGAAATTACGTACAATTTTCAAATTTCTTGTACTTGCTAACTTTGCGACCTCGGGCAGCTATGTTACCATGGAGGAACCACACAAGATTTGACTTTATAGGCTAGAACTGAAGTCGCGCCAACTGCTTAACTCAAAATACAGTCAAGAAAGTAGCTCTCAAGCCGAGAAATGGGACCGACCATAAGCACTAATGTGAAATTACATACAATTTTCAAATTTCTTGTACTTGCTAACTTTGCGACCTCGGGCAGCAATGTTACCATGGAGGAACCACACTAGATTTGACTTTATAGGCCAGAACTGAAGTCGCGCCAACTGCTTAACTCAAAATACAGTCAAGAAAGTAGCTCTCAAGCCGAAAACGGGACCGACCATAAGCACTAATATGAAATTACATACAATTTTCAAATTTCTTGTACTTGCTAACTTTGCGACCTCGGGCAGCTATGTTACCATGGAGGAACCACACAAGATTTGACTTTATAGGCTAGAACTGAAGTCGCGCCAACTGCTTAACTCAAAATACAGTCAAGAAAGTAGCTCTCAAGCCGAGAAACGGGACCGACCATATGCACTAATGTGAAATTACATACAATTTTCAAATTTCTTGTACTTGCTAACTTTGCGACCTCGGGCAGCTATGTTACCATGGAGGAACCACACAAGATTTGACTTTATAGGCTAGAACTGAAGTTGCGCCAACTGCTTAACTCAAAATACAGTCAAGAAAGTAGCTCTGAAGCCGAGAAACGGGATCGACCATAAGCACTACCGTGAAATTACGTACAATTTTCAAATTTCTTGTACTTGCTAACTTTGCGACCTCGGGCAGCTATGTTACCATGGAGGAACCACACAAGATTTGACTTTATAGGCTAGAGCTGAAGTCGCGCCAACTGCTTAACTCAAAATACAGTCAAGAAAGTAGCTCTCAAGCCGAGAAACGGGACCGACCATAAGCACTAATGTGAAATTACATACAATTTTCAAATTTCTTGTACTTGCTAACTTTGCGACCTCGGGCAGCTATGTTACCATGGAGGAACCACACAAGATTTGACTTTATAGGCTAGAACTGAAGTTGCGCCAACTGCTTAACTCAAAATACAGTCAAGAAAGTAGCTCTGAAGCCGAGAAACGGGATCGACCCTAAGCACTAATGTGAAATTACATACAATTTTCAAATTTCTTGTACTTGCTAACTTTGCGACCTCGGGCAGCTATGTTACCATGGAGGAACCACTCAAGATTTGACTTTATAGGCTAGAACTGAAGTCGCGCCAACTGCTTAACTCAAAATACAGTCAAGAAAGTAGCTCTCAAGCCGAGGAACGGGATCGACCATAAGCACTACCGTGAAATTACGTACAATTTTCAAATTTCTTGTACTTGCTAACTTTGCGACCTCGGGCAGCTATGTTACCATGGAGGAACCACACAAGATTTGACTTTATAGGCTAGAACTGAAGTCGCGCCAACTGCTTAACTCAAAATACAGTCAAGAAAGTAGCTCTCAAGCCGAGAAACGGGATCGACCATAAGCACTAATGTGAAATTACATACAATTTTCAAATTTCTTGTACTTGCTAACTTTGCGACAGCTATGTTACCATGGAGGAACCACACAAGATTTGGCTTTATAGGCTAGAACTGAAGTCGCGCCAACTGCTTAACTCAAAATACAGTCAAGAAAGTAGCTCTCAAGCCGAGAAACGGGATCGACCATAAGCACTACCGTGAAATTACGTACAATTTTCAAATTTCTTGTACTTGCTAACTTTACGACCTCGGGCAGCTATGTTACCATGGAGGAACCACACAAGATTTGACTTTATAGGCTAGAACTGAAGTCGCGCCAACTGCTTAACTCAAAATACAGTCAAGAAAGTAGCTCTCAAGCCGAAAAACGGGATCGACCATAAGCACTACCGTGAAATTACGTACAATTTTCAAATTTCTTGTACTTGCTAACTTTGCGACATTAAATGAACAATTTGGAATATAAAAAAAGATCCAGATTTCCGAAACAAAAATTAAGTCAGGTAAATGATCTAAAGATGAGAGATGAGTGAAAAATGTGTCAAAATTCTTTCGCATACTGCGAATGTTCTGATGGATAACTGAGAAACCAGAAGATTGTTAATTTTTTTAATGATCTATACAATAACAATTGAAATGATCGGATTGAAAAGAAAAGTTTACATCAATGTTATTAGAGCTAGAAGAAGATATACAAAGAGAGTTATCTAAAATAGTTGGATTCGACATATCTAACAAATATAAGTTATTTTACACTTCCTCAATCTTATGCAAATCTTCAAATGAATATATTTTTATTGCGTTATCACCTTCCTTAACCCGAATGAGAATAGTCGAATTTCGTACCCATACAAATTTACATTTATTCAGGCGTTTAAGTCCAATTGCTTTATTTAAAAGGGAACGGTTATACCTTGTGAGACAATCATTCATGTAAATCTTGTTGTAGGTGTCCGATTTTTTGCCATTTGCACTGTCGCACTTATTGGAGAACTGCCTACTGTGCAATCGCATTTTCTTCATTGCATCGATTTTCTTGTCCAGTGACGAAAACTTGACGCACACAATGGTGCTCTCTTCGTTGTTCCCCGTCTTACAATTAGCTCTCTTCACCATACATGAGACAATTGCTGCTGAAGCGGACCGCGCATCAATAGTCTCAAATAGCTCATTGCACTTTGTCACAACAAGAGTCAACCTCAGGAAGACCAACAATATCCACAGCACACTGTTTCTCCTTCTGCTCTAAGAAATTTATCTTACTTTCTAATGACAACACTTGTTTGGTAAGAGAGTCATTACTTGCTTCCAGAAATTTGATTTTCTCAAGAGCATTGAAGTTTACATGCTTCAGTTCCAGTATTTCCGTTAGAAGCATTTGCATGGTCACCTCTTTGTCTCTTTGATTGGTCGTTGGTTGTGTAGCGCTGTCGTTGCTAATGCTGCTGACTGGGAGAGGGCAATTAGTTGGACTCTTCGCCGCTTGCAGGTGCTGGAGAGGTATAATTGGAGATTCCACAAGAATAGATTTTCTTCGCAGAGAAACGCATAGCGAGCATTTGAAAGGTTGATTGCTCTTTGCGTAGAAGTCAATCTCTTTTTTGGTGATTTTGGCACACTTAGCATGAGAAAATTCTTTGCATACCGCACACTGAATTTTTAGATCTACTCTATCAATTTTAATTAGGCATAAGTGACACTTCATAACTAATTGTTCTCTTAAAGTATTCCTTTTAGTGAAATAAGTTTTTATTTCACTATTACGCACTGGTAGAATGGTTTTAGGAGATATGTAAGTATATAAATAATAAGTATTAATTAGGAGAATAGATGATGTGCGTCTCCCCAACAACACGTACACTATTCGATTTACATTACTGCCTTTAGTTAATATATTGGTTTTTTTATATTCTGATAACATGAAATATATGTAATTTTGTTGTTCTTTTGCATTAATTTTATTTTATTGCATTATACATATTTCAATAAGTACTTTAACTTTTGCTTTATATAGTATAATATACAGGGTGCCCCACGAGCAGTGTGCCAAAAAGCTAGAGCGTGTAGCCCTGGCCAAGACAAGAAAAAAATCGTACGGGAGGGGGGGGTCTATTCCCCCCCGTTTAGCCGGGAGGGGCAATTTTCTAAAAAATTGACTTAATTTGGAAAAAAAATTATTAAAAATCAACAGTAACAGCCACAATGCCACGATATACTTTTTTGTAAAGCCAGAAACCTCTTCTTTGATCTTGTTTTTAAACGAAGCTGTTGAAAGGAATGGTTTTTGAGAAATTAATTTTCAAACTCAAAATTTTGAAAAAAAATTGGAAAAAAAAAATTTCGAACTACTTTTTTCCAAAATTGTATGTAATTAAGTACTATTTTTTTTTCCAAAATTCAATTCCCTTATTAGTTTTTAGTTAAAAACAGAAAACCGGATGCAAAAATGTCTTGTAGTTTTTGAGAAATTAAAAAAAAACCCGAACCATTTTTTTCTAAGAAAAACCTTTTTTTTTGGTTTTAACGCGGCTCGACTTGTAGGCAAATTAATGTATGAAAGATTGACCTCTTTTTTATTATTTTTAAAAAATTCGGAGTTTTATTATAATAAATTTTCAATATGATCCCCATTTTTTAGAAGGCAAAGATTATATCTTCTTCTAATGGCTGCACATTAGTCTATATTTGACAAATTTTCCTGCAATTTGACTCCAGCGACTTCAATCCGTTGTTCCAAAGATACTATTTCCACTTCGTAAACATAATTTTTCATGAATCCCCACACTTAAAAATCTAGAGGTGTTAAATCTGGTGATCTAGGTGACCATTTCGTGGGGCCCCTTCTTCCGATTCAACGGTCACTAAAATGATCATCCAGCCAGTGTCTAACCCGTAAGCTGTAGTGTGCTGATGCTCCATCTTGCTGGTAGATTAAATTATCTGCTATGGCCAAAGGAACGTTGTCCATCAAATCGGGCAAAAGGTCTCGTAGGAACTGCAGGTATGATTCTCCCTTAATAACGGCATTCAAAAACCGGGCCCCGATTACAGTTTGTCCAACAATACCAAGCCAAACATTACAGCTAAAGCGGTGTTGTGATTTATTTTGTTTTTTGTTGTGTGGATTGGTGCTACTCCAATGATGCAAATTGTGGAAGTTAGTAACCCCATCTCTGGTAAACTGTGCTTCGTCCGTCCAGAATATCCTTGCAAAATAGTTTCGTTCAGTTTCATCTCGAAGCAGTAATGATCGACAAAACCCTGCTCTCAAAAACTTGTCGTTTGAGGTGAGTCCCTGAACTGGCCTAAAATGGTACGGGTGTAAGTTTTCGGTATGAAGCACTCTCCATACTCTAGATTTGGGCACTCCAAGCATAATAGCCATCCTCCTTGTATTAAGGGAGGGATTGCGTCGGACCAAATTCAAAATTCGGGTAGAACCCATCGGCGGTGGGCGGACCCAGCCGAAATTCGCAGGTCAGTTTTCAGGCGTTATCAATGAAAAAAAAGAATTAATCCAGGGTTATTCCAATAGTGTATCACTTTATTGTATCCTCATAAAACTCCGAATTTTTTAAAAATAATAAAAAAGAGGTCAATCTTTCATACATTAATTTGCCTACAAGTCGAGCCGCGTTAAAACCAAAAAAAAAGGTTTTTCTTAGAAAAAAATGGTTCGGGTTTTTTTTTAATTTCTCAAAAACTACAAGACATTTTTCCATCCGGTTTTCTTTTTTTAACTAAAAACTAATGAGAGCATTGAATTTTTGAAAAAAAATTATTACTTAATTACATACAATTTTGAAAAAAAATAGTTCGAAATTTTTTTTTTTTAATTTTTTTTCAAAATTTTGAGTTTGAAAATTAATTTCTCAAAAACTACTCCTTAAAACAGCTTCATTTAAAATCAATATGAAAGAAGAGGTTTCTGACTTTACAAGAAGGTATATCGCGGCATTGTGGATGTAACTGTTGAGTTTTAATAATTATTTTTCCAAAATAAGTCAATTTTTTAGAAAATTGCCCCTCCCGGCTAAACGGGGGGAAATAGACCCCCCCCTCCCATACGATTTTTTTCTTGTCTTGACTAGACTTACACGCTGTAGCTTTTTGGCACACTGCTCGTGGGACACCCTGTATATCATATTATGTACATACCAAACCCAATTTTTCCCTGTTTGTTAAGTCCTAGTATTTTATGTACATACTTATGTAATTAAACAAAATCCATGTATTTTTTTTGTTGCGTTTCTTTGTTTTTCAATAACATGAAATAAATGTAATTTTATTTTAATTTACTACTTTACTTGTTATTTATTTACTTTTCCTATCTCATTTTCACTATTTAATTTGCGATGCCAAGAGCAGAAACCATATTCAAATCATTAGATCATAAATGCTACCAAATCACAGCTTGGCTTAACTGCTCCTAATCATAACTGCTTGTTGCGATCGCTGCTACCCTAAAAGAGCAGACAAGCCCACCACTAGTTCGCTATTATAATTATGTTCTAATTCTTATTCTTATAAGTAGTTCTTGGTCTTGTTATAAACGTTGTTGAATTAAGACTTAATTGGTTTTAATGTTCTCATAAATCATACTCGTAAGTGAAACCACATTTTTACTTAGGCGTAGTGCTGACGCAGGTGGCATGGGTGTCATTCAGTTAAATACAGAAGAGGTAATTGGATGAACTCAACCTAAGCGAAACAACTATTAGTTGTTGTTTGGTGTCACAACAACTGATTAGTATTGAGCTTGTAATATGGGCACCTACCACATTCTGACGGAACTTAGTAAAGTACTCCTTACACACCATTCACTTCTCAGGTCATCATATCTACAATAAAATAAATATTTTTTTATATTCACAGCTTTATCACCATTAATCAAAATTACCAAGGATCAATGGAAAACACATCACTCTGATGTGGTGAAGGACGAACTAAAGTAAAGGGAAGTAATACTCCATAATGCAGTTGTATGAATAAAATATCAGGACATTGGCTTTATGTGTGTCCATTTAAAATGCTCAATATCTCCTGTTCCTTACATCATCTCATCGTAAATGGGTTGTTGAGTACAATTCGCTGTGAATATTTAACTATTCCCGGGCAGGCACCTGTGATGAGTACTGTGCAACTCATTATAATAAAAACATTTTACAATACACATAAAACGCGTGCTTAAGCCAAGCCAAGTGGAAGAAAAGTGAAAGAAAGAAAAAAGGACTTAATATGCATTGTTTTGTAGGTTATTTAAGGCTACATGTTACTGGAAGTCGTTCAGAAAATGTTAAAATTAACTATTAAGCAGATCCAATGTTCTCCATTGCTGGTAATGGCTGCAATAACCTCTTCCATCCCGCCCGCAAACTATATCGAAATAATTCAGTTTTTCTTTTGTTTCTTGCTAAATATAGGCTAATTAGTTGATTTTGGTTAACAAAAAATAATTTTTTTATTTTTAACTATTAGTTTTAGATGGTACACATATGTGGACTACGGTTTGATATGTAGTAAAAACAATTTTTTTATTTTTAGCTTTGTAAACTTTTAAAATTCAATTGTTGACGCAGAATCTTAGAAAAAATACTTAATTAAATTTTAAAAAAACATAAACTAAACTATAAATACATTTCACGCTCAGTCTTCAACGAACAATAACGAAAAATGAAGGTACTAGAAAGAGGAAATGAATTATTTTTTCTTATGGTATGTCAAAAAACAATTATTGCCATTTGTGCAAAGGTACAACTTGCATTTTATGCAAATAGTACGTGTGCGAGAAGAACAACCAGGAGCCCGACACTTTGAAGCATTTTTTGCTTCTATGAATTGAGGAAAATGCTCAAGACAATCATAACGCTCTTCTACTGTAAGTGGTAGATTCACTTTTCTTCTTTTTGCAGACCCAGATGTTTCCGGTGATTTGCTTGATTCAGACTTCGGGCTGAATAGTATGTTCGACCGATTCCTTACGACCACTTCTTTGGCCTTGCTGGAAAATCCTATTAAAGCTTTTCCAATATAGACTTTGAACTCCAAAAGTGTCATTTTCTTTTCCGCGTTTACATTTTGCTGTCTTTTGTGCATTATCCAACAGTTAACAATAACCAGATCCACAAAATGGTTAAATGCTCTAATGGTCCATTTGTTAGTTCGGACATAGCAGCGATATAGTGAGATGTAGCGGTCGCAGAGATCAACGCCGCCCATGTATCGGTTGTACATATTAACAATGGAAGGTTGGGGTAATACAACCCTACATGCCTGTTCCTTGGACCACCGTTGACATATCACTTCGGGTTGAGCTCCAACATATGATGATAGAAGAAGCACTCCTTTGTTGTCCTTCCACTTAACAGCTGTTACACCGCCATCATCTCGAATCCATTCTTCCCACTCACCTCTTTTCATTTTTCTATCCTCCTTGAACTTTTTGATTACTGGTCCAATGCGGTTCTTCATGACAGTGCCGGTTTGATAAATATTCTTCTGTTTGAGTGCATCGACACACTTGACACTTGTAAAAAAACGATCTGTGTATACACAGCCTCTTTCTGTTATAACATTGGTCAAAAGCTTTACTATAGAGGCTCCCAATCCGAACTCCCTCATATCTGCTTCTCCAACAGAACCTTTTCCAGCGTAGATATGGAAATTCAAGACTAAACCATCGCTGGCTGCAAGAATAAAATTTTTCAAGCCCAATGGATTTGGCTTTGCGGGCATGTACTGACGAAAGCGGCATCGTCCAGAAAAAGGAATCATTTGCTCATCTACTGCTGTGTGGTATGGAATCGGCAAAGTCAAACACTTTTTAAGCACAGGATCAATAAATGGTCGGATCTTCCATAATCGGTCTGATTCCGTTTGATTTCCGCTTTTGCTTTCGGCAAATCGTAGAAAACTTCGAAGTTCACAAAAGCGATTCCTGCTCATGCACTCAGATATTTTCGACACCCGGAAGTCATTTGACCAGTACATTTGCAACTGCGGCAATCCTAGGCAACCCATCAAGATATGAATTCCAGTCAAATGTATAATTTCGTCCGTTGATGTGCCTAGGGGACGGTGATCACGTTTTTGAAAAGCAGAACAGTTTGTCACGTGCGCTGTTTCTTCCCAGAAAGGTATTCCAAGGTGCTGAAAGAATTTATCTAAAATGCCTTCGGGTGTGTTCTCGTCGGCTATTAATTGATCTTGATCAATATCTCGGAGCGGAAATCTAAGAGTAACAAGAACAAAACTAATAAAGAGCAACTAATTTTTTGTTCTTGTTTTACCCTTTCTTCAGCCATTTCATATTTCTCCGTCGTTCAGGATCATTTTCAAGCTCCTCAGCCGGTATTTGAATTGCTGAATTTTAAAGTGATGGCTCCAAAGTTTCTTCGATGTCGCTGATATCCTGACTTTGTACAGCATCATCTTCTGCATCTTCATCTTCAAATACTTCATTTAATATGCATTCAAAATAGTCATCATCATTATCAGAGAGGTCTGCATCACTGTCGTTCAAAAATTGTTCCACCTCTGCATCAGTGAGCTTTTTGGTAAGATCTACGAATTCAGATTGAAATTTGTGGGTAACAAATTGAAGTGTAGATATAAAGAATTGAGTGATATAATTGACATTTTTATATGTCGAAACATCCAAAATACACATACGTGGACTAAGCAAAATTAGGTGGTGGAAGCTTTTTTTTGTTCAAATACCCAAAGTACACGTATGTGTACCCACTGTTTGGATGAAAATAACTCTTAAAAACTGAAATTAACTTGATAAGTTTTGCAATTCACAGATTCAACAGTACATCCCCTTCACATTTTAATAAATTTTGAATAACAAGTCGAGTTACTAATTTTAGTTTTTAACTTACCAAGGTGAGAAGCCTTCCGACGCGACATCGTTGTAACCCACTTTTGAAAAAATGTGTCAAAATAATAAGAGACGATTTAAGGGTACGTGTTTTTAAGAGAAATCATATGTTCTCCTTTCACTCCAATAATAATACAATAAAAAAATTACTTCGAAACGTTTAAAAGAGAGCGAAAATCTGAGTCCACGTATGTGTACTTTTTCACCGAAGAGGATAAGCCAAGACAAGGAATTTTCACGAACCTGTCATCTACCTGACCTTTCTAAGCGACTTGGATTGGATGCTGATGGGACGTTTATTAGAACTGATGTGATTTTATTGCTCTAATCAAATTTTGATTTGCTTCTTAATAATACATATTTATATAGGGTTTTCCAAAAAGGACTTGACAACTTTTTTTTTAAATAAAACGCAAACCATTTGAGATATTTCAAAAACTTTATTATCGGCTTGAAGTACAATCAAAACGTTTATGAATGGAACTCAACTTCGTTCATATGGCCAATGCGAGCACGTTTGCAGTGGTCGATTCGTTGGACCCAATTTTCGACGACTCGGCCACACATTTCGGCTGAAACGGCCGCTATTTCGCGTTCAATGTTGGCTCTGAGCTCTTCCAACGTCGTCGGCTTGTTGGCATAAACCAATGAATTAACGTAGCCCCAAAGAAAATAGTCTAGACGCGTTAAATCGCACGAACGAGGCGGCCAATCGACTGGACCATTTCTTGAGATAACACGCTCATCAAACTTACTCAATAAATCGATTGTAACGTGTGCTGTGTGGCTTGTGGCACCATCCTGTTGAAACCACATGTCGTCCAAGTCCATATCTTCCAATTCGGGTTAAAAATAATCGGTAATCATGGCGCGATAACGCTGGCCATTCACATTTACGTGACGATCGTTATCGTCGACGAAAAAATATGGCCCAATAACGCCGCCGGCATGCAAACCGCACCAAACAGTTATTTTTTGTGGATGAAGTGGTGATTCATGAAGCACATGTGGATTTTCACCCGACCAATAACGCACATTTTACTTATCGAGCCAAAAATTAGCTTCGTCACTGAAGATTGATTTTGCGATAAAATTTATCATCTTGGCGCGTCTTCTCCAGAGCCCAATCGGAGAACGTACGTCGCTTCAAATGGTCCATCGGCTTCAATTCTTAAGTCAGCTTGATCTCGTATGGGTGTAAACCAAGATCCTTACGCAAAATACGCCATAATGTGGTCTGAGCGATGCCCAATTCTTGAGAACGATTTTGGATCGTTTGTTACGGACGCTTGCGATATTTTCGACACTTCGACCAACCCGTTGTCTCACTGACACGGCAACATCACACAACGAATATGTAGACTCAAATGTTTGCACTAAGCTTGTTATTGCCTGTCTACTAGGGCGAGAATTACGACCGAAAATTGGAGTCAACGCTCTTAAAGTTGCGGTCACCGACTCCGAATTTCGGTAGAAAATTTTTATAATTTGCAGACGTTGCTCGTTCGTGTACTTTACCACGATGAAAATGTTGAGTCTACTGAATAATTGACAATAACAGTTCGATGATTAGTGAAAGGGTGCGTTCACAAATTAAATTTAAAGCTGTCAAGTCCCCATTGGAAAACCCTTTATAATTACGTATCGTAAATTTGATTAATGGTAATCCCAGTTTAACAAACTGATTGTGGCCATGCCTCTCACTATGATATCATTGCGTGTTCACAGTCATACGTCAACTCTCGTTCTGGACTCATATCTCAATCCTACATACGAGTATGTACATAGGTATATGTTATGATCATATCCTATTAGGAGGGAGGAATGGATTCTGCTTGTCATAAGTCTTTGACTAAATTTTTCTATAAGTACTATAAAAAAATATTACATTATCGAAATCGTTAGATATAAAAGTATCGTTTTCTGTGCTTACCGTTAAATAACGCGGTTCCAAAGTTTATTTTAAAAAAAGTAATATCTATTTGAACTTGTTATATCTTTCTACTTTTCAATTTTTGCAGATGATTACCTCAAGTTCAGGAAAGGGGATGGTAATAGGTCGGTGATACTTAAATCTGGCGAGTAAGGCTGATGAGGCATAACTTCATATCCCAATTGAAGCAAATCCAGGATTGTTTTATAAATATTAATATATTTTATATTATTATTAAGTATTGTATTTAAAGTTGTGATTTGGATGCAAAAGACTAGATTACGCGAACATTTGTATCTAGACACCAGTGTCGACACTTAGAGTAAGTGCAGCAAATATGGCCCACCCTTCACATTATTTGAAATAAAACCATAAAATTAAGTCATTCATTTATTTGTTTTTTTAAACAGTCTTAAAAATCATTTCTCTTTCAGTCTGTAGTAACATACATAACAAGAAGATGTAACAAAAAAATTGAAGGAACTTCATATTACTGTTTGTAAAAAAATGCGGCTAATATGGCCTTCCTTGTGTTAAATATGGCCCATTTGGTGGCCCATTTTGAAGACAAAGGTTTTTGAGAAAACTAGCTACAGCAAAATTCACAAACTAAATACTGTTGCTCGTTGCCAGAACAGGCCTCATTCTACATACAATGCATTGTACCCAAGCTTCGCCTTCCTTATCACCGGAAAACAGGTTAGTGCAATATATGCATCTAGCATCCGGCTGATTACTTCTATCAGGACTTGTATCTAAATCGGAATCGTCGTCTGGAATGAAGCCGTCCTCACTTTCTGATGATGATTTTGCGATAGCTTTTCTTTTTCCTTGCCACGCTCTGTCCACTATTGTCACCACCTGAAATTGAAAATACGAGTAGAGCAGAAATGTGTAAGCATTATTGGATGAAAGGCTAAATATATAAGATATGTATATGTATGTTTCTACCTTTTTTCTTAAATCCCCATGATTGTTCTTCTTTAACTCTTTTTCATCTCTTTTTTGAATAGATTCTTCTAGAGTTAGCTTGTAGGGAGATTTTCCCCATTTTCTTCCACGAGTTGAGGATTCTTTTCATTCGAACGGGAATGGGAGAAATTGCATGCGAAGTTACAAAATTTTCTGATTCCGAAATACATTTTATTCCAGTAGAAGTCGAAGCTTGTGGAAGCTCAATCGACTCATCTTGCTCAAACTGCGTCATCTCTCCATTGTTTTCAAGTCCATCAGCAGAAGTAGGATTTTCCACATTGGATAAAGTTACTTCATCTTCCTCTGCTGCCAGAAAATCGTGTTCTTGGATGATATTGCTATCAAAAGGAAATATCCCTGTGGACGAAAAACCTTTGAGAGCGATTTCTGCAGTTTGAGCTTTTAAAAAGGCTCGACCAAATAGCTCAATTATATCATAGTGTGTTAAAGCTTTTAAGTTGTTTATGGTCCAGCGTCTAATTTCTATATTTTAATTTATACATATTGTATGTTTTGAGGGGTCCCATGAAAGACTTATCTAAGAGTTTGATTTTGTGACTTTGCCGAGATGGAATGGACATTATTTGTTCGGGCCAAGTTTATAAGCTCTATATTCGTGGTGTGGCTTGGGTGCTCATCCATAATAAGTAATACAGGTGATGTTGGTTTGATTGTTGCCAAAAAGTGTTTGTACGACTTTGTAAATAATCCTGATGGGTGATTAGCATATATTGAACCAGGAGTGGATTGTCTCTCTTTCGTAGAAAAATGAACATAGGAGGCACAAATGACCCTCCTGCACTCATGCACAAAATTGCTGTAATTAGTGATCCCCTTTCAGCACATGTTCCAGATTTGATTGCAGATTGCTCCCACCTGTTTTTTATCTTTCAAAGCTAATACCTTTAGCATTTTGGTTAGAACAACTGAAGTTCCCGTCTCATCCACATTATAAATGTTGTCTAATAGATGGTCGAAAAAAATTGCTACGTTTTCTTTTGCAAATCCAGAAGCACAAGCTAACGACGTTCTAGTCGGCTGACGGAACGACAGCGATGGATGACGTTTTAGAAAGAAACGTAGACAGCCCCTGCCTGCAACTTCCTTTATAATTGAAAATGGATTTGGAATTTGGTTTTTTATAGCAAGTTGGAATGCTAATGATCTTATGTCATTCCCGGTTAGACCTAATAGTTTGCCTTCCATTTGCAGACAATAGTCTGCAAGAGACTGCTCGAGTTCTGGAGGAAAAATGGTTTTCCTGCTTATTTTGGCACTTACCACTTCTTCCAAAGGCTTATCCTTTTTTGCTACTAAACGCCTCAATGTGTTTTTGCTGCCCATCTTTTTTTGATTTACGGCAGTGATTGCTTTCATCATAGCCCACATCTGTCGTTGTTTTGTGCTTGAAGCTTGTCAGAACTGGAAGTCATTTCTCCTTCAAAATAAAATCAAAACAAAGTGTAAAATTGTTAAATATGGCCATATTGCAAACATTGTATTTTTTTCACCAATTGTAAATTTATATATTAACATTAAATTTTGTTAAAACTTTGGATCATTAAAAATAAGAAAATATTCAACACTATTTAACCTTAGAAAGACATTATCAAATTTACAAAGATTTACTGTGAAAACACCTAATAATCCCCAAAAAATTATTACAAAAACAAGAAAAAAACGTCACACTGAATATTTTGCACAACCGTCGCGCCAGGCCAACCGCGACAGAATAACCCAAAACCGGTTTCAACTGCGTGCGCTTGTGTGTTGAGGAAATACTATTGTGGGCCATATTACTCACGTCTCTGTCTACCAGCTCCTACCCTCACCTCCCCGCGGTGGCTTTCCGATACCTAGTACCTTAGCTGTAGATTGGTTCTTTAATCCCCTTTGTATGGTTGTTGAGGGTAGCAAACGAGAGAGAGGTAGGAAGGCCGTGAGCTGCTACCAAGGCTCGGCTCCTCTAATATGACGGCGGCGTGGGGAACTCCCTAGGTGGAATCAACGATAACGTCCCCAATTAGAGTTAGCACAGTTACTTGGTAAGCACCTTAATCGGGCTACTACAATTTATTTGCAGCTCAGGTCGATTGGGAGGGGCGCATGCCGGCCCTTGTTCTTGGGGAAAGAGGAACCTGGCCCTCCAGATTGGGGTTTTGCTTATCCCCAATATATCAGCTACGATACAAAAATATTACTAGGAAATTATAATCTGAAATTGGGCAAAGAGGACATATTTGAGTCGATCAGGAGAATTATAGCTTACACAACACCATGTCCGAAAACAGACACCGGCTACTTGGCTTCCTGGAGGGCAATCTCCTTTTAACTAGCACACGATTCCCGCCTCTCAGCATACAGGTTCAGTGTCTGACCAAAGACAGTCCTAACGTCATGGAAATTTGACTGTGAAATTATAGCGCAATAGGATGGCAGGTGTCATTGCGTCAGAAGGCATGTCCATGAGACAGGGGTAGTAGGATGTATCTCGCACAAATGCATTGTCACTCCAATGCGAGTTTTACCAAAAACCATTTCTCTTGAGGCGAGACATGGCTTTCAGTGCGTACCCTCTGATATATGTATATGCCAAGGAATGGCAGATTCGTCATAGCATCTAGAACAGCTGTCGGTGTGTTTGGGAAAGCCCCCGTGCAGCTGAGACAAACCGCTCTTTGGAGTTTGGTGAAAAAAGCCACCACGTGTTTGCATGTTAGCCTGTTCCACCAGACAACCGACGCATATGAAATTATCATTGCCTTGTAGATCGAGAAGATTTTTCGGCGATAAGCCCCATGTTTTGCCAAAAGCACCTTTGCATTGCTAAAAAGCTGACAGCGCTTTGGTGATTTTTGATTCAACATGCTTTGACCAGAGAAGCTTGCTATCCAAGATGACTCCCAGGTACTTAGCTTTCTTGGATATTGGGATGGGAATGCCTTTAAGCAATACACATAGCTGAGTAATGCCAGTATCTTTACTCCTTCTCGTGAAGAGAACACCACGGTCTCAAGAAGATTAAGCCGTCAGCGTTTGCAGAATAACAGAGTGTAACCAATCAGTACCTGGCGACTTGAAGCCACCGAAAAATGCAATGCACAGCAAATTCAATGGTCGAGCTCCGCCGAGTTGTTTTCATCGCTTTCGTCGCAGTTACCAACGAAGGAGTGTGAAGAGTTTCCGTGAAAGTACCATCAGACTTCCTCAGTACATCCAGCTTTGTCGATTTTTCTCGCTTGAGAACATTAACCAACTTGCTGGTTGCGCTCAGGGATTTGATTTCTTCGTAGAAGGACTTACAGGAATCATTCTTCGATTTACGAATAAGCTTCTTATATTCCTTTTGCTTCGACCGATACTTATTCCAGTCATCTTCCGAGTTCGATTTAAGCGATCTATTCAGGAGACTTCTGGCTTCCCAGCAAAGATATTGGAGATCATTGACATCAAAATGAATTAAAATTCTACCAAGACCGAAGTAGGGAGGTGAATCGTACACAGATTTCAGGGCCTCGACAGAGCCGTTGTCCAATCCCACAACCAGAGTGAAGCCCTCTTTTTTCAGATAGCCCTTTACTCTCTTTGTAGGAATAGACAACCCAGGCCCTTGTGTCAAGTCCCGGGTTCTGCGCAAGCAATAGCGTTAGCAAATCCACGTTTCCCCGGAATCAGAAACAGGTACGACGAAGGTACCATTCATCAGAGCAGGCCTCTCAGCCTCAATAGAGAAGTCTGTTGCTGAAGTTAGCTCCAGTATACGATCCTCGCAGTGTTAACAATTTGCACTGGGTATTCTGCTGTCACTGCTAGCTTTCCCTATGCTGACCTTTCAGAGGAGATGGCTGCCTCTTTGTAGCAGAGGGGCTTGTCGCGACTCTTTGCGGAGGAAAGCGTTTTGAGCCCGGGTCCAAGGAGCAATCTTTGGTTCTCTACGTCTTCAGGTTTTTGATTTGATCTTTGTTGATCGCCGCATCTGCCCTCGGATTCCGATTACCCGCCGCCACGTCGGAGGAGGGGACATCATGTTCTCTCGTCCCAGCAAGGTTGTCTCCGGCGGCCGTCTTCCGTTTACGAGCGTTCTTGCCTTTTTCGGTTTGTTCCCCTACTCCCTTCGAGCTCCGCTCTGGGACAGCCCTGCCAGTTTGATGGTTGTTGGGATACGAAACGGCGTTGCCTTTTGCGATCAGGGACTGTCTGTCAGCTTCAACGCCTTTTTTGGCGGGAGTGCCGGCCAAAGCAAGACCCTAAACAACTCCAGCTCCGTCCGCTTGGGTGCCTGGCATGCTCTTATTGGGGAGTTGATTGTCACCAATAAGAGGAGAAATGTTAGACGCGCATGCAGAAGGTGGCATGCTTGCGCCTCCCGCAGCAGCCTTCACTAGCTGCCGACGCTTTCTGCGCTGCGCGCCAACAAAAATTGCGTGAGCCGCAGATGAAAGGCTCGGATGGGCTTCGGTAGGGGATACCTCCGCCGTTCTAATCCTCTTAACTGCTGTTCCCAGAGGTTTGCCTTCATCCTTCGTGCCTTCGGCTGTGTCACCCTTTTTGCATGATTTTTGGGTGCGCTTGTTTCTCCTTCTCTTTTGGCACTTAGCAGTGCAATCAGCGGTACGGCCCAATTCTGGGGCTCGTTCAAACTTAGCGGTTTCCCGTGCCGCGGGATCATCGTTGTCGCCTATATTTTTTGCACCACTCAAGTTAAGTCCATCCAGGTTGTCGGTCATTGAGCCGCAGAAATCGGTGACGTTCCGGGCTGTCGGATAGTTAGGAATGAGTAGTGGCGTCTCCGGAATGCTTGCCCCGATGGCGATCAAAGATATCGCTGGGGCGGCTGGAGATGAGTTGGTAGGGCGCATGCACCAGCTCATCTGGTCAGTCCATAAGAAAGGAGATCCCTATAACTGCGCCAATTATACAATAGAGGAATAAATTTCGCTCACATCGCATATAAAATCTTCTGTCATACTGTGTTGTTGTGCGTAAGATACCGTGCTTTCCCTTTTATTGGGAGAAGAGTATCTAACGGAGCGAGTAAAAATTCGGTTTTATGGTACTTATTACGTTTTTATTGAATAACACTTTTACACTGCCGTATTTTGTACTGCTCCTCCTTCCTTTCAATCCATTCTTTTATACAATTTGTCGCAGGAATATTATCCCCTCTATCACGTACATGCATTGCGAAATTCCCATAACCATCGATCAGCTATTTTGAATATTTAGTCCAATGCATTGTGCAATCGGTCAAAGGCACAAGCGCACAATGCATTGGGCAACCGGTCAAAGGCACAAGCGCATCATCAGCATTGTACCTATTCGACTGACTCGGTTTGTTTACATTTGGTTTTCACCGTTTGTTTACATCGCATTTGTTTTGCTTTTAAGTGCACGTGATTTAGGGTGTCACTGCTAAGCAAAGCGATGAGTAATGTAGGTCAAGCTCGATCCAAGTGGTGAGGCACTGAGCGTAATGCTGAGCATAGACATTTGGCTTGATCGTGGTTATGGAATGGCTAATCGTGGTGTTGGTACGTGATATAATAGGTGCATGTAGTGTTTTTTTTTTTTTTTTTTGTAATTCATTTTTAATTCAGTATTATCTTATATCTATCTTAGCCTAGTCAAAAATGTTTAAAACTAGCTTAACTATCTTAACAAATCTAACTATCTTACTGGCCCTATACGGACACTCTAAAACAAACAGAACAATTGAAACATATGTCTTTCGACGACTACATAAATTCTATTAACATTATAATATCTAACTTAAGCTAAGAAAAATGGTTTTTATTAAAAAACTTAGCATATGATCATTTTTATATATTTTATATAAAACTTAAGCCTATCTAAAACTAATTAAATCTAACTAAACCTATCTTATGCTAACTTAACTAAAATATGTACATTATATATATTTTATATATGTATATATCTTTTTTTTTTTTTGTCTAATTTTACCTTATGCTAGGCATAGCCCTAAGCTATGCGAGCCAGCCCCTGGTATTGTTGGCTGGCTGGTGTACCCTATTACTCAGTCGCCGACGGTGTCCCCTCCAGCCACCAAAAACGTTGGTGCTGCCGGACGACGTCTCGCCGATCGTGACTCGATACCGCCATACTAAACCGCAGTCGCTCTGGCTCGCGGAGCACAACCTCGCGCCCATAGAGCAGTCGCCGTTCCACAGCGTTACGGGCCACGTGGAAAATTACGGGCACCGCATCTCTATCCTGGATCAGCCCGTCCATGTCGAATTGGAGGAACGCTTCGGGGGGAACAAAGCCTTTAAGACGCGCAAACTCGAAATAGCGCTCGTTGGGGTAGAACGCCCCAGAGATCAGGTTGTTGGTCGAGGTCATGGCCCTCGCCATGTGCCTTCGAATTAACTTAATCAAAAAGTTATCTATTCGAATAATTTTGGCCCTGTTATATAGGACCTCATTGGAGTAGAATTTTATGTACTGAGATTCTGGTGTTCTGTGCAATCCAAGGCAGGACCTCAGACACTGCCTCTCAAACACCCGAATCCTTTCCATCAAGCCAGCACTCACATTAAACCACACGGGGCATCCGTAGGCGATCATGGGCCTGACTAAGGCCATGTAGCAGATTACCTTTACCCTGCGGTCAAGATGGCTGCTGTGAAACAACCATTTTGCCAGAGCAAAAGCGACTCGAGCCCTGGCCAGAGCAGCATCCACATGTTTGTTAAAATATAGATACTGGTCCAGCCAGATCCCGAGGTACCTGACCACACTTCGATTCGCCAGTGGACGCCCGTGTGGTCCAATGATTGAGAACTGGCGCCAGTTCTTTCTAGTGTCCCTAGAGGCCCTAGACAACGCTGTTCTGAACAGAATGGTTTCCGATTTCTGAAAGTTGATTTTCAACTTCCAGTTATCGCAAAACCCTTGAATTTTTTCAAAGTCACACTGCAAGAGCATCTTAATGACCTCGACTTTCGGACCAGATCTGTACGCAACCAGATCGTCTGCGTACGCTATTGAGTGGTGGAGCGAACCTAGCAGATCACTGAGGTAAATATTGAACAGGATCGGCGAGTTCACCGTGCCTTGTTGTAGTCCATTTTTAATGTCAAATATTTGGGTAGAAGTCACGTTGGCAATTTTCACAACGAACTTTCTACCTGTTAACATATTCAAAATCATATATAGCAGTGGTTTACTTATGCCCAGCCGGTTGAGCTTGTAGTAGAGCCCTTCCAACCATACGGTATCGAAGGCCTTTTCCAAGTCAATCAGGCAGGCACCCGTGCATTGGTTCTTGCATTTGTTCCATTGGATATCCGATACGAGTTTCGACGCAGCATGAATAGTGTCATGCCCCGCTTTGAAACCGAATTGGTTATCCGGGATGATATTGTTGTCCTCAACCCATTGAGTCAGGGCTCTATTGATCACCTTCTCGAAGACCTTGCTGATGCACGGCAGAAGACTTATCGACCGAAGATTCGCCGGGTTCGAGGTATCTTTACCTCTTTTAGGGATAGGTTGCACTACCGCTGTCTTCCAATGCGTCGGATAATAGGCATTATTCAGGGTGCATGTAGTGTATTCACTACAGTGTGAACGTCTGAAACCCTTTGTGGATAATCTGATAGTTCTTATCTTTGTGGTTCAAGGCCAGGAAAATCCACGGAGAAAACTGAAGAATTACAAATCGACAGACACCGTCTCTTTGTCGATGTGAAAGCCGCATATGACAATGTGCATAGGGAAGAGTTATACCGCGCCATGCCTAATTTTAATATCCCTGCCAAATTCGTCAGATTGCGCAGGATGACAATGGGGAATTTTCTCTGCTCAGTTAAGGTCGGTAGCGAACTAACTGAGACCTTTGGTGTTATAAAATGATTTAGACAAAGTGACGCTCTGTCATGTAACTTTTTCAACATCGTGTTTGAAAAAATCGTACAAGACTCACTAGCCAACACAAGAGGTGCGATCTATTTCAAGTCTGCGCAATTGCTTACGTACGCGGATGATATTGTCGTTATTGGACGAACACAGTGAGATGTCAATGAAGCTCTCAAATGCCTTGAAGCAGGAGCGGTTAAACTGAGTCCTTCGGTAAATGAGGAAAGACGGAGTACATTCTGTCACCCAAAAAAGACACCGACGTCTTGGCAGCTACAAATTCGAAGTGATCAAGGATTTCAACTACCTTGGCTCACTAGTGACCAGCTACAATAATATTAGCGTTGAGATTAAACGCAGAATAACGCAGAATAAAACAAAAAAAAAATGTAAGCCTGCTCACTCTGCCGTATTTCCGTGAGCTTACCTTCTCTTCATCAAGTTCACCGAGTTCCTCCTCGGCGGCCGAACTTGAAAGGGTGACAAGGTCTTATTCTCCTCATTTGTAACTTTCCGTAACCCCGGGGAGGTGGGCAACTTCCACCAGGATTCTGGCTTTTTGCAGTTGTTGTTGCTGGACTTTCGCCTTTGTCGATGTTGATTTCGGCCCTTCAGGCCGTTAAGTGACGCTTAACTAGATTAGGCCTCGGGTCAATCCTCTTGAATATTTACTGTTTTTATTATGAAGCACTGAGTTAACACACAACTGTTCAACACCGGGTTCTGTAATAAATTGATGAATGTGTTGGTTCGTATGGCACACTCACAGAGCATATACCCAGTAATTAAAAAAATCAAATTCACGGTTATATTGTAGTTAGACACAGAGGGTCCAGTAGGACGCATTAAATATTAAGATATGTTGACTGATCCCGTGTGAATTAAAAAATATCACCGAAGTGCCAAGTGTGTTTTTTTTGTCGTAAGCTGGATTTTAGCTAGTATTTATAACTTTTAACTAGATGCCCAGGAAGAATATTTCTGAGGCCACTGAGATAATGCTAGTACAAAAACACATAGCACATGACCCCCGGTGGTACATGTGGCCTGCTGAAAAAAAACTCCATGACCCACCGGTCACTCAATGGGGTAAGTTGGATTTAAACATTTTCGTCTAGTAAATGAGAATAGAACAAGAATAAATAGAGTAAGAAGAAGAAGAATAAAGAACAGAACAAAAACCAGAATATATTGCAGTATATCTATTAGCTTAAAATTCACCCAAGAAAAATTTACCCTATACCCAAGGTCTCTTTAAAAAATAAAAGCACAGCGGCATTCTGATTTGAACTCGAAATGAATTGTAGTTCGCACATGTATGAAATATTATTGTCCAGCCATAAAACCCAAAACGTCCCATCGTGCGGTCACTTTACGATATCAAATTCCTCCTCCAATCATACCGTCGAGAATATGTATTCCTCAACACAACACGAGCTCATAAACCGGCCATACTCGTCCACATATCTGAAACACAATCTGACCCACCGGCTGGCCCCGAGGCGAAACGACACAATCACCGACACGCTTTCGAGATAAGCCAACTTTAGCCAATCTCATTTTTATGGGATCGCTAGCTGTCGGGGCTGCTGGATATATGAGTAAGGAGATATGATTATAATATGGATGCATATAAATTGGTAAACCTAAAAAAGAAGTGTGTTTTTTGGGGCGGCATCCAATGGCGTTATTTGAACATGATCTTTGAGAGAACCATAAAGAGATTTTGTTTCGACGCTCTAGGCACGGAAACTTATGAGAGATGTACAATACAATGGCTACAGCTTTGTAGTTGGCTGGCAAAAGGGAAGTTGAATGGGTGTAATTTTCTTCGTAACGGAACGGAATGGTTTATTGTCGGATGGATATTATGTAGAGTGTCCATGAAATAAGCCATAAAACTTTCGTTGATGTTGATGCGCAAACTATGCCTGCGGCTCAAATCAGTTTCACGGCAACTATTGTTTATCTCGGGGGCAGGTGGCTGTGCAACTTGCATAAATGAAATTGTCATGGAGATGGGGGCACACACTGATTTTTATTTAGTTCCCATGGGATGAATGCGTTCTTTGTGGTTGGAATACTGTGGGGTTTTTGAACTCCGAAATAACTGCAGAGCAGCAGTAGAAAGCAATTTAAAAATACTTTTCAAGCAAATTAAGTTGCAGCAATAAGCCAAATGTCATCAAAACATTATTTCCCAAACAGGGACACTGGAGCTTCGTATGAACACATTTGGGAATCACTATGATGATGATGTTGGGAAATTGGACGCGAATAGTGAACTTTGCCTAACGACTGATGATTTTATAGCTGAGAAATAATTGCCGATACCCCGCTGCATGCGAGTGGAGGGGCTAACACCCTGTTCGTTTCGACAGGGTGGATCTAGGATCTCTATAGAAGGTAATTGAAGAGAAAATAACCCGGGAACCGACGGTATATACATAGACTTCCCACCAATGGCTGTAGAGATGTGCTCTATCGTGTTCGACAATGCACTGAATTATCCAGTACATTGAAAGACAGTGGCGGTGTAACCAATCCCCAAGAAGTGTAAGAATACATACTACCCGGCAAATGTCCGATTGATAAATCGAGCCTGGCAAGCCTGGGCGTCCTTCAAAAAGTCTCACCAACTGGCACGATCTTTCGCCAAGAGTCTGCAGCGCCTCAGGGTTGGATTCAAAGACTTTTCGGGCCGGAGCTGTGGTTGCCATGCGCTCTATATGGCCTAGCCATCTTAGGCGTTGGATCCGTAGACGCCGTGCTACGCTCATGTCGCTGTACAGCCCATACAATTCACTATTCAGTCTTCTCCTCCATTCCCCATTTACACAGACCGGCCCGAAGATCGAGCGCAGAATTTTTCTCTCAAAACGACCTAGGGCCTCCTCATCCGCTTTCGATAAGGTTCATGCCTCTGCGCTATAAAGCGGGACTGGGATGACAACGGTCTTGTATATGGTCACCTTGGTTTTCCGAGAGAGAGCTCGGCACTAATGTCATTGCTGCATGTCACTGCGGAGCCAGGGTAGGCGAAGTCCTTGACAACCTCGAAATTATGCCTGACAATATGTGCGCACTTGCCAAGACGCTGGTGGTTCATGTCCTTTTTCGGCGACAGCATATATTTCGTCTTACTCTCATTTACCGCTAGTCCCTTAGTCCCGCTAGTCTTAGTCGTTTCCGTCTCAATGCTCGTAAATACACGATAGCGTGTCGCCCTGCTTAAAACCTTTTTTGACATTAAAGGACTTTGTTAGGTCGATTCCGACCCTGATGGAGCAGCGAGAATTCTCCAATGTAATCCTGCACAACCTGAAGTTTGGCAGGGATGTCAAAACTAGACATGGTGCTGTATAGCTCGTCTCTATGCACGACAAATATATGGTGTGTGTCGATCTGGAAATCGTTGGTTTTTCCAGGATCTGCCGTAGTGTGAATAAGCGATGTTCAAGAGACTCATACCTCTGTAATTCGCGCAGACAATGAGGTCTCCTTTTTTGTAGATCGGGCAAACGATACTAAGATTCAATTCATCGAGCATTCATTCCTCTGACCATATCTTGCAGACGACTGGGTGTACACTCCCAACCAGGTCATCTCCAACTGCTTTAAAGAGCTCGGCAGGTAGACCGTCTGCTCCAGCAGCTTTATTTAGCTTAAGCTTAGAAAAGAGCATTCCTAACTTCATCCCGACTAGGGGGATGGAATTTTCTTCTATCAACGTCCGCTGTGAATGGGTCATCCTGCCTGACAGTGGAATCTATTTCGTCATCGCCGTTATTATACAGTTATACAGTATTATACAGTTCGCAGAAGTATTCTCTCCAAATTCTTAGTACCGACTGCGAATCTATTACTAGGTTTCCATTTTTGTCCCGTTCTGGTTTTATAGCCTTGGCAAACTTGTTTTATTCGTCGATAAAACCTCCGAAAGTCATTCCTGCGATAGCATCTCGCAATCTCTTCGATCGCGAGCTTCTCATGCTCTCTTATTTTTTTCTAAAAAGGTTATGCTCCTCCCTCCTCTTCTGCTCATACAGCTCACGAGTAGCTCTCGTCCTTTTGTTCAGCGCCGCTTGATAGGCTTGCTGCCTAGCTGAATGTGCCCTCCTACACTCGTCATCAAACCATGAGTTCCTTGTTGGTGACGTTTTGAAACGTAGTACCTCAGAGGCAGCACTCTCTACGGCTTGTTGACAGCGGGTCCATTGGTCTTGTACGGACTGAGCAGGTGGTGGAGGGTTTTCCGAAAGCCTGAGGGAGACACGATCGGCATATGCTCCGGCGGTCTCATGCGATTGCAGCATTCCAACGTTATATGTCGCAGGCCTTACTCGATTTTTCTGAACCAGGCATATTGGCACTCGCAGCCGGAATGCTACAAGATAGTGATCCGAATCGATATTGATTCCTCGGAAAGTTCGTACATCCAGAATATCGGATGCGTGCCTGCCATCAATCGCAATGTTGTCAATCTGGTTGACGGTTGATTGATCCGGAGATCGTCAGGTCCCCTTGTGGATGTTGAGATACGGGAAACACGTGCTAGCAACTAGGAGATTTCGCCCCGCTGCGAATCCATTTTCGAATGTTCGTTGTGTAGCTGTGCTTGCCAATGACCCTATCAAAAGCAACTTCTTTGCCCAGTTTCGTGTTAAAACTCCTAGCACGTTTTTAACATCGTAGTCGGGACATTGGGCATATGCTCCATCTAGGAGATCGTAGAAGTGATCCTTTGTAGCGTCATCCTTGTCTTCGGTGGGGGCGCAAATTGATGCGGATTATTATGAGGCGCTCGCTTACAAACCGAAAGTTCAAGACTTTTTGCCTAAGTCTACCTCCAATAACGACACCGTCAGAATAAGCGTTGCTTTCTCTCCTTGTAGCAGTCGCCATAATAAATGTCGCAGCTTTTCATCCACTTTTTACCCGATCCATTCCATTACACTTCTTAGATTGCGGTTATATGTGCTTGATTGCAGTCTAGGACCTCCGCAAGTTGTTCAGCTGCACGTGGTCTGTTGAGGGACCTAACATACCACGTACAAAGCCGAATGTCATTTTTCGTTTAGTTTCCGATTTATTGCTTGGCTGAACCGTTCGTTTTTTTAAACCGAGGCTTTTTTCAGTTTTTTTGGCAAGATGGCTTTTTACAATTATGGCTTGCCGGGCAATAGCCAAACCGACATTTATCCTATTTTGTGGCGCCCATATGGCACCGCGGGGAGGTGAAAATAAGACTTACTAACAGAGCTGCTACTAACAGGATGCCTTTGTTAGTCGTTTACGCCTTCAGATGGTTAGAAGGTCTTTATTACAAGCTCCACTGCTATATATGATTTCTGACATTTTATTTGTAGAAAGTTCGAGCATTTGATATTCACAGTGGATTGCCTAAGCGACTGGAAGTTGAAAATTAATTTCCTGAAATCAGAATCTATTTTGTTCAGAACGCCTTTGTCTAGGGCCTCTCAGGACACTAGAAAAAATTGGTGCAGGTTCTTAATTTTTGGACCGGACGGGCGTCCACTGGCGAGACACAATGTAGTCAGATACCTTGGGATCATGCTGGATCAGTATCTATATTTTGACAAACATGGAGTTGCTGCTCTGGCAAGGACCCGGAACGCTTTCACTCTGACAAGATGTCTGTTACATAGCAGCCAGCTTGCTTCAAGAGTGATGATAATCTGCTAAACGGTCCATGATTACCTATGAATGTCTCATGTAGTTCAATGTGAGAGCCAGCTTAACGGAAAGGTATCGGACTTGTCTTGGATTGCATAGATCACTCGAATTTGTATACACGAAATTTTACCCTGACGAGGTTCTATACTATAGGGCTATCCATTTACGGGTGGACAATTCTCTGATAAAACTGATTCGAAGCCATGTTGTAAGAGCAATGATTCCAGTTAATAACCCGATCTCCGGGGCTTATTGCATTAATAATTCGTATCACGAAATGGCGCGCCTTAATGGCCTTATCCCCCCCCCCCCCCCCCCCAGAGGTATTCCTCTATTAAGATAAATGTGGGCTGATCCGGGATAGATTAACAGTGCCGCTAATCTTCCATGTGTTTCGCTGTTCTGTGGAACGACGACATCTCTACAAACACGATGCCGCACTCTGTGAGACGAAGTATCTCACATTCGGTAGAGGGGTATCACACCGAGATAGGACAGATGTTGTCGCACAGCATCAACGCTTTTGGTGGCTGTCGTCGATTGTTCGATAGTTCAGTGTCTTCAAGACAAATCCCGCCAACACTAATGGCTGGTTCTGTAACATGAGTTATGTTAGGTTAGGTGACTTCTTTCCGTAAAGAGCGGTTGGGAACAGTTATACCAAGATCGGTCCATTGTGCTACCACTTGAGTCGGCTTGGTCATCGATACTCTTGGAACCATTTTAGTGCTGAACCAAATTCGATATTTTGAAGATCTCCGTTTCGGATAGATTCGTTAGTTGGTTAGTGCTGCAATATGGAAATGAGAGATGCCGTGTCCTTGAAACATACCACTACGCGAGACAAACCCGGCCCAGTCAACGTGAAACCGCAAGCCTGCTAAAAATACGCAGGCAGCTTACAAGCGGCCCAATCGGAGTCCTATCAGAACACTGCGGTTTAGGAAAACATGACGCAAGATTAGAACTGCCATATAACTACTATTGCAGTAGTTGTCATGAGGAAGGGGAAGGATCTCCATCCCATCTCCTATGCAGCGCTTGATTCTCATTCAGAGATGTGCGGGAGTACCTGACCAATTTTTATCGTATTATTGGTGATCCGCTTGGCTATCTGTGCAAATGACGATGTCCATATTGTTCACCGATCTCACAGACAGCCAGTCGGCGGCCTCAGGGGTTGCCGTTAGTGCAGTTTGGATATACCACACTGGTTCGGTAGTCTAAAAGATTGGATGATTTTTAGGGTCGTTGCATAGACACCGGCACCCACACAATTGCTTGTCATGGATCCATCTGTATATATTTCCAGTGCAGTGCCTTTGCTTGGAAATTCATTCCCCTCCCATTGTTGTCGGTTGGGAATTGTTGTTTTATAAAGAATCTTGAAATCTAGGATCGGGATTAAGTAGTCCGTGACTTCACTTAGATCATTGCCTTGGCATCGGGAAGCATCATTTCGAGGGCTGCAACGGGGGTTGTTCACAGTGCCCCTGTTATCGCGATGCACGCCATCCTTTGAACTCTACTTAGAAGTGTTAATAGTTAGTGAGTGAGAATAGTTAGATCTGTACGGTGCCGGCCATAAGTATAAGTCTAACAACCGCGGTATACATTCAGTGTTTGATATGGGGTTTGATTTAATTAATTTAATTTAATTTTCGTGGGGCAAACGCCTCCATTTATTGGGCTTAATTCAAGCTATCTGGGGGCACGGCAGTGCCCCCGCCAAGTCGAGCAAAAAAGCGGCACGGCCGTACCATCCTTTTCTCGAAGCAGTTCGGGCCATTTTCGACCCCCTATAACTTCGTTGTGGATAAAACTAGAAGCCTGCATTTTCAGTAACCAAGCAGGCATCGCATAGACACGGTATATTTCAAATTTCATTAAATTTGAACCAGTAGTTTAAGAATTATAACTAGTCAAAGTTTCTTAATTCTGTCACTCACTCACTCACTCACTCACTCACTCACTGACGGATCATCAAAACTCTAGGGCACTTCTAGCAGACATAGAAGCTTGAAAATTAGAATACAATTAGTGTTTAGTGTATAAATCAAGGAAAAACTAAAATATTTTGCAATTTTGGTCCAGTTTTCTAGATACACCAAATATTATTACTAATAGGATAGTGTCTGTATGTATCCTTTTTCAATTTATCTAGATGGCGATTAACTCCTAAAAATATGCAATGCAACAATCAATTGGCGGTTGGGGAATTGGGTTTAGTGGTCAATGTGGTTCATGTATTTGACGGAATATAAAATAAATATCTTTATTATGTACATATGTATATTTAATTGATCGAGCGGAGCGTAGCGGAGCGAGAGCAATCACCCACTTTTTGGCCTAGCGCGTGCATGTACGGGGAATATAGTGGTCCGAAAACGATTTCGGACTAATCTTGTACGCACTAAATGTAGATATCGGCTATAACCACACATGTGTGCAGCATGTCATTCGATAGATCTAGGTCTGTAGATGAGCCATAAATTATCAAATGAAATTGTTTGATTGAAAAATAGTGAGAAATAACGAAGAAAGTGCCATGCGGAGAGAGCAACAACAAATTTGCTCGCTCGATCAAAAATTTTCAGTAGCGGAGTTAAGCCCGCGCATACTGATCTGCCTAGTAACCATTTGATGAACTTATAATTAAATCAATTTTAAAACAAATTGTATGTTCGGTGTCCGGCCACGGGTTTTCTAGTACATAGGATTACAAAGTTACATTTGCAAAATATACCACCAAAAGCGAGAAAACTCATGTTGCTGATATCTTTCAAGACTCTATAAAACCTTTAAGAAGCCGCCTGTTTAACATTGGCCTTAGAGTTTTATCTAATAGAGAGTGCGGCTCTTTGGAAGCCAGTGACACTCTACTTGGTATTCATTTGTACGGTACAGATCCTACCACAACAATTCGATGGCTGGACGTCAACATCTTTCGTAACCGGCGCGTTAAATCTAAATCTGATATGATGATGCTGGAACCGGAGTCCACTGATACTTATTACGAGTCTTGGATTGATGACCACTATCCCAAACGGCCTAAAGAGTTGGAGACTACTAACTTGTACAGTTTCGCTCAAAATTACGATATTGTTAAAACACGCCCAGTCTCCTCTAAAGTCGAGTGCTACGAGATAAATGACGGTAAAAAGTTCCTGAAAAGAAGAGATAACCCATATCTGATCAATCACTATTTCTACGACGGAGAACAAGTACCAAAGAAATACTTCTTCTCTTTACTTCTTTTATTCAAGCCATGGCGTTCCTTAGATGAACTCAAAATGGGGTGTGATACTTACACGGAGGCCTTTCATTTGGCGAAAGAAGATTTAAAAGAAGAAGTCGATTATGGTAATTCAATGATAGAGTCAAGATATAAGATACAAAAAGCATGTGAAATGATAGAATCTAAAGTTGCTGAGATAAACGAAGAAAGGGAAATTGTTAATGATGACGATGGTCCTGAAAACCCTTTAGACTTTGAAGCTATGGAAGCTGCAAACGCAATGGATGACTTTCAGAGAATCAATCTGGTAGAAGAAGAGCAGACTGATCTTCAAAGTATGATCGCAAAACTTAATGCCGATCAAAAAAGAGTCTTCGATATGATCACACATAAAATGGACACAACTGATAATAACGCTGACGTTTTACGCTGTTTTGTGAGTGGAACTGGTGGCACTGGAAAGAGCTTTTTAATAAAAACTCTGAAAGTTTGGGTTAAGATGTATTTAAACAAAAAAGTGGCAGTTAGTGCTCCAACAGGCATAGCTGCATTCAATGTGAATGGATTGACTATACACAGACTATTGCAGCTGCCTGTGGAACACAAGCAAACACCGAGGTACAAGCCACTTTCCGATGAAGTGCTCCAAGTTCTGAGATCAGATTTGAAAGAAGTAGTGTTGTTTATCATAGACGAAGTGTCGATGATATCCAATGTTACTTTAACATATATTCATTTACGCTTGTCTGAGATATTTGACACAAGCGATGATCAGAATGGGTGGTTTGGAAAAAAACATCTTGTAGTTTTCGGGGATCTTTTACAGCTTCCGCCGGTAAGAGAAAAGTCACCTATTGAAAAACTCTCAACTGCTGAAACTAACAAGTTGTTAGGTTACCTCAGTATGCCGAATCTGTGGATTGAACTGTTCGTATACGATGAACTTACTATTAACATGCGACAGCTCAATGATTCTGACTTTGGTGAAATGCTAAATAGAATAAGATTAGGTGTGACTACACAAAAAGACCGCGACTTACTCTCGACTAGATTAATAACTCTAAAAACCAATTCAAATGAAAACAGATTGATTGAAATAATTGAACACTTCTCGAAACTTCCTGATGATACCGTTTGCTTATTACCTACAAAAAACATGTGTCAACAATTAAATACTGCAATGCTTAGATCTCTCCCACATCCCGAAATAAAACTTACAGCTGAAGATAGCATAGATTGCCCCAGATACCTAACAAAAAGAGCTCGTGAATGCATAAAAAATTATGAAGACGATGCTTCTATGACTGCGGGCCTAGAAGAGAACATAATTATAAAAATAGGAGCAAGAGTCATGTTAAGGCGAAATATTGACGTGAGTCTTGGTTTAGCTAATGGTTCTATCGGTATAGTGCAAAGAGTAAAGGTTGATCCGGAAAATACAAAAATAATTAAGAAAATATACATTACATTTGATAAAGAACAGGTTTACGAGCTTGGTCCGGTCAAAACTAAATTTGAAATTATTAATAGAGCTTATGTTCATCGCGAACAGTTTCCTATATGTATAGCCTATGCTATAACTATACACAAAAGTCAGGGCCTAAGTCTAAATAAT
Organism: Merodon equestris; assembly: GCA_958301585.1. Classification (NCBI taxonomy): domain Eukaryota; kingdom Metazoa; phylum Arthropoda; class Insecta; order Diptera; family Syrphidae; genus Merodon; species Merodon equestris. The sequence goes on along the minus strand of OY284417.1, from coordinate 32,059,201 downwards.
GCGCTGATGGATATCGGTTCTGCAGTATTCACATCCGGTCAAGCTTACGTGGCACTTTCGAGAGTTAAAAGTCTGGGCGGCTTACATCTAATTAATGTCGACTTTGGAAATATTAAAGCGCAGGAATCCTCAATGTGTGAATACAATAGATTAAGAAGCATTTACCGTCCAGACTTGACAAAAATTGTAACATCAAAGCCTCCGAGAAAAACCCATAGAGACAGGGAGTGGGCTTTGAGAAAAACTGCAGCTGAAGCTCAAGAAGTAGTACCGGAAAAGAAAAAGAGGAAGACAATTTACAAAAAATAAGAAAAGCTCATAAGACACAGAGTGGGCTTTAAGAAAATCTGTTGTTGGTATTCAAAAAGTAGAAGGTACCGGAAAGGAAGAAAAGTAGGACTATCTACAAAAAGAAATGAGATGCCATCAAAAACATAACTTGTAAAAAAACCAAGTCTCGCAACTCAGTTCTTTTACCGTAAAAAGTTGTGAGATCTATGTAATACCAAGTCGGTTAATTTATTCAGCCCCTACTTAAGGGACCTTCTGTCTTAAGTTATTACGCAATTAGCTAACCTAACAACATCTTATAGTGACCATATTAATATTAAAAATCTTTTATGTTTTAAATAAATAGATTGACTTGTCCATCGCATGCATCTGACAAGTAATACATATTATATTAAATTAGATTGTTTAGTGCAATTGCCAAGTCAATCTATTTATTTAAAACATAAAAGATTTTTAATATTAATATGGTCACTATAAGATGTTGTTAGGTTAGCTAATTGCGTAATAACTTAAGACAGAAGGTCCCTTAAGTAGGGGCTGAATAAATTAACCGACTTGGTATTACATAGATCTCACAACTTTTTACGATAGACGAACTGAGTTGCGAGACTTGGTTTTTTTTACAAGTTATGTTTTTGATGGCTCTTAATCTAATCTTAATCTAATCTAACTTATTAGGTAAGGAGAACGGGAGAGAGGGGAGGGTGGTTAAAAAGGCGGACTTTTAGGCATAGAGTGCTGAGGTTGAAATCGAAGTAAGGATTCGAATTAACACTTCCCAGCATACGAGAAATGGGTTCATTGGAGCCATAGGCTGTACTAGGGGTGGTTAGATATGTAGAAGAGACAGGGATTTCGTACCTTGCGGGGTTAGTGTTGATAGAGACAGAGTTGTAGAGGGTCGCGCAGTCAATGGTACCTGAAAGGAGCCGATGGATGAAAATAATGTCAGATACAATTCTTCTTTCTTCCAACTTGTTCATGCTGATTAGTTTAAGGCTGTCTTGGTAGGGTGGTAAAATCAAAGGATTGCCCCAGGGGAGACCTCGAAGGGCAAAACGTTGGAATCGGCGTTGGATGCTCTCGATTCTAGAAATGTGGGTTTGTTGGTAAGAAGACCACACTTAAGAGGCGTATTCAAGAAGGGGCTGGACAAAAGTTATGTAAAGAAATCGGGTAACGTAAGGGTTCGAGAATTCTTTTGACCATCGCTTCACGAAACCGAGTGTAGAATTAGCTCTCTCATCGACTTGTGCGCGAAAATTTAGCTCCTGGTCACATAACATGCTAAGATCGCGAATGACTTGAACAGTGGAGATGGGTTGATTATTGAGGGAGTAGAGACGAGGAGGAGGTTTGATTCATTTACGTGAAGAGGTAATTGATTGGCATTTGGAAATATTAAGCTCTAAGCAATTTTTGGATCACCAGATGGAAAAACTATTGAGATCAGATTGAATAAGGGAAGAGTCATGACTGGAGGAAATGGTCTTGAAGAATTTGGTGTAGTCGGCATATAATGAGATGTGGGAATGTTTGATCACCATTTCAAGGTCGTTTATGGTAAGAACGAAAAGAAGTGGACCTAAGTGGCTGCCTTGGGGGAAGCCGCGCCGGCGGAAGGTAAAAAGGGGTTAGAGAAGGCAGATCTCCATTTAAGATATCCATTTCAAAGAAATGGGGTCGAAGCCAAGGCAGGACAATTTGAAGAGTATCAGTCTGTGGGAGATTTTATCGAAAGATTTACTGAAATCGGTTGAAATAACGTCGACTTCTTTGCCGCTCTCTAAGGCTGATAGGATAGAGGACACAAATTCAACAAGGTTAGTGGTTGAAGATCTGCATTTGAGGAAACCGTGTTGTCAAGGGGAGATTAAAGACTTGCAGCGAAAACTTAGAGATTCGTACAAAATACTCTCGAAGAGTTTGGGTATATGTGACAGTTTGGCAATGGGACGATAGTTTTTAACAAGGTTCTCGGAACTTTTTTGTCTATAGGGGTGATAAATGAGGTTTTCCATAAGCGGGGAAATTCACCTAGGGATAGGGATAGACTGAAGATTTTCCAGAGAGGGAGAGAAAGCGTTGAAGAGCATTTTTTTTAGAAATATGGCAGGGTCCTGGAGTGAATTCATCATTAAGTAGATTTAATTTGTTTTCGAATCGACTGTGCGTGGAAGAAATGGTCCAAGGGAAAAATTCGGTAAATAATAGAAGTAAGAGAGGTCTGGAGCAAAGGACTCGTCATCGAAAGACTGTTTAAAAAAGGTGGCGAAAAAGTTGGCGATAATATTGGGGTCATTCGAGGTTTGATCGTGGATGGAGAGGGAGGTAGGATAGCCATCAGATTTTCTTTTGTAGTTAACAAACTTAAAGAAGGACTTAGGATCGTTTATAAGATTGGCTTGCGTTTCAGTTAAATAGCGTTGATAGAGGGAGTTGTGAAGGGCGATAAACCGGAGATAGCTGCCCAGGTAGTTAGAAAAGTCATTAGGGGATTGAGTACGAAGGAAGATTTTCCACTGCTTATTTCTTTTGTTTCTTAGAGAATGAAACCTGCGATTGTACCAGGGTGGGGAGGTGGACAAAGTTTTGCGTTGTGAAATGGGAACGTAAAGAGAGATGGAATTAAATATTTCCCTGTAGAATATGGATATTGCATTATTTACGGTTAGGTTATCAAAATTGAGAGGGGCTTTTTTAAGGTATTCATTGATTAGGTGAAATTTTGATTTGTGGAAATCGTAAGAGGCCAGAACTGTAGGTGGTTAGTTCTGTAAAGGAGAATAGTAAAAAAAGGAAAGGAGGGGGGAAGGATGGAAGTTATCGATGGTTGAAAGGGAAAGAGGACAAAGTGAAACAGAAGAGTTGAGAGGATCGGTTGTGAATATGAGGTCTAGTTGTCTGCCCATGTAGTTTAGGACACCACTAACTTGGCTAAGATTTGAATCTGCTAGGCGATCCAAAAAAAGATATTCCTTGGCAGTAGTAGGATTGGTGGCAATTTAAAATGATTGATCGTCTGATTGGGTCCATTTAAGATGGGGAAGGTTGAAGTCACCGAAAACAAGGATTTCATCTTGAGGGTTTCTTAAATCGGTTATTTGGTCGATTGTGTTGATGGCGAGTTGATAGGATTCAATAGGTCGTGAGAGCACGATGTAGAAACAAATGATGTATGTTGTAGTGTCTGGGGTAGAGCAATCTTAATTGAAACAAAATCGGGAAGTGGGGGAGGATGAAATTGCAATAAGAGAAGAATCAATTGTATTAAGGAGGGCTAGTAGAACGTCTCGACAAGGGCAACCATCAGTGGGTCGGCTGAGTTCGTCATCGTGATAAACATTCAAATTTGGTCGGAACAGTTCGAGGTTATTTATGCTGGGGAATAGATTTGTTTCGGTCAGAGCAAATATTTCAAAGGGTAGAGCATGTGACTGTTGGAAGACAGTTGGGTTTTTGAACGAAGACCTCTTACATTCTGATAAAAGAAGGTACGTGGGACATTTTGGCAGAGTGACAATTAGGGACGAAAAATCTTGTCGTGGTCAGCTCTACTACGTTGAAGGTTCGATATACGTTTTGAATGAATGTATGGTGGAAGGTATCAAGATCCTTTGACAGGAGATATTAAAAAATTCATGATATTTGAAAAGGCTCTTGAGGCTAACGAAATCCGTGGGAGAGGGACTCCTTCCTGTTGAATGGAGACCATGACGCTTGTGTTTGTGTAACCTTCATAACAAACCGAATCTGATTTATCGTGGAGGTAAGCCAGAAAGAGACGAATGTTCTCACACGTCTTTTTATCTATTAGCCGAGAAAGGGCGTAACGACGCCCTTTTGGGTTTTGATGGGTTAAGTATATGGGAGCTACGGAAATAAGGATACTTGGCTCCGAAGTTGAGGTCAAAGTTAGTAAACGAATTCGGGGCAGGTGATTGGGATGGAGGCATGTGGATAGTTGCTGAAGTTAGATTAAACGAAACCCGTTGATGTTGGGGTTTTGGCCGAGCTGTGGCAGACGGATAAAGGTGAGAAAAGGATGGGTGTGTAAAAGTTGGAAAGGGATCTGTTTTAAAACTCCGGTTATGGTGGGATTTGAGGGGAACTTTGGGATGCTTATTGAAATTCAGTTGAAAATTGTTAGGTGGCTTGCTGTAAAAGGAGGGCGGGATATTGGAGGTGATAGACTTACGTCTAAAGTTATTATTTGTGTTTATCTTAGGCCTAGTCTGTCTTAAGTATATTGTTATTCTTGTTTGGGACTTCTAGATCGGTTGATAACCATTTATACAGGGTGTCCCACGAGCAGCAGTGGTCAAGACAAGAAAAAAATCGTATGGGAGGGGGTCTATTCCCCCCCCCCCCCTCCCCCCGTTTAGCCGGCAGGGGCAATTTTCTAAAATATTGACTTAATTTGGAAAAAACATTATTAAAAATCAACAGTTACATCCACAATGCCGTGATATACTTTTTTGTAAAGCCAGGAACCTTTTCTTTCATCTTATTTTTAAACGAAGCTGTTTTAAGGAATAGTTTTTGAGAAATTGATTTTCAAACTCAAAATTTTGAAAAAAAAAATTAAAAAAAAAAAATTTCGAACTATTTTTTTTCAAAATTGTATGTAATTAAGTACTAATTTTTTTTCAAAAATTCAATTCTCTTATTAGTTTATAGTTAAAAACAGAAAACCGGATGCTACAATGTCTTGTAGTTTTTGAGAAATTAAAAAAAGAAACCCGAACCATTTTTTTCTAAGAAAAACCTTTTTTTTGGCTTTAACGCGGCTGGACTTGTAGGTAAATTAATGTATGAAACATTGACCTCTTTTTATTATTTTTAAAAACTTCGGAGTTTTATTATAATAAATTTTCAATATGATCCCCATTTTTTAGAAGGCAAAGATTATATCTCCTTCTTCTCCTAATGGCTGCACATAAGTCTATGCTTGACAAATTTTCCTGCAATTTGACTCCAGCGACTTCAATCCGTTCTTTCAGTTGTTCCAAAGATACTATTTCCACTTCGTAAACATATTCTTCATGAATCTCCACACATAAAAATCTAGAGGAGTTAAATCTGGTGATCTAGGTGGCCATTCCGTGGGGCCCCTTCTTCCGATCCAACGGTCACTAAAATTATCATCCAGCCAGTTTCTAACCCGTAAGCTGTAGTGTGCTGGTGCTCCATCTTGCTGGTAGATTAAATTATCTGCTATGGCCAAAGGAACGTTGTCCATCAAATCGGGCAAAAGGTCTCGTAGGAACTGCAGGTATGATTCTCCATTAATAACGGCATTCAAAAACCGGGGCCCGATTACAGTTTGTCCAACAATACCAAGCCAAACATTACAGCTAAAGCGGTGTTGTGATTTGTTTTGTTTTTAGTTGTGTGGATTGGTGCTACTCCAAGGCTGCAAATTGTGGAAGTTAGTAACCCCATCTCTGGTAAACTGTGCTTCATCCGTCCAGAATATCCTTGCAAAATAGTTTCGTTCAGTTTCATCTCGAAGCAGTAATGATCGACAAAATTCTGCTCTCAAAAACTTGTCGTTTGAGGTGAGTTCTTGAACTGGCCTAAAATGGTACGGGTGTAAGTTTTCGGTATGAAGCAGTCTCCATACTCTAGATTTGGGCACTCCAAGCATAATAGCTATCCTCCTTGTACTAAGGGAGGGATTACGTCGGACCAAATCCAAAATTCTTTCATCTAAGATTCCTGATCCATCTGTAACTGATCTTTCGCTTCTTCGATGCTCTAGCACTCCGTGCTCTCGCAGACGTCGGTGGATTCTTGAAAACATGCTACGACTGGGACACCTCCGATTGGGATATCTTTCAGCGTAGAGTCTTTCGGCTTCACGATCTCGATCATTAGCTAAACCGTAGCAGAAGTGCATGTCCGTTAATTCTTCTCGAGAGTATGAGTTTAACATCGTAATGTGTTGATGAGTTAACATCCAATTTGGAAATGTTTTTTTTATTAAAAATGCGATGCCTTTTATTTACGTTTGGGTTGCAAATATTTTGTTTTTCAATAAAGAAAAATTGCGGTTTTATTGTCTTAAGGTCCTAGCGGGTAGAACCCATCGGCGGCGGGCGGACCCAGACGAAATTGGCAGGCCAGTTTTCAGGCGTTATCAATGAAAAAAAAAGGATTAGTCCAGGGTTATTCCAATACTGTGTCACTTTATTGTATCCTCATAAAACTCCGAATTGAAAAAAAATTAGTACTTAATTACATACAATTTTGAAAAAAAATAGTTCGAAATTTTTTTTTTTTAATTTTTTTTTTCAAAATTTTGAGTTTGAAAATTCATTTCTCAAAAATTATTCCTTAAAACAGCTTCGTTTAAAAACGAATCAAATCAAAATCAAAATTTAAAAACGAGATGAAAGAAGAGGTTTCTGGCTTTACAAAAAAGTATATCACGACATTGTGGATGTAACTGTTGATGTTTATTAATTTTTTTTCCAAATTAAGTCAATATTTTAGAAAATTGCCCCTCCCGGCTAAAGGGGGGGGGGGGATAGACCCCCCCCCTCCCATACGATTTTTTTCTTGTCTTGACCAGACCTACACGCTCTAGCTTTTTGGCATACTGCTCGTGGAACACCCTGTATATTTTAAGGTTAGCGATGGTTAGGACAGAATCGAAGGGGCTACAGAAAAGCCATGCATACTTCAATGGGATGACAAATTTAAAGCGGGGTGGACTATTCCGTTTATGATGCTGAAGTGCGACGCACTGCACATCGGCTATTGCAAGGAGATGTTAGCGTGCAGAGACGTTAGGGTTTTTGAGCTTATCCAGGCGACTTCGTGTTCGGTCCATGAAGTTCCAAACTGGTTGATGAATTTCGGGGGGGGGCAGTAGAGGTTGAAAGAGAATCGTTACTCTGAGGGTCCTTTTTATCGGTTTCGATATATACCGAGCGAGTTGTCACGAGTGATGTCTGAAGTTCTTCGAGGAGGGACATGTTAACGGGAGGGGGCGGTGGTGTTATATCCGACGTGAGAGAGTGGAAGCCAGCGTTCATACATCAAGCGAAGCGTCTCCAGAAAGATGGGTCTTCCAATTGTTGGAGTGCAAACTATTCAAATGAGCTAACATGCAACTTGGTACGTTTTTCGATAATTAGTCAGTTTTCTACGCAAAAGGTTTCACTAATCGCTCTGGAGGTGGATGAGATTTGCGACGATGTTCTAGTTGAACCTGTCTCCAGTGACTTTAAAAACGCTGATCTAGAACTTGCAGGTTCAAACACAAACGAAATCCCACAGGAACCAGCTATTAGTTTATTGGTAGGTTCTGACTATTATTGGACTCTAGTTTCAGGGGAAAAAGAGTACCTGTCTCAAAAATTGGTTGCCATTAACACTGTTCTTGGATGGACTCTTCAAGGGCCTTCTAGCCGCTGCACAGTTGGTATCTAGTTCTATCTCTTTGCCGACTGTTATCCTTTTGAATATGGGTGCAGTAAAGCATCAACTACCTAACTTTTGGGATTTGGATACTATTGGGATCACAAATGAAGAGAAACCTTTAGACTCCATTCAATAAAGTTTAATGATTACGTCACCAAAAGAAATGACTATTACGAGGCGAAACTTTTATGGAGGCCTGAACATTTTCATATCGATAGCTATAGAGATGGTGCACAGTCTAGATTTGGAAATTTAATTCGCAAGCTGCTTCGTCGTCCGGATGATCTACTCTCATATGAAATGGAAATGAACGAGTCGATAGAGAGAGGAATAGTCGAACGTGTCAAAGAGAGTAGTGAGCACGGAAATAGAGTATATTATCTGCCACATAGACCGGTTTACAGAGATGATAAGACTACGACAAAGTTAAGGATTGTATTTGACGCTTCGGCACACACTGGTACTAACGCATCTTTAAATTATCTCCTTTCACCTGGACCGAATCTTTTTCCAAACGTGCTAAGCTTTTTGGTGAATTTTAGAGCTGAAATGGTGGGACTCGTTGCAGATATACAAAAGGCATTCCTACAAATTCGATTACGGTAGGAAGATCGAGATGTGCATCGTTTTTTTTTTTGATTTGAAGATAAAATTCAAAATGTTTATAAGTTGCCTAAGTGGGCTATATTTCGTATGACCAGAGTCACCTTCGGCATTACATGCAGTCCTTTCCTTTTAACCCTTAAATGCATGATTTTTTATTTTTTTGATTTCACTCTATTTCACAATTGTTGGCTATAGATCAACGAAATCAAAGAAACTACTGACAACGGGTCCATCATCCATTTTTTTTACTTTGATTTGGTTAAGGAAATATTGTTCTATCGTATAATAAATACGGATTGTTGTTAATCAAAACAAAAACAATTTTAGAGCTAATAAAAAGTATTGTATCATTTTTGATACAAGATGCATTTAAGGGTTAAATATAGCTATTCGAAACCATTTACGAGATGAGCAATTGAAGTTTCCAGATACTTGCACTAAATTGTTCTTTTCATTTTATATGGATGATCTTGTTTGTAGTGTTCCTGGAAAAAAATGATGCTATAATTATATGAAGAATCCAACGATATAATGAAGCGAGCTTCGTTTGTTTTACACAAGTGGAATTCAAATGAGTCCTCAGTACGTGAGAGATTTGAAAAGCAGGATAACGCTCCTGATGTGCAGAAGGTCTTAGGACTTAAGCGGCATGTGAGCTCGGATGAGTTAAGCGTGGACGTAGAACAGTTGAAGTTTGATGTCTTACTGGCAATAGGCAGTTGTGGACCTTTCACTGTGAAGCCCAAGATAGCATTTCAAGAAACGTGGAAGCAAAATCTCGATTGGGATGATGCCCTGCCTTCAGCTTTGCAAAAAACTTGGTCGAAATCTGTTGCTGAGTTACATTACCAACCGAAATTGTGATACCCAGATGCATTTTCATCTTTCAGCCAACCAAAAGGGAGCTGCATATTTTTGTGGATGCAAGTATGAAGGTTCACTGAAAAACAAAGAGCGAGGCTGGGTATCGCAAATCGTTTCTTTAATGTTACATTAACGTTTTTTTTATTTTTATTTTTTAATGTAATTGACAGTTAATTGCCAGGCAGAATGTCAATCCCATTAAGTACTTAGGCGTACCTTGCTACGAAATATTTGATTTTATGAAATTTTTCATTGCCACGCAAATTGTTTAGCTGCGATTTATTGAATTGAATTTCCTGCGAAATCGATAACCTTATTGCATTGAAATTATGCCCTTGCACAATACAACCCCAAACTATTGATGAAGTGCATTTCATTTGCGCTGCACGCAACACAAAAGTCAATAAATTCCACGCGTAATTAACTATCGTTGCTATGTGAGTTAACAAGCCAGAAAGTCCATACATCTGCTCAAATGCTTCAGTGGTAACTGCAGCCCAATACCTTGGGCAATAATTCCTCCTCTTCGTTCCAGTATTGAACCTACTGCGGCCCAGCTGCGCGATATATCGCCATAGATGGCAAGTACTGAGAATAGTGTGTGCAATAAGTGTGGTGATTATTTGGGATCTATGGTCGGTGAAACGTGGAAAACGAACCAGATTCTCAATAAAAAGATTAACAACCAATAATCACGTTTTAAGGTGGATATATATACATACATACGTTGAATGATAGGTTTACGAGTTCTTTGCGAGTTGAAATGTTCTCGCAGGATTACACGATGTGATTTTTTGGCTTTCGTTTCAACGTGACTTGACAAAATACCGCAAATTTTCATAAAAATCCAACCTCTGCGAAAATGGCTTCCACAATATTCTTGTCTTTCTGTCCGTTATTACGCAGTTCATCCACTTACACTTGTAGAGAGCATAAGATCCTTCACTATGTTCAACTACCCCTTCGCTCTACCGGCGCCTTGTCGGGGCGGAGGGGCTTAAGAGCTCAATAACCTCGAACTAAGACCCGGAGAACTGAGTTTTACATGGATTAATGGTCAACCAAATGGATGGTATTACTCCACGTGGCACCCGCAATAGCGGAAATCCACCCGCGATCTCCCTGATCGCGGCCGAGGCAAGGATTCTGGAGGCCCCACCACTCATTCTCAACTCTCCGGCAGCCCGGAACGACACCGACTCCTGCGGCTCATTGTCCGAGCACCTGGTTGGACTGAGCATGAGTGCTGCAACCAACCGAGGCGACACCGACGATAGCGCGGCACGGGAAACCGCTAAGGTTGAACGAGCCCCAGAATTGGGACGTACTGTAGATTGCACTGCTAAGTGTCGGTGGCTAGTAAAGGCTGCTGCAGGAGGCACAAGCATGCCAGCACTTTCAGCATGCGCCTTAAATAATCCTCCTCTTATTGGTGACGGTCACATCCCCAATAAGAGCGTGCCAGGTTCCAAAACTGACGGTGCTGGAGGTGTGCAGGCTCCTGTTATGGCCGGCGCCACCGCCGAAAAAGGCGATGATGCTGACAGACAGACTCTGATCACAGAAGGCGAAGCGGTCAAGGAGCACAACAAACCCCAAGCTGGCAGAGCTGTTCCAAAGTGGGAACCATGGGTGTGGAATAAACGCCTGCGTGGTCTTGGTGGTATATGTGATGCTACGATCCTTTATGATGAGCAATCCGAAAGGCCCAGGGTCTGCCTGATCATATTGAACACGCTATCGGCAACCAAACTTGGTCAATTCTGTGGTTAAGATCTGGTGGCCGTGAAAGTTAGATACAAAGCGCACCGAGAAATTGAACACTTCGTCGTGGCGTCTGCTTACTTCCCCTACGACTCGGTACTGCCTCCGCCACCTAAGAGGGTTTCCGAACTCGTAGAGTACTGTGAAGCCAGAAAGATTGGACTCGTCATCTGTTGCGATGCTAACGCCCAAAATACTGTTTGTGGCAGCAGCAAATGCAACCGGAGGGGAGACCATCTTTTAAGCTTCATTCTTTCGTCTGACCTTATCATCAACAATGTTGCCTCTCAACCAACCTTTGTGACGGCGAGGCGACAGAAAGTGATTGACCTAACCCTGTCTAATAGGCATGTGAAGGCCATCACTAACTGGAGAGTCTTACCAGATGTTACGCTGTCAGACCATAGATACATCGAATTCCAATTGAAGTGCGGGGTATCCCCCTCGCAGCCCAAGCGGAATTCGAGAAAGACGGACTGGATGCGATTCAGGGAGGAGCTTGAGATATCCACTCAAGCCCTGCCTAAACTCAAATCAAATCAATTGGTGGTTCATAACCTGAGTAGCGCCATCACCAACTGTTTCGAACTCGCATGTCCTGTCAAAAAACCTCCCAGCAGGAAGCCGGTTCCCTGGTGGAACGCTGAGCTCCAATGCCTTCGCAGGGAAGCCAGAAGTCTCCTGAATAGACCGCTTAAATCGAACTCAGAAGATGACTGGAATGAATATCGATCGAAGCAGAAGGAATATAAGAAGCTTATTCGTAAATCGAAGAATGATTCCTATAAGTCCTTCTGCGAAAAGATCAAATCCCTGAGCGCGACCAGCTAGTTGGTTAACGTTCTCAAGCGAGGAAAATCGACAAAGCTGGATGTACTCAGAAAGTCTGATGGTACCTTCACGGAGTCTAAAGCAGAAACTCTTAGTTTCCTGTTGCAGATCCATTTTCCGGGAAATCAGACTCATCGGCTCGTTGCACACTCCCTCATTGGAAACTGCAACTGAAACGATGAAAACAACTCGGCGTAGCTGGTATGTTGCGTCACGCATGGCAACTACTGAGGCCATTGAATTTGCTGTGGCATCCTTCGATGGCTTTAAGTCGCCGGGCACTGATGGGATATACCCCGTTATGCTGCAAAAAGGTATAAGACAGCTGCTTCCTACTATGAAAAGGATTTTCAGTATACCTATTCCTTGGCGCGTGGTGAAAGTGGTTTTTATTCCCAAAATAGGGAAAGAAGATTACTCACTCGCCAAGAGTTTTAGACCAATCAACTTAACATCCTGCTTACTGAAAAGCATGGAAAGATTAGTAGAGTTGCACGTGCGCAAAGTTGCCTTTCGAATGCATCCTCTCTCGGACATGCAACATGCTTATCAGCGCGGAAAATCCTGAAAGGAAAGAGTACGTACTAGGCATTTTCGGCGACATTGAGGGAGCTTTTGATAACGTTACTTTCGACAGCATGTGTAACGCTGCTAGACGGCATGGCGTAGATGAAGCACTGGTTCTGTGGATCAAAGCAATGCTCGTGCACAGGACATTGATCGCTGATGCAGGCCTCGAACAATGTGTTAAGTCTGGTGTAAACAGGGGCTGCCCGCAAGGTGGCGTCTTGTCTCCGCTGTTATGGTGCATGGTGATCGACTCTCTGCTCGATGCTCTCAATGCCTCTGGAATATATGCCCAGTCCTATGCGGATGATGTTGCTATTCTCTCTGTCGGGTCATGTTTAGCGAATGTCTGTCTCAAACCGCAGGCGGCGCTAGATATGATCGAGGACTGGTGCACGAGAAATGGGCTGTCGGTTAATCCTCTTAAGGATTCTCGTTCTCTTCACGAGAAGGTGGAAAAATACTGGCATTACTCAGCTGGTGTTAAAAGGCATTCCCATCCCGATATCCAAGTATCTGGGAGTCATCCTAGATAGCAAGCTTCTTTGGTCAAAACATGTTGACTCCAAAACCACCAAAGCGCTGTCAGCTTTTTGGCAATGCAAAGGTGCCTTTGGTAAAACATGGAGCTTATCGCCGAAGAAGGTCCTTTGGATCTACACGGCAATGATAAGACCGATAATCTCATATGCATCGCTTGTTTAGTGGAGCAGGCTAACACGCAAACATACTGTGGCTTCACTCACCAAACTCCAAAGAGCGATCTGTCTCAGCCGCACGGGGGCCTTCCCCAGCACACCGGGAGCTGCTGTAGATGCTATGATGAATCTTCCACCCCTTGACATATACCATATATCAGAGGGTGTGCATTGAAAGCCAATTCTAGTCTAAAGAGAAATGGTACAACTCGCATTAGAGTGACAGTGTACTTGCGCGAGAAATATCATACGACCCCTGTCTCATGGATATGCCTTCTGACGCAATGACACCTGCCATCCTACTGCGCTGTAACTTCACAGTCACATTTCCATGGCATCAGGACTGGCTTTGGCCAGACACTGAACTGGAATGGAATGTCTTCGCATTTTCACAGATGGCTCCAGGACTGGGCAGGGATCCGGCACTTTCTTTGCGCGAAAACATTCGACTGCACTTCTCGTTAGGAAAATATGCGTCTGTCTTCCAAGCGGAGATTTACGCAATCCTAATGGCCATGCAATATGTTGTGAAAGACAGGTGGAGGGGAAAAACCATATGTGTCTGCAGTGACAGCCAAGCTGCACTCAAAGCTGTGTCCAACCCTCTATCCAACTCCAAATTAGTGCATGAACTCAAGACCTTTTTGAACAAAGTCGGAAGACTAAATTCACTTAGGCTTGTATGGGTCCCAGGTCGCTCTGGCATCGCAGGAAACGAGATCTCCTATGAACTCGCTAGAAGGGGCTCAGATGAGAGTTTCTCAGGACCCGAACCCGCCTTATAGTAGGTCTACCTGCTTCCACGATCAAATCTGACATCAATGACTGGATCTTTAACGTACACAGTCGTAGATGGAGGGAATATCCAGGATGCAGGATGACTAAACGCGTACGCCCTGATGTCTGCAAGAAGTCTGCAACATTTTTCTTATCCTTAAGGAGAAATGATTGCAGACGGGCGTCATTACGGCCCATTACACTTTTGCCAAGCATCTCTACGTGCTTGGCATCAGTGAGACGCCTACCTGTGCTGCATGTTGCGAGGAGGATGACACAGCAGAACACTTTCTCTGCCACTGTCCCGCCTTCGCTCGCGCACGGTGGCGCACCCTTGGGGACGACGTGGTGGATGCCGAATCTCTTAGCTCCACATCACTGAAGCCCCTCCTCACTTTTCTCCGGACAACGAGGAAAATACAATAGAGAAAGGTGTCTGTCTGGTAGTACAATGGACCAGTATTTCTGCCTGAGTGCTCCAACAGATATCAGAGATAGTTGAGAGCACAGATCATGAGTTTGTTTAGTACGCAAATTATGTCCAATGGTTGAGAAACGTCTGTTAAAAGCGTCAGCGATTTAACGTTTATTAGTTATTACTTTATTATTAGTATGAAGAACAGTAATTTTTTGATTGGATGCTTTTTTGTTAAGAATGGTGTTCACAACTTTCCATTCCGTTTTGAGATTGCCTCTAGCTGAGTAAAATTGGGCGCGATAATAGGAATCGCGGCAAACCCGTATTTCCTTTTTCAACTCGGTTTATATCATCTTATATTTCATTTTAAGCAATAGGTTACTAGGAAATCTTTTGCATTTGACTCTAATTTTATTTTTTGCCCTTACTTTATTAAACAGATAATCAGACAACCAGGGCTTAAGTTTTTTTAAACATTTCCTATTGATTAAAGATTCGCTATATTGCTCTTAAGAATACAAATGAAGCTATGATAGGCATAAGATATATCGTTACAATTATAAACATCATCCCAGGACTCAAAACACAATATATTTCGAAGCATGGCAAAGTTTATTTTGGGCCGGCTTTGAAGACAATTCGGAGGTGGACTGTAATTTTTAGGTTTTATGTTAAAAAAGACGCCTGTCATACAATGGTCCGTAATCATGCAACGTTACGAAAACGGCCACATATATGGTCTATACAAGTACCTGATGCAGGTCTAGTGGGCACATTTATGAAGTTGGTCAAACCGTTTAAGGCCAACATAGAAAGGTAAGTTGTCACCGCAGGACAATCATTTAAACAATCGACACTGAAATCACCTACAATTATTAAATTTTTAGATTTCTCCCTATCTAGCACACCAGAAAAATGGTCAATAAACACCGTGACGTTACACATTTGTAATCTATAAGCCCATAAGAAATCAAACATTTCATTGTTTAAATCTATGGACACTTTCAAAACGTCAGCACTTGAACAATCAACTGGGAAAACATTAACTACCTTATAAGTTATGAAACAACCAACGCCACCTGCTGCATAATTCTCATATGTTTTAGCATAGAAACTATAACCAGGCAAGAAGTAATCGTCCATTCCAACATCGTATATATAGAAGTAGTCATTGAGAGGGTCTTGTTTCTCATCCATGGGCGTTCTTGTGGATCTTAAAAGAATTGGGGTTTGTGAATTGTTATTCTGAGATTGAATAAAGGAGAGTAGGAGGGTGGTCCGATAAGTACTTAGCCTACAAAAGAAGAACAAACATTTTGGAGAAATGGCGATTTATTTTTCAATATAGTCTCCTTTTAGTTCGATACACTTGACCCAGCGATGCTCCAACTTCTTTAACTCATCTGAAAAATACGTTTTCTCGAGGTCTGCAAAGTAGGCCTCCGTGGCGGCGATGACCTCCTCATTCGACTGAAATTTCAGCCCGGCGAGTGACTTTTTCAAGTTTAGAAACAAAAAGAAGTCGCACGGGGCCAAATCTGGAGAATACGGTGGATGCGGCAACAGTTCGTAGCCCAATTCGACCAATTTGGCCGTTGCGAGTGGGAGGTTTTTTTTTTTTTTTGTTTTTTTAATTCATTTTTATTCAACTTTTACTTAGAGCTATCTTACGCTAGACAAAAATGCTTAAAACTAGCTTAAATAACTTAACAAACTTAAAATACCCTACTGGCCCTATACGGACACTCTAAAGTACACAGAACAACTTAAACTATGTCTTTCGACCAAATGATTAACTTAAATGATTTAAAACAGAAAATGATACAGCTAAGAAAATTGGTTTTGTTTTTTTAGAAAAACTTAGCATACTAGCGAGGGGGAGGTGTGAGCCGGTGCGTTATCATTTTTTCTTCAATTCGGCGTCGAATCGGCTCAATAATCGGCTCTCCAGGTAGTCGATGTGGATCACACCTTGTGAATCCCAAAAAACGGTGGCCATCACCTTTCCGGCCGATGGGACAGTCTTCGCCTTCTTTGGAGCACGTTCGCCGGGTGAAGTCCACTGTTTCGACTGTTCCTTGGTCTCTGGTGTATACCAGTGGATCCATGTTTTGTCGACTGTCACGAAACGACGCAGAAACTCCTTCGGATTGCGCTTAAACAGCGTCAAACACTGCTCTGATGTCGTCTTACGATTGCGCTTGTTGTCCGGAGTGAGCAAACGCGGCACCCATCTCGCCGACAGCTTTCTCATGCCCAAAATTTCATGCAGGTTATGACCCACGCGATCTTTTGAAATGCCTACTGTCTCAGCTATCTCGCGCACCTTCAATCGGCGGTCTGCCAATACGAGATCGTGGATATTTGTCACGTTATCCTCCGTGGCCGTTTTCGGGGCACCTGGACGTGGCTCATCAAAAACCGACGTGCGACCACGTTGAAACTCATTAAACCAATTTTTGATGGTCGCCATCAAAGGAGAAGAGTCACAGCAATCGAATCACCGACCGATATTGCTCTTTTTGCATTTTTCTAAAATCGGCGGACACTCCCGCTTCCGCACGCCGTCAAAACAAAACATCGAGTCCGATCCGGCTGATCGACAGTAGCCGTCTACTAGAATGTACTACACGATAGTAAGTTGCTCTTGCTGGCGCCATCTGGCGGCGAAGCTAAGTACTTATCGGACCACCCTCGTATGAAATTTTCGATTACCCTAAGTAACGAGTATATCTGTCAATATTGAAGTTCTAGGTATGTTGGCACCTAAAACAATAATATCTGATACCAATTCCGCAACAGCCAAGCTATCAAAATTGAACTAACCAATAAGTCCTTTTCACATGCAAAAATAATTAGTCACAAAAAGATGTATTGTATTAGATGTGTACTGACTTAAAGAAGTGGACAGCCCTTCGCCAAGTTTTCCTGTAAAAAGTGTGCTCCTTCCAATTTTTGCTGTTCTGTTCCATCTCGTCTAGATCCATCCTTATATTATCATCTCATTTACGGTGCGGCCTTCCTGGCGGTATTTTTCCTACGAGTTTTCTATTCATTATTCGTTTGATTGTTCGTCCACTGTCCATTCATTTTACGGACATTCCTTGGAATTGAATAGAGTTCCTCGCGTTTTTGATAGTCTAGTTTTGTCCATTCGCTGGTGTGGTCGTCCTGTTTTCCATCATAAATTCTCCTTAGAACTGTTCAAGAATCCGCAATCTATTTTCCTTCTTTTTAGTCAGAGACCAAGTTTCGTGTGAATTATTTCTGACCAGGCAGATGATTTTTTTTTTGTATTTTCCATCATTTTCCCAATAGTTTCGAGCTGAATTAAGGGCGGGTAGAAAAGAAATAAAATAAGCTCTGCGTTAGGTATTAACAATTTTTTTTATTTTTTATTTGATAGTCCATGATGTCATTATGCATGGAATAAGACATCGTTCAAATGCATATATCGGCTTCTTAGATTGGCATCCCAGTGGTTCAATTTTAATGAGTCTTCCGCATAGATCCAGCTGAATTTGAGCGATGGCATGTGTTATCTTAAGAATATCGGTCGAATATAATATATTCACATTGACCTGCGACTTCAGGAAACCCCACAAGAAAAAGCCTTGCAGGGTCAAATCGCGTGATCTTGGGGAACAATCTACGTCACCTCTGTGAGAGATAACCTTAGCCTCAAATCGTTCATGCAGAATGGTGATCGTGGCGTCCGCTGTGTGGCACGTAGTGCCATTCTGCTGGAACCACATGTCGCCTAGGTCGGAAGTACGGACCGGTGACGCTGCCGGCCCAAAATCTACGTTAAACTCGTGCGGGTTGGTGTCGTCCCATATACCGCAATTGTACTCGTTAACACAGTCATTCATCCAAAAATACGCCTCGATTTTTCGGCCAAAATTGGCGTCTTTTTCTAAACGCTCCGAAGGCCAGACAGCGAAAAAACGGAATTGGCGTTGGTCATGAACTTTGAGCTCCTAGATCAGCTTTTTTTTCTTATTGAAGGCTGCTGCTTATCTGTTGGAGCACTCAGACACAAATACTTTTCCATTGTACTGCCAAACAGACACCTTTGATGGCGTTACAGCTCATGAAGAGCTAGGGCCAAGTTTTTCTCATTCACTTATGTTGTGTGCGACTTGTTTGGCAGAGCCCGGGGCGGTCGATTCCTCGCCCTGCACAAGAACTCGGCCTTTTGCAGACTTCAATTTGATGAATTTTGCGTCAGTATTAAATCCTGTACCAGAGAGCTCCGTGGCGCGTGGGTAGTGTGCTGACGCAAAATGAGCGAGTTCGGATCCTGATAACACCAACGCCATCGAATAATTATTTCGCCGATCGAGTTTGCTATAATTAAAATGTAAATTCTTCGGTGCGACATGCGAGGGATGCCCAACTACGACAACTCAATGTCGACTGTACCAATGATCTGTGATCTCTCAGCTGCCCTCTGCAGCCTCAATGTGCTAATCGGAAATTTGCTCATTCGATAGTTTGGACGATAAGCATGTTGCGTTTTTACAACTTAAAATACGTGTTAAATGTAAATTTTGCACAATAAAATTGTCTTGTGACGTGTATTGTTCCATTGCATAAATTTACTAAGACGGACGCTTCGAAACCAGACTTACATAACTTACTTACTTATTTACATGGAGCTACAGTCCGGTGTAAGCCTGGGTCTCAACCAACAAGCGTCTCCAGCTGGCGCGATCTTTCAACAATTGTTTCTAGTGCCGAACTTCCGGATGGTTAAGGTCCCCTTCCACTTGTGTGCGCCACGATAAATTTGGCCTCTGCTACGTCGTCCCTCGGATTTGAATTTGAAGACTCTTCGGGTTGGATCTGTATTATCCATTCGCTCTACATGGCCTAGCTATCTTACACGTTGAATCCGAGGACGTCGTACTAGGCCGATGTCGCTCTACAGCCCGTACAGTTCGTCGTTGTACCTTCTGTTCCACTCTCGGTTTATATCTCGGTTTAGTATAGCTGGGACGCAGAATTTTCCTCTCGAAGCGACCAACGGTATCCTTATCCGTTTTCGTTAAGGTCCAGGCCTCTACGCCGTAAAGGAGGACCTGGATGATTAATGATTTATATAATGCTAAATTGGTTTTTCGAGAGAGTGCTCTACTTCTCAATTGCGTCTTGAGCCCAAGGAAGCAGCCATTAACAAGATTATTCTGCGTTTAATCTCAATTAATCTATGAAATAGATGGTATCTCTCGTGTCGGCCAGTAAGTCTCGTATGATCTTTTAAAGCACAATAACAGTGCGTCACCTTCTCTAAATCCTTTTTTTAACATCAAATGTCTCAGTTAGTTCGCTACAGACCTAGCACTGAGAGTTCTCCACTGTCATCCTGCACAATCAGACAAAGAGACAGTGTGTGTCGATTTGGAATTCTTTGAGCTTCTCAAAGATCTGCCGCAGTGTGAATATTTGATCTAATGTGGATTTACCTGGCCTGAAACCACGCCGACAACCACCTATCAGATTATCCACAAAGGATTTCAGACATTTCAGACGGCAGAGAAGGTTTTATATGCGATGTTAAGGAGACTCATTCCCGTATAATGGGCGTAGTTATAGGGATCTCCTTTTTTATAAACTGAACAAGCGATTCCTTCGACCATATTTTACAGATGAACTGGTGCATACTCCCTCTCAGCTCATCTCCAGCCTCTTTAAATAACTCAGCAGACAGGCCGTCTGCGCCCGCGAATTTATTAGTCTTAAGCTTCGATATCACATGCCTCTTTTATCTAGGCCGGATGGACGAAATTCTCTTGTTTCTTCGTCTCACTCTGTCTCTTCGTCTCACTCTGTCTCTTCGTCTCACTCTGTCTCTTCGTCTCACTCTGTCTCTCGTCTCACTCAGTCTCTCTTGTCTCACTCTACCTGATCGGCGTATCAAATCTATGTATCTTCGCCGTTATACTGTCTACAGGATTGGTCTCTCCTCAGCATTGACTGTGACTCTACTACTAGTTGTCCGTTTTTATCCGTACAAGCTTCTGCTCTGGCTTTATTGTCCTGGTATGTTCGTTTTACTCTTTCGTAAAACTGACGAGCGTCATTCCCGAGGTAGCATCTCTCCATACCCTTGATCCCAAGCTATTCGTGCCCACTATTTTTCTCCTTTGAAGACTTGAAAGCATCTGCTCTTCCCTCCAATTCCGTTCACGAGCGACTCTCGTCCGTTTATGTAGCATGGGTTTATAGAGACCTCTTCTTTCTGTATGGTTTTGCTCCCATTGCTTATCAGACCTGGGGTTTCTAACTGGCGGCGGCTTAAAACCCAACATATCAGAGCCAGCATCTCTGATGGCGCGCTGGCAATGCCATGATGTTCTGTGGATTGTGCTGGTGTCATCAGACTTTGTGAGAGATTGAAGGAAACTCGATCGGGAAAGGTCCTACCGATCTTCTGCGGTTGCAGCCTTCCAATGTCAACGTCCCACTTGCCTTCGTGGCATTCTTGTTAACCTCATCCATAACTTGCCTACAACAAGGTAGTGATCTGAGTCGATGTTGGCTCCTCGGAAGGTTTTTAATTCTGGGATGCTGGAGGAGTGTCTACCGTCGATCGCAACGTGATCAATCTGGTTGATGGTCGACTGATCAGGTGGCCACCAGGTTCCTTTATGGATGCTGAGTTGCGGGAATCATGTGCTAGCTAAAAAACATTACGCTCCGCCAGGAAGTCAATTAGTCGGTGTCCGTTTTCGAACGTGGTGTTGTGAAGGCTCTACTTCTCCGTGATCGACTCAACTCCAGGATGGAATCAACGGAGGCGTGCACAGTTCGAGTTAGCAGAACGAGATGAATACCTTAATCGGGTTATTATAACATATTTGCAGCCCAGGCCGATTGGCCCTCCAGGTTGGGGGTTTTGTTTAAGGGTAACATCCCTATTACAGAAAAAGAATTTGTTGTGAAACAACCACCCCCTCGGATACAGACAGACTTACATGAGGTAATCATAGACCGATATGAGAGTTACAGGCTTGTCAGAAGCCGAATATTTAAATAGCTCACCCTTAAGAACATTATTTTTCGCAAACGTTCACGACCCTATATGATTGGACTCTTAGCAACACTTACGTATAGCAGCAGAGTCTCAATAGTCTCTAATAACGTAAATTGTCGATTTCAAATACGGATTATGTGTACCATAACTGAAGTCAATCTCAAATGATTTTTTACATTTAAATTTCACTCTCTACTCTTATCGTAAAATAGCCATTGGCTCATCCCGTACTCCGTTTTCCGCATTATTTATGATCTTATTTGAGTTTTTTGCGACAATTTAATGAGACCCCAATCGTTGCCTTCATTCAAACACTTTAATCCAAAGGCTGGAAAAGAGGAGGCGCCTCTTACACTGACTAGTCTATTTCAAAAGATCGGTCGACATCATCCTGTCTATAATCGTTTTCGACATAGTATTAATGTTTCATGGCATTGATTGTGGAAGGAATTTTAAATGGGTAGGCTGAGCTACAAACATATTAAAACAGTTGATGGCAGTAAATTGATCGATTTCCATTGAATCAAAGCTTGACGAATGCGGTTCACTGGAATCAGGAGTGTATTATAGCATATAATTGGGTCTTAGGACAACTGCGTAAAATGTGTCAAATATAAAATTCCCAGAATATGTATGTTTATTTAGGTGATAGTTTTATAGCACAGAATATCCTTATTTATACGAAATTACTGTAAGCTAAAAGGATAAAAATAAACTCAAATCATGAAAACTGCTAAAAAAACAACAAACAGTTCCGGCATTCAACCTCTTGTACCGGTACACCGAAGTCAATAAGGTAGCCGAAACTTTTCTCACTCAATGAAGCCACTAATGCTGTACAAAGTTACCTTTTCACCGCTTACTAAAGTGCTAATTAAGTACATTCATTAGATTTGTGTACTGGCCGTAAGACCGTGAATCATTAAAGAGCATCAAGTAGCCATACAACTTTCCCTAGATTCTCGAGTAAGCCAGCCGAATTTTTCTCACCCATTCGTTTGCTTTAACACCTTTCGAAGTTAAACTTTTTTTCGTTAACGACGAGAGTACGCTGCGGCGTTGCCACTCTCGCTGCTTGAGTTCTTTGAGTACCAGTAACCAATTATTAACATTCAAAACAAGTCCTATTATGAAATTACACTACCGCAAGCCAATTAAAAAGCGGCGGACGATAAAACAGGGGAAAGTCAAAGTTTCCCTTTGAGCGGTGAGTTTGTATTTGTATTTACAAGGTAAGGCATAACAAAATCTGGGAGTGTAGCGCAGTTGGTCATTCGGAGTGTCGACTGAGATGTGCGATTTTCGTCCCTACTTATCTCATGTCATATGGAGTGTTGACAATAAGAAAATTCAGGTGTTTTCAAGACGAAGCTTAGCTGAAGTAATTTAATGGAAGATAGATAGATATTTTTTATTTCGTACACAAATATTTTACAGAATTTTTGTTATTGCGTATTTTACAGAGATTTGACTTGATATATTATCTTTCTACTGGAGGAACAGAAAAAAAAATTTAAAATTTGAAGAAGGAAAACGAAAAAAAAAAAATAAAAGAAAAAAAGAAAAAAATAAAATAAAATAAAAAGAAAATAAAATAAATAAATAAAATAAAAAAAAATAATAAGAAAAAATAAATAAACAAACCATGAATAAGTAAATAATAAATAAATAAATAAATAAATCTTCTTCTTTTCCTTTTTTTTCCGGCGTCGTTATGGTCAGAAGTGTAGGACCATAACCTTCCCACTTAACTGCATTCCTACTGGTTCGCTTGTGGGGTCCGCCGGTTTGACCTCAGAAAGTAGCGGCAGGCTTCCCGGTTTAGGATTACTTCATCGCTGAGGCCAATCAAATGCTGGTGTTTTTGCATTTGTTTGCACCAATTGTTTTTCGGCCTGCCTTTTTTGCGTGTTGAAATTGGAACGTTGATTGATATCGACTTTTGGACGGAGTTCAAATGATCTCTCCTTTGAACATGGTAATACCAACTGAGTCGGTCGCGTTCTATCTTTCTTGTGATGGTTTCTTTTGAACTTCTAATTCTGTCACGCTTTGTTACTCCCGCTGTCATGCGAAGCATCTTCATCTCAGCTGCCGTTAATTTGCTCTCATACTTTTTGTGCATTGTCCAGCATTGTGAGCGCCGGTCGTACAATTTAAGTGTAGAGCCTTCCCTTCAGCTTAGGGGACATTTTTCAATCACAGAAGATGGCGGAGTTTTCCCGCCACTTCATCCACCCTATGCTTACGCGATGGTTGATGTCGTCATCACAAGTTGCTTCTTTATTAATCATTGATCCCAGATATTTAAACTTTTCACACTTGGGAAGCACCCTTCCATTCAAGTAAATGTCTGGAATAGGCTGATGAGGGTCAGAGAACGGGCAGCACAGATACTCTGTCTTCTTTGAACTAATACGATACCCGTGTCCCTCAAAATTGTCCACCCACACATCAAGTGCTCGTTGTAGGGACGCCTGATCCTCACTTATAATGGCTCCATCGTCAGCAAGGAATAGCTGGTGCACATTGGGGTCCGTCACTTTTCCTTCAAGCAAGCAATCAAGGACTGTGTAACGAGCTTTCTGGGCCGGGATATACTCGCCGGACCAGGGTCTGTCACATAAATTTGTTGTTGTGACACCGGCAGACGTACTGGTGTTTTGTGCGCTACGCTGTCCCTTGGGGTTGAGACCCGGTCGGAACACTAGGGCGTAGTGACACCTTGTCACCTCAACTGTCGCGTGGACAGTACCCAGTCAATCTCCCAGTGGGTGAGAACCCGAATCTGAGTTTCGACGGATGGTTGAGTCGGGGGCAATGCTGGAGCTAGCCTGTCTGGCTAGGAACCCGATCGAGGCCTGGACCGTGTCGGCTTAAACCCTTGATCTGGGATTCTTCTCGCACTGTTTCGTCGTCTATTGTCACTTGTTCACGTGTACTCACTGACTAATTGACCTTCTGCCAATTTCCTCGGCCTTTTATAGGGCTAGGCTGAACGGCGATGTGAACGGTGCCTTTCCAGTTGTCGTTGACAGATCCCGTAAACAGGGGAAATGTAGCCTGTAGCCCTTGCCGTTGTCTTTGGTGTCTTTGACCTCACTGGTCTCAGACAAAGACTAAAAATGTTTGATTCGTGAATTTCTTTGTTTTGTGTGAATTTTGTTTTATTACTTTTGATTTGGTGGTTATTCTGTTTATCGAATGTGTATGTGGTGTTTATTTTGTGTTGTGATTATTTTGGCGATCCCTTGTATGTTGGAAAGGCACGTTTATGTTTTCCCTTTGTTTACCTGGGTGAGTGAAACACTGTGGTTTGTGATGAAAAATTTATTGATTGTGTGTTTTTGTTTTTAGATGACAAATTTTTCTTAACAACTGCTATAAAGAGCAGTGGACTGAGGACGCTCCCTTGGTGTACACCGACTTTGATTGCGAACACTTCTGTGACTCCTGCGGTGCATCTTACTCTTGTCGTTGCTCTCTTGTACATGTCCATGATTACTCGCACGTAGGTTTCTGGAACGCCTTTTTGTCTTAGCGCTACCCATAAAAGATCTCTTGGTTGCCGGTCAAAGGCCTTCTCGAAATCAACCAACACCATATGCAAGTCCTTTGAAGAATCACGATGCTTTTCCATCATGACCCCTATACTTTGGATTGCATCTGTTGTTGATTACCCGAGACAAACCCGCACTGGTCATCAGATAGTCGTATTATTTTCCGCAGTCGGCTATCTAATACCCGTTCAACGATCTTCGTGGTGTGCGACATCAGCTTGACTGAACGGTAGTTATCACAATTTCGCGTATCACCCTCTCGTTTGTGCAACGGAAGAAGATAGCTTTCCCTCCATTGATTAGGCATAGTGTCGCCTCTCATAAGTTTGGAGATAAGAACCATGAGCCATCTAGACCCGATGTCTCCCATCTTTTTCCAGAACTCAGAGGGTATCCCGTCCGGTCCAACAGCTTTTATTTTCTTGGAGTTTTTAACCGAACTTCTTCGACTGTGATGTCGGATATTTCGGCATGATTCGGGGCGGCTCTTGGAAAGTACACACGATGAAACTGTTCGTTCAGAAGTTCCTCGCAATACTGTCGCCATCTGTGGAGAATTTTTTCGTCTTCCACAAGGAGTTGGCCTTCAGCATTGTTAATAAACTTTGGGAAACGAATCTCCTGAGCATTTCTTCTTCTCTGGGCGGCTATCTTTAAGATATTTGCTCCTTTGTTCAAATTGCTTTGTCGAAACTCCTGGGTAGCCTGGTTCCTGTCAGACGCGGAAGACGATATTTCTTCCAACTCCTGATAGAGGCCTTCCATGCTTTTCGCTTTGAATTCGGCGCACTTTTTCTTCGCGATACTTTTGCAATATCTACATATGTATATACCTTTCACGGCGAGCTTTTTCCTCTCTATTAGAAGAAGAGCACTTTGACGAAGCTTAAATAAATAAATAATAATTAAAAATATAAATGTATACATAAATAAAAAAAAAAATAGCTAAATAAATAAATAAACATTAATTAATTAATAAATAAATAAAAAAGAATCAAAAACTACTAGATTCTATTGTATTTACAAAAAAAAAAAAGAAATACAATAATACATATGTACATAGAGATATACACACACACACACTTATATATACAAGCAATATGTATGTTCAACATTTATCAATTATAAGTACATAATTCATTTACAAGCGGATTATTAGCAAAACTACATCTTGTTTTAATCGCATTATTATGTTCAAGTATTCTATTAGAGATCAATTCAACATTCCCTCTTACATGAATACCACGAGTTGAGTGATGCCATGGTAGATTTAGCATCATTTTTAAAATTGTTTATGTGGCAAGTTACAGCGTCGTCCCATACATGTCATCCATATAGAAGAATCGTCTGGAAGATTACCTTGTACAATACAATTTTATTGTCAGTGGAAAGTAATGATTTTCTATTAATAAATGGGTATAGCTTCTCTATTGCTATTCCTCTTTCCTCTTTTCCTCCTTTTAGCGATAAGATCCTTAAATGTAAGCTTGGTATCTAAATAAATTCCTAGATATCTGACAGAGGGTTTCCAATTTATACTAGCTTCCATTCAGTTGAAGTTGAGAGCTAGGAAGAAAGCACGAATTTCTTTTCCGAGTGAAAAAAATAGCCTGGGTTTTTCCTTCATTAAGTTTTAGTTTTTATTTGTGGTAATATTTTATTAATATTTCCATTCCATTTTTGAGATTCCTCTCAATATTGAGAGCGAACTTATGAGATGAAAATATTGCAGTATCATCTGCAAATACGGCTGTATCACAGTGCGGTAACTTTGGTAAATCCGAGGATTGGGCCAAGGACTGAGCCTTGTGGTACACCCATTTGAAAGTGTATTAAGTCAGAGAGACTACTATCTGCATGGACGTTGAAACGACGATTGGACATGAAGCTTTGTACTATTTTACAGAGATATGGAGGAAAGTTTAAATGTATCATTTTGTATATCAAACCCTCATGCCGAACAGAGTCGAATGCCTTTACAATTTTTAATAAAACCATTCCAGTAGATTTTTCTTTGACTGTTTTTTTTTTGATACAGTTGCATATCCTTAGTGCTTGATGGGATGTACTGTGGTGATGTCTAAAACCAAACTGTTCGTGGGGAAAATTTGTATGAGCATCTGTTGGCTTTAAGATTCTTTCCTTTAATACCTTTTCGTATACTTTACTAAGGCTGCTTAGTTGGCTGATAGGTCTATAACTCTCCGGACTTTCTGAAGGTTTACCAGCTTTTAATATGGGTACCACTTTTGCAAGTTTCCATATGTTAGGAAAGTATTCCATTTTTAGACATGCGTTTATGATGAATGCTATGTATTTTATACCTGCTGTGGGCAATTGTTTTAAATAAATATTTCTTAACAAGTCCTCCTGTTTTCCTAGGCCGAAGGTTATTTACATTCGAAGTAGACTTTCGTCGTGATCGGTTGTGTTTTCTTTTGGAACTTGTGAAATTATATATTATTCCATTATTTACATATTATTTGATTGAATTGTCTAATTAAAAAAGTATATCAATAACAATAAATAAAATCATGAAGTGCAATCTCTGCAACAGTAAAATTGATCGCACTGATCTCAAGATTAAATGTTCGGACTGTGATCAATTTTATCATGGAAAGTGCGTTAAATTAAAAAAGGCTGATATTGAATACTTAGACAAAGCCAAACAATTTTTTCGTTGTGATAGTTGCTCTAATACACGACGTAAATCCATCCATTGTGAGCAAAGTCCAATTCCAACGCGCACGACGAGCTTAATAACCTCTGCCCAAGACAGTGCCTCCACCAGACATGTAAACAATATATCGTCACCGTCACTCAGTGCCGCAGACGCGAATAGTAAAGCGGATCCCTCTCTTCCTACACCTTCCACCGATACGAAATCCAATCATACCGAAGACCCCTCGATTTATAGCGTTATCGTTACACGAAGAAATTATCAAGCTGCAGCAGTTGAATATTAACGCTCTCTCTAAAATCAACATGTTGGAAGAGAATAATAATATTTTATAGAAGAGGGTAATTAATCTAGAAGCCAAAGTTCTTTCTCTCGAACAAGCCCTACAACAACAACAGACGGAAGAGATTTCAACAGAGAAGATGATTACTGCTAGCCTGCGCTGAAACGTAACAAGAAACAACGTGTGTTGCCAGTGCAGCCATCAGTGCCAGCGTTGCCACTGCCCCAACGGAATGTACTGTCGGAAGTATTAAAGACAGTACCAAACGTTCCTTTGAGAGCAGATGATGCTCTCAAAACCGTCCCAAGACTCAGGTTTCTGCACCTTTCTCGTTTGGATATAAGTGTTCAGGAAAGCAACGTCATTTCTTTCGTCGCAAAAAAGTTAAATGTTCCGGAAAGCGCTATTCGGTGTCAACGCCTAATCAAGAAAGAAGCTGATATTGCTTTTCTACGATTTGTTAATTTTAAACTGGGGGTTCCTGCCTGCGCCTATGAACGTGCATTCGACGCTGCATTTTGGCCTTTTGGAGTACAAATTAAACCATTTATTTCCCGGCCAAAAAACGGAGAAGATGTGGCGAATTCAGTGGTGATATAACTTCATTTACTAAAAGTTTCAACGTTTATTACCATAATGTAGGAGGTCTGAGAACCAAATTAGAATCACTTCGTTATGCTTTTGTTAATGATATTTATGATTTTATATTCTTAACTGAAACTTGGTTAAATGATAATATTTTAACTTCCGAATTCGCCAATTTGAATAACTATACGATATTTAGAAAAGACAGATGTAACATTACATCCGGATCCGAGAGAGGCGGTGGAATTTTAATTGCTGTCAGATCCTCTTTTCATTGCTATAAATTAGATCTTCTCTCTGACAATTTACCGTCCTCCTCCGGTTGGTATGTAGATCAATTAATTATCAAAATCAGCCTCTTTAATAGTTCTGAAATATTTGTTATATGTAGTTATATTCCACCTAAAAGTTATATTGATTTATAAAATTTACATCTTAACAATTGTTTGCATATTTTTGAGAATTTATCGAATAATCAACACGTATTATATACCGGCGATTTTAATTTATGTGATATTGAATGGAAATTTGATTCAGATGAGCAATGTTTAATTGCTTTGAATTTAACTACGGAAACCGAAACATTTGTAATCGACTTTTTTTCCCAATACAACTTAAGACAGTGCAATAACATTCCTAATGATTTCGATCGAATTCTCGATCTCGTGTTTGTAGACAACGAATGTTCTTTAAATCTTGAAAAATCTGAGCTGCCAATGTTTCGGAATTCCGTTTTTCATTGTGGCCTTTTTGCCAAATTAGATATATATCACTATTCCAATCCACAAAAGTTATATTGCAAGCCCGAATGTAAGTACTATTACCAAAGAGCAAATTATGACGGCATCAATTGTTATTTAAATGAACATGATTGGAAGGATATCCTCAATTTGTCTAACTTAAGTGAGGCTTACAAATCATTTAGTAACATTATAAGTTCGGGCGTTGAGCGATTT
The DNA here is from genome assembly GCA_958301585.1 of Merodon equestris. Lineage (NCBI taxonomy): Eukaryota > Metazoa > Arthropoda > Insecta > Diptera > Syrphidae > Merodon > Merodon equestris. The sequence goes on along the minus strand of OY284417.1, from coordinate 32,029,851 downwards.
GTACCTAAAATAATAAATTCAATAAATGGCTATCACGTCTAAAAAACCAAAAAAAATAAAGCTTTTAAAAGATTAACAAAAAACCTAATGATCCTGAACTTCGGCTTTTATATATGAAGCTTCAGAAAGAATTCGATTACCTTAATCGTTTTCTATATCATATGTATATTCTATCAATACAGTCTAATTTAAGGCAAAATAGTAAACAATTTTGGAGTTACTTAAATTCAAGACGAAAATCAAATGGAATTCCTAATTGCATGAATTATTTAGATGAAACTTCCAATATTATGTCAACAACCTGCAAAATGTTTGCTGATAACTTTAAATCAGTGTATTCTCAAGATTCTCCATGTCAAGATTAACCTAGGACCCTAGAATTGTTTCAAATTGGTACACTTCAAATTGAATCAATCGAAGTTTTAAATGCATTGGTTCAAATTGATACCGCAACTTCGCAACATCGGTCCTGATGGATTGTCTCCTCTTCTTTTAAAAAACTGTGCAGCTTCATTAGTTGAGCCGTTAACATATATTTTCAATTTATCTTTGAGGACTAGATGTTTCCTAGATGAATGGAAATTATCGTTTCTTACACCGATTTTAAATCGGGATCCAAACTGAAAATTCAAAATTACAGGCCTATCTGTAAGCTTCCACACGTCCCTAAAATCTTTCAGATAATTGTATGTGATAGATTATATTTTAAGGTTTCGAGGCATATATCACTTTTTCAACACGGTTTTGTTTCTGGTAGGTCTACTACCACTAATCTCTCAGTATTTGTAAATTATTTGAATTCAAACCTGGAGGAGAACTGCCAAACTGATATTATATACACTGATTTTGCCAAGGCTTTTGATAGGGTAAACCATAGTACGTTACTTTTAAAACTATCTCATTTAGGGTTTCATTCTTGTCTTTTGAAATGGATTAAATCGTATTTAACAAACCGTACTCAAAAAGTAAAAATTAATAATTGCGTATCTGATAACATTTCTGTCCCATCAGGGGTCCCACAAGGTAGTCATTTAGGCCCTTTATTATTCTTTTTATTTATTAATGATATCCCCTCGACGTTCCTTTTTTCAAAATGCCTTCTATATGCAGATGATGTTAAAATTTATAAAAAAAATTGTATCTTTAACCGATTGTATTAAACTGCAAGACGATATTACCCGTTTGTTATATTGGTGTTGTTAACTAAAATCTACCCCGTATCGCGGTGAATAAAACTATAGTTTAAGTTTTCGTTTATTTTATTACGGATACGTCCTCACTGTACGCAGTTTTAAGCAGGAAGTAGGTTAGAACCAAAAATGTGATGGATTGGAAAAAATTGCGGCGTCCCAGCAATATCCGCTGAATTTCATATTCGTGGTGCCATCTATTTATTTTTCAACAGGTGTCATTTAAACTCGCTACACTTAAATGTTTCGAAATGTGTACACTTTTCTTGTTATACATAGAAGAAGAAATATTGTACAATTTCAATATACTCTGAATGGTCTGCAATTGACTAAAGTCTCTCAAATTAAGGATCTAGGTGTTATGTTAGATTCCAAATTGAGCTTTATTGCTCACATTGATTATGTTTTGATTAAAGCCAATTTGATGTTTGGATTTATTAAGAGAAACACAAAGGAGTTTTCTGACACTTTTGCACTGAGAGGCCTTTACTTTGGTCTAGTTAGATCTTCTTTGGATTACTGTTGTATTATTTGGAATCCCTTCTACTCAAATGCTGTTGAAAGGATAGAAAAAATTCAGCGTAAATTTACTAGATACTTGTTCTGCAAACTTAATTGGAGTATAGAAACACCATCTTACAGAACAAGGTGTCTTTTATTTAATTTTATCCCCCTTCATATACTTCGTAGATACTTTTTATTAATGTTTATACGAGACATTCTAACTTCTCGAATTGATTGTCCCCCTCTTTTAAGTCTGATAAATTTTCATGTTCATCCTACAAATACGCGACATCGTATGCTCTTTCGTACTAGTTTCCATCGCACTAATTATGGTATAAATGAACCATTATCGCGTTGCTTTCGAGAAGCTAATTTAGCACATAATAATTTAGATTTTTTTGAACATTGCTCAAGAGATGATTTTAAAAAAAAATTAAGTCTTAATACTTAACAAGAAGAAAAAAAAAACAAAAACAAACAGAACTGAATTATATTTACTTTTATTGTTATAGTCTTAAAGAGAAATCGAATTGATGTAAATAAATAAATAAATAAATAATATAAATTGTATATCTTTTTCGTTAACAAAAGTAGTGGAAGAAGAAACGAATAGTGTGCGCATCACCTAAGTTTTGTGAGACAATATGATTGTTCGAAAAATTTGCGGCAAGTACATTAGCTTTTTCGACATCGGTAGATTATGTGCCCGACGCGTTTTCTAGAAAAGGTAATTGTCTGCTTTTGTTTTTTTACTGATTTGACTATGTTCCAGAAGGGTTTCTCGCTTTTATCAAGTATGTTAAGTTTTTTGTTCCGCTCTATGCTACGGAACTCTAAGATTTGTATGCGTATTTGATTATTCAGGTATGTCGTTTGGTGCTTGAATATGGGTAGGCGATACCGTTTCCAATTACGTCTACAAATATTTCTCAGTTTAATTAGGTGCAGTATATGAGAAGGTAACTTTAAGGAGTAGTTCTTTTTCGGAACTTTTGGAGTACTTTCATCGACCGATCTGAGAATATGTTCTGTAACTTCTGAACGAAATCGCGCCCAATTGGCATTTTTTAAATAATATTGTTTTTATTCCCCGGACCATAGAAGGCGATAGAAAACCGGATTATGGTCCGAACTAAGTTCATTTAAAGACACTGGGTTTGTTACGTAACAAGGCACTTTGAAACGAATAAATCAAACACGGAAGGACTACCACAAGAACTAGCTGGGACATAGGTTGGACAAGGCGGAAACAGAACAGAGATTGGCAACATAACAAGAAAATCAGCAAGTAGATTTCCCCATGCATTCGCCTTAACACAACCCCAATTCCTATGCCTGGAATTTACATCTCCTCCAATTAGGAAATCACCGTTTAAGGTAAAAAGTCTTCTCAAGTCATTTTTAAAACTAGTTCTTTTCTCGTCTGATTCAGTTTTATCCGCGAAATATACACAAAAAATCTTTACTGACCTTTGATTCCTTAATTTTATTTCTATCCCCACATTCTCAACATAACGCGTTCTCACAATAGGGAAGAGCGAATGTTTAATTGATCTTCTGATGAGAATCGCAACGCAACGAAGTTAACCATTTTAAACAAGATTCATATTTTTGCGGTTTCAAATGTGGTTCCGTCAGGAGCTTTCAACCGTGCATGACGTCTCTACCCGACTTCCGTGAACTAGTAAATTGCGAAAATAGCCAAGCGCGAAAGATCACCTCACTCCGAGGACAGCCGGTTGTCCTCGGACAAAAAGTTACGTCTAACAATGTCTGGTAATAACTCCCGTAAGAAGGACTCCAGATATATTTATTGGAGTCCCTTGCAGTGTCAGCCCGACAATGATAGTATCGATAGTGAACACGTGGACGAAATTGTCTCGCCACCATCGAAAAAAGTATATGTGCCGGCAATAAAATTATTACAAAAATCTAGCAATTACGTGCATCAATTAATGCAATCATCAAATATAAGTGACTATTATATAAAAATTATTTTAATCGTGTGTACTCGAGAAACTAAAAGCTAACAACTGCCAATATTTTACACATGACTTGCAAAGTGTTAAAGCATTTAAAGTTGTTCTCTATGGTATGAACGATACCGATGTAAGTGTACTTAAAACTGAACTCATTCGTCTTGGATTAAAGTGCATTGATGTTAAAAAAATCACCAAAACGTACGACTTAAACAAAGCGAATTACATATACCGACTATATATACCTCATATCTCTAGAAAATGGTTCAATCCCACTTAGAGATCTGCGCAAGAACTTTCGTTCGATATTCCACACCCAAATAAGTTGGAGTTTCCATCGAAAACTAAAAGGTAAGGTGACACAATGTCATAACTGCTAAATTTTTGGGCATGGCGAGCGCAACTGTCGCGCGTTAAAACATATTATGCCATCTGCGCTGGTCCCTACCCGACCGCCGAATGCAAGAATAACACTGAATCTGCATTCAAATGCGCAAATTGCAATGAGAGACACAAAGCCACTGACGTCACTTGTATCAGCCGATCTAAATATTTAGAGTAGCTAATGCGAAACGAAAGAGAAATCCTATATCCCTCTCAACTTCTCCCAAATCAACTTCCACTCTCACTACTGGCAAACAAATCCCTTTTGCATCTACAATTGATTTCCCCGCCCTCCCGCAACGTCGACAAGTTCCAACAGTCATACAGGAAAACGCATCTTACGCAAGCAAACCTCAACAACAGTCTAAGACTTGGTCAGACCCCTCTCAAACAAGTTGCGCGGTATTCAACACTAGCGAGATTCATACAGCACCCAACTCCGCTCTTTTCACTCTTGATGAGCTCAATGAGTTAGCTATGGAGATGATAACTAAATTATCCCTGTGTAAAACAAAAATTAAACAATTCGAAGTTATCACACATTTAGCAACTAAGTTCTTATCTTCTTATTGTAAATAGTATGGTAGATAGCAACATAAAAATAATAACATGGAATGCCAGGAGTATACGTAGCAAATATAATGAATTTTTGTATTTTTTAAACAGCAATAGTATCGATGTTGCACTGGTTACAGAAACCTGGCTTAAGCACAACGAAAAACTATCCTCTCCCGAATTTAAATGCTATCGAGTTGATAGGACCGAAAGAAGAATACAAACGCGTTTGGTAGAAAATGTTGGCATTGAGGTTCAGTTAAGAAATTCTCGTCCTATAAAAATATATTGTCTCTATTTTGCTGGTGCTCATAAAACAGTTGAAAACAAAATTATGTTGAAAAAACGATTTAAGGAAGCTTTTCTGCCTAAATGGCGATTTTCTATTAGGAGGCGATCTTAATTGTAGGCACAGGGATTGGGGTTGCATAAGAGCAAATACCTGGGGGAACTCACTTTCCAGCCTTTCAATATTATTCCCGATCTCTATCTTGTACCCACCTAGTCCTACCTTTGTACCAGCAAGTTCTCGTAGTTGTCCTTCTGTACTCGATATTTTCATTACGCATTGTCCTTATTATGTGACCCAACAGTTAACTCTAAATGCACTCGGTTCTGACCACAATCCCGTCTTATGCAAACTCCTTCTGCAATAATCGAAGACATCACCAGTAGAGAAGGAATAGATTCTGTTGTCAATGACTTTAATGACCTCATCCTAAAAGCCATAGATGACTCTGTACCCAGATTTGTTAAATATGTGCGGCCCAAAAAACTTCCCCCTCACATACATAATCTAATTAAATTAAGAAATATCGAAAGAAGAAATTGGCAAAGATATCGACACCCTGCTTATAGGGATAATATATCATATTTAAGCCATCTGATCGCTAAACATCTCGCACAACTACGTAACGAGGAATGGAATAAAAAGCTAGCTAGCTTAGATAGTAGCGCTAAACCATTCTGGAACCTAGTTAAGATAGTTAAAAATAAAAACAAACAACTACCCTACTTACGAAATGGATCAAATTTTTGTTACACGGATGAAGAAAAAGCCAGTGTTCTGGGACATAACTTCTCGAAAAACCACTGTGTGTCAGCAGGCGTAGGCGACCAAGCCACAAATACCCTTGTTGGCAACACTGTCCATGCTCTTAACATACAGAGGCCTAGAACTCCCTTGAATTCCTTCCTCACCGAAGACGACGTTAGGTCACATATTAAGTTTCTCAAGGCTAAAAAATCGGATGGATTTGATCACATAAAAAATGTGTATTTCAAACATTTACCCAGAATTGGAATAGAGTTTCTGACAGACTTTTTCAATGTATGTCTGAAATTCCAATACTTTCCTAACGCCTGGAAAATCGCTAAGGTAGTACCCATACTAAAGGCAGGGAAACCTCCTGATGAGCCAGAAAGCTATAGACCTATCAGTTTACTGAGTAGCGTAAGCAAATTATACGAGCAAATTCTTAAGGAAAAAATAATAAAAATTATCACGGATCGTGGTATATATCCTGACGTACAGTTTGGCTTTAGACCCCAGCACAGCACATCCCATCAAGTGCTTCGCATTTGCAACATTGTTAGGAAAAACCGCGATCAAGGTAAATCCACAGGGATGATTCTTATAGACATCGAAAAAGCATTCGACTCTGTATGGCATGATGGTCTAATATATAAAATGATTAATTTCAACTTTCCGCTGTATCTATGTAAAATAGTCCAAAGTTTCCTGTCAAATCGTTCTTTCAAGGTCAGTGTCAACAGTATATTTTCTAGTCCAATTTGCTTCCAATCAGCGGTTCCGCAAGGTTCCGTTCTGGGTCCCATTTCATACAATCTATTTACGTCGGACTTTCCAAGCCTCGATAGCTGCGAATCGGCTATTTTTTGCAGATGATACTGCAATACTAGCATCGCACGAATTTGCTCTCAATATTGAGACAAATCTCGAAATGCGATGAAAGTATTAGAACATTATTTTAACAGGTGGAAAATTAAGCTGAACGGTGATAAAATGCAAGCTATTTTTTTCACCCGAAAAATGGAGGCCTTGCCACCTGTAAAGTACCTAGGCATTCAGCTAGACACCAAATTAACATTTAACGATAGAGATGTTATACCCCTTCATAAACAGAAAATCTGCACTAACAAATCAAAATAAGCTGCTGATACACCAAACGGTCTTTCAAGTCTTACTACTATATGGTTGTCCAGTATGGGGAAATTGTGCGAAATGCCGCATCCAAAAGCTACAAGTGTCGCAAAATAAGCTACTCAAACTCATGCTTGACCTCCCATGGCACTATTCTACTTTAAAGCTGCACCAAAGAGCGAATGTTGAATTAATATCGCCTAGAATTCAAAAACTGACAAGAAAATTTACAAACAATTGTGTTTACGCTGACAACGTCTTAATATATAACTTAGTAACGTAAACTTGCAATTAGCTATAACTTTTCCTATCATTTAGTCGCTTATTTATTTATTTATCTGTTTCTTATTTACATATTTGTTATCTATTTATTGTTTATTATTTATTATTCATTTTTTCTTTTTACTTACTAACTTATTTTGTCTACATACATAGCTGCTAATTTAATAATTTAAATATACAATACCTTGTATTGGGGGTTTTTTGTCGTATTTTCCCCCAAAGTATAGATATGTTTACAAAATCCAAATAGTCACATAACAATAAAATAATGTTTCAGATGAAAGATAGAGATACGTATAGAATATCATATCACTGTAATGTAAAACGTGTGGTAACAATCCATTGTAACTCCTATTTGATATACGAAATAAAGATCTATCTATCTATCTGAATGTAACTGTCAGATTATTCCCACGGGTTTTTTACCGGTTTCAAGTATTTGATTTTGATAAATTATTTGGATACACTAAAAATCAAAGAGTACATACCTCTTCGAAACATTTACTACTAATATAACGATTAGCGGATCTGCTACAAAAAAATATTAATTATTGAATCCGAACACGACCAACAGCTTACACATTATCGCCCTATCGAAACTATCGGCTCAGCATAAAGATCTAATTGCAAACAGGATCCATCTTAGACAAAGATGTAAGCAGCGCCATGAATCACATACGCATTAGAAGGACCTCTTCCGCCCTTCACAACATTCTCGAATTTTGTTACAAGTTAGACCTTCCGTGCAAAAGAACAAAATTTACATCTACTCAACCACCGTAGGTCCTCCATAAATACTCGGTTCTCCTAAATCTACAGAAGCTACGAAAATATTCTACTGGTAACACATCTCTCTTTCCAAAAATGTCTGATGATCTTACATCAAAAGGCTCTTAAACCGATACAAGCACAGCTTTTTAGGTACTAACTCAAGATGGCTCTATAATCATACAAAACATCCTATCTAGCATTGACTGTATCTTCACCGAAGCTCTTGCCATATTTGAAGCCGCAAAGAGGACCTCAAAGGCACCAGGTAAATGGGGCATCTGCTCCGATAGCCTGTCAGTACTACGAAGCATCATCAATTCGACTTCAGCATCATAGCTAAACCTCGTCACATACGTGTACCAATTAAGACAAGTTCAAAGATAAAACTTATATCGACACCTGCTTATGTTGGCATCGAGGGGAATAAGCTCGCAGACGCCGCTGCAAACTCAGCACAAATGGCTCCTACATACACGTATAACACTTTTTCTCGCCTTGACATAAAAAGACAAATCATCCAAAAATGTAACAAACAACAGATACTTGAAAGGGAACATTCAACAGCTTGTCTGGCGTCGTCGACGGTTGATACACTTTTTCCTCGATACAGTCTCCGTCGCGGGCTTTTATACCCGTTGCGTGTCTATCGCAACATTTCGGCCATCCTATCATCGATCTTGTCCTCGAGATCAGAGGCCTCCTCGTCGGTGACGTCGTTGGCAAGACCCTCTCTGGAAGTTCGCACCAGCGCTTCATCCTGTCTGCCGCCATGTTGGTGTTCAGCTTTCGTTGGTTCCGCTGCATCTGAGGAATATCTTCAACCACGTACCGGCCTTTTGGTAGGACCTTCGTAATGATGTATGGGCCGCGGTACTGTGGCTCCAACTTTCTCGAGTCACCTGTGGCCGCGGGCTCGTTTTCAATCAAAACGAGGTCCCCTATCTAGTATTGCGTTGCTTGTTGACGCCCGGAGTCAAACCTTACCTTCTGGCGAGCTTGGGCCCGCTCAATGTTCGTCAAGGCCTCACTTCGCGGCCGTCCCATTTAACTGGCCTCCACCCGTGTCTGCTCTCCCAACTCCAGGAACAGCTTGTCACCCGAAATGCTTCTCGGTGTGTAAGCAAATAACAGTTCGTGTGGGCTTGCCTTCGTCGTGCAGTTCCGGAATGTGTTCAGGCCCCACTAAACCGCTCGCAGATGGTTTGCCCAGTCTACTCCCCTTTCCGAAGAGTGCATGCATTTTAGCGACGAGGAGATCATTCGGTTGCACCTCTCCACCTGACCATTCGCCCTGGGCGTCTTAACAGCTAACTATATGTGCTGCACCCCGTTCTTCTCGTAGAACTGCTCGAACATTCCTGATGTGAAGGCCGTTCCTCGGTCAGTGACGATCCTTCGGGGCAATATAAAATAGCTCGCCACTTCGTTCAACACGCTAAGAACCCCTCTGCTGTTAGCGGTCTTTACGGCTCGCAGAATGGTGTATTTGGTAAAATTGTCTACCAAGGTAAGAACGTACCTGGTTCCACCCTTCCCCTTTGTAAACAGTCCAAGGTGGTCCAGGTGCACGGTATCAAAGGGGAGTGGGACATGTCCCATGCTGTGCAATTCCCCTTCAGGTCTCACACCTTTCCTCTTTGCGTACGCCCACTCAACGCAAGACTTGATGTAGCTCCTGGTAAAGCCTCTCATTTTCGGAAACCAAAAGGTTTTGTGTAAGGTATGGCTATTGCGGCCACGCCGGAAGTTCCCGGTCCAATAGAAGGTTCCCGTCGAAGATTCCCCGAGTTTTGAGACGTTTTGTTGGTGTGGTTGGACGACCCTTGGTGGTTGTCAACGCAGATGTGACAGTAGGTGCAACCACCGTACTGAAACGGCCGGTAAAGGTTGAAACCTGATACCTTTTTATGGCTCTTTATATTAATTTTGACGATTAAAACGATAAGCTACTTTACATTTTAGTTTTAGCAGCTAGTCCAAGGACCTGTCGCTAATTGTTAGAACCAGATGCACGAGGTCTTTCTCTTTATCTGGCGTGCTTTGCATGACTTTGCGAGTCCATCGTCGACAAAATCTTGGTTTCGAAGCGAACAATGTGAGATTTCGGGAAAGTGTCTTCTTCTACCAAATCCATGACATCAAGTCCACTTTTTTTTTAATAGCCGTAAAGTTGTACCTCATTCAATCGGCTGTGGTTTGCACATTCAAAATTGTGGTTTTAGCCCCATGCCCAGCAGTTCGATTGAGGTGTCAATTACAGCCTCTTAAATGGCCGTCATTTATGCTATTGTAAGGGGGTTTGCGCCCAGATCATTGGGGACGAGACTTTAGTTTGACGAATCCACCAGATGGATTCGCAGCGCAGCTGTTTTAGAGACTTGTTCTTTATATAGTTAGTGGTTTAATTTCGTAACGCACCTGGGAGTGCGAGCATACTCACAGAATCTCTACAGAACGTAGTGTCGGAGTCGGAGGCAATATTGGTAAAAGATACCGACTTTGCTGCTGTTTGTTGAGCTGCTAAGGGCTTATTTCGCATTTGAAAGGCATCACTCTCTTTCGTATTTTTTTTGTTGTGCAGTTTTGTTCTCACGACTGCACGACAGCGGAGCCCAAGACGCTGCAGGAAAGCTGGAGTGAAATCAGAGGTCGCCCTGAGTTGGGGGAGTTAGGGAATGATGGGTACCGGGGAAAAGGAAGGGCCATTAATTGCTTATTGTCTTCGGGTTCTCCTAGAAATAGGTTTCGAGAGCCATTACCTATACTAAGCCTCCGCCACGCGGCAAGATGAGCAATTTTTTTGCGAAGATCCTTAACTCTGTTACTTTTATTCCGATTTGTTACATGCCCATTTTTGTACAGCGCTTGTAAGGAGGACAGTCATTGCAACATATAGTTTTATCTTTTAATTAACGGCTGGCCATTGCGGTTTCTGTTTGTTGACTTGTCAAAGGTTTTCTGTTATTCCTGAGCAGAAATGTCTTATTTGTTGTATCCTTCTATGATGGGTGATTTTCAATGCCTAAAGTCGAAAAGCTACGTGAGTATTGCATATTATCCATCAGTCTTTTCGGCATACTGAAAAAATCGTATTCGTTTTAGAACAGCAGTGGATATTCTATCAGCCTTTGGATTTAACTGATATTAAAAGATTACCTTGTGACATGGGATCAATGAATTCATTCCCAAAGCAACTATCACTCCGCAGTAACTTTGCTCAGTAATCAGTTAACAGATCAACCAAACTTCACACGAAGGCACCATGGTTAAGTCAATCAGACTGGAAAAGGTACTTAACACAAAAATGGATTTCGAAATGAGGTGCATACATCAATGTCACCTTGACACACTGTGCTAAAAGGCCCTGAATGTCCATTCAAACCCAACCACTCAGACTACGATTTCGCAACCTTCATAAATATATTCACTTACATAGACAAACATCTAGTCTCATGTAAATCATTTACATAAACGATTCGCCTATCCGGCGGCCTGTCTATCACTGGGGATGCTTACACCTTGGGAAGGGATATCGATATGTTACTTTGCGAACCCAAGGGAAAAGCCGAGGAAGAAAAGTTGTCGAAAAAATAAAAGCAAAAGTACTTTTGATGAATACGAAAATGAATCTGAGCTAACTTTGTTATTAATCCGTATTGCCCTGAGCATTTATATGTTGGCCAAAGTTATTACAAGGCCAAGCACTTAAAGGTGATGTTCCTAGGACGGACCACACAGTGCTAATAGAAACACATATCTACAGGAACATATGTATATCACTACGAATCGATAAGTACTATTAACTGGATTCCTTGCATCCATTATATACATATAGTTGAGATAGTCCTAATCGGAAAATGACTTCCTCGTACGAGACCTCTAACATGCAAATTAACAGTCTGCCCCGATGAATCGAGCACCTTATTATCCCCTTAATCCGACTAAATTGATTTCGGATATTTTACTCCGGAAAGTTATCAGATCCATTCCCTCTGGATACAATTGCATGAGAGTAGGTCATTAAGCGTTGATGATGTTCCTCTACGGAAAATTGAAAAGAATGTCGATTGTCTGGCAAGCACAATGGGAATGTATTATTTGCATTCATTGCCATGGCAGAAGAGGTCAAAGGAGCGACAAGCTATTCGAGTGAAACACGAACGGTGAAGTAGGACTGTAATCAGGATCCCACAATCAAAGGAAACCTTCTCACAGCTATATTGATCAGGTAGTGTTAGAGTGGAGTTAAAGTTGTGGTAGGTGCTTAATGGCAAGTGGGAAGTGAACAAATTAAATCAGGCATTGATCGATTCGTTTGGACACCATGGAAAGTATATAAGGAGTAATTTGTTGGCTGCTTGGTTTTTTAGTGCTCTATTTTTGACAGTCCATGCATGACTGGTGACACGTGTCAAAATGTAACGTGCTCAGTTGGCATTGCCATTTGGCAGGAAAATACTAGTATACAAACATGCCTATAAATTAATGAATATCTATTTTGTCCATCATCACCGTTCGCAGTTACCGATGAACCCGCCAAAGGGTCCAATTTTCAATAAAAAAAAAAAACTGGCGCATTTAGTCCGATGTGCAACCTCAGATAATGCAAGAGTGCACAAGGAAAAAAAGGAAATGTTTGGTGCGGTGTTTGGTTTGGCGGCAGCATTGGCCCTTTTTTTCAAGACAAAGTTACCGTTAATGACGCCCGCTATCATTCAATGGTTTTAAACTTTTTTGCCTAAGCAAGATGGAGCTGCCATTCCCCTTAGTACACGAATCGAGGAACCAATTGTCAAATGAGTTTGTTGAGTAAACTATCTCTCATTTTAGCACAGCTCAACTGGCCGCCCAGATCGTACGATTCGACGGCTGTAGACTACTTGTAACTACATGTTTGTCAAAATATAGATACTGATCTCTTTGTCTCACCAGTGGACGTCCGTCCGGCCAAAAGATAGAAAATCTACGCCAAATTTTTTTAGTGTCCCGAGAGGCACTAGACAGAAGCGTTTTGAACAATATAGATTCTGATTTCTGGAAGTTGATCTTCAACTTCCAGCCATCACAATACTGCTGAATTTTTTCGAAGTCACGCTGCAGAAGAATAACAATGACGTCGATCGTTGGACCTGATCTGTACGCAATTAAATCGTCCGCATACGCTATTGAATGATGAAGAGAAGCTATCAGATCACTGAAATAAATGCTGAAAAGTATCGGCGAGTTCGCCGTACCCTGTTGCAGTCCGTTGTTAATATCAAATGTTTGAGTAGAAGTCACGTTGGCAATTTTCACAGCGAACTTTCTACCGGTTAACATGTCAAAAATCATATATAGCAGTGGCTTACTTATGCCCAGCTGACTGAGCTTGTAGTAAAGTCCTTCTAGCCATACGGTGTCAAAGGCTTTTTCCAAGTCAATCAGACAGGCACCCGTGCATTGGTTCTTGCATTTATTCCATTGGACATCCGATACGAACTTCGACGCGGCATGAATAGTGTCATGCCCCGCTCTGAAAAAGAATTGGTTATCCGGGATGATTTTATTGTCCTCAACCCATTTAGACGGGGCTCTATGGACCACCTTCTCGAAGACCTTGCTGATACTTGAAAGTAGACTTAGCGGCCGGAGATTTGCCGGGACACCTCCATACCCCTCTTTCCCCTCTTGGGGATTGGTTGCACCACCGCTGTCTTCCAGTGCACTGGATAATATGCATTATTGAACAGAATGGCGTAGATCTCTACAGCCACTAGTGGGAGGTGCCTAAGCACAACATTCGATATTCTGTCGGTTCCCGCGGATTTTTTTCTTTTCAGTGATTCGAAAATCATCTTGAGATCCTCCGTCGAAATGAACAGGGTGTTAGCCCTTTCACTGGCGACGGCATTGTTTGCCATAAAATCATCATTGAACCTGGTAAAACCAAGGTTATTCTATAAGAACTGTTTTAGCTTTTCTGGTTTAGCTTTGTTTCGCTAACCAAAAGTACATCGGGGCTTTCGTCCTGCAACAAGTTGAAAAGTACAGCTTTTCGCTCAATCCTAATCAGTGAATTCACATTCACCGACAGGACCTTTAAGGGACTCTCTACCGGCGTACCCATCACGATTCTAGGAGCGCTAGGCCCGGCAGAAGCGAGTAGATTCTGCCCACTCGGGTCGCCTGTAGTTCGATGCGGCGTGCCCAAACCTTTGACATTGTAAAATGTTTCTGTGTCTTCTTAATTTTTCCCATTTTACCGACTGGGTTGCTGGGTGAGAGCTGGATAAGAAGAAGCGTGTGTTACCCACGCTTCTCCGGTCTGGCCCGCGCTGTGGTAAACGACTTGACTCCCATGAATTTGAGGTTGTCGCTCTCGAACTCTTTGAGCTCTGAGAGCATTTCCTCGTAGTCGAGTACACGCCTTTGAGGAGCATCGTCTGCCGCCTCTCGGTCATGGGGGTCAATGAAAAGAACTCAGTGGTGGTCTCTTTTAATAGTTCCTTGACCCGCTTATGCGGCTCAAGTCTGTTACATTCATAGTGGTTATTACCTATACATTTAAAGACGAAATCGCTAACACCAATAAGGTACTTTATTGTCCGCGTGTAAGTCTATTGTTCCGCGTAGAGGCCAGACACCCTTCCAGCATCTTAGATGTATGAACCTTCCGAGGAGCCAACATCGATTCGGAGCACTACCTTGTTGTAGCCAGGCTACGAGTGTTTGACGTCGGAAAAATACAGTCGCAGGAGGCCGCTGGAAACTTTGCCGATCGAGTTTCCCTCAACTTCTCGCAAAGTCCGATGATACCGGCACAATCCACATTACAACAGTGGAAACATTGCCACCGCGTCATCAGAGACGTTGTGCTGGGTACTAAACCGCCCCTGGTTCGATGAACAATGGGAGCAAACCCATGTAGCAAAGCAAACTGCTTACAAAGCTATGTTACATAAACGGACATGAGCAGAAAAAGAGAGAGAGACAAAGTCTTACGAAAAAGTAAAACGAGCATGCAAGGTCTATAAAGCCAGAGCAAAAGCCTCTACAGATGAAGACGGACAACCTGTACTAGATATCGCTGTCTGGCAATGCGATCCATAACGGACGAAGATACAAGAGAATTCCGTCCATCCGACATAGGTGAATTTAAGCATGTAATATCGAAGCTTAAACCTAATAAGCCGCGGGCGTAGACGGCCTATCTGCTGAGCTATTGTATATAAAGCGGCTAGAGATGAGCTGGCAAGTCGCATGCACCAACTGGTAGGGCGCACGCAGCAGCTCATCTGTAAAACATGGTCGGGAGAAAGCATGCCCGACAATTGGAATCCCAGCATCGTTTGCCCTGTCCTTAGGAAAAGAGAATCCTATAACTGCGCCAGCTATAGGGGAATACTCGTAGCACTACATAAATCACTGATGATCCTGGTTCTCCTTTACGGCGCAGAGGCCTGGACCTTGGCCGGAAGAGTTTGCCCTTGGTCGCGAGGCCCTTGGTTGAGAGGAAAATTCTGCATTCAATCTATGGTGCTGTATGGAACTGTGCGGGCTGAAAAGCGACATCGGCCTAGTACGACGCCCGAAGAGTCCTCCAAGAGTCTTCCAATCCAAACCCGAGAGACGACGCAGTAGAGCACGGCCGAGTCTAAGATAGTGCCTACAGGTGAAAGGGGACCTTGTCCAAAACTGTTTTTAATGATATGGTATAAGAGGATGTCTGAAATGAACAAATTCCATGTCGCTGTCAAATCACGAATGGCAACTCACGATCGTTCTTACTTTATCGCTAATGGAATTCAAAAGTTATAACGTTGTTTCCATTTTTTGTTACTGGATCAGTATAAGCCGAGTAAAATGTTTGTTTATCATATCATACTACGTTATAACGAGACCTTTCATAGCGCTATGGAGTAACGGCGCTCGGTGTAGTCGAGAAAAATGGTTTTTGAACTAAACATATCCAGAGGACTCATGCAACATATTTTGAAAAACTAGCTCAGACTCAAGCCCTTAAAATACCAAGAATGGCACGATCTCACATCAGCACAAAGGAGTTGATTTGCTTGCACGTAATTGGCCACTTGCCCGAGATCGTCTTGTCTGATGAAGGACCATCTGTAATTAAGCAACAAGTCAACAAGCAAAGTGATCGAGTTAACTTGCAGGAGCTCATACGATAGTTTGGACCAAAGAATGATAATCAGGAAACGTGCCCCACCGTTTTTGTTGGTGTGGGCCGAAGTTACGTCCGGTGGGCTCCGCTTGTATTTTTTATCGTAGCGTTAAGACAAACGCGATCCTTAATTGTGAAACGGTCCAGAAACATACTAAGATTTTTGCCAAAGACACTGGACATTCCCACAAGGCACGAGAAAGTCCAGAATGGTTTCTGTCTGGCGTGTCTTGAAGGCCAAGGTCGACACTAAAGTCTACCAAACAACGGACGACTTCAAGTTATTCTGACCGTCTCAAACCAATTGATCGCGCCAAAAGTGGACATATCGGCTATACAAGGTGGCACAAAATTAATCAACCTATCGGAAGGTATTATAATTTTTGCAAATGGCGTCGCACATCAATCATATTTGACATTTGTGAACTAGACAGCTGTAGTATATAAATAGATAAGCAATGCAGCGTGGAATAATTGTGGCGATTTTGTTGACCATTAATCGGTCGGTGATGTTAGCGCAGGGTGAATTTCGACGTCGATTTCCTAATCATATCGTGCCAACTGGGCAAACATTCCGGCGCTTAGCTACTCCACTCGAACAGACTGTGACCATAGAAGAACATGCAGGGCGTTGCCCCTCCAGACTTGGCATTCGGCCGAGAATATCGCAGCCGTGGCTGCCGATGTCGCTTAGAACTAAGAAACATGAATCAGACGACGGGCCAAGTAATTGGGCATCACCAGACGCAGTCTACAGCGAATTTTAGTCAAAGACTTACACATGTTCTCGTAAAAACAGTACATCAATTGGTGTCTGCTGACCGTCAGTCACATGTGAATTACAGCGTTCACGCGGGAGGAGGTATTGGGCCGTATTTTTTTGAATACCCCAACAGTAGTACGGTAACTGCTACTAGCGAACGACTTCTTACTACCGGAATTCGACGAGCGAGACTTGGTGAACATGTGGTTTCAACAAGAAGGTGCAACCGCAAACACAGCATGAGCCACAATGGATATTGTAAAGGAAGCGTTTCCTGGTTACGTCACGCCCGTTTTTGCATTTGGCATGACCAGCAAGATCGCCCGATTTAACCATCCCAGACTTCTTTCTTTGGGACCACTTGAAGTCGCGGCTTTATGCCAACAAGCCTTAGACAATCATAGCCTTTAAGGAGATTATTCGACACGAACAGTTATCACCGGAAATCTTGCGGAAAGTCATGGAAAATGCGATAAAACGGGTACAAATGTCTATCAGCACTGGTGGCTGCCCCTTGACGTATATCATCTTTTCCATTTAACAAAAAAAAACTTGTCACTCAAGGTCATTGTTTTTATTTAGTAAAAAAGTAATTTAAAAACAAAATTGGATGATTAATTTTGCGTCACCTTGTATCCCATATTAAATATTCACATTAAAAAAAAGAAGAGCAATTTGAATAATTAGTTCATGTCACCGTGGAAGTTATGTTCATATATTGTATTGTGTCAATATGAACGTATATTTCTATTCCTTCTAACTCTATTTGTCTATAAAATCTAGACACCTTCCGAGTAACAATACACTATTTCAGTATATTAAACATTTAGTCCACTTTAGGTCCTCTACTCATTCCCATCAGTTTTCAAGAAGTTCGTAAATAATTAACATCCCATCCTGCACTCAGTTCCTAAACACAAACATCGTCCTTTTATCCGGGTCTGGTCGTCGACTTCTGGCTAATGGCAGAAGGAATTTTAAGCTGCCAATACAATACAATACTCCAGCAATGCCAGATGGGAAGCTGTTCCATAATAGTATGCTTGGATTTTGTGAGAAGCCCATAGCTATGTACATACATAGGTATGCAGAGATAATTTCGGAAAATGCAACACTGCTAGTTGAATGCAGCTATTGTTTCTAGTGCACGTTATTACAATCCATTTGGAGACGTAGACGAAAACACATGAATCTGCGATTGAGTTCGGATAAACTTCTTGAATGCACTTAAAAGCGGATATGTACGTTGTCCTTATTTATTATTAAGAGTTGTACTTCACGGGTACTTGTGCGATGCTGCAATCAATTAAATAAGATATAAGATAACTGTGTGGATTTATATGTTTGAGATTGCTGTTTTAATATTAACGAGACATATGCTGATACACTGTCTGACGGACAATCTGCGATTGCTATAGTCGGAGCTGTGGTTGACTTTTCAAAAATGCAACAGCCAAACTACAAAATTGTTTCCAAGGATAGGAATTTTCAAGTGACCTACATAAACAATAAATACATCTTTAAGGAAACAAAATGGCGATACAAATATACCTTCACAACGCAAAATTGTGGTAATTTTATCAATACTCCCGGATATCGTGCTGGAAACGCCTAAACTAGTGAAAAGTCGTTGAAGGTGATACTGTGAATGGGAGTTCTGACTAGGTTACGTTAGGTTAGTGAAGGGGAGTGTGGTGGTTAAACATCACTTCCACTCGGAGGCCAAGAGGCCCATTGTGATTCCCTTCATATGGGTGGGTACACATAAAATTAACTTGTCCTATCACGTGGTGGCTGAATCCACCCCGTGCTCTTAATGAATTTTAGAAGATCCAGTATATCTGCATTAGCCACATCTGCAATCTCCGTAAAGAATCTTTGGCCTATTGACGCTAGGCGTCGATTCTGGAGAGCTGGACAGTCATCGCCGCAGCTCCGGCAGAAATCGCTGGATCCCGAGTCCCATTTCCGGAGCATTGCTTCAATGGGACAGTGTCCTGTGATCACTCCGACGAGCATATGGATCGAGTTACGGTATAGCGCCAGGAGCTTCTTTGTTTTTCCGATATTGAGCTCTGGCCACGATGATCTTGTCGTGTAGCTGTCGTTTCTTGTAAGCCAAGACGAGTTGGCTTCTTTGATGGTTGTGTCGTTTATGATCCGGTATATTACGCTGATCGGTGGTTGCAGTGACGTGTCCGCTTCGCTGATGTCCATTTCAGACCCTTGCCTGGCCAATTCGTCTGCTCTTTCCCTGCGATTGAGCTGTGGCCCGGGACACAGCAGAGTTTAGCTTTGTGGTGTCTGACGGACTTCGGTGAGTTGCGACATTTCTTGACAGCCTTTGATCTCGTTATACAGGATTCAATTGACTTCAGTGCAGCCTGGCTGTCTACGAAGATAGTGATATCCAATGTTGGGATATCGTTTACTTGTAGGTGTTTGCCTACTTTCTCTATTGCTAGGATTTCTGCTTGAAAGACGCTGCACAGATCAGGGAGTCTGAATGATTCCTGTTTGTGGAGGGTATCAGAGTAGAACCCGGCCTCAGTGCCTGTGTTCATTTTCGATCCGTCGGTGAAGAGAGTGATCTCGTGGTCGTTGATTACGGCATTTGATATCCACTCTTCTCTGTCGGGGAAAAGGATAGGTATACTGAGAGAGAGGGAACTAAAACCATTTTTCCTTCCCAGGTCGTCTATTATTCTGAGTATGGCCGCATGTCCATAGTTGGCTTGCTTCCACAGAGAGGACTCCCTTAGTCTGAGAGCGCTCTTTGCAGTGCAGCCTATTATGAATAGATCCAGGGGGAGGAGATGAAGAATCATGTCCAACCGCTTGCGGCGTGCTTCTCATGGCTCCCGTTGTACAAACAGCGGCTGACTTTTGTACTTTGTTGAGCATGTTCATACAGCTTTTTGTGCTGCTAGCAGTTCACCAGACTAGGGCCCCAAGAATGATGCCTAGATATTTAGCTGTTTTGAGTAGAGTGCCCTCTAACTTTGGGGGAGCAAATATCGGAATTTTCCTTTTTCTGGTGAACAAGACCAGCTCAGTTTTCGGGGGGTTTATTCTCAGACCGTTCTGTCTTGCCCACGAGGAGAGTTCCCTCAGCGCAGATTCCATTAGTTCACTGATAGTTGGTAGAAATTTACCTTTTATCAAGATAACCAAGTCATCCGCGTACGCTACTGTCTTTGTGTCTTTCTCCATAAAGAATTTGAGGATTTTGTTAACTGAAAGAAACCACAGTAGGGGGGAGAGAACTCCTCCTTGTGGTGTGCCTCTAGTAGTCACTTTCCTTATAGAGCTGTGTCCAATGTCTGCATTGATAATTCTGTTCTTCAACATATTTTCCTCTGAGCTGTTATTATGGCCTCTGTGTTTACATTGTTGAAGGCTCCCTCTATGTCGAGGAAGGCTGTCATTGTAAACTCTTTTAAGTTCAGCGAGCCCTCAATTTCACGGACAACACTATGCAGAGCACTTTCCACTGATCTGCCTTTGAGGTAGGCGTGTTGAGTGTTGCATAAGTTGCGTGAGTTGGTGAGTCCTCTGATGTATAGGTCAAATAGTCTTTCCAAGGTTTTTAATAGAAACGACGAGAGACTAATTGGCCTGTAGTCCTTTGCGGCAGTGTGGGATGGTTTACCTGCCTTAGGTATGAAAATTACGTTTATTTCTTTCCACTGTGTTGGGATGTACCCCGTGCGCAGGCAATTGGAAAAAATGCTTACGAGATAGGGTACAGTGTGGGTCTGTGTTTTTTGAAGCATTGCTGGCAAGATATCGTCCGGCTCCGGAGATTTAAAGGGTTTCAACGAATTTATTGCCCATGATACTTTATCTGTTGTGATAATCTTGTTTATTACTTCTTCGGTTGTGTGAACCGTAGGAACCGTCGTCTCGAAGGAGACTGTGGTTTCAGGGGCTTTACAGCCTGGGAAGTGGGTTTCAGTCGGCATTTCTAGAGATTCCTGACTGGATTCTGTCCAACCATCTGGTTTAAGGATGAATCCCGGGACGCAGGGGTCCTTGGTTAGGATATCCCTGAGCCTTGCGGCTTCGTTGAGATCCTCTATTGATTCGGATTTGTAATTATCCCAGTCTTCGGTTCTTTTTGAGATCTTTGCTCTATTGAATAGAGTTCGGGTCCTGGTCCTGAGTTGCTTTAGCTCTGTGGTCCACCAGACTGCGCTGGTCTTCTTGCGAGCATATTGCAAAGGACAGGATTTGTTGAAAGCCGCTTTCAGAATTCTCACAAGATTTTCGACTGAATTCTCAATGTAAGTTGGATCAGGATTAGTGGTGTCTTGTGGCGGTTCTAACCTGTTGGCAACTAGGTTTGAGAAAAGATTCCAGTCTGTCCTCTAAGGGTTTCGGTTTTTCTTTAATGACGTTAAGGTTGAAGAGTATCCGGCTGTGGTCCGAAAAGGAACAGTTAGTGGACACTCTCCAATCCTCTACTCGGATGGAGTCGGACTCACTTAGTAAGGTGAGGTCAATTACCTCTTCCCTAACCCGATTGCGAAACGTGGGTGTATTACCTTTGTTGCAAATATTGAGGTTGGTGGAGATAATGAAATCGAAAATGGACTCATCCCTTTTATTGATGTCGCTGCTTCCGCATTGAGTGTGGTGTCCATTGGCGTCGCGGCCTATCAATAGACACAGTCCGCGTGACTTGACGTGTCGCACGAATGCTCGGACTGCGTCTGAAGGTGGATCCTCCTCATCGTATGGCAAGTATGCAGACGATAGGAGCAAAATTGATTTGTCCTGTTGTTCGTACGTTACCACCGTGAGGTCCCCATTGCTGTATGTACCTAGGAGAAAAATGTTTAAGTATTTCTTGGCGACTATACAGGTTCGTAGCTTACCTTCGGTCTGTGGATAGTATAAATTATATTTCTTAGATTTTAATCCCTGAATTTTGTTCCTAAGGGGCCAAGGTTCTTGGATTAAGGCTATATCCACATTTTCCTGCAGCATGTACATCATCAAGTCGTCGGTGGCTGCTTTGCAGTGGTGTAAATTAATTTGCACCACTAGCAGCCTCCTTTGACTTGCCGCGTTCATTGGGGAGCCTTAGCTTCAGGGTTCCCAGCCCGAACTTGATGCTGCCAGATCTGCTGCGGATGTGGTCGAGTGACTTTTGGTCAATGGTAACCATGAGGTCCTTTGCCACTCCGTTCTTGCTCTTGGCTGAAGAAATTATTCTCCAGCTGTGAGTGTCAAGGTTCTGATTAATTTGAACTGGAATTACATGGGCAAAAGATCAACTTTAATGTATACTTTCAGCTGCTAAGGCACCTTGATTACACAACGAAGTAAATTTGGGTCTTTTTCTATGAACATTTTGATGACGACTGTCATTTTAAATTCTAGGGTTTGGCTTTTTTTTGGTTTTAAAATTGAGACGTAAGAGAAAGATGAGTGATGAGTGAGAGCAAGTAGAAGAATCCGGGAAGGAAGAAGAAGCGGATTTTGAAGCTGAGTATGATTTTGCTTCTGATTATTCTCTTGACGAATCTGGATAGTTTCCAGGAGACTCATTAGCCGACAAAGGATATGATTTGGTGAAGGCAAAAATATATATACGACATACTGCATAACCTCGAAATTGAAGAAGAAAATGAAGATCCATGTGATCTTTTGCAGCATCGCAGTAACCAAAAAATGTAAAAAATCGAGAAGAAGAGTGAACTGACTGTGACCAGCTCTGTGAGCGGTGAACTCACGAGCTTGAAAATTCTAAACCATTCACAGTTTCGTGCAGAACTAGAGAATTGGCGAAGAATAATGATTTCACCATGCTCAGTGATGAAAACCTTTACAAATGGCATTGTCGCCAATGAGCGAATTTCTACCGGTTTGTTTGTGAAAAAGAATTCATCCTGGAATTACTTAAAAAGTCGAGAATAGATGGTATCCCTAACGTATTATATTCTTACCACGCTGTTCAACAATGCCCCGTACAATATTCATTATACAGTGCGATGGAAAACAGCGGCGGTACATCCTATCCCTAAGCGGTATAAAGATAGTACATACCCTCCTATTCTCCGATCAAATAGTTTGCTTCCGAGTGGTAGCAAGGTTCTCGGAAAAGTAGTGAGCAGAGCGCTGATCAAATGGGTAGAGGAAAAGGAAATAATACCGGACAACCGGTCTTAAGGTGAGACATGATACTCTTCTTGGTCAAAACTTTTTTTCCGACATTCAGGGGAATAAAAAAATATTTGGCTAGGCATGACAAATCACCCTCTGTCTATGATTTACTTAATGACTATGGGAAAAAAAAACGATTTACAACAGGGAGCGGTTAATTCTCCGATACTATTTAACTTCTATATAAGTGACATATAGATCTTCTCAGACATTCAATAGCGTATGCAGATGATTTAAAAGCTTACAAATTAGGTCCAAAAATGTAGGTCATAAACAGTGTTCTGCAGTGTGACTTCGATCTCATTAAAGGACACATTGCGATGATTAAAAGTCAAAAACTAAGTCGGAAACGATACTGTTTAGGATTCCGTTGTACAGGGCCTTAAGCGACACCCTAAAGAAATGGAGGAAATTCACGATCATTGGGCAACATATGTAGACAACCATCAGCGGTAAGAAATGCGATTAGATATATTGGTATCTGGCTTGACCAGTTCAATAAGTATCACCCCAATAAGATCCTGTATGGCGGAGCAGGCTTATACAGAATCGATAATGTTCTTGTTAAAATGACCCGAAAGCACATCGCAAGGGCATGACTAACGAAAATAACTTGATCTCTGAAATGATCATATGGCAAATTGAAAAAAAAAAAAAAAAACATTTTTCTTAGCGTAAGTTAGTTCTAATAATATTAATTGTAATTTATATAGTAGTCGAAAGACTACTTAGAGTATCTGCCTGGGGCTAGTAATATATTTATATTTGTTTAGATAGTTAAGCTAGTTTTAAGCATTTTCGTCTAGGGTAGGATAGATCTAAGATAATATGGAATAAAAAATGAATTTAAAACTAAAAAATAAAAACAAAAAACTGACATGATCTCCGGAGCTTATTACCCTAATTATGGGTATTACGAGAGCACACTTCCATCGGGTTTTATTTCCACAGACGCATTTCTTGAGATAGATCCCGAAATGTTAGTGCAAAATAGAGATTGCATCCTGATAATTTACATCGGCTCCAGGAACAGACAAATTATTTAAAAATAATTATTTGAGTAAATACAACTTTACCTTAATAATAATTTTACTTTGTAAAAACTGGAAATTTGAAACATAACGAAAACAGAATTGAATAAAGTGACCACCAGGAGGCCTTGTGGGTTTTTTCGTCTGAAAAAGTGAGAGAAGACGGATCGTGTTTGATTGGAAAGGAGGTTTTATTGGTCGCTCAACGATAATTCTTTTTTTTTTTGGTTTTCTTTTTGAGATCGTTGCGTCCAAAAACGCTTGGACAGAGCTCATGAGCTCGTTCGTTTGAATACCGCAAAGCCGAGCGGAAGTCTCGCCGAAATTGCTAATCAGCGCATTATTGGTGGTTGTCAGGAACGAAACCCACGTGTGCCAGCCAATCAGATTATATTTAAGACTCGAATTTAAGCAGCGTAGGTAGGTAAGCTTTAAGATACTAGGCAGATCAGTATGCGCGGGCTTAACTCCGCTACTGAAAATTTTTGATCGAGCGAGCAAATTTGTTGTTTTATCAACCTTGCTCTCGCTCCGCATGGCACTTTTCTAAACTTTACTTCGTTATTTCTCACTATTTTTCAATCAAACAATTTCATTTGATAATTTATGGCTCATCTACAGACCTAGATCTATCGAATGACATGCTGCACACATGTGTGGTTATAGCCGATATCTACATTTAGTGCGTACAAGATTAGTCTGAAATCGTTTTCGGACCACTATATTCCCCGTACATGCACGCGCTAGGCCAAAAAGTGGGTGATTGCTCTCGCTCCGCTACGCTCCGCTCGATCAAAGAAAAAAAATTAATATAGACCTTACAAAACCTAGAAAATCCAGTTCTGAAATGTAGTCATATGATAATTAAATAAAAAGGTTTAAGCCTAGAGTGCCCGCATAGGTGCAGTAAGACTAAACATTCAAACATTTTTGTGTAGAAAGTAAGAATAGAATAAGAACAACAAAAATCGTTTTCAATTGCCAAGGAATTCTGCTTTCGTCAAATATTACTTTTTTGGAAGTACATTTTCAAAATCCACACCGCTGAAACGGTCTGCAAGCCACAACCCGAGGAGTTGGCAAATCACCCCTAAGCTGTTGTTGAAGTGTGCGGGAGCACCGGCGGCATTTCATAAAAAATGGGTATATCTTTCGTAATATGTTGCGAGCACCCATTACCCGAAAAAGATTTTGAAACATGGGGGCCTGCGTGAAATGTTATACGATGGACATCATCACATATGAACGTGGTAATTCTTCCAGCTCCTGGGAGTAAAATAGGATACCTATTGTCCGGTAAAAGCGGTGTACCTAGTCCTGCCATAAGTTCTGTTACAAATATAACACGCTATAAAATAAAAAAAACACTAAACATGTTGTATTCAAAGTTATTTCATTTATTAGAACACAATATTGGTTATTAAAAAAAGTTGGGTTCATTCGAAATGACCACCTTTTGCTTTAACACCAGCTTTTAAACGGTGTGGCCATTGGGCTTTAGCGGCACGTACGGTTTCCATGGAGATCGTGGACGCTGCTCTGGCTAATGCTGTTTTAAGGCTTTCTAAATTTCTCTGGGGAGTCTTGCAGACCATGTTCTCCAATTCTGACCACAAACCATAATCCAGTGGATTCTGATCTGGATTCCCCGATGGCTAATCTTCTGCTGCTATAAAGCCAGGAATATTGACTCTGAGCCACTCCTGCGTGGTTTTGACTTTGTGCGCTGGAGCAGAGTCCTGTTGGAAGATCCATCCGTGTCCACTGAAAAGGGTATTGGTCAAACCCTTCACAACACCCTCTAGCAAATATTCTTGGTAAACCTTTGCACCAGTTTTTACGCCTTTTTCACAGAAATGGAGGGATGTGACACCATCGTGAGAGACCTCCACCAAACCATTACGGAAACAGGATGATGGCCACGTTGAACCCTTGGAACAATTTTCTTCGCTTCCTTGGAAGAAGTGGCATAAATCTTCTCATTTTGTTTGTTGAAAACTTCTTCCACGGTAAAAATTTTCTCGTCCGTAAACAGAATGTTTTCATGGCCATTGTCCGCGTGCCACTGCAAAAGTCGCTGCATCTTTCCAGCCTATTTTTTTTTTATTGAGGAGGTAGAAGATGACCTGTGGACCGACGATAGGCTTTCATATGTAGATCATCCCGAATCAGGCTAGATATGGATCTGAACATAATCTTCTGCTTCCTAAGGGGATTCCTACGAATTCGTTCACGTACTGCCTTTACTACCGCACTCGTACGGACGACGCGCCTGCGACCACTTCTTGGCCTGTCCTCTACTCCAGACAATTCGCTGAAGCGAGCAATAGCCCGGTAAACGAATATTCTCGATATTCCGAGTGTTCTTAGCAACTCGAAAATTTGGCCAGCACTCTTTCCGCACTTATGCAATGCTATTACCGCAACTCGATTCTCTTTTACGCCCCACTCCAAGTTAATAGTTCACAAACTGAAACCAAACTGACTAGCATTCTTCACTGATCAGTGCATGTGTTCTGAAAAAAAAAGTTAACGCTTCTTTTCCCGGAAAAGTTTTGAACGATAAGCGCGGAAAATTGTGTATCAGAACTTATGGCAGGACTAGGTATGTATTGCACAACCTTCGGCCCACCCTGTGCAGCCTTCTCTCGTCTACAAATGGACACACTCCTAAAAGTTTGCTGTGGTGACTCACTGTTTTTTTTTTGTGTTTGAATCTACACGGTGTAGGCTCTTATGGTGTTTGTCACACAACCTGGACGGGATGCAGATGGTTTGTGTCGAAGATATTCGTTCACTACTCTCCGGGGGTGGTTGTCTTAGATAGGATTTGAGAGATTCGACTGAATTTGCGTTGGTTGTAGTTCAAAGTAAAGGGCTAACCATAATAGACAGGAGCAAGCAGAAGCTTATGTCAGAACCGAACGAAATTCTCCCCTCTGTTTCAACGATCCGTCACGATACCCATAATAGACAGGAGCAACAGGAGCAAGCAGAAGGAAAGGAACTGTCAAATTTTTTTTATTCGATTTGTTTACATTCTTTGTAGGTTATTGTGTTTATTTTCGTGCTAATAAAAGCGATATAAAAGTGTAATAAAATTGATATAGAAGTGATATAAAAGTGAATTATGGAGATAGAGAGAAGGGACAAAAAACTAAGACAATTAAAAACATTAAGATCCCTACAGCTTATTTTGGAAAGCAAAATACTTCTAAGAAAAATAAGTGATTTACGAAAAAAAAAAAAGCGTTCCTGTAGTGTTCGCAAAATTAATCGCGATAGGACGATTCATGGGTTTTATGAAGTCTCCTTCCAAGCAATGAAGGCTGGTGATACAAGCCAATTTTTTGTGTATACGAGGATGACCCCAAAAATTTACAATATGCTGCTAAATTTAATAACACCATATTTAGTAAAGTCGTCAATAAGGAAACCAGTACATCCGGAATGTCGACTAGCAGTTACCTTGCAGTAAGTAAAATTTTATTTTGTTGAACACTACATACTAATAATAATATCAGATATTTGTCGCAGGGAAATTCTTTGCAATCGCTTGCGTGGTCCTTCAAATTAGGAAAGGAAACCGTACGATTGATAGTCTTAGAAACCTGCGAAGTTTTGTGGAATGTGCTGCATCCGGTGTATGTTTCCGAGCCAAATGAAACAGATTTCACGCAGATCGCCGAAGAATACTGGAATTTATGGAATATGCCAAATTGCGTTGGAGCTATTGATGGAAAGCATGTGGCAATTAGATGTCCGCCGAATAGCAAAAGCCAGTTCTTTTGCTATAAGAAATATTTCAGTATTGTGCTATTAGCAGCGTGCGATGCTAAGTGCAGATTTACTTATGTAGATGTTGGAGCTTATGGCAGCCAGAGCGATGGAGGTAACAAATTAATCTTACAACTGCTTGTTCTTTTAAACAAAAATGCCCTTTTTGCTTTTATTTTAGGTGTTTTGCAAGCAAGTCGGTTTGGAAAGAGGCTGTTAGAAAACTCTGTGCCGTTACCACCCCCGAAATACTTGCCAGGAACCCAAGTGAAAGTTCCGCACAGTTTTGTAGCTGATGCTGCCTTTCCCTTAGGTATAAATATAATGCGGCCGTATCCGGGACTACTTTTACCAGCAGATAAGGAGGTATTTAATAAAAGGTTGTCACGAGCCCGTCGAACAATTGAGAATTCCTTCGGAATTCTTGTGGCTCGTTGGCGTGTATTATTGAATACCCTTCATTTGATCCCCGAAAATGCTGAAAAAGTGGTTTTGGCCTGTGTGGCATTGCACAATTTCATTATGCTGAACAATGAGGTTGGGTCATCGTATTGTCCGTCCAATTATATTGACTGGGTGGACCCTAATGGCATACAACAGGATGGGTTGTGGAGGGAAGAAGTAAGGACAAATTTACCGCCTATCGCGCCGTCAACAATACGGTATTGCGGTGGTAAAACATCAATCCAAATAAGAAATGAACTTTGTGCCTTTTTAAACAGACAATAAAAATAAAGTTGAAAATGAAATTTGATGTTATCTCTTAATTTATGTATATGGTCGTCCTTAAAAGGACGGTTTTATTTCTGCTTTTACTGTCTATTTTCGCACCGTAGTTGCATCACCCTCTGCATCATTTCCAACTGAAGTGCGTCCCTTACAGGAACTGGCAGATCCTCCATGTAGGACAACATGGCCTCCATGAACATGGTATCAGCGCGTCTTCTTGGTTGTTGTGTTGCGGAAATATCAGGAATATCGTTGGCAATGTTGGTCTGGAGTTTTTCCAGAGTTTGCCCTAACTGTTTGCAAACGTTTAGCAGTGGATCTTCCGCCTTCCTTTTTCGTGTCGGTGTTGAAGACGGGATTGGTGAGCTATCCAACGCCGAACCGGAGCTAAACTCTTCACAAGATGCATCTTCGCCTGTACGTAATTCATTGCAAACAGTTCTGAAATAAAATGGATTACATGTGTAAAATGTATTATTATGTATGTATTAGGTAAATTAACAACCTTCGTGGTTTCATGGAATTTCTTAAAAACTCCAGATTCTTAAAATATTGCCATTCTTCCAATTCGAAGAAGGCACTCCCGGACGGCATTTCCCTCTTTTTCAGCTCCTTACTGAACCTTTCCCGCAACATAGTCCATTTATTTCTACATTCGGTGTCTGAAATTTATAATGTTATTATATGTATATGCACATAATGTATAGTATTAAACCACTTACCACTTCTACCAGTTGCTTGGGCAATTCTCGCCCATACCTTGACTTTTTCCTTTTTATTAAAATAAAAGCCATCTGCTTTATCATAGAGGCACTTATTTTCCTGCACAAGTGAAATTAACTTGTTAATAAACTCGTATCCCATATTTGCTTTTATCTTTTTACTCTTTTCCAACCTCAAATGTCACTTGTCAAAAATTCCTTCCGTCATGTCTTCTTTCAAGAAGACCTTCCTTCTGCTCGCATCAGTTAACGAACATTTAACGAATCGTCACATCTGTCCATTATGGGGATGTCATAGGCTTTGCATGTAAGAAGACATTCCCCTCTGCTTGCTCCTGCTTGCTCCTGTCTATTATGGTTAGCCCTTAACTCTTTCGTTTTCCATGTCATTAAGGTATTATATTGTAAATGCACGCACAGAGTATGAATTTTGAAGTAATCTTATGCTGTGTTATGCCTTCGTCAGCACTATTTGATCATCTCTCATTCACAACTGATATTGTTGCACAGTTTTTCCGTATAGGAATTGTTCTTGACTATGGACGGACTTGAACTACAAATCTTCGGCTCAACAGTCGGTGATGATTACCATTGCACCACGACCACCCACGTTGGTTGGTTGGTTGGTTAGACTTTAGGTTTTGAATATCCTTTGCGAAGTAAGGTGCTTGAGTTTATTTGGTTCACGAAATAAGAGCTTTGTCGAGTTCAAGAAGCTGAAAATATTTACTTGTACGAAAGAACGGACAGCTGGTATTTTCGCGTACTTTGATAGCTGCTTACAAGAACCTTAAGATGAATGCGGTGACAAGCTTAAACTTTCAAATATCGACCGATGAGCTTCCATATTGGTGGTACTTGCAACGTACTTGCTAGGTAGACCGGTTCTGAGCGCTGGTCTAAGTTGGTGGTGAAAATTGGGTGTTGCGGAGATGACGATGCGTGCTCTGCTAGCCAGCAAGGAAAATCCCATGTGAATGACAGCGTTGTTAGTTTGAGGGAAGCGACTCTGCTGTGGTATGCGTGGCTGCGAAGCTCGTGATATGGGCCCTATAGTTGTAGGCACTTAACATCGTCTGGCACAGCTTATCGTCTGGGAGGGTTCCCATTGGAGTCTCAGCGTCCGAACGCTATCGGCTTCGGAAAAATTCAAAGGTTGCAGGGTCTCGGGCTGATTTCCCGAAACGGCGCCGAGCACCAGTGAAGAATTAGTTGAACATTTACGAAGACAGAAAACACCTCGATTGAGCATTGTGGATAGTTCGAACTGTAAACGGCACAGGTCAGCTTCCTCAAAACAACCAGTCAGTAGATCGTCTATGTAGATGTGAAGAAGTATGACTTGTGTTGTTGCAGGCAGTCTTTGTCTTCGTCTAATTCAGTTTGTTGCATGCACTTTACTGCGAAATGAGAAGACGAAGCGACAGGGAGAGTCACGCCAGACAATCCGCAGATGATCCATGTGTTCTTCGTCGATTCGCAGCTAGCGATACTTTTTAGCGCCGACGGCGCTGAAAGTGAAACGACAGGATCTTAAGCAAATAAGAGCCTCGAAAAGATCTGCTTGGATCCGGGAGCCAGTCGTTTGTGTGTCATTAAGCGAAAACTCAATTGTGGTACGGCACGACGCGTTGAAGACATCTCTCAGTTTATGGGTGGGCCAAATACAAGTTTCTTTTTAAAAATGCAATAAAATGAACACAAACATTCCCATTAATTATGAAATACAACGTCGTTCAAGTAGCTGCCTCGGCTGGATTCGCAGTAGCGCATTCTCTCACCCCAATTTTCCAAGACCTTGTTGATGGTTTCGGACTGTAGCTCACGGATTACTTAGATGATATTGGCCTTAAGTGCTTGAATTGTTTCCGGATTGTTGGCGTAAAATCGGTCCTTCACGGTTTCCCAGAAAAAGTCCAAAGGAGTCAAATCGCAGCTCTGAGGCGGCCCATTGACATCGCCATGACGGCTGATAACACGATTTGGGAATTTGGTGCGCAAAAGATCGTTTGTGGCATAGGCTGTGTGGCATGACGCGCCATCCCGAATGAACCAGAGGTCTTCCAAATCCATGTCTTCAATTTCAGTAAGAAAAAACACGTCGGTTGACATGGCTTTGTAACGCCCACCGTTGACCGAAACGTTATTCCCAGCCTCATTTACGAAGAAAAATGTTCCAATGATGCCACCACTCCACAATCCGTACCAAAGTGTCGCTCTCTGTGAATGCATTGGCTTCTCAACAATAACGTGCGGGCTTTCCGAGCCCAAGATTTGTTAACGTAGCCGCCGAGATGAAAATGCGCCTCGTCAGAAAAGATGATTTTTCGCCCAAAATCGTTGTCCAATTCAAGCTGCTCTAAGACCCAAATTGCGAAGCGATAACGAGGCGGTTGGTCGCGCGCCTTCAATTGCTGAGTCAATTGGACCTTTTTTTTTTTGGATGTGCCTATGGATGTGGAATCTTTATAGATACTAGAGGCCCGTGCCGCTAGCAAGCACGATTTCCAGGCTCTGCCCATTTGCTCAAGTCTGCGCCTGTGTACTAAACCACACCCTGCACTCATCTGCCACACTCTCCGCGGGACTGCCGCTAGGTATTATTTCGCGGGTCTGGCAAGCAATTCATGCTACTCCTGAGTTTGTAGACTTCCACCTGCTTCTGTTG
This sequence comes from Merodon equestris, assembly GCA_958301585.1. Taxonomy (NCBI): domain Eukaryota; kingdom Metazoa; phylum Arthropoda; class Insecta; order Diptera; family Syrphidae; genus Merodon; species Merodon equestris. Next base: position 31,998,000 of record OY284417.1, on the reverse strand, counting down.
TGCTTGCGGCCTCTTCTTCTTTCCTTGCCGCTTCACCTCTCCTCAGCTCTGTCTGCACATTTTTGATTAGTGTGCAGATCGTCAGCCAGTACTCCTCCACATTCGCTGAATTGTATTTTCTGGTCTTGGTAGAGTGCCCCTCCAATCTGTGAAGCGTCTACATTCAAAGATTGCGTACCTCACGTCTTCTTCTTGGTGTGAGCAGTCTGGACAAAGAGGAGAGGTATCGTGCCCGAACCGATATAGGTATTTACGGTAACCACCGTGACCAGAGAGGAACTGCGTAAGATGGTAGTTGCAGTTTCTTTGTGTTCTGTTGAGCCATATATCGATTAATGAAATCAGGGTATGGGTCCATCTGCCCTTTGGGGTATTATTCCACCGAGATTGCCATTGGGCCATCGAGCGTGACCTCTCTTCCTCCTTGATTTTTCTTACTTCTCCGGCAATAGTTGGCCTTGGAGGTTTCTCCGCTGGATTCTTTTTATCTCCTCGGCGAGAATGGCAATTGGGATCATTCCAGTAATGACCAATGCGGCTTCGTCCGAAATTGTCCGGTAGCCGCTTAGTATACCGATGGCAGTTTCCGACGGGAGACGTTTGGCAGTATCCTGGAGAGAGCCGTTTGTAGTGATGATGCTTTTTTGCTCACATAGTCCGCAGCCTATTGTCAAGCATCACTCCTAGGTATTTGGCCGCTTCCTTGGATCGGATATTCTGGTTGTCCAGTCGAATATCGATGTATTCTACAGTTTTTCTGCTTGTTATGAGGACGGCCTCCGTCTTATGGTCTGCCAGGTCAAGGTTGCTGATTTGAAAGGGGTCCCCTCTTCTCTGTTACAGTAGGTAGCTTATCGTATATTACCCGCTCTACAATTGTTCCCACTGTATCGAGCAGCCATATCGGGCGGTATGACGATGGTACTCCGGGTGGTTTTTTTCCCTTGGGTAGTACTAGGTGTTGGAACTTCCATGGTTTTGGGAACAATCCTTCGTTTAAGCATCTCTGCATGACTGCGATGAACATCTCAGGCCTTGTTTGAATAGCAGCCTTCAATACTTTGTTTGGTATTCCGTCGGGTCTAGGCGCCTTTTTGTCTCCCACTCTGTCGAAAACTGTCTGCAGTTCGTTCAGCGTAATGGCTGGGATGCCGTCACCGTCTGCTTCCCAGACGATTGTGGGCGTCGCATCTGGCCTTTTGGGGAACAAGTGCTCCACTATGGTTCTTAACAGTATTGGACATGTTAGTTGTGGGGACCTGTAACCTATTAGTTTGGCCATCACCGCTTTATACGCCGTGCCTCATGGGTTAATATCGGCTTCTTCTCACATACGTTTGAAGCATCTTGCCATGCTCCCTTTGATTGCCTTCGTTAGGTCCTGCCTCATCTGTTTGAAGGTGTCGAGGTGCTGTTGAAAACCAACTCTTCCTCTTGTCCTTTGCGGGTGTAAGTGTTTTTATCTCGTCATTCCACCAGTAGCATGGGGCGCATCTCCGGGTTGCTGTTTTCCTTGGCATCGCCGCATCGCAGGCTGTGGTAACATTTTGTGTAAGTCGGTGCGACAAGTCTTCAGCTTATTTGGACCTTGTAAGCGAATAATCCGAGATCTTCATGCAGAATTCTCCTCAGTCTAGTGCGTGAAAAACTGAGCTATTGAGATCGATGGCCAGTTGATGTTCGTCAATTGAGTCTCACACTCTCGGCCACAGCAGCCACATTCGACGACGGGAACCACTAGCACACAAGTCTCATGAACTTTTTGCACAAACTTGCGTACAGCAGTCGCAGTGGGTGCTTCATTTCGGCCAAAACTTCTTTTTAAAAAACGCACTGTTTGACTATACAGTACTCACTTTGGAAATAAGTTTTTAGTATTTCCCAACGTTGTTCAAACGTAAAACGCCTCTTTTCGTTCCGCGTAGGTATGATACTGACTTTCTGTCGAGACGTCGAGCGCGAAGCAGATGTCAGTGTCAAAATAGTGTATGATTTAAAAAAAAACCACAAGATGGGTCACCCTTTAGTTATCGTACTGGTATCCTTGATGACGTTGCACTCCATGACTCACATTTTCCATGTGACCGACCCTATGAGCTCATGGACGAAATCCATGTACTGAACAGCTTAGCAAAGCAAGCCTCCGTTCGTTGATGAGCACGAACTGCTCTATGATGAGAGCCAGAGGGCAGTTAGGGCTGAATGGTAACTTGATGACTGATGATGACTTGATGACTGATGAATTGCTTTTCGCACAATTGTTCCTCGAGGGTTATTATTCGCTGGACGTTGTAGTGCTTTTTTAAAAGTTTCCAAGCTTCCTCGTAATTTTTGGTCGCGACTCTTTTGGATCGCCGGACACAACTGCGGGAGGGGATAGTAGGTAATTTGAGCTCAACACGCGCTTGTGCCTTGCTGTTGCATGTTGTTTGTTGCTGCGTATTGCTTGTTTTTTTGTCTCCAATTTATTCATGGCGCGTTTTAAGTTAGCCCATGCTTGTCGATACCGTTCCTCACCTTGCTCCCTTTCAGCTTCCTGTTCTTGCAGGGTCTCACTGCCACACGTAAATTATACCTCATCTTGGGCATGACAAAATTGAGTCTACGCGCCCGCTAGTAAATACAAATCGATCTCAGCCTTATCATAACTTTCAGCTTTTTTGCTAGCACCGAGAAATACGAGAATTTCGAAGGCTATCACGTTTGACTAGACTAATTTTATGCACCGCGTCTGTCCTCGAACAAGGAAATTCTACCACCACCAAAATGTACGCATATCTTTTGAAATCTAGAACTCCAAAATCATATGAATTCATCAACACTGGCGCCATCTGTATGTCACCTCACGAATAAACTGAGTGATTTTTCTCTATTCTTTACCTTTCCTTATACTCTGGATTAAATTTAACGTTAGGTCTTATGCAAAGGTCACTGATGTTTCATATCCGTCTACCTTAAACAATAGACTATCGAATTTAAATTCGCATTTAGAACTTCTCACTGAATGCATCGTGTGTGTCGCCTTCAGCTTTCAAATTCACGTTTCGCTTTCAGGTGTGCTCGATTGCAAGCAATTTGCAAACGTACCTACCGGGCTTATGATAAATGTATTCGAGAACGTTTGATAAATGAAGATGTGTTGTTGTTGCCGCCTTTGATTATGCCTCTCGTTCATTCTCCGGGAACAAATTCTATTCATTGATCAATCCATTTTCTACCTTTCAGGATTTCGCATAAAAAATTACTCGGTAAAAGGAAAGCGCAAAAGAACATACAAGACATCAAGAGTACATCATACGAGTAAGTGGAAACCCCCGACGGAAATCGGAAAACGGAAATGAGTCAGCAAGCGACAGGCAAACGAAGTGCATCGTACAAATATCGACGGCATGATAAAGGACGAGAGGGAGAAAATGAGAATAACGGTGAGATTGCTTCTTCCGTTTTGACATTTCATGGTATTTTAAGTTTGCCAGACAGCATTGTTGGTTGGATGAGGAATGATGCAGCAAAACCCATTGGGCTATAAGGTTTACTATTAACAATTCAAGTCGCGTATATCTGATCGGGCTTACGTGATGTTTTCGTTGGTAAGTGTTCACTGTGCCACGTTTACGAGCCCTCGTATGCTATTGGGTTTCAATAATGTAAATATGAACGGGTGACGGAGAATTCAGTGGTGCACAATCTGGATGACTAAAGGATTAGGGAACTTGCTAGACAATTTGTTTGTCATTCGGATTAGGTTTGCTTGTAAAGTGACTATGCTGAATGACACCAATGGCGTTTAAGCTTATAATATGCGACTTCTATAGAACGATATTATTTTGGGAATTAAACATGTTAGGATTTAACCGTCCTTTGAAAAGCTACACTTTAAAAAAAATCGATTTAATGTCATATTTGTGCACATAAACCTATATATTGCCACAGGAGCAAGCACACAAGCCAGGAAGCAAAAATCCAATATCAGCATCACAACACAATAAAAATAAGGAGCAGATAGAATGGAAATATTCTAATAAGAACGGAAGGAGGGACAGGCGGAACGGGCAAACATTCCCTCTTGCCTTTGTTTTGGGGTTGAAAATGCAATAAAAAGGACATTTGTTGACCTTTTTAATGGCTGCGGCTACGATGTCAACAGTAACAGAGGAAGCAGATGTAGAGTCCACCCACTCATCGTGGTTGTTTTTTGTGTGAAAATAAGGGCGGAATATGTGGTAATGGGATTTTCTTATTTCTTGGGCAAAAGCGCCGCCAGCAACGTATTCGTTTCGGAATACCTACCTAAACCGAAAACCTTATCCGTTTGCTTTGCAAGTCCGCAATATGAAATTGGATTGTTGCATCAAAATTATGCTCGAGGTAGAGGGCAGAACGGTGGTAATAATAAAGATGGGATCACTGCAAACAAATATTCAATTGTGAATGGTGGTAAAACTAAATAAAATAGAAATGGAAATAAAAGTAAATTCGGAACCAAATTAGCATTAGAAATAAATCCTTAAAATGGCATTTATCTGCAATAACTGATGGGAAACAAATTTATCTTTTATCTGATTTCTAAGTCCACATATTGGAATAAACTATAACCGAGTTTCCTTTAAGGCTAAAACTTGAAAACCTAGCGAGGGGGATAGACACAGTGTCAAATCACTAAGTGTCCGATCTCGTTTCCGAATCTATACATATACATACATACTGTAGATATTTGAAAAATATTTGTCTTCAATTTCGTTAGGCTATTTAGAATAGTGAGGTAAACTAGTTTCCCGATCGGATCTCTCTCGGGACTTGTGTATTGTATATTGTATATTTTCATTTTATTTCATATGCATTTTGTTAACAGATAGCATAATAGCGTAACAATAATTCATTAAGACAATAACAATAATGAAATAAATATGTGACATTTTTATTTTCATACATATAGTACTAAAATAGTTTCAATGCCACTTCATAGAGTTATAAATTATAAGGAGTACAATTCATTAGTGGGGTGACTCTATTAACTTGTAATAAGAGATGGGCAAAATAATAAATAAGTGAATAAATAAATACAAGGGATTTTCAAAAAAGATATTAAAAAAAACCAAAGTTAAAAAAAAAGAAAAAAAAAACAAAAACAAAAGTAAGAAATAGGAAAAAGTCAAAAGAAAAGCTTAATTTACACGAAAATATTAGATAGGATGGATTCTATACTATCAAAGTCTAGATCGAGCAGCCAATATTTTACACTTTTTCAGAATTTGTTTGGGTTTGTAGTAGATCTTAAGGATTGAGGAAGATTGTTAAATAAATGACAAGATGAAATATCGTAGAAATTGCGATATGCGGTTGTACGGAAATGGGGGACAGTCACAACATTTGAAAAGTTTCTACGTACATATATTGTAGTCTGAAATTAATTGTTACGATCAAGAACAAGCACCCTATAATATAATTATGCTGTGTATGCATAAGATCCCAATAATCCACATAAACGAAAAGGATCCGTGGTCAATAACCACAAATAACCCACATTACGCTTTCCGCATAATTTGCCATTCACCCCAAGTCACTTCAAACAACATAAACATTAAAAACGAGTAAAAACGTAAAGTCAAAACGACCCACTTCTTTTATTAAACAAACGAGGGCAGTTTCAACATTCGTTGAAAGCCGCCTACTAAGCATTTTCCGAGTTCTTTCCCAATACGATCGATCACTTCGATCAGGGTATATATAGTAGGAAACTGAATAATCACCCCTATTACGTTTGTCGGTTTCGACTCTCAATCGACTTTGTTTCGACCGACTCGCAATGTAGCATATTCCATTTGTCGGATTTGCATTTTGTAGTAGATAAGAACATATTTTCGACTTCGACTGGTATTCTGTTTGTCGCCTGGCGGGCGGATAAATGCCATTTCAAGTCGATAACAAAAATGTGAACGACTGATCGCGCGTAAAGAAAGTAAGTAAATCGTTTGTTTATTAACAGGTACATTTTATATACATATTTGTACATTCTTATTGATCTGGAATTGTCGACAGTAAAAAAAATTAAAATAACAAATAAAAGGCAGTTTGAGGTTTTGATTGCATTTATGCAAGAAAAGCCTCACCTTGCAAAGGGCTTTTCGAGATCGGTAAATAAAGTCGATACAAAAGGTGAGTGGAGTTCGCTTGCTGTTAAATTAAAAAGTTTCGGTCCTCCATCAAGAGATGGTGACGGTTGGCAGAAGGTTTGAATGAAGTTTTTAATAAAGTTGAAATTGAAAATATATCATATGTAGGTGTGGAGCGACTTCAAGTATAAAACAAAAAAGAAGGTGGTCAGAAATAACCAAAAAAAACAAGCAACCAACACTGATCATATTTATTTATTTTCAACTCTAACACAAACTATTCTTTCACGCAACACGAAATTTCGCTTGTGAGCTGTCAAAAAAGAAAAAATTGTACTGACCGCCGAAAAAAAAAATCTAGTACACGTCTAGTCGGTCGAATAAACTACGGAATCTAGATTTTCCATCGACCCGACTCGACATCCGACTCAAGTCGTTTTCGACTCCCGACAAACGTAATAGGGGTGAATGTAACTCAGTCTTTAGAGAGATTCAATAAAGGCATATTGCTAAAAAAAGGAAACTTTGAGTTTTCTTAACTGGCGACGAGGATAGGATGCTGAAGTCGAGTTTTCGCGGTGTATGAATATCAAAAAAACTCTGTCGTACGTTTTTATGTTTGATTAACATTCCAAAGACCATACAGTGTGCAAAAAAAAAAAAAAAACACTAAACGAAATAATACGGTGTATAAAACAATAAAGTGAAAACGGCATAGTGTACAAAACAATAAGTAAAATAATACGCCAAAGTATAGTGAGCGAAAACAGTACCCAATACAGTGCAGAGTGAGCCGAAAAGGACCTACAACGTCAAAAAGGACCCGCAACAAGAAGAAGCAAGAACAAGGAACAAACATTACAGTCCGTATGTTAAGCTTACTTTAGTATATATAGTATATACATATTTAATTAGTGTATAGTCCCAATTTTTTTTTTCCTCTTTCCAAGAGTGATACATTTTTTTTTTTGTATTAAACTATCTCACTTCTTTTCGTAAAATGGCACAGTTATCAATTGATCCCCTGAAATATTTAGACAGACTGCCAGAATTTACTGGTAAAACGACAGAACTACAAACATTCTGCGACTTAGTAGACCGAATACACCCACTACTTCAGACATATGACAATTTAGCGCAGGGCCTCTTTTCTGACATAATTAAGAGTAAACTTAAGGGTAGAGCTAAGGAAGTAATAGATATAAATTATCAAGCAACTTCATGGGCTGACATCAAACAAATTCTCTCCAATAACTTCGGAGATAAAGCCACTTGTAAAGAACTGTTTGACGAAGTGAGAAGCATCCAGTTCCGAACAAACTGCGTGGACTACTATAATGTCCTAAGAAAAAATTTAAGACGGCTCAACAATAAAACCTATCTAGTACTAGGAGCAAGAAATCCGGCAAATGCGTGCGCCGAAAATAACAGAAAGTCCGCATTACGACTTTTTATTAGTAAAATTCCAGAACCTATGAAATCTATTCTAGTCTGTAGAGAACCAGACACTGTAGAAGAAGCTATGGACATACGTTTCAAGGCAGATTACGCCTATACAGGCATTGGTGGAACACAGTCTGGGAGGACAGAAAAGCAGATCCCCAATAAACGGTTCAACGAACGCCCTAAAAATAACGCCCCAAACCAACACTATCAAGATACACAACATTTCAACAACCGCAATAATCAACACCCAAACTCCAATAACCCCTCTTGGAAACCTTACAAAAATAGGCAACATTATAGACCCCCCGGAGAAGATAATTGCGGTCAAAGAAACCCGTACCGACAAAATAACTACCAACCGTATCCAGAACCAATGGATATAAATAAATACGAAGTAACTGACATGCAGAGAACTCCAAACTCTGGAGAAAATTTTCGGCTTCCAGCCTCCACGGCAACCTACCGTATATAATAGTCAACACGAAAATCGAACCTTTAAAACTTATTATTGACACGGGAGCCACACATTCAATAATAAATCCCAATTTATGTAACCCTAAATGGTTTGTCCCGACTCAAAAAATTACACTAAATACCTTGCAACACTCAGTAGAAGTAAGCAAGAAAGTACGCATACCCTTATTCGAAGAGTTAGGAGACACCGAAAAAATGATAGAAATGTTCATTTGCCAATTTCATGACTACTATAACGGCATAATCGGTAACGATATACTAAAACAATTAAAAATAAAAATCGACTACGAAAATAATACACTTCACACAACACAAAAACAAATCCCAATATACTTTCACTACGAAACTAAGAAAGAAATATATTACAAAACTAAATTAGAAGACGTTACCGCCACTAACACACTCAACAACATACAAACTAACGCTCAAAAGACAGAACCAGTACCCCCAGAAAATAAAAGTACGAAATATACACCAGTAGTCGAACAAATCCGAATGGAACACTTAAACAAAGAAGAAATACAAAAACTATTGCCATTAATTAAGAGATTTCATAGTATATTTCACAATGAAAATTCAGACCTCACATTTACAAACGCTATAAAACATAGAATTCGAACGATGGACCATTTACCAATAGTAGCAAAAACGTACAGATATCCCTATATCCACAAAAACGAAAACAAATACAAATACAAAACATGTTAAAATCAGGCATAATCAGACACAGCCAATCCCCATACTCTGCACCCGTTTGGGTGGTACCGAAAAAACCCGATGCGAGTGGTGAACGTAAGTGGAGGCTTGTGATCGATTATCGAAAACTGAACGACGTAACCATAAACGATAAATACCCTATTCCAAATATGGACGAAATCTTAGAAAAACTCAGAAGGTGCCAATACTTTACCACATTGGACCTTGCTAAAGGATTCCATCAAATAGAAATCGCTGAAGAAGACATTCACAAAACCGCATTCAGTGTAGAAGATGGCCATTACGAGTTCTTGCGCATGCCATTTGGGTTAAAGACAGCGCCAGCGACGTTCCAGCGCCTTGTAAATAACATTCTTAGAGATTATATCAATAAGATATACCTAGCATACATGGATGATATAATAATATTTTCGACTTCCCTGCAAGAGCATCTAGAATCCTTAACGAAAATATTCCAAAGACTTCGAGATACGAATCTCAAGGTTTAGCTAAATAAGTCCGAATTTTTAAAACGCGAAACCGAATTCCTCGGACACATTGTAACTAAAGATGGTGTAAAACCTAACCCACAAAAAATAGCGTGTGTACAAGAATTTCCATTGCCAAAAACCGCAAAAGAAATAAAACAATTTCTAGGGCTCACAGGCTTTTACCGAAAATTCATTCGGGACTACTCGAAAATCGCAAAACCAATGACAAAATACTTGAAAAAGGATGCCAAAATAGACCTAAACGATCAGGAATATATAGACTCTTTCGAAACACTGAAAAAGCTCTTGACAAATGACCCAATACTACGTTATCCAGATTTTGATAAACAATTCGTCCTACAAACTGATACAAGCAACTATGCCCTCGGAGCAATCCTATCACAAGACGGGCATCCCGTCTGCTTTGCTAGTCGTACAGTTAACGGCCACGAACAAAACTACAGCACTATCGAAAAGGAACTCCTTGCCGTTGTATGGGCAACACAATATTTTAGGCCTTACCTTTTCGGCAGAAAATTCTTGATTGAGACGGATCATAGACCCCTCGCGTGGCTCTTCTCCATTAAAGAACCAAATTCTAAACTGGTGCGCTGGAGACTCCGTCTAACGGAATACGATTTCCAAATTAAATACAAAAAGGGCGTACAAAACGGAAACGCCGACGCCCTATCACGAGCAATAATAAACTTTCCCGAAGTAATGGACCCAATAAACATAGAGTCAAATTGCCCAATTAATATCTATAAAAACCAAATCATATTTAGGAAAATAAATTCAGGCTCTCTAAAAATAAAGAAGCTCAAAATATTTAAAGCAAACAGGAAAATAATATCAGCTAAAAACTTCGACTATAATACGATCATTAATATAATCCAAAACCACTTCTACGATGGGAAAACAAACGCAGTACTAATAGAAGACGAGGAATTATTTACCTATTTTAAAAGAATTATAACCGAAAATTTTTACAACAAAAATTTCAAAGTAGTGAGATGTAAAAAACTCCTGCCACGAAAAAGAACTCTTAGATCTAATAATGAAGGAGCATTTGAGGAACAACCATAGAGGTATAAACGAAAACTTTTCTCAGCTAAAAGAAAAAATAACGCAATTCGTAAATAACTGCGAAATATGCAACATAGAAAAATACGATAGACAACCAATCAAACAAAAGTTGCAATTAACAGAAACACCGAAAGGCCCAAGAGAAGTAGTCCATATAGACGTCTTTTACAGTCTAAATAAGACATTATTTTTGACTATAATAGACAAATTCTCTAAATACGCCCAGGCAATAAAAATATCAAACCGTTCATGGATCGAATTCAAAAGAGCGCTTATGCAATACATAAGTTCTACAGGTCATTTCAAAAAAATAATAGTAGATAACGAGCTAGGTTTTAAAGCTCAAGCCATCAAACAATTCCTCGAAGAACAAAATATCGACATACACTTTACATCCAATAACCACCACACATCTAATTCCGATATCGAACGCTTACACAACACAATAAACGAGCATTTAAGGCTTTTAAGACATGACCCCTACAAAGACTTAGATACGCCAGAGGAAAAAATATACAAGATCATTAGCTTTTACAACAACAATATACACTCTACCACTAAACGAAAACCTATAGATTTTATCAACGGGATTATAACCCACGATGACTACCCAGCAATTGAAACCCAAATTAACAAAGTTAAAGTAACCCCAATCAGCAGATTAAACGAGAATAAAGAAGATGTCAACATTAGAACAGGACCAATATATATAAAAGAAATTAGAGGAGGTAAAAATCATTCAAAATTCAAGAAAATAAATGCCCAAAGACTGGATGACAACCACATTATTTCGAACACAGGACACAAGTATTACAAATCACATATCAAACGAAACAAAAAATTTCAAAACAATAACAATCCCACAATTACTACTAAACCAACAAAAAATTATCACTAACATTCTATCCAACTACACAAATAAAATAGAAAATGAATTGGAAATACTCCGACAAATCTACCAGATGAACTACGACATAACATTGCTTCGCAACCATATAAACGACATAGACCAAATAATTTTAACTAGCAAATTAAATATCCTTTCTAGAAACATATTAACAGAAAAAGAACTAGAACTAATATCAGACATAGAAGCCCTTAAAGATATCAAGATAACTGTTGCCTATTACAAAAACCAAATAACCATTATTATATACTTACCATTTTATTCAGATAAGAAATTTTACCGATTGTTAAAGAACCAGTCCCAAACAAAGAAAATAAAATGTTGTTACTAAAAGAAAACATATATATTATGGACGAAAACAAAAATATTTAATGACGAATGTATTAATAACATTATTAAATCAAAAGAAGCCAAATGTGACATGGAATATTTTAGTAGAGAAATAATCAAAGAAATATTACCTGGTTTACTTATCTTAAAAAACGCTAGGAATATCAATATAACCCAAGATTGTAATAATGAAAATTTAAAACTGTTCAAAAATAGCCTTATTCGATTCGAAAATTGTAAAGTAATACTAAGAAATATACCCTTCACAAACAGAATTTATAAAATAAATGACCACATTGTATTTCCGCAAATAACACTAAAAATTATAAATAACATGGAAAAGACCTCGGAATACCTTAAAGAACTAAACTTGAACCCAATTGAAAATACTCGAAACGAAATTCAAGAAATAATTCAAAAGAACAATCTTAAGATATCAGTTATTGGCATTGCCTTTATAATACTCAACACTACAGCTATAATAATATTCATATTATACAGATCGTATCACAAAGCTTCAGTAGACATCTGTGCAAAAACCTCGCCGGAGTCTCGGGCAAACAATGGGGGTGTTACGATCAAGAACAAGCACCCTATAATATAATTATGCTGTGTATGCATAAGATCCCAATAATCCACATAAACGAAAACGATCCGTGGTCAATAACCACAAATAACCCACATTACGCTTTCCGCATAATTTGCCATTCACCCCAAGTCACTTCAAACAACATAAACATTAAAAACGAGTAAAAACGTAAAGTCAAAACGACCCACTTCTTTTATTAAACAAACGAGGGCAGTTTCAACTTTCAACATTCGTTGAAAGCCGCCTACTAAGCATTTTCCGAGTTCTTTTCCAATACGATCGATCACTTCTATCTGGGTATATATAGTAGGAAACTGAATAATGTAACTCAGTCTTAAGAGAGATTCAATAAAGGCATATTGCTAAAAAAAGAAAACTTTGAGTTTTCTTAACTATTAATCTGTAGTTGAGATTTCCAGAACGCATAAAAAAAATTCTTAAATCACGAAACAGTGGAAGGCTAGAATGAAGATGGCGTTTATTGCATATTTTCCTTAGTACACTTTTTTGCAAAATTAATAAGGGCTGGATCTTAATCGTGTATGTACCTCCCCAGCACACAATACCATATTGTAGTTTAGAATGTAGGATACCGTAGTAAATAATTGTTAAAAGTTTCTTGGAACATACTTTTCTGAGAAAATTAAAATGACGAAGAGTATTAAATAAATATCTTTTTAAAGACTCTATATGGTTACTAAAAGACATCTTCAAGTCAATTGTAAGACCAAGGTATTTGTACTCATCTACTGCTTCAATCAGAAAACATTTCTCACTGCAATTAGTACTGAAACAAAAAGGTTGTCGCGGAGGGCAAACGACACAATTGAGCCATTCCAATCCGAATCTATTACAATCAGGAGCGTGAAAATAAACTTCTGGAAAAGAATACGATGTAGTAGATAAACTAAAAGGCATTAATTTAGTTTTCGAGCTGATGTCTAATCTGTGTTCAGAAAAGCTTCTTAGGAGACTGAGATCAAAATTAATGTCGCAGATTAAATCCAACAAACTGTTGGAGGCGTATGACTAACCCACATCACCTGCAGAGGCTGTCACTTTTCCCCTAAAATCCTGTTCAAACAGTGAGTTTATGTAAACTAGAAACAAAATTGGTCCCAGGACAGATCCCTGAGGAACTCCTATATTAAACATTTTGATCTCACTTCTGATACCATCAAACTTTACTCTTTGAGATCGATTTGATAGGTGAGATCTAAACCAGTCCAACATGAAGCCTCGAACCCCGGCCCTTTCGAATTTTTCTAATAAAATAGAGTGGTTAACCATATCGAAAGCCTTACTTATGTCAACAAATAGTCCAGCAGTGAACTTTTTATTATCAAGGGAGGAAAAAATATTTGAGCAAAATTTAAGAAGAGCATCCTCAGTTGACTTGTCCTTCTGAAAACCAAATTGCATTGGACTGAAAAACTTGACTTTGTGCAAATATGACACTACCCTCAGTTTGATGACCTTTTCAAAGACTTTGCTCAAAGTAGGGAGTAGTGAAATAGACCTATAATTTTTCAAGTCGTCTGCAGAACCTTTTTTAAATAAAGGCCCAACATCGGCACATTTGAGAGCATTTGGGAAATCTCCTGTAATCACACTACGGTTAAAGTTTACGGCTAGAACATCAACCACATAGCAAGCGATACGTTTCAGCAGCATATTCGAAATGCCGTCGAAACCACACGCATGCGAGTTTTTTAATGACCCCATCGCCTTTAAAATTTCTAGTGCAGCAATAGATTCGAAGGGAAAACTATTATTCTGCCGATGCTCAGCGATAATGAACGCATTGGTACAATGATTGCAAGTTTTTGCTATATATTGTGATGTTGCACCATCTGCAACAGATGTAAAATATGCATTGAATGCATTAGCAATGTCAGATTTACTAGAATACTCAAGGTTATTCACATAAAAAGGTTTCGCAGTAGTGGGAGATTTGTTCAAAATATTATTAAGCAGTTTCCATTCCGATTTTAAATTGCCTTTTGCTGAAATGAATTTATTACGATAATAGCTATCACGACAGGAAGAAATTTCAATCTTAAGCTCACGACAAATCTCTTGGTAGCTTTTTTTCAATCTTAGATTTAAAGGGTTTTTTGAACATTTAACTCTTATTTTATGTTTCCTCTTAATTTTTTTAATTAGATAAAGGCCAAAGCCTTTTATCACATTTTTTTAGACTCAAAGAGTAGGAGCAGCTAAGTAAAGGGTCCGCCATCTAACGTTTTTTTTTTCAAGTAGTGCTTATTTCGTGAATGGTAACACTTAGCTCATGTCTGATTTGACAGATAATTAGTTTCATCCTTCCGCTGAACGAATATGGTTGTGTATACGCTTGAACAACGCTGGGAAATATTGCGACATTACTTTGAAAATCATGGTAACGTTGCAGAATGTGTGCGAAAATTGCGTACGGATTTTGGAAGAAGAGAAGCACCGTCAGCTCCGTATGTTCGTTATCTTGTGAAAAAAGTGAAAGAAACTGGCATCCTCATCGATAAACCAAAGCGTGAAAAGCCAAAAACAGTGCGTACACCCGAGAATATTGCTGCTGCGGCAGAAAGTGAGCGTGAAGCGCCATCAACATCAATTCACCGTCGTTCTCAACAATTGAACATTTCGGAGACATCATTGAGACGAATTTTGCATAAAGACCTTGGTATGACGCCATACAAAGTCCAATTGGTTCAGGAGTTGAAGCCAACTGACCATCCAATGCGTTTTCGCTTCGCTTAGTGGGCCTGCGATCGACTTACAGAAGATGCCGATTTTGCCAAAAAAATCATCTTTTCAGATGAAGCTCATTTTGATCTTGGCGGGTATGTAAACAAGCAAAATTGTCGCATTTGGGGCACAGAAAACCCGCACGCATACATTGAAAAGCCGGTGCACCCAAAACGAGCCACTGTTTGGTGCGGATTTTGGTCCAGAGGCATAATTGGGCCATTTTTCTTCGAAAATGAGCAAGGAGTGGCCGTTACAGTTAATGGCGATCGTTATCGGGCCATGTTGAACGAATTTTTGTTCACAAAAATTGAAGAGGAGGATATTGGCAACATTTGGTTTCAACAGGACGGCGCTACGTGCCACACAGCCGAAGCTACACTCGATGTTTTGCGCCCTGTTTTTGAAGATCGCATTATCAGCCGCAGAGCTGATGTCGTTTGGCCACCTCGGACCTGCGATTTGACACCGTTGGACTATTATTTGTGGGGTGCCGTCAAAGATAAGTGTTACGCCGACAAGCCAGAGACAATTGACGCTTTAGAGGACAATATTCGTGAAGCCATTGGTGAAATACAGCTGCACACAATCGATAATGTGCTTAAAAATTGGACCGATCGTGTAGGCTACTGCATGGCCAGCCGAGGCAGCCATTTGGATGAAATTATTTTCCATTATTAACCGGAAGGATTGTGCTTTCAAATAAAAAAAGAAATTTGAGAAAATATTCAGTAGTTCTTTTTATAGCATTTTCAAAAAAAAAAAAAATTATTTGGCGGACCCTTTATAAGTCTATTTAAAGATGTAATAAAGATATCATAAGAAGCAGAAGCATTGTTCTCTTTGTACACATTATCCCAAGGCTCATGAAAAAGAAGATGCTTAAGCTTAACAAAATCGATCTTAGACTTTTTCTGGACGACATTTACAGAGCGGGCTTTGTTTATGTTAGAGCAAGTCTCTAGCAACAGTCCTATCATAGAATGATCTGATATTTTTAAATCCAGAATACACTTTTCAAAAATTAGATCACAATGCGAAGATCGAGCATAAATGTGATCCAAACATGTATTCGAGGCCAGTCTAGTAGGTTCATTGATGACGATGGTTAGTCCATGCGATGTTAATAGGGCTACGTAGTTAGATATTATTTCAGACTTTTCTAATAAGTTAAGATTAAAATCACCTAGGATAATTAAATTATTTGATCTTAGGTTATCCAAAAGACAAGAGAATTCTTTAATAAAGGCTACAACACTGAACATATGCAATCTATAAACACACAAAAACACATAATTTGTACGATTTAAGCTAACAGAAACTTTCAAAATGTCTGCTGTCATAAAATCCACACAATTCACTTCATTAATCTTATAAGATTCTTTAATAAAGCAACCGACTCCGCCTGCAGCATAATTTTCATTAGGATTTGCTAAGAACACAAAACCAGGCAAATAATAGTCATGTACCTCAAGCCCATAAATCCAGATTTCCGATACAAAAACAATATCGGGAATGCAAGTGAATGAGTCAATATGTGCCACAAGAGAGGGAAAACTTTCTCTCAAGCTTCTGGCTGAAAACCGGGTGCTTTTAAAACAGCACTCAACGAAATTAGCAAGTTAAAGGTGTATTGTTTATATAATAGATAATTTTACTCCACTAGTGTTTAAATATGATTTCGGCAGTATGCCCGCCACGGCTAGCTCGAATGAAACGCAATCGTGAAGTCCAATTTTCGACAACTTCATCGAGAAAATGGGCCGTATATCAGCCCTGACGCCGTATGTTGACTTTGATTTATCGGAATAGACCAGTGACTTAAAATAATCTGAAGGCGTGAGATCACATGATCGTGGAGGCCACTTTACAGGACCATTACGTGAAATTATGCATTCAGGAAATGATTTCCGCAATAAATTGATGGTGGCGCTCCCTGTGGCATGTTGCAACTTCTTGTTGAAAGCAAGGCTCTGCCTCATCAATGCCATTCAACAGAGGAACGAAGAAGTCATAGATCATTTTTCTATAGCGCTCTCCTTTGATGGTAACATTCCGGCCGGTTCGTCCTTAAAGAAATATTGCCGATGATTCCACTATCCCATAAGGCACAGTGAGTATTAATAGTTGTTAGGACGTCTCGACAAAGGCTTCTGGTTTTTCTCCGCACCAAATTCGGCAATTTTGCTTGTTTACATATCCATTTAACCAAAAACGGGCCTCTCCGAAGGACAATATTTCACATTGAAAATGAGGATTAAGAATTATGTTTTCGGCCCGTTCACTGAACCTACAACGAGTATGAGTATCATGGTCACGCGTTTTCAACTCTTGCACAAGCTGGATCTTATAAGGTTTTAAGCCAAGATTTTGCCGTAAAATCTAGCACAAAGTGAATAGGCATAGCTCCAATTGCTGTGCACGATGGCAAATCGACTCATTCGAATCACAACGACAATAACTTCTTCTGTTCGCACTATTTGTCGTCTTTGGGGATGCATATCCATTGGTCCGGTACGTGGTGCGAAAATGATTCGTCGTGTTCCGAATAACTTGTTCAGATGGACGATTATGTTGACCGTAAAGTGGAGGTAGAGCACGATAAGTTTGACTAACGGAAGATATGGTTTAAGGGACAAAGAAAGGATGAAATATTGGACAATTTTTTTTTTTTTTTTTTTATATTGGTGGAGGCTTCTGCTATCTGTTGGAGCACTCAGACACAAACACTGGTCCATTGTACTGCCAGACAGACACCTTAGATGGCGTTAGCCAAGCTTCTTTTTATTCACTTATGTTGTGTGCCATTTGTTTTTCCACACAAGTGAACGAAACCTAAAGCTTAATGCCGATTCCGAACGGCGAGAGCCGAGAAGCTTTTTCAAGGCAAGTGTACAACGGGGGGTTTTGCCAGTACCCCGCCGAGGAGGGACGCCGCGAAATAATCATTCGATGGCGTTGGTGTTATCGGGATCCGAACTCGCTCACCTTGCGTCAGCGGCCGACACACTACCCACTGCGCCACGGCGCTCCCTAATATTCGACAATATCTCATCCTTCGACGTGAAAAAAGAAATATAGGAGAAGAAAGTCACCATGTCTCATTAACTGATAATGGTTTTAGAACAATAAGTTTCTCCAGCTCAAAACATATGATCATGGAGACTGCAAACACAAGAGAATATACAAGACTACATGAATATCACCGGATGGATATTCAGCATCAATGACAGCATCAATACTAGAACGAAGTTAATAACCGGTTCGACCTAGCAGAAGGCACAGAATCTAACGACGAAGCAAGACTGATATGGTCAACAATAAAAATTATTTTAAAGCAAGCAGCGGAAAACAAATTTGGCTATTGCAAAGCTCCCACAGTAAAGCCCGTAATGTTCCACGATCTCACGTCCAGAAAACGAATGAACTGAACTTGCGTGCGGGATATCAACGAAACAAACTCAGCCGTTTCCTTTGGGATAGACAACGGCAATGGCATAGACAAATTTTGCTAAAATTCAAGAAGAATGTGCAGCTAAATGAAAAGGTGTAAAGTGTATACGTGAATACGAGAATCGGAAGCTCGTTTCCTCGGACTCCGCTTAGACTGCGAACGAGAGATCCCACAGTTCAATTGGAATTCGATATATTTGTGGTCTGACAACGTAACATCGGGTTTACCCAGTTAGTAATGGCCTTCATATGACATTACTCAGTTGTTGCTAAAAGGCATTCCCATCCCGATATCCAAGGAAGCTAAGTACCTGTTGAGTCAAAAACCACCAAAGCGCTGTGAACTTTTCGGCAATGCAAAGGTGCTTTGCCAAAACTTAGGGCTTGTCGCCGAAAAAAAGTCCTCTGGATCTACACGGCAATAACAAGACCGATAATCTCATATGCATCTGTTGTCTAGTAGAATAGGCTAACACGTGAACACATCGTAGCCTCTTTCAACAAACTCCAAAGAGCGGTTTGTCTTAGCTCTAGGGGGCTTTCCCCACCACGCCGGGCGCTGCTCTAGATGCTATGATGAACCTTCAACCCCTTAACATATAAATCAGTGCGCACTGACAGTCATGTCTTGCTTCACGAGAAATGGTTTTCGGCACAACTCGCATTGGAATGACAATGTATATAGTGTATGATACCCACCATACTATTGCTCTATAATTTCACAGTGAAATTTCCATGGCGTCAGGACTGGCTCTCGCCAGATACCTGAAACCTGGAAAGGACTGTCTTCGCATTTTTACAGATGGCTCCACGTCTGGGCTGGGGTCCGGCGCTGGGGTTTTCTTTGAACTCTAAAACCTCCGCACTTCTCGTTAGGAAAATATGCGTCTGTTTTTCAATCAGAGATATACGAATATCCAATCATTATGGCCATGCATTATGCTGTGAAGCACAATTGGAAGGGAAAAATCATATGTGTCTGCAGTGATAGCCAAGCTGCACTCCAAGCTGCGTCCAACCCTTTAACTAGCTCCGAATTAGTGCATGAACTCAAATCCTTTTTGAACAAAGTCAGAAGACTAAATTCACTAAGGCGTGTATGGGTACCAAGTCACTCTGGGATCCAAGTTAATGAGATATCTGATGATCTCGCCAGAAGAGGCTCAGAGCAGAATTCTCAGGACCTGAAGCCGCCCTAGGTCCACCTGCAGAAGACTTTAG
Organism: Merodon equestris; assembly: GCA_958301585.1. Taxonomy (NCBI): domain Eukaryota; kingdom Metazoa; phylum Arthropoda; class Insecta; order Diptera; family Syrphidae; genus Merodon; species Merodon equestris. Next base: position 31,978,449 of record OY284417.1, on the reverse strand, counting down.
TGCATCATTAGAAGCCATTACACTTCTGCTAAGCATCTCTGAGTGCTTGGCATCAGTGAGACGCCCAAATGTGCTGCATGTTGTAAGGAGGAGGACACAGCTGAACACCTTTTTCTCTGCGACTGTCCCGCCTTCTCTCGAGCACGGTGCCGCACCCTTGGGGCCGACTTGGTGTGTGGCGAATCTCTTAGCTCTACATCACTGAAGCTCCTCTTCACTTTTCTCCGGACAACGAGAAAAATAATATAAAAAAAGGGGTCTGAGTGTTCCGACAGATAGTAGAAGCCTCCGACAAAAAAAAAAGAAGCAGACGTAACGACGAATTGTTCGACTTCTCCGTGGGCTCTGTAGCTTACTCTGCCGACACCAAGTCTTGTCCACAGAAATGATTTGAGGTTTCGTTCGTTTTCGTAGATAACTCATATTTTCCTGACGTGATCTTTAAGCTTCACAAGCAAAGTCATCTGAAAATATCGTTACCAGAGGATAGAGTATAGCTTTAAGCCTAGACGTTCAAATTTCAAGATGATAACTGGCATTGGGCCTATCTGCACTCACTTTGCACCACATTTTGCGATGAGGCTCGTTTCCGATTGTCTGTAAATTCGATGACAAAGGTGTCATCGACCCATTTATGACCGTTTCTGAAAATGGATTAAGTTACAGACTGTGGTTTTAAGGTATAACAAATTTTCTGTTTGTGTAATTTTTGGAGATGAGGATGTTCAGGCTACTGCTCCCACTCCACTCTACTATTAATTACGCATAAAAGGCAATTTCAATGTTATTTTTCTCAAAATATAGCTGCAGTGTGGGATGAATATCTAGGGGTATACGCAATGTTATAACTGTTTTCAGTTCCGGGGCTTATTGTTATTCACAATTTTTGTGAAGTCCTCAACTTAATTAACTATTTTCAATTTCATTATTTTTTTTTTAAAAGAGTTAACATTCTTATATTTAAATTTTTCTAGTGGGATTTTTTAATAAATTTTTACTAGTTTCTTCCTCATATTATCAGCAGATGTATTGACTATTTCTCGGGGTACTTAACCCTAGTTTACGGATTGGGGTTCGCGGGTACCCCAGCGCATGTTTGGATGCTTATAATTCTTTTCTAAATCATATTTTCGACCTGGGATGAAAACTCAGTGAACGAAATTAATTTTTCTTTACGTTTTTCGTCCTTTTCCCATCAAGGAGATTTTAGATAATTTTCTGGAATTTTTTTCTGAAAAAAAGTCACAATCCAAACTTGGGGTTCGTCCGAACCCCAAGCCTTAAAATGGGAAAAAAGACTTCCAAACACGTATACTTTATTTGAATATGAATAAAAATAGGGATATGAATAAAAATGAAGTGACGTGTAATAGTAAAAGCCTCAATCACTCTGGAATCGGTGATAGTTCTGGGAGGCATTTGACGCAAACTATGTTTCGGTGGTGAAGACAACAGTTTTTTCCACAAACATCACATGGGGTTTTGCTCTTCCTGTCCTCTGCTCTTGGACAAATGTGACACCTGGTCTGAAAATAAAAGATCTTTCAGGAAAAAAAAATTGGATTTACATTATTCCTATAAAATACCTGTTTACGAGGAAGTCTCTCGTCAACTACTCGAAAAACTGGCATATTTCTTCCCATAATGCGAAGGGCATCCAAGCTTGATTTAGAGATCGTATTTTGCACCGAAGAGTGTGAACAGCCATCTAATTCTAATTCCATAAGCTCCTCTGCCAGCTGAATTAGTTTGTCGTTTCTAAATATTTTTTTGTTCCTTGTTGGCGGATCAGGAATAAATTGACACCATTTGGTCGAATACATCGACCACCTTTTGTCCGGTTGTAATCCAGTATCATGTCCGGCTTGTTATGACAGCCTGAAATTTCCTTTTCAAGATTGTGCTGTGTTGATAGTAAAACAACTTAATTATTTGGTTTTGGAACATAAGATACTAATGCCATTCTCTGCGAAAATTCAAAAATCGATGAATGAAGTGGACGGTATCGTTTTTTATTATTTATTTTGATGGGTTTGTTATTTTTATCTAGAAGCTCTTTGACAACAAATGGTTTTGGTACATCTCTTTTATTTTTGCGGATTGTGCCAAGAATTGTTATTTTTTTATCCAGCAATTTCAACACTAAATTCACGGAAGTGAAAAAATTATCGACTGTTAGGTTACATCCAGTGTGGAAATATCATGGCCAAGCCCGACATTTTCATCACAACTGCCAGTGTATATTGAAAATTTCAGTAGATATCCCGTTGCACTCTCATTGAGCCACCAGAACTTCAGTCCATATTTTGCAGGCATATATTGCCGAAACTTACAGCGACCATGGAAGCCTTTCAATTGCTCATCGATGGTAAGATTTTCAGAGGGAATGTAATTTGTTGACAAAGTCTGATTCAATTCGTTCAAAAGTATTTCAAGAGGCTGGAGAATGTTTGTTCTGGCTGAGGATTGAGTTCGGCGACCAATTGAATCGTCGAAACGAAGGAAGACATTGAGCTCCTCAAAACGTGTACAATTTCATTGTCAAAGGCTTCCAAATGCGTTGCAATTGTCGATTCGCATTCAATTTGATACATATGTACATCATTGGCCTTTTCATTTGTCCATTTGATAATCTCATATTTTATTTGGTTGTTGATAATGCGATTGAAAATAGCGAGAAGAGACGAATTTTTCAAATTTGCCGCAGGGCCAATAGTTCCACCAGGTCTGAAAACATTACTACCTTGGACACGAGACAAAACTGCTGCCTCCGGCTCTTTCATCCATTTTCGACCACTGGGGGCTAGAAAAAACTCTTCATCCGGTGCTGAAGCCAACGTTGACGGTTCTTGGTTATGCTCAATTGATTCACCACTTCCAATTTCATCCGGTTCAGGCAAATTTTCGATCGGTCCTAATGCCTCTGCTACAGCTTCATCAATGTATTCATAGTCCGCTAAGAAATAAATTTATATTATAATAATTACAAACCGTATAACGAAAAATAAAACTGGAGAATGTTATATCCTCTGCAGAAGATTCAGCGATTTGATTTTTCGTTGAAATGGCTATTAGGTACACTAATATACAGCTTTTAATATATAGCTTTTTGTATTTCCCGTGCTTCGGTTAGCATCTATACCTGTCCCCTTCCCGATTCGTGAAGAATGAGTGAAGAAAACTGGTTTACCCACGTACGTGCCGGATCTCGGAGATGATAGCACTATGCAATCCTTGAACAGAGTTTTCTACAACCCGTCTTGGTAGTGGGTTTTTCTCCTATATCGACTGCCATTTAATATATGGGTATTCTATCTGTTTTCGGATTGACAGGATTAAAGAAGAAGAAGAAGAAGAAGAGAAACATCTACGTTACAACCACCGCTGCGCATAAAAATATATGTATGTATATGTCTGTAAATATAAATACCCCTATGCTGCAAAAATTTATTTCACAAGTAAAACAAATAAAAACAAAAATTCTTTTTCAACATTTTTTTTTTTTGTTTTAAGAAATAATTTACATGAGTGGCAATATTTCTTGCAGCAACTGTAACTGAGTTGAACTTCTGAAAGAGGTAATCATGCATCACTTTCGCGCTTGTGTAAATTCTCTATTTAGAAATCATCTCCACTTGTGATGTAGTCACTTTTCACATAAATGAAATGAAAACACTCAACTGCCTCTGCGCGACGTTGCCGATTTTCGCATAAATTGAGTGATACTTGCTACGTATTATGATCGCCTGATACCAAACTTTGCCAATTCACTATGAAGCAATGCATAGCGCGTAGAGCGTCGATGGGATTTTATGTGATTTGTTGGAAATCATGTATGGAGTCACTGTTTTCATGGATTTCGATGGCAAAAAATGAAATTTACAATTCGATTTCATTTTACGGCCAGTGTCGGCACCTGTTGGGCGCACTCATAAACCCTTTTTTTCTTCGTAGCCGGAAGATTTAAACCCAGATTAGAAGAGATTCTGTGCGCTGATTGGTTGCAAACGAGATTTAGCTGAGTTAAATGATTCAAAAAAGCGCTATTTTGAGAGTTTGCACACATCGAGGAGAGCATGTGTGACATTGTCAAACAATCACTTTTTCATATGTATATTGACTTATACTGACTTACTTGAGACTTATTTAGTAAGTGAGGGAGCGTACTGAGCGGTTTTAACGTCGAACTCCGAATCTCGCATGTGAACGAGGGTGATGGCAGATCGGGAAACATGAGAGTACCGGTGCGACACAGATGTTGTCTAAAATATTCGAACACCTTTAACACTCATTTCACGACTGGATATAATTATGATTTAGTTCTTAGCCTTTCTTATTGTAATTATTTTAATGCGGTTTTTGTCTGGGAACAAGGTTGTATGGGGCTGATGGTTGTGCGACCTTTTCGAATTCAGTATCTTTTTCAAAAAATCTTATGACGAGTGTTTTTTAATATTAATATATCATTTAAAAATTAATATTTATGTATATATCAGTAAAATATTCGTTGATAACCCTTCGCCAGACTTCCCTGTCATGTGTGTGTTTCTTCCATTTTTCACTTTTCTGTTCCATGGGCGTCCACTGTTTGCGACAAGTTGATTTCTACATGAGGTAAATACTCGTTTATGAACTCCGTCTGTAATGACCCAAGGAAAAGAGCCGCCGTAGAGGAGAAAAGTTCGATAATCCACATGAAACCATGCTACGCCAATTTTCTTTCAAAATGTGGGTTTTATGACATGTATGTTTGTATTCCATCTAGTGTGATGGAGCCAATATTGTTCAACTGAGCGAAGGCTAACAGGGCTTGCAAATATGAGGCTAATTTGTACCGAATTATTATATTCTCGACTATTTGATTCAGAGCTCCGAAGTCACAAAAGTCTCAAAAATAGTGAATATGATAAAAAGCCTAAATGCTTAAACGCTGATTATGAGATTGAGCCTTTAGGCAATTTCGATATATGTATGTATCATGCAGGATCACATATTGCAAAGTTTAATGTCGAAATACTTGGGCAGTTCTGATCAATATTAGCAACCATTCATTTCCTTGGCTTCAGACTACGAGACAGTTATTAAAGGCCGTAGAGTCTCTACTCTAATGATCAGTTCGTTTCAAGAAGATCCGGGAATTTCCTTTACAAAGATTTTGATTGAATTTGAGGTGCAAATGCCACATTCGGGTGGAAGCAAGCAAATCTAGATGAGTATACTTGCAAAAAACTGGCAATGCTATAGGTGTATACATTTACATACGCTTCGAAACAAATATCGACGAATCATCCTCCACACATAGTTGAGCAATCAGTTTATGAAACAAAATATTGTCATCAACGCAAACACTACTTTGGATCTTATAAAATCAGACGAACAATGGCAAAAAAAGATCACGAAGTTGCCAAAAAAGTGTTTTGAAATGCATCAAATACTATTAAGTGGAAAGTTCATCCTCTCTTAAAGAGAAAAAAAGAACCGTGGACACCTTGCAATCTATCGGGGATGTCCTAAGTTCCAAGATATGAAAAAAGCAAATCTGACTCGTAAGCAGAAGTCTGAGGGGAAACGTTTCTCGGGTCGCTTAGAAACACCAGCCGTCACACCCCAAATGACCTACGCTCAAATGGCGGGAGGTCTGGGACAGACGGTACAAAAACACGCACCCAAAGCCCCGGTGCCTGTTTATAAGGCACCGGAGGCCGATGCGGACTTGCGTTCGATCCTGCTCGCCATTCAAGGCAGATTGGCTAGCTCCAACAGCAGATCCATGAGACGGCGACCCGAGTGGACAGAATCTACTCGCTTCTGCCGGGCCTAGCGCAACTTCAATCGTAATGGGTACGCTGGTAGAGAGTCCCTTAAAGATCCTGTCGGTGAATGTGAATTCGTTGATTAGGATTGAGCGAAGACCCGTACTTTTCAACCTGTTGCAGGACGAAAGCCCCGATGTACTTTTGGTTAGCGAAACAAAGCTAAATCAGAAGCACAGAAGCCGCGCTTTGCCAATTCCCTGACGAAATCGCTCACCTTGAGTGGTTCCTTCCCACCATCCAATAGGAACCTGTCAAACAGTGAGATTGACAGGTACCTCAAACAAATGGATGACAAAATTAAGCAGACGACGGACAATACGATACCTCGCCAAACACCCTACGATACCTCGAACATATACCGCAATGCGACAATCGACGCGCTGCACAGACAAAAAAGTAGAGTCCTAACAAGACTCAAACTCTTGTACAGGCGGTTTACCGACAGACAAAACTCGGAGGTCAGGACAGGACTGATTAAAAATATACAACAGTTAATCAAGGAAAATTACAGAATATCTGTAAGTTTGCATTGGAAAAACAGAATTCATGCTGTAAATTCCAACAGCGCGAGTATGTTCCCGCAAATAAATAAAATATTTCGGAGAAACAATCAGAATGACATTCAGGATCTGAAGCTTTCGAGAACGTCAGAAAATGAACGATTGCTACGAACAGTTAGCATTGATCCAGAAAGCGCCGTCTTGGATGATGATTTCTTCGTGATCGAGGATCCTCAGGAGAAGGTGGCGGTAGTAGGAGCTGTCTTCCAGGAAGTACACAAGGTGAATGATAGTATTCGCCCGAACCACGACCTGGAGAACATAGTCCTGCTTCACCATTCCTACCTTAGAAATGATTTCGATCATTGGCGATCAAGGAACCTTGGTTTTACCAGGTTCAATGACGATTTCATGGCGAATAATGTCGTCACCAATGAAGGGGTGAATACCCTGTTTATTTCGACGGGGAATCTCCAGATGATTTTCGAGTCACTGAAGAGAAAAAAATCCGCGGGAATCGATGGAATATCTAATGGTGTGCTCAGACATCTCCCACCACTGGCTGTAGAGATGTACACCATACTGTTCAACAATACATTGAATAATGCATATTATCCAGTGGGTTGGAAGACAGCGGTGGTGCAACCAATTCCCAAGAGGGGTCAAGATACCTCTAACCCATCAAATCTTCGGTCGATAAGTCTCCTTCCAAGTGTTAGCAAGGTCTTCGAGAAGGTGGTCCATAGAGCCCTGTCTAAATTTGTTGAGGACAATAAAATCATTCCGGAGAACCAGTTCGGTTTCAGAGCGGGGCATAACACTATTCATGCCGCGTCGAAACTCGTGTCGGATATCCAGTGGAACAAATGCAAGAACCAATGCACGTGTGCCTGCCTGATTGACTTGGAGAAAGCTTTCGACACCGTATGGTTAGAAGGTCTTTATTACAAGCTCAGTCGGCTGGGCATAAGTAAACCACTGCTATATATGATTTTTGACATGTTAACAGGTAGAAAGTTCTTAGTGAAAATTGCCAACGTGACTTCTATCCCAACATTTGATATTAACAACGGACTGCAACAGGGTACGGTGAACTCGCCGATCCTGTTCAACATTTACTTCAGTGATCTGATAGCTTCTCTTCATCATTCAATAGCGTATGCGGACGATTTAATCGCGTACAGATCAGGTCCAACGATCGACGTCATTGTCACTCTCTTGCAGCGTGACTTCGAAAAAATTCAGCAGTATTGTGATGACTGGAAGTTGAAGATCAACTACCAGAAATCAGAAACTATTTTGTTCAGAACGCCTTTGTCTAGGGCCTCTCGAGACACTAGAAAAAATTGGCGCTGGTTCTCAATACTTGGACAGGACGGGCGCCCACTGGCGAACAAAGTGTAGTCAGATACCTTGGGATCTGGCTAGACCAGTATCTATATTTTGACAAACATATAGATGCTGCTCTGGCGAGGGCCCGGGGCGCTTTTGCTCTTAGAAGATGGCTGTTTCATAGCAACCAACTTGATTCGAGAGTGAAGGTAATTTGCTACATGGTCTTAGTCAGGCCCATGATTGCCTATGGAGGTCCCGTGTGGTTCAATGTGAGAGCTAGCTTAATGGAAAGGATTCGCGTGTTTGAGAGACAATGTCTCAGAAGTTGTCTTGGGTTATATAGGACACCCGAATCTGAGTACACGAAATTTTACCCGAACGAGGTCCTATACAATAGGGCCAGGATTGTACGGATAGATAATTTTTTGATCAAACTGATTCGAAGCCACGTTGCGAGAGCAATGACTTCGGTCAATAGCCTTACTTCCCTAATTACATGTACCACGAGAAAGTTCGCTTTAGCGGCTTTGTCCCCCCAGGGGCATTCCTCTATTTAGATCAATGTGGGCTGATCCAGGATGAATTGGCGGTTCCGCTAATCTTCCACGTGGCCCGTAAGTCTGTGGAGCGGCGACTCCTCTACGAGCGTGATGCTGCGCTCCGCGAGCCCGAGCGCCTCAGGTTTGGTAGATCAGTGTCGCACCAAGATCGGGGAGACGTAGTCCGACAGCATCAACGCTTTTGGTGGCTGGAGCGGGCTGCGTAGTGGTTAACTTCGATAGGTCGGCCTCTTTAAGGCAAAGCTTGCCACATGCCAATGGCAGGCTTACATAGACTAAGGTAGGTTAGGTTAGAGCAGGTAAGGGCAGGCTAAGGCTGGCTAGGGTGGCAGGTAGGTCTAGTTTAGTTTTAGCTTTAATTTTAAAAAAAGAAAAAAACAAAAAAAAAATGTATGTATATATTTTAGTTAAGGTAGGGTTATGTTGTTCTTAGTTATAAGTTTCTTTGTTAAAAAAAAAATGATCTAATTCCAAGTTTTCAAGTTTTTTTTATATATCACTTTTCTTGGCCGAAGTTCTTTTTTATATTTTAATTATTACAAGTAAATCGTAAGGCTGAAAGGCATAGTCTTAAGTTGTTCTATTTGCTTTAGAGTGTCCGTATAGGGCCAGTAAGGTATTTTTTGTCAGTTGATATTGTATTTAAGCTAGTTTTAAGCATTTTTGTCTAGTATAAGTGAGTTCTAAAAATATAAAAATAAAAATGAATTTAAAAAAAAAGAACCGGGCTACTAGAGCAGAATTTTTACCAAGAAAATACGAAATGCGACTGAGAGCTTTTGTCTATTCCAAGCCTCTGAGTAACATAAACGTATAAAGGGGAGGAGAACGGAGGATATGACATATATGACACGGATAGCTCGGCATACTTACTGGTGACATTGTCTGCCTCTCATCGCCTTAAATGATTCTCTTCAACACCAATCCTGGAATCCGTCGGTCCATGCCCCATCAACTCCCATCGAACGAGCAACAGCTACCATGAGCCAATGTCCAGGATACTGCGCGAAGGGTTATCCAGTACTTACATATGTCCAAACTTTGGAATGTTCTTGCTCCGACGTTTCAAATGAAATTTATGTCATTCTTTGACGATTGTATTCTCCAAAAACCACCATTTTACCATGGAGCATTAAACTTTTGTAACAATGTGTTAAGAATATTAAAACTGCAAGAGATAAAGAAATTTGAAGATATTTCAAAATTCATCAAAAATTTTATTTTTATTTATATTAATTCTAAGAAGAATAATTACAATTTCATCTATAGGGGGCATTTAATATTATTGCTTTCAGCTGCATGGAGTAACGAATAAAATTCGAAACATTTTCGAGCAAAAATATTGTATCACATTTTACTTTGACGTTGCGAAAGCTTTCGATATTCTATGACACTTTATTTACTTTTTATTACTTACTCATCAGAAGTTATTTAAGTGATATGCACTTCTACGTATGTGCAATACAATGACGAATATTAAAAATTGTATAAAACTAACACAGGTGTTCCCCAAGTTGCAAAGGTAGTGCGCTAGATCCTATTCTGAAGTTACTGTATACAGGAAACACCGGACTCCATACTAGCAACATTCGTAGACGAGACAGTTATACTCTCCTCACATGCCTTCAAACAGCTACATACCAAGCGATAATAGTACTAGACAAAACAATAGCCTCGTTTCACAAATGGGGAATATAGCTAAATAGTTTTTAAAAAAATCGCTTATGAATGAAGGGGTGCCAATAGTTGGTGCAAAAAAAGGGGGTGCCAATAATTGTATCCGTTACGCTATGTATATTAACGAAGAAAAGCGATGCAAGTTGTATACATTACAAAAAAGGATTATTAGCCCACAATCCATTACTTTGAACAACAAGAAAATCATTATTGACAATTTAGCAAAATACCTACGCATACTAATAGATAATAAATGGACATGGAAACCACACATAATCCAAAAACGTAATCAAATTGAATATAAATGCAGACAACTCTATTGGCTTCTTGGAAAAAATTCAAAACTTTCGGTACAAAATAAACTTCTTATCTACAAGACATTAAAAAAGCCAATTTGAATCTATGCTATTCAAATATGGGAAACCGCCGTCAAATCAAACGTAGACATCATTCATCGACTTCATTCTAAGATACTCCGGGCGATAGTACTCGTAAACCCACCCTGGTACATTTCAAATGAAGACATATATACCTCGTAACCTCAAAATACTCAATGTTAGAGACGAAATCAAGAAACTTTGTATAAACTATCAAATAAAAATCTCACATCACCAAAACAACCAGATACAAAACTTATCTACCCCAAAAGAAGCTGGCAGAGAAAGACGACTTAAACAAGGAAGACCAGTAGAACTTCAATAGCTGTGAACTACAATATATGCAACTAAGTTCTCGCTGTTTATCAAGAGATGGCTCTAATAGAAAGTGCTGGTCGATTGTGACGTATCGAAAACGTCATGAACCAAGCTTAAACATGTGGTAAACAAACCGCTTTGACACATTAGTGATTTTGTTCTTGCGTCACATACTTTTGGTTGTGTGAAATGGTCTGATTTTGTGCCAAATAATCGTCGTTTGCGAGAAGTGTTGCTTTTCTTCTTTCATTCGAAGAAAACGGCGGCTGAAGAGCATCAAGAACTCCAAAAAGTTTACGGAGATGCTGCTCTAAGTGAATTGGTTCCGTCGCTTCTAAGGCTGTGATTTCGATGTTGACGACCATTCGCATGAAGGAAGGCCAAAAACCTTCAAAGACCCTGAATTGGAGGCATTGTTCGATTAGGATCCATGCCAAACGCAAAAAGAGCTTGCTTCAGTATAAAGAGTTACGTTGGGAATGATTCAAAAGCAAGTAACTTGGGTTCCTTATGATTTGAAGCCAAGAGACGTTGAGCGTCGTGGGAAAGGTTTTCTTCATCGCATCGTTACGGGTGATGAAAAATGGATTCATTACAGCAACCCAAAGAGAAAAAAATCATGGGGGCAGCCCGGTAATGCTTCTACGTCGTCGGCTCGGCCGAATATTTACGCTGCGAAGGTTATGCTGTGCATTTGGTAGGATCAGGGTGATGATATTTATTATGAGCTATTAAACCAAACGAAAGCATCGCTGGGGAACGGTATCGAACTCAACTGATGCGATTGAGCCGAGCACTACGCTCAAATGGGAAGTCCTACCCCACTCGCCATATTCCCCAGATATTGTGCCGTCCGATTATCACTTGTTCCGTTCGATGGCACATGGTCTGGCTGGTCTTCTATTCTATTCATATGACATTCATTTCTAAGACATCTCAAAATGACTTCATTCGTGGAGAGCTTCAAAAGACGAACACTTCTACCGTGACGGTGTGCGAGCTCCGCCAGAAAGATGGGAAAAAGTTATCGTTAGCGATGGGTCATTTGAATGATTCATTTGTAACCGTTTTCTCACAATAAAGTTGCATTTTCATCAAACAAACATCGAAAACCTAGTATTATATATAACTCTTAAGTCTAACCTTAATCCAGCTAAACCTAACTTATTCAACCTTAACTACAATATGTATGTATTTATAAATATATACTTAATATATATTCTATACTAGCTGAAAGACGTCGTTCTGTCTTGGCCAAAAATGTTCAATTGGATGAGGTAGGAAGAAGTAGAAAAAAAAGTAAAATTTAAAAATTTGGTGAAAATGTAATTTTAACCAAACTTATTTATCTGGAATATAAAAAAAATGAATCAATAAATTGTTGGTCAATAATCGAACCCCTTGTTAGCCAAGCAATTAAAAAAGCATTATAAGATTTTTTTTTTTGATAATTTTTGATGTAGAAGGAAAATTCAAAAACTCAGTTGGATAGTTGGTTGCCTCGTCTTCGTTTGTTATACAGTCGATAGAATTGTGCAGATTAAATGATCCACATCCTTGTTCTTTGCCGCTAAAATTACTCTTTCACTCAACCAATCCTAGTTTTTGTGGTTGTCAATGATGTTCGGAAACAATTTATTGATGAGCTCCTCTTTCGTTGAGATGAAATTTCAAAAATTCGTCGACAGGAACACGACCATTACCAATAATTAACAGTTGATTGGAGAATACGATACTGCAGATGTATCGTTTAGCAATGCAACTCGCATGTTTGTCGTCAGCTGAAGTTTCTTCACATAACGTCACAATGTCGATGATTTGAGGCAACCATTTATCTCATCGGCAGCGGTCGATCGTGGTATTACTGGTAGTGTTTACCGGAAATCGCCTGAGGGTAAAATCCTTCAAAACGTCTTGCGTCGCAGATCTTACATAGTGCGTTCCAGAGCTTCTGACGCACGTTTATGCGACCTTGTGCATTCGTCCCAGATAATGATTCTGCTTGCTACCAAAACTTTGGCCATTGCTGAATGTTTCGCTATGTTATATGTTGATTTTTCAACCGCTTGAAGGTTTAATGGCAATTTCAATGCCGAATGAGTGGTTGGGCAACCTTCCAGCAGCGTAGCCGCTATTCCAGAAGAAGCAACTACTACAGCAATTTCTGATCTTGCACGAACTGTAGCCAAAGTCAATGATATGAGGAATGTCTTGCCAGTGCCACCAGGCGCATCAAGGAAAAACATGCCAACATTTCCATTATCAATTGCCTTCACCACCGTATCGTACACTTCTTTTGGTTGGGGATTCAACAAAGGTACATTCGCTCGAACCAATTGGCTTAATGCATTTGTGTCGTATTCACGTTCACGCTGCAATTCTCGTTCGAAAGCGTCGTTTATTCCACGATCTGGCGATGTCATTCCTAACCTGACTAATAAACTGCCGCACATCAGGTAACACATGTCTTCTATCAAAACCAAAGCCTGGTTGTGCATCTCTTCATTCATCTCAAGATGGGGATTCTCTGAATGGACACGAACTCGATGCGAAATGTCTTCTGACATGTCATCCTTGTACTTGTCCCACAATTCTCGTAGATTCGATGGAAATCATGGGGAAATAATGATCGCAAATAATGTGCGTATCTGATTTGGAGATGCGGAAACAGTTGCTTCAACGATTGTCGTGTCCCAATACGTATCGTTTTCAAGCAAATTGAGCCCCTGAAATGTTGGCAACACTACACCATTGATAGTTCGAAGTGAATCAAATGATGTCGGCCCGCGAATATAACGTAAACATAAACGTCATCTATCATGAAGATGGCGTCGTAAGATCGCTCCACACAAAATGTATGGGAAAATGAATTTTCTTCATAATTTTTTTTTCGGCGATTTTTCGGGAATTTTCTTGGGTGTTCTTCTTGTTTGGCCGGAGACCAGTCCGAATTGGTGCGAATTTTCGAAATCGATCCAGGCGTCCTTGAGTTACATATAAGAGTAGTAGCTAACGTCACTCTCTTTAATATATGTATGTACATACATATATAGATATACATACATATATCTTTTTATTTTTTTAATTATTGATTTCGTAATTTTTTTTTTGCTTACCCTACCCTAGCTATTTGAAAAAGATATGAACCTACAGTCGAATGAAATAACAGGCACAAAAATTAAAACATCCACAATACGAAACTGAGTTTCTTATTATATTTATAAGAATTTAGCGCTTAAACATAAAGCAATAAGAAAGACTTAAGAAAACCCAAAATAATATACACTAGCTACTTAGTGAAATCAAGGTGACGGTTGAGCCTGTGAGCCTCCACACAGTTTTTTAAAGCGGGCTTGACACTGCTACTCTTACTCCACACTGATCCTAGAGCGATATTTGCTCTTGATTACAGCTACAGTTGAAAATCCAGCTTCACACAAAGATGATGTTGCAAGCTGAATAAAAATTCTTGAAGTTTTTGAAGTTAAACTTGGATATTCATTTCGAATCGATAACCAAAACTTCACCGAACTGCAACTGGTGAATATAGTTTTGAGGCTGCTGTCGCAATTATCAATGAGACTCTCTTCCACTTGTGATGTGAATTCTAGTGGAGCTTGTGCCTGAAATTCGATGAGTTTCGAAAGGTGTTCCGTGAAAAGGGCCATCAAGGCTTTCGAGACAACCACTTCGTTAGATAGCGCATATTTATACAATTGCGGTGAGCAATCTTGACCGCCACCATGCTTCATCTTTTTTATCCACAACTGCAATTTCTTTCTAAACGTTGCAATCTTCTCCTATAGTTTCAGAATGCGCGTGTTGTTGGCTTGAAAAGATAGATTCAATTTATTAAGTTTCTCAAATATATCGCACAAATAATAGCAAAATTAGCTAGTTTTAGCAAAAAAATCTGGTTTAGCAAAGTATATGGCTCTTTCATGACGTTCTTGTTGTAGAAAAGTGCAAATTTCTTCATATAATTCGCACACACGAGAAAATACATTTCCAAGTAAAAGTCATCGTGAATTGCAGTATTAAGCAGGGCTATATATTGAGCTCCCATAATTATGCATAGTTTTTTTGAAAAATCTGGTTTCTAGCGGCCTAGTTTTTTTGTAGTTTACAGCACCAATGACACATTCTAGTACTTGATTCAATTCAGAGCTCATTGACTTTGATGCTAGAGTTTCTCTGATAGGTCCACATAGCATTGCGAGCTTTTTTACGCATAAGCGCTTGTAATTCTCCCTTCCGTGCAGGGACGGGTTAAGAATATCCCTGCAGCGATACCTCTCGCTTGTCGTAAAAGGCGACTAAAACAAAGGTAAACAAAAATCACATCTAGGCAATTTAGAAAACACCAAAGTGAGCCTAGGGACACATATACCACCATTAAACTGCCCCACAAGTGTACATGCAAATCAGTGGGTTGACACGACTGGAGATCACCGGTATTGTAAAAGTAAGATCAAACAAAAAAAAATCTGGAGCATGCCCGTGTCACAAAAAAAAAAGGCAGGCCGAAAAACAATTGGTGCAAACAAATGCAAAAACACCAGCATTTGATTGGCCTCAGCGATGAAGTAATCCCAAACCGGGAAGCCTGCCGCTACTTTCTGAGGTCAAACCGGCGGACCCCACAAGCGGACCAGTAGGAATGCAGTTAAGTGGGAAGGTTATGGTCCTACACTTCTGACCATAACGACGCCGGAAAAAAGGAAAAGAAGAAGAAGAAGAAGCGCTTGTAATTCTCCATACCTGCCAGACATGGATCGAGCACCATCTCTTTTCCCAATCCAAACCATTTTCTGCAATAAATTTGTTAAGAATATTAAAAAAGTCTGGGCCTTCGCACTTACCGTACTGCTTTTGCAGAATAAAAAGTCCTTCGACAATAATCCAAAATCCTTGCCTTTCATTTTTTCTATGAACTGGTAGTTGAGATCCTCAGCTATGACATGGATTTTTCGACCGATACTATTGTTTGGCAAAGGTACCTTGGAACATAATTTTCCTGCTGATCCTCCCATCATAATATTCACCATGTCGGCAACAGCCAGTAAAATAAGCTCCTCTGCAATAGTATGAGTTTTTTCTTGCATTTTGCCACCCTGTATGCCACCTTTAATGATGCTAACACTGCTTTGTTAGGTACTGAGGCTACCCAACTTAACACGTTTTTTGTTTTTATTTAATTTTGTAATTTTGTAAGAAACGCGAATTTGAATAAATTTGTATTTTGTGAATTTAAAATAAAATATACAGATATAAGATATAATATACACTAAATACGTATTATTTTATCTTTAATATAATTGTTATCTTTTAATCTAACTTACTCACGGCGGTGGCCCTCCTCACTTTCTACGGCGCACCAGGACGCCGCGGCCCACACTTTGGAAACTCCTGTTCTAGAGTCTTCGAACAGATGTAATTTTAACTTGGGAATGAAAAAAAAAAAAATGTTATGACAGACGTCATATTTTTCAGTTATGACACATACTTTGCGTTTGGTATGTAGTTTGGTTTTAAAGCATATAGTATGTAGTTATTAAAACAAACAATAATACTTAAACAAATATTCCCAGATTTATTAGCTATATTGCCTTTTTTTCTCTCTTTTAATTCTGCAAAGTCGTCAATTAGTTGTCATAATTAAAAGAGTTATTTAATAAAAAAAACTCTTTGTCTAGATAATTTGATTAAATTTTATTATTATTAAATATTAAATCTTCAGAATTATGTTTAAATTAGGGAATGTTGTATTAATACTATTTTCCTGAATAAATGACCAGATGAATACAGGCGAAGTAATATTTTCTTAACTTAAAAATCTTAAATTAAACTTAAATTAAACCGGAAGCATTTCTGTGATATATTATTTGAGTAATTGTATAAATATTCTAGATGTAAGGTAATGGAAACCAAATCTCTGTAAAACGAATATTGCATTTTATTAATTGTATAATTTCTGCCACAATAAATAAATAAATATTCTAAATTGTAATACTTAATTTTTCAGTTTTGCTAGGTTTAAATTTTGTTCATAACATTTTAATTCCTCTATTAAAAAGTCACTAATATCACTATCATGAAAAATTGTTTTGAATTTATTGTTAATAGTTTTATATCCCTCAGATCTTTTTTTAATGTTTATATTATTATAATATTAACTTTAAAATGTTCTTTGCCACTAAATCTTATTTCATGTTCTGGAATTTCATCATGAAATAGTTTTCGTATTTTCTGCCGTTTTTTATCATTAGTATATGCAATATCTTTAACATTTTCTGTTTCTTTTTCTAAATTATCAATTTTATCTCTAACAGTTTGTATGAAATCTATCAATGAATCATATATTAAAACTGCTTTATTTAGGGATTCGTCTTTTTGTTGAAGAGCCTTGTTCGAAACATCTATTCTCTCTATCTTTTTCCATATAGTAAGCAACAGTACAAACTCAAATGTATCAAGTTTTTTATGTATGTAAATTGGAAGCTTCGGACCTTGTTAATGGTTTTTCATCTTTGTTTGAGGAAAAATTACGTAAACAATGTTTAATTTCTTCATAATTTTCCTTTAAGGATCCCACAGCATCGGAACGAGCATACCACCTGCTATTACAAATAGGTTTAATACTCAAGTGTTTGCTCTTACACAATTTTTGTAATCCATTCCACCTATGTGTAGAACTTGAAAAAAATACGCACAATTCCAGAACGATATTGAAAAAAGTGGTCATTTCCATGCAACTTTCGACAGCAGCATTTCCAATTAAATTTAATGAATGATTTGCGCATGGTATAAAATGGGCAGAAAAAAATATGTTGTTTTATTCTGGATTGGAGTCCATTATATTTACCTGACATATTGAACGCGTTATCATAACTCTGTCTCCGAGAGTTAGTGATGTCTAAATCTGTATTATTTCAAAATTCTAAAATAACTTTCTCCAAGTTTTCACCAGTATGAGAAAATATAGGTAGAAATCCCAAAAATCTTTCTTTTATACCACTTGGAAGGACATAGCGAATAATGACGGCCAGCTGAGCTACGTAAGATATATCAGGTGTTGAATCAATAATTAGAGAGTAAAATTTGGCTTCTTTTATTTCGTTCACTATTGTGAGTTGTAAATCTTTCGATATAATAGAAATAAATTCATCACATATTGTAGACGACAAATACGAGGATGGTCCGATAAGTACTTAGCCTACAAAAGAAAAACGAAAAATTTGGAGAAATGGCGATTTATTTTCCAATAAAGTCTCCTTTTAGCTCGATACACTTGACCCAGCGATGCTCCAACTTCTTTAACCCGTCTGAAAAATACGTTTTCTCGAGGTCTGCGAAGTAGGCTTCCGTGGCGGCGATGACCTCCCATTCGACTGAAATTTCTGCCTGGCGAGTGGCTTTTTCAAGTTTGGAAACAAAAAGAAGTCGCACGGGGCCACATCTGGAGAATACGGTGGATGGGGCAGCAGTTCGTAACCCAATTCGACCAATTTGGCCGTGGCGAGGGCGGAGGGTTGAGCCGGTGCATTATCATAATGGAAGAGCACTTTTTTCTTCGCCAAGTGGGGCCGTTTTTTCTTCAATTCGGCATCGAATCGGCCCAATAACTGTTTTTTAGTTTTAAATTCATTTTTATTTCATATTATCTTATATCTATCTTACCCTAGTCAAAAATGCTTAAAACTGGCTTAACTATCTTAACAAATGTAACTATCTTACTGGCCCTAGGTGGACACTCTAAAACAAACAGTACAATTGAAACATATGTACATGTATGTGTTTCGACGACTACATAAATTTACTATTAACATTATAACTACTCGTAACTTAAGTTAAGAAAACTTTTTCTTTTATTAAAAAACTTAGCATATGATCATTCTTAACATAAAAATATCAACGAAGTCCACTGTTTCGACTTTTCCTTGGTCTCTGGTGTGTACCAGTGGATCCATGTTTCGTCGACTGTCACGAAACGACGCAGAAACTTCTTCGGATTGCACTTAAACAGCGTCAAACACTGCTCTGAAGTGATCTCACGGTTGCGCTTGTTGTCCGGAGTGAGCAAACGCGGCACCCATCTTTCTCATGCCCAAAATTTCATGCAGGATATGACCCACGCGATCGTTTGAGATGCCTACTTTCCCAGCTATCTCGCGCACCTTCAATCGGCGGTCCGCCAATACGAGATTGTGGATTTTTGTCACGTTAACCTCCGTGGTAGCGGTTTTCGGGGCACCTGGACGTAGCTCATCAAAAACCGACGTACGACCACGTTGAAACTCGTTGAACCAATTTTTGATGGTCGCCATCGAAGGAGAAGAGTCACCGTACACAGCATCCAAACGCTCTTTGATTTCGCTGCGCGATTTCCCTTCTAAAAACAAGAATCGAATCACCGACCGATATTGCTCTTTTTCCACTTTTCTAAAATCCGCGGACACTCCCGCTTCCAGTAGTAGTTTATAGTACCGGTGCCGCAGTTTGCATATTTTTGCATGTGTTCCCGCAAAAGTAGATCGAAATCGGATAAATATTCCAAAGCACCTATATAATTATCATTATTTTCACTAAAAAACACTTCATTTTTACCACGAAACGCTAAAGAGTATGAAGAAATAAATTTGATTGTCGCTACCACACGTTTAAATACTTCCCTCCAATATTTTTTTTTCATTTATAATTTGTTTTTCCAGTTCAATGCGTCCGGTAATTTTAGATCACGTTATAAAAATTAAAATGGCGTTAATGTGGTGACTGGAATTTTCATGCTCTTCAGTCTTTCAACGCTCTTTTATGGGTTGTTAGCTTGGAACATAATTTACAAACGTAACAGTACAATAAGTTGTTGGTTTCAGTAAAAGCCAACCAATCTCTTTTAACTTTTTCCTCGCCATTAATTGTTCTGAAAAAGGAGGCAATAGTTAATTTTCTTGTGATTTGTTTTGACCCTTCGTTGCATACGTTCAGGAGACACTGATTTTAAATAGCTACGTTTGACTTTTTAAACACGTGCATAGTAAAGGCTCGACAGGCGCGAGGCCCGATCGAATTTACACACATCGACACTCACGGGCGTGGATGCATAAGCACGGGAACGCTCGTCCACACTTGTCGACTTTATCAATCATCGATTCGGCATAATTTGGATACGTTTCAGAAATAATTACGAATATCATGTTTTTCTGTTAAATAAAAAAAAAAAAATTATTTATTAAAAAATTAAAAACCTATTTTTCGGGCCCCAAAAATGACGGGCCCTAGGCACGTGCCTAGGTTGCCTAGGCCTTAGTCCGCCTCTGGTTCCGGCAGAGCTATACTTCCGATCGTTTGAAAAAGCCAAAAATCGGGTCGATATATGGATTGTCTTAAGAACGTGCAGTTTTTTTTTTACCCACACGGAATTCGTACGTTGCTAAAAATGCAGAATTTGAAACAGCGATGGATAATGATAAGCCACTCATTATCCAAGGTTAACCAAGAAGGTTAACTTTCAAATAGAAAAATCGAACCAATTAGCTTTTAGAAGCCAAAGCTTTGGATTATGTTGACTCGTATATGAAGAGCCACCGAACGGAATCTACTTGTTCAGAAGTTCCACGAAACTGATGGATAGCCTCGGTTGTAGCTTTCTGATAGACTAGAGGGCTTAACTATTTTAACAGGCGAAGACCCTGTTAATGACACTATACTGGTGTCTCTACACCACTAATAGCTTCCAAAGTAACAAATATTGGACCATACATAAATCCCAAAAACATCAACGAATATTTAGAAGACACTTAAATACTTATCTGAAATTAGTGTCTATTTGTCAAGTGGAAAAGAGTGTGTCTGAAAGAAACTACCAAAAATAATCAATTAGCTCATTGGTTGTATCAACTAATTGCTTTGATTAAAATCTGCATCTCGTTAACCGACAAAAATAACACACAGCACAAACAAAAAATAAGTAAAAAATAAAATTGAAAAACGTCAAGCAAATCTGATGAATAATGATGATAATTTATTGTACAATTGCGCAAAAAAATGTGTGAAAGGAGCCAGAAGCCAGAGCAATTACTCCCTAAGTAGTTGCTATAAATCGTGGTTGAAATTCGCCACGATGCGGAAATATGGAGCGCAACGTCGGATGTCGAGAGCGAAAGCGAGAAACGGGATAAACATATTTTCCAACACGTGGGCAGAATAATTGAATTTGTGTCCTTTTTTTATGACTTGTTGCTATTTTTCCCTATAATCCATAGTTGTGCTTCAAAATTTTAGTTTTGAAAATAAAGTTACGGTTGTGAATGGGGGTTGGTGGCTCTGACAGGAGAGATTGAACGAATTGCAGACTGACTTGCGGCATTTATGATGGGCTTTAAGGTGTATAGTTCAATTTTTAGTTCAAGTGAATGTAGGTGCAGTGGTCTAGAACAAATACGTAGATGCATATACCCCACTATGTCTCTCATGCAACGGCAAGATGTTCGATAAACTATAGCAGGGTAACTTATTTTAATGATAACCAATGAGTTTTTATTTTCCAGAAAAGATGTTATTGTTTTTTATAATATTTATTTGCACATAAACCAGTGAAGGATACTTCATAAAACTAGTAATCGCATAGGAAGACATTTATTTCCTTTCACTGGAATTAATATTTTCTTTACGTGCGGAAAGTAATATTTCTCCTTTTGATATTTTTTATCATTTAATACAATAATTCCAGAGGGCACCGCTGCTCGAGAAACGTGGTACCCAATACATCAAATTTACAAACACTAAGAGGCACATTTGCTCCATTCGAGGCTTGAGTGGAATGACATCTTGCTAGTAGATTCTTTATGCCACCTCATATATGGTGACAGATAGGCTAATTTTTGGTATCAAATGTTTAAATTGTATTATTGAAATAATGAAAGAAAAATTGCATAGAAGTTTCAATGTTCGGATCAATGGAAAATCAAAGTTCTATTGAACGCCAGTGATTTGTACGATGTGATTTCTGAAGACAAAGTGAAATCGGATGCTGAACATTTGCTGTTAATTTTGTTGTAAGTCTACGAGAATGGCAGATTAAGATCGCAAGGCGCAGAACGAATACCGACTCCCCGGTCTTTTCGAAATTCTATCCTTATCCGATGTCACTCAAGGATGGGGTAGCGAAGCAAGTCTCCCAACTTCTCGAGGATGGCATAATTAGAGCGTCTCGTCCACCTTACAACTCGCCCGTATGGATATATTCGAAAAAAATAAAAACAGACTCCGCTGGGAATAAACAGTATAGGCTCGTCGTCGACTATTGGAAGCTCAACTCCGTGACGGCGGCGGATTGATACCCGATCCCCGAAATAAACGAGGTCCTCGCTCAACTAGGGCGGAATTCGTACTTCACTATACTCGACCTCAAGAAGAAGAAGCATGCCCTGCAAGCCAACCTGCAAGTCCAACTCGACAAATGTGGATTCTTTCGCAGAAAATTAATCCACATGTACGCTGAAGATGTGGATGCCATTACCAAAATCGAAAATTCACTGGCCTCACGGACGACCAATAACCTTTATTTGCAGGACACTGAATAAAGCGGAAGAGCACTACGCTACAAACGAAAAGGAGTTGTTAGCGATAATTTGGGCCCTCAAATCTCTGAGACCCAGGCGTAGTAAATGGACCAGTAATCCAAGAGTTATATTCCCTATACTTTTCCAAATACAGGATAAGGTATACCCAAACACTTGTTAAGGACGTTCCTTCTACGGAGAGACAGGGAGAAATTCTAATAACAACCCATAACAGAGCTCATTGCAGTCCAGATGAAAACAAACATAAAATCATAGAAAAGTATTATTTCCCCTCTATGAGCAAGAACATCAGGCAACTCACGAAATTCTGCTCGATCTGCAAGAAGAGTAAGTACGACCGCCATCCTAATAATCCCTTACTCAGCGAAACCCCCATTCCCAACTATCCGGGGCATATCGACAACATGGATATCTTCTCCACCAAGAAACATTTGGCTCTGAGGGACAAATTTACGAAATTCGCCATTGCTCGAAAGCGGTCGATTATATCAGACGACCTCTTAAGGATATCATTTTCCATTTTTGGTGTACCCGAGTGTGTGGTGTTCGACAATGAGAAATCTTTGAACTCTGCGTCGATCCTGTTTATGCTGAAAGACGAACGCAGCATCACCGTTTTCACGACACCTCCATACAAGAGCGAGGTAAACAGTCAAGTGGAGCGGTTCCACTTCACCCTATCGGAGATCATGAGATGTTTGAGGAAGGACACTGTTAGCAGGAATTTCGAGGAGCTATTCGAAAGAGCAGTTTCCGAGTACAATCATCAGAGACCGTTCGACCTCTTTTTCGGTAGACGCTAGACCGGAAGAGTATGAGAAAACACGAGCCAGCAACATACAAAAATTGGTGCAAAAGCAGCGGAAGGATTTGGAATACCATAACAAAAAAAGGACAAAGCTTAAAAATTACTCTCCGGGAGAAATAGTCTACGTAAAACGAAACAAAAGATTGGGATTTAAACTAAAGGCCATTATTCCGAAGAAATAGTTCAGGAAAACCACAAAACTACAAAACAAGGTCAGGGAAAACCGTGCATAAAAGCCACATAACAAACTAAAACCCAACCCACTGTCGCCTAGCCGTTTTATTTTTTCCACGCTATAGGTTATTTGCTATAAACTGTATGGTGGATGTTCAGGTCTTGGACTACACGAATTCGCAGTCGGTATCCATCATGATTGAGAAAGCCAAAGTACAAACCAGCAATATACGCCTAATCCACGACATTGATCTGGAAGCGTATCGAAACCTAATTGACGACATGGCCCGGACTGTACACTACAATATTGTTAAAATAGTTTGAACCTGATGTTAGTTCTCCTAAACAAATATTACTCGTTAACACTGTCACTGAGTACACTCATTGATTTTTTGTACTTATGGCTGCTATTTCCGGTCTTCAATAAATCTTCCTTCTTCTCTTGAACTTTGAAGTGTATACCACGTGTTTTCTTTACGTTAATTAGTTTTAACCAAATAGTAAATATTAGCTCCACCTATCCACTTATCCCTTCCTATCATACGAAATATCCCATTTCCAAACCATACTTCAGTAACTTACACCTAAGAGAACCAAGAGATCCCTAAACTTCATCGGGAGCGCATGAAAATGGGTCACAGGGAACCCAGACCACAATGACTTCAACATAATCCAAAGAAAAATCAATAACACACTCAAAAATAATAACCGACGGGTCATAATAAACGAAAAAACAATAACAAGGGTTAATAAAATAAGAAACATTACGAATGAAATATTCAAAAGGTTGGAAATTAACAATACAATTAGAGATAATCTAGCATTAAGTACTGAGTATAGAATAAGATTATTAAAAGTTACTTAACACAGTTACTTAACAGAGTTACTTAACACAGAGCATGCTTTACATTGGGCCAAAAAAGGACATCATAACTCCCATATTGTATCAAAAATCAAAAAAGATGAAATAAAAAGTATATTTAATAGAGAGAATATCGAGTTTATGAATATGGAGGAAGCGCTAGACTTCGCCGAACTAAAGATCGCTGAAAAAGAAAAAAAACAATTTTATATATAATAAGTATACCTAGTACCACCTGTCAAACAACCTCCCAGCAGGAAGTCGGTTCCCTGGTGGAAGGATGAGCTCTAATGCCTTCGCCAGAAGTCTCCTGAATATACCACTTACGTCGAAGTCGCAAGATTATGGAATAAATATCGATCGAAGCAGAAGGAATATTCCTATTAGAAGCTTATTCGTAAATCGAGGAATGATTCAAATCCCCGAGCGCGACCAGCCAGTAGCTGGTATTGAATTCGCTGTGGCATCTTTCGATGGCTTGAAGTCGCCGGGCACTGATGAGGTATACCCTGTTATGCTGCAAAAATGTATTAGGCAACTGCTTCCTACTCTGAAAAGAATCTTCACAATAGCAAGCCTGGCACTTGCCTACATACCTATTCCTTGGCGCGCGGTGAAAGTGGTCATTATTCTCAAAATAGGGAAAAAAGATTACTCGCTCGCCAAGAGTTTTAGAGCAACCAGTTTAACATCCTTCTTCAATGTGTCAAGTGGAGTAAGCAGGGGCTGCCCGCAAGGTGGCGTCTTGTCTCCGCGGTTATGGTGCATGGGGATCGACTCTCTGCTCGATGCTCTCAATGCCTCTTGAATATATACCCAGGCCTATGCGGATGATGTTACTGTTCTCTCTCTCGGCTCATGTTTAGCGACTGTCGATATGATCGAGGACTGGTGCACCAGTATCGGGATATCCCATCCCGATATCCAAGGAAGCTAAATATCTGGGAGTCATCCTAGATAGCAAGCTTCTTTGATCAAAGCATGTTGATTCAAAAACCATCAAAGTGCTGTCAGCTTTTCGGCAATGTAAAGGTGCCTTTGGCAAAACATGGGCCTTATCGCCGAAAGAGGTCCCTTGGATCTACATGGGAATGATAAGACCGGTAATCTCATATGCATCGCTTGTTTGGTGGAACAGGCTAACACGTAAACACGTTGCGGCTTCTCTCACCAAACTCCAAAGAGCGGTCTGTCTCAACTGCACGGGGGTTTTCCCCAGCACACCGGGAGCTGCTCTAGATGTTATGATGAATCTTCTACCCCTTGACATATATATCAGAGGGTGCACCTTGAAAGCCATGTCTCGCCTAAAGAGAAATGATTCTTAGTACAACTCGCATTGAAATGAAAGTGTACTTGCGCGAGAAATATCCTACGACCTATGTCTCATGGATATGCCTTCTGATGCAATGTCACCTGCCATTCTATAGCGCTATAATTTCACAGTTAAATTTCCATGGCGGCAGGACTGCCTCTGGTCAGATAGAACCTGGAATGGAGTGTCTTCGCATTTTCCCAGATGGCTCCAGGACTGGGCAGGGGTCGGGCGCTGGAGTTTTCTTTGAGGGCGAAAACATTCGACTGCACTTCTCGTTAGGAAAATATGCGTCTGTCTTTCAATCAGAGATTTATGCAATACAATGCACTATGTTGTGAAGCACAGGTAGAAGGGAAAAAGCATATGCGTCTGCATATTTCACCAAATTAGTGCATGAACTCAAGATCTTTTTCACTTCACTTGTATGGGTCTTAGGTCACTTTTGAATCCCAGGAAACGAGATCTCCGATGAACTCGCTAGAAGGAGCTCAGAGGAAATTTTCTCAGGACCTGCACCCGCCTTAGGTTTACATGCTTCTACGGTCAAATCTGATGTCAACGACTGGGTCTTTAATGCACACAGTCGTAGATGGAGGGAATATCCATGATGCAGGATGACTAGGCGCGAACGCCCTGATGTCTGAAGAAATCCGCAACATTTTTCTTATCCTTAAGGAGAAATGATTGCAGAAGGCTTACGGGCGTCATTTCGGGCCATTACACTTTTGCCAAACATCTCTACGTGCTTGGCATCAGTGAGACGCCTACCTATGCAGCATATTGCGAGGAGGGTGACAGAGCCGAACTGTTTCTCTGCGACTGTACCGCCTTCGCTGGTGTGCCGAATCTCTTAGCTCCACTTGACTCAAGCCCCTCCTCGGAGAAAATACAATAAAGACAAGGTGTCTGTCTGGTCGTACAATAGACCAGTATTTGTGTCTGAATGCGCCAATAGACAGTAAAAGCCCAAAAAAAAAAAATACCTATTACCACAAGAGAAATTTGTAATGATATTCTAATTAACCCTATGAAAAAGAAAAACGTAATAAGCCAAATTGACTTTAACGAAATTCTCGAATGTCCAGAATAGTAGTAGCAATAAGTTAGGGGTCATTAGAAAGGTTTCCGTGTTTGGCCACTTGGTTGAAATAAAATTGAAATTCCAGAAAAGTTTTATTTGAAGAATATTCAGTCGTTAACCTTGAGCTAAATTTGCCGAATTTAGGAAAGGCAGACATGTTAACGCAGAAAACGAGACTCCTTTTAAGAGGACACATTTGATTCGGCAGATAAAAGTATTGAAAGTGATAAAAGAGTCAACAGATCAATCTCAGGTTCAAGGCAAGCGGGAACAGACCACAGCAAGCAGAAGCAAATCGGACGTAAACTTGATGTCGATGTAACAACAAAACGAATTCCAGTATGCAAACGCTCTTAAGGGTTATGCTTTCGCTAGTAGTATTTTTGAACCAGCATCATATTACAAAGAGGCATTTGAGTCAGATGAAGTTGATAACCGGAAGAAGGCTGTGGACGATCATCAGAAAAATGGGATATGGCAACTTGTTGATGCGCCGCTGAATCGTAAGATCGTCAAGAACAGATGTGTTCATAAAGCAACAACACTATTGATCGATATAAAGCGCACCTTGTTGAGATAGGCTTCAATTAACGTTAGGGTATCAACTAAAACAAAACATTCAGTCCAGTTGCGAGATTTAAGTCAAGCAAGAATTTAGCTCATTACCAAATTGACATAAAAACTGGCTTGCATACTTCATCGAACGAAGGGTAGAGTCGACCTTGCTCTTTACATAAATGATCAAAAGTTAGTGAAGAGAAGAGTTAATGATGATGATGACTTCATAAACCGTTTAAATCAATACTTTGAAGTTAAACTCGGGTCAGGGATTACTATCTGGGACCGAAAAATCGAAAAGATGATGGAACATGTTTTGTTTATCAGTCAAATAACGTCGAGCGTCTTCTTCATAGGTTCAACACGCTGGAGTTAAATACAGTTTCCACACCAAGTAAGCTTGGAAAAAAACTCAGCAGTCGTAAGAGAAAACTTGCCGCCAGCAACGAAATTCTCATTCACCAGCCCGTGCGAAGCCTAATGTATCTGACTCTTCGAACAAGTGCGGACATTTCGTTTGCGGTGGGAGTAGGAAGCTGTCTATGCGGGTGATATCTCCACCAGACAAGTGGACACATTTGTCTTCTTCAAAGAAGTCCAATATCCTGGTCATCTAAAAGACGACGTTGCACAGCATTGAGTACAACGAAAGCTGTGTACTCGTATGCAGCTACGTCGGAAGCGGTCAAGGATTTGATGTGGCTGATGCTGATCTGCTTGGTGACGAATATCAGAAGCCGACACTTTATATGGACAACCAGAGTGCCAAAAAATTGATAAAAAAATCCGGAGTATCACGCTAGGACTAACCACATTGATGTTCGTGTGCGGATATGCGTTAGCGGATTATTTACTGTCGCATTCCACAGATAAACTTTAACTTTTTCGCAAACTCATTACTGTTAAGAAATAAATAATTATTTGGATAATAAGTGGAAGTATCAAATGTTAAAATTGTATTATCAAAATAATAATTTGTGTTAACATATTTGGCCGCATTGACGCCTGTGCGCAGTTACACATGTGTACATACCTATCTGTCAATAAGGTTTCCCTTCTCTTGCTTTTTGTCATCCGACTCAAACGATTCGTTTTCTTTTAGTCTTCTATCTTGCAGAGCTCGGGTAGGGAAGACTTATTCAAAGGCCTTCCTGTCTGTCCGCCTGTACGTCTGTACGCATATATCAAACCAAACTTGCCGAGTAGCTATGAGTCTGAAACTTGGTTATAGAGTATATGATTTTGAGCTCATAGCAACCGGTTTTAGAACCCTAGTTATTGTGGCTTCTGAGATCCAGGTAAAATTTCATAGAATTCAAGACTTGGAATTGTAGCTCCTGGGGAACTGATCCCATCTTGCTTAAACTCTGTTGATAGTTGGACGTTGGAATTAATCCCTATTATTTATGCCAAATATGTTCCGTAAAACAGCAGTTATTGGACGTCAGTTTCCGTAAACTGTACGATATATCTTTTGGTTGGAGAGTGAACAATAACGAATTGTATATAATCGACTATGTCCTCGATAAATTGTTTGTATGCGGAGTTCTGCTCCACTATTTTAATATGAAAAAAGAAAATGTGTCAAAAGTCAACATATTTTAGTGAACGTTTTTGGTAACTATATACATAGTAGCTGAGCAAACGCGGCAGAAGTAGCCTGCACGGTCAAAAGGGCGACTTGGAAGACAAAAAGCGTTCTCGACATCTGCGAAAGTTGGAAGATGAAGAACTGGAGACCTTCCTCAATAGAGGCCGATGTCAAACACCTCATTAATTGTTGAAATCATTAGGAGTTGGCTTGAAACTGGGTCCGATACGAATCGAAACCAAGGAAAATAGAAAGGTGTTGTTTTCACACGGAATAGGAAAGGATTTTTCGATCGAAATGTCACTGATGCTGAAAATTAGATCAATTACGACAATCCTTAAGACGGATAGTCTTGAGCTGAGCCCGGCCAACGGCGTGGTCAAATACCAATGAATCGAAGCTCATGCTCTGTATTTGGTAATATCAAAAGGCTTAAGTCTACCACGAGCTACTCAAACCATTACACGGTTTGCGGTTTACGGTTACACTTTTCAACCCGTTACTGAACGTGAAACGTATTTTTTCCCATTCAAAAACAATTTGAAAGTTCAGAGAGTCGTTGATAACCCTTCGCCATACTTCCAGACATGGGTGTGTTCCTTTAGACACAGTTTTATAAATACATATATACATTCCATTTAAGATTCTGGTTAAAATGAACTCCGAGGTTTTTAATGCTATCTACTTATTCATTTGGATCAAAACCTAGATATAACTGTGAGAATGCTTCAACAGTCTTATGGCCGGTTTGGTCTTAGAGGAGTTGATAAGCATCAGATTGTTTTTCGATCTCCAAAAAAACTAAAAGTTTTAATGCTGTCAGATGACGCCTTCTCGATCTCGGCGGGGAACCTGAGGCGTGGGGGTTCATTGAATGCTATGTCATACTTGTAGAGTAATCGCCGCTTCAAGGAATTATGAGTTAAGTGGAAGTTTAGCGGTACGATTTTTGTCTGTCGGTACCCCGCCTGTATAAGAATTTGAGTCTTGACAGGGGTCTATTTTTCGTCTGTGCAGTGCAGCGAACGTTTCGGAACGTTTGTGGTGTTGTGAAGGAAAATTTTCCTAAAATAAAGAAATGAATATATTCAAATTTTCCTTTACATATCTGTTTACTTTCCTCTGCACAAGAAAAGGGCTCAGCATCCAGCCACCAGGTCACAAACATTCGACCACGAACACAAGATACGCGAATTAAATACAAAACAGATCGAAATAAACATAAAATAAACACAACACACAAAATCAAAAATAATAAAACACAAAACAAAAAATGTTTCAAATCATACATATTGATGTATTGTTCAAGACCACTGAGGTCAAGGACACTAAACACAACGGCAACGGTTGACAGATCCCGTAAACAGGGGAAATGCCAACGACGACTGGAAAGGCACCGTTCACATCGTCACCCAGCCTAGCCCTATAAAAGGCCGAGGTGATTGGCAGAAGGGCAATCAGTCCGCGAATAGAAGTGACAATCAGCCGGTGAAGTAATCAGTCTGGAAGACGAAGTGTCAGGGAAGAAGGCCAACTCCTACGGAGACAACGAGGTACGTTCACACAGTGTGATACTCAGGTGACATCACTAATAAAATCATCAATAATAACATCAATAATAAAATTCTCAGAGAGGAATCACCTTCCATTATTACTACATCGCAATAATAATTGGGGTAATAATTCCGGCCTCGTCACCAAGGAGAAGGGACGAACGTGCGGGACTAGTTGGAGCGACCGCTCGACGGGTGAAGCGACGAGTGGAGACTGATAGGGCGGAAATCGGCTCCCCGACTCGGGTTTTAACCCAAAAGAGACCGACTAAGACCTGTCAGAGTCTACTCCCGAGGCAAGTGTCGTAAGGCCAGCTCCCCGACTTGGGTTCTAACCCGTAGGGGTTTGACCGGGCGGCACACGTCGATCCAGACTAGGGCCTCGACCGGGTTCATACCCAGACAGGCTACGCCTCGCACTGCTCCCGACTCAACGATCTGCCGAGACCCAGACGTAGGTTCTCACCCACGAGGGGATCGACTGGATACTGTCAACGCGACAGTTGAGAGGTGACAAGGCGCGCCTACGACCAAGTGTCCCGAACGGGTCCCAACCCCAAGGGACAGCGTAGCGCACAGGCCGCTAGTACGTCTGCCGGTGTCACAACAACAAATTTATGTGACAGACCCTGGTCCGGCGAGTATACCCCGGCCCAGAAAGCTCGTTACAGTGTCGTTATGCCGTAGTTATTGCTTGTATTAAAACAATGTCTTTTATAATTTATAATTATCGATCTTTGTTATAGTAAAGCTCACTTCCAACTGACCATCGGGTTAACAAACAACTTGTTTACCCGAAAATTTAGCGTCACGCATTTTTGTTGGGAAAATTATCCCAAGCTCCACTTTTAGCGCGTTTGTTCTTCCCATGTTCAGTTTAGTTGATTTCCACGATCGCTGATCTGCGATCAACTATGATGTAGAAAGTGGTTGGTGTCCAGGGAATTAGTGATGTGGAGTTGGATACGAATGTATCATGTAACTCCGTCGTATATGAAGGTTCGTAGGGAAAGAGTAGACAATTCTTTCGTGTAAGCCAGTCACGAGAGCCACACGGTATGAGATCCGGACAGGGGCCCTAGAAGCGGCTAAGACAGTCTATCCGTTGATAGTCATTTTAACCCATACTTTATGCCTTGCAAAACCCACTAATGGCTCCTCCCATAAAACGTGTCCACATTCCCATGATTATGTCCTAATTCGGAAACATTCCCCGCGCAAATATTTCCACACGAAAAAGCAATTAAGAAGCCAGTAACTACTTTACCAGAAACGTACAAATAAAAGATAAGAAAAATAACACATTTCCAGCAATCAAAACAAACAACAATCCCTCTTCACATTTCCTCCATGGAGCTGGCGAGAAGGGCACAAGTCGAGAAAAAAGCAAGACTTCTTAGATGGGTTTATGTTTGCTTAGCCATCGTCTCATTTCTTTTTTTCTTTTTCACTTCATAATTTATATGCCCACTTACATGAGAGCATTCCTGTTATATCTTATGCATTACCCTCCTTTAAGTGGAGAGGACGTCTTCCAACAAGATGAAGAATATACAGACACAAGTCTAATGAAGAAAAAATCCAAATACTCCAGTAATTAGTGATTTATTTGTCTTCTCTTCCCCACTGTTTGCTTTCACTTCATTATTCGCCTTCCATTTCTTTCGACGAATAGATGTCGGAACACATTGCAAATGCGAATTCCTATACGACACAATACCTTTACCTACTCATGTAGTAGTCTACATCTTCCTTAAAGTCAATTAATTTTTTTTTCATCAAAATTCAGACGAGGAACCGAGTATCACACGTTATATCATTATTCAATATCATTATTTGAGTTTAGCGACAGCTCCTATATTTTATAATCGAGGTTATTACATTTTAAATCCGGTCTGTAGTGCCAAGTTATTAGACTCGGTTGAGCCGCAGACAAGGTTGTTTTTAGCCATGTTGGTGTTGAAGAAATCATCGAACGATGTGATATGTGTTTATCGCAACTATCTTTGAATATTTTCCAGCATGCTTCAGGTATTCAAAAGGTTTTTGTTTTTCTCTAGAAGAACCCGAAGTCAAGAAACAATTATTGACCCTTTCTCACCTTTCCTTTTCCCCCCATATCCATCATTCCCTCACTTCCCTAACTCCAAGATGGAACAGCATAAGCCGATGAATGCATGGCTAAGTGGGTGCTTAGCTATTAATATGCGAACTTCGGACTCCGGGCGACCTCCGATTTCACGTCAGCCTTCCAGCAGCGTGTCGGGCTTCGCTATAGGTGAGCTTAGTATTTTCTCGTGCACAAAACAATTCCAAAGAGAGTGATACCTCTCAAATGCCATCGCCTGCTAGGGCCTGTGAGCCCTTAGCAGCTCAACAAATAGCAGCAATGTCGGAATCTTTGGCCCACGTGGCCCCCGAATGGAAAGCAGAAGATGTGTCTTCACTCCCCTACTCCGGCACTACGCTCTGTGGAGATTCTGTGAGTATGCTCTCAGATGCGGCAAGAAACGAAACCACCGAACCTGTGCAGAACAAGTCTCTACCACCTGGCGGCTTTGTTAAACTAAAGTCTTACGAAGGACGCAATTAAGCAGGAAAAAATTAGAGATGAAGCTCTAGCATATGCAAAATCTATCCAAGCCACTAAGGGTTCGGAACAGAAACGTGATACAGCAGTGTAGCTGAGAAAACTAGACTCAGCATCGTCCCCAATGATTTGGGCGCAAACTTTATGATCACAGCACAAATGGCAGCCATTCAAGAGGCTGTGACTTAGACCTCAATCGAAC
This sequence comes from Merodon equestris, assembly GCA_958301585.1. Taxonomy (NCBI): domain Eukaryota; kingdom Metazoa; phylum Arthropoda; class Insecta; order Diptera; family Syrphidae; genus Merodon; species Merodon equestris. The sequence continues at coordinate 31,945,547 of OY284417.1, read as the reverse complement.
TGCTGGGTAAGGGGTCGCATTTCAAGGGGTCGACCTGTAAGTCAGGTTGGCTCTATTTCGTACGTGCCACAGCCGATTTGGTGAGATCCGACTGGCTGTAAAAGAAAAAAGCGGACTTGATGTCGCGCTGGTGGAAGAAAACGCTTTCCCGAAACGTCACATAGTACGGAGTTACTTCCCACAAAGTATCGGCCTACCCATTACCGAGCTTTTGATGACGCTGGTCACACATGACGATGGCCTGTAAACACTGGAGATTCATGCAAAGCACATCAAATAAGGAGAAAGACCTCTTTCATCTGGTGCTAGCCATTAGCGACAGGCCCTTGAACCGGTTGCTGGAACTATAATGCGAAAAGGCTTGTGGTTTTAACGACATCAACATCATTATAAAGAGCCATGAAAAGGTATCAGTCGAACCTTTACCGGTCTGTGCAGATACTAGTACGGTGGTTGCACTTTCTGTCACATCTGCGGTATCAAGTAGTGGCGCCTCAAAAACCACTACAACAACAGAGTTGGCAAATACATACCAATTAAACATACTCTCACAAAACTCATGGAATCAGGAAGCAGATAGGCGTGACAATAATTAGCCATACCGTACGAAGGAACCGGTCTACCATCGCAAATAAATGAGTGGGCTGCGTATAATCTAGGGTAACTTGCACCATGCCAAAAGTACATCGGACACCTTTAGTCTGCGATTACACCGCGACAAAATTTGCATTGTACTCATCCAAGAACCTTGGGTTCAAAGGGTAAAATTATGGGCCTGCAAAATAGGTCGCGTAAATTAATTTACGCTATTGGAAAGTCCTCCCTAGGGTCGAATGTTTGATCGATTCTAATATGAATTTCCTCCCCATTCCAGAATTTATAACAAGAAACTTGGCAGCCGTCATCGTGTAAGTCACCATAGAAGGTGAAGTAAGGGAGATCGTGTCCGCCTTCACTTGCTTCTTAGGAGACGGCGACCAAACCCACCTATTGAGGTGCAAGACCTTGTAGCGTATTTTTACCGGCACAAACGGCATCTCATCATTGGGTGGGACGTGGAATGCAGCAGCAACAGCACAAACAAACGAGGTGACTCACTCTTTGAATATCTTTGAATATAATAATAATATCATCATTGCCAATAGTGGAAACAAACCCACATTCATTAATTCAAATAGAGAAGAGGTGTGTGTTAAGACCGACGATTTCGCAGAGATCCCCTCTCTTCTTTATTACCGTTCGAATGTCAAAAAAAAAAGGTATAAAGTAATATGATCTTAAATGGCTAAATTGGAGTGATGCCAATACAACTTGACCTTACAATTTGCTGCCCTTCTGTCTCGAACACAATTTGTGACTGGCACCTCTCAAATGAGGTCTCAATATCTGACACATCAGACTTAAAATCATGGTGAGGCTGACCAGAGATATCAGCAATTGGGTTCATTTCCAGACTTAACTTGCCGCTAAAGAAGACATGCTTCTTAAATCCATCATTGAATCATGAATTATCTTTCGAAAACAGCTGGACATCCAAGATAGATACACATAAGCTTGGTGGAATGCACAGCTTGAATTCTTGAGGAAAGAGGTAAGATCTCTGCTCAACAGGGCCAAACGAACGAATAGTTGGACTGATTATAGATGTGCTCTAACAAAATACAACTTCGAATTGAGGAGATCCATTTAGGTATTGGAAAAAACGCTGCCAACTGCCTATTCCAAGAGAATACAGATGGACTCGGGCTGCTTCGCAAATCAGACAGTAGTTTCACTGTCAATCGCGGAGAAACCCTGGACACCTTGCTAACGGTACATTTTCCTGGTTCTATTACCCAGCAAATACCTCTTGATGCTCCAATGAGCCTTACAAACTACATCAACTGTGGAACAAATAGCGTCTCTGGCAGAGACATTATCCTAATACCGCAGGGCTAGGGCTTTTTGCAGAATAGCAGGAAAGACATCGTTTTTACCTGGAGCTTTTTAGGGTTTAAACCTCTTTAGGTCCTGTTTTAACTTGGGATACATTCTTGAAATTTGGAGAGAAGTCAACCTTGTCATGATCCCCAAGATTGGAAAACCAAGTGAACAACCTAAATCCTATCAGCCTAACATCTTTCCTACTAAAAACAATGGAATGACTGCTAGAACTTCATATTAGGGGTATATCGGATACCACTGCATCCAAACCAATATGCATACCGCAAAGAACACATGTTAAAAATAGCTTCACACACTAGACGATTGCAGGGGGCTTTTGCTAATAATGGTTACTCAATACCCGTATTATCACAATACTGCACTTTCCCGTACAGGTCTCCCACCCCAGTAACCACTCCGTTACAGCGATGTTTGAGAGCCGTATTATATAAGCTATATCCCGAGAGGTCTCTGTGTCAGCATCGACAACGTAAAGGCGACTTAGGCACTGTGAACCTGTCTTCTGGTTATATATCCCGATAATAAGACCTATCAATAGGCATGTGAAGGCCATCACTAACTGGAGGTTACGCTGTCAGACCATAGATATATCGAATTCCATTTGAAATGTGGGATCTCCCGTTCGCAGCCCAAGCGGAATCCGAGAAAGACGGACTCAGTGCGATTCAGAGAGAAGCTTGAGAAATACACTGAAGCCCTACCTAAGCTCAAAACATTGGTGGAGGATGCCGTTCATAACCTGAGCAGCGTCATCACCAACTGTTTCGAACTCGCATCTCCTGTCAAAAAACCTCCCAGCAGAAAGCCGGTTCACTGGTAATAGATCGCTTAAATCGAACTCGGAAGATGACTGGAATAAATATCGATCGAAGCAGAAGGAATATAAGAAGCTTATTCGTAAATCGAAGAATGATTCCTATAAGTCCTTCTGCGAAAAGATCAAATCCCTGAGCGCGACCAGCTAGTTGGTTAACGTTCTCAAGCGAGGAAAATCGACAAAGCTGGATGTACTCAGGAAGTCTGATGGTACCTTCATGGAGTCTAAAGCAGAAACTCTTAGTTTCTTGTTGCAGACCCATTTTCCGGGAAATCAGACTCATCGGCTCGTTGCACACTCCCTCATTGGAAACTGCAACTGAAACGATGAAAACAACTCGGCGTAGCTGGTATGTTGCGTCACGCGTGGCAACTACTGAGGCCATTGAATTTGCTGTGGCATCCTTCGATGGCTTTAAGTCGCCGGGCACTGATGGGATATACCCCGTTATGCTGCAAAAAGGTATAAGACAGCTGCTTCCTACTATGAAAAGGATTTTCAGTATACCTATTCCTTGGCGCGTGGTGAAAGTGGTTTTTATTCCCAAAATAGGGAAAGAAGATTACTCACTCGCCAAGAGTTTTAGACCAATCAGCTTAACATCCTGCTTGCTGAAAAGCATGGAAAGATTAGTAGATTTGCACGTGCGCAAAGTTGCCTTTCGAATGCATCCTCTCTCGGACATGCAACATGCTTATCAGCGCGGAAAATCCTGAAAGGAAAGAGTACGTACTAGGCATTTTCGTCGACATTGAGGGAGCTTTTGATAACGTTACTTTCGACAGCATGTGTAACGTTGCTAGACGGCATGGCGTAGATGAAGCACTGGTTCTGTGGATCAAAGCAATGCTCGTGCACAGGACATTGATCGTTGATGCAGGCCTCAAAAAATGCGTCAAGTCTGGCACAGAAAGGAACTGCCCGCAAGTTGCGTCCTGTCTCCGCTGTTATGGTGCATGGTGATCGACTATCTGATCGATGGTCTCACTGCCTCTGGAATCTATGCCCAGGCCTATGCGGATGCTGTTCTCTCTATCGGCTCATGTTTAGCGACTTTGTGTCACAAAGCACAGGCGGCGCTAAAAGTGATCCATGACAAATGTACGAGTAATGGCTGACGATTAATCTTCTTGAGACTGATGGCGTTCTCTTCACGAGAAGGAGGAAAAATACTGGCATTACTCAGCTGGTGCTAAAAGGCATTCCCATCCCGATATCCAAGGAACTAAGTACCTGGGAGTCTTCCTAGATAGCAAGCTTCTTTGGTCAAAACATGTTGAGTCCAAAACCACTAAAGCGTTGTCAGCCTTTTGGCAATGCAAAGGTGCCTTTGGCACAACATTGGGCTTATCGCCGAAAAAGGTCCTTTGGATCTACATGGCAATGATAAGACCGATAATCTCATATGCATCGGTTGTTTGGTGGAGCAGGCTGACACGAAAACACGTTGTGGCTTCACTCACCAAACTCCAAAGAGCGGTCTGTCTCAGCTGCACGGGTGCTTTCCTCAGCACACCGGGAGCTGCTCTAGATGCCATTTCCCCCCTAAGTGGTCGTTGGTACAACTCGCATTGGAGTGAAAGTGTGCTTGCGGGACAAATATCCTAAGATCCCTGTCTTATGGATATGCCTTCTGACGCAATGACATCTGCCATCCTTCTGCGCTGTAACTTCACAGTCACTTCCATTCCAGACACTGAACCTGGAATGGAATGTATTCCCATTTTCACAGATGGCTCCAGGACTGGGCAGGGATCCGGCGCTGGAGTTTTCTTTGAGCGCGAAAATATTCGACTGCACTTCTCGGTAGGAAAATATGCGTCTGTCTTTCAATCGGAGGTTTACGCAATCCTAATGGTCATGCACTATGTCTTGAAGCATAAGTGAAGCAATAAGGAAGCGGAAAAGCATATGCGTCTGCAGTGTCATCCAGGCTGCACTCAAAGCTGTGTCCAACCCTCTATCCAACTCCAAATTAGTGCATGAACTCAAGACCTATTTGAGTCGGAAGTCGGAAGAATAAATTCACTTAGGCTTGTATGGATATGAGCTAGAGAAACTCATTGTTCTAAGACCATTATCTTATGACGAGGTATGGTGATTATTGTTGATCAGACACTGTAACAGGCCCAGAAACTAACGATGCGGCCGGCATAGTGGTTGTAGGTGTCGTAATTCGATTTTTCTTTTGTGAAGAGTTCATAGATCTCATTTTGATGGCTATAATGTCAACCAAAATCTAAAGTCGTTGGATTTTCTTGCGGTTTCTTTTCTTAATGTTCATGTGTATGTCAATAAATCTTTAACGTTTTCATTACATTACAAACCAACGTTGTTGAAGTTGTAGGTCATCAGAAATTGCCTTGATTGAATCAACTGGTGCAGATAGTTCAAAGGCGCCATATACTTAGAATGCTTCTTTAAAACTAAAGAAAAAAACCAAATATTTGTTAAAAAATTGTATAATTTTGTTTTTAAATAGAAGTTAAGACCGAATGCGATCATCTGGTATGTATATAATAAGGCGAGTGAACGAATGGTATTTATAGTGCCATTGCTGCCTCGATCCGTTAAGCGTATTCGAATATCTATAATCTCAGCACACCGTGTAGCCTTCCATTCGCCGTCATTAAAACAGAAAGAACATTCCTTGATTGATGTTTTTTTCATTGTTTTCCAAAACAAATAAATGACGCCGCGGCAAGCCAGCGAAACACATTTCCTGGTTCAAACTACGAAAATAAATGATTGTCCCCCGCAAACATTGATGCGAAAATACCCCCCAAAATCGGATTGATGGATATTCGATTGTCAACTAATAGGAATACGTTTAATGGGTTTTAATCACAGCAGGATTGGTGTTTTTATAAATGCAGTTCTTTCCCATCCATATGTAATGTGTTTAAATCGATTGGATTATTGTAACCATTAAACCAAATACATTACACATACGAACGATTGACTGTTCAAATATCGTGTTAATCTCCTCTTGAATTTAAGGTCCTTCCTCCCAGCAGTAATCCTTTAAACTCTTTCGATGACATTATCGTAGTACCGCACGGCCTCTTCCGTACGATAATAAAATATAATAAACCGCCGGAGGTTCATCAAACAGATAGTCCTTAGGTGAGACGAATAAGAATAAGTTATAAGGAGGGATGCAGCAGACAGACATAAAACAGCCGCTATTTGATATTTTATTCATATAACTGCATTATACGACTTTTGTCGACTATCTTATCCTCAAGTTCCTACTTCCTCTCTCTGCCCACGCCATTGTGTTTCGAATTCATCTTGTCTCTTCTATAGATCCTTGGTGACTTGCACTATGCAGTAGCGCAATCTGGATGCATATGCTCTGTTATATAGTCATGCCTGTGCACACGAACATTGTGGAATTATGAAAAGCACTAACCGGTTTTCAAAATACATTGCACGGAGACTGACGGCGCCTGTTCATTTCGGTACCTGTCTTTATGCCTGCTTCTATTGTTGGCTTGTCCTATTTTTGCTTTCCTTTAGGTAAAAGAAATAATATCGTCCGAGGAAAGCGGAATATAATTTGGTATGAGCATTAAAAAGGTTGTGCGACATCGTTACGGTGATTTTGAGTTGATCGCAGATTGGGTGATGGGGGAATAGGGACTTGCCAGAAATGGCAATTCGATATAGTTCCTTTCGGGGAAGGACATCCAAGAAGAATGATAGAATTAAAAGAAGGTTTACATCCAAGGGACTATACTACTTCTTTAAATTCGTCATTAACTTATTTTTATGATGTAGATGGCATGAGCGCCTTGAATATTAACGTCTGATTCGCCGATAAAGGGGAAATCGTTCCTAATAAGACTCAAACAATTTCGTACAATTTAGAAGTACATGAAAGAAAACCACATATATGGCCACTGACCATATATGTCGTCTGTCGATTGGAACAAACTCTCAACTGCCCAAAAGCAAATATAACTGCACGCTAAGAGATACGATGAGATGGACCCGGCAAAAGACGAATGAAAAACTGCGACATCTACTACGGAAATTGCTACAAGGAGAACAAACAACGCGTATTCGGACACGGATTCGTTGTTCGAGGAACACTACGACAACAAGTCTTAAGCTTTCGACATGTAAGCGAACGCCTCATAATAATCCGCTCCAAAGCTAGTTTTTTTTTTTATTTATTTCTCTTAAAATACTTATAAAATTTACATCCGGCTTTAGATTAATGGACGAAGATAAATTAAAGAGGATTAATTTAGTCTTTGGACTTATTACGAGTTTGTGTTCAGCGAACGAAAGTCTTAGAGTATGTACAATACATTACAATCTATGTATGTCAGCCATAAAATCTAAGGGACTGTTGACGCCACACGATAACCCAACATCGTCAACAAATGTAGAAGATAAGCCTTTTAGATTGAGGTGGAAGAGTGAGTTGATATAGATTAAAAAAAAAAGAATGGGACCCAAGACTGAACCTTGTGGTACCCCAAGCCTGCTTAATTGCACATCACTTCTCTTCTCATCCAACTTTACTCTAAAAGTGCGTTCTCGGTTGATTTGCCCTTTTGGAATTAAAATTGAGTAGGATGAAAGAACATCGCCTCGTCTAAAAAGTTTACTAACCTAATTTTTATAAATTTTCCGAAAACTTTACTTATGTATGGCAGAAGAGAAATTGGTCTATAATTTCCTATTTCAGTTGGAGAGCCGTTTTTAAACAAAGGCATAACATCTGCACACTTTAGACCGTCAGGAAAAATACCAGAAAAAACACTACAATGAAACACATCAGCTGAAACATCCACAATGAAACATGCAATATTTTTAAGGACAACATACGAAATATCATCAACACCACATGAATCTGAGTTATTCAAACTGACAAACGTACTTCAAAACTCTAAAGGAATTATAGGGTCAAAAACAAAACTTCTAAGTGCAAAGAATTTGCATCACCAATAACAGAACATTGAGAACTTACATTTCGAGTTAGTTCACTATGTAATTTAAGATTCCGATACTTGAAAAATGTCTATTAAAAGCGTCAGTGTTTAATTTCGGGAACATCAGCTTAATATGCGTTTCCGCCCCAACCAAAGAAAAGGACGGTCGACTCAAGGATGACTTCTACGATTCCTGGCGGGGTGTAATCTCCTTCTAGCTAGCACACGATTCCCGCATCTCAGCATCAATAAAGGAACCTGACGGTCGCCAGATCAGTCGACCATCAATCAGATTGATCACTTTGCGATCGGCTCTAGACACTCATCCAGCATCCTAGATGTAAGAGCCTCTTCCGAGGAGCCACCATCGACTCAGACCATTACCTAATTGTAACCAAGGTACAAATGAGGATATCAAAAATGCTGCGGAGTTGAGCAGTACAAAGAAAGTTTGACGTCGGAAAGTTACAATCGCAGAAGACCGTTAGGACCTTTGCCGACCGAGTTTTCCTCAAGTTCTCACAAAATCCAATGAGACAAGAATATTCCACAGAACAATAGTGGAAACATTGCCAGCGCGCCATCAGAGACAGTGTTCCTGGTGTGTTGGGCTTTCGGCCGCCTCCAATTAGAAACCCCTGGTTTGATGAGCAATGTAAGAAAACTGCCTACAAAGCCATGCTACATTAACGGTCGAAAGCCGCTAGCAAGCTCTACGAGCAGAAAAAGAGGGAAGAGCAGACACTTTTAAGGAAGAAAAAAGTAAGCAAGAAAAGAGTGAGGTCGAGGAGGTGGAGAGATGCTACTGCAGGAATGACGCTCACACGTTTTACGAAAAAGTAAAACGAACATGCTACATGGAATGAAAACGGAAAACTAGTAACAGAGTAAAATTCGACGCCGAGATCATGGAAAAACCACTTCTGTATAGTGTATAACGGCGATGATAAATGTGATACCGCTGAATGAACCATTCGCAATGGACGAAGATACAAGACAATTCTGTCCACCCGACCTAGATGAAATTACCTAGACCTAGATTAAAGCTAATTAGGCCGCGGGCGCAGACGGCTTGTCTGCTGAGCTATTTAAATCGATTGAAGTTGAGCTGGTAGGACGCATGCACCAACTCATCTGTAAAATATGGTCAGAGGAAAGCATGCCTCAATAGGAATCTCAGCAACTTTGCCCAGTCCATAAGAAAGGAGGTCTCTATAACTTCTTCTTATTCTTGTGGTTCTAACTGCATTCCTACTGGTCCAATGCCTTTTGGACGGGGTTCAAAGGATCTCTCCTTTGAACATGGCAATACCAACTGAGTCGGTCGCGCTCTATCTTTCTTGTGACGGTTTCTTTTACGTGGAGGCTTCCTCGGATCTTTTACCTTCTAATTCTGTCACGCTTTGTTACTCCCGCTGTCATGCGAAGCATCTTCATCTCAGCTGCCGTTAATTTGCTCTCATACTTTTTGTGCATTGTCCAGCATTGTGAACCGTATATGAGCGCCGGACCGGACGTACAACTGAAGTGTAGAGCCTTCCTTTCAGCTTAGGGGGCATTTTTCGATCACAGAAGATGGCGGAGTTTCCCGCCACTTCATCCACCCTACGCTTACGCGATGGTTGATGTTGTCATCACAAGTTGCTTCTTTATTAATCATAGATCCCAGATATTTAAACTTTTCGCACTCTTCCATTCAAGTAAATGTCTGGAATAGGCTGATGAGGGTCAGAGAACGGGCAGCACAGATACTCTGTCTTCTTTGAACTAATACGATACCCGTGTCCCTCAAAAATGTCCACCCACACATCAAGTGCTCGTTGTAGGGACGCCTGATCATCACTTATAATGGCTCCATCGTGAGCAAAGAATAGCTGGTGCACATTGGGGTCCGTCACTTTTCCTTCAAGCAAGCAATCAAGGACTGCTATAAAGAGCAGTGGGCTGAGGACGCTCCCTTGGTGTACACCGACTTTGATTGCGAACTCTTCGCTGACTCCTGCGGTGCATCTTACTCTTGTCGTTGCTCTCTTGTACATGTCCATGATCACTCGCACGTAGGTTTCTGGAACTCCTTTTTGTCTTAGCGCTACCCATAAAAGATCTCTTGGTTGCCGGTCAAAGGCCTTCTCGAAATCAACCAACACCATATGCAAGTCCTTTGAAGAACCACGGTGCTTTTCCATCATGACCCTTATACTTTGGATTGCATCTGTTGTTGATTTACCCGAGACAAACCCGCACTGGTCATCAGATAGTCGTATTATTTTCCGCAGTCGGCTATCTAATACCCATTCAACGATCTTCATGGTGTGCGACATCAGCTTGACAGTTAGTTATCACAATTTCGCGTATCACCCTTTCCTTGTTGCAAAGGAAGAAGATAGCTTTCCCTCCATTGATTAGGCATAGTGTCGCCTCTCATAAGTTTGGAGATAAGAACCATGAGCCATCTAGACCCGATGTCTCCCATCTTTTTTCCGGAACTCAGAGGGTATCCCGTCCGGCCCAACAGCTTTTCTTTTCTTGGAGTTTTTAGCCGCGTACCGAACTTCTTCGACTGTGATATCGGATATTTCGGCATGATTCGGGGCGGCTCTTGGAAAGTACACTCGGGGAAACTGTTCGTTCAGAAGTTCCTCGCAATACTGTCGCCATCTGTAGAGAATTTTTTCGTCTTCCACAAGGAGTTGGCCTTCAGTATTGTTAATAAACTTTGGGAAGCGAATCTCCTGAGCATTTCTTCTTCTCTGGGCGGCTATCTTAAAGATATTTGCTTCTTTGTTCAAATTGCTTTGTCGAAAATCCTGGGTAGCCTGGTTCGTGTCAGACGTGGAAGACGATATTTCTTCCAACTCCTGATAGAGGCCTTCCATGCTTTTCGCTTTGAATTGGGCGCACTTTTTCTTCGCGATACCTTTGCAACATCTATATACCTTTTCACGGCGAGCTTTTTCCTCTCTATTAGTAGAAGAGCTCTTTGACCAAGCTTGGAAAGCCATTTTCTTTTCGTGTATCACTGCTTTGGCTTCGTCTGTCCACCACCAGGTTTCTTTTGCATGTTGGCAGGGGCCTTTAGATGTTCCGAGCAGTGATTTGGCTTTCTCCAGGCCAGATTGTTGTAGGGAATCCCACATGTCTTGTGCTCTGCACTCCTTATTACCGACCTCATCGATAATGGAAAAGAGGTAGTTTTTCATATTGGTAATAAAAGCTTCGCCTTTTCCTCTATCCAGCTTATACCACTTGATTCTCTCAGACTCCTTCGTTTGCTGCTTTGACTTCTTACTCGCCTCCATAAAAAATTCAGTCAGGAGGAGACGGTGTTGAGGGGCGATCGCGTCTCCCAGGATCACTTTGCAATCTCTAACTTTCATTTCCGCCGCTGCTATAAGTGATCAGGTGCCGGCTTTGTTTGACGAACATGGTATTTAGCACTATAAGACCGTACGACTTGCACATGTTTAGGATATCCTCACCTGAAGAGTTCCTGGTGCCGTATTCCAGCCCTCCATGGTACTCTTCATAGTTTTCGCTTGTCTTCCCGACATGTCCGTTTAAATCTCCCCCAATAAACAAAAGCTCTTCCATTGGGATGATTTTGACAAGGTTGTGGAAATCTAGCCAGAATGCATCTTTTTCTTTTTGTTCGCATCCTACTTGAGGGGCATATCCGCTTACGATGTTCCACACCTCACCATGCATCACCAATTTGAGAGCCATCATAGAGAATTTTTTATGCTCCACTAAGGTCGGTAGCGTACTAACTGAGGGCTTTGATGTTAAAAAACTGAGGATTAAGACAAGGTGACGCGCTGTCATGTAACTTTTTCAATATCGTGCTTGAAAGGATCATAAGAGACTCACTCGCCAACACAAGAGGCACGATCTATTTCAAGTAATGCACAATTAACGCAATCGGGCGAACAAAGCGAGACGCCAATTAAGTGTCCAAAAGCCCTCTCTCGAAAAACCAAACCAGCACTATATAAAAAATAATTGATCATCGCGGTCCTCCTTTACGGCGTAGAGGCCTGGACCTTAACTAAAAGTAATGAGAATGCCCTTAGTCGCTTTGATAGGGAAACTCTGCGTTCAATCCGTGGTCCCGTTTATATAAACGGAGAGTGGAGGAGAAAATACAACGACGAACTGTACGGGCTGTAAAACCATATTAGGCCCGTACGACCTCTTCTGATCAAAAGTCTAAGATGGCTAGGCCATCTTGGAATCACACCCAAGGAATGACGTAGCAGGGGACAACGGAATCTAAGGTGAGGCATACACATGGAAGGCGGCCTTAACCAAGTGGGAGTGTTGCAAAAGATTCCTAGTATTCAATAAGCCACAACTCATAGTCGCCGACGCGCCGTAAGCGACTTGTCTCTACTGTTGAAACTTTAAACGCATTTTTCTCGAAACATAATTTTCTAAAACTTTCATCGTCCTAAAAACAAATATTCAACCGATTGCTTTGAAATTTATATAAGTTGTTCTACTCTTTAATGGTTATCGGCCGTACCAAAATTGCTTATTTTCGAAAATATTTTCTTATGTTTTTTAAACAATTATTACAAAAAAAAAATAACAAAAAAAACAAGATTTTTTTCTACAGTCCGCCATTTTTTGTCCTTTCAATGAAATTTATTAATTTTGGTAGGGCCGATAGCGACAGATCTACTGAACAATAATCCATTTGATTTTTTCATTTCAGACAACATGAACAGCCGCTATTACCATGATCAGTTTTTTTGGTGTCTAATATAATTAAAAAATATATATGATATGTATATAAAAAATGTAAAATGAGAAAAAATTTTTTTTTTATACACTTTAAGATACAAATAAAATCATATAAAAAAATTAAAATGATTGAATTTTGTTGTCTTATAAAAAAAATGTATGCGTTCACATGAGACTATCCCCTAATTGTACTCGCTAATAGCTTTGAGAAAATTAGTGAGTTCAAATATTTTGAAACCATATTGGCTTCCGAAAATGACATAAGGATCCAAATAGATGGAAGCCTACACATGGGTATCGCGCACTACTTTGCGATGAAGGAACTACGAATATTTAAAACAACTAGTTTGTTCCGCGATGCCTAAATCCGTTTCTGTGAAACTATAAATATGCCAATAAAACTTGATCTCTTACTGAGAAGGAGGAAATAATAATAATTTAATGAAATAAAAATAATTATGTGTCATGCGTCAAGTGCTGGTTATTTGAGAGTTGCCGATCAGAGAAAAAAATTGTCTTTGAAAAATAACCGTCAACTTCATGTTGCTCTAAATATAGTCCTATTTCGATTATTTGAAAAATGTATTCCTTCTTCTTTTTTTTATTCAACGTTCTCTTTTATGCCGCTAGTGTTTAAATATGATGACGGGAATATGCATGCCACGGCTAGATTGAATGAAGCGCAATCGTCGAGTCCATTTTCGACAACTTTATCGAGCAACTGGGGCCACATATCAGCAATAATGCGGCAATGTTGACTTCCAAATCGTCCAACGTCTTTGGTTTATCCGCATTGACTAGTGACTTCAAATAACCCCAAAGAAAGTAATCTAAAGATGTGAGATCACAGGATCGTAGAGGCGATCACAGGTCTATTACGCGAAATTATGCGTTCAGGAAATGTTTTCCGTAATAAATTGCTGGTGTCGCGCAAATTACGAGCTCCCGCCAATATCATAGAAATAAAAGGCCGTTTTCGATTTAACAATTTTTTTATTGATCTTCACTCCACGATGGTCGATCTCGTAATGCACCGATCGCTCAGCGTTCGCGCCTTGATCTTCTCGACAAAAATTATCCTCTCCTGCATTTTGAATAAACAAATAAGGGAGTGGCGGAATAATGAAAAGACGCCACAGATAACAAAAGGTGTAAGCAAATAGGGCAAGGCAAAAATCACAAAAAGACGCCACTTATTATAAAGGGCGTAAACAAATAAGTGCAAGGAAGACTACAACTGAAATGGGAGTAACATAGGTGGATACATAAAATGCACGGATAAATAAAAGGTACTTGATGCTGAGTGATCGGGCACGGTTACCAAGATGTAACTTGCGCCGTGTGGCATGTTGTGCCATCTTGTTGAAACCAAAGCTTTGTCACGTCAATGCCATTCAACTGAGGAACGGAGAAGTCAGAAATCGTGTTTCTATAGCGTTCTCCATCGAAGGGAACATTCTGGCTGGCATCGTCCTTAAAGGAATATGGGCCGATGATTCCATCAGTCCATAAAGCACCCCAAATCGTGAATTTGTAAGGGCGCCTCGACAAAGGCTCTACTATAAATTTGGCAATTTAGCTTCTTTAGACATCCACTTAGCAATCGGAAAACAACATTTTGGGTTGAAAATGAGCATCAAGCTGAATCATGTTTTCGGACGATTCACCGAAACTACTTCGCGTAATGGTCACGTAAAATGAATGAAAAATCGAACCATGATTTTCAAAATTAGTTTGCACAATTCGTATGCATTAGTCTGGCGTTAATCTGTATGCATTGCAAAATATACTAACCACAAATCAACTTTCAACTGCCAAATTAACAATCTGTGGAACCCGTGTAGTCTATTTAGGAACCAAACCTCCAAAAAAACCACCTTTTATAAGGAATAATTTTATTGACTTATGAAAAAACAAAATTCAACAGGACTTTTACTTAGTCCAATTTTTATTTCGCGCAGTGTATAATACCAAGGAAGTGGCTTTATGTAGAGATGCGCCATAAAAACTTGCACACCTAGTATTTCTGTCGTTCAAAGGGTTAGGAATGCTTCTCAAGTTACGAGTATCTTCAGATGTCAACACTTAAGTTCCTCTGGGAGGGTGTAGTATATATTGTATGTACGACTTTATAAATGCTTATGTTATTGACACATGAACGTTGAACCAGGGTCAATTTCAGTGCTCAGTAAGGTGTCTTTTCTATTTCGGGTATAATTGAAGGAAGCTCATCATTTATGTATATGCATGCACATGTACACACAGCAAAATTGAAAAAAAAAACAACTTGAGTTCTGTATCCTGACTTTCGTTGCCAATCCTTGACCAGATTTCGCTTTTATAGTTACATAGACGCCCTGGCTGAGTGGTTACTCATGCGGATTTATCTGCATTAGATATTGTGTACTGGTAGTCAGTGTTGGATGTATGCTGTAAGTCAAGTATTAGTACTGCTTCTTGTATAATAGTCACTTCAGAAGTCCTAAGAAAATAAATCAGGCCAAGTCGGTGATGAGATTTTGCTTATGGTTCAAAGTTGGGCTGGAATATACCTATACTACCATTTTATTAAATAGGCGCCAGGATGCACCATTTATGCACATATACTCACTCACATTTGTAACTGGGTCGTGTAAACCAGGTTACAAAACAAATGCAAAAGACATCCTTACTCTTGTTTTGGTCCTATGAATATTTAACTTACCCTCAGTCGCATCAAAACGCCTTTATCATTTTCAATTTAATTTCTAACACCTCAGGTTTCACTTTGCTCTATTTGCAAACATACATCTCCACCTACATGCAGATTTATTTGCTTTCACTTAAAGACCATATCCTAGCCTTGGGTAAGGTGGTTATCCCCCAACTTTGACAACATACTTAGTATAGGAAATTCGAAATAAACTTATTTCCTCTTCACACGCAGGGTATAGACCATTACTGATAACATCCCCAGATTCGGTAAAAAGTACTTTTCCCATTAAATTATAGTTCCAACCCCTCAAACCATATGTGATTTGCATACTTTTAAAAAAGTTTCGCTGAATGCAAGGCAGAAAAAAAGTAAAAAGGATGGTCATGGTAATGGCTATGAATCTAATGGTGTCTGTTGTGCCTTTAGCTTTTGTTAAGGTGGGAGTGCTGCTCTATAACAAATAGTTTCGCATAACTGTTTGATCAAATATGAATCTTGGGAAATATAATATAATAAAAGAGGAATCTTGAGGAAAGTTTGAAGATTTCTGCTCCTAAAGATACTCCCGATATTTGTGCATGTTGTGCTTAGGTGAATCATATGGTGTTTGTATTTTCAGAAATATTTCACTGTCGTTTTTATAACCTTTTAGAGAATTTTTAAATTTTGTTGAAACCATGTTGAAGGTATACGGATTTAAATACTGAAATTTATTTATTTTTTTTATTATTTACTTATTTCTTCAACTAATCGACTTTATTTTTACCCCATTAGGATATAAGCAATTGAGAATGATAATGCTAAAAACAGCTAGTGGCGTACGTACTTACGAATTCGAAAAGATAATATGGTAATTGCAAGATATACAAATAAGCAACAATAAAAATACCAAAACAAAGAAGGAGGTTACAGAAATTTATAAATCTGTAAGTTTGAATTGGAACAACAGAATCCATGCTATAAATTCCAACCGCGCAAATATGTTTCCGCAAATAAATAAAATATTTCGGAGAAACAATCAGAATGGCATTCAGGATCTGAAGCTTTCAAGAACATCAGACAATGAACACTTGCCTCGAACAGTCAGCATCGATCCAGAGAGCACCATCCTAGGTGACGACTTCTGGATTGAAGATCCTCAGGAGAAGGTGGACAGCAGCAAAAACAACAGTAGCAACAATAACAGCCGCAAAAACGTCCTATTAAGAAGTAAAAGGTCCTTACTCATACCACGGTCTTACGTGAGACAATAGTACATGATTTGTGTAGGCATTTTTCTTTAAAGATATAGGCGAGAACGGCTATGCTATCCAATACACTGGAGCAGCATAAGTGGCTCAATGACCTATTAAAAGAGATCATAACCGAACTCTTCTCATTTTCTCCCAAGGCCGAGAGGCTACAGACGATGCTCCTCAAAGGCGTATATTCGATTACTGATCCCAAGGAAATGCTGTCAGGACTCCCAGCTCAAGTGCAGACCCCAGTGCAGACTAAATGGTAGAAGATTGTATTACCCTTCTTCCTGGTCCGGCTCGCAACCAATACCAAGCTGAAGAGGCTAAATCCCATCACTTCTTTAGCATGCCAGTCTATAAAACGGGAGGAACTAAAAAGGCAAGGAAACATTTTACAATATATCAATGTTTCGGGCACGCTGCGTCAAATTGCGAGATGCAGCCTCGATACGTTAAGTGTGCAAAAAACCACAAAAACGAGGAATGCGACTTGACTCAGGACAAGGCCGCGGACAGGAAGCAGCTCGCTTAAAGTCATTACACTTCAAATGAACTACGCCCAAATGGCGGCAGCCTATGGCTGTTCCCAAGGCCCCATTGCCGGTTACTAAGGTACTTAAGGCCTAGGCGGACCTACGCTTTATCCTGTTTTCTACCCAAAGGCAGATCAGCAAGCTCCAATAGCAGATCCGTGAGCTGGCGACCCGAATGATCAGAATCTGCTCGCTTCTGCAGGGCCAAGCGCACCTACAATCGTCGGTGAATGTGAAGTCATTGATTAGGATTGAGCGAAGAGTTGTTATAGCAGCCTATGCATCTTAAGCACATCAACCCAATGTTTTCATCGCAGAACTCGAACACTTTTTCGATCTCTGCGCCTTAACTGGGTAGGAAACTTCCACATTCTGGTCACAGATTTAAATGCCGAACATACTGATTGGGGAAATAACATTGCCAGTTGATCACAGACCAGTGAAGGAGTAGGTAGTGTTTCGGCTAGAAAAGTGTAAAAACAATTATAAACAATATAAGTGCGCGTTTAGGCGAAGTATTCGCGGAACTCGAATTAGCCCAGTGGTTAAGTGCCCGACCCGCAGTCGGAAGGTTACCGGTTCGGATCCCAAGTCGGGAGGAAAGTTTTTCGTGTGCGTTTTTCTGTTTCTTCTGCTGCTTCTGAATTAGTTGGAAGTAGCAGGAGGAGATGTCGGGAGACGGCGGGGGAAAACCCGTACGTCGTACGGAGATTTATCATCCGATTTCGCAACACCGACCGTCGTCATGAAGAGGCGCAGAAGGGCCAACCAGAAGCCCAATCTAACTAAGCGCCCCTCCCTCACTACTTCGACTGAAAAGCTGCAGGTCGAAGCGAGGAAAGGGGCGCCATCACCATCGACGTCCGAAGCAGCTCAACCAAAACCAGCGATCCCCGTGGAAGCGGATACTGCCTACCTTTCCTATAGTAGGGAAAGCCGCTACACGGGGGACAATCGCCCCCCTTTTATATTCAGCTACGGAGGAAGAGCGTAGCGAACTGGAACAGAAAGAGCGTATCCTACGTGCCCAGCTGCAGGCCGTAGTTGATAAGCTGAAGGAGATAAAGAAGAGGGATTTAGAGCAGGCAGCAGCCGCCCCACAGCAAAAGCAGCAACAACAACAGCAGCCGCAGAAAAAGCAGCAGCAACAACAACAGCCACAGCAGCAACAACGACAGCCGCAACAGCAGCAGCAGCAACAACAACAGCCGCAACAGCAGAAGCAGCAGCAACGTCCTAAAAAGGAGAAAGTGCCACCCATCTTCACCTATACCACGGCCCTACGAGAGACCATCGATCTCTGTAAGTATGCTATTGGTGTAGGTAATTTTCAAATTAAATGTTTAGGCCAAAAACGCTATGCTATTCAGTGCAAGACACTGGAACAGCATAAGCGGATTAAAAGCTTATTAAAGGAGTCCACAACGGAGTTTTTCTCCTTCACGCCGAAGGCAGAGAGGTTGCGGACAATGCTCCTTAAAGGCGTGGAGTCGATCGCAGACCCCGAGGAAATGCTCTCAGAGCTCAAAGAGTTCGAGAGTGACGACCTCAAATTCGTGGAGGTTAAGCCATTCTCTACGGTGAGCTCCCGACGGGAGAAGCGAGTTATTCCCTTCTTCTTGGTACAGCTCACACCCAGCAGCAAGCTGGAGAGGTTAAGGACTATCACCACCTTAGCGTCCCAGACTGTCACTTGGGAAACATTAAAGAGGAGCGGAAACATTTTGCAATGTATCCGCTGCCAAAGGTTCGGGCACGCCGCGTCGAACTGCGAAATGCAGCCTCGATGCGTTAAGTGTGCAAAGAACCACAAGAACGAGGAATGCGACCTTGGGAAAGACAAGGTGGCGGATAGAGAGCAGCTCGAGTGTGTCTTGTGTAGGAACCGAGGGCACCCTGCAAACTATCGGGGATGTCCTAAGTTCCAGGACATCAAGAAAGAAAACCTGGCCCGTAAGCAGAAGGTCGAGGAGAAGCGTCCCTCGGGTCGCTTCCAAACACCAGCCGTCACATCCCAATTGACCTACGCCCAAATGGCGGCAGGTTCGGGAAAGACGGTACAAAAGCCCATGACTGTTCCTAAAGCCCCAGTGCCTGTCTCTAAGGCACCGGTGGCCGAGGTGGATGTCTGTTCGATCTTGCTCGCAATCCAAGGGCAGATTGGGCAGCTCCAGCAACAGATCCTGGAGACGGCGACCCGAGTAGATAGTATCTACTCGCTTCTGCCGGGCCTAGCGCACCTAAGGTCGTGATGGGTACGCTGGTAGAGAGGCCCTTGAGGATCCTGTCGGTGAATGTAAATTCACTGATAAGGATCGAGCGACGAGCCGTACTTTTTAACCTGTTGCAGGACGAAAGCCCCGATGTACTCTTGGTTAGCGAAACAAAGCTAAACCAGAAGCACAAAATCCGGCACAGTTCTTATAGAATAATTAGAAGGGACCGACCCAACGCTATTCAAGGCGGGGGAGTTGCGATCTTTATTAAAAACAATTTTAAACATAAAGTCATATATAGCGGTGAAGTGCGGAGGTTCCAGGTGTTAGAGGCCTGTATTGTGTGCATTCCTCTCCGAAATGGAAAGAGAATGTACATTGTATCAGCCTATGCACCTGAAGCACCTCAACCCAATATTTTTATCGCAGAACCCGAGACACTTTTTCGATCTCTGCGCTTAAACTCATTAGAAAACTTTTACATTCTGGCCGGCGATTTAAATGCCAAACATAGTGATTGGGGAAATAACATTCCCAACACTAGGGGGAGCCTACTAAGCCATTGGTGGATTCTTCGCAGCATTGAATATAGAGTCAAGTTGCTGGCAACGGATAGTCCGTCGTATCCTAGGAGCGGCTCCTATCTGGATCTCATGCTAATGGACTCTCGACTGAGACTGGCAGACACGAACGAATGGTCTATTAACTGTCTGCGGACCATTGTATACGACAGTGACCACTGCGGACTATGTGCCGTGATCACAGTACCTGACGAGTTCGCGGAGATGGCAGAGTGTGTCCAAACGCACCCCTACGATTACAGTAGGGTGTGCTGGCCGCGCTTTGCCAATTCCCTAACGAGAGCGTTCACTTCGAGCGCCTCCTTTCCACCGACTAATAGGAATCTGTCAAACTACGAGATTGACAGGTATCTCAAACAAATGGACGATGTCATTAAAGAGACAATGAACAGTACGATACCACGCCAAAGACAGCACGATACCACAAACGTATACCGAAACGCGACAATCGACGCACTGCACAGACAAAAAAGTAGACTCCTGACAAGACTCAAACTCTTATACAGGCGGTTTACCGACAGACAAAACTCGTAGGTCAGGACACTGAAGTCACTGATTAAAAATATCCAACAGTTAATCAAGGAAAATTACAGAATATCTGTAAGTTTGCATTGGAACAAAAGAATTCGTGCTGTAAAATCCAATAGCGCGAGTATGTTCCCGCAAATAAATAAAATATTTCGGAGAAACAATCAGAATGACATTCGGGATCTAAAGCTTCCGAGAACGTCAGACAATGAACGCTTGCTACGAACAGTTAGCATCGATCCGGAGAGCGCCATCCTGGATGATGACTTCTTCGTGATCGAGGATCCTCAGGAGAAGGTGGCGACAGTGGGAGCTGTCTTCCAGGAGGTGTACAAGGTAAATGATAGTATCCGCCCGGACCACCACCTGGAAGATAGAACCCTGCTTCATCACTTCTATCTTCGAAATGATATCGATCATTGGCGATCAGAGAACCTTGGTTTTACAAGGTTCAATGAAGATTTCATGGCAAACAATGTCATCGCCAATGAGGGGGTTAATACCCTGTTCATATCGACGGAAGATCTTCAGATGATCTTCGAGTCATTGAGGAAGAAAAAATCCGCGGGAGTTGACTATATCCAATGCTGTGCTTAGGCACCTTCCGCCAGTGGCTGTAGAGAGGTACACCATCCTGTTCAACAATGCACTGAATAATGCATATTATCCAGTGCACTGGAAGACAGCGGTGGTGCAACCAATTCCCAAGAGGGGTAAAGACACATCTAACCCGGAAAATCTCCGGTCAATAAGTCTCCTTCCGAGTATCAGCAAGGTCTTCGAGAAGGTGCTCCATAGGGCCCTGTCTAAATGGGTTGAGGACAATAAAATCATCCCGGATAACCAATTCGGTTTCAGAGCGGGGCATGACACTATTCATGCCGCGTCGAAGCTTGTGTCGGATGTCCAATGGAATAAATGCAAGAACCAATGCACGGGTGCCTGTCTGATTGACTTAGAAAAAGCCTTCGACACCGTATGGTTAGAAGGTCTTTATTACAAGCTCAGTCGGCTGGGCATAAGTAAACCACTGCTATATATGATTTTTGACATGTTAACAGGTAGAAAGTTCGTAGTGAAAATTGCCAACGTGACTTCTACCCAAACATTTGAAATCAAAAATGGACTGCAACAGGGTACGGTAAATTCGCCGATCCTTTTCAGCATTTACCTAAGCGATCTGCTAGTTTCTCTTCACCATTCAATAGCGTACGCAGACGACCTAATCGCGTACAGATCAGGTCCAACGATCGACGTCATTGTTACTCTTCTGCAGCGTGACTTCGAAAAAATTCAGCAGTATTGTGATGACTGGAAGTTGAAAATCAACTTCCAGAAATCAGAATCTATATTGTTCAGAACGCCTTTGTCTAGGGCCTCTCGGGACACTAGAAAAAACTGGCGCAGGTTCTTAATTTTAGGACCGGACGGACGTCCACTGGCGAGACAAAGTGTAGTCAGATACCTTGGGATCGTGCTGGATCAGTATCTATATTTTGACAAACATGTAGATGCTGCTCTGGCAAGGGCCCGGGGCGCTTTCGCTCTAACAAGATGGCTGTTTCATAGCAGCCAACTTGATTCTAGGGTGAAGGTAATCTGCTACATGGCCTTAATCAGGCCCATGGTTGCCTATGGATGTCCCGTCTGGTTCAATGTGAGAGCCAGCTTAATGGAAAAGATTCGGGTGTTTGAGAGACAATGTCTCAGGACGTGTCTGGGGCTACATAGGACACCCGAATCTGAGTATACAAAATTTTACCCGAACGAGGTCCTATACGATAGGGCCAGGATTGTACGGATAGATAATTTTTTGATCAAACTGATTCGAAGCCACGTTGCGAGAGCAATGACTTCGGTCAATAGCCTGATTTTCGGGGCTTACTACCCCAACGACTTATATCACGAGAGAGTCTTCCACGTGGGTCGCAATTCCGTGGAACGGCGATTCCTCTACGAACCCGATGTCGCGGTCCGTGAGCCCGAGCGCCTCAGGTTCTGTAGATCGGTCTCACGCCGGGATCGAGGAGACGTAGTCCGCCAGCATCAACGCTTTTGGTGGCTGGAGAGAGCTACGTCAGTGGACACTTTGAGAGCTTCAGCCTCTTCAAGGCATGGCCTGCCTAACACCAATGGCAGGCTTACATAGGCTAGGGTAGGGTAAGGTAGGGTAGGGTAGGGTAGGGTAGGTAGTAGTAGGGTAGTATGTATATAAAAAAAAAAAAAAAAAAAAAAAAAAAAAAAAAAAAAAAAAAAAAAAAAAAAAAAAAAAGATATATATATTAAATATATATTATGTATATAGTTTATATATATATATTTTAGTTAAGTTAGAATAAGTTAGGTTTAGTTACATTAAGGTAGGCTTAAGTTTTATATATAATACAAAAAATGATAATATGCTAAGTTTTTAATAAAAAACATTTTTCTTAGCTTAAGCTTGATATAGTAATGTTAGTGGTAAGTTGATATAGTAGTCGAAAGACATAGATTTAAGTTGTTACGTCTATTTTAGAGTGTCCGCCTAGGGCCAGTAAGATATCTAGATTGTTAAGATAGTTAAGCTAGTTTTTAAGCATTTTTGTCTAGGGTAAGATAGATCTAAGAAATTATGAATAAAAATGAATTAAAAACTAAAAAAAAACTAAAACTAAAATAACATTGCCAACACTAGGGGGAGCCTACTAAGCCATTGGTGGGTTCTGGAGAGCATAGAGTACAGACTCAAAATACTCGCAACGAATAGTCCGTCGTATCCCAGGAGCGGATCCTATCTGGATCTTATGTAGCTTGACTCTAGACTGAGACTGGCTGACATGAACGAATGGTCTACTAACTGACCATTGTAGTCAAATTGCATCAACGTACCAGACGCATTCGCGGAGAGTGGAGATGGCAGAGTATATCCAAAGAACCCCTACGACTAGGGCGAGTAGGGCGAGTATCAGCAAGGTTTTCGAGGAGATAGGCCATGAAGCCTTGTCTAAAGTGGTTGAACACAATATAATCATTCCGGATAACCATTTCGGTTTCAGTTTCACCCAACTTTATTCCAAAGTCCAGGCCCCGTGTGGTTCTATGTGAGAGTCATTAAGCTGACTCCTAAAAGATTCGAATTTTTGGAAGACATTGTGGCAGGACTTGTTTTGAAATTTTACCTTAACAAGGTCTAATACAACAGGGCTGGGATTTTACGGGTAGAAAATTTTGTGAATAAGTTGATTCGAAGCCATGTTGCAAGAGCAATGATTTCGGTCAATAACCTGATCTACCGGGCTTACTACTACAATAATTCGTATCACGAGAGGGTGCGCCTTAATGGTTTTGCCCTCTGACGCATCAACCGGACGATATTCTATGATATGATGACATATTCTAAACACTTAAGGAAAAGTACCGTGAAAGCGTATAAATCCAAAATGTACATAAGAAAAGCAATCGTAGCCTCAACCATTTCAGGTGACTTTCCACTTTTCCAGCTTTCAATATTGGCAACCTTAGCAATTTTACCTTCATCGGCAAAGTATGTTATTTCGTTGTAATGGGATCATTCACAATATAGGCTAAAGCTCTGTAACCAGCCTTCAGGCTTCCGCACTTTTAATTCTTGGACTCCATGTCTTCGACTGTTGCATAAGAATTTGGTGGAGGTTAGCAAGGGTTTTGGTAGAAGTATTAACTGATGCAGTTTCCACGGTAAGCGAAATTCATTTTCCTCTAGACATTTTTGCAGATGAATATGAGATTTTTTTGTATGGCGACCTTCGATGCTTTGTTAGGAATCCCATTATAACCCTTTTTATGTTCTATTCTGATAAGAACTCTCTGCAATTGAGCCAATGTTATACCTGGGGTATTTAATATATGTATTGCGAGAACAACTGTGGGCAAAGTATGTGGCCTTTGGGGAAGGCGACGACGGAAGGTATCCCACAAAGGAACTCATCATTATTGGACATATTATTTGTAGCGATCTGCAAGGGTTTTAGTCCGATTCTCTCTAGACTGTTGGGCTTTCAACAAATGTTCAGCGGGTCCATTAATCTCCACCTTAAAGCTGCTCAGAATCTTCTTAAATCCGTACCTGTTAAACAGACTGTCTTTCCATCCATTAGGGGCCTACTAGCTCTAGGCCTGTATCTGGTTCTTCGAGTTGTCGCTGTGGCTGCAGTCCTGATTGGCCGCCACATCATATTGCACAGAATAATTGCGAAGGTTTGATTGATGATTGATTCAATTTCTGCTTTGCAATATCTAATAACCCGGATTTTATTTGCTATGCCCATCCGCCAATGGGTGCCAAACTTCCCAGAAACGCCCTCTTACATTGGTTAGCCTGCTGTCCCTCTCCGTAGACCATGTGTTGCAATCTTCCCCGACAATGGCATAAGTTCCGTAGTGTCAGACACTATGCTGTTTAACATTATTTCGTATTGGTTTCATATAATCTTCATCAATACTTGTAAATTGCCCGTTATCCGCTATTTGTTTTACGCCCGCAGTTAACTTTCCTATAGAACACGCATGATGGCTCCTTTTAGCTATGTATCCCTCTGTTTCACATCTCCTGCAGAGTTTGGAGCTATCGCGGATTAGCATCTGTTGGCTAGTTTTCCCAAACTCTGGACATTTGAATCAGTTCTTCGAGAGTGTAAATTGTTACATCCGATAGGTTACCCAGCCATATGTTTATCTTCCAACTTCGAGCAAATTTTTAGCTATTTCAAGCGGAAAATCAATTCTTGCAAACTGGGTATTTCCATTTGTCGGGCGTAAAGATATAATTTTGGCAATCTTTATTTCTTTGAATCTAGGATGCGTTTTCATGGTTTCATAGATTGCCTTCTTTGAGGGGGCTTCGTACATTTCTTTGCATTCAACAGTAGTGCGGTTGGTAAGAGCTTTTATCTCCGCCTTTTGTCTTAGGGGTTTTCTTTTGTTTTTATAATTTATAATTCTTGTTTTCTTTTTATAATTCGTGCAGGTTCAAGAGTGCACACTCTTATAGTGTTTGTCATACAAATAGGATGCAGATGGTTTGTGTCGAAGATGTTCGTTCACTACTCTCCGGGGGTGGTTGTCCTAGATAGGATTTTTTGAGAGATTCGACTGAATTTGTTGCGTTGGATGTAGTTCTCAGTTACTTTTTTGTTTCCATGTCAATAAGTGAGTGTTATGAATTTGGTCAGCACTTTTTGATTATCTCTCATTCACAACTGATGTTGTTGCACAGTTTTTCCGTATAGGTATGGTTCTTGACTATGGACAGACTTGAACTACAGACCTTCCGCTCAATAGTTGGTGATGATTACCATTGCACCACGACCTTATTGCTATTTTTAACTTCGCGACCTTGCTTCTGTTATTCCTCAGATGTATGGGCAATTCATCTTCAAGTGTTTCTGATCCTTGACTCTTTTTGCTGACCTGTTCTATTAAAGTTTATGTTACGCAATGTCATTGCTTTATAACCTCAGCCACAATGAGTCAATATCCTCTAGAATGATATCTTAAATGGATCTAAATATATCAGATTGGGTTTCAGGTACATTATGTATTAATTTTAATACTTGGTTATTAAATAATATGAGCCTTTGGGTAGTGTTACGTATAGAACTATATATATATATCTGAAGTTTGATCTGGTGATACAAGTAGTTAGACGCTTTCTCCAGGCCGTGTTCAAACCACCCCATACAAAGGGTAGGGTAGACTGGCTCTTGTAGAAGACATCGAAAAAACTCACTTCCTTACTATCCCCGACAAATGCCAACTGAGCTGGCTTGGCCTTGAGAAGTTTACTTCGGTAAGTCGTGCCCATTTTTATTTGATAAATTTATTACAAAATTCGTTGCTTTCAAGTTCTAGAAAATTTTACTTACTTACTTTACTTTGGTGGCGCTACAGCGCCGTGTGAACCTGGGCCTCAACTAATAAGCGTCTCCAGCTGGCCCGATCTTTTGTCAGATGTTTCCAGTGCCGCATTCCCAGTTGGTTTAATCCCCTTCCGCTTAGGTGCTTTTTACAAATGGGACCATATACTGAACGCAGAATTTTCTTCTCGAAGTGACCAAGGACCTTCTCGTCCGTTTTCGTTAAGGTCCTGGCCACTGTGCCGTAAAGGAGGATGATCACTGTAGTGCTACCTTGGTTTTTCAAGAGAGAGCTCTACTTCTCAATTGCCACTTGAGCCCAAAGAAGCAGCGGTTGCCAAGGTTTATTCTGCGTTTGATCTCTTAATTTTTCCCTCATTTACCGAAAGACCCTTTTTAGGTCTTCTTTTTAGGCTTCTGCTCCAATGCTTTTTAACGCTTCAGTGACGTCTCGATCTGTTCGTCCAATTACGTCAATGTCATTCGCGTACAAAAGCAGTTGCACAGACTTGAAATATATCGTACATCTTGCGTTGGCCAGTGAGTCTCGTCTGATATTTTCAAGCACGATGTTGAAAAGGTTATATGACAGTGCCTTACCCTATCTAAAAAACTTAATGGAGCAGTTAGAATTCTCCATTGTCATCCCGCTCAATCTGACGAGTTTGGCAGGGATGTTAAAATTAGACATGGCTTGGTATAGCCCGTTTCTATGCACACTGTCATATATGCGGCTTTAACATGTCGATTTGGAATTCTTGGAAACCACACTGATAAGAACCTATCAGATTATCCACAAAGGATTTCAGACGTTAACACATTACGGCAGAGAAGATATTGTACGCCATGTTAAGGAGGCTTATTTCCCTATAGTTATACTCGTATAAGTCTCCTTTATTATGGACTGGGCAATCAGTGCTGAGATTCCATTCGTCGGGCATGCTTTCCTCCGAAACTATTTTACAGACGAGCTGGTGCATGCGCCCTACCAGGTCATCACCAGCCGCCTTAAATAGATCAGCAGGCAGGCCGTCTGCTTTATTAGTTTTAAGCTTCAATATTACACGCTTAATTTCATATAGGTCGGGTGGACGGAGTTCTCTTGTATCTTCGCCCGTTGCGAATGGATCATTCTGCCTGACAGCGGTATCAGATCTATCCTCGCCGTTATGCAGCCTACAGAAGTGATTTTTCCATATTTTCAGCAATGATTGTGACTCTACTACTAGTTATCCATCTTCATCTCTATAGGCTTATGCTCGGGCTTTATAGACCTTGCATGTTCGTTTTACTTTTTCGTAAAGATGAGGTAGCATCTCTCCATCTTATCGATCTCACGCTTTTCTTGCTTTTTTTCTTGTTTAAAAACGTGTGCTCCTTCATCTTTTCTGCTCGTAGGGCTTACGAGGGGCTCTCGTCCGTCTATGTAATAAGGCTTTGTAAGCAGTTTGCTTTGCTACATGGGCTTGCTCGCATTGCTCATCAAACTGGGAGTGTCTATTTCGCGGCGGCTTGAAGCCCAACACATCAGAGGCAGTGTCTCTGACGGCGCCCTGGCAATAATTGAGGGAAACTTGATCGGCAAAGGTCTTAGCGGGCTCCTGCGATTGTAGCTTTCCGACATCGCACTGGTCGCAACGTGATCAATCTGGCTGATGATCGACTGATCAGGTATTCCCCAGGTTCCTTTATGGATGTTGAGATGCGGGAATGGTATGCTAGCTAAAAGGAGATTACGCCCCGCTAGAAAGTCAAGTAATCGGTGTTCTTTTAAGGATGTGGTGTAGTATGTAGTGTAGTTTCTTTGCTCAGTTTCGCATTAAAATCTGTCGCATTAGTACTATTAGGTACATTGAGCATATTTTCTGTCTAGGAGATCGTAGAAGTCATCCAGTAATTTTTTGTCGTAGTCGATCGGCCTTTTCTTCGATTGGGGCGTTAATGCATTTTAAACTGATACTCTCGAAATTAGCTTTGATTCGGATTGGTATGACGTGTTTGCTTACATGCCGAAAGCTTAAAATTTGTTTTCGTAGGCTTCCTCATATAAGGAATCCGCATCCCAATAGTTGTTGCTTGTTACCTTTGTAGCAATTTCCATAGAAGATGTCGCAGTTGTTCATCCGTCTTTTGCCAGATCCATCCTATTGCATTTCTTGGTGTGCGGTTGTATCTGCTTTACAGCAGTTGAGGGTTTGGGGGTTTCTAATTGATTGCCTGCACCTGGCTTGTTAAACGATCTCA
Source organism: Merodon equestris (assembly GCA_958301585.1). Lineage (NCBI taxonomy): Eukaryota > Metazoa > Arthropoda > Insecta > Diptera > Syrphidae > Merodon > Merodon equestris. Next base: position 31,917,189 of record OY284417.1, on the reverse strand, counting down.
CATTCCAGATGCAGACTCTCAAGTCATTTAAACGTTTTAAGGAATCGTCATTCTTATTATTATTGTTACTGGAACACGGAAGTTCAGTGCCTCGTTGACAATAATTTGTAAAGCCTCCTTGTCATGAGTGTATTCCTTTCATGTTTTATTCTTCTGTTCTACCTCTTCTAGGTCCATCCTTATGCTGTATTCCCAATTACGCTGCGGCTTTTCTGACGGTCTTTTTCCCTCGGCTTTTCCACTTAATATTTTTTTGACTTTCGACCATTGTTCATTCGTTCTACATTTCCTGCCCATCTTGGTCTTGTGCTGATATAATATTCTGTTCAGTATACGCATGACAAAGCTCTGAATTGATTCGTATCAAGTTTTATCTCACTACGAGTGGATATAGCCATGACATACAAAGCCTACATTTGAAAATCGATTTAACTCATTAATCCGATATGCGTAAACAATCGTTACTTGGTGAAATGCATTGATTATATTAAAGGTGATAAAATCATCTCCGAGGCATCGATATCTGCTATGACGATGATGAAATCTAGCAGCAAACGATCCAGTACACGACGATAATTCCATGTCAGAGGTGATAGCTGCAATAATAATATTGATTTCAATTACAATGAAAATCCGGAAATTCCAACTTCAATGGTAATGGGTCCTTAAATATGGCATAAAGCATTTTTGTTTCGCAATATGTGAAATTACATGGTGATTACGACTCATCAAGTATCACTGATGGCATTTAATTGGTTCATTACGTTTATAACCGAATAAACATTTCATGCCATGGATTTCTTTCACTGCTATTTTTTGTTTTTTTGTGGTTTAGGTGGTTCTTTCATTATCATAATTCTTGTTATGATTGATCAAATTTCTTTATTGAATTTATTTGTAAATACATTGTAAAGTACATAATCAAGTCAGGTTTTTTTGTTAGGCTTTCAACTTTAAAATGTAATGCACCCTTGCCTTCTTCCCTTCCCTTGTCAATGAAACCTGTTCGCTTAAGTGAAATTTTGTAAAGGAATGTGAATTGTCACTTATCCTTAAAGAATTTAAAATCACCTTAATCCCTTTCCTTCTATATAAAGGCCATGAGCAGCAAAAAAAACTTTCGTTTCCCAACAAAATCCCCATACTAAAACCTGTGCAGCAAAAAGCTTCCCTCTATTATGTACTTCGCACTATAGCTCCACTGTCGATTTGGGAAGAAGGTGTAAAGAAAATTATAACTCAAAAGATCCAGTTGATAGCAACAGTGACAACGTGAAAGGGGGAGGTCGAACTTTCCAAAACTCACCAAATAAAAAAAGAGACAAGACACTTATTTAACGAACCATGGCAAGTTAGAAAAGATTAAGTCTGACCCACAAAGTGGTGGAATAACCACTAGTTCGATGGATCGTTTTCTCAATTCATATTAAACTAACCCAATATGCAAGATATCCAAGTTCCTTGTTATTTCGAGGATGTGAAGTTGACGACATTTAATATTGCTCGTTTAAAAGTTTTCCACTATGCAATCGGTGTATGGGTTTCCATGGTTTTGAAATTGAGACGATGAGTTTGGTTTTCTAAACGCTCCCATGTACATAGTCATTTTGTGTATAGCATTTAGATATATTCTTCTTTAATTAAGGATTAAAAGAGACAGAGGGCGAAATCGGTGCACCATATTAGAGTACTTAAGTCGCAGTTATGCGGTTAAAGATTGTGTTTAATTATCCACAAACTCAAGCCAAAATGTCGCATGAAATATGGGATAACAAGGATAACCCTCACTCTTAAGGAAGTGTGTTCAGAAAATAATCGGGGCTTTATAATTTCTCTTGTTGAATAAGTCGATATTGCACATATTATTGGGAGTACAAATTAATTCGGTCCGTTTTTTTGTGTTCAAACAATTTTTTTTTATTGAAAAAACGTAAAAAATACATCACTCAAAGTATTGTCCGTCGGAAACGCTTACTTTTTCCCATCTCTCTGGTAATTTTCGAATACCATCTCTAAAAAATGAATCCTCTCTGGCATCGATCCAATCATTGAGCCATTCTTCGATTTCTTCAAAAGACCCGAACCGGTGACCCCCCAAATCGTTTTGCATCCGTCGAAAAAGCCAGTGGTCGGAAGGAACAAGGTCTGGAGAATACGGCGGGTGGGGTAAGACCTCCCATTTCAGCCTTTCCAGGTAGTTTTTGACCGCTACAGTCACGTGTGGCCGAGCGTTATCATGTTGCAAAATCACCTTGTCATGCCTTTCGATCGTTTCTGCCCGTTTTTCTCAAACGCATTAGTTGTAGTCGATAACGTTTCCCATCAATGGTTTCGCTTGGTTTTAGCAGCTCATAGTACATCACACCCGTCTGGTCCCACCATATGCAGAGCATGACCTTTGAACCGTGGATGTTTTTCTTTGGCGTCGATGTAAACGATGATGGAACGGGTTCACCAGGCTTTGCATAGTATTTTTTTGTTCTTGGGGTATATCCACTTTTCATCTCCAGGCACGATCCAGTGCAAAAATCCCTTTCTTTGATGTCTTTCAAGAAGCAGTTCCGAGGTGAAAAATCGCCTTTCAACATCTCTCGGTTTCAACTCGTACGGCACCCAATTTCCTTGCTTTTGAATAAAACCAAATTTCTTTAACCGAACGGAAATTGTTTGCTGAGTCACTCCCAACGATTCTGCGAGTTCACTTTGTGTTTGGCACGGATCTTGATCCAGTAAAGCCACCAATTCCTCATCTTCAAACTTTTTGGGCTGGCCAATATGCTCTTTGTCTTCGACGCTAAAATCACCACTTTTGAAGCGTCGAAACCAATCTCTGCATGATTTATCGGTCGGAGCGGATTCACCATAAACTTCTACAAGCATTCGATGGGCTTCAGCTGCACTTTTCTTCCAATTAAAAAAGACAATCAAAACTTCCCGCAAATGCTGTTTATTTAAGACAAATCCGGACATTTTCGAAGAGGCAAAAAACAATGTTGTTGTCAGAAACAGACGCTGATGCACACTAATTATTGTTGACAGATGTCACACCTTTCCAATGAAGTAGGTAATCGCTTCCAAGATCAGCCACAATTTGCAGGTGGCGCCATCTTTTGAAAACGGACCGAATTGATTTGTACCCCAATATTTCTGTGGTTTTGTTGGTAAACATGCTTGAAAACAACCTATATATTGTTGGCCGACGTGGATGTTTAGTTCGCTGTCAGCTGCTAAGTAGACGCTTTCGCCTACGACCTTGCGTCGTTCTTCTAGGGGTTGCAGGTTGAAGTGATCCTTATAAGGCGGTAAATTGTATGCATCAGAAAGAGCAAAACGAATAAAGCTAAAGAATAACGTAAGACGGGGACTAGATTTGGCTAACATATTCAAGAAAGGGCCTGACGGATGTATTAGTATATAAGGATTCGAGAACTCCTCACACAAAAGCTTAACAAAGCCGAGGGAGGAATTGGCACCTTTGATAATGTTGCCGATGTAAACGCGAAAGTTAATTTAGGGACATGCGGCAGCGCCTGACCAATTTTGATCTTATTATTGGTGATTCGAGTGCTTTTATTGCAGCTTGGCTATCTGTCTAGATGACGATGTCTCTGTTGTTCATCGATCTCACAGACAGCCAGTCGGCGGTCTCACGAATTGCCGTTAATTCAGCTTTGAATATACTGCAGTGGTTCGGTAGTCTAAAAGATTGGCTAAAGCAAAGATTTTTAGGGTCGGTGCATAGACCGGCACCCACACCATTGACATCGATTTCGTTAAGTAGTGATATCATATCACTCTCAGATAAAAAGTCCTTTTCGAAAACACTTCTCCTAGTTTCGCTTAGGACTGGGCACTTGCCCAAGAAATGCAAGGTATCTTCTCTCTCTTTTAAATTACACATACTACAGAGTATAGGCAGCTCTTCCATGTGGAGAACGAGATTGAGCCTTAGAAATTCTTCTCGGAGTTTGAACATTGTTTAAATTTCCTGGATAGTATAAATATCTTTAAAATAGTTTCTACCCTCTAGGTTGTGACTTAGCCGGCTGTGTAATGATCCCGCCGCATCTTCTAAAAATTTCCTTCTGGCCTGGAAGTCGACTTGTTCTATTAATTTGTATAATTAATTTTCCTAGTTCCTTTCTTCCGCTTTCAGCTCTACTCCACACCCACGTGCTAATCCCAGCCACTCTTCGTATCATGTAAAGGGTCCGCCATCTAACGTTTTTTTTTTCAAGTAGTGCTTATTTCGTGAATGGTAACACTTAGGTCATGTCTGATTTAACAGATAATTAGTTTTATCCTTCCGCTAAACGAATATGGTTGTGTATACGCTTGAACAACGCTGGGAAATATTGCGACATTACTTTGAAAATCATGGTAATGTTGCAGAATGTGTGCGAAAATTGCGTACGGATTTTGGAAGAAGAGAAGCACCGTCAGCTCCGTATGTTCGTTATCTTGTGAAAAAAGTGAAAGAAACTGGCATCCTCATCGATAAACCAAAGCGTGAAAAGCCAAAAACAGTGCGTACACCCGAGAATATTGCTGCTGCGGCAGAAAGTGTGCGTGAAGCGCCATCAACATCAATTCACCGTCGTTCTCAACAATTGAACATTTCGGAGACATCATTGAGACGAATTTTGCATAAAGACCTTGGTATGACGCCATACAAAGTCCAATTGGTTCAGGAGTTGAAGCCAACTGACCATCCAATGCGTTTTCGCTTCGCTAAGTGGGCCTGCGATCGACTTACAGAAGATGCCGATTTTGCCAAAAAAATCATCTTTTCAGATGAAGCTCATTTTGATCTTGGCGGGTATGTAAACAAGCAAAATTGTCGCATTTGGGGCACAGAAAACCCGCACGCATACATTGAAAAGCCGGTGCACTCAAAACGAGCCACTGTTTGGTGCGGATTTTGGTCCAGAGGCCAATTGGGCCATTTTTCTTCGAAAATGAGCAAGGAGTGGCCGTTACAGTCAATGGCGATCGTTATCGGGCCATGTTGAACGAATTTTTGTTCACAAAAATTGAAGAGGAGGATATTGGCAACATTTGGTTTCAACAGGACGGCGCTACGTGCCACACAGCCGAAGCTACACTCGATGTTTTGCGCCCTGTTTTTGAAGATCGCATTATCAGCCGCAGAGCTGATGTCGTTTGGCCACCTCGGAGCTGCGATTTGACACCGTTGGACTATTATTTGTGGGGTGCCGTCAAAGATAAGTGTTACGCCGACAAGCCAGAGACAATTGACGCTTTAAAGGACAATATTCGTGAAGCCATTGGTGAAATACAGCTGCACACAATCGATAATTTGTTCCGAATTGTTTGTAGGGCAACTATCTTAGGAAGTCGATTGTCTAGCATTTTCCTCACCCTTAATATGTACTTGACTTGCAGTTTAAGTATTTTTACAAATAGTGAAGATAAGCCTGTTTCCAGCATGACCTGTGCAGGGACGGGTTAAGAATATCCCTGCAGCGATACCTCTCGCTTGTCGTAAAAGGCGACTAAAACAAAGGTAAACAAAAATCACATCTAGGCAATTTAGAAAACACCAAGGTGAGCTTAGGGACACATATACCACCATTAAACTGCCCCACAAGTGTGCATGCAAATCAGTGGGTTGACACGACTGGAGATCACCGGTGTTGTTAGAGTAAGATCAAACAAAAAAAAAAAAATCTGGAGCATGCCCGTGTCAAAAAAAGGAGGGAGAAGAAAGAAAACGGTCAAGCCGTAGCATTATGGAAAAGAACGCTAAAAGGAAAAACACTACCCCCTCAGGCACTACTAATGGTCGAGATCAGAGCTAGAGGATTTCCGGGGGATAGCAAAGTAATGCAATGGCGTAAGCCACACTTAAGAGTCGCGAGTTGGAACGTTGGAAGCATGAGTGGTCGCAGCTATGAGCTTGAAGAAATTATGGTTTAAAGGCGAGTAGACGTCCTGTGCGTACAAGAGACGAAATGGCGAAACACCGGTAATCGGGCACGTTTCTTGGACGTTAAAACAAAAGCCTACAAGATATTTTACTATGGATTGGAACAAGGAAAAAACGGAATCGCCATCATCCTTGCGGCAGAGCTACTTCGCAACGTCTTAACTATTTCAAAGTTCAGTGACAGTTTGATGGCTCTCAAATTGGTGATGCATGGTGAGGTGTGGAACATCGTAAGCGCATATGCCCCTCAAGTAGGATGCGAACAAAAAGAAAAATATGCATTCTGGCTAGATTTCCACAACCTTGTCAAAATCATCCCAAAGGAAGAGCTTTTGTTTGTTGGGGGAGATTTAAACGGACATGTCGGGAAGACAAGTGAAGACTATGAAGACTACCATGAAAGGCTGGGATACGGCACCAGGAACCCTTCAGGTGAAGATATCCTAAACATGTGCAAGTCGTGTTAAAACAAAAAAAAAAAAAAAAAAAAAAAAAAATATTAACTACTTAGAATAAGAATTTGTGATGAACCAACTTAGCGTATTAATATTGTATTAACTGTATAACTTTCATTTGTTGAACGTACACAACTAATATGTACTAATTATTCTATTACTTTAATTCCTATGTAACAAACTTCTATGAATGTAAATATAATAAACTTGACATTTCTATTATTCTGGTCTTGAACCGTTGAACACTGCGTTTCTTCTAAGAAGTCGTACGGTCTTATAGTACTAAATACTATACCATGTTCGTCAAACAAAGCCGGCACCTGATCACTTATATTAGCGGCGGAAGTGAAACTCAAATAGACTATCATTTGGTATCCAGTTTCATGAAGCCACGAGTTAAAGATTGCAAAGTGATCCTGGGAGACGCGGTCGCCCCTCAACACTGTCTCCTCCTGACTGAATTTTTTATGGAGGGGAGTAAGAAGTCAAAGCAGCAAACGAAGGTGTCTGAGAGAATCAAGTGGTATAAGCCGGATAAAGGAAAAGGCGAAGCTTTTATTACCAATATGAAAAACTACCTCTTTTCCATTATCGATGAGGTCGTTAATGAGGAGTGCAGAGCACAAGACATGTGGGATTCCCTACAACAATCTGGCCTGAAGAAAGCCAAATCACTGCTCGGAACATCTAAAGGCCCCTGCCAACACTCAAAAGAAACCTGGTGGTGGACAGACGAAGCCAAAGCAGTGATACACGAAAAGAAAATGGCTTTCCAAGCTTGGTCAAAGTGCTCTTCTACTAATAGAGAGGAAAAAGCTTGCCGTGAAAAGGTATAGAGATATTGCAAAGGTAACGCGAAGAAAAAGTGCGCCCAATTCAAAGCGAAAAGCATGGAAGGCCTCTATCAGGAGTTGGAAGAAAATTCGTCTTCCGCGTCTGACAGGAACCAGGCTACCCAGGAGCTTCGACAAAGCAATTTGAACAAATGAGCAAATATCTTTAAGATAGCCGCCCATAGAAGAAGAAATGCTCAGGAGTTCGTTTCCCAAAGTTTATTAACAACGCTGAAGGCCAACTCCTTGTGGAAGAAAAAAATTCTCCACAGATGGCGACAGTATTGCGAGGAACTTCTGAACGAACAGTTTCCTCGAGTGTACTTTCCCAGAGCCGCCCCGAATCATGCCGAAATATCCGACATCACAGTCGAAGAAGTTCGGTACGCGGTTAAAAATTCCAAGAAAAGAAAAACTGTTGGGCCGGACGGGATACCCTCGGAGTTCTGGAAAAAGATGGGAGACATCGGGTCTAGATGGCTCATAATACGACTATCTGATGACCAGTGCGGGTTTGTCTCGGGTAAATCAACTTGTTGGTTGGTTTCGAGAAGGCCTTTGACCGGCAACCAAGAGATCTTTTATGGGTAGCGCTAAGACAAAAAGGAGTTCCAGAAACCTACGTGCCAGTGATCATGGGCATGTACAATAGAGCAACGACAAGAGTAAGATGCACCGCAGGAGTCACCGAAGAGTTCGCAATCAATGTCGGTGTACACCAAGGGAGCGTCCTCAGCCCACTGCTCTTTATAGCAGTCCTTGATTGCTTGCTTGAAGGAAAAGTGACGGACCCCAATGTGCACCAGCTTCTTTGCTGACGATGGAGCCATTATAAGTGATGATCAGGCGTCCCTACAACGAGCACTTGATGTGTGGGTTGACATTTTTGAGGGACACGGGTATCGTATTAGTTCAAAGAAGACAGAGTATCTGTGCTGCCCGTTCTCTGACCCTCATCAGCCTATTCCAGACATTTACTTGAATGGAAGATTGCTTCCCAAGTGTGAAAAGTTTAAATATCTGGGATCTATGATTAGTAAAGAAGCAACTTGTGATGACGACATCAATCATCGCGTAACCGTAGGGTGGATGAAGTGGCGGGAAAACTCCGCCATCTTCTGTGATCGAAAAATGCCCCCTAAGCTGAAAGGAAGGCTCTACACTTCAGTTGTACGTCCGGCGCTCACATACGGTTCACAATGCTGGACAATGCACAAAAAGTATGAGAGCAAATTAACGGCAACTGAGATGAAGATGCTTCGCATGACAGCTGGAGTAACAAAGCGTGACAGAATTAGAAGTTCAAAGATCCGAGGAAGCCTCCACGTAAAAGAAACCATCACAAGAAATATAGAGCGCGACCGACTCAGTTGGTATTGCCATGTTCAAAGGAGAGATCCTTTGAACCCCGTCCAAAAGGCGTTATCAATCAACATTCCAATTTCAACACGCAAAAAAGGCAGGCCGAAAAACAATTGGTGCAAACAAATGCAAAAACACCAACATTTGATTGGCCTCAGCGATGAAGTAACCCCAAACCGGGAAGCCTGCCGCTACTTTGTGAGGTCAAACCGGCGGACCCCACAAGCGGACCAGTAGGAATGCAGTTAAGTGGGAAGGTTGTGGTCCTACACTTCTGACCATAACGACGCCGGAAAAAAAAAAGGAAAAGAAGAAGCCCTACATTTTCATAAGGCAAGGTGCATATTAGGGCTTAAGAGAAAATTAAAGTTGATATTGTTGAATAGATTATTGAGTTTTGCGAAGTCCGCTTTTCGGAAATTTGAGCAATGCGTTTGCATATATTTCGGAGAGGAAAATAATGAAGTGATTGCCGAGTGAAGTGTTAGGTGGAGCGAATCTAAAGTAGAGAGCCGATGGTTACTTTCCGTAATAACGCAATTTTTGGCAACAGATGAGAAGATCAGATTAAGATGTCGGTTCATATTGTTGGTGATATTACTGAATTGCTAGAGACCAGAGTCTGACCGACGATCTGTGAAGAAAATATGTTAGTCACGACAAAGTGAATCTCATCGTTGGATTCAGCCCATTTCAAATACGGAAGGTTGAAATCACCATATATGATGGTAATGTTATTGGGGTTATAAATCAAGCGAAATGTAAATAATCCCCTTATTAAATAGAAGGGCCAAAATCTGTGCAATATTGCACATAGAGCAAGCAAGGCATCCTACCTACTATTCTTGCTTCTTTGTATGGCTCGACAGTGATTGATTCTATTAATATATGGCTTTGGTATGGTGGTCTAAAATGACCACAAACACACGACACACGCACAGTCATCAGGCAGGCTTGTGAAATGCTCTAAGATATCAGTAAATCATTTGCAGCATTAGCTGCAGTGGTCTCGACTCCAGGTACATCCTGTTTAATAAATGTGTGAAAATTCACTAAACAATCCGCACGATAGGTTCTTTGAATCGGACTCCAGGGCGGGCGTGACCAGCTCTTTGTGTGTTCTTGGTTATCGATGCCCCAATATCTTCCTTCGAAAATTCCACCAAATGTATAGTCTCGATTAACCACTGTAAACAATGGAAAGAAGACGGGAATACATAAAATCAAAGGCGAACCGACCTTAAGTAACTCTTGATAAATAATCTGGGCATTGCCATATTGGTTTTGGAGGTCTTGAGATACTGACTCAATGATACCCATGGGCATCCTTAGAATCATAAAACTTAGAACGTCAACTCAAATTTTACCGCTTTTTTTTATTTTCTGTAACTTCTAAACTTTTTCGGTCGTCAACTTCACCATAATAAAAAATGACTGATGATTGATAAATTCAAAATTGGTTTAAAATCTACTTGAATTGACAAAAAATTTAATTCGAAATTAAACAGCACGAAAGGTTTCATAGCAACATTAATTTATCACATTGTATGTTCTCTAACAATGAACTTCAAAAAAAAAATCACTGTGCCGTATTACACACAAAATAGAAAAAATATTTGCGAGATGGACAATGCAAGCTTTTGGCACAGACCTCACTTGATGTTACACACAATTGGTTCCATAAAAATTCTCGCAAAAAGTCTATTTATATGCGTGTCCTGCTGGCGCCACTAGACTTTCCTTCCATCACCATCCACCAGTGTATTTTCTACTTATGCTGGTAGTTCTTTGTTGCTATGCTTGTTCTATACTGTATCCTCAGCGAACGACGCTGCTGGCATCCTATTTGGCCAAGGGGATAAAAAGAGAACCAATCAACATTTTTGGCATCCATTCAATGTATTTTCCTCGTCTCCGCAATACATCTACCTCTTTAACTTTGATATTAAATTTTGATTTAATTTTTTTGATATTGAAATTTGAATCCCCAAGCAACTGCAGGGTTAACCCTTTAGCGAAATGCAACTGTGACCGAAAGTGTATAATAATAACCTTCTAATATATGTCCAATATATTACTATCCGCCGCCACACTTTTGAAGGAGAAATTATCATATTCATTTTGGATTTCATATTTATGGCTTAAAAAAGTTTGAAATGAAATGGCAAATTTATACATTTTTGCTTTTATTCTTTTTTCAAGCTTACCTACTAAGCCTAAGCAAATGAAACTGTTTCATTTTCTGATATCCCCGATAGCTTGATCTCTAGATCGGAGGCTCAGATGCTCCTTGCTTCTCCCCTGTACAGGTCGTATAGTTCGAGACTTTGTCTTCTTCTTCATCCACCATCCAGGACCGAATATCCTACAGATGGTTAGATTAGGTTAGGTTAGAGAAGAGGAGTGTGATAGTTAAGCATCACTTCCTCTCGGAGGCCAAAAGGCCCATTGTGATTCCCTTCGTTTGTGTGGGTACACATAAAATTAACCTGTCCTATCACGTGGTGGATCCATTAGTTCACTGATAGTTGGTAGAAATTTACCTTTTATCAAGATAACCAGGTCATCCGCGTACGCTATGATCTTTGTGTCTTTCTCCATAAAGAATTTGAGGATTTTGTTAACTATAAAAAGCCACAGTAGTGGGGAGAGAAATCCCCCCCTGTGGTGTGCCTCTAGTTCTCACTTTCCTTATGTGTCCAATGACTGCATTGATAATTCTGTTCTTCAACATATTTTCCTCTGAGCTGTTATTATGGCCTCTGTGATTACATTGTTGAAGGCCCCCTCTATGTCGAGGAAGGCTGCCATTGTCAACTCTTTTAGGTTCCACTGATCTGCCTTTGAGGTAGGCGTGTTGAGTGTTGCATAAGTTTCGTGAATTTGTGAGTCCTCTGATGTATAGGTCAAGGAGTCTCTCCGGTTTTTAATAGAAATGACGAGAGACTAATTGGCCTATAGTCCTTTGCGGCAGTATGGGATGGTTTACCTGCCTTAGGTATGAAAATTACGTTTATTTCTTTCCACTGTGTTGGGATGTACCCCGTGCGCAGGCAATTGGAAAAAATGCTTACGAGATAGGGTACAGTGTGGGTCTGTGTTTTTTGAAGCATCGCTGGCAGATATCGTCCGGGCCCGGAGATTTAAAGGGTTTGAACGAATTTATTGCCCATGATACTTTATCCGCTGTGATAATCTTGTTTATCACTTCTTCGGTTGTGTGAACCGTAGGAACCGTCGTCTCGAAGGAGACTGTGGTTTCAGGGGTTTTACAGCCTGGGAAGTGGGTTTCAGTTAGCAGTTCTAGAGATTCCCGATTGGATTCTGTCCAAGAACCATCTGGTTTACGGATGAATCCCGGGACGCAGGGGTCCTTGGATAGGATCTTTCTGAGCCTTGCGGCTTCGTTGAGATCCTCTATTGATTTGCAGAACTCCCGCCAGGATTTAGATTTTGCTGCTCTTGTTTTGCTCTTGTATTCATTGAAGCTGGACTTGTAATTATCCCAGTCTTCGGTTCCGTTTGAGATCTTTGCTCTATTGAAGAGAGTTCGGGTTCTGGTCCTGAGTTGCTTTAGCTCTGTGGTCCACCAGACTGCGCTGGTCTTCCTGCGAGCACGCTGCAAAAGGCAGGCTTTGTTGAAAGCCGCTTTCAGAATTCTCACAAGATTTTCGACTGAATTCTCAATGTAAGTTGGATCAGGATTAGTGGTGTCTTGTGGCGGTTCTAACCTGTTGGCAACTAGGTTTGAGAAAAGGTTCCAGTCTGTCCTCTGAGGGTTTCTGAAGGGTTTCGGTTTTTCTTTAATGACGTTAAGGTTGAAGAGCATCCGGCTGTGGTCCGAAAAGGAACAGTTAGTGGACACTTTCCAATCCTCTACGTGGATGGAGTCGGACTCACTTAGTAAAGTGAGGCCAATTACCTCTTCCCTAACCCGATTGCGAAACGTGGGTGTGTTACCTTTGTTGCAAATATTGAGGTTGGTGGAGATAATGAAATCGAAAATGGACTCACCCCTTTTATTGATGTCGCTGCTTGCCCATTGAGTGTGGTGTCCATTGGCGTCGCAGCTTATCAATAGACACAGTCCGCGTGACTTGGCGTGTGGCAGAAGTGCTCGGACTGCGTCTGGAGGTGGGTCCTCCTCATCGTATGGCAAGTATGCGCACGATAGGAGCAAAATTGATTTGTCCTGTTGTTCGTACGTTACCACCGTGAGGTCTCCGTTGCTGTATGTACCTAGGAGAAAAATGTTTAAGTATTTCTTGGCGACTATACAGGTTCGTAGCTTACCTTCGGTATGTGGATAGTATAAATTATACTCCTTAGATCTTAATCCCTGAATTTTGTTCCTAAGGAGCCATGGTTCTTGGATTAAGGCTATATCCACATCTTCCTGCAGCATGTACATCATCAAGTCGTCGGTGGATGCTTTGCAGTGGTGTAAATTAATTTGCACCACTAGCAGCCTCCTTTGACTTACCTTCAGGGTTCCCAGCCCGAACTTGATGCTGCCAGATCTGCTGCGGAAGTGGTCGAGTGACTTTTGGTCAATGGTAACCATGAGGTCCTTTCCCACTCCGTTTTTACTCTTGGCTGAAGAAATTATTCTCCAGCTGTGAGTGTCAAGCTCTTTATTCTGCTTGTCAATTAACTTCAATATGGATTCGACCTTTTCGGGTACCGGTGGAGGGATCCATATTGCAGCCAACGTGTGAAGCGGAAGCATCGAGCGAGGGATAATCTCGAGTTTAGCGTTCTGCCAGATTTCGCCGCAATTGTCGATTGTGCTCTTTAAGAAGTCTAGGGACCTCTGATTGTCACAACCGACGACTTTGACTTTCTGCCAGCCTGCTCCGTCGAAGTTGATCTCATCGCTGCTATCTGCGATAAGCACCGCTTCTAGTATGTTGGCTTCAACCGTGAGCCAATTGTCGGATGTAATCTTCCCATCCGGGTTGGAACGGTCGACAATAGCCACTTGTAGACTCATGGGAAGGTTGAAGCTGGCTGATGTTTTCGCCTTTTTCGCTTCCCTTAGAGTTTCTTCCCCGGAGCGCCCCCTCTTGACATTCTGCTTCGATCCTGAGGCAGTGTGTCCTTTGGAGGTGCTCGGTTGCTGTGCGGCTGTTGTCGAGTCAATTTTGGGACGTTGGGTTTGATAAGGGCCGTGTTCGATGGCTTCTTCTCCCGCCCTGTGTCTCTTTTGGAAGCGTGAGTGGAGGTACCTACCTCTTTCTTGTGCTTCTTAATCAGGAATTTTTCACGCTCGGAGAGCGTTGAGAGGTCTCTCTCGCTCATCTTCCTGATATACTGCACCGACCTCTTATAGCTGTTCTTTGCTTTTTGGGCCGGTGTTTTTGCCTTGATCGTTTCTTCAGGTTTGCCTGTGGCCCTAGGGGCGACCTTTTCTTCCAGTAGCTGGACCTCAGTTTCAGAGTCCATTTGCATGGTGTTGCTTACCTGTGATGAAGCCAAGGATTCATCGTCGGTAGCGGTACCAATCTGTAGTCCCTGTAGTCCCTGAAGGAGAGCCAGGTTTCGCTGTCTGTTTCGATCGCGCCTTCGGCGGTGGCAACCTGTGCTGTTTGCCTCTTCAGAGGATGCATTTTTTTATTTTTGTCTGTGTTTTCTTCTTGCATGTGTGATCCCACGAGTTCCGGAGGAATGGGTGGTCGACCTGTACAGAGCCCCGCAGTATACAGGCAAGGCTATTTGATCCAGGAGGGTGCCAGGTATCCTGGATACACCGTTAGCGACTGGGCTATTATTTAAACTGGGTCCCCAGCCTGGCTGACTCTCGGCACGGTACGGTTTACAACTTAGTCCGGCCCAGGGGCAGTATGGGAATGGAGGGGATACCCGGGGAAGGGAGGAGGAGATGATGGCTGCAGCTTAGCTTCATGTCTCGTCATAGAGAATTCATGTCCCATCATGAAGAGTGAATTCTCAAGAGTCATTGACAACTACTGAGCCTTCGCACCGCGGCAAGGTGTGCAGCCACCCGAAGGTACCCTACAGATAACTTACCTCCTTCCCATGAATACTATCGTAAGCGGCTTTTAAATTGATGAAAAGGTAGGACGTCAGAGAATTGTTTCAATATGTGGCAGGAGCAGGATTGACTTTTTCTTAATATGCAGGTAGCAGGTCGAGTGCCAAATTTGATACATGAGTTTGTGTCTTACAGAGCATTGCCGCCAATGTTGATAAAATCGGAAGAGAGACCGCCTTTGTTTGCAGCCCAGCTGTTTTTGAGCTTCTAGATAACTTGCCTAGCCTTAGCTAAACTGGTCAAAGGGACTATTTCAGGGCGTTGTATAAATTTTCTTTCCTTTTATCTTAGAAGTAACTTTTTCTCCAGCACTCTGGACGCTTTAGTTTTCCGATATATCATATTGATTGCGAACGCGCGAACTGTACGTTCCCAAAAGGGTATACTAAAAATAAAACAAGCAAGCACGTTAAGGTTTGTTTATTACAGCTTCGAACACCAAAGTGAGTGGCGCATGCTCTTTACAGCTTACATAAAAATCACGTTTTCGAGAATCGAGAATAGAACAGAGTAAATGTTGGACTTACATAGGCTGAGAGAGTGGAGCTAGCATTTACGGCACTTGTATCGCGAGATCATCGAATGATAAATCGACTGATCGACAAGTACAATGAATACCAACCACTTTCGAAGGAAGTATAAAAAAAAGATAAATTTATACATATGAACATATGTATATATGATCGGAGCTGCTAATGTGCTTTTAACTATCTCTTTGGGGTGTAGGGGACTTTGCAACCACATATTGTTAGCGTATGTGTTGAATTCAGACCTATTGGAGCGTCTTCACTCAGTCTGTAGTCTCTGACATTGGCGTCCCAGTCTCGATACTCGTAATGGCTACAGTTTCTTGAAACGATAAAAGTCGACGTTTGCACCTGCTCTGTGCGTCAATCAGCACATGATTGATTTGTCTAGAAGAATCTTTGATTTATCCGAAGATAGCCAATTAGCCTTTTGGCGAAGAGACCTTGGTTTTTATTATCGCATGCTTAGCTCCTTCGAAATCTGCCAGTCGGATGTCATTATCTACTCGTATTGCCTTGCTTTAACATGAAGACTATACTTTTCGACCGCAATCTCCCACACCACATTAATTTGTGAAGATAATTCTTAAGCCGAGGCACCAGACGGATGATGGCGACGGACTACAATGTTTCCGCGGAAGTCCCCCAGGGATCAGTCCTTGGACCTCTTCTGTGGAACATAATGTATGATGGAATCCTGCGAATAACGCTGCCACAAGGAGTCAAGATTGTCGGTTTTACTGGCGACATCGCCGTAGTTACTGTAGCGAAACACGCGATCGTCAGGATCCAAAATTGGCTAGAAGCTGCCGACATTGAACTAACTGACCCCAAGACGTCTTAATAACCAGGACTGTGGAATACGCAAACTTCCGGGTTGGGAGCCAGTCAATCAGGTCTAAAGGGGCATTAAAATACTACGCCTAAGTCTGCTCGACAACCGACTTAACTTTAAAACCCACGTCGAATATTGCAGTAAAAAAGCGTCACAAAAGCCTGCATCGCTTTCCAGAATGCTGCCAAATATCGATGGAATGGGATACACGAGAAGGATTCTGCTTTCCAGAGTGGTGAGCGCCGGTACAGCTCTTACAACGAAATAAATAAAAAGAAAGCTCCTGCCTGCATACAGGCTTTATTTAATAAGAACAGTATGCGGTCTACCTTAGGCGAACGACGGACCGTCAAGAGACCAGCGTTATACGGAGGATAAAAGCAGAAGAAAGGCAACATCTGTAGCGCTGTGACAAGCCAGGTAGGATAACACGGCAAAAAGCAGATGGACCCTGATGGTTTGGGGAAAAGAGCACACGGGTATTGCAATTACCGCCTTTCGCAATTCCTGTCAGGTCACGGCGGCTATCGAAAATATCTCCACAGATTTGGACACAATAGCTCGCCCTTCTGCCGGAAGGTTCAGAGGAAGAGGGAGATGTAGAGCACTCAATATTCCACTGTAAACCCTTGGCAGACGCAAAAATGGGCCTCCCAATCCCGGAGCTTCTATTAAGCCACACGATAAGCTAAAGGGACTACTGGTTGGAGATTTGCTCCTTCATAACAACCGCACAGCCCCGTGAAGAAATACCTAACGGCAGTCCCGCGGGGAGAGTGGTGGAAGTGCACAGGGTGTGGTTTAGTACGTAGGCGTATTCCTGGCAAAGAGTATTTGGGCTTACTAATCGTACATGCCAGTAGCCCGGGCTACAGGTACCTTTCGAGGATTGAATAACCTTTGGTATATTCATAAAAAAAAAACCTCCACTTCGTTGGATTAATTTTCCGAAAATATAGGATACACAAGGTCTTGAAGGAGGGTCTGGCATCGATCGCAATGGAATCAATATGATTGAGGGTTGATTGATCTGGTGACCCGTGTCAATGTCGAATGTACTGAATGTCCATCAAGTTAGACGACCACTGAATTCCAAAATCCACACAATTTGGCAATGCAAGCGAAGTGTATAACGGAAGATCTACCATTTCCACAAGATTCGAGTAATTTATTAGCGACCCTAGAAATAATGGGCTAACGAGAGGAATTTGTCATTTGAAAGTTTTCTTAGAAATTTCAGAAATGGGCTGATATTGTTCTCTGATTCGAAACTAAATCGCTTAGTGTCCAAGTGTGATGTGGAAACTAAAATCCCATGCAGCAAAATTCCAAGAAGCCCATCGTAGGTAGAAGCATTGTCGTCAAATAGCATTTGAATAACTCTATTATAACAATTAACGAGAAGTCCCTTATCCCATTTGTCCCTCACGTCTTAGGGATTGAGATGCATTCATCAATTATGGAATGCAAATTTAATTCCATCCTATTCAGCAATGACCTGACTGCCCGGCGAAATGTCTCTTTTGAAGTAGCTCATCCCTTCTGAACTTTGCAAAAATGTAATCAAATATTTCAATAAGTTAATTAGGATCTTCCGCTGTTGTTGCTGTAATGTTGATTATGCGTCTCCATGGTGACGGACATCTGTTCTCGTCTTAAATTGTCTGAAATTTTATTGTTCGTCCAACGGGCAGTTAATCTGCACGCATTTCCTGTCAATAGTAACCAGCATGGCGCAGTGTCGATTGACTTGTTCACTATCCTCTTTCCATCGAATCCGGCTATACTTTGGTCGTAGTCTGTACTATCCTGACTAGTGACAATTGTTATATATAAAAATCATAAAAATATTTTATAGCAGTTGCTGAGACGTTAAAAACGCCAATCATTTGGGACAGTCGCAGAGGAAATCCTCCTCGCAACATGCAGCACAGGTAGGCGTCTCACTCATGCCAAGCACGCAGAGATGCTTAGCAAAGTGTAATGGTAGACCTTAAAGGGGTTCAGGTTCTGAGAAACTCTTCTCTGAGCCCATTCTAGTCGTCCATCAGAGATCTCACTTCCTGGGATCCCAGAGTGACCTGGAACCCAGAAAAGGCTTAGGGAATTCAATCTTCCGACTTTGTTGAACAAGGTCTTGAGTTCATGAACTAATCTGGAGCTGATTAAAGGGTTGGATTCAGCTTTGAGTACAGCTTGCCTGTCACTACAGACGCACATGTTTTTTCCCTTCAATTTGTGTGTCACAACATAGCGCATATTTTACTAACGAAAAGTGCAGTAGAACGTTTTCCAGGCGCATTCTGTAAAAATACGGAGACAGTCCTTTCCGGGTCCAGTATCTGGCTAAAGCCAGTCCTGTTGCCATGGAAATTAGACTGTGACACTATAGCACAATAGGAAGGCAGGTATCATTGCGTCAGAAGGCATATCCATGGGACAGGAGTCGTAGGATATTTCTCGTGCAAGTACACTGTCACTCCAATGCGAGTTGCACCAAGAACCATTACCTTTGAGGCGAGGCATAGCTTATTGCACACCCTCTGATAAATATGTCAAGGGGTGGAAAATTCATCATAGCATCTAGAGTAGCGCCCGCCGTGCTGGGAAAAGTCGCTGAGGTAAACCGCTCCTTGAAGTTTGGTGAAAGAGGTCGCAAGGTGTTTGCCTGTTAGCCTGTTCCACCAGACAACCGATGATTTATGACATTATCGGTCTTACCATTGCCGTGTAGATCCAAGGGACATTTTTCGGCGATAGGTCCCATGTTTTGCCAAAGGCACCTTTGCATTGCCAAAAAGCCGACAGCGCTTTGTTGATTTTTGACTCAACATGCTTTGACCAAAGAAGCTTGCTATCTAAGATGACTCCCAGGTAATTAGGTTCCTTGGCTATCGGGATGGGAATGCCTTTTAGCACCAGCTGTGTAATGCCAATATTTTTCCTCCTATTTTTCTTGCAGGGAACGACATCAGTAAAATGATTAACCGACAACCCATTACTAGTGCACCAATCATCGTTCATATTTAGCGCCGCTTGTGCTTTGAGACAGAGAGATGCTAACCATGAGCCGACAGTGACAACAGCAGCATCATCGACAACCACGCACCATAACAGGGGACACAGGACGTCACGTTGCGGACAGCCGCTCTTAACGTCGGATTTGATACATTGTTAGAGGCCTGCATCAGCGATCAATGTCCTGTGCACAAGTATTGCTTTGATCCACTAAACCAGTGCTTCATCTACGCCATGTCGTCTAGCAGCGTTACACATGCTGTCGAAAGTTGCGTAATCAAATCTCCCTCAATGTCGACGAAAATGCACATAATGCATTCTTTTCTTTCAAATGCGCATTCAATTCTCACAACTAGGTTGTAAAGCGCAGTCTCGCATCTCCGATAGAGAATGCATTCGAAGTGCAACTTTGTGCACGTGCGACTTTCCTAGTCTCTCCATGCTTCTCAGCAAGAAGGATGAAAAGCTGATTGGTCTAAAACCCTTGGCAAGTGAGTAATCTTCCTGCCCTATTTTGGGAATAAGGACCACTTTCACCACTCGTCAAGGCATAGGTTTATAGGCAAGTGCCAGGCTAGCAGTGAAAAGTCTTTTCAGAGTAGGAAGCAGCTGTCTTATACCCTTTTGTAGTATAATAGGGTACATCGCCTTAGTGCCTGGTGACTTAAAGCCATCAGGGATGCCACACCAAATTCAGTGGCCTCAGTCGTCCGCACGCGTGACGCAATATACCAGCTACGCTGAGTTGTTTCATCGCTTCAGTCGCAGTTACCGCTAAAGGAGTATGCAACAAGCCGACGACATTCTCATTTCCCGGGAAACGGATCTGAAGCAGTAAACTGAAAGTTTCCTCTTTAAACTCAGTAAAGGTGCCATATTCTGAATACTTCCAGATTTGTTGATTTTCCTAGCTTGAGGACATTAACCCACTTGCTGGTCGAGCTCAGGGAATTGATCTCTTCGCTGAAGGCCTTATAAGAATCATTCTTCAATTTGTGAATAAGCTTCTTATATTCTTTCTGCTTCGATTGACACTTATTTTCGAATTCGATTTGAGCGATCTACTCGTCTTCCGCAGACTCCTGGCTTCCTTGCAAAAACATTGGGGCTCAGCATTCCACCGGGGAACCAATTTCCTGCAGGGAATATTTTTTGACAGAACATGCGAGTTCAAAACAATTGGTGATAACTCTACTCAGGTTGTAGAGTGTATCCTCTACCATCGGTAGCGAAGGCAGTACCTAGTCTTAGGGGAAAGTAACCCGATAGTGTGTTTAATGTGATGAGGCAGACCCCAGGTCTTTGGCTTATCATAAAAAATCAAAGCATCACATATACCACCAAGACCTCGCAGGCATTCCACACCCATGATTCCTGAATGGATACTGTATGCAATTCTCCTACTTAGAAGAGCAGTTTCCCCGGAATCCAGCAAATGGCACGCATTAAATTGAGGAGACTGACTACCTTATAGGTAGTAGTTCCTAAACGGAGGGATTTTCGACACCGTGCTCCTGATCCAGATAGATGTCCGCTGTGACGAGCAGTTCAATACGAAGGTGCCATTCATCAGAGCAGACCTCTCAGTCTGAATACAGAAGCCTGTTGCTGAAGCTAGCTGCAGTAAACGACCCCGCAGTGTTGGCAATCTGCACTGGTCATTCTACTTTCACTGCCAGCGTCACTGCCAGAGATGGCTGCCTCTTTGTAGGAGAGGTGCTTGTCTCGATTCTTTATAAAGCCGACTTCGAGGAGCAGAATTTGGTCTGCACCGTCTTCAGGTTTTTGCCTTGAACTTCGATTGCCCACCATCACGTCGGAGGAGTAGACATCACATTCTCTCTCCCCAGCGAGGCGGCCCTTGGCGGCCGTCTTCCGTTTGCGATCACTCTTACCTTTTTTGGTTCGAGCTCTTGCCCACGTTGGATGCTGCTCTAGTACAGCTTTGCCAGTTTCAAGGTCGTTGAGATCCGAAATAGCTTTGCCTTTTCAAAAGATGAACGCGGGTGGATTTTTACTATTGCGGGTGCTGGAGTTCTCAAAAGTTTTTGCTGCATTCATTTGAGTTCTTCGGGTCTTAGTTCGAGGTCAGTGCCCCCTTGTGCCTCCCCGCCACGACAAGGCGCCCTCCTTCTTCGTCACAGGCTATGCTTTTCCGTAAAGTGTCATATGCTTATGATATTATGACCATATTGCGGGACAAAAGAGTAGTTCTTTCATCACGAAGGAGCACGCGTTGCCCAAATACATCCTCTTATGTCTTTCAATTTGTATGTCCTTTTTGACAGTCAATAGGGTTCCATAATATCTGAGCCCAACTGCGAGGTTTGGAGCCAAGTCGATCAGTGACCATATGCGAGGTTTGTTAAAAAATTAAGGTTACATAGGTAACATATGTTATCAGCCATTTTGAATATTTAGTTTGTTTTTCACAGATAGGAAGTTAGACGTATTTTAGCTTGTTTTGTACTTGGCGATTTGTTGCCATTGAAAAAGATGGATCAAAGAATACGAGTACGTATTAAATTTTGAGGAAAAAAATCAAGTGCTCTATCTGATTGTGGCATTTGGCGAACCTATTCTGATCAAAAAAAGAAAAATGTTCATACATAAGTGGTCTTCACTGAATGAAAGAAAATGTTAATCACGATGCCCGCCCTGGACGCCCCAGCACGTTAACGACGTATGAAAACGTGAAGAAATTAAAAAAATGAAAGTTATGATGGAAGTTAAGACGAGGGTATTGGCTTATAGGTTGGCTCATGCTATGAAACTTTCTCAGATAATTTGGGCATAGTGTCAGCGAAGTTCGTACCAAAATTGCTAAATTTTGATTAAAATTTACGTCGTATGAGCATCGCTCAGGAGGTGTTGAATGGCGTGAATGTCGATCCGAATTTGCTGAAAATGGTAATCATGGCTATATGGTTACGACGTCGAAACAGAAGCTTAGTCGTAGCTATGGAAGCAACTAGAAGAGTTAAGTCGAAAAAAGCACGCCAAGTTCGGTCAAATATGAAATTATCATATAGGTCATTTGCTAATGCACCTGCTCACATATCGTTGCTGTGCGTAATTTTTTTGCCAAACACAAAATAGATATGTATCGATGAATACATTTTTCGAGAGAGATAAAAAGGTCAATTTATTTTATTTACACAATATATTTAGTATTCTATGTGCTGTCATTGTTTTGAGTGTCCAAAAAAACACGTTATCAAATTTAATAACAATTGGAGACGAAAAATTATTTAAAGACGGATCCACCCATAGCCATGTCTTCTTTTTAGCTTTTCTTTACTGCAAAATGAGCCAACGCGAATACCTGACATTGCAGATCATGCCGCTAACCCCCTGGACTTGTTGCTTACCTCTCACCCTGATAAGTATTCTATCGATATATTCTCACCTCTACGTTCGTCAGACCACTGTGTCATTTCAGCTAATTTCTCGTATTCAAAGCACAAATTTAGAGAACGATTTCCTAAAATAACAGTATGCCTCTACGAAAAAGCCAATTTGGAGAAGATTCAACAACTTCTTTAAGAATTTTCGCTGCTGATGCGATCAAAAACATACTTCTGCTGGGTATGAGATCCTTCTTTCCAGCTAAAGTGAAGAGTATCAAACTCTCTAAAGCAAATGCGTGGCATGACTCGAGTTGTAAAGAGGCTATCAGATTCCGAACTTACAAAGCCAATATTTCTGAGGAAAATTGGAATAAGTTTAAATGAGCTAATAATGATTGTAATACATTGATTCGACGTGCTAAATTCTCCCATGGCCAAAAGTTGAGGCAGAAAGTGCTAGATTGTCCCAAAGGTAGTAAAAATGTTTGGTCATTTGTGAACAACATAAAGAATTCTGTCTTCACCTCAATCCCTATGCTCATTTACAATGACATCCCGGCTGTCAGCTCGATAGAATTTGGGATCAGGCTCTTTTGTCGAAAATGCGTGCTTATGGAAGGTTTCAAGTCTGATATTCGTCAAATAAACGCTGGTGTTCCCCAGGGCTCTGTTGTGTTACCTACACTCTTTCTCATTTTAACACTATTTCAACCAAAGGTGTCAAAAGACACCTTTTCAAACTTTGACTTGAAATTATTTTCTAAGTTGAATAAATTTTTCTTATTTTATTTTTTGACAATTCATATAATAGTTGTTAAATTAATTTAGTGGCATCATAATCCTCGTACTCATCCTGAAGCTCAAGATACGTACATGGTATACCTTTTTCTACCATTGGGTGTCTTTTGACACCTTAAAGACTTTACTACACTTTTCATTCATGAACTCTTTTTTCATAACCACTTGATAACACTACTTGAATTCTAATAAACGTTATGGCATCCCTAGTAGAATAAGGGAAAAGTAGAAAAAGGGAAATCCCCGATATAATTTTTATGTTTGGTTGTTGTTTGCAGACAGTTTTGTTTGCATTTTACTATTGTTCATTGTAGTGATTGGGCATAAAAATAATTGAACACGCAAGTTTTGCAGTATTTACTTCGACAGTATATTAGGTATGAAAATACAAAACGTGTTTATAATTTTCCTTCAATTTTCTACATTTTTTATTTATTTTTATTTCTAACGCAAAGGATGTCCAAAACAGGAAGCATAAATGAGATATTGCAAGAAGTAAATATTATAGATGAAGAATGCTCTGAAATTGATGAAGACTCACAATCTGAAAGCGAAGATGAAATTGATGAATTTTCCAAAATTTTCATTCATGAAAACGTTAGCGAATTTGAAAATGATTCTTCAAATACCGAAGAAGAGGAAATTTCGATTGCAAATAGAAGGCGAAAGAGAATGAGGTTGATATCAGATTCTGAAGACGAAGGAGAAGAAATCGCCATGGATGGGACAGTATGGAAAAAGATTGACACAGGTGCTTCTCCTGGCAGACCACCCCCTCCTTACTATTTTCAAAGGTCTATCAGGTCCAACTGGGCACGCCAAAAGAAATATTATGAAAGGAAGTGTCAGCTCAGGATTTTATTTACTTACTATTCGACAACCATACTATGGAACACATTATAAAATGTACGGAATCGGAATCAAGAAGAGTTTTGGGAAAAGAATGGAGCTTATCTCGAAATAAATTAGAGGCATTTATATGCATTTTATACATATGTACGTGGTGCCTATGAGCAAAATAATGTTAACGCATCGTTTTTATGGAATACAAAATGGGGTCCTTCATTTTTTTCCAATACCATGAATCGTAATTGCTTCAAGGAAATTCTAAGATTTTTGAGTTTTGATAATAAAAATGAGCGAAGCCAACGTTTAGGAGGGGATAAATTTACTTTGGCATCTAAAGTATGGTACGCATTTATCGAAAACAGTCAAAACTGTTATAATCCGGACAAATATATCACAGTTGACGAACAATTGTTCCCAACTAAATCTAGATGTCGGTACACCCAATACATGCCTAACAAGCCGGATAAATTTGGTATAAAGTTTTGGGTGGCATCTGATGTCAAAAGCAAATATGTTATAAATGGATTTCCTTACTTGGGAAAAGACGAAAGAAGACAGCCATCTGTTCCATTGGGTGAGTACGTGGTTTTGAAGCTTATTGAACCATTTACTGGCAGCGGTAGAAGTGTTACTACAGACAATTTCTTCACAAGCAGTACCCTGGCAACAAAGCTTTTACAGAAGAATACTTCTTTAGTTGGAACAATACGCCAAAATAGGAGAGAGTTGCCAAGATTTGTAAATAAGCGTTTTCCTGAAACAATTAAATTTTACAAAATTTGGGGTCGATATGACTGACCAAATGGCAAGAAAATATAGCGTGAAATGTAAGTGCCGTAAATGGCCTATGTATGCTCGTGTTTTTCAATATCCTTGATTTGATCGGTATAAACGCATGGATTCTTTACAAAGAAACAACGGGTGAAAATATTTCACGGAGAGATTTCTTATTCCAGTTAGGAGAGGAACTATCAACTGCATACAAAGAATGCAATGAGAGAACAACAATACTATCAATATCATCAGCAGCCTCATGTAAAATCGGTTCCTTTCCAAAAAGGGGGAAAAAGTGCCAAGTAAAGTATTGTTCCGGTAATAGAGCCACTACAATTTGTTCTCAGTGTAAAAAAATACTCGTGTGGCAAGTGCTTAAAAGACCAACCATTCATCTGTAAAAAGTGTTGTATTGAATAAGGAAAATTTTTTGTTACACCGTTTTTAAACATAATTTTTTTTTATTAATTTCCCATACCCGAATACTGAAAGAAAGTTAAGCTCATAAATAAGAATAAACAAATATTATTTTCGATTCAAAAAAATAAAAAGAGTAACTTTTAAAGGTTTTTCATTGGTAATTGGCTAAGGTGTCAAAAGACACCTTTTGGTTGAAATAGGTATACACAAAATCTTGGTCGAAATAGTGTTAATAAATGATCTCTTAACTGGTACTTCTAATACAATACACTCCTTTGCTGATGACAGGCGTCTTAGCTTTTTATATTCGTTCTAGGACTCACGTCCCTGCTCTTCAGCCGTAGAACTGGAACGGCAGCGTATGTTAAGCACATTGAATTTCGACTTTGAAAGCATAATTAAATGAGGTATAAACAATAGAATGGAACTTAATGCTTCCAAAACAATGTTGTCTACAGTCGCTCAAGCTAGCCATGAATAATCAGCCATTATCCTTGTTTGATCCAAAGTTATTAGACCAAAAAATGGGTTTTTAGGTACCTGCCTCATTTTTATGGATTAAAGGAAAATGCTTTATTGGTGCAGTGTTTTTTTTTTTCTTCTCAGAACCTTACTCTATTTAATTACTACTTTGTTAGACCTCCTCTTGCTTTTATTACAGCCGCACATCGGCGAGACATTGACTCAGATAAGTTTTTCCATGTGGAAGCAGGTATGGTCCGGATAAGTACTCTTTTAAGGTTTTTAATTGACTCTGGACGCTTCTTCGCAACCTTAAGTTTCATTATTGAACAAATATTCTCATTGGAATTGAGATCTGGACTATAGTGAGACCAACTTAATACATCGACATTCTTTTCTTCGAAGTACTTTTTAACCTAAGAATTAAAAATAAAGTGAAAATATTATTTTTGTTCATAAAAATTCCAGCTTATTTTAAAGCTCGATATTAATCCTTCATATTGAAAAATTAATCTGCACGTGCCACCAAAAAGCTCCAGCGCAGTCGGCTCTAATACATTTTCCAGAACCCGTAGGTAAACTTCTGCAGTGAGTTTCGATTCTAGAAAGACCATTCTAACCTTTTCATCTACAGCGAAGCATCCCTCCAGTCTTTCTTTGGTCCTCTTCGCGCAAGAATCCTCCCAACTCCAACATGCAGCTTAAACTTTGATTCATCGTAAAAGATAACATTGTTCCACATGTCTTAAGTCCAATTAAGATGCTCTTGATCCCAGAGCAATCGTTTTTCTCTGACACTTTTTGGAGAATCCAGCTTCAGTAGTGGCTTAAGTATTAAGTATATGTCCAGCTTTCACGAGCCTTTTCCTCACTGAGCTTGATGAAATTATTATTCCTGTGGCTCGACACAGATCGTTTTTAAGATGCACCGAAGTCTTGAACCGATGCCGGCGGCTGTACAGCACCAAAAAACGATCAGCCACTGGAATTGTTTTTTTGGCCACCCTGAGCCTTTCTTTCTGCTGGTAGTCCCGGTCTCACGATATTTTTTTAAATTCCATGCCACAGTTTGTTGAGCAACATTTAATCTTCTAGAAATTTCACGTGTCGTCAAATTGAGACGTGACAGATATAAAATATTAGCTTAGCACTCCGAACTGATTTTTCCTCGGTTCGTTTCGGACTGCTATCACGAACTAAATGCACCTCTTATTTGTAATAACATCGACCTTTATGCACTATTGGAACGACATTTTTCGAATGGCACTGTATTTCACCTGCTCTGATCTGATTTCAACTTACAGGGCCTACATCCGCCCCAAGCTTGAGTACAACGCTCATATCTCAAAAAAAACCTTCTTCAATACAGTAAGTTCTTTACTCTGCACCCTCAATTCCCTCTTCGTAAAATGGAAAGGTAATCTATCAAATATTGCCCGTGGAGACACCGTGTTATGAGTCGAACTCCGCAGATACAGATATACGAGGTCTGTCAAATAAGTTCCCGGACAACATTTTTTGCGCGCTGTGTGGTAACACTGACGTGGTACCGAGTTACGTTCCATATTCCTACATCTGTCTAGTTGTTGCATACGAAGTTTCAAGTGGATAGTTTGCGTTCTCGAATTTTAGTGAATTATTTATCGAAGTGAGTAAAGTGAGGCATGCCGAAATGGAAATCGATGAAAAAATTGAACAACGAGTCGTGATTAAATTTCTTCGATAGTATTTCTTCGATTGCCGGGGGTTGATACTCTTGGAGTGGATGCCGACAGGTTCGACAATAACTGGGGAGGCCTATAAGGAGACAATGAGGCGGTTACGAGAGCGGATACGTAAGAAAAGACCCGATTTGTGGAAAGAGAACTCCTGGATTCTTCACCACGACAACGCACCAGCACATCGGTCATTCACTGTGAGCAATTTTTTGGCACGAAATCGTACAACTGTGCTCGAACACCCACCCTATTCCCCAGATCTCGCACCCTGCGACTTTTTCTTATTCGACAAGATCAAGGATTCCATGAGAATGACCCATTTGGACAGTGCAGAGGACATAAAAAGCGAATCGGCGCGGCTGTTAAAGGCAATTCCAGAAGCCGAGTGGGCCAGGTGTTTCGAGAGCTGGAAAAATCGAATGCGGCGGTGCATTGCTGCACAAGGGGACTACTTTGAAGGGGATCGTTGTTATAGAGCCTAATTTGTAAAATAAAAATTTTTATAGCGGTTGTCCGGGAACTTATTTGACATACCTCGTATATATACGAGTACATACAAGTACCTATGTAAGGCGTAGAGATTTTAATTTTCTTCATGAGTTGAGCACAATTCACATGGATACAATACATTCGTCAGAATGACTAGCAACATAATCAACATTTCCAAACTAACCGCTCTACGAGTATACCTGGCGACGCAATAATGATGAAGCATGTTTAAACACTCTTAATTCATAGATAAAAGTACCACATCAAAATTTCATTTAACAAGTTGTCGAATCGTAAAACTAATTGAACATTTCTATGATTAATCTACTCAACACTATTTTAAATGAAATTCTTGACTAATCTGGAATGTGTCTTTCACCATGAGCATGCAATCTAGAAATACGTATAGTAAGCCATAGATATCTCCCATTATTATCACCTCATAAAAAACTCCTAACCCTTTACGATAATGGTCTCACATCCCCTCCACACTTAACTTGGGCTATCAAAAGTTATAAATAAACAAATATTTGAAGGAACAAGAACACCATCCTAGTTGTAGTCAGTTCTGCGTTAGGTGGGTATTTATTTTTGGACCGAACATAATAGCCCAAGGGTGAGCATTGCACTCCTAAGTGGTGATTAAACGATGATGAAGTTTATGAACGACAGATATTTGTTATTTGTGGCAGGGCATAAAACGCAATGTGAAGTAAGGGAATTTTTTGATTAGATCGACGATTTAGTATGATGGTAAAGTCACACATCACGTTTGTTATGTATTTTTTTATATTTCCAGCCTTCCAACAACATGAGAAATGTTTTTTTGCTCTTTATACGCTCCATCCTACCATTATTCAAAATAAAACTCCCTTTAATAACAGTATTTAATACTCAAATTAAGTACCTACCAAAGTCATACGCACGCCTCTGTATTTGTTTTGAATTATTCAACTTTACCAATTTTTCTTTTATATTACAAAGCTAGATACATGTAACCTCAATAAGGCAGATTGATGAAACTTGAGAAGTTAATGGCCGTTGATTTCCTCTAAGCCAATGTGAAAGTAGCCGACTCCTGAGTTGTGTAATATCTTCTTCTAGTTTACTTGCTGGGGCCAGACTTTTTGGCAACATCGAGACAACCGCATAATAAAACTGGCGCCGGACAAAATTTCTTTTGCTGATTTCTTTTATGGCTTTCAAATGTCTTTGAACTTGTTTCCTCTCTTACTTCCATTTCGAAGGATATTTGAAGGGCGCTTTAAAGTAATTGGACTCTTTCACTGCGGTGGTTTTTATTTTGAGGGAAGGCGGCGTGAAATCATAAATCAGAAAACTTACTGCATAAAGTCAGTAAGCAGTTGTAAGAATGAATCACTAAAGTTCATTTCAAATTGGCTTATGTTCGTCTGTAATATTTGGCAATAAATGTTTGAAGCGTGTATGACATTTATCTCTGTTTTCAATGAAGCTTTTACCTTCCACCCATAAAATTGAGTTTATTTCTCCCGACGGACGCAAGGCGACCCCCCTAGACTACCAACTACTGTTCATTGTCCACTTCTATGGAAGTATCAGAATCTGAGGCTCTTATATAGGGTTTTCCAAAAAGGACTTGACAACTTTTTTTTAAAATAAAACGCAAACCATTTGAGATATTTCAAAAACTTTATTATCGGCTTGAAGTACAATCAAAACATTTATGAATGGAACTCGACTTCGTTCATATGGCCACCGCGAGCACGTTTGCAGTGGTCGATTCGTTGGACTTAATTTTCGATGACTCGGTCACACATTTCGGCCGAAACGGCCGCTATTTCGCGTTCAATGTTGGCTCTGAGCTCTTCCAAAGTCGTCGGCTTGTTGGCATAAACCAATGACTAAACCTAGCCCCAAAGAAAATAGTCTTGAGATAACACGCTCATCAAACTTACTCTTCAATAAATCGATTGTAACGTGTGCTGTGTGGCTTGGCACCATCCTGTTGAAACCACATGTCGTCCAAGTCCATATCTTCCAATGCGGGCTAAAAATAATCGGTAATCATGGCGCTTACCGTCGGCAAAAAAATATGGCCCAATAACGCCGCCGGCACGCAAACCGCACCAAACAGTTATTTTTTGTGGAGAACGTACGTCGCTTCAAATGGTCCATCAGCTTCAATTCTTGAGTCAGCTTGATCTTGTATGGGTGTAAACCAAAATCCTTACGCAAAATACGCCATAATGTGGTCTGAGCGATGCCCAATTCTTGAGAACGCCGTGGAATTTACTGATTTGCTGCGGACGCCTGAACGGCAGCGATATTTTCGACACTTCGACCAACCCGTTGTCTCACTGACACGGTAACATCACACAACGAATATGTAGACTCAAAATTCTGCACTAAGCTTGTTATTGCCTGTCTACTAGGCCGAGAATTACGACCGAAAATTGGAGTTAACGCTCTTAAAGTTGCGGTCACCGAATCCGAATTTCGGTAGAAAATTTTTATAATTTGCAGACGTTGCTCGTTCGTTTACTTTACCATGATGAAAATGTTGAGTTTACTGAATAAATTGACAATGACAGTTCGATGATTAAAACTGTCAATTCCCCATTGGAAAACCCTTTTTGAGTCGTACGCGGATTTCAGGCACTCGGCAGAACCGTTGTCCAATCCCACAACCAGAGTGAAGCCCTCTTTTTTCAGAGAGCCCTTCTCTTTTTATAGGAATAGACAGTCCAGGACCTCGTGTCGAGTCCCGGGTCCTGCGCACGTGGTCGCGTCAGCACTTTCAGCTTGTTTCCAGGTTTTCCCGGAATCCAGCAGATGGCGCGCGTTAATTTTGCGAGACTAATTATCTGATAGGTAGTAATTCCCAGGAGAGGTATTTTCGGCACCATGGTCCTGATCCAGGCAGATGTCTGCTGTGAGGAACAGCTCACCACCAGGGTACCATTCATCAAAGCAGAGCTCTGAACCTGGATACAAAAACCTGTTGCTGAAGCCAGCTCCAGTAGATGATCCTCGCAATGTTGGCAATCTGCGCTGGTCATCCTTCATTTCATTTCACTGTCATTTCCTTATTCTGACCTTTTCAGAGGAGATGGCTGCCTCTTTGTAGGAGAGGTGCTTGTCTCGACTCTGTACGGTCACTTGTATTTCCTTTCCAGAAGAAAGGGTTTTGTTGTGTTAAGTGCCGAGGAGCAGTCTTTGGGCCGATTACCCGCCGCCACGTCGGAGGAAGAGACATCACGTTCTCTCTCCCCAGCAAGGTTGTCCCCGGCGGCCGTCTTCCGTTTGCGAGCGCTCTTACCTTTTTCGGCTCGAGCTCCTGCTGTCTTTCGACGCCGCTTTGGAACAGCTCTGCCAGCTTGAGGTTTGTTAGCATCCAAAACCGCTTCGCCTTCTGCGATCAGCATCAACATCATCGCCTTTTTTCGCGGTGTCGCTGGCCATAACAGGACCCTGAACACATCCAGCTCCGTCAGTTTTGGAACCTGTCACGCTCTTATTGGGGATTTGACGGTCACCAATAAGAGGAGGAGTATTTGAGACGTATGGCGAAAATGCTGTCATGTTTGTGCGTCCTGCAGCAGCCTTTGCTAGCTGCGGGGGCTGCAGGTGAAAGGGTCGGATGGGTTTTCCGCCGATCTAACCCTCTTAACTGCTTTCCCCAGAGGTTCGCCTTCAATCTTCGTGAGTTCGGCTGTGCCAGCCTCTTTGCACGATTTTCGGGCACGCCTCTTTCTCCTTCTTTTTTGGCACTTAGCAGTGCAATCAACAGTACGTCCCAATTCTGGGGCTCGTTCAACCTTAGCGGTTTCCCGTGCCGCGCCATCGTCGGTGTCGCCTCCGTTGGTTGCACCACTCATGCTCAGTCCAACCAGGTGATCGGACAATGAGTCGCAGGAGTCGATGCGGTTCCGGGCTGCCGGAGAGTTAAGAATGAGTGGGGCCTCCAGAATCCTTACCCCGGCCGCGAACAGGGAGATCGTCGGTGATTTCCGCTATTGCGCGTGCCACCTGGAGTATTATCATCCATCTGTTTGTTCATTCATCCATCAAAAACTCAGTTCTCCGGGTCTTGTTTCGAGGTCATTGACCTCTTAAGCCGCTCCGAGCCGACAAGGCGCCCGAAGAGCGAAGGGGAATCCCTTAGGGGAATGCTTGCTTAGCTAGCGCAGGTTATGGAATCGTATAGGAACCTGAATTCTGGTACTCTTTAACTTCGGATTTAATGCCACCCAGTAGACTATTTATATCTGTATTGTTTAAATAACATAATTACCTATAAGTGAATTCGAAAACGGATTTTTTCTGCAATATTCCTCTAGACTTAAGTTCGCACTCATAAAACTCTGAAGCTAGCCCCATAAACACAGGTCACGGCACCATGCTGTTCAGTTTTGAATAATTTAAGTGCTTGCATATTATCGTCCTTCTTGAGGTAATAACGTTAACATGTTGTACCATTTTATGGCACACACAATGCCGTGTTGATTGCCTCCCTCACCTCATCCTACATTGCCCCACACGACCATCAAAAATCAACCTAATCACACTCCAACACAAATCATCGTCGTCGCCAAGTCTCTCTCTCGACGACCCTTTTCCAAGTAGGTCAATGCCAGTATGGAATAACTACATGAAGCAAACTTGTCCTCTTTCAACACTAACAAACCTAAATTGTTGATTTGTTGCAAATTAGAGCTGAGGGACACACACACACAGGTCTTCGCTTAAGAGCTATCATAGAATTTTGCAAATATTTGAACACATTATTAAATCTTGCCCCAAGTTGATTTAACAAGCATGCGAATTAAGGCTAAATGCATATGCCGTTGGCTACGTTGTTGCTTGGTTGCATCTTTCATTTTGCAACTTTGCCAGATTGCAGAGAGGAGGTCACCAGTTTATGTCTTTATTTGCTGGCAATAGTGGTTTGCTTGGAGGAATTTTTGGATGGAAGTACAAGTAAACAGGTCGAGGGAGTTGCTCTTCTTCAAAATTCATAATTGGACTCAAATGAGACAACAAACAGGACAAAGCTAATTTGTTTTTAATTTGTTTTGAATTTAATTTCCCCAAAAGGAAATTTTGCTTTTGTTTGTAAATAAAGAGTATATTAGGGGACACTGGTTAGTACCGAGATTAAAAGTTCTTACCTTTTCCTCTCCGTCTATGTCTTATTATACACCAAGAGTTGGGCATACCAGTAAGTTTAGACTATTTTACTGTCTTTATTTGAAACAAGTAATGTTGGTATTTTCCTTCGTAGTTTCGCTTGATTATAATTTACAAATATTGACTTCGACTTTTCCGATACAAACTTCTGCTGAAAAAGTCCTAGAGTAGATACCTATTGCATTTGTCGGTAACAGAGGGACAAGATGTCCATCGGAAGCCTTTGGCAGCAAAGCAAATATTAAATTAATATGAACTTTTGAACTTAATTCGAATTAAGCATTTGAACCGTATAAGGCCGGGTGCTCAAAAGAGCATCCCAATACTTCATGCCACAATCTTTAAAGCTTTTTGAATGATTGCCTCATTGATTGCCACATATGATTAAATAAGAGCCCCAAACCGGGAATGAGGTTAGCTTAAGTTGTGGTGGCAATTACTATGGTGGTCTAAAGGCGATTGTCAAAAAGAGATTACTTATATTATATAATCTATATAATAAAGGGTGTTTTTTATAGAGGTATAGAATTTTAAGTTGGCAACACTATTTTAATTGCCGGCCATTTTATCAGCTGTTAAGTGATTTGTTTTTAGTTTGATTTGGCATTTTAACACGAATAGACTGACGCCTGAACAACGCTTCCGAATTGTGCAAATTTATTTTGAAAATCATGATTCTGTTCGAAATACGTATCGCGCACTACGTCCATTTTACGGTCAACATAAACGTCCATCAGAACAATTAATTCGATTAACTATGGAATGTTTTCACACCACGTTTACTATAAATGATAATACGCATCCACAGAGACTTCGTACAGTGCGTTCTGAAGAAGTCATCGCTGCTGTAGAGCGTAGCGTAGAGGAAGACCTGAATCAGTCTATCCGCCATAGTGCACAGGAATTGGATATGTGCCCATCCACTTTATGGAAGATTTTGCGGAAAGATCTTGGTTTGCGTGCTTACAAAATCCAACTCGTGCAAGAATTGAAGCCACAGGATCACCTAGCAAGGCGTAGATTCGGTGAATGGGCCCAAAACAAGATTGCCGTTGATCCCAATTTTCATAAGCGAATTTTGTTTAGCGATGAAGCTCACTTTTGGTTGAATGGATACGTCAGTAAACAAAACTGCCGTATTTGGAGTGATGATAATCCTCAAGTGTATGTTGAGGCACCGTTACATCCACAAAAACTGACTGTTTGGTGTGCTTTATGGGTTGGTGGAATAATTGGTCCGTACTTCTTTAAAAACGATTCTGGCTAGAACGTTACAGTCAATGGTGACCGCTATAGAGCCATGATTACTGACTTTTTCGTTCATCGATTGAACAACCATGATGTGCAGGAGCTGTGGTTTCAACAAGACGGCGCAACATGTCACACAGCTCGTGCCACAATTGATTTATTGAAGGAAACGTTTGGTAACCGCATAATTTCACATTACGGACCCGTGAATTGGCCTCCAGGATCGTGCGATTTAACGCCACTTGACTATTTTTTTTGACCACTTGGAGGACAACATTCGCCGCACAAATGTTGGAAAAAATCATCGAAAATTGGACCTCCAGATTAGACTACGTCCGAGCCAGCTGTGGCGGTCATATGCCAGAAATTATATTTAAATTATAATGTCAGAAGATTATCTTTCGAATAAAGTCAATTTTATGTCAATTTAAAGAAACCATCTTTATTTTGTTTTATTGCAAAGTTCTATACCTCTATGAAAAACACCCTTTACAAAATATAGGCAGAGTATGCCGACACCAATACCTCGATGACCCGAAACAATTTTTTAGTTAATTCATCTCCACTAAGCCCCTATACGATTCACTTAACCTATCTTGGTTCTTTTTGTAACGTTCTACGTAAAGTGGCACTCCCGAATAGGCAACCCATTCAATGGTGGCTTTTCTATTATATGTATGTAGGAATTTGGATTCGAAAAGAAAAAAAAAAAAAAAAAAAAAGTAGTAGATCAATTTAAATGTCAACAGAAAACTAGAAGACGAAAAGAATGCAGAAAAAGAAAAGAGAAGTTAAGGCATTGCGAAAAGAAAAGGGAGAAGTGAAGTCAGTCGTGAAGCAGAGGGCAAAGCGGAAAGTCAAAGAAAAGCAAGCAAGTCAAGAGTGAAGTTAATGTGAAGATAGATTTATTTTTTTATGTTTTTTTTTTTCTTTTACTTTATCCTTAGTTATCTAAAAAATAAAATTTGTATTGAACTAAATATTTAATTTTGAAGTGAATTTGATGTGTTTTTTTTATTGAAATTATTATTTGGAACCCACATAACATGGTGTCAGAAGTGGGATAGCGGATTTTTTTTTATATGAAGTGCGGTATTCCTTGAATTAAGTAAACATAAAAACTGTTGGTTTTCATAAAATGCGTTCATTGAATGGAGAATTTCGATAAACTAACAACACGGCAATTAAAATTACTTTTAAATAGTAACTGCGTGAAATACTCGTACAGAACAAAGAAGGACTTGGTCAGGGCTTGGCGGGAATTTCTTGAAACAATGCCAAAAGAAACAGTTACAGCTAAAACGTGTGATACAATCCCGCCAATAACCAATGAAGATGACAGTGAGAGTGAATCAGTTACAAGAACGATACATAATTCTATCCCTTTCAGAGATGTTGACGAATCCCTAGAAAGGTTTAACGGGGAAGCGGGAAAAAACATTAAAATCTGGCTGAAGAACTTCGAAGATGCTGCGACAGTTTGCAGTTGGGGGGAGGTGCAACGTTATTTGTACTGTAGACGGTTATTAAACGGCGCGGCGAAATTGGCAGTGGAATCTGAGGTCGGTATACGAAGTTGGGAAGCCCTGAAAACCTTTCTTATCAGCGAATTTGACATTCCTCTCACCACCATCTCCGTCCATCAAGCGTTAGAAGGCAGAAAAAAAATGAATGGCGAGACATTTCTAGAATATTTTTACGCAATGAAGCAGCTAGCGGCACAGGGTAGCGTCGATGACAAGTCTTTGGTGACATATATCGTCAACGGGATAGTCGACGATCCGAGAAATAAAATTATCCTTTACGAGGCGAAAACTCCAGGCGAGTTAAAAGAAAAGTTTAAAGCCTACGAATTTGTAAAGAAACAAACTGGTGGTCAACCGAATAAGACAGAGCATTCTCGTGAGACAGTAGGCCAGCGGAAAAGGTGTTCCAAGTGTGGTGGCAGATCGCACCTTACGGAAAGTTGCCCAAATAAGGATAAGGGCCCAAGATGCTTTGCATGCAGTGACTTTGGTCACATAGCACCAAAATGCCCAAAAAAATTAGCAAAGTCAGCGGTAAGTACCAGCAACGTTAACGTGATCTCGTATGCAGATCCGGTGGTGGAAGTTGGACTCGGTGAACGACCGTACGCAGCTTTATTGGACACTGGGAGTGACGTCACCCTTGCTCGTGAATCTATTCAGAAAGCAGCCGAGCATGACTTGATTCAAGGTCCGAGCATCTCGATCAATGGCATTGGGCACTCCAGGAAGTCCACCCTGGGTTCCATCAACACATGTCTATCGGTGGGACCAAAGAGTCTGAAAGTGAAATTGCATGCGGTTCCTGACTATTGGCTAAAGCATGATTTCCTCTTGGGAAAGGATTTTTTGGAGCAAGTTGTTGTCGTTCTGGACGGAGGAAGAGTAACATCCATACAAGCAAAGGAGAAGAGTCAGCAGGTGGAAGCAGATGCAAATGACACGAGTGATACAGACGGGAAAAAGCAGATGGAGGCAGCGGAAGAAACTGGTGAAAGTGACTTCGACAAGTTAGTAGCTGTGTTGGAAGAGGTTGGAAAAGACACTGAACTTGACAGTTTGCTGCAGATAGATGATCCTAAAACGCGTTCGACTGTGGAGCAACTAATACACAACTATCGTCCGGTGAGGCCTGAAAAATCATGCATTTGTTTGAGAATATTTTTAGATGACGAGAGGCCGGTGTACCAGAAACCTCGACGTTTCGCTCCCGCTGAGAAACAACTAATCGCAGATCAGGTAAATGCTTGGATAAGTGAAGGCATTGTCAGACCAAGCAACTCGGATTTTGCTAGCCCAGTTGTGTTGGCCAAGAAAAGGGACGGATCATCTAGGCTATGCATTGATTATCGACGTCTCAACGCTAAAATGGTAAAGGATAGATACCCGTTGCCCGTCATCGAAGAATTGTTGGAAGACCTTTACGACGCCCGCATATTCACTACCCTCGACTTGCGAAATGGGTTCTTCCATGTGGACATCGCCGAGGAGAGCAAAAAATTGACTGCCTTTATCACAGCTGACGGCCAGTTCGAGTTTAATAAAGTTCCGTTCGGACTGTGCAATTCACCTGCCGTTTTTCAGCGGTTCATTAATACAGTTTTTCAACAACTTGTTCGAGAGAAGAAGATCTTTATCTATATTGATGACATCATCATCCCAACCAAAACGGTGGAAGAAAACTTGAGTATACTCAGAAGGGTGCTGTCATTCGCCGAGAGCCATGGCCTGCAGATTAAGTGGAGTAAGTGCTCCTTCGTTCAGCCGAAGATTTGTTTCTTGGGGCATGTGTTAGAGGCAGGAGAAATCAAGCCATCTCGCGAAAAAACACGGGCAGTATCCGGTTTCCCATGTCCGAAATCTGTGAAGGATGTGCAGTCTTTTCTCGGGTTAACTGGATTTTTCAGAAAATTTATTGCCGGTTATTCACTGTTGGCAAAGCCCCTATCTGATATGCTGAAACGAAGCAAAGAGTTCCGCTGGACCGAGAAGGAGCAAGGATCATTCAACATCCTGAAGGAGAAGCTGTGTAGCGAGCCGGTGTTGAAGCTATTTCACCCATCTAGAGAAACGCAATTGCATACAGATGCCAGCAAAGACGGTCTAGGAGCTGTTCTTCTGCAGAAAAGTGATGATACCAAATTCCATCCGGTTTTCTTCGTCAGCTTTAAGACGACAAAGGCAGAGCAGCAGTATAGCAGCTACGATCTCGAGGTTTTGGCGATTATTAAGTCGCTGAAGAAACTCCGTCCTTATCTTCTGGGGATTAAATTTCAAATCTTCACCGACTGTCAGGCGTTCTATTACACCATGCAAGGAAAACAACTAAGCTGTCGAGTGGCGAGATGGGCGCTGCTTATGGAGGAATTCGACTGTTCCGTTAGTCACAGGCCAGCACAGGCTTTGAGGCACGCCGACGCTTTAAGTAGGTATCCTTCAGTACTTAATATCGAGTCTGAGATTCTTTGCAGAGTTCGCCAGGCGCAGGAAAAAGACGAACACTGTGGTTTAATCAAATCCGTTCTTGCCGAGAAAGAATTTGAAAACTATTCTTTGCGTCGAGGTGTTCTATACAAGTTCGTAGACGGAAACTACCTCCTAGTCGCACCGAAGAGCATCCAAAATTCCATCATCAGGGACTTACACAGTCAGGGTCATGCCAGTGCACGCAGAATGGAAAAGCAACTAAGTCAAAATTATTACATTCCTAAGTTGGCGAAGAGAATCGACGAGGTGGTGGCGAATTGTGTTCCTTGTATCCTTGCTGCGAGGAAAATGGGGAAACAGGAGGGAATTCTAAGGCAGATCGATAAGTTTGATGTTCCTCTCCATACTTATCACATCGATCATCTAGGACCGTTGCCGGCCACGTCAAAAAATTATAAGTATCTTTTTGTGATAATTGATGCCTTCACTAAATTTTCTTGGTTGTACCCTGTAAAGACGACGACATCAGAGGAGACCATTAAAAAGTTAGCTTTGCAAAGTGAGGTGTTTGGGAGTCCCCAGCGCATCATCTCCGATCGAGGGACGGCATTTACAGCAGGCGCATTCGCTAGGTATTGTGAGGAGCAAAGAATCATTCATGTGCTTATTACTACCGGCGTTCCGAGGGGGAACGGTCAAGTCGAGCGCCTAAACCGGGTTATCATTGATGTGCTCTCGAAGTTAGCTTCAAAGGACCCGCTAAAGTGGTATCTTCAAGTTCCGAGGTTGCAGCAGATCCTCAATTCATCAACGAGTCGAGCTACAGGGCGAACACCAGTAAATATGAAAACTGTAGGAGAGGAGGGAGGAGAACTGGCAAGGTTAGTCGAAGAAGAAATGGTAATCGGGTTTGAGGCTGATCGGCAACAAATGAGGGAACAGGCGAAGATTCAAATAGGGAAGATACAAAAAGAGAATGCAAGATATTCGTTACGCCGTCGGAAACCAGTAAGGAAGTATTCAGTGGGGGAATTGGTAGCAATCAGAAAAACACAGTTCGCTCCAGGTGACAAGTTGTGTGCCAAGTACTATGGACCCTATGAGATAACCAGGGTAAAAGGACAGGACCGTTATGACGTCAGGAAGATTGGCACGGGTGAGGGGCCACATACCACATCATCAGCCGCTGATTACATGAAGCCGTGGACGAAATGGGATAGTGAGGATGATTCGTCGGGGACCGACGAAGAGCAGGAAGGCCGAGTGTAGGAATTTGGATTCGAAAAGAAAAAAAAAAAAAAAAAAAAAGTAGTAGATCAATTTAAATGTCAACAGAAAACTAGAAGACGAAAAGAATGCAGAAAAAGAAAAGAGAAGTTAAGGCATTGCGAAAAGAAAAGGGAGAAGTGAAGTCAGTCGTGAAGCAGAGGGCAAAGCGGAAAGTCAAAGAAAAGCAAGCAAGTCAAGAGTGAAGTTAATGTGAAGATAGATTTATTTTTTTATGTTTTTTTTTTCTTTTACTTTATCCTTAGTTATCTAAAAAATAAAATTTGTATTGAACTAAATATTTAATTTTGAAGTGAATTTGATGTGTTTTTTTTATTGAAATTATTATTTGGAACCCACATGTATGTCTCCCAAAAAAGTTTCGGCTAAGTCTGAGATTCTGGAACTCAGTATTACCATGCTTTCGTTAAACTCAATAACAATCCCTTTTGGGACCTTCAGGTTGATTATAGTAAGAGTACCGTGAGAACCGTGCCATCTTCCGTAGCGTGCACTAGTCTCTGTTTTTCTTTCTGCTTTTCTTTTTCCGTGATCCCGCCACCCCCTCACGAGTGCGAAGTGCCTAAATAAAAAAAGAAAAACAATACAAGTGCAGTGAAGTGATTCGGATCGAATGCATCCGGCCCAATTCCTCCACAAGCCACGGCTGCGCATTTTCGGTCGCAACTGCCGTTTGATTTCATCAGACGGGTCAGTGCAATGAACGAGAGTGCGTAGCATCAGACGTAGCGGAATCAAAAAAGCAAATTGTTGGTGGACCCACTCTAATCGGTGTATGGGCATAACACCTACATCGATTTGATGTTGGGAAGCTACTTGAAATTTGCACCTTTCAGACGTCGGAGTTGGTTCCTTTGGTGTCTGTGTTTTGTGCTATGGAAAATTTTAGGGTTGATGTGAGCAATATTCGTGGCCTTAGAACGACCCTCTTCGCTGTATACGTTCACCTGTCCCTAAACAAGCTGCCTTGGCACTGAGTGAAACACAGTTAGGAGAGAATACCGATTTATCGGATTTGAACCTGCCTAGATATAACTTGTTGCCCCTTTTCTTTCTCCACCGCGGTCTCGCCCTTTATATTCGTAGTGATGTTGCTCACCAACTTCAGCCACATTACGACCACTGTTCCAATCCGAAATTTAATTTTCTGTGGCTAAAAAGTGTTTAATCCACTACTGTTTTATTTATAGAAGTCCAAACCTGGATAGCAATTCAACTTTCAATGAGTTCGATATGCTATCCGACTCCATCACAAGAATTGTATCCCTACATCCTCCCACTGAGATTTCAATGTACACAATTCTAATCGGCTTCGACATTCAAGCCAGACAGAGAAGAAGGACGGTATGTAGAGATCTTTGCTGAGGTAAATAATCTGACCCAACTAGTAAATGAGCCTACACGAATTCCTGACACTAGAGATCATTCCGCCAACGCCTTGGACCTGTTACCCACCTCTCATCCTGACAAATATTCTGTCGCATCTAGGCTCGTCTGCCCACTGTAGCATATCTGCTAATTTTTCGTCTTCATCCCACACAGTTAGAGAACAATTTCCTAAAAGAACAGTATGGCTATACGAGAAAGCCCATTGGAGCGGCCTTAACGACTTTATTAGGCATTTTAACTGGTCACTATGTTTCCCTGATAGTGACGTGGTTGCCGCTGCTGATATGATCGCGAACATTCTTTGCTGGGTATGAGATCCTTCATTCCTCACAGAGTGAAGAGTATCAAACCCAAAGAAAATGCGTGGTGTGACTCGAACTGTAAAGAGGCCATCAGATTCGAAAGAGTTGAGTTTTCGGACTTACAAAGCCAACCCTACTGAGGAAAACCGGAAAAAATTAAACGGGCCAGAAATGACTGCGACGGCGACGTGTAAAATTCTTCCACGAACAAAATTTGAGGCAGAAAGTGCTACAATGTCCCAAGGGTAGCAAAACTTTTGGTCGTTCGTGAAAAACGTAAAGAATTCAGCCTCGTCTTCAATTCCCACGCTCATTTACAATGACATTCCAGCTGTCAGCTCTTTAGACAAGGCCAATTTGCTTGCTGCGCATTTCGCGTATAGCTCCGCCTGTACTTGAGAGCGTTGATTTCACCATGGGACAAATCCATTTTCGCACTCGTACAGTTGCAAGAGTACTAAAAGATCTCAATGTACTCAAATTCACTCAATTCGAATGGTATACGCCCAATACTTCTGCAGAGGTGTTCTTCTGCGCTGGCAAAACCTCTGCATAAGCTTTTCCATCTGTCCTACTCTTCGGGTCTCTCTCCGAGTAGGTGGAAAACAGCATTTGTACAGCCCGACCCTAAAAAGGGCAAATCTTCGCCCCCCTCCTTCTACCGACCCATAGCACTAACGACCCTTCTTTCCAAGGTCATGGAAACGCTGATAAACCGTCAGCTTATGAAATATCTTGAATCGCGGAAGCTTCTTAATGACCGGCAATACGGTTTTCGCAGCAACAGGTCCACTGGTGGCATATCTCACCGGGAAGTGGAACCAATCTTTGCACAATTTAAGTGAAAGCAAGATCGTTGCGCTTGATATTTCAAAAGCATTTGGCAGAGTTTGGCATCAGGCTCTTTTGTCGAAAATGCGTGCTTATGGCATCGATAAATCTCCGCTTCTATGGATTAGAAATTATCTTTCAATTCAAGTTGTTTTGGATGGGTTCAAGTCTGATATTCATCAAATAAATGCTGGTGTCCCCCAAAGCTCTGTTTTGTCTCCGACTCAATTTCTCATTTTTATAAATGATCTCTTGTCTGTTACTTCTAATCCAATCCACTCCTTCGCTGATGACAGTACTGTCAGCTTTTCATATTCATTCCAGGACTCACGTCCCTGCTCTTCGGCCATAGAATTGGAACGGCAACGTATGTTAAGCACATTGAATTCCGATCTTGACAGCATAATCGATTGGTAAAAATAATAAAGTGGAATTCAATGTTTCTAAAAGTCTATGTTGCCTACTGTCGTCAAAGCGAACACGTAATAATCAGCCATTATCCATGAATGGCGCTTGTGTGGACGAAAACGAAAAACTTTCCATCCTTGGTATGTGTATCAATACCGAACTTAATTGGAATGATCACATATTTGAAGTCGCCAAAAACACGGCAAAATGTCTGGGTTTCCTTAAACGATGCAAGAAATATTTCGTCCCCTCCGATTTGGCTTCAATTTATAAGGCCCACATCCGCCCCAAGCTTGAGTATAACGCTCATATCTGGTCTGGTGCCCCT
Source organism: Merodon equestris (assembly GCA_958301585.1). Lineage (NCBI taxonomy): Eukaryota > Metazoa > Arthropoda > Insecta > Diptera > Syrphidae > Merodon > Merodon equestris. The sequence goes on along the minus strand of OY284417.1, from coordinate 31,874,376 downwards.
AAGACCACACTGCACCTACCAGATAGAATACAACAGCGAGCGATAAAACTTATAGGAGACAGTAATATCGCAAAGTCAATTGACTCGCTCGAACACCGACGTAATGTGTCTTCCTTGTCACTGTTTTATCGCTATTTTAACAACTGTTGTTCAAATGAGTTAGCCAATTGCATTCGTCACCTCAATGAATTCACTCGCAATACTCGTCTTGCCAGTATGTGATAATGTGCGATTCCCAAAAATCCCCAGGTATACGAGAAAATGTGCAATCATATTGAAAGGTGACTTTGGTCAGAAATCTTAAAATTTTTACTTACCGTTCCAAAGCTATTTCCTTCCCTGCAACGTAATTTCCTCTTCAAATTCTTATTATTCTCGAAAAAGTTTGTTGCAAATTTGAGCTGAATGAATTTTGAAAAAGCCTTCAGTTTATGCTGAAGCTCTTAAACGAAGTTTGTTCAGAAATTAAAGACAGCTTGAATTGTGCAAGCTCCGTAAAATCGATTCTGATTTTTTTTTTTTTTTTATATTGTTACATTTAGCTACTAGTATTTCTTATCAGCCATTTTTTTAATGTTCTTGGTGATTTAAGGCTTCTTCTTCTTCTTCTTTTCCTTTTTTCCGGCGTCGTTATGGTCAGAAGTGTAGGACCATAACCTTCCCACTTAATTGGATTCCTACTGGTCCGCTTGTGGGGTCCGCCGGTTTGACCTCAGAAAGTATTGGCAGGCTTCCCGGTTTGGGATTACTTCATCACTGAGGCCAATCAAATGCTGGTGTTTTTGCATTTGTTTGCACCAATTGTTTTTCGGCCTGCCTTTTTTGCGTGTTGAAATTGGAACGTTGATTGATATCGCCTTTTGGACGGGGTTCAAAGGATCTCTTCTTTGAACAAGGCAATACCAACTGAGTCGGTCGCGCTCTATCTTTCTTGCGATGGTTTCCTTTACGTGGAGGCTTCCTCGGATCTTTGAACTTCTAATTCTGTCGCGCTTTGTTACTCCCGCTGTCATGCGAAGCATCTTCATCTCAGCTGCCGTTAATTTGCTCTCATACTTTTTGTGTATTGTCCAGCATTGTGAACCGTATGTGAGCGCCGGACGTACAACTGCAGTGTAGGGCCTTCCTTTCAACTTAGGGGGCATTTTTCGATCACAGAAGATGGCGGAGTTTTCCCGCCACTTCATCCACCCTACACTTACGCGATGGTTGATGTCGTCATCAGAAGTTGCTTCTTTATTAATCATAGATCCCAGATATTTAAACTTTTCACACTTGGGAAGCACTCTTCCATTCAAGTAAATGTCTGGAATAGGCTGATGAGGGTCAGAGAACGGGCAGCACAGATATTCTGTCTTCTTTGAACTAATACGATACCCGTGTCCCTCAAAAATGTCCACCCACACATCAAGTGCTCGTTGTAGGGACGCCTGATCATCACTTATAATGGCTCCATGGTCAGCAAAGAATAGCTGGTGCACATTGGGGTCCGTCACTTTTCCTTCAAGCAAGCAATCAAGGACTGCTATAAAGAGCAGTGGACTGAGGACGCTCCCTTGGTGTACACCGACTTTGATTGCGAACTCTTCGGTGACTCCTGCGGTGCATCTTACTCTTGTCGTTGCTCTCTTGTACATGTCCATGATCACTCGCACGTAGGTTTCTGGAACTCCTTTTTGTCTTAGCGCTTCCCATTAAAGATCTCTTGGTTGCCGGTCAAAAGCCTTCTCGAAATCAACCAACACCATATGCAAGTCCTTTGACGAATCACGATGCTTTTCCATCATTCTAGGTGATTTAAGGCTATTGAAAAAAAAAATTAATCAAAGGGTCTACTAAATATTAAAATAACATTAAGATCTTCAACGTACTTGAAATGTTGGCTGTGGTATTTGAAAAGAAAAAAAAAAAAACGGTATAAGTTGTGCAAGCTCTTCACAGACGGTCGAGGCGCCCTGGTCGTCGCAGCAGCTCTACATGGTATGAAAACGTTGAAACAATGAAGAAAATTATTTTTTTTTTAAGGGGGCTAGTGCTTACATATAGCATGGGGAACTGCGACCAATGTAGTTCTATTATGCTTGCTTGCCAATCAGACGAGGAATTCCTCTAATTTCTTCATTGAGTGGATGATGTCTCTCGTAGGGGCTAAGGATGTCCGGAGTCATAATATCTCTGAGGAGGATACGAAAGTAGCTGATCAGTCTTCCGATATCGTCTCTATTAAGGATATTAACAGAGTGTTTGTTCGGGGGCCATATAAAACTTGTTGATTGTCGGAGTCCTTGAACGCTGTTCCAAAAGGGCAGGTGTTTCGATATTTCTCACTTCTTCGACTTCGGGATTCCGCAGAAAGATTCGACCTATGAATGCAGCTTCGGTTGGTTGGTGGATCATTGCCCTTTATGTCTTTGTGCCCTGGCACCCACTGGAGTTTAACCTTGTTTCTTTTGGCTAGGTCCTGCGAGCGTCGTGGCATTCCTTAACGGATTTTGAGTTCGTGCTATATGAGCTCAACGCCTTGAGCTCTGCTGGGACTCATTCCCATAGTCTTTTAGAGTTTTCGATTTGGTCCAAAGGTGTCAGCGCCAGAACCGGAATCCATATTGGGGCCATCTTATTGCCACCTGAGACGTTGGGCATTTAGCAAGGAATCGTCGTTAAGCTGTCCGGTTTGGGATCAGCAACTAAACTCACTTGTCAAAAGTGAACGTGTGTGATAATGCATCCGAAATTGTGGTAATCGTAGGATATACATGTGACCCAATAGTCTACACGGATGGTCTGTTTCTGAGCGAAGGACTCTAATTGCACTGCGTTTTGCAAACTTTTTATTAATAAGTGCAGTCGAGTAATTCCGATCAGTCTTGGCAAGCGTTGAAATGTATAAATTAAAGTTTTTTGTTCAACTTTTGTCCACTATACGGCAGACGCATAAATGATAGGTCTTACTATCGCGGTATATAACCAGTAGATTGCCATAGATTTCAATACCCAGGTTTCACTGTAAGTGCGTCGACAGGTCCACAGTGCCTTAGTCGCCTGTGTAAGTTTGTTTTTAATGTTGGAGTTCCAGTTAAGTTTAGGATCAAGGTCAACACCTAAATACTTGACTTCTTTTGAAAATCCTATGTTTGTACCGTTTAGGAAGACGCAGCAAGGTGTATTATCCTCACCAAATTAAAGGACTTCATCCTGTGAAAACCCTTTAGCTGCCGGGAGACTGCCAAAAAGACCACTCCGGATGTAACTGATAAAATACGGCTCTCAAGCATTGCTTTAACCCAGTGGTTAAAGCTCTGCGAGATAGTGGTGATTGAGTTGTGGCCAGTATTACCAAATGCTTCCTGAATATCGAGGAAAGCGCGGTATGTTGCGCGTTCTTTGCGGTATGCATATTTGTTTGGATGCAGTGATATCTCATTCTCTAGTACATCTCTAATATGGAGTTCTGCCAGTTTTTCCATTGCTTTTAGTAGGAAAGATGTTAGGCTGATAGCGCGATAGGATATAGGTTGTTCACCTGGTTTTCCAATATTGGGGATAAGGCCTCCTCGGCAGATTTGAGTTATGTATCCCAAGTTAAAGCAGCACCTAACGAGAGGTATCATTGGTGCTAGAAAGATGTCTAGGGTTATTTGAAGGATAGCAAGAGAGGCACCTGGAGCTTTATAAGGTTTAAATGAACCAATTGCGCATTTAACTCTGTCGGAGCTGAAGAGTCTGCCAGAGAGGCTATATGTTCTACTATTGATGTAATTCGTGGCGCTCATTGGAGCATTAGCTGGGTAGTAGAATCAGGAAAATGTACCTTAAGCAAGGTCTCCAGGGTTTCCCTGCAATTGACACTGAAATTGCCGTCTGATTCGCGAGTCCGTTTGTATGCTTTTGCGATAGGGCTTTAGAGAGTCAAGCCGCACTTGGTAGCGAGTTTATGTTTTCACTGTCTTTTCTCCAAGACCTTCTCTTAGATTTCCTCAATTCGAGATTTGAGCAGATCTATGTATAATCTATCCAATTATTTGTTTATTTAGCTCCGTTGAACACAGATCTCATCTGTTCCTCAGTTGCACAATTGTTTTTGAGTGCTTCATTTAGTTGATAAGCCACTTCTTGTCATCTGTCGATGCAAGGGATTTGATAATCTGACGCCCCTACATGGGCACTTCTTTAGCTTAATGCAAACCTTAACAAAAAGAATAACTTAATTGACTTATTAACTAGGTAAGAGGGTTGGAAACGATTAAGGAGAGGGTAAATAGTTATAGTATAGTGAAATTATATTTTGATCTGAAGGTCAAAAAGATTGGTGTTAGCTTTGTGCAGCATTCTGGACATTGCAGCATTCTGGACAATGGACCGAAGGTTACGTGGGTTGGTGTTAAGGGGAATCTTGTGCAATAATATGTGAGTGTCACTGTTACCGCTGAGAAGGTTATGAATAAAAAGAATATCTGCAACATCGCGTCGTTCTTTGAGGGGTTGGAGGTTGATTAATTTTAGGCGAACCGTATAAGGCGGTAAATTAAGAGGGTAAGCCCAGGGAAGGCCACGAAGGGCAAATCGGATGAATTTACGTTGCGCAGTGTGGGATTCGTAAGAGGGGGACCAGACTTGACTAGCTTATTCGACGAGTGGCCTAACGAAAGTAATGTATAATGATTTTGTAACGGGTTCGAGAATTCTTTAGACCAACGTTTCACAGAGTTGGCAGAGTTGTCGATATAGAGGCGAAAGTTAAGTTCACGGTTACAAATGAACCCTAGATCAACCAAGAAGTTGACAGGGGGGACGGTTTCATTACGAATAATGTCGCTTCTGGGTGGTGAGGAAGAGCATTTGCGGGAGTAATTGATGCCTTGTTATTTACTGACATTGAGCTTGAGATTTTTTTTTCCAAGTAGTTTGAACCTGTTAAGATCAAATTGGAGAGAGCACGAATCAACAAAGGTTGATATGTGTAAATATTTTCATATCATCGGCATATTTGGAGAGCTGAGAGTTCAGAATAATGCTGCCAACATCAGTGAGGCGAAATGACTACCTTGTGGGACACCGAAGGTAGCATTAATTAGATCAGAGATAGAAGATCTGAAAATAAGGTTATATTGACGATCTTCTAAATAAGATTTGATCCATGAGAAAGAACCGAATAATTTGGTGAGACATTTTGTCAAATTTTGAAGTCAGTAACAACAACGTCTACTTTTTTTGCCGGCTTCGAGTGCACACAAAGATTGTGAAACAAACTCCACTAGATTAGTGGTTGTCGATCGACCTTTTAGGAACCCATGTTGGCTAGGAAGCATGTCTTCTTTGGCGGCAATTTGAACTTAAAAGAGAACCTATTTGGTCCTGTAGGTCTGATATCTATGGTCAAGTTCTTCAACCTCATTAGTGATGTTAAATCTGATGTGTCGGTGGTCATTGTGAGGCCTCATTTGAGACGTGCCAGTCACAAATAGTATTTGAGACAAAAGGGCTAAAGATTGCAAAGTCAAGTATCGCTCAGGAGCTGTTGAATGACGTGAGTGACGATCCAGATTTACTGAAAAGGGTCATCACTGGTGACGACATACTTGTATATGTTTATGACGTCGAAACCAAATCCCAATCATACCAATGAAGGTGATCAAAAGAGCCAACACCGAAAAAAGCACGCTAAGTTCGGTTTAATTTGAAAGTTCACTCATTGTTTTCTTTGTTTAGAATGGTGTGAAGCAACACCTCCCATGACGAAAACCTATCTTAGACATCATATTCCACGATCACCTGTTATTACACGTTTTAGTAGCTCGCTGTTATAAGTATCAAAATGAAAATATCTTACAAAATTCCATGGGGTATAGGATATCTACCTACTTTAAGTTCATTATGTGGTAAATTAATTAGTAGATTAGTTCTAAATACAGCCTTTAAGGGGCTTGAAGGCTTGTCACCTACAACATGCTAACAAAACCTCCTGCAGTATATTTGTCCAAGGAAAACTTTCCGAAATTAATCACATTCACAGACGACCGCGAGAACCCCTTTTTTGAAAACAAGGCTTTTCCTCATAGGAATAAGTTCAGATGGCAGCGGCGTGAATCAGTGGTTAGTATTTTGGCCCTTGACCTCAACAACATAGGGTCCCGATCCCACATCGGGCAGGTAGTCGACATTGTAGTTCAAAGTGAATCCATTCCGGGAGATCCGTGCAGTAGGCTCGTCTAGTGTTTGTTTGACAGTACCACCATTAGTTGTGCCTAAGTGTCCCGACAGATAGCAAAAACCCCCCAAAGGGCCAAAAAACATATTGATTCACGATAAGTAGATGTTGCCAAACTTTCATTGCGGCTTCAGGGAATTCAAGGATTTAACATAACACCAAATATTATATTAGTTAACTTTAATTGAACGCTTTTGAATTAAGCCTCCATAAAAACAGTTTCTGTTAATCCGGTAGAGCAAAGCTAGTCCTAATTTAATTCCGAAATATCAACCTTAAAGCCTAAAGAAGAATACCTACACAAAGCGTCATTTTACGCTTTTCTTGAAAAGAATCGTCTCAACCCCTGCAGTATTGGTCGTTAATGGGCTTTCATTGGAGCATATTAAAAAAATATATTTAAAACAGGCTTTGCATATATAATGTTGATAACATAACCAATGTTGAGTAGACTAACGGAATTTCCAAACGAATTCATATATCCGTTATATTGTAAAGACTCGTCGATCAGGAGGCAAAGGTAGAATTACAAGAGCAAGCACAAAAGTGTGTATCACATAGAACATTAGAATAATATCTCCTGTAACATATCGAAATAACGAGGTTCTCATCGGTTTTGTCTGGACACGAGAAGTAAGAAATCATGCGAGGCAGGGGCAAAAGTATACACTGAATATTACAGCTGTAACAGGACTTTTGCCTTATAAGACTGGAATTAATGATGTAAGTTAAGAATAATTTCATCTCAGTCTTATTCCGCTTAAAACTTTAATTGCCATTAACACATGTTACATGTTGACACGATTTCTCTAAAGCTATGCACTGATATTGTTGAACTTTGATTTTTTCAATAAATTTGAACAATTCTTGTATTAATATAAGGCAATTTATGTACTTTATAAGGCAATGAGTGGCTTAAATCTTATCGAAAATCGTATTTTTATGATTCTGCAAAAGTGAAAATTTCATATTTTTACCAAATTTTTCTTTTTTTTTTCTTTAGTTTAGGTTTTTTAAAAGCTATCTTCACACCGTGAGCATTATTAACTACCAAAGCGTACAGTGACCGAGAGTCGAGTTTACAGTAGACTACGTAGCATAGTCAATGATCGGTAAGAGCAAAGTCTTGATAAGTCTTAGCTTAGTATCAATCGATATGAAGGCCGCAGATAACGAGAGCTTTCGTAGTGCCCCGTAGATACGACCCACAGTGTAGTTAATATGCTCCGTGGCGGAAAGAGAGCAAGTTATCTTGAATCCCAGGCTAGTTATTTTATCTACAAAATGAGGCTGCGTATGCGATATGTAGACAGGTGGTAATATTTCAGTGTCATAATATTGTTTCGAAATTGCAATACACTGAGATTTACTAGGATTAAGAGTGAGACCGTTGTTCACTGACCAATTGCGAATATTTGATAGATCTTCGTTGAGTCAATAGACCAAGTCTTCAATCAGGCCGACTGGTCTGGACAAGTAGACTTGAGCGTCATCTGCATAGAGATGCAGTGATACATTTCTACACACTTTAGGAAGGTCATTGATATACAAACAGAATAAAATTGGGCCCAAGACCGATCCTTGCGGAACTCCAGCTGACAAGTTGGAATATTGAGGGGAGCTACCCCCAATGGTTACTCTTTGCTTTCTGTTACTTAAATAATTTTTTATCAGACAGACCGATGCTTCACTGAAGTCAAAATAGGATCTTAGTTTTTGACACAATATGATGTGATTTACCCTATCAAAAGCTTTGGAAATTCAAGCAAACATAAAACTGAAACAAAGTCCGGATCGAATTGGGTCCTAATGTCAGTAAGAACCTTAACAATTGCCGTTGAGCAACTGTGATGCTCACGGAAACCCGACTATATAGGGGACAACAGGCCATGATCCACAAGTTGTTTCGAAATTTGTTTAGCCATTATTTTCTCAAGAACTTTTGACAGGCATGGTAAAATGCTAATTGGGCGAAAAACCGATGCAGATACCGGATGAGGTTTTTTAGGAACAGGGATAACTTTCACTGTTTTCCAACTATTAGGGAAAGTGCAGAAGTATATACAAAAGTTGAATATGTGAGTAAGTGGAGCTATGATAGAGATAAGAATCATCCTGATGAAACGAAGCGGTAGTCCATCTTCCCCAATCGCTTCCGACTTTAGCGAACAGATATTTTCGATGACTTAAATCTCCAAAACCGTCTAAGAGTTAAAACTATTTCAATTCTGAGAAATTAACTGAGGATTACGAACAAAGATGGTGTTTTCGACATCAACAATAGAAAAGGTCTTGTTAAGTTCTCCCTTTATGTATCCTTTTCTCAACATTAAACCTCCTCCACCTCCCCACCATGGTATAATCGCAGGCTCCGTTTTTTTTTGAAAAACAAACGGAACAAGCTCTGGACAACTCCTTCGTACTCAATCCCCAATAACTTCTCGAACTATTTCGGTACTTACCTGCATTTTGTAGAGCTTTGTAAATCTCTCTATCAACACTACTTAGTTGAGATGCAAACCAACCTTATAAATAATCCCAAGTCCTTCTTTCAATTCGTTAATCACAAAAGAAAATCTGATGGCTACCCAAACTCACTCTCCTTCAATAATGAAACTTCCAATGATCCTCATTACATCGCCAACCTTTTTGCCACATTTTTCAATCAATCTTTTACCCATGATTCCTTTGCACGCGATCATACCTTATTCAACTATTTACCAAACTTCTCCTTTGGACCATTTCTCCCTCGTAGTGTCGACCCCGTTATCATCGAAGAGAGATTAAAGCAACCTAACCATGAATTCACCCCTGGCCCCGACGGCCTTCCAGCTATATTTTTAAAAAAAATGTTTCTCCTCCCTTTCTCTACCTCTCTCAAAAATCTTCAGCCTATCCCTTTCCCAAGGTGAATTTCCCCGGATATGGAAAACCTCTTTTATAACACCTATACACAAAAAGGGTCCGAAGAATGACATTAACAACTACCGTCCCATTGCCAAACTGTCTCATATACCCAAAATCTTCGAAAGTATTTTGTATGATAATTTTAAGTTTTCAATGCAAGTCTTTAATCTCCCCCAGATAGCACGGCTTCCTTAAAGGCAGGTCTACAACCACAAACCTTATTGAATTCGTTTCCTTCACCCTTTCAGCCTTAGAAAATGGCAAGAAAGTCGATGTTATCTCAACTGACTACAGTAAGGCCTTCGATAAAATTTCACACAGATTAATACTCCTCAAACTGTCTTCTTTTGGCTCTGAGCCCATCTTATTAAAGTGGATTTCCTCTTACCTGGAAAATCGCAACTACAGCGTTCGCTTTAGATCTGCCCTCTCTAACCCCTTCCTTGCTTCGGTGTCCCCCAAGGCAGTCATTTAGGCCCGCTTCTTTTTATCCTCACCATTAACGATATTGAAATGGTTATCAAACATTCCCACATCTCTCTATATGCTGACGATGCTAAATTCTTTTAGATCATTTCCTCAGAACATGAATCTTCCCTTATTCAATCGGACCTCAACAGCTTTTCCACCTGGTGCTCCAAGAACTGCCTCGACCTTAACATTTCAAAGTGTCAATCTATTACTTTCTCCCGCAAACGTAACAAACCTCCTCCCCGCCTCTACTTTCTCCATAATCAACCCCTTTCCACCGTTCAGGTGATCCGTGATCTTGGTGTATTATGCTACCAGGAACTCAATTTCCTTGCACATATCAGCGATACAATTCTTAAGGCCAATTCTGCACTCGGCTTCGTGAAACGATGGTCTAAAGAATTTTCCAATCCCTACGTCACTCGGTCTCTTTACATAACCTTTGTTCGCCCTATTTTCGAATACGCATCTCAAGTGTGGTCTCCTTACTATCATTCATACATTTCCAGAATTGAGAGTGTCCAACGTCGTTTTCTCCGTTTTGCTCTTCGCGGCTTACCCTGGGACAATCCTCTAATCCTACCTCCCTATCAAGACCGCCTAAAACTTATTAATTTGAACTCGCTGGAAGAACGAAGAAGGATATCCGACATCCTTTTTATCCACCGACTCCTCTCAGGTACCATCCACTGCGCGTCCCTTTTTAACTCTATCTTTTATAACATTTGCCCACGTAATTCACGAAATCCACGTCTCTTCTATGTACCCACCTCTCGTACCTCCTATGGCTCCAATGAACCTATCTCCCGTATGCTGCGGAATTTTAATGCGAAAAGCTGTTTCGACTTTAACATCAGCACTCCTTGTCTAAAACTCCGTCTCAATCGCCATCTTTCTTAGTTTCCTAGACTGTAAGTTAAATTAAGTATGTAGCTTGAATTAAGCACAATAAAATGGGGGTATAGCCCCCACCAAAATCTAAAATCTAAAAAATCTAAAATCTTAAATCAGGTGTAGTAGCAGAAAAAATATTTTTCCTAATACCAAGCGAACGCAAGTTGTTCCGTAATGGTTGGCAAGTTAGAACTTAGTTTTGAGAAATAACATCTTTTTTAGCCCTAGTAATGGTGGATGCTAGATTACGAGACTGGCGAAACGCTTCCCAATTCAAATCAGTGGGCTTAGTTTTCCACTTCGAATAAGTCTTCCTGCGTAACTTTATAGCATTATGTACATCCGTGTTAAACCATTTACAATTCTCATTGCGCGCTACAACAGTTTTAGGCGGAACATGCCTATTAAGAAGATCAATTAATAAGGATTGCATGTAATCTTTATTCATCATTAGCGGTGGACATGCTATACACATAATGCCAAGATAAGAGATTTAAATCACTTTGCAGAGAGTTATAATGTATTTATGAAAAATCCCTGAATTGAAAATACAGAGGTTTGGATGATATTATCTTACTAATTTTTAAACATAACATAAACATGCAAAACATCCGGTCAGTTTTGCTTGCCACTGCAAAAATTGTATTTCTTAATATTTGGAGGATATGAAAACCCCGATACACATATTAAGCTCTCAAAACAAGCATCTTAGACAAACTCGGTATCAATAAAATCAGTATATTCCAAGGTAAGTGGTCGCAGCAATACACTGACAGTTTGGTAATAATGAAACAATCAGGGTGGAATGCCTCTTTCATAACCACGAACAATTTAACTGCGGCGGTACTTTTTTTTCGGGCCTGTGTTGTTTGTGTGGGTTTAATCCTTCTCACATCCACTGCACCGCAATAAATATCAAACTAGAAAAACCGTGTACAACACAGGAATATTCGATGAAACCCAAAGTTTGGATGATGTATGCGATATTTTAGCTTCTCTGGTTTGGATTTTCACATTTTCATCGACCAAGCACCAGCTTGGCCAAAACCTCTCACCCAAGTAATCCCAGTTTATGTGAACGAAAAAAACCTCAAATTAAACACAAAATCCGAATGCACCTATTGTTTAAATTTTGTTTAGTATCTAAATTACATAACTACATTTCATTATTCAGACTTAAATTTTCCTAACTGCAATAAACTGTTTTTATAATGAAGGGTTTTTCAGTTGGCGCTGGTAGATTTTGGCGGCTTGTGGCGGTCATGTTGTTTTGGTGACATCATCTCCAAATCACCAAGGCAAGTTACTCGATTGAACAGCACGTTAAAATGATACAACTTTATCACCACAATTAGTGTTCGTTAGTTCAAACCTTGCGCCTATTTTACGGTAGATGTGGTAGCCCATCACAGTCAACTCTTCCACGTTTGGTAGCCAAATTTTAGGTTACGTATTTAGGTTCACCCTATTAATGATCCGGGCTTCGTCACGCTGTTTTAATCACATACACCAAACGAAACTTGTATCTGAGAACGGATGTGTTAAGCCTGGGCTATGCAAATTTAAAATGTGGATCGTTTGATAATTACAAGCAGATTATGATCGACGTCTTCGTTCATTTGAGCGTATCATAGGTACGACTGTTCAAAAAAATCCGAAAATCGGTCTGCCGTTACACAGCATTTGGGTAAATGTTAACAGATTTCTCGTAGCCTCAAATCGAAGATTTGGATTTGGAAAACGTGTGGTTTCAAAAAGACGATGCCACTACTCACATAAAACGATGTGTTTTGGCCAGAAGGTAAGGTTAGATTCAGTGATATGTTTCGTAAATTTCAGCGAGAGAGGGAAGGGGGATTTAAAAAAAGGTGGTGAGGGTCAGGAGCCAGACCGGAGTATTGAGGGAAGCCGAAAACGTGGAAGAGGTTGGGTTGATAGTGGGAGAATATACGAATATTCACTCTCGGTATATGCGACTGTTTTGAGGATCTTCACTTGTATAAATGTGATTCGGTGAGTAGAATGTGGGCTGAGATATGGGCGTAAAGTTGAGGGATACACAACTGCGTTCTGCTGGATCTATAAATTAGTTGCATTACTGGTGGGTAGTGGGAGAGGATTGAAGGCAGTTGCTGATTTCAAAACTTTTGAGAGTATGTAGGTTAGGTCGAGAAAAACTGGATAATATTTCACTTATAACTCCCAGTTAGCGTACAGATTAAGAGGTTAGTTGAACTGAAGGACAGTTTCTAGCAATCAGTAGCTTAGTAGGCCTGGTGATACTCAACTTAGACATATAGTTAGATAGATAGATAGATTTATTAATTTCGTATAATAATTTACATTAGATTTGTTACCGCACATTTTACAGTACAGGGATTTGATAATATTATCTTGCCACTGAAATAATTTTTGAAAAATTGGAAAAAGGAACAACTAACATTAATCAGAGTTCGGAAGGAAAATACGACAAAAACCTTCCACATAAGAGAAAAAAAAACAAAAAAAAAGAAAAAAAACCAAAAAGGATACATAAACAAAAACAATAAATAAATAAATAAATAAATAAATAAATAAATAAATAAATAAATAAATAAATAAATAAATAAATAAATAAATAAATAAATAAATAAGTAAATAAATAAATAAATAAATAAATAAATAAATAAATAAATAAATAAATAAATAAGTAATCAAATAAATAAATAAATAAGTAAATAAATAAATAAATAAATAAATAAATAAATAAATAAATAAATAAATAAATAAATAAATAAATAAATAAATAAATAAGTAATCAAATAAATAAATACAAATGATGGAAAGTACAGTCTTAAGCCGCATTTAGTTAGTACACAATTCATTAATGAGTGGGTTGTCTGGAAAAATACACCTAATTACAAAATTAGATCGAAGTTTTTCAATTCTACGACAGATCAATTCAACATTCGCTTTACGGTGTAGATCTACGGTAGAGTGATGTCAAGGTAAGTTGAGCATCATTTTCAAAACTTTATTTTGGCATATCTGTAGTTTCCTTATATGGCATTTTGCACAATCCCCCCAAACTTGGCATCCATACAAAAGAATCGCTTGAAAAATAACTTTGAAAATTATGATTTTATTTTCTGTTGAAAGCGCTGATTTTTTGTTAATAAACTCCGAATTTTTTAAAAATAATAAAAAGGAGGTCAATGTTTCATACATCAATTTGCCTACAAGTCCAGACGCGTTAAAACCAAAAAAAAAAGGTTTTTCTTAGAAAAAAGTGGTTCGGGTTTTTTTTTAATTTCTCAAAAACTACAAGACATTTTTGCATCCGGTTTTCTGTTTTTTAACAAAAAACTAATAAGAGAATTGAATGTTTGAAAAAAGATTACCACTTAATTACATAAAATTTTGAAAAAAAATAGTTCGAACATTTTTTTTTTCATTTTTTTTCCAAAATTTTGAGTTTGAAAATTAATTTCTCAAAAACTATTCCCTAAAACAGCTTCATTTAAAAACAGGACGAAAGAAGAGGTTTCTGGCTTTTCAAAAAAGTATATCACGGCATTGTGGCTTTAACTGTTGATTTTTAATAATTTTTTTCCAAATTAAGTCAATTTTTTAGAAAATTGCCCCTCCCGGCTAAACGGGGGGGAATAGACCCCCCCCTCCCATACAATTTTTTTCTTGTCTTGACCAGACCTACACGCTGTAGCTTTTTGGCACACTGCTCGTGGGACACCCTGTATATATGTACGTATGCACTTATACTTAAGCATTGTTAGCCCAGAAGTATTACATAATTCATTGTATAAATACCAGATGTTAATTGAATAAACTTCGCTTTCGCCTTTTATAAGATAAGGTGGATACCGATACTTTTGCCTCTTTATCGACGATTGTAGTCGCAAGACCTTTGAATATTTATTGAAAGCATTTAAAGTGGTTAAAGCCCGGGTAGAACGCGAAACATCTCGCAAAATTAAGACTCTTAGGACCGATAACGGGCGGGAATACATTTGCAAATCTTTTTCAGAATTCTTGGATTCTGAAGAAATTCAGCGTCAGCTTACACCCCAGCAAAAAGGTGTCGCCGAACGAGCGAATGGGTGCATAGTTGAAATGGCGAGGTGTATACTGATTAATGCAGCCCTTCCCGAGATGTTGTGGGGGAAGGCAGTGAAAACTGCAGTATACGTACGAAATCGAGCATATACGCGGATGCTCAAGAACATGACCCCATATGAAGCATGGTGCGACAAAAAACCATCAGTTCACCATCTCCGTATTTTTGGTTCAAAGGCGGTTATGTTGGACAAAAGGCCGGGTAAGTCAAAACTTAGTACTTACTTCATGGTAGGTTATGCGTTCCAGTCAAAAGCTCACAGATTATATGAGGCCAAATCGAAACGGATTTTTTAGAGCCGCGACGTTAAATTCATGGAAAGTGTGGGAGAAAATTCTTTGCTTGGAGGGGTAGACGATTACGCTATAATTAATTTACAAAATTCAGAAAGCACTATCGCTGTTGGTGAAAAGGCGGATGCTGCTGTTGTTAAAATTGATGAGGAAGAGGCTGACGAATTATCTAGTGGCAATGATGACATTAAAAGCCATGCGATGTATGAGTCCATTGATGATCGCAAACAATCCAATAATTGTAAAACTGAGACATGTGCAGATGATTAGGTTACCAATAAATCTGTTTCTAAAGGTCGTACCCCTTATTTACTTCGTTCGCGTGAACGAATAAGCATGCATGTGATAAAATCAGATATTTCTTCTAATCCATTGATAGTTGATGAAGCTCGGACATAGATGGTTAGAAGCTATGCAAAGTGAGTACAACACACTAATAGCCAACGATACATGTGACCTTGTGGACTTGCCACGGAACCGGCGTGTGATTGGTGCTAAATGGGTTTTTAATATAAAAAGAGACAAAATCGGTTGCGTGCAGCGCTACAAGTGTCGATTGGGCGCGAAGGGGTGCAGCCAAAAATTTGGTGTTGATTGTACAGACACCTTTTCCTCTGTGGTTCGTTTCTCATCACGAAGGTTAATACTGGCGTTAGCTGCCACATGTAGCCTTGACGTTCACCAGATGGACGTTGCTGGAGCCTACTTGAATGGAAACCTTAAGGAAGGCATCTATATGAGCCAACCGGAACACTTTATCGTCAAGGGCAGTGAGGGAAAGGTGTGCAAACTGAAGAAATCGTTGTACGGGTTGAAGCAGGCCCGTCGGGAGTAGAACTCCAAGTTGGATGCAACATTGAAGAAGATGTGTTTTAAGCAGTGTAATGCTGACTCATGTGTCTACGTTTCAAGCAACAACACCGCAATCAATATAATTGCTGTGTATGTTGATGACATCCTGCAGCCTGTTCAAATTTGTTTTAATGGATATAAAGGAACGCATCAGTAAAGAGTCCGAAATCGTGGATAAGGGAACAGTCGACCATTTCCTGGGCATGGAGATAGCTAAAGGAGACGACGGATGCATTAGTGTTTCACACCAGCAATTTATCTGCAATTTATTGGAGAGGCAGAATATGATAGAGTCTCGCAAATGTAGCACTCCTTTGGACCCGGGGCAGAGTTTTTCAAAATGTGGGGGTGCTTGGAATGCCGAAAGGTTGACAAAGTGGTTTTTCAGTCGCTGATTGGGTCCTTATTTTATTTGGGCAGGTCAACAGGGCCTGATATCCTTCATTCCGTTAACAAGCTTTTACAATTTAACGTGAATCCACCATCTGAGCATATGGCTGGAACAAAGCGTGTATTAAGGTACTTAAATAATACTAAACAATTTAAACTTATTTATAGAAAAGGTAGAGGAAAGCTTAATGGATTTGCTGATGCTGATTGGGGAGGCAGTATTGCAGAGAGGAAGTCTTATGCGGGTTATGCATTATTCATTGGTGACAAGAATGCGGCAATCACCTGGGAGTCAAGGAAAAAATCTTCTGTAGCTCTGAGCAGTACAGAGGCCGAGTACATGGCTCTATCAGGGGCATCTCGAGAAGCAGTCTACAAGGATCTAGGGTTCTACGAGCTAGTGTGTGAGCCAACTATTTTGCATTGTGACAGCTTGAGTGCACAGGCGCTTGTCAAAAACCCGGTTTACCATAATCGCAGCAAACATATCGATATTCGATTCCATAATGTCCGCGAGGCATACAGGGTGTCCAAAGTGTGCAGTGCAGTGTGCCAAAAAGCTAGAGCGTGTAGGTCTGGTCAAGACCTCCCCGTTTAGCCGGGAGAGGCAATTTTCTAAAAAAATTGGAAAAAAATTATTAAAAATCAACAGTTACATCCACAATGCCGTTATACAGGGTGTCCCACGAGCAGTGTGCCAAAATGCTAGAGCGTGTAGGTCTGGTCAAGACAAGAAAAAAATCGTATGGGAGGGGGGGGTCTATTCCCCCCCGTTTAGCCGAGAGGGGCAATTTTCTAAAATATTGACTTAATTTGGGAAAAAAAATATTAAAAATCAACAGTTACAGCCCTAATGCCGTGATATACTTTTTTGTAAAGCCAGAAACCTCTCCCTTCATCTTGTTTTTAAACGAAGCTGTTTTAAGGAATAGTTTTTGAGAAATTAATTTTCAAACTCAAAATTTAAAAAAAAAATTAAAAAAAAAAATTTCGAACTATTTTTTTTCAAAATTGTATGTAATTAACTACTAAGTTTTTTTTTCAAAAATTCAATTCTCTTATTAGTTTTTAGTTAAAAACAGAAAACCGGATGCAAAAATGTTTTGTAGTTTTTGAGAAATTAAAAAAAAACCCGAACCATTTTTTTTTTAAGAAAAACCTTTTTTTTTGTTTTAACGCGGCTGAATTAATTAAATGAAATTAATGTATGAAACATTGACTTTTTTATTATTTTTAAAAAATTAGGAGTCTTTTGAGGATACAATAAAGTGACACAGTATTGGAATAACCCTGGATTAATCTTTTTTTTTTCATTGATAACGCCTGAAAACTGACCTGCCAATTTCCGCCCGCCGCCGATGGGTTCTACCCGCTAGGACCTTAAGACAATATAACCGCAATTTTTCTTTATTGAAAAACAAAATATTTGCAACCCAAATGTAAATAAAAGGCATCGCTCATCAACACATTACGATGTCAAACTCATACTCTCGAGAAGAATTAACGGACATGCACTTCTGCTACGGTTTAGCTAATGGTCGAGATCGTGCAGCCGAAAGACTCTCCGCTAAAAGATATCCCAATCGGAGGTGTCCCAATCGTAGCATGTTTTCAAGAATCCACCGACGTCTGCGAGAGCACGGAGTGCTAGAGCATCGAAGAAGCGAAAGATCAGTTACAGATGGATGGATCAGGAATCTTAGATGAAAGAATTTTGGATTTGGTCCGACGTAATCCCTTCCTTAGTTCAAGGAGGATAGCTATTATGCTTGGAGTGCCCAAATCTAGAGTATGGAGAGTGCTTCATACCGAAAACTTACACCCGTACCATTTTAGGCCAGTTCAGGAACTCACCTCAAACGACAAATTTTTGAGAGCAGAATTTTATCGATCATTACTGCTTCGAGATGAAACTGAACGAAACTATTTTGGAAGGATATTCTGGACGGATGAAGCACAGTTTACCAGAGATGGGGTTACTAACTTCCACAATCTGCATCACTGGAGTAGCATCAATCCACACAACAAAAAACAAAATAAATCACAACACCGCACTAGCTGTAATGTTTGGCTTGGTATTGTTGGACATTGGTATTGTTGGACATTGGTATTGGATACCTCTCGCTTGTCGTAAAAGGCGACTAAAACAAAGGTAAACAAAAATCACATCTAGGCAATTTAGAAATCACCAAGGTGAGCCTAGGGACACATATACCACAATTAAACTGCCCCACAAGTGTACATGCAAATCAGTGGGTTGACACGACTGGAGATCACCGGTGTTGTAAGAGAAAGATGAAACAAAAAAAATCTGGAGCATGCCCGTGTCACAAAAAAAAAAAAAAAAAAACAAGGCAGGCCGAAAAACAATTGGTGCAAACAAATGCAAAAACACCAGCATTTGATTGGCCTCAGCGATGAAGTAATCCCAAACCGGGAAGCCTGCCGCTACTTTCTGAGGTCAAACCGGCGGACCCCACAAGCGGACCAGTAGGAATGCAGTTAAGTGGGAAGGTTATGGTCCTACACTTCTGACCATAACAACGCCGGAAAAAGGAAAAGAAGAAGAAGAAGAAGACAGATTCATTCCAACTCTTCTCTTACATTTTGATGATATTTTAGCAAAACGATTTATACTAGAATTAAATTACCCCTCAGCTCCGGCAATACAATCTTCATTGGAGTCTAATTCCTTTCACTGGTCCATTCTCTTTAGGTCTGTAAGCAGGTAGTAGTCACTGGGAGCCAAATCTGTATGTGGATCCAAAGTTCGATGGGGAATAAATTCACAGTGCAGTTCCTGCAATTTCACATTTTTGCAATCGACTTGTGATGCGGTGAATTGTCTTGGTGAAAAATCAGTTCTTTCTCTATCTTACTTTATTTAGGGCTGGTTTTTTCGCAATTCTTTCGTTTCAATATCAATTACGCCTTCTAATATTCGTTATTGATGGTTCTTCCTTTCTCAAGGCAATCCCAATTTTTTTTTTTGCCTTTTTGGTCGCTTTGAACGGCTTTCATCCTGTTCGCTCCACTTAGATGACGGCCGATTTGGCTCTTGAGTATATTGATAGATCCGTGCTTTACCCATAATTACATACAGCATAGATTTCTTTATTGCGTTTCAAACAGCAATCTGATCGTCGCCGCGATGTTGTTTCAGATGGACTGTGAGAAAAGACGGTATACAATTCGGACTGAGCTTCCTCTTGAATAAATATTCATGCGAAATCCTTGTATCCGCAACTTTACTTGTGGGTGCTAGTTTTAAACGAAATCCTCCTATCCCTGGAGGACAGCGGGTGCAAAGTGATTGCGTATGCAGACCATATTGCACTAGCAATCAGTGGGAAACATATCCTAACAATCAGAGATGTGATAGAAGCAGGCTTAGGCAAACTGGCCAATTGGGCAGAGAACCGCGGGCTTGGAATATATCCCTCCAAAATGGAGCTAGTTTTATTCACAAGAAAACGGCAGATTCCTCAAATCACTCTACAAAAAACAACAATTTTCAACCGACGACAATGGGAGTGGAAAGAATTTTTAAGCCAAGGCACTACACACAAAAATATAAAATCTCGACAAGAATTGCGACAAGCAAATGAGAGATGGTGTAACCTCGAATCATGCAATTACGCGAGACAAGGCTGGCCCAGGTATTGTAAATGTAAAACCACAAGTTTCATAAAAAAAACCCAGGCAGTATATAACATATATAAGCAGCCTAATCGGAGTCCTAGCAGGACATTGCGTTTTAAGAAAACATACATAACATTGGAAGAAGAAGAATCTCCATCCCATCTCCTATGCAATTGCCTTGCCCTAGCCTTCTCAAGAAGTCGATTTCTTATAGAATACTTCTTTAAGAAACTAACGTATGTAGCTATCCGAGCCGGAGATCAACAAACTATCGAATTTATTCAACACACAAAATGGTTCCAAGAGTAGCGTTGACCAAGCCTACCGACCGATCCTGGTCTACGTGATCTCCACCGCTTTTTACGGGGGGAAGCCACCCAACTAACCTAACAACTGCTGATTTTGTACGGGCAGGACGTTCAAGTTTTGCCGCGTTTACAATCAGCAAATCACTTTTCTATCATTTGCCTCGATAGAATTGATTCCGAAAAAAATTTGTCAAGGCACTTCTTGCTTTAAAAGTGTTTTTCGCCTTTAGAAGACAACATTTTAAGAACAGAGGAAATTCAGTATTTCTCTTTTATTAAAGTGAAAATAACAAAAGTGGCGTGTCAGTAATATCACGGATACTTGTTAACAAAATATCAGAATCCCAGAAAACGGTGGCCACCACCCTTCCGGCCGATGGGACAGTCTTCGCCTTCTTCGGAGCACGTTCGCCGGGTGAAGTCCACTGTTTCGACTGTTCCTTGGTCTCTGGTGTGTACCAGTGGATCCATGTTTCGTCGACTGTCAAGAAACGACGCAGAAAACCCCTTCGGATTGCGCTAAAACAGCGTCAAACACTGCTCTGAAGTGGTCTCACGGTTGCGCTTGTTATCCGGAGTGAGCAAACGCGGCACCCATCGCGCCGACAGCTGTCTTATGCCCAAAATTTCATGCAGGATATGACCCACGCGATCTTTTCAAATGCCTACTGTCTCAGTTATCTCGCGCACCTGCAATCTACGGTCTGCCAATACGAGATCGTGGATTTTTGTCACGTTATCCTCCGTGGTAGCCGTTTTCGGGGCACCTGGACGTGGCTCATCAAAAACCGACGTGCGACCACGTTGAAACTCATTAAACCAATTTTCGATGGTCGCCATCGAAGGAGAAGAGTCACCGTACTCAGCATCCAAACGCTCTTTGATTTCGCCCATCCAAAAACAAGAATCGAATCACCGACCGATATTGCTCTTTTTCCATTTTTCTAAAATCCGCGGACACTCCCGCTTCCACATGCGGTCAAAACAATAGCCGTCTAGAATGTACTACACGATAGTAAGTTGCTCTTGCGATACTGGCGCCATCTGGCGGTGAGGCTAAGTACTTATCGGACAACCCTCGTATATAGGGTGGGCCATCTAGTGGTTTTTTTTCAAATCATTTGTTATTTTGATACTGTGAGCTGTTTCTCGTTCGAAATCTTGACAGAAAGTCAGTATAATACCTCCGCGAAACGAAGTAAATCGCTTTACGCTTAAACAACGTTGGGAAATATTGAAAACTTATTTCCAAAGTGAGTGATGTGTAGCCCGAACAGTGCGTTTTTTAAAAGAAGTTTTGGCCGAAATTAAGCACCCACCGCTACTGCTGTACGCAAGTATGTTCAAAAAGTTCGTTGGACTGGTATCCTAGTGGACAACACTCATGGTCTCCGTCGTCATACGGTGCGCACAGATGAAAATGTAGCTGCTGTTTCCGAGAGTGTGAGACTCAATTCACGTACATCAACTCGCCATCGATATCAACAGCTCAACATTTCACGCACTAGCCTGAGAAGAATTTCGCACAGAGATTTCGAATTATTCGCTTACAGGGTCCAATTGACTCAGTAATTGAAGGCGCGCGACCATAATCTTCGTTATCGCTTCGTAGTTTGGGCCTTAGAGCAGCTTGAATTCGACAACGATTTTGGGCGAAAAATCATCTTTTCTGCAGGGGCGCTTTTTTTTTCGGCGCCTACGTTAACAATCAAAATTGCCACATCTGAGGCTCGGACGTTATTGCCGAGAAGCCAATGAATCCACAGAGAGTGACAGTTTGGTGCGGATTGTGGACTGGTGGCATCGTTGGCCCATTTTTCTTCGAAAACGAAGCTGGGAACAATGTTTCGGTCAACGGTAGGCGTAACAGAGTCATGTTAAATAACTTTTTTTTGACTGAAATTGAAGACATGGATTTGGAAGACCTCTGGTTCATGCAAGATGGAGCGCCATGTCACCAGCCCATGCGACACGGGCCATGCCACAATCGATCTTTTGCACACCAATTTCTTAAATCGTGTTATCAGCCGTCTTGGCGATGTCAATTGGCCGTCTCGGAGTTGCGATTAATCCGATAACGATTCAAGCACTTAAGGCCAATAGGCTTGGAAATTTGAGGATACGGAATGCGCTACTGCGAAGCCAGCCGAAGCAGCCACGTTGTATTTCATAATTAATGGGAATGTTTGTTCTTACTAATAAAGCCATAATATATGGAAAAAAAAATTAGTTTTGTTTATTTTATTGCATTTTTAAAAAGAAACTTGTATTTGGCCCAACTTTTATCATCCTACGGATATTTTGAGTGATCTGTTGCCAAGACTACAACGTTATAATAAAAGTCTAGGAATGCGGATCTACTAGAGCTCTGTTGGCCGAAAATTCATTATCGGTATTCATTATAGCAGAAAATGTAACCTGATGAAAGAGAGTCAAAAACTAAATCTACCCGACGAAGTAGCCAGCATAGTCTAGCAAATGCTAGACAATTCAAAGAAACGGGTTCAACACAATCGGAAAAAAGCATGGCCGACGAATAGAATCTCAGTCCCTGGCACATGGTCCTTCTTTAAGATATTTAAGGGTAGATATGCCCACATTTTGAGGCACTGAAGGCAGCAGGACTATAGCGCTATATAAAAACTTACAGGAATTATTCTACTAGACAAGTACTGCTGCCTCCTGTATAAGACGTCTGGTATGATTTGCCCGTAACAGTCGGCTCCTTTTGAATGGTGTGTGGGTCAAATGCTGACATATGCCAAACTCTGGATAATAAAAAATATTCTCACATTTTTTGTATTATACCTGAATCTACCCTACAAGACTCACATTAAACTTGGACTTTAGCACATTCCTCTGCAGTTGATAGATTCCACTCAAGTTAAGCATTCATACCTCGAAGAGAACATCGTCTGCTCCAACTAATGCTCTTACTTTGAGAATATCTGAAAATGTTCACCACGGCGCGGCGCGGCATCAAAAATGTTGCCGATATTGTTCACACACTCAATGGTGCTGTGGGTGAAACAAAGTCTTGAGTGGAAATATGTATACCAACTGTTTTCTCTCTTTTGCGTTTTTGATGTTCTTCAACCCACATAGTTGCAAGGTTTATGTGGTGAGAGATACAAATTGGATAATATTTGCAGGGGAATTTGTGTTGCTGGTGTTTTGGATAGTCAGAGTGGCAACAGTACCACGTGGTTTATGTCGCATGCACCGAAGAGAAAATTAGAGGAGAAAAGTCAGTTGAGAAATATCATGAAACTTTTATGAAAATGTGTTGGATTCAAAAAAAAAATAATAATATCACGATGATAGAAACACAGTATAGTCGTTCATGGATTCATGGAGTTCACCTTTACAGTAATCTGTGTCTTTTTTTATTTCTTACATAAGCGAGTACGCGATAAAGGTGATTTCTTAAAGTATTTTTTAGGGTCCAATCTGAGCCAAGTGCTTAATAAATTATTTAAATCTAAGGTCAGTCCGAAGGTTTCATTTCCTACATACTTATATCTGGTCACATCAACTTGCGAAAAGCATGATGAAGATAGTGCAACAAACATTTGTCAAAGCACAAAGACTGACTTTTGTCCTCTGACCATGTCAAAGCTCTCAGTTATATTTACACTTCGACTAGATACATCTTACCAATTCTTATTTGCTTGAGCATACGAGTATCTCGTCACATCGGTGTCTGTAGTCTCTGATTCTGAGAACAAAGCACAATCTCCATCTATGGTTCATACTGCCTTCAAAAGCGAATGCATCGACTCAAAGGTCAAAAGGAAGAGAAAAGAAAACACTAAACTTTCCCATGATACCCATCAGTGTTTATATGCAATGGAAAGGAAAATTGCTACACCTCCTGCATCTTTATCATCGTCGAATCGATCTTTCCATAATAAAGTCAGATGTTGCTGTCAGCAGGATGAAGGGGTTAAAACGACTCAAACTTAACAACTTTTAAGTGGTTTCCGAATGAAACAGGACAGGAAGCACGAGCATAAGAGAACGTTTAACTGCAGGAGCGAAGGACTCGGCTACTGAGTAAAGTTTTTCAATTAAATTTGTGTACAAATTGAATTTTCTAGTACGGGGTTATAATCCCTTACTTGAATTATTTCTGATGTTTATTTTCATTTGGGTTTGTGTAATTAAATGGCTTCGCCGGATATTGCCGGGACGATTGAATCACAGCGGAAACCTGAATGATTCTTTGCCTAATCGGATTTTTTTTTAGTTTTTTTTTACGGTAGATGAATTATGAATGATATTCCATGGGCACTCCACCCAATGGAAATGAACTCTGTTTGGTTGGCAAATACGCAGATAACTTCCAAAAATATTCTTCTTTGATGTTAAACAGCATATTGTCAGGGCATAACTAATTGCTATTGAAGGAAAAACAAACTATTGGAGGGGGCAATCTCTCTTGGCGTTGGGTGAAATTTCAGCCCCAATTTTAGATTGAAAAAAAATACCTCGCATATTGATCGTGCTCCTATCAGATTAAGATATTTCTACTATCTTCATAATCAGCATTACACACCATTATTATTAGCTACTGGGTTCATGTGCAACAAAGTTAAAGGGAGCTTGGACGGATCAGAGAAATTTCAATTTCATTCAATTCCTTATTTGTCACTGTTTAAAAAAAGTTATTAATATTGTATAATGTCCTTAAAAAATGAAATACATAATGAAAAATACGTGAAGCAAGTTATTGATCAAATTATATACAATCCATAACTGCGTCTTGACTTATCAAGGAAATACATTTGGGAAAACGAACCTTAAGAAACAATTAGAAATTTCTAGAACTTGATTTTTAGGATATAACTTAAGAATCTCTCCATGCTTAGGAGGAAGAATGCCCCTTAATCCCTTTTTTTGCTTGTAGCCAAATATTTGCGAATATGCGACTTAGGTCTCTTTGTTCGTATTTTTCCATGATTCGGTCCTTTAGGAACTTGCGTCTGAGCAGGAAACTAGGAAACATCCTTATATCATATCACTCCGTGTTTTCATTATGAATATGAAATGATATATACTTATTTGCAATATGATATCTCGCACTTGCGAATCTGTTTGGTTCGCACCTGAATAAGCGGAGTGGTCGTAGTTCAAGTCAAGCAACAACATCAGTTGTGAATGAGAGATGATCAAAAAGTGCTGACGGAGGCAAAACACTCGGAACATACGATCACTTCAAAATTCATGCTATGTGCGTGCATATCTAATATAACACCGTAATGACATGGAAAGAAAAAAGATACTGTGAACTACAACCAACGCGACAAATTCCTATTTAGGACAACCACCGCCGGAGAGTAGTGAACGAACATCTTCGACACAAACCATCTGTACCCCGTCTAGGTTGTGGGACAAACACCATAAGAGCGAACACTTTTGACCCTAAATGAATTATAAAAAAAAAAAAAAACAACCTGATTAAGCGCATTGGCTTTCATGTACCTAGCTCGTGGTCTTGTATCAAGGTGTTAACTGTCCTAACGCTTACTACATATGGCTAGTGTCAAAGATTTTTTTTTTTTTAAATTACGGGGCTAGTGCCGGCATATACCATGGGTCACTGCGACCAATGTAGATGTATTGTGCTTGCTAGCCGATCAGGCAAGGAGTTCCTCTATTCTGGAACTGCGGATATGCAGTTTCCTCCTCTTCAAAATAGATTCGACGCTCGATGTCAGACTAGAGGTTAATTTTGTTGAGATAATACCTCAGACTACAGTGTCCCGAAAGAAAACTGACCAGTTTTCTGATATCGGCTCTATTACAATATATTTAAGGATATTAATATAGTGTTCATTCAGGGGCCGTATGAATTTTTTTTATTGTCGGAGTCTTTGAAAGCTGTCCAAAAGTGCATGTGTTGCAATATTTCCCACTTGTCTAATCTTCGACTTGGGGATTCCGCTGAAAGGTTCGGCACCTACATATGTTCCTTCCGCTGAAACCTTCTCTAGCGAGTTGGTCGGCGATTTCATTGCCCTTAATGTCCTTGTGCACCTGGCACTCAATGGAGTTTGACATTGTTTCTTTTGGCTAGATCCTGGAAGCATCGTGGCACTTCTTAACGGATTTTCAGTTCGTGCTATACGAGCTCAATGCCTTAAACGTTGCTTGACCATCAGAGAATATATTAATTGTTATATTGTTATATCTTTTCATATCTACAGACCTTCCCCCTTCCTTTCTTCTAAAGACTTTTTTTAAAAATGATAAAAAAGAGGTCAATGTTTCATACATTAATTTGCCTACAAGTCCAGCCGCGTTAAAACAAAAAAAAAGGTTTTTCTTAGAAAAAAATGGTTCGGGTTTTTTTTTAATTTCTCAAAAACTACAAGACATTTTTCTGTTTTTAACTAAAAACTAATAAGAGAATTGAATTTTTGAAAAAAAAAGTAGTACTTAATTACATACAATTTTGAAAAAAAATAGTTCAAAATTCTTTTTTAAATTTTTTTTTTTAATTTTTTTTTCCAAAATTTTCAGTTTGGAAATTTATTTCTCAAAAACTATTCCTTAAAACAGCTTCGTTTAAAAACAAGATGAAAGAAGAGATTTCTGGCTTTACAATAAAGTATATCACAACATTGTGGATGTAACCGTTGATTTTTAATAATTTTTTTTTTAAATTAAGTAAATTTTTTGGAAAATTGCCACGGGGGGGGAGGGGTATAGACCCCCCCTCCCATACGATTTTTTTCTTGTCTTGACCAGACCTACACGCTCTAGCTTTTTGGCGCACTGCTCGTGGGACACCCTGTATAACCCAGGTCTTACCTTTACATCGACAGTCCCTTTGTCGTCTTTGTGAGTTTGTTTTCAATGTTGGAGTTCCAGTTAAGTTTACAATCAAGGTCAATACCTACTACTTTCGAAAGTTCTATGTTTGTACCCTTAGAAAGTACGGAGTAATGTTATATTTTTCTCTTTTTTATAAACTCGACTAGTTTTGTCTTATTTGGGTTTATCGATAAACCCGCTCTGCTACAACAGTCAAAGACAGATCAAAGCGCAAGTTGCGTTCACAGGCATCCGCATTTCGTATTTACCTGTAATACGATAAAATTCTCAGATCTTTGAAGGAAAAATGATCGGAATAAACTCAGTGATAAATGTATTAATATGTACGAGGGTGGTCCGATAAGCACTTAGCCTTACCGCCAGATGGCGCCAGTATCGTAAGGGCAACTTACTATCGCGTAGTACATTCTAGTAGACGGCTACTGTCGCAATTTTAGCCAGATCGGACTCGTAGTTTTGTTTTGACCGCGTGTGGAAGCGGGACAAATGGAAAAAGAGCAATATCGGTCGGTGATTCGATTCTTGTTTTTGGAAGGGAAATCGCGCAGCGAAATCAAAGAGCGTTCGGATGCTGACTACGGTGACTCTTCTCCTTCGATGGCGACCATCAAAAATTGGTTTAACGAGTTTCAACGTGGTCGCACGTCGGTTTTTGATGAGCCACGTCCAGGTGCCCCGAAAACGGCTACCACGGAGGATAACGTGACAAAAATCCACGATCTCGTATTGGCAGACCGTAGATTGCAGTGCGCGAGATAGCTGAGACAGTAGGCATTTGAAAAGATCGCGTGGGTCATATCCTGCATGAAATTTTGGGCATAAGACAGCTGTCGGCGCGATGGGTGCCGCGTTTGCTCACTCCGGATAACAAGCGCAACCGTGAGACCACTTCAGAGCAGTGTTTGACGCTGTTTAAGCGCAATCCGAAGGGGTTTTCTGCGTCGTTTCGTGACAGTCGACGAAACATGGATCCACTGGTACACACCAGAGACCAAGGAACAGTCGAAACAGTGGACTTCACCCGGCGAACGTGCTCCGAAGAAGGCGAAGACTGTCCCATCGGCCGGAAGGGTGGTGGCCACCGTTTTCTGGGATTCACAAGATGTGATCCACATCGACTACCTGGAGAAGGGCAAAACTGTCACAGGGCTGTACTTTGCCAAATTATTGGGCCGATTCGATGCCGAATTGATGAAAAAACGGCCCCACTTGGCGAAGAAAAAAGTGCTCTTTCACCATGATAACGCACCGGCTCACATCTCCGCCCTCGCCACAGCCAAATTGGTCGAATTGGGCTACGAGTCACTCACCGGGCAGAAATTCAATCGAATGAGGAGGTCATCGCCGCCACGGAAGCCTACTTTGCAGACCTCGAGAAAACGTATTTTTCAGACGGGTTAAAGAAGTTGAAGCATCGCTGGGTCAAGTGTATTGAGCTAAAAGGAGACTATATTGAAAAATAAATCGCCATTTCTCCAAAATTTTTGTTTTTCTTTTGTAGGCTAAGTACTTATCGGACCACCCTCGTAATATGAATTTAATATAATTATTACATTCTTGAGCCCTTTTGTTAAACTTATTGTTTCACCATAGTAGTTGCATATCTCTCTAAATTTTACTCCAATGGCAGTTGTAATTTCTTCAACGCCAGCTGTTCAAATTGTGTTGTATTAGCAATGCAAGTCATATCTCTGAACAAAAAAAATCGACAGATGTTAGTTTAAATTTTTAATTATTTTCGGGCTTCCCTATTGAATGACCCTTTAGGTATCACAAGGTCTTACATTTTATGGCGAGAATTCATGGTGGAGTCTGCTTGCGAAAAGCGCAGTAAATACGACTTTAACATTTGTTTGTACCTTTCGAGTTTTTTTTTTGTTTATGGCGATCAAGGATGCTTCCACCATATTCTCATTTTAAGCTCATAACTAAAAATCCATCCAATATGTTTAGCATTGTTATTGGCTTTATTTAACGTCTCCTGAACACATCTAATCACTTTTCGTAAAGCTTGGAAATGTCCTGCAGCAGCAGTAATTTGGTTATCTGGTTAACATAGTTTACGTAGCTAACATTTGTTGATAGTAATTCGGGGATACTTAATTTCTTTCACTTTGTCCATCATTCTCGTTATTCCCACCCAATTTAATATTCCAAAACTTTTGCCGCACTTTAATCCATTCTTATGATAATATTAATTACTTTTGTAAGCAAATAATTAACTAATTCAACCCCCAAAATTACAAAATGTTTGCTGCTCCTTCAACTTCCCAAAGCATTTACAAATTCCTCATACAGAGCCGACTTTTGAAAGAATTATTGAATTGCTGCCATGCATGTCAATGAATATATTAATATGAATGTTACCATACACTACATAAAATCAAGAAGTTCATACATTGACAACCCACAAAAGGGATTCCCAGCTAGCAATCAACCAAATTGATTGATTCACTATAGAATCATGCTTTTTTCTAACTTCTCAACCACCTCATCTCCAGTTGCTCTAGGAAAGTTAGTAGTAGTAGTCAAGACTTCAGTTTAACTTCCCGTAAATAGTTCATTCTATTA
The DNA here is from genome assembly GCA_958301585.1 of Merodon equestris. Taxonomy (NCBI): domain Eukaryota; kingdom Metazoa; phylum Arthropoda; class Insecta; order Diptera; family Syrphidae; genus Merodon; species Merodon equestris. The sequence goes on along the minus strand of OY284417.1, from coordinate 31,844,886 downwards.
GTTTAATTTTGGCTGTCATCCCCACTATTATATTCTTTACAGAGCTTTTCAATACGAACTTTACAATTTTGTATTTAAATAGAACACACACTATTTAAGTTATCGGGATGTTAAATTTAAGTATTGAATTGAATCCCCTTCATACGAGCACGTTGGCAATGATCGATTAATTGGAGCCTTCACTCTTCCACTTACGTATATCGGCCCGAACTTTTGCCAATGACTAGCATGAGCGAGTGACGATTCGACCGTACAGTTTCTCGAGATTACACGAAGCCGAACTTCCCCTTCAACACAACAATTGTATGACCCAGTACGTGGCACGTGACACCACCTTGATAGCACCATATATCAATGCTGCAAATTTCGTCCAATTATTGCCAAAAAAAAAATCTTTTAACATGGCACTATAACTAGCTCCATCGACCGTAACATAACGATCATTTTCGTAGACGAAAAAATACGTACCAATCACTGTTCCATCGTGAAGTCCATGCAACTCAGTTACTTTCAGTGGATGCATGGAGTCGACGCATCACGAAATTTAGATTTTTCTTCAAACTTGTGCAGAACCCGAGAAGTTTCGACTTTTCAAACGATCAAGAGCTTCAGTGTTTAAGTCAATTTGACTGTGAGATTTCCAATTCTTGTGAACGGCATTGATTGATCCTTCCTCGTATTGAGTTGAAGCACCTACCGTTGCATTATTTTCGGAACTTCGAACGGTGCGTTATCTCACTGATATTTACTACATTAGATGACGATTATCTGACATCTATTACAGCTATCACGAAAGGTTGCACTTATTAGGATGCGGATTCGATGTAGGAAAACGGCTTAGATCGAAGGTTATCGATTTCAAACCGATAAATTATCGCCTGGCCGTAATCCGCATCAAGGGAAGGTTCTATAATATAAGCCTTATATGTGCACACACCCCAACCGATGAGACTGAAGAGTATATCAGAGAAGATTTCTATGACCTCTTGGACGGAGCCTGTCCGGAGTACAAAACCAAAATCGTACTCGGAAACTCGGAAATGCTAAATTTTGAATTGAATTGAAGAGTATGGGGTGTGTCATTACAGGACACTTGCACTGCGACCATAAAGATCTATTGTACCCCCTTCTTTGATCTAGGATTTTAGTGTTGCTTTCATGAATTTAACAACTTTCCTAGATGGGATATCCTGGAAGTCCTTCCCTGTTAGTTGTGTCTTTGTTGACATTTCGAGTCGCTCTTCAGTGAGTTCTGGGCATTTTGTGAGTATATGTTCCATTGTCTCTTTATCCTGCCCACATCGTCTGCAAGACTCAGTGCTGCTGAGTTGATCACAGACCAATGAAGGAGTAGGTAGTGTTTCGGCTAGAAAAGTGTAAAAACAATTATAAACAATATAAGTGCGCGTTTAGGCGAAGTATTCGCGGAACTCGAATTAGCCCAGTGGTTAAGTGCCCGACCCGCAGTCGGAAGGTTACCGGTTCGGATCCCAAGTCGGGAGGAAAGTTTTTCGTGTGCGTTTTTCTCTGTTTCTTCTGCTGCTTCTGAATTAGTTGGAAGTAGCAGGAGGAGATGTCGGGAGACGGCGGGGGAAAACACCCGTACGTCGTACGGATTCGGAATCGGGTGATTTATCATCCGATTTCGCAACACCGACCGTCGTCATGAAGAGGCGCAGAAGGGCCAACCAGAAGCCCAATCTAACTAAGCGCCCCTCCCTCACTACTTCGACTGAAAAGCTGCAGGTCGAAGCGAGGAAAGGGGCGCCATCACCATCGACGTCCGAAGCAGCTCAACCAAAACCAGCGATCCCCGTGGAAGCGGATACTGCCTACCTTTCTTATAGTAGGGAAAGCCGCTACACGGGGGACAATAACCCCTTCGCCCCCCTTTTATATTCAGCTACGGAGGAAGAGCGTAGCGAACTGGAACAGAAAGAGCGTATCCTACGTGCCCAGCTGCAGGCCGTAGTTGATAAGCTGAAGGAGATAAAGAAGAGGGATTTAGAGCAGGCAGCAGCCGCCCCACAGCAAAAGCAGCATCAACAACAGCAGCCGCAGAAAAAGCAGCAGCAACAACAACAGCCACAGCAGCAACAACGACAGCCGCAACAGCAGCAGCAGAAACAGCAGCAGCAACAACAACAGCCGCAACAGCAGAAGCAGCAGCAACGTCCTAAAAAGGAGAAAGTGCCACCCATCTTCACCTATACCACGGCCCTACGAGAGACCATCGATCTCTGTAAGTATGCTATTGGTGTAGGTAATTTTCAAATTAAATGTTTAGGCCAAAAACGCTATGCTATTCAGTGCAAGACACTGGAACAGCATAAGCGGATTAAAAGCTTATTAAAGGAGTCCACAACGGAGTTTTTCTCCTTCACGCCGAAGGCAGAGAGGTTGCGGACAATGCTCCTTAAAGGCGTGGAGTCGATCGCAGACCCCGAGGAAATGCTCTCAGAGCTCAAAGAGTTCGAGAGTGACGACCTCAAATTCGTGGGGGTTAAGCCATTCTCTACGGTGAGCTCCCGACGGGAGAAGCGAGTTATTCCCTTCTTCTTGGTACAGCTCACACCCAGCAGCAAGCTGGAGAGGTTAAGGACTATCACCACCTTAGCGTCCCAGACTGTCACTTGGGAAACATTAAAGAGGAGCGGAAACATTTTGCAATGTATCCGCTGCCAAAGGTTCGGGCACGCCGCGTCGAACTGCGAAATGCAGCCTCGATGCGTTAAGTGTGCAAAGAACCACAAGAACGAGGAATGCGACCTTGGGAAAGACAAGGTGGCGGATAGAGAGCAGCTCGAGTGTGTCTTGTGTAGGAACCGAGGGCACCCTGCAAACTATCGGGGATGTCCTAAGTTCCAGGACATCAAGAAAGAAAACCTGGCCCGTAAGCAGAAGGTCGAGGAGAAGCGTCCCTCGGGTCGCTTCCAAACACCAGCCGTCACATCCCAATTGACCTACGCCCAAATGGCGGCAGGTTCGGGAAAGACGGTACAAAAGCCCATGACTGTTCCTAAAGCCCCAGTGCCTGTCTCTAAGGCACCGGTGGCCGAGGTGGATGTCTGTTCGATCTTGCTCGCAATCCAAGGGCAGATTGGACAGCTCCAGCAACAGATCCTGGAGACGGCGACCCGAGTAGATAGTATCTACTCGCTTCTGCCGGGCCTAGCGCACCTAAGGTCGTGATGGGTACGCTGGTAGAGAGGCCCTTGAGGATCCTGTCGGTGAATGTAAATTCACTGATAAGGATCGAGCGACGAGCCGTACTTTTTAACCTGTTGCAGGACGAAAGCCCCGATGTACTCTTGGTTAGCGAAACAAAGCTAAACCAGAAGCACAAAATCCGGCACAGTTCTTATAGAATAATTAGAAGGGACCGACCCAACGCTATTCAAGGCGGGGGAGTTGCGATCTTTATTAAAAACAATTTTAAACATAAAGTCATATATAGCGGTGAAGTGCGGAGGTTTCAGGTGTTAGAGGCCTGTATTGTGTGCATTCCTCTCCGAAATGGAAAGAGAATGTACATTGTATCAGCCTATGCACCTGAAGCACCTCAACCCAATATTTTTATCGCAGAACTCGAGACACTTTTTCGATCTCTGCGCTTAAACTCATTAGAAAACTTTTACATTCTGGCCGGCGATTTAAATGCCAAACATAGTGATTGGGGAAATAACATTCCCAACACTAGGGGGAGCCTACTAAGCCATTGGTGGATTCTTCGCAGCATTGAATATAGAGTCAAGTTGCTCGCAACGGATAGTCCGTCGTATCCTAGGAGCGGCTCCTATCTGGATCTCATGCTAATGGACTCTCGACTGAGACTGGCAGACACGAACGAATGGTCTATTAACTCTCTGCGGACCATTGTATAAGTTAACAAACACTTTCCCACATTCCCACTTCCCAATTCTCTCATTCTCCCATTCTCCTAATCCGACACCCAGACGTACCGAACACGAATCCCATATCCATATTTTCCCACACCCAGCCGACGACCTTCATCGACACAGGAATCCGCCCGACGACCTGCACTGAACCTGTCCCACGGTTTCGCAAGCGGAAATGCAACATCAGCGGAACAGCGGAACTACGAGGGAATAGCTGACCTCATGTCTAGAATAAGTTATTATAAAATATGTTAGGATAGATTTTAAGTTCAGTTGCGGTGTGCGAGCCGAATAATAAAGATCGCTTTTTTTTGACTAAACCGGTAAAAGGGAAGTTAACTGGCGCCCGAGCAGGGACCAAAGTAATCAGTTAAGTGCGGTATTAAGTGCAAAGTAGATATTTAAAATAAAAATTAAGTAACTAATAGAAAGTAGGAAAATTCAAGTAAAGTGGAAAACTCAAGTAAAAATTAAGTAACTAATAAAAAGTGGAAAAGTCAAGAAAAAATTAAGTAAATAATAAAAAGTGGAAAATTCAAGTAAAAATTAAGTAAATAATAAAAAGTGGAAAATTCAAGTAAAAATTAAGTAACTAATAAAAAGTGGAAAAGTCAAGTAAAAATTAAGTAACTAATAAAAAGTGGAAAAGTCAAGAAAAAATTAAGTAAATAATAAAAAGTGGAAAATTCAAGTAAAAATTAAGTAAATAATAAAAAATGGAAAATTCAAGTAAAAGTAACTAATAGAAAGAATTAAGTGTAAAATTTAAAGGAGAAAAGTGAGACTAAACCAAGAAATAAAATCAAGGAAAGTGAATCAACTAAGAATAAGAACGAAGTGCACAAGTGAAGTAATCCGCTAAGAACTGTTGGTACCCACACAAAATAAATAAGTTAACAACAAGGACACCAGACAAGCACATCGACGGAAGAAAAGAGGCCCCCGAGTAGCAGTAACAGCAAAAAGGAGTCAACAGCATGATTGACAGCCGCTTCCAGTTCAAGCAACTCATCCTAATGTAAGCAATAATTTAAGTATAATAAGAATATACATACATAGTAATAGAATAAGAATATAAAGAATATAAATATAATACGAAGGAAAATAACATTAGTAGATTAACAGACTTAACACCGAAGAATTATCTTATTTTTGGAAAAACCCACTGCTATAGTTCATAGTCAGAAATGGCCAGAAACGAAAACCTAATAAGACCCCCAAGACTCGAAACTAACCCCTCCGAAAACACTAACAATCAACCCATATCAGTAAACATGCAAACCCAGATCCGACAACTTGTGACTAATATTCTCGCACAAGAATGCCCTCGAATGGTCAACTATCTATTAAATCCCGCTTCCGAAAGTAACTTGGACACAGACCAAACTATAAATGAAGACCAAAGGGGTAATTTGTCCGAAATGGACAAAATACCCGACGTAGTGAGGAGCCTGAGAGAATTCTCAGGGCAAGCGGGAGAATTTAGCTCTTGGAAAAAGAGCGTCGACCGCATCCTCCACTTATATGAGACCACAAAAGGAACACCTAGATATTTTGGCATTTTGAATGTGATCCGCAACAAAATAGTGGGGCAAGCAGATGTCGTTCTGGAGTCATATAACACTCCATTAAATTGGGAACGCATATCACGTTGCTTGACTCTTCATTATGCGGACAAGCGAGACATCGGCACTCTCGAGTACCAGATGACCGGACTTGTCCAAGGTCACCAGACAGTCCAAGATTTCTACCAATCCGTATACCATCACCTATCCCTTATATTGAATAAAATCGCATCCCTAGAAATGAGTACTGACGCTATGAACGTCATGGTGAAAACTTATCGAGATAAAGCTCTCGATACTTTCATCAGAGGACTCAAGGGAGACCTACCCAAACTCCTAGGGCTAAGGGAACCCACAGACCTCCCACAGGCACTACATCTCTGCCTAAAGTTGGAGAATTTAAATTACCGTACATTTCACGCTAACCAGACCCATGGCACCACACGAAAATTCGACAACCATTTGACTCTTCCTGCTCCTCCCAAACGATTACCACAGACTCCTCAATTCTTTCCACAAACCCAGTTCTATCCAGAGTTGATGCATGCACCGCTGAGACCACCCAAATCGTTTCCACAACCTCATATACCATCCATAAACCGCAACCCATTATATTATCAAAGATATAATCAACCATTCAACTCACAATTTAACCATCAACGTGGTCCAAACCATTATCAGAACAACTCTCCACAGAATCACTTCCCTCGTGTAAACACATTTAACAGATTTCAACCCGGACCTCGAGAACGAGGCGAACCCATGGACATATCTGTTCAATCCCGAGACGTTAACTATATGAACCGACCTCAACAGAGATCTTGGCCTCCTCCACCCAAAAGAAATATTCCAATGTCCCAACAGCACCCTCCTCCAAACAAAATACAAAGAACTTTTTATACTAACACCTACAACTACGAACCCCCCATGGAAATAAGCGAATACGAGCAAGTCCTCAGAAGTGAGGACCTCAAATACGACCAAACCCTAACCGACTACGAAAACACGGAAAAACAGGATCTTGAAACTTGTTACGAATATCAAGAACCCGAAATAATGGATCAGTCAGAGGACAAGACCCCTCACGCCATACAAGAAACCCATTTAATGAACATTGTGGCTGATGCCCTGTCTAGACCTCCACAAAAGACTCTGATAAACTCAATGACAGCCACCCAACATAGCGCCGACAGTTCCTCTCAAAATCTTATACTTACAGTAGATACCCCAATTAATGCGTTTAAAAATCAATTAATCCTTCTTGTCGGACAACAAAGCAAATACGAACTCCAAAGACCCTTTCCCAAGTACTGGAGGCACACGATAACAGAACCCGGATACACTACAGAAAACCTTGTAGGGCTATTCAAAAGATTCCTCAATCCTAACGTTATTAACGCCATAAAAACAGAAGAAGGGATAATGGGAACAATACAAGATGTCTTCTCACGTTTCTTCACCAAATATAAAATCAGATTTTCTAGGACAATGGTCGAGGATGTTCCTCGCGAATCCGAACAGGAAAGAATTATTCTAGAACAGCACAAGAGAGCCCACAGAAACGCAAAAGAGAACAAATTGCAAATAATCCAAAGTTACTACTTCCCGAAACTAAACGCAAAAATAAACCAGATCATCAAACAGTGCCGCGTGTGTAAGACAAATAAATACGATCGACATCCAAACGACCCCATGCTCAAACCTACCCCTATCCCTCACTATTCCGGCCAGATCCTTCACGTCGATATCTATCAAACCGAAAGACACCTAGTCCTTACGGCACTGGATAAATTTTCAAAACTAGCACAAGCAAGAATACTTGCCTCTCGAGCCGTGGAAGACATCAGGAAACCCCTAAGAGAATTGTTGTTTTTCTTTGGAGTACCAAAGCTTGTCGTCATAGACAATGAAAAATCCCTAAACTCGGCATCCATTATGTTCATGATCAAAGACCAACTAAATATCGAAGTCTTCACAACCCCATCCTACAAGAGTGAAGTCAACGGACAGGTCGAGAGATTTCACTCGACCCTGTCAGAGATCATGAGATGCCTGAAAGCAGATGGCATACGTCGCTCATTCGAAGAGCTTCTGGAGCGAGCGGTTTTTGAGTATAACTCGACAATTCACTCGGTAACCGGTAAGAAACCTCTAGAGCTTTTTTACGGAAGAACCGTAAATGTCACCCCAGATGCTTTCGAAAAGTCCAGATTAGATAACATCGAACAGTTGGAAAAGAGACAGCAAGAAGATCTCGCCTACCACAATAAAGGAAAAAAGGAGGCAAAGAACTATGAACCTGGACAAATAATATTTGTCAAAAATAACAAACGCCTCGGTTCGAAATTAACCCCCCGATATAAGGAAGAGGTCGTAAAGGAGAACAGATCAACGACAGTCTTAACTAACTCAAATAAAATAATACATAAAAGCAATATACGGAACTGAAAACCTTTTATCCTTTCCCCCCAGATCCCTCTTCATCAGCCTCAAGGCCAATGTCCAGATCCTTGATTACTCCAACTCTCGAGTCATAGCACTACATACAGGAACAGCGAGAATCCAAAATGGAAATCTCAAACTAATTCATACCGTTAACATAAACCAATACCAGCTTTTCCTTTCAGATGCTTCATCCTTAATAAACAAACACATTCCCAGAACCAACTACCTTTTCCCAATAATAGAATATGAACTACAGCAGATACAAAATCTGATAGATAACATCAAAGCTCATAGATCCAAAAGATCTTTGAATTTTATCGGATCGGCATGGAAGTGGGTAGCAGGAAACCCCGACCATGACGATCTTGTTTTAATAGAGAGTAAGATAAACAATCTAATTAATGAAGATTTTAAAGATAGAATAAATGAATTGACTAATGTCACGAATGAAATAGTTAATATGATCATAAAAGACAAATCTTTTCAAAACGAATTAGCCTTAAGTCTACAGTTCAAAGCAAAATTAATAAAGGAAGATTTAACTAATGTAATACACGCTATGCAATTAGCGCAATCAAACATTGTAAACTCAAATATATTATCGAAGAAAGAAATTGAACGAATAATGAATAGAATTAGCATAAGTAATATTCCATACGAAAATATTGAACAGGCACTATCAATGGCCAATGTTAAAATTGCCCTTAATTCAACCCAATTATTTTATATCCTAGATATTCCCAAAACAAACGAAAAAATGTATGAGAAACTCCTTGTAAAACCAATTAAAACAAACAAAAATATACTACCGAAAATACCATATAAATATGTACTAAGATGTGACGATGAAATATTAGCTGTAATAAAAACCTGTAAAAACATTAACGACCTAACCATTTGCAATAAAGATAATATTATAGATGTAAGCCAAGACAATTGTATTTCAAAATTACTTAGTAGTAAGAACGCGACATGTGGTCAGGTAAATGGTCAACACATTCCTCAACTAGAAGAACTTAGTCCCGGCACCCTACTTCTCAACAACTTCCGCGGTGAAATCGAAATCAGTGGAACAACGCGAACATTAAAAGGAACCTATATCATCAAATTCGACAACACCACCATCATGATCAATAAGCAGAAATTCACATCAGAGACACTTTCTAACACCCACATACTTCCACCCTTCCTTCAAGTAACCTCAGAGGATACAGAGGTAGAGGAAATTCTCTCACTAGAATGGATGAAGGAGCTACACATCAACAACACGAAAAGAATCGACATCATAGATACCGAGAAGACAACCCACCAGTGGATCAGCTATTCCATCATGGCCACCATAATATTTGTGACAATATTCGCCAGTATAATGTGCCGAAGAAGCAGAGAAGTAATAACCATGGTACAACAAACCCCTACAAACCATCCACCATCCGGGGTAGGATCCAAAGAGTGGAACAGTAGCATCTTCAACATCCCTTACTTCTAACATCGCGAGGACGCTCAAACTAAGAGGGGAAGAGTTAACAAACACTTTCCCACATTCCCACTTCCCAATTCTCTCATTCTCCCATTCTCCTAATCCGACACCCAGACGTACCGAACACGAATCCCATATCCATATTTTCCCACACCCAGCCGACGACCTTCATCGACACAGGAATCCGCCCGACGACCTGCACTGAACCTGTCCCACGGTTTCGCAAGCGGAAATGCAACATCAGCGGAACAGCGGAACTACGAGGGAATAGCTGACCTCATGTCTAGAATAAGTTATTATAAAATATGTTAGGATAGATTTTAAGTTCAGTTGCGGTGTGCGAGCCGAATAATAAAGATCGCTTTTTTTTGACTAAACCGGTAAAAGGGAAGTTAACTTATACGACAGTGACCACTGCGGACTATGTGCCGTGATCACAGTACCTGACGAGTTCGCGGAGATGGCAGAGTGTGTCCAAACACACCCCTACGATTACAGTAGGGTGTGCTGGCCGCGCTTTGCCAATTCCCTAACGAGAGCGTTCACTTCGAGCGCCTCCTTTCCACCGACTAATAGGAATCTGTCAAACTACGAGATTGACAGGTATCTCAAACAAATGGACGATGTCATTAAAGAGACAATGAACAGTACGATACCACGCCAAAGACAGCACGATACCACAAACGTATACCGAAACGCGACAATCGACGCACTGCACAGACAAAAAAGTAGACTCCTGACAAGACTCAAACTCTTATACAGGCGGTTTACCGACAGACAAAACTCGGAGGTCAGGACACTGAAGTCACTGATTAAAAATATCCAACAGTTAATCAAGGAAAATTACAGAATATCTGTAAGTTTGCATTGGAACAAAAGAATTCGTGCTGTAAAATCCAATAGCGCGAGTATGTTCCCGCAAATAAATAAAATATTTCGGAGAAACAATCAGAATGACATTCGGGATCTAAAGCTTCCGAGAACGTCAGACAATGAACGCTTGCTACGAACAGTTAGCATCGATCCGGAGAGCGCCATCCTGGATGATGACTTCTTCGTGATCGAGGATCCTCAGGAGAAGGTGGCGACAGTGGGAGCTGTCTTCCAGGAGGTGTACAAGGTGAATGATAGTATTCGCCCGAACCACCACCTGGAAGATAGAACCCTGCTTCATCACTTCTATCTTCGAAATGATATCGATCATTGTCGATCAGAGAACCTTGGTTTTACAAGGTTCAATGAAGATTTCATGGCAAACAATGTCATCGCCAATGAGGGGGTTAATACCCTGTTCATATCGACGGAAGATCTTCAGATGATCTTCGAGTCATTGAGGAAGAAAAAATCCGCGGGAGTTGACGGTATATCCAATGCTGTGCTTAGGCACCTTCCGCCAGTGGCTGTAGAGAGGTACACCATCCTGTTCAACAATGCACTGAATAATGCATATTATCCAGTGCACTGGAAGACAGCGGTGGTGCAACCAATTCCCAAGAGGGGTAAAGACACATCTAACCCGGTAAATCTCCGGTCAATAAGTCTCCTTCCGAGTATCAGCAAGGTCTTCGAGAAGGTGATCCATAGGGCCCTGTCTAAATGGGTTGAGGACAATAAAATCATCCCGGATAACCAATTCGGTTTCAGAGCGGGGCATGACACTATTCATGCCGCGTCGAAGCTTGTGTCGGATGTCCAATGGAATAAATGCAAGAACCAATGCACGGGTGCCTGTCTGATTGACTTAGAAAAAGCCTTCGACACCGTATGGTTAGAAGGTCTTTATTAGAAGCTCAGTCGGCTGGGCATAAGTAAACCACTGCTATATATGATTTTTGACATGTTAACAGGTAGAAAGTTCGTAGTGAAAATTGCCAACGTGACTTCTACCCAAACATTTGAAATCAAAAATGGACTGCAACAGGGTACGGTAAATTCGCCGATCCTTTTCAGCATTTACCTAAGCGATCTGCTAGTTTCTCTTCACCATTCAATAGCGTACGCAGACGACCTAATCGCGTACAGATCAGGTCCAACGATCGACGTCATTGTTACTCTTCTGCAGCGTGACTTCGAAAAAATTCAGCAGTATTGTGATGACTGGAAGTTGAAAATCAACTTCCAGAAATCAGAATCTATATTGTTCAGAACGCCTTTGTCTAGGGCCTCTCGGGACACTAGAAAAAACTGGCGCAGGTTCTTAATTTTAGGACCGGACGGACGTCCACTGGCGAGACAAAGTGTAGTCAGATACCTTGGGATCGTGCTGGATCAGTATCTATATTTTGACAAACATGTAGATGCTGCTCTGGCAAGGGCCCGGGGCACTTTCGCTCTAACAAGATGGCTGTTTCATAGCAGCCAACTTGATTCTAGGGTGAAGGTAATCTGCTACATGGCCTTAATCAGGCCCATGGTTGCCTATGGATGTCCCGTCTGGTTCAATGTGAGAGCCAGCTTAATGGAAAAGATTCGGGTGTTTGAGAGACAATGTCTCAGGACGTGTCTGGGGCTACATAGGACACCCGAATCTGAGTACACAAAATTTTACCCGAACGAGGTCCTATACGATAGGGCCAGGATTGTACGGATAGATAATTTTTTGATCAAACTGATTCGAAGCCACGTTGCGAGAGCAATGACTTCGGTCAATAGCCTGATTTTCGGGGCTTACTACCCCAACGACTTATATCACGAGAGAGTGCGCCTTAATGGCTTTGTTCCGCCAGAAGCATTCCTCTATTTAGATAGATGTGGGCTGATCCAGGATAGATTGGCGGTGCCGCTAATCTTCCACGTGGGTCGCAATTCCGTGGAACGGCGATTCCTCTACGAACCCGATGTCGCGCTCCGTGAGCCCGAGCGCCTCAGGTTCTGTAGATCGGTCTCACGCCGGGATCGAGGAGACGTAGTCCGCCAGCATCAACGCTTTTGGTGGCTGGAGAGAGCTACGTCAGTGGACACTTTGAGAGCTTCAGCCTCTTCAAGGCATGGCCTGCCTAACACCAATGGCAGGCTTACATAGGCTAGGGTAGGGTAAGGTAGGGTAGGGTAGGTAGTAGTAGGGTAGTATGTATATAAAAAAAAAAAAAAAAAAAAAAAAAAAAAAAAAAAAGATATATATATTAAATATATATTATGTATATAGTTTATATATATATATTTTAGTTAAGTTAGAATAAGTTAGGTTTAGTTACATTAAGGTAGGCTTAAGTTTTATATATAATACAAAAAATGATAATATGCTAAGTTTTTAATAAAAAAACATTTTTCTTAGCTTAAGCTTGATATAGTAATGTTAGTGGTAAGTTGATATAGTAGTCGAAAGACATAGATTTAAGTTGTTACGTCTATTTTAGAGTGTCCGCCTAGGGCCAGTAAGATATCTAGATTGTTAAGATAGTTAAGCTAGTTTTTAAGCATTTTTGTCTAGGGTAAGATAGATCTAAGAAATTATGAATAAAAATGAATTAAAAACTAAAAAAAAAAAACTAAACTAAACTAACTCAGTGCTGCTGAGACCCATTTTGAATAGGTGGTGATTGCAAGTGCCGTGCCCTGTTAGAGCTTCACATAGCAGTTTTAGTTCGGCTTTATTTAGTTCTAGTGCCTCTTTTGCACGTTTTGGATTGTGATTCTGTTCCATAAAGATTTTAGAGTGTTTTAAGCCCTCTTGTCTGTTCCAGAATTGGTTCTTTTGTTTGATGACCCATTTGTTTAAAGTTTTATTTGTGTCTGTGTTGTCAAATCCATAAAGGGGGAAGGGTTCAGTAAAAGGCATCTGGGCGCCTTTTTTGGCTTGTATGTCCGCCTTTTCGTTGCCTTTATGGTTTTCATGACCTGGCACCCAAATCAACTTTACTTTGTTGTTTATGGCCAGTTTATTTAAACGTTGGTGACATTCCCAGACAGCTCTAGAGTTAAATGTGTAGCTTCTTAGAGCTTTGAGAACCGCTTGGCTGTCCGAGAATATGGATATCTTTAATCTATTGGGCTTTTGTTCACTAATGTAGTGTACCGCCGCATTTATTGCATACAGTTCAGCCTGAAAGATTGTTGATTCACCGCAGAGAGGGATGTGAAGGCTACATTTAGGTCCTATCACACCAGCCCCTACTTTACATCCGGATTTGGACCCATCTGTAAACCACTTTTGGGCACCATCCTTCAACCAAGGGGGATTGTTTTTCCATTCCTCCCTGTTTGGAATGAGTATTTCAAAGTGTTTTTTAAAGTTCAGCTGAGGGGACATTAGGTCACTTACACGAGTTAGTTCCCAGACGTTGTCGACCTTTTCTAGAATCTCTAGATGTCCAGTCAGGTTCCCTTTTTTGTAGTTATAAGTTCTTTGTATCTTTAGGGCTTGTTTGGCCGCTTCTGCCTGAACGGCAGTGTGTAACTGCGGAATGTTTAGGATTGCCTCCATTCCAGCGGTTGGAGTGGTTTTCATTGCTCCAGTTATACAAATACATGCTAGTCTTTGTATTTTGTTGAGTTTGCGTATTGTTCCTTTTTGTGCGCATTTCCTCCACCATACCGCAGCGCCGTATAGTATGGTTGGTTTGATCATCTGATTGTATATCCATATACTCATTTTTGGGTTGAGTCCCCATGTTTTGCCCACCAGCTGTTTTAGGGACCATAAGGCCCTTACAGCCTTTGAGTATATGTTATCTAGGTGTGCATTCCATGAGAGTTTATGATCCAGTGTTATTCCTAGGAATTTTACCTCTTTCTTTATTGGGATGCAGGTGTCTTTTATTTTAAGGTTTGGTAGATCAATTGATCTTTTCCTGGTAAACCTAATTATTTGGGTTTTGCTGGGATTGATGGAGAGTTGTTCTTTATCGCACCAGTTCCATGTTATTTTTAGGGCGTTCTGCATAAGATTCCCTAGAATGTCTTCTTATTTGCCTTTTATGAATATGGTGATGTCATCTGCATATCCAATGGCAGTAAAGCCTTTGTTGTTAAGTTCCCAGAGAAGTTCATCTACCAGAATTGACCACAGAAGCGGGGATAGAACACCCCCTTGCGGGCAACCTCTAATAGTTTTGATAACTAGTTCTGAGGTACCTAACTTGGCTGTTATGCGTCTATCTTTTAGCATATTATTGATCCATCTAACTACTAGGGGGTCCACCCTTTTTGCATGTAATGCTTTAGTTAGTGATGAGTGATTTGCATTGTCAAATGCTCCCTCTATGTCCATAAATGCTCCAATTGTTACTTCTTTTGAATTTAAGGCCTCTTCAATGATTTCCGTAACTTTGTGGAGTGCGGTTATCGTAGATTTGCCTTTTTGGTATGCAAATTGTAGTTTATGGAGTGGAGATATTTCCAGTGTTGTTCTTATGATTAGTTCAATCAGTTTTTCCGTTGTTTTTAGTAGGAACGAGGATAGACTGATTGGTCTGTACGATTTAGGATTTTCTGGTGGTTTGTTACCCCCTTTAGGTATGAATATGACCCCAATCCTTCTCCATGTACGTGGTATGTAACTAGTGGCAAGGCTGGTTCGGATAATTTTTACCAACAGTGCCTTTAGTTTATTGTTCCCATGTATTAGTAAAGCTGGAAATATTCCGTCAGGTCCCGAAGCTTTAAATGGCTTGAAGCTGTTAATGGCCAAGTCTAGCTTCTCGTACGTTATATATTTCCTCACGCTGTTATTACTATTTTGATAATAGTTTGGTAAGTTATGGCTGAGATTACAGCTAGTTTCCACGGTACAGCCAGGAAAGTGAGTCTTTCGGAGTAATTCTAGGGTGTCCGTGAAGTTATTTGTCAGGTTTCCATCCAGGTCTTTGAGCAGACCTAAGGAATCATGGTTTCCCTTGGATAACGCTTTGTAAACTCTTGCTGTTTCTGGTGAGTCTTTAAGGTTATCACAGTAGTTCATCCATGACGTCCTTTTGGATGCCCTGATTCCTTTATTATAATTGATGAGAGCTTCCTTATATGGCTGCCAGTTGCCCGTCTTTTTTGCCCTGTTGAACTCTTTTCTTGCAGACTTCCTAAGTTTGCTCAGTTTGGAGTTCCACCAGGGTACGGATACTTTGGACTTTTTTTCTTTTAGTGGGCAGCTTGCATGGTAGGAAGATAATATGGTGTCCGTGAGGAATTCGACTGAGTTGTCTAGTTCCTCTGGAGTGTTGGTGTTCAGATGAACCCCTGATAGTTTTTCATTTAGGAGGGATTTGTACATTTTCCAGTTTGTGGCTTTGGGACATCTATATCTCACCAGGGTCTCAGCCTGAGTTCCCATGTTAAGTTTAAAAGTAATGTGGTTGTGGTCAGAAAAGGAGTTTTCTTTCGAGACCTGCCACTCTTTAATCAAATTAGATATTTTGTTAGTAATTAGTGTGAGGTCTAGAACTTCTTTCCTTATTGCATTTTGGAAAGTTGGTTCTTTGCCTCTATTTGCTATATCTAGGTTAGTATCGACGAGAAATTCTAGGAGAGACTCACCTCTTGAATTTGTATCGCTACTGCCCCAGATAGTATTGTGAGCATTCGCATCGCAGCCAATGACTAAGTGTTTCCTATTCTGTTTACAGAATCTTACCAGTTTTTTTATGTTTTCTGGTGGTGCTTCCTCTTCTTCACCGGGAAAATAGGCTAAGGTGACGATTACCTCAGTTCCCATCATGGAAATGCTAAAATCGGCAAGAAAAACAACTTTGGCGGCGCGATAGGAAATCACAGCCTCCACGACAGGACAACAGATAACAGCTTCTGATTAGCAGACCTTGCGACAACTGATAATACGATAATAAGTAGCACAAAATTTCCTCACAAAACGATCCTCTCAGCAGCCTGCCTATCTCCAGATGGCCGAACCGCCAACCAAATCGCCAACCGAATCTTGCTGATTGACGCAAGGCACGCATCAAACATCCTTGATGTACGAATATTCAAGGGCGCAGACTTCGACTCTGTCCATCACCTGGTAGCAGCATGACTCAAAGCTCGACTGTCCAGTGTCAGAAAGCTGCAACCTCCAAAACGGAGGTTAGACTTTGGGTGACGGTATACACCGGAAATAGCCAGGAACTACAGAAGGCGGCTGGGCGAAAAACTCTGCTATATGCCTCAAGCCCACACAAGCGCTAACAATATGTGATTGTGCTGCTGCACTGCTACCCATGAAGTAGCTGAAACCACCCTAGGCTACCGACCACACCCGACCAGAAACCCATGGTACGTTGGCGAATGTGCGGGAAGGAAGCGAGCAACGCATGAAACATATCAGAAGGTGCAGCAACAGAAAACAAGAGAGCCTGAAGAAAGGAGGAAAAGAAGCTACTGCAGAAAACCAAAAGAGCCTTCACAGTCTTCCAGCTAAGGATATCGAAGAGAACAGGGGTAGACAGAAGGTTAGAGCCTTCTATAAAAAAGCCGAAGCCCTTGCTTCCGGCTTTAGGACGGGCGTTCGAAATTGTGAACGCAATCCTATTACCAACCCTGCTCAATGTCACCTACAGCATGCTATCCAGCCGTCTTGCACCGACTTGGCAGATCGACTATAGGCAAGATATTCTCATTACGCCAGATCCTGGGAAAAAAAACTAACGAGTTCCAGGTCGACGCTCATCACCTTTTGTAGACTTGACAGCCGATTATGACAGCAGTCATCGTCAAGAGCTCTACAGGACGATGGCCGATTTTGGAATCCCGGGAAAATTGATGCGGATTTGTCGCGCCGCACTGGAAGACTCGCAATGCACTGTGCACGTTAGACCCTATAGCTCCGAACCTTTCCAAACAAACACCAGATTTCGGCAAGGAGACGCACTGTCTTGTGATTTCTTCAGGTTAGTCCTTGAAAGGATAGTGAGGCAGGCAGGTGTCAACACGAAAGCCACAATCTTCTTTAAGAGCACCCAACTGCTGGGACACGTGGACGACATTGACATAATTGCAAGCTCCCAGCACACCGTAGTATAGGCATTCAAGGCAACTGAATGAGGCAGGCCTCGTTGGCTTGGAAGTAAATGAGGATAAAACAAATTATATGCTGACTTGAAACCGCCCCGTGGAACACCGTCTTGGTGATAATCCCATAAGTGAAGAATCACCCTGGGCAACCTTCTAAAATGACTCTCTACACAACATTGATCTCGCCAGACCTGCCTTACGAATGTTGGACACCGAATGTTAGACGATAAGCAGGAAAGCAAAGATAATTCTGGGTCCTTTTGAAAGAAAAATTTCCCGTCGGATATATGGTCCTGTCTGAAAGGAGGGCAATTGGAGGAGAAGACACAACGACGAACTCTACGAGCTGTATAATGATGTAGACGTGGTCCGGAAGGCAAAACTCCGTCGACTACTTTGGCTCGGCCAGATCGAGCGCATGGATGACCGCGCTTCAGAAAAGAGGGTATTCGAATCCCATCCGAGATTCGGTTCCGAGTTTCGAGAAGGCAAGGGAGACCAAACCTCCGGTTTAAAAATCAAGTCGCGGACATCAGGAAACAGGATATGGAAGCAGGCTCTCTTTCAGGCTCACTCCCTTACAAGGGTCGCTAGCCTGATAAGTAAGTAAATAAGTACTCTTTAAAAGGTGAGCTTACCCAACACAGAAGCACAATTCAAATTGATATGTCAGGTATGTTTGTAATGAAGATGCAAAGTTGTAGGGTCGCTTTCCATAAAAAGGCATTTAGTATCTTACCCCTTGAAAAATCATAAAATTACCTTGCTCCATTTATCTATAATATATAGAAAGGGTGAATGTTATGCCCATCTAAATTAAATTATTCCACATCGCCTAATGCCCTGATACTGTTCAAAATGACCTTATAGAAAGCGTCGTCCCCACAGATAATTCCGAGCCACTTATCAAACTCTTCCTTTATCATATCTGAAATGTATGTCGTCGATTCCTACTGATTTCCTGATTAAAGTGGGAAAATTCTTGCGTGTTGCTCTTAAAGTATTCCTCGTTCATGATATCTGCCTAAAGTTTTATCTAGGTCATAGAAAATACAGCGTGTGGGAAAGGTTGGGCTGATGACCCTACTCTGCTGAAACAACATTGCGCTCCATCAAATTACTGGAATAAGTTTCACAACTCATCAGTCAGCCCATTACGATTCCTCCTGTTTGGCTTAATGATTTCCACTTTTACAAATTTCCTTACCGTCCATCGTCATCATTTCCATCTCGCTCGTGTACTTCCTTCCTTATAGCTCATAGTAATATTAAACTATAAAATCGAAACGTTGATTTGCGTGCGTGATAGCTCGGTCCAATTACACAAATCTGTTTGCTCATTTCATTAGGCCCGTCCACGTTGTTATTGTCGATGTTGATCCGTTTGGGAAATAGCCCGGACAGGCTTAGTGTCTCATATCCTGTCAACTAATCCCATCATTACCTTGCTGTTTTCAACCATAATGCTCCATCGGAATACTGCCCAACAAATTTACCAACCTCCTGTCATAAAACAGGCTATTCCCTATAATTACTAATCGGCTTGTGCACAGAACACATTATAATTATGTTAGAAAGTGTCCTGTCTGTCGAAGGAATCTGGCATAGAGTTCTTTAATGCGCACATGTTACGTGTAGGTGTGTAACCGGGTGTGTTGTAATGAATAAGTACTTCTCCCTATGCCATGTGTAAAAGCGGGGAATCGAAATATACTGACGTGAACACGTGTACGTTTCGGGGCAACGTTTGCACTTGTATTAACGAAATGTGTCTCTAATAATCCATTTGGAGGTGGATACCTAAGCGCTCACATACACTCTACATCGATGTACGTGTGGGAAACGGGATTAGAGGCCAGGGTTTTGCTTCTAACCAAGGACATTCTCAACACATTTCATTTTCACTTTGATTTAACATCACACCACCAATGCCATCAAGGACAGTAGGAGGTTAAAGGCTGACAGGCAACAGGAAGGTGTTTAAAGCAACCTTAGAAGTATACACATGAGATAATTATCTTGATTTATAGAGTTTTTTTCGAAGTAGCTTGTAATTATTTGGACATTTATATAGTCATCTGGTACTCATAACACTTGAAGTTCTGGAACATATTTTGTATACCTTCCGACAACTATTGTTAGGCTGGTAGAGCCTCCCCTGGGGGAGGGAAATTCTTCCGCTTTTACCGGTCACTCAAACTGCCTCTATGACAATGAGACAAATTGGTATCTTGATCCAAAATCGTCCCTGAATTCCTTCCTTTTTCCGCAACGTGATAAGGAATATCATATTAAAAGAAAATGTATACTCGGATTCAGTCATCACAGGCAGACAGTACTAAAACCTATTTCCTTTCATAAGCCCCAGTGGTTGTTTGCAAAGCATCGAGCGTCCGATCCTGCTCGCCATCCAAGGACAGTTTGGCCAGCTCCAACAACAGATCCATGAGCAGGCGACCCGAGTGGATGGACTCTACTTATTTCCCATGCTGATACATAGACTCTCGACTGAGACTGTCTGACACGAACGAATGGTTTACTAACTATCTGCCATTGTATACGACAGTGACTGATAAAGTGACGAGATCACAGTACCAAAAGTACCCCTTCGATTACAGTAGAGCACGTTGGCCATGCTTTCATAGTTCCCCGACGAGAGTCCTTACTTCGAGCGCCTCCTTTTCACCTTCCAATAGGAACCTGTCAAACTACGAGATTGACAGTTGTCTCAAACAAATGGATAATATAACTAAGCAACCGATGGACAGCACCACTCCAGTGCCACTCCAACGACGTAACGATACTACGATCGTGTGCCTAAACGCGACAATCGACTCTATGCACAGACCTAAAGGTAAACTCCTGAAAAGACTCAAACTCTTATAGAGCCGGTTTACCGACAGACAAAAGTTGGAAGTCAGGGCACTGAAGTCACTGATTAAAAATCAGTTAATCAAAGAAAATTACAAAATATCTATGAGTTTGCATTGAAAATCCTACAGAGCGATTATTTCCCGCAAATAAATAAAATATTTCGGAGAAACAATCAGAATGACATTCAGGATCTAAAGCTTCCGAGAACGTCAGACCACGACCTGGAAAATATAGCCCATCACTCCTGCCTTCGAAATAGTATCGATGACTGGCGATGAGAGAACCTAGGTTTTAACACCTACTATCGCCAGTGAGGGGGCTTCATTTTGACGAAAGATCTCCAGATGATGTTGTGCTCAGGCGCCCCCCATGAGTGGCTGTAGAGATGTACTCGTATGCCATCCTGTTCAACATAGCAATGAATAATTCATGCACTGGAATTCGTGCACTGGAAGACAGCGGTGGTGTAACCATCTCCAAGAGACATCTCCAGCCCGACAAATTCCCGGTCGATAAGTCTCCTTCCGAGTATCAGCAAGGTCTTCGAGAAGGTGGTTCACAGAAGCCTGTCATAATGGGTTGAGAACAATAAAATCATTCCGGATAACCAATTCGGTTTCAGAGCGGGGCATAACACTATTCATGCCGCGGCGAAACTCGTGTCGGATATCCAGTGGAACAAATGCAAGAACCAATGCACGGGTGCCTCTCTGATTGACTTGGAAAAAGCCTTCGACACCGTATGGTTCGAATGTCTTTATTACAAGCTCAGTCGGCTGGGCATAAGTAAACCACTGCTATATATGACTTTTGACATGTTAACAGGTAGAAAGTTCGTTGTGAAAATTGACAACGTGACTTCTACGCAAACATTTGATATTAACAACGGACTGCAACAGGGTACGGTGAACTCGCCGATCCTTTTCGGCATTTACATATTGTGCTTCAGTGATTTGATAGCTTCTCTTCACCATTCAATAGCGTATGCGGGCCACTTAATCGCGTACAGATCAGGTCCCACGATCGACGTCATTGTTACTCTTCTGCACTTCGAAAAAAATCAACAGTATTGTGATTACTGAAGTTGAAAATCAACTTCCAGAAATCAGAATCTATTTTATTCAGAACGCCTTTGTCTAGGGCCTCTCGGGACACTAGAAAAAATTGGCGCAGGTTCTCAATTTCTGAACCGGACGGGCGTCCACTGGCGAGACAAAGTGTAGTCAGATACCCTGGGATCGTGCTGGATCAGTATCTATATTTTGACAAACATGTAGATGCTGCTCTGGCAAGGGCCCGGGGCGCTTTCGCTCTGACAAGATGGCTGTTTCATAGCAGCCAACTTGACTCTAGGGTGAAGGTAATCTGCTACATGGCCTTAATCAGGCCCATGGTTGCCTATGGATGTCCCGTCTGGTTCAATGTGAGAGCCAGCTTAATGGAAAAGATTCGGGTGTTTGAGAGACAATGTCTCAGGACTTGTCTCGGGCTACATAGGACTCCCGAATCTGAGTACACGAAATTTTACCCGGACGAGGTCCTACATACAATAAGGCTAGGACTTTACGGGTTGACCACTTTATGATTAAACTGATTTGAAGTCACGTTGCAGGGGCAATGAAATCGGTTAATAACCTGGTTCCTGGGCTTAATACCGAAACCGCGTGTACCACGAGAAAGTGCGGAACAGCGGCTTTGTTCCCCCAGGAGCATTCCTCTATCAGGATCAATATGGGCTGAACTAGGATTGGCGGTGCCGCCAGTCTTCCTCGTGGTCCGTGATTCTGTGAAGCGACGGCACCACGTGATGGGGCATGGTGATGTCGTGTTCCGTAAGCCTGAGTGCCTCAGATTTAATAGATTGACGTCGTGCAAAGATCGGGAGGACGTCTAACAGCATAAACCCTTTTAATGGCTGGAGCTTCTTTAAGACAAAATCTTGCACAGATTGGAGTAGGTTAGGATAGGTTAGGGTGGGTTTGGGTAGGTTAAAGCATACTAGGGTGGCGGGAGTTAAGTCAACCGTATGGTTGACTTCTGGAGAGCCATCTTTTCGTCCGAATCCACACCTTATGTCACGACAACGGTGAATAGGCCTAACCTCGACCTTGAACATCTCTGGCACCCTATTACCAACATGGACATCTCTTCCATCCAATTGCTCCAAATACTCCACCTGGTATTGACGGTTTGAGATTCAGGCGATGGAGAAGAGTCCCTCAGGCGATCCAAGCAATATTTTCCAATTTGACTTTGAAAATGGGATGAGATGTTTGAAATGAGGAGATGTTGAGCGGAGAACCATCTTCATTCCCAAAAAAAGGCACTAGTATCAGACTAGCGGACTTTGGGCCCACCTTCATGCTTCCGGCTCCTTGCTAAATGACGCCAAATGCAAGTCGAAGGAGCTCCATGTTGTCTCTATCGACTATGCGAGGGCATAGGACAGCACCAGCCATAGGGTGATTAGTGTCATACTAGGAAACTCTTACAGCCGCAGCTCAAATGTGTTCAAAGTTAATGGGGGTACATTAGAACCCATCAAAGTTGCCAAAGGAGTGCGCCAGGGCGACCCTCTATCCACTTTTGTGTTTTGTATCGTTCTGGATGAAGTCACTCGCATCCTATCTGATGATATAGGATACGAATTAAATGGTTCGCGAATCAACGCCTTGCTTTTCGCAGATGACCCCATGCTTATTTTCAGCACTGAGCCGCGCATGAAGAAACTTTTGCGCACTGCAGAGGTAGAGGCTTAGGAGCTTGGGCTTCTGTTCAACGCTGCAAAGTGTACCGCTTTGTCCACGGTTTCGTCAGGCAGGGACAAGTGAATTAAAGTCCTTAACACCCCAATATTCAGTCTCCTCAACAACTCAGTTGTCAATCAACTGACAGCGTCAAAGGAACGGAAACGTCTTGGAGTCGACTCTAGGCCAATCGGACCGAAGAAAGCTGGTGGTACTCTTGCTGTAGAAAGTATTACTAAAGCCCCTTTGAAACTGCAACAAAGGCTTCTCATTACAAGAAGCTATCTGATGCCTCGCCTGTATCATAAGCTCGTCCTCGCTGGTACAACCATGGGAAAACTCAGAGCATTGGCCCTTCAAATTTGAGCAGCAGTGCGCAAATGGCTCCGCTTTTCCATACTCCAAGAGCCGACTTCCACGCGACGACCAACAACGGGGATTTGAGTCTTCCTTCTTTCGAGACCTTCATCTCCTGCTTGATGCGTGGCAGACTCCAAGCACTGGGGAGCTAAATTTGTCCTTCAGTGAGAGCCGCTTGTGAATCCTTCTAGGTCCAGAAACGGCTTCTATGGGCCCACCAAGCTCTTACCATCTCCCTTAACAACAACGAAGAAGTGGAAAAGTGGTGGGCCCAATCCCTGTATAATTCCGTAGATGGCCACGAACTGCGTGAAAGTTGAAAAACTAACTTCTCAAGCTCTTGGGTATATGGTGGCATGTATATTTCCGGACGGGACTGTCCGCGTCAAAGTCTGCATCATAGACATCAGTAAATGAAGCCCATGAGAAGAAAAGGATGAATTATGCCGGTAACATCGACATCATATCTACAATCGAGCAAAAATACTATGTCTGACCATCTGACATCCGCTTCTCTACATGTACTCTCTCTTGGAGAGGAATCTAGGTCTCGAAATCCGCCGACTTCCTTTTGACCAAAAGGGCTGAAAAGCAAACTTTTAGGGTTTATCACAGTAAGAGTACTCCAAGGCAGCCACACAAATAGATGACGCAAACCGGGCAATGGTCCAGGCTTGGTATAGAATGAGCTGGTGAGAGCGAACTATTACTTAGGGTTACTTGCGCCCTACCATCTCTCAAGGCAGCAAGTAATAGAGCCGTCACTCGCTATGAAGCGAGGATGCAACACTGCGGTTGTTTTATTGGGTAGTGGCTGAATCCCACATAACCTGAGAACACTGATTATGAACACTAATTATTAATACTAATTATTAGTATTATCCAAAAAAAAGGTCTGATGATAATTTTTCTAGTCTTATTTGCTCATTATCCTTAATTAATATGAATTAATCGTAAGGCCGAAAGGCGAATTCTTTAGACTACTTTTAAGCATTTTTGTCTACGGTTTGTTCTAAAGAATATTAAATAAAAATTAACTTAAAACTAGAAAAACTAAACTAAAATAAAATTTGGTACAACATAATTAGGAGAGGAGTCGATTCCGTAGGAGTCTATTGTCCTTCATACTTTAGTTAGTGTCGACGTTATGGCCAATCGAATACTTAAACCGTTGGTACGTTTCATTTATTGGCATTTTTTTTTTAAATAATAAAATTTAATAAGTTGCTTATAAACTTGAAGCGCCTCGGAGCGCGCTTAGCATTTAAAGCTAATTCGCTATGCCGCTTGCGTGCTGAAGTGCTTTTTATGCGCGTTAGCCCGAGTTCCCAAACCTAATGAGGCTTCGATCGTGACTCAAAAACATTCAAAGGTCTCTTGGATGTAGAGAATGTTACTGTACAGAAAAAGAGTGTATCGATCACGTACAGAAACGGATGGGCACTCGACTTCGCAACCTAAAAAAAACAAACCAAAGGCCTTAGAGGAAAAGCAAAATTGACTGGCAAACTGATTGATGATTTGTCTAAGCAATATCGCTTAGCAATAAGAAGAAATTCAAACTCTATTGATAAAATACGCAATGATATTTACGCTACTTTGGACCACAAACTATCGAATAACCAAAACCAAAACATTACAAGTGTCCGCGCGGAGAAGGATCCTGGTGTAAGAGGAAGAAGGCACAGGCTACTGGAGATAAAAGTTACACACCCAAAGCACCACTCTCTCAAAAAGTTTACGAAGCAATCACTCCAGTATACTAAGAATTAAGTGCGGATGATCTTCTTTCTCGATGTCTCGGCGGATTCACGCAAAATTCGAATGAAAGGTTCAACGCAACAGTGTGGCCTATGCCACCTAAATAAATCTCCAGTCGAAAACACGTACTTGATACTGCAGTGTATATTGCAGTAGGCGTATACAATGATGGATTATTAAGCATAATGCGTCTAATGAAAAATTTGGGAATAATAAATGGGCCGTAGTGCTACAACTTCTGTGTAGAAGCCAACGAGCGCCCCAATAAACTTTCGGAGCGATCATTCACTAATGCTGCAAAAAAGACTCCTTGAAATCGTCTAGAAAGGAGCACGCAGAAGAGGATGTGGAAATGGAAGGTCAGATGTACGGCGAAGGTATAGCAGTCTTAAGGTAAATTGAATTTTTGAAAGGTTTAAGTAGTTATAAAACTTTAAACGCGTTTTTCTCGAAGTCGATTTTTCAAAATCGGGCGCACACGCTGCTCAAAAATTGCTCGATTGATTGCTTTGAAAATTTGACTGTAACTTCACTTCGGATTATCTAGTGAAGTACATATCCGTTTTCAAATTGATCAAAAACTTTTTTTTACTGGCGATTACTGTCCATTTTTTTGACGAAAAGTCGAACTTTTTTTCAAACTCGCGCCATTTTTGCAAAAATCATTTAAAAGTCGTAAACACTTCACTAGTTTTTGATATGTACTTTAAGAAAAAAAATACTCTTTTATTCTAGGTGCTATGATTCCCGAGGTATGTGCCCGCCCGTTCGAGTATTTCAAAAAAAGGCTTTCTGCAAGAATGGTTCTACAGCCGCCATTTTGTATCCAAAATTGAATAGAAATATTTTTTTACATACTTCTATGTACCCTTTTAAGTTCCTACAAAAACAAACCGATTTCTTTTTCCATCTTCTCAAAATAAATTATCAAAGTGATCCCTTTTTTTATGCCTCTAGAGTGGTGTTACCTTTAAGAGGATTTTGAAGATCCTGTTCTGGTCCTGGATTCCATCAAAGTGAAATGCGATACATATGCTTGGGCACAGTGTTCACGTGGTACAGTTGTTCATGCGACACAACACATATAAGATCCCCGTAGCCGCACATACGAATTTCTTTTTAGCGTAATTCCACGAAAATGCGTAGTCTGTTTTAACGCGTAGGTATCTGCCAGCCTTGCAGCACTGATAGTGTACATTTACTTAAAGGAGAAAGAGGAGAAAGCCTAGAATAGAACACTCTGGGACTCTCATCTCAGGGTTTTGCATTCGATTGAGGCGTTTCGACACCTTAACGACAAAATGTCTATCAAAAAGATAAGAACAGAATCTATCCAATACCAGACTACGAATTCCTATTTTTCGCCAGACTTTCTAAAATAAATATTGTATTTATAAGACTTGTAAATTCCTTCTTGGCGTCAGTTTCTGTAACATACAGTAAAAGAAAACATGAAAAATACTATTTTAAAATTCTGGACATTCAATATTTTGTCAGGTCTCCATTCGTGTCTATGACTGCTTGGAGTCTTCTGGGCATCGAAAGAACAAGACAATGCCTTCGTTAAAGCACTCTTTAGTGACTCTCTATTGCTGATGGTATATTTACGGATTTTGCGTTCAAGTTCATTCCAAATGTGTTCAACAGTGTTAAGATCTGATAATTTTAGGGGTGGATGCAACTGTCTTGGCATGCGTTACACGAGCCATTCCTTAACTCTTCTTGACCTATGCTTCGGATCATTGTCTTGGTGTAGCACCCAACTGTTTCCTAAGTCTGGTATTTAGCAGATGCATGCAAATTATCCCGCTGTATGTCCTAATATTGTGTGTGTCCATTGTGCTCTCAATAAAAACTAGTTTGCCCACCCCTGCCGCCGACATCGACCCCCAAGCCATGACATTACCTCCCCCATGTCTTATTGTTGAGATCGAATTTTGCACAGCCATTTTCTGATTTGGTCTAGGACATATTTTGCCTCGGCTATCGGATCCAATACTGTACACACTTTTGTTGGTAAATAGTACAATTCTCTAAAACTCCTGACCTTCAGAGATGTAGCGTGTGGCAAACTCGAGGTGTTTCTTTTGGTTGACCTTGATGATTAGGGACTTTTTCCTAGGAAGAGTTCTATGAAGTCCTCAATTTTAACACTCTTCGAACCGTTTCAGTATGACCTTCCTTGCCGGTGGTACTTGCGATGTCTTTAGCCGAGTTTGGAGCGCTGGTCCTAGGGTTGGAGGTCACTTTGCGAGAGATGGTCTTAAAATCTCGGGCATTTACTATCTTCGGACGCCCAGTACGGGATTTATTTGGGACATGACCCCAATCATTGTACTTATATATTATATATATAATATTATATACTGGACTGTTGCGCGAGTTTTATGAAGAATTCTTGCAATTCTACCATCATTTTTATCCTCTTGTCTTAATTTAACAATGGAAATTCGAATTTCCAATGGCACTACTTTCCAACATACCATTTTTTTTTTAAAGAAACCCAGTTTGCTCTAAATTACACACAAGATTAGGAGAATAATGAAAAGTCACTAAAAAAATTACGGCGCTCCATTTGACGTAAAATGACTGACTAACAAGTCAATTATCTGCTGGTTTTTAGATTTCATACATTTTAGGCCTGTATGTACAAGATGGGCCAAACACAAGTTTCTTTTTAAAAATGCAATCAAATAAACAAACTTAAATTTTGTCCATGTATTATGGCTTTGTTAGTAAGAACAAACATTCCCATTAATCATGAAATACAACGTCGTTCAAGTGGCTGCCCCAGCTGAATTTGCAGTAGCGCATTCTGTCACCTCAATTTTCCAAGACCTTGTTGATGGTTTCGGGCTGTAACTCACGGATCGCTTGGATAATATTGGCCTTAAATGCTTGAATCGTTTCCGGATTGTTGGCATAACATCGGTCTTTCACGGTTCCCCACAAAAAAAAAGTCCAAAGGGATCAAATCGCAGCTGCGAGGCGGCCAATTGACATCGCCAAGACGATCATGATAACGTGATTTGGGAATTTGGTGCGCAATAGATCGATTATGGCATGGGCTGTGTGGCATGGCGCGCCATCCTGCATGAACCAGAGATGGTCCAAATCCATGTCTTCAATTTCAGTAAAAAAAAAGTCGGTTAACATGGCTCTGTAACGCCCACCGTTGACCGAAACGTTGTTCCCAGCCTCTGTGAATGCATTAGCTTCTCGACAATAACGTGCGGATTTTCCGAACCCCAGATGTGGCAATTTTATTTGTTAACGTAGCCGCCGAGATGAAAATGCGCCTCGTCAGAAAAGATTATTATTCGCCCAAAATCGTTGTCCAATTCAAGTTGTTCTAAGGCTCAAAATGTGAAGCGATAACAATGCGGATGGTCGCACGCCGTCAATTGCTGAGTCAATTGGTCCTTGTTAGCGAATAATCCACGATCTTTGTGCAAAATTCTCCTCAGGCTAGTACGTGAAATGTTGAGCTATTGAAATCGATGGCGAGTTGATGTTCGTGAATTGAGTCTCACACTTTCGGCCACAGCAGCCACATTCTCATCTGTGCACACCGTACGGCGGCGGGGACCATAAGTGTGGTCCACTAGCATACCAGTCTCATGAACTTTTTGCACAAACTTGCGTATATCAGTCGCGGTGGGTGCTTCATTTCGGCCAAAACTTCTTTTTAAGAAACGCACTGTTTGGGCTACACAGCGCTCGCTTTGGAAATAAGTTTTCAATATTTCCCAACGTTTTTCAAGCGTAAAGCGACTCATTTCGTTCCGCGGAGGTATAGTGCTGACTTTCTGTTAAGATTGCGAGCGGGAAATTTGTCAGTGTCCAAAAAACTTTGAATTTAAAAAATAAGCATAAGATGGCCCACCCTTCAGACTTTTGTGACCAACTGTAGATGTAATGACTCTTCGTGAATAATACATCGATTCCCAATGTCTTATAAAGGAAATGTAGAATTGTTTATGTAACTTTTGGATGGAAATAGATTTCGGCCGAAAATCGTGCGAAATCAAATATCTTTAAGTCCTACGCTGGAGAAATGAGGGTGTAATGGCTAATTACGTAGCAAGTCGCCTGGTCGAATTTGATGGCTCATCGACTTCTTCAGCTACAGTGGCAATATTCTCGTCTTCCCTGCCCTCTTCTGGCACTTGTTGTTCCAGTCTCTTTAAAGCGATTGACTAAATTTTTTTATGTTTGACTAGTTGTCGTAGGGCAGCCATAAAGAAATAGGCACGAGTATTCGACAATCTTGAGGAATCCTCTATGGCTTGACGACTTGTGCTCTGCATCTGTTTACTTTACAAATATCAAAACAAAACTGACAATGCTGCTGCACACCACGTGTGGTCATACTAAACTTGAAATGAGCCGTAAGGGCAATCAATGCCATGCCTACTCTCAAGAGGGGTCAGGGGCTTTCTGGGAAAGCAGCAACAAAGCGCCATAGGAAAATAATGCTAAAATTATTACAGAGTTGACTTTTGACATCATTTGCATGAGGTTGAATCCTGATTACAAATTTCATTTCTACGAGAGAAAAATGTGTATTCACAACCCCTTCGGACGATGACCATGATACCCCTATGTATTTAGGAAAAAAAAAGCAAATTCATCGCATGTGTTCATAACATGACAAAATCCAGACCCGTGAATGCGGAAAAGTTCATCTTTTTTATGTGAACACCAATTTCGAAAACCCATTTGCGTGTCCCTTTCAATTCCATCCAAACCAAATCACAATGCCACAATAGCACTTCACACACCACAGAGAGGAAGGTGTACCAATCGATTCCGACAGAGGTATCTCCATCAATTATTAATGTAAAAGCTTTTATGGCAATTGAATGGACTATCGCATTTGCAACTACTTTGTGTCAAGCCCCACCGGATTTCCTTGTGCCCTCGCTCTATTCGTATCTTTCCTTCACTCTATCGCCCACATTCGCTAGACAATTTTTTTTTTGTATATTCGAATCTCTCGGTACGAAAAGGTTCCCCAATAAAATACCGAAACGTTTTAGTGTTTGGCCATTTAAAGTCGACAGAAGCAACAGCCTAGTAACACCAGACAGCAACGTCGGCATCGACTGAATGTCCATCAAGCAATTTACGGATTTCCCCCACAGACATCTCGACAACAGGATGTTGCCCTTGTCCAATGAATTTAAATTGTGGTAACCGATGGGATGCTCTTCCTTTCCCTTATTTTTGTTTTCTTTTTTAATGAGGCGAAACTTTATGTGTGTGTTGGGGGTTGAATGAGTGAGATATCGATGATAGGGTCTGTTCATACCCGGAGCTAACTAGTGAAGCACCTATTAATCGAGTTATTTTATCAGATTTCCATTCAACTTATACCTAGATCTTTATTCATGGTACAATGACGATATACTATTCCCTACCCATTGTCTTCTTCAGCTAAAGGCCACGACTCCACAAAAAATGATTCTGTAAAGAAAAACGAGAAAATGCCAATTCGTCCTTCGATTTGAGTTTACAAACGACATACTAAGGTGGAAAATGCAATAAAAAACGAAGCAAAAACAAAGAAAGAACTTCCTTTTGGTCATAAAAGTCACATATGGTAAACGTTCCAGGTCTCAGCTGTTGGCAAAAAACACTGGCCACTGAACAGGGAGCAATAGAAGCCAACGAAACACCAATTTCATGGCCAGACAAACCGGCAGACGTTCATAACCCTCGCTGTGAGTCTTAAATAATACATGATACGGAATAAATGAATAGATTAACAATTCACATAAAACTTTCATCTATTGTTGACAGGAAGACAGGATGGCGCCGAACTTGACACGAGCATTCGCAAGCGATGAAACTCATTTGCATATGATTATAAAAAAGCCAACAACTTGCTTATGTTCATTTTGTAGCTAAAAATTATGAACTTTCCATGGAAGGAAGAAATCCTCTCGGTTCTCCCAAAATTCGTACGATCCTTACGCCTTGGGCGTTCACTCAAGTGCTGGGGTTTATCCCCCATCGCCTTAAACTTTTCCCCCTTTCTCGCATATATAGAGCTTTTTTGTGCTAAGTGTTTTTCCTCCTTAAATGGAAGTTTCCTTGCTTAGGTAATTGCCACAAGTTTGAAGGACGAGACGTGAGTACGGAGTAAAACCTTTTAAATACACATTACTGTAATACTCGGACTATGGGCAACCGGTCTACGGCTGTTAACGAGGAGTAAAAGGAAGAAGAAGAAACCAATGATTACCCAATCCATAGAATTCAGGACGATACGAGTACTTGTACGATTATGTGGAATACATACAAATTTCAATCCAATGTCGCATGATGCAGGCATACTAATTATTTAGAGAGACAAAAAGGTTTGTCGTGAATTTTCCCAGTCGCTTACGTTAGGAGACGCTTAAACTCTCCTCGTTCTCATCCTCCTTGCTGTCAGTCGCTCGTTCGTGCATTTCGGGATAATCTTATTCAGTGTGAGTGACTCGGAGTCCAATGTATCGGGTTTTCATAGACTTGTGGAAATGACTGGGGATTTGGTTTTCTTTTGGTTTTACTGCTCCTCCCACGTCAGATAGAGTGTGCGATTTGTTTAGTGTCAGTCTGGCCGTCGGTTGGTATCAAGATTACGACATGAATGCCGCACACGGGGGTTGTTAAAAAATTGAATAGTCTTCGTACACACTCATGTTTATCATATAGATCTGTATTTGTCCTTTTCTTTAACGAACTTCAGTTTTCGATGAATATACATACATATGTACATTTTAGTCATCACTTAATAAGTCTCAGTCTCAGGGGTGGTAGTGGTGCAATGGTAATCATCACCGACTGTTAAGCGGAAGGTCTGTAGTTCAAGTCTGACCATAGCCAAGAAAAATTCCTATACGGAAAAAACCCATGCAACAACACCAGTTGTGAATGATAGATGATCAAAAAATGCTGACGAAGGCATAACACTCGCAGTATAAGATCACTTCAAAATTCATACTCTGCGTGTGCATTTCCAATATAAGATCTTAATGGCATGGAATAAAGTTACTGTAAAACTACAATCAACGCGACAAATTCAGTCGAATCTCTCGAATCCCAAGACAACCACCCCCGGAGAGTAGTGAACGAACATCTTCGACACAAACCATCTGCACCCCGTCCAGGTTGTGTGACAAACATCAAAAGAGCGTAACTCTTGAACCTGCACGAATTATAAAAAAAAAAAAAAAAAAAAAAAAAAAAAAGTTTGGATTCCGTAGCGAAGAGATCTAATGTGAATTGCATTTTTCTATTCCTTTGTACAGTTGAGCTATAACGAATAAACTGTCCAATATATTCCGTTGTCGTCTTTCATTTTTTTTATAAAATTGGTGCCGAAACCCGGGACTACAGTTCGGAAACAAAAGTCGAAAGGACGAAAACGATAATGGTTGCCAACAATATGGAATTTGCGACACGTGCGGCTTACCGAGGTCAGCTCACAAAGATTGTCAATGCAGCGGCTGAATATTTGAGTTCCGCGAAATCTCAGATTAATAACGATGACTGCGATATAGACGCAATCGAAGAGGAGTTGAACATTTATATTCAAAGAGTACGTGCGACTAACGACAGCCTGGCGACCGTTAACAGGGATATAGCTGAGAAGGAACTCATCCGAAAGGAAAATGCAGAGGCCGAGATCATCAAGATAGCGGAATACGAAGATTCAGCCACAACGATATTATCACGTCTTGAATGTCGTCTGAAAAAGGTAATGGTAAGAGCACAGCCATCCACAATGAATTCTTTCTCTCCAACAGACGACCCAACATCTTCAGCGAGAAGTCGACAAATTAAAAACTACGTCAAGCTACCCAAATTACAGCTTAAAAGATTTGACGGTGGGATGAAGGATTGGCTACCATTTTGGGACCAATTTCGCACGTCAGTGCACGAAAATTCTGAGTTATCACCTGTCGAGAAATTCATGTATTTAGAATCTGCCTTATGTGGCAGTGCAAAAAAGGTGGTAGCGGGCTTTACTGCTACGGAAACCGCATACGATGCTGCTGTATCTCTGTTGCAGGAGCAGTACGGTAATTTGGAACGGTTAATTGACGACCACCTTCAGTAACTTGTTTCACTTCGCCACGTGCAATCGCGTTCCGATGTATCAGGTCTCAAGCATTTATATAACTCGATCAATACATGCAGACGATCACTCACAGGATTGAACGTCCCATCGCAACAATATGATGTTATGCTTAAACCTATACTTTTGCGTTGTTTACCATACGATTTACGGGTTGATTTCCACCGTTTGAGGGGAAAAGAAGAATTCATGTTGGACGACAAAAACAACGAATATTCTGAAGCGGTATCGGCAACAACAACAACGAAATGTCAAACCCACCAGTTATTGGAATTTCTAAAAAGGGAAATCGAAGCACTGGAAATGAGTAAGATAGATATGCAGAGTAAGTCAAAAACAATAAATACAACTACAACCGCAGCCAACTTATCGGCATTAAATGAAACAAAAGAGGACATCTGTATATTCTGCAAGTCTCCTTCGCACAACACAAAGAACTGCGATTCCAGTCTGTCTACTGCCGAAAAGAAAGATGTTTAGTAAAAACTGGAAGGTGTTTTAGATGTGCGAAGAGAGGCCATTCATCAAAGAAATGTCGAAGTGCCAAATGGTTAAAGTGTGAGAAGTGCAAAGGAAGACATTTGACTACATTGTGCGATTCTCATTATAAAAAATCATCTACATCTACCGCATTTGTTTGTGAAGATAAGCAGAAGCTGCGAAGAAGTTAAGTCTTGTCGAGATTGGGACAGTAGAAATGGCGGTGATTCCATTTGGAACGAAGGAAAAATCGCGTCCGAAGAGCTCTCCGAAAAGTGAAAGTAATTCTTAAAAGCCAATTTGATGAACAGAGTGTTGAAGTGGAGATGCTTGTCGTACCAACAATATGTATCGACGTTCTTGCAGTTCCAGATCAGAATTGTCAATCTATTCCAAATTTCCAATTAGCCGACACCCGCCATCAAACGGAAATTCCATCGGAGGACGGACTCAGTATGCTAATTGGCTCAGATTTTTACTGGGCTATTGTGACCGGTAAGCAACGAAAAATCTCCACGCGTTTGCGAGGCGTTCAAACAATTTTTGGATGGACCCTTCAAGGACCCCACTCTGAAGAATCCACGGGATCAGCGAATGCGTCGAACATGGTTTGCAGCTGCTTTCAATACAAACGACATTTCTCACTTGTGGTCACTGGAATCCATTGGTATTCGAAACGAGGAAGCCGAAAATTCGTTCTGGACGGAGAGGCTAAGTAGAGAATGCATTCGTTGGTCGGGAAACTGTTTTGTAGCCTCCTTACCCTGGAAGGACAGCAGCTTGAAATTCCATGGAGATAGAGGTCAGGCCCTTCAGCGAGTTGAAACTCTTGTACGACGTTTATCCAGGAACCCAAGCACGCTTTTGGAATATGATGAGGCAATACGAAAAATGTTGCAGGATAGAATAGCGGAAATCGTCCCTGATCAGTCTCCACAAAGGGTATTCTATCTTCCTCACCACCCTGTTTTTAAAGAAGAAAGTGAAACCACAAAAATGCGAATAGTATTCGACGCGTCATTTCAGACGGAACAAACTCCATCATTAAATAGTTTCTTACTAATAGGCACAAATTTACTTTCAGAGGTGCAAGATGTTCTGTTCAATTTTCGGATGGGCCCCTTTGGTATCGTAGCTGACATTGAGAAGGCGTTTCTCCAAATCTGGCTCAACCCGGATGATCGCGACGCTCATCGCTTCATATGGTTCAACTCACTCAAAGACCGCAGATACCAAGATTTTCGGATGACACGAGTTACCTTCGGAGTTAACTGCAGTCCGTTTTTGCTTTCCGCTACAATAAGAGCTCACCTTACACGAGAAGCTGTAACGCATCCAGACACCTGCAAGACGTTGAAAACTGCCTATTACATGGACGACCTCGTTCTGAGTGTAGGCACAGAAGAAGAAGCGGAGAAAATCTATCGGGAGGCAACGCAAATAATGGAACGCGCTTCTATGCGACTAAGAAAATGGAATACGAACAGCGAAAAGGTACGCCAATCTATTAAACCTGATACATTTCCTGGTTCGCAGAAAGTCCTGGGTCTAACATGGTACGTTCACACCGACGAACTTCAAGTCTCTTTGAAGCCTCTCCAAAAAGTGCTAAATACATCAACGAAGGGTAGCAAAAGAAACGTTCTCCAAGCCATTGCCCGTATCTATGATCCTCTAGGTGTCATTTCGCCCACCGTTATAAAACTAAAGATTTTGTTTCAGACGATCTGGAAACTTAATCTTCATTGGGATGAAAATCAGCCCACAGAATTGCAAACGGAGTGGGAAAACTCTGTTGAAGGTGTTCTACAGCTTGCGGAAATGACCATTCCAAGATCGACGATACCCATGAGAACTTGAATTAGTTACATGCACTTATTCGCTGATGCCAGCCTAAAGGCCTATGGAACCGTAGCGTCTGTAAAAACTATCAGTTTAGACGGAGTGGTCAATGTACGTTTTCTTTGTGCCAAGGCTAGAGTAACACCACTTAAGGAAAATAAAGAGGGGGAGTTAACCCTGCCCAAATTAGAGCTTAGAGCTGCATTAATTGCTGCCAGACTGTGTGCATACTTACGCAGGTGTTTAAAAACTGAAGTTAAGAAATATTTCTTATGGTCGGACTTCAAGATCACGCTAAACTGGATTTATGGAGCTGTTCAGCGATGGAAACCCTATATACAAAGTCGTGTGACAGAAATTAGAAGCCTAACGGATGTAAATCAGTGGAATCATAGTAGAGGATGTGAAAATCCTGCGGATTTATTAACTCGCGGCGTGTCCGGAAATAAACTTCAAAATTCTCCCATCTGGTTTCAAGGGCCTTTATGGTTAAAGGAATTTCGAAATGACCAAGTTAACAGCAACTTCGAACAAGATAGAAATTTCAACTTGCAATCAGTTTTAATGACGACATCAGATGTTACACCAGAAATCGTTCCTGTCTTAAATTTCACAAATTACAGCTCGTGGCAAAGACTGTTGAGAGTAACAAGTTGGATACATCGTTTCATCGAGATTTGTAAAACGAAGCAAACAAAAAACAATCCCCACTTGAGTGCTGAAGAGTATGAACGGGCCGAACAATATTGGCTAAGGTACGCACAGTTTAGTTCCTTTACTAATGAAATTCATACTTTACAGAAAGGGCGGGGTATATCTAGCAAATCGAGAATAATCCAGCTATCTCCCTTCTTGGACGACAAACATATCTTGAGACTGGGAGGACGGCTGCAGCTCTTGAATGATGATATAGGAACGAGACACCCGATAATACTCCCTCATGATTCTTATATTACCGACTTAATTATTCAGGATCATCATATAAAGACTCTACACGGAGGTGTTGGCATAGTGTTAACCAGCATAAGGAGGCAATTTTGGGTAATACGCGGACGACAACTCATTAAAAGAAAGATCAAGAATTGCGGTATGTATTTGTAAAAGACTTTGGGGTAAGGCCGATTCGCAACCGTTCGTTCCTTTGCCGCTAGAAAGGATCCAGCTCACAAGACCTTTTGATAACGTTGGGGTGGATTTTGCCGGTCCGTTATTCTATTTGAAAGGATCAGATCAAAACTAAGAGAAGCTGGGCTATGGCTGGAGGGTGAAGAAGTGCAAGGATTTTTGGCCGGAAACAGAATAAAGTGGAAATTCATCGTGGAAAGGGCTCCCTGGTGGAGTGGATTCTGGATTTGATTCGCGTTATCAAAAATACCCTCAAGGCAGTTATCGGTAAGGCTAAATTAACCTTTGATCATTTAAGAACAGCCCTCACGGAAGCAGAATCCATAGCAAATGATCGGCCACTAACATATACATCGACTGACCCATTAGACATTACTCCCATTTCCCCTTCCAAATTTCTAATTTTTTCCTCCCCTTCAAAATTTGTAACAAACATTGCCAATACAGCGGATGCTGACATTCAGAAGATGTGGAGAACGCGTCTAAAATACACTAAAATGCTTACAAAACGATGGTGGAACGAATATTTGAGAATGTTACGACTTTTTAATCAAAGGGATAATGCTAAAGCTTCGATCAATTTAAAGGAGGGAGATGTGGTGCTATTGTATGATCCTGTTGTTTCCAGAGTTCATTGGAAGCTGACCTTAATTGAAAAAGCTTTCATCGGAAGAGACGGCAAAGTACGTTCATGTGAGGTACGGTGTGGTGATGGAAAAATCTTCAAGAGAGCAATTCAGCTGTTATATCCACTAGAAACTGCATCTACCAGTCGCGCGGCCGGAGGATGTTAAAAAATTGAATAGTCTTCGTACACACTCATGTTTATCATATAGATCTGTATTTGTCCTTTTCTTTAACGAACCTCAGTTTTCGATGAATATACATATGTACATTTTAGTCATCACTTAATAAGTCGCAGTCTCAGTTTGGATTCCGTAGCGAAGAGATCTAATGTGAATTGCATTTTTCTATTCCTTTGTACAGTTGAGCTATAACGAATAAACTGTCCAATATATTCCGTTGTCGTCTTTCATTTTTTTATAACAGGGGTCATATGTTTATTCTTTCGGAGAAACACTAGATATTGCAATCTTCTCTTACAGGTTTGACATTTCCGAGGATGTCGACAATGATTCATGTGCAATGGTCCTATAAGTTAGTTTGGAGAAAGAAAGGAAATCATCATTTCCTTAATTACAAGACTTCCATAGAAGAGTTCAACTTTTTATTTGAAATTAAGTGCTCTTCTCTCAAGTAATAATAACTTCACAAAAGATAACTCAACCCGCATACCCAAAGGTTGGCCAATTTTGGGATTTTGGCAGGGGCGGATGATGTTGCCAGAAGCTAATATTTTTCCCTGCGAAATGATATCAAATTCGTCAACGACACTTATTCAGTCGAATATATGTATGTAGCTCCCGCTCAAACCTAATTAACTTAATTTTGATATCAAACATTCGCAAGAATTGACTTGGCTTAAGTTGCTTAATAACACAACGTTCCTCATGTAAGTGAGGTTCGAACATTGACACACAGAGCGACGTTGGAAATCAAGGACATCGACTAGGTCACCACCAAGAAGGACATCTGCGATGCATTGATATCTCAATAGCAATTAAAAGAGGTATGCGAAGCCAACGTCCTAAACTCAAGAAAGGCATTTGGCGGCACACAAATCGCCAATAAGCTTACCAATAAGCCATGTTGAAGGTTGTGCAGATAAACCTTAAT
Source organism: Merodon equestris (assembly GCA_958301585.1). Classification (NCBI taxonomy): domain Eukaryota; kingdom Metazoa; phylum Arthropoda; class Insecta; order Diptera; family Syrphidae; genus Merodon; species Merodon equestris. The sequence goes on along the minus strand of OY284417.1, from coordinate 31,806,502 downwards.
CTCTTGCCCCTATTAGTGAACCATACAAACTTCTGGATGGTTGTAGCTGGACGTACGACAACTCAAAGAAGGTGGCGATATTGGCTTATTTAAACCACGCTCTGCGAAAAATCGGTGGCCCACCGAACTTTTTCGTCACTATTAGGGTAAAAAGAATCCATTTCTACAGCTGCTACGCACCCCCTAGCCTGAAACACAAGGATTATCTGAAGCTACTGGATGACATTGTAGCTGACGCACGTGGGAAGCACACAGTGGTTATTGGTAGTGATTTCAACGCATGGGCTATAGAATAGGATAGTAGGACAACGGATACAAGGCGGGGAGCTCTCCTTGAAGCATTTGCATCATCTGAGATATGCCTGGCGAACGGTGCAAAAAAAGAAATTTCATGAAGCAAGCGGGTGGGCCACCTAGTGGCTTTTTTTTTTTAAATCATAGGTTATTTTGACACTGACATCTGTTTGCCGCTCGAAATCTTGACAGAAAGTCAGCATCATACCTCCGCGGAACGAAATGAGTCGCGCTTTACGCTTGAAAAACGTTGGGAAATATTGAAAACTTATTTCCAAAGTGAGTGATGTGTAGCCCGAACAGTGCGTTTTTTAAAAGAAGTTTTGGCCGAAATTAAGCACCCAACGCTACTGGTGTACGCAAGTTTGTTCAAAAAGTTCGTGGGACTGGTATCCTAGTGAACAACACTCATGGTCTCCGTCATCGTACGGTGCGCACAGATGAGAATGTGGCTGCTGTGGCCGAGAGTGTGAGACTCAATTCACGAACATCAACTCGCCATCGATATCAACAGCTCAACATTTCACGTACTAGCCTGAGGAGAATTCTGCACAAAGATCTCGGATTATTCGCTTACAAGGTCCAATTGACTCAGCAATTGAAGGGGCGCGACCATCCCCTTCGTCATCGCCTTGCAGTTTGGGCCTTAGAGCAGCTTGAATTGCACAACGATTTTGAGACAAAAATCATCTTTTCTGTCGAGGCGCATTTTCATTTCGGGGGCTACGTTAACAAACAAAATTGCCGCATTTGGGGCACACGTTATTGTCGAGAAGCCAATGCATCCACAGAGAGTGACAGTTGGCTGCGGATTGTGGAGTGATGACATCATTGATCATTTTTCTTCGAAAATGAGGCTGGTATAAACATTTCGGTCAACGGTGTTCGTTACAGAGTCATGTTAGCTGACTTTTGAAGACATGGATTTGGACGACCTCTGGTTCATGCAGGATGGCGGGCCATGTCATACAGCCCATGCTACAATCGATCTTTTGCGCACCAAATTCCCAAATTGTGTTATCAGCCGTCTTGGCGATGTCAATTGGCCGCTTCGGAGCTGCCCTTTGGACTTTTCTTGTGGGGAACCGTGGAGCATCGATGTTATGCCAACAATTCGGAAACGATTCAAGCACTTAAGGCCAATATCATTCAAGCAATCCGTGAGCTACCGCCTTAAACCATGAACAAGGTCGTGGAAAATTAGGGTGACAGAATGCGCTACTGCGAAGCCAGGCGATGCAGCCATTTAACGACGTTGTATTTCATAATTAATAGGAATATTTGTTTTAACTAACAAAGTCATAATATATGGAAAATGTTCATTTTATTGCATTTTTAAAAAGAAACTTGTATTTAGCTCAACCTGTAGACATCACGTTTATGAGCAGCTCGCTCCTGTTTCCTGCGTGGAATACACGCACAGCAACCATCAGGCGTTATATTCAATATTGGCCTTCGACAGAGGCTTTCCACGTATTGTTAAATGCCGACTTCTTACCCAGCAACGGATCAGCACCAACTGTTTCAAACAATCGTGACACAGCGATGTCCAGGAGATCAGCTAGCAGAAGGGGTGAACCTTGTTAGTGGAGGAATGATGAGATTAAAACGCTCAGGGCAGAATGCCCCCAGGCCCAAAGCAGATCGTGGGATTCTATGGGAAGACCAGAGTTCCAAGAACCTTAAGACACCTTCAGGTTTGCGAGATATAAATTTGAAAAAGCCTTCAAAGAGAGTAGAGCAAGATGCTCTAAGCAACTCTGCAACGAAACAGACCTGGATCCCTGGGGTTTGCATTTTGACTATGAAATTATAATAGGATGGAAGTATCATTGCGGAGAGCATATCCATCAGACCGGGTCTCGCGCAAGTATTGTGAGTTGTACCAAAAACCTTTACTCTTGAGGCGAGACACAGCTTTCAGTTAATTATAGGACCTAGATCAACGCTCGGTGAGATACGGAAGGCCCCTGTACAGCCTTCGTACACCTCGCCCAGGACGTCCATCTGAGGCTATTACTGACGAAAACAGTAAATTGCTGGAGCAGACAATATTAGAAAACAGGCGGCTAAGACTAAAGAATTAGCACAAATGACAGGACTTTCAAAAACATCTGTCTTTACATGAACATTTGGGTATGAATAAAGTCAGTGCAAGGTGGATCCCAAAACTTCTTTCCGCTGTGCAGTGCTGCGCTCAGTTTTTATCTTTTTGTGAAGGCCGATATAAAAAAGTTTTGGATTCCATTGTTACAGGAGACGAAACCACAGTTCTTTATCATGATCCTCTGTCAAAAAAGGAATCGATGGAGGACGTGAGCTCACCACGGCCAAAAAAAGCGGCGTTTGAAAAAGAAAGAAAAGATTAAGATCATGGCTACAATATTTTGGGATTTCGAAGGAATTTCACTGCTGGATTTTCAAGATCGCAACACAACTGTAACGGACGAATACTATGCTTCCTTACTACATCAATTGCGAGATGCTGTTAAAGAAAAACGTTGAGGGAAACTGTCATGAGGAATGTTGTTGCTTCATGAAAACGTGCCGGTTCACACATCGGGTGTCTCCAAGGCTGCCATTTAAGAATGCGGTTTCACTGAAATCGACCATCCACCGTATAGTCCCAACCTGACCCCAAGTAACTATTATTTATTCTCAAAAATGAAATCGAACTTCTGAGGAAAAAAGTTTAACACTGATGAAGAGGTGAAGTCAGCGGTTTTGTCACATTTTGGGGGCAAAACTTCAGACTATTTTTTAAGGGTATAGAAATGCTAATAAAGCGCTGTGAAAAGTGTATTGAAATAAAGGGTGATTATATTGAAAAATAATACAAGTGGCTTGAGACTTATCCCTCATTCTATAGTTCAGGCCGGAAACTTTCGGAATTTACTACGTAAGAGTTAACTTCGATTGTGTCTTGTAAATTGTTTAATTCACATTATTTTTTTTAAAAATACGATCATCATCTATTTTAGTTGTAAACTTTGCAGCCTTAATCTTTTTATCTGAACTACGCTGAACTATCTAAATAATATGACATTACTCCTATTATTCAGTTGTGTTCGCTTGGTAGATTTGTTTTATCTGTTTTTTCTTGAAACTGGACACATACAACTGGCAGACCTAAACAAAAACTTCCGAAGCATTTTCAAAACTCAAGTCAAATGGGACTTCGCAAGAAGGCAACTAAATAGTGTTAAGGCCCCGGCCCATAGAATCCGTCGATCCGTCACTCCGTTGATTTCAACTGAGTGCAAAGTAGAATATACACATTCTTATGGGAGGTGGCCCATAGCCGACGGATGTATGAATTTCAACGGACAAAGTAGATCTACTTTCTACTTTTGGCTCCGTTGACAGTTCATTCATTCACATATTGGAGCTTACACATCAGAAACCACCAATGAGACGTCCCACTCAAAATGGCCGCCGAAATTTGCCTACAAGCTCGGGCGAGCACGTGGGTACCTCAAGTGCTGTCAAAAGAGCATGTGGGTACCTCAAGTGCTGTCAAAATTTTGTAAACAATCACGCACATTGTTATAATTCCAAGAGTGTGTGTGGCGGGAGTACACTGCGGTAAAATGAAATGAGCTCACACGTATTCACGGATAGAAGCTCGTTTGTAACGGGTTTTGTCGCTACGCACCTGAACCTCTGTCAAAATCTCGTCAAAATTTCAGGGTGTTACGGGGGAAGACGTACGAAAGACGCACGTCTCATTCTGGTTTCTGTTACACATTTACATTCTGAGGTTCACGCATGCACGAATTGAGAGTAAGCACGTTCATTGGTGGATGCATTGAGAGAATGCTTAGGAACTCTCTCGTACTGAGAGAAACTTCAAATTCGGTTGACATTCAAAGTACGATTCAGTTGGTGAGGGTCGTTTAGTGTGCGAAAAGTGAACGTTATTCTCGGAAAAAAATGTTATAAAATGTTCGAGGAAGAACTGATTGAGGCGATCAAAGGCCATCCGTGCCATCCATTTTATAACTCAGATGAACGCACTCCATCAATTAATAAATGTCATCGACAACTGTCAACGGATTGACGGATTCTATGGGCCGATGTTTGCCAGCTCTATCCGCCAACATGTTTTCACTCAGTTGAGATCAACGGAGTGACGGATCAATGGATTCTATGGGCCGGGGCCTTTACACAATGTTGTAACTGCCAGATGTATTGATATGGAGAAAAATAAATTGCTTAAGACACATTGCGCTATCTGCTCCGAATGAAATAAAGCAACTGATTGCACTTCCAAAAATTTGAAGTGGAAATTGGAATGGAACACATAAGTCAACTGATACTTCATGCGTCAGCCGTCAAAGCTTTCTTGAGATGAGAGAAAATATTTCGGCCAAAAACAAAACACAACACATCAGAAGAGCACAACCGAGTTTTGAATCCAACATCTTGGATTTTGCCTCTCTGTCACTCCAGAGTAATGCACCCGTCAACTTGGCAATCAAGGCTCCTCACAACTTCCAGCCCCCACATGTATGGTTTAAGCCTACCAACAACAACAACAGTGTGAAGAACAACGAACAACTCTTGATGAAATTAATGCTCTTACTACAAAGCGATCACCTTGCTTGGTAATTGTATAACTAAGGCGGGACAATTCAATACTATTGCTCAACTTGCTGTCGAATATCTGTATACATCTAAGAAATGAATTTATGTAGCCTAAACATAATATGTTGGAATCCTAGAAGCATTCGAGGGAAACAACTAAAATATAGTTCCCTTCTTAGGAAATACAATATTAACTTGGCATTAGTCTCAGAAACTTGGCTGAATTCATCTGACAACTTGTTTAAAAAAGCTACAAGAATACAAAAAAAATTATATTTTGGTAAACTTCGCTATTGCAAACTTCAGAAATCAATCGTGGAATGAACGACTGCAAAATCTAGATAAAGGCAGTAAAGGTAATTTAAAAAAAAATCACGCTTAAGTCAGGCAGCTCTGTTTTGCGTTCTAGCTCTGGAAAAGCTGACGCGTTTGTTAAATTCCCTCAGTACCTAAATGTCTAGAAAAAGTTATAATGGACAGAATTGTATCTTTTATTGACAATGATTCAATTTTACTACGTGAACAGTTTGGATTTTGTGCTTACCATAGCACTACTCATCAAATGCATCATATCACTTAGAATATTAAAACCAACTTTTCAGAGGACAAAAGAACTGGCATGGTGATCTTGGATATAGAAAAAACATTCGATACGGTTTGACATGATGGCTTATTCCACCAACTTCTGAACCTTCATTGTCCGTTCTATCTTGTCAAAATTCCGCTTTTAAATCCATCAGTCAAAACCTCCCGGACAATCAATTGATTAATGCTGGCGCACCACAAGGATCTGTCCTTGGTCCTTTTCTTTTTAACATTTATACCTCCAATTTCTCCAACTTACCAAATTGCAACATTGCCCAATCTGCTGACGAAACTTGCATATATTCATCCGATATACGAGGGTGGACCGATAAGTACTTAGCCTCACCGCCAGATGGCACCAGTATCGCAAGAGCAACTTACTATCGTGTAGTATATTCTAGTAGACGGCTACTGTCGATCGGACTCGTAGTTTTGTTTTGACCGGGTGTGGAAGCGGAAGTGTCCGCGGATTTTAGAAATATGGAAAAAGAGCAATATCGGTCGGTGATTCGATTCGTGTTTTTGGAAGGGAAATTGAACAGCGAAATCAAAGAACGTTCAGATGCTGTGTACGGTGACTCTTCTCCTTCGATGGCGACCATCAAAAATTGGTTTAATGAGTTTGAACGTGGTCGCACGTCGGTTATTGATGAGCCACGTCCAGGTTCCCCGAAAACGGCTACCACGTGATGAAAATAACGTGACAAAAATCCACGATCTCGTTTTGGCAGACCGCCGATTGAAGGTGCGCGAGATAGCTGAGACAGTAGGCATTTCAAAAGATCGCGTGGGTCATATCCTGCATGAAATTGTGGGCATGAGAAAGCTGTCAGCGCGATGTGTGCCGCGTTTGCTCACTCCGGACAACAAGCACAACTATGAGACCACTTCAGAGCAGTGTTTGACGCTGTTTTAGCGCAATCCGAAGGAGTTTCTGCGTCGTTTCGTGACAGTCGATGACACATGGATCCACTGGTACATACCAGAGACCAAGGAACAGTCGAAACAGTGGACGTCACCCGGCGAACGTGCTCCAAAGAAAGCGAAGATTGTTCCATCGCACAGTGTTGCAGAATGACCCTATTGGTGACAATAAATCAGCCAATGGAGCTAGGAACCTGAAAATGTTTGGAAATGTTTATGGAACCACTCTATTAATATTTCCAAGCCCATCAGTGACCACGCCCACCAAAACGCCCACTTTTTTGTACTTCGAAAAATGAATATACCTTCCGTTTTCAGTTTATCAACATTTAGGGCAGTCAAATTTGGCCATAAATACGCCTATCTTTTGTACTTATGTCCTCTGTAAAAAATAAGTGCGAGTACAATGCACTTAATTTTTTTCAGTAAAAACAAATTTTAATACGAAAACTAAAACATAATATAATTGATTTTTCAGTAATTTAAAACAATATCATCGCTTTCATCAATACTGCTATCTTCCTGAACCTCAAAATTATTATTAGCAACAGGGGAAGCATTAAGCACTAATGCTTCAATTGGCAGGTGTTGCCTCTTTTTTTCGGGTAGTTTCCTCATGCTTGTGATCACGGGATCAGAACTTAACAAAAAAGAGTTAAAGATATCTCGGTTGGTATTTTCTCTGCTGGATTTTCGAGAATCATGCTCTCTATAATTTTTGAAGTCCTCGGTAACAGAGCATGAGCTATTATTTCCGGCCCACGAATGAAATATTTATGAAGTGTTGGTGACATGTAATACCAGGGATGCTTTTCCACATAATATCTGGCAGTATCAATTGTGAAATTTTTGACCTTCTCTACATCAATCTCATAGCCACTAGCCACAACAATCATAATAGTATGCATCTTTTTTATGAGTTGAACATCAATTTTTTTTAAATTTCTGCGGAAATTTCAGGATTTTGAAAGCAACGTCTGGCCGTATTACCATCATTAGAGTTCCCGAATCCGGGCTTTGGTTTGTCTATTATCAAACCACAACGATCTGTATCCTCTTTTTGTTTTCTGCAACAACTATATTGTGATAGTAAGTGAAGTAAGTTTTCGAAAAACCTTATCCATCCATGAAGAACGGACAGGCCAAATTCTAAGTTTTCAGTTTTTACTTCCCTTGTTAACATACTATCTATATCATTTAAGCTTCTAGATGACGCACCACATATGAAACACTTTTGTGTTTATGACATCTCCGTTATGGCATTACAAACTTTGACATCAATCATTGTAAAAAGTAGAGTAAGACTGACTTGTACTTGTCTTTCTTCAATTAACATTGTTGATTTTTGCAAATTCTTCACCTCATTTTCAACTCTATTTTTTTCTGCAATAGACATTTCTGTAGATTCCTTTTTAAACTCTATTTTTAATGGCCTGCAGTATCTTGTAAAACCTGGGCGTGAATTTTGCTATACAACCTTGGAACTGGAAGAAAATCTAAGCGGTACAACACAAGTAATAAAGACCGAAGAATCAGTTGCTTCAAGGCAATGAAAAGCTTGTTTGTAGGAGCTGTGTTCCGAACTTCCATCAAATCCCCACTTGCAAAATAAACTCAGATTATCCATTTCAACTGTTGTTAGTAGATTAATAACTTCCTTCTGCGATTCCAACAAACGCTTTGTGGTTAAATCTAGCAGTGCCTGAAGGGTAACCTCTACTAAAGTTTCGCTAACTTTGATGCATTCGGAGGGTCGATAGTGCTTCTTGGCCTAACATTCTACACCTGTTTGTTTTGAGTGATACGATTTCCTATATTTTTTTGCTCGGTCGGGGGTAGTTGTTGTTATCTCCTTTAATAGTAGTAGATTCTTTTAATTTTGCAGCTTTCATTCTTTTTGTACGTTCAGTACTTTCATCAAATGAAACACTTGGTCGACCACGCTTAAGCCTTTCTTCAGAGCAACAAAGAAAAGAAACAGATGTCTCAAGCCAAGAATTGTTTGCTTTTGAAAACTTATCGAATTTTGGAAAAGCCTTTTCCCAACGAGATTTGTACTCAGATTTGAAGTATGAAAGTGTCTTAGTTAAACCTATATTATCGAAGTTTCGTGTTCGTTTTTTTACCTCTTCTCCCAGAAAAACAAATTGCGCTTGTAAATTAACATTTTCAGCTGACTTCATCATATTAACAAGCTCCCTTCGGGTTATAAAAATCGTATTTGAACTCGTACCTAAAAGTTAAAACAAATCTTAGAAATTCTCACTTTTTTTTTGTCAGAAAGCAACTTTTCCAAAGAAACTTTTAATAAAAATCGCAAAAATCCGCAAATTTTTGTCAGAGTTCCATGGAATAGGTAAGACAAGCTACAAAAAGCAACAAAAATTAAGCTTCGGAACACAACTAAACCGATCAAAGTTTTCACAAAGAAGCAAAAAAAAACAGTAATTTTAAAGTTCTTTATGATAATTACCGTTTTATATAATATAAAGCACTTTCTCACAAAAAAAAAACACTTAAATAGCTTAACACATATCAGAACTTGAAGGCTCCATGCCAAACATTTTAATATTTTACAATCTCCACTTTTTTTATGCAATTAAAAACTCTTCTTTAATTTCTTCACAGCAAACTCCGGCTATCTGTGAACACGAACACGCCGATGCGTGTCATGCAAAATGTGTTTATGATAACGGTTTAAAATTTTCACAGAATTAACAGTGGGGTATTTGACTATTAAAAAAAAAATAAAAACGGCCCTTTACGGGCAATTTCATTTTTCGATTTATTGCCACCGATTAGGTCATTCTGCCCCTTGTGCATCGGCCGGAAAGGTGATAGCCACCATTTTCTGTGATTCACATGGTGCGATCCACATCGACTACCTGGAGAAGGGCAAAACGGTCACAGAGCTGTACTATGCCAAATGATTGGGCCGACTCGACGCCGAATTGAAGAAAAAACGGCCCCACTTGGCGAAGAAAAAAGTGCTCTTCCACCATGATAACGCACCGGCTCCACCTCCGCCCTCGCCACGGCCAAATTGGTCGAATTGGGCTACGAACTGCTGCCGAATCCACCGTATTCTCCAGATTTGGCCCCGTGTGACTTCTTTTTGTTTACAAACTTGAAAAAGCCACTAGCCGGGCAGAAATTTCGGTCGAATGAGGAGGTCATCGCCGCCACGTAGGCCTACTTTGCAGACCTCGAGAAAATGTATTTTTCAGATGAGTTAAAGTAGTTGGAGCGTCGCTGGGTCAAGTGTATCGAGCTAAAAGGAGACTATATTGAAAAATAAATCGCCATTTCTCCAACATTTTTGTTTTTCTTTTGTAAGCTAAGTACTTGTCGGACCACCCTCGTAATTGGTTATAACGTTGAAACTAATTTGCAGTCGGAATTAAACGTCATAGAAGAATACTGTAGCAATTGGAAAATGATATTTAATGCTTATAAGACTCAGGCTATCGTTTTCACTCGTAAAGGAAAATATTGTTTCCTTCCAACCAACAATATTTTTATTAACGGTACTCAAGTTGAATGGAAATCAAATGCTAAGTATATTGGAATATATTCAGTGGCTTGGATGGCGCTTAACATTCAGCTATCATATTCAAGAAACTATAACATGAAAAGGATTCTCCGTCCTTTCATATGTAGAAATTCGCATTGAACGTTGCCAACAAATTGTTAATCTCAAAGGCTCTATTCCAAGCAATTATGTTCATATCCATATCCTGTCTGGAGTAAGTGCGCAAAAAATAATCTGCGAAAACTGCAAGACCGTAACATTAACACAAGCTTCACGGGCTATGTAAGACATCGATAACCAGAATTAATATTTGCGGACGCAGTAGACCATATTCCCTTTGCATTCTATTTCTTCATGTAACCGGGTCACCGTCCAGTTCAGATTCTACCCTGTCCGCGTTCTTAGCACTCTATTCAACTTACTACACGCTAAACACTCTTATCTCGAATTCCACTCGATGTTCGATATTTATTTTGTTTTTTGATTCAGAAGACAGAAAACCAAAAATAATTTTTGGCAACTTCTAAACACGGCAGAAACTAATGGATGAGAAAACTTATCTTCAAATTCGGATGTGTAACAGGCAAGATAATTTGTGTCTTCAAGTTCAATAAGCCCGAGGAAAATCCCACTTAGCTCAAACAAATTCTTATCTGCACATCCCCTAAAACTTCATCTGCATGTACCTGGAGCTCTCGAAGAGCAATCAAGTTATTTATCGTAGGTTTACTGTCAATGAAAACTGGAATGCTACACAAATTAGTATACCCCTTAAAGGGACTATCATGCCCGCCTGCCGTATGAGGTGTGCATGTCAAAATCAATAAACTGCCTGTATGACATCCGCTCTGTAAAGGTCTTGCCTAAACATAAAGTCTGCCTGTCTCCATCGCGTGCATCATTACGCCAAATGGCAGACACTATAAATAAACAACTTGCATATAACGGTTAGTAATTAAGTTTACATCTAAAGTGCTTCCCCTAATGGGTACACCAGCACCTAGTGCCTGTTGAGCAGACATGTTTCCGGTTCTTGCTCGAGTGTTTCATTCCTTAGACCGCCGATGGATACCCGCACTTGCGAAACCCCTCCGACCCGCCTCCCAGTAGCGAGTCGGTCTATAATTAAAAAAAGGAAAGAGCAAAAGCAATTAAACCAATCCGCGTATCAGCAGTGAATTGTGGAATCCTTTTATGAACTCGCCACGCTCCGCCTGGTCGGTGTTCCAGTTTTCGCTTTGCTGAAACAATCACTGTGTACGCCTGCTTCCTGGACTTCTTGATTTGTCTACTGAATGGCTTTATTTATTTAAATGTGAAATGGAATTATTTCTCTTGCTCATTGTTTTCGCATATGCGGTTCATGGGCAGCAAAGTGGACGTGGACACTGACTGACATTGTCGGTCGATAGCGTTTGCGGGTGGGATGAAGTGAATTGTGATGATGAACCTGCGTCATTGTATGAACCGGAACTCGGTGCGGTGACTGAAGGCGAGGTATATTAGCCTGACCGAGTGGCAAGTGCTTCTCTTTCTTGTATATTTTGTGGGTTGATTGGTGTTCAATTATTATCCCTGACCTGATCTGCCGATAGCCAACATTGATATTCTGCTGTTAGCATTCGATAACTTCAATATAGTCAGCTTTCGCAACTTTTATTTTTGTTCCTTTAATTTATTTTTAAAGAAAAAAATTTTCAATTGTCTGTCATAAGCATTTTATTTTTGTCCAAGTTATATCTCTTAAATTTACTAGAAACTGTTCAGGCAAATCTCCATGGGAGTTTGAAGCATGGGCATTCGTACGTGATAGAAAGCACGTTGGAAGTTGATCCAAGTAGCAGCACAATTGGAAGGTGATCCAAAATATAGCCAAGAAAAAATCATCCCTAACGATGGAGCCTATTTTTATTAATATGGGACAATAAAATTCAAATGGGATGCACCAGCTCCAAAAGAGATAGTCACTGTTTGGTGCCACACTATCGGTCTTCCAAAATTCGCTACTGCCATAACTTCTTCTGGCCTCACCTAGATAACATGCATGGGATGGCGTTATATAGGGTTTTCCAAAAAGGACTTGACAACTTTTCTTTTATATAAAACACAAACCATTTGAGATATTTTAAAATTTTTTATATCAGCTTGAAGTACAATCAAAACATTTATGAATGGAACTCAACTTCGTTCGGCCGAAACGGCCGCTATTTCGCGTTCAATGTTGGCTCTGAGCTCTTCCAACGTCGTCGGCTTGTTGGCATAAACCAATGACTTAACGTAGCCCCAAAGAAAATAGTCTAGAGGCGTTAAATCGCACGAACGAGGCGGCCAATCTACTGGCCCATTTCTTGAGATAACACGCTCATCAAACTTACTCTTCAATAAATCGATTGTAACGTGTGCTGTGTGGCTTGTGGCACCATCCTGTTGAAACCACATGTCGTCCAAGTCCATATCTTCCAATTCGGGCCAAAAATAATCGGTAATCATGGCGCGATAACGCTGGCCATTAACGTGACGATCGTTATCGTCGACGAAAAAATATGGCCCAATAACGCCGCCGGCATGCAGACCGCACCAAACAGTTATTTTTTGTGGATGAAGTGGTGATTCATGAAGCACATGTGGATTTTCACCCGACCAATAACGCATATTTTGCTTATTGACGAACCCATCGAGCCAAAAATGAGCTTCGCCACTGAAGATGATTTTGCGATGAAATTCATCATCTTGGCGCATCTTCTCCAGAGCCCAATCGGAGAACGTACGTCGCTTCAAATGGTCCATCGGCTTCAATTCTTGAGTCAGCTTGATCTTGTATGGGTGTAAACCAAGATCCTTACGCAAAATACGCCATAATGTGGTCTGAACGATGCCCAGTTCTTGAGAACGCCGTGGAATTGACTGATTTGGATCGTTTGCTACGGACGCCTGAACGGCAGCGATATTTTCGACCCTTCGACCAACCCATTATCTCACTGACACGGCAACATCACACAACGAATATGTAGACTTAAATTTTTGCACTAAGCTTGTTATTGCCTGTCTACTAGGGCGAGAATTACGACCGAAAATTGGAGTTAACGCTCTTAAAGTTGCGGTCACCGACTCCGAATTTCGGTAGAAAATTTTTATAATTTGCAGACGTTGCTCGTTCCTGTATTTTACCGTCATGAAAATGTTGAGTTTACTGCATAAATTGGCAATGACAGTTCGATGATTAGTGAAAGGGTGCGTTCACAAATTAAATTCAAAGCTGTCAAGTCCCCATTGGAAAACCTTTTATATCGGAGTCTCTTGAGGGTAACCCGCAACGCTAACGTGAACTGGCTACTGAGGGCGTGCGATTTAGCTTCTTTCTAGGGGTCTACCTTAAATTGCAGGCTTATGCCAGTAAAAAGCAAAAATGTAATGCCTTCAAAGTTAACATACAGAACGCCATCAAGAATTTAGTCCGATTACGCGACGTAGAAAATTGGACCCCCGAATGCAAGATTTTCTGTCGTTAACTGAACTCAAACGTAATAATATTGTTGCCCTTTCTTGGCTGGAAAATCACAACCGGTTATTGCTTGTGAGTTGGAACATTTGAAGTTAAAGGCAAAATATTTGTGTATCTAATCATGTCATGTTACGACAGAGCCGGCATAATTTCAAAACGGTATGGAGTTGGTCAGAAAGCGAAAAGCTTAAACTAACATATCAAGAGAACTGATGCGACACATTTTAGAAAAGGATGTCAAACCGAAGGCTTTATGTTCTGGAAAGTGCACAAAAAAGGTCCAGAAAGTAAGAGTGTAAAGAGCAAAATAGTTGATTGGCTCGTGGCAAATTGCCAAACATTGTCTTCTCTTTAAGCACTATTTGTAATCGAGCAACATGCAAACATGCAGATGATTGAATATAGTTACGATAGTTCATAATTTCCACCGAACGAATGGCCACCAAGAAGAAAAAGCCATCGTTTTTTATGATTGTGACGCAGCGACTGCCGATGCTCGGCTTCCGGTTGTACTTTTGAAGCTGTCTTGAAGCCGCAGGCTCGCAAAAATTGCGGCCAAAAATGATATTCCAAAAGTACTTTCCACCTTGCCCAAAAAGCCCAGGCAAAGCAAAAAGGTGCCTTAAAGTGTTCTGTATTTTGCGAGTCTCTTAGACTTTTCTGTTCTTCAAGGAACGCGCCTAAATTAGCGCTTCGCCGATAATGGAAGCGCATTCCACAGACACACTTGAATTCGGCATGCGACAAATATATCGACTGTCCCGGTTCATGTCAGCCTCTCTGTATGTGTCAATAAGCAAGGCATTGGCATTTCGTACTTAATAACATAAAATATTCTTTCAAATAAAAAATAATTGAGGGGAAGTAAACCTCTATTTTGTTGGTGGTTGCAGCTTTCTGACATTGGACAGTCGAGCTCGTAGCGTAATAGTGCCTTGCTTCAAACAGCACAAAGTCGACAGGGTCGATTTAGATAAAAAACACACAGTTTAATTAAAATTACCTTATTATACCTATATGGGCACTGTTAAGATTTATATTCTCACGCATTCTACTGCGTTGACACTAATTGTAAGTGTGCGAACGGTCATTACTAGGTCGCTCACGAATATCAGATTCCGAGCGACGGTACTGTCTGTTCCCACACTCGAATTAAATTCATTTGTGAAATTCGAGTGTTTACGAATTTGAGTTTATTCGTGAGCACTCGAGTTCCTATGCTAAAAATTAAAATTTGTCACATTAGTCTTAAGTGAATTATCGGTCAGAGCGGACTCAAAGTAATAAACTGTGTTGTCGTGATTTTATACAATTTTTGTCTCTTATTATCTAACAAAAATCGGCGACCGTGACAGGACTTCTTTTGCTAACGTTTGGCAATACCTGTGAAAATAGTGCAGTGAGATAAAGATAAAAATAAAAAATGTCATCAATTGAAGAGTACGCAAGCCAACAAGAAAGGGTCGGTGAGGAACTCTGTCGACTGGCGCGCAACTATGGGAAGGATTCAGATCTGAGAAAGACTCCATTATACTTGGCTGAGCGCTTGACAGCGTTGGAAAATCTCTGGAAAGAATTTGATGACACTGATAGTAAGATTCGGGAAGAATTTCCTGCTGAACTGGAACACCCGTACTTCAAGAAGGACTATTATGAAGCAGTGCGAAAGGTAACGGATCGCATGCGAAGCGATATCGAGCGGCGACTCACACCGCAATCGAAGGATCGGTCAACATTCGAGGAAGATCGGGAAGTATCTGGTGCAGCAAGTGATTCAACCACAATGGGCGCAGCCAAGCAGCAGGGTACTGTTTCCAAGCAGAAACATGCATTACCAACCGCTAACCCGCTTCCAACACAGTGTTTGACAGAAGGTCTAATGAAGCATAAGGAAAGGTTCAAATTGCTGATGAACATCCTAAAAAGATCATTGGACAAGTGCGTAGTGGAGGCGGCGGAGGTGCATACAGAGCATTTTTACCAAATAAAATCAAGAACCATTCAACAGAACTGGGATGAGATAACGTGTCTCTACAGAAAGGTTGAAGAGCAGTTAACCGTTGAAGAACTCGAGTGTTATTTCAGAACACAAGAGCAAGTGGAAGAAGTTCTACTAATCTTGTTTGAAGGTGGGGCTCATGCACATCGTCCACAGCAGACGGAAGCATCGGTTAATCCCACAATGAGACTACCAAAAATAGAACTCCCCAAGTTTGACGGCAGCTATCTTAACTGGCGCCAATTCTACGACCTGTTCAAGCAATTAATTCATGACCAGCCGATACCAGCCGCTCAAAAGCTATACTTTCTGAGAGCCAATGTTACTGGAGAGGCGCACAACCTTATCCAGCATTTCCAAGCTACCAACAGTAACTACGACATTGCTTGGAAAACCCTAGTGGAGCGATACGATAATAACAGGCTGTTGCTTACTGCTCAACTTAACCGGCTTCTTTCGCAACCTATAACAACTGGCACCGCAGCTAGCCTCAGAAAGTTACACGACACCACAAAGGAAAGTATGCAGGCGATTACTAGTTTGGGTTTCAACGTCAGCAGCTGGGACCCACTGGTGGTTCACTTAATGCTGCAGAGAATGGACAAAGACAGCAGAATGCTCTTCGAACAGTCTCTAAGTGACCCAAGGAGCAGCCCCTCCCTAGGAGAGTTCCTAAAATTCGTAGAGCTCAGATTCCAAACCCTGGAGGCCATCAGTAGACCAGGCGAGGGCAGAAAGACGGCCACTGTTGCAACACGCCCAGATTGCATCAATTGCTACATGTGCAACTCAGGTAAGCACAAGATTTTCAGTTGCTCAAACTTTCTTAATCTTTCAGGTGAAGATCGTGAAAGGGCGGTGCGACGACTAGAGCTATGCAGGAACTGCCTGAAACCGGGCCACTTCTCCCAATCATGCCAGTCCCGAGGATGCCAAAATTGTGGCAGCAAACATAACACACTACTTCATCAAAAGCAGCATCATCAGAAGACAAAATCCAACCGACAGCAAGAACTCACTCAGCAAGCAAGTCATCATCAACAAGTTCAAGAGTCAAGTCAGTTGCGGCAACATCAACTCAACAAAAAGGATGACCAAGAACATCAGCCTGGTAAGCCTAATAATGTTAAGGTTTATGCAAATCAGTCGTCGAGCTATTCTGCCAATGCAGCAATAGGTCGCCAGCCGAGAAACCGTGAAGTTTATCTCGCCACAGCAATCGTCAATGTCATTTCTGCGTGTGGGTCCCGTACTCCTTGCCGTGCCCTATTAGATTCTGGCTCACAACTAAATTTCATAACGGCAAGGTTTGCTCACGAGTTAGGCCATAGGAAGCGTCGAATGGATATACCAATCAGTGGTATAGGAGGTAGGGAATGCAAGGCTGAATACGTCACTAGTGTGAATTGAATCCAGGACCTCATCATTTAGGTCAATAATTGAGGCAAGCATCATGCCTCGTATCAGTGAATACCAACCTACTCAAGAAATAGACATAATGCATTGGAATTTACCGCCGCATGTGCAACTTGCGGATCCCATGTGTTTCAAGGCCCAACGCATTGATATGCTCTTGGGAGCAGAAGTATTTTTCGACTTGTTCATACCAGGAGATATCCAAATATCAAATAATCTACCAGTCCTACGCAACACGAAATTGGGTTGGATTGTGGCTGGAAGTGTCTCACCGACAAATACCCCAGCTCATTGTCACCTAGCGACAAGGCCCTCATTCGCATCACTGGACAGATTAGTGCGCAAGTTCTGGGAGACGGAGTCGCATGACAACCCCACTAATGTCCTAAGTGAAGAGGAACACCAATGCGAGAGACATTTCACAACGCATACTAAGATCTTACCAGGTGGACGGTTTTCAGTAAGATTGCCTTTCAAACGTGAACCAGATCTCCTACTTGGGGAATCATGGGAGTCAGCAAAAAGGCGATTCTTCTCCTTAGAGAAAAGATTGGAAAAAAATGCGCTATTGAAAGAATCATATGTAAGGTTCATGGATGAGTACGAATCTTTGGGTCATATGAGCCCAGTATCTGCCGAAGAAATTCCAAAAACACACTACTTTATCCCTCATCATTGTATTGTCAAGCCAGAAAGCTCGTCCACCAAGCTTCGAGTGGTGTTTGATGCATCTGCCAAAAGCACTTCCGGGCACTCGCTCAATGATTTATTAATGGTTGGTCCAACAGTCCAACCAGATCTATTTTCCATTATAACTAACTTTCGATTACATAGGTATGTTTTTACTGGAGACATAAGCAAGATGTACCGACAAATATTAGTAGATTCTAAGGATAGAAGGATGCAATTAATCTTGTGGAGATCACAACATGACCACCCATTGCAAACATATCAGCTTAATACTGTAACGTATGGCACAGCATCCGCATCATATCTAGCTACGAAATGTTTGATGAAGTTAGCAGATGATAACAAAGGTGAATACCCCCGTGCTGCCGAGGCATTAAAATCGTGTTTTTACGTGGATGATTGCCTTACGGGCGCAGAGAGTGTAGAAGATGCCGAAAAATTGTTGACTGAAATCCGTCATCTTTTGAAACTGGGAGGCTTCGAGTTAAGAAAGTTTTGCGCCAACCACCCCAGAATACTAGAAAAAATCCCGGAAGAACATAAAGAACAACTTGTTGGGTTTCATCAATCCGAAGTGATTAAAACGTTGGGACTAATTTGGGACCCGTCCTCCGATGCATTTAAGTTTAAGTTTGATTATGAGAGAGTGTACGGACCTGTTTGCAAACGAACTGTACTCGCCGATCTTGCCCGGTTATTTGATCCGTTGGGATTACTTGGACCTGCAATAGTCCTCGGGAAGCTTTTTCTGCAAGAACTTTGGAAAACAAAGTTATCCTGGGATGATCAACTTCCGGAAGAGCAAGCTAATAAATGGCATAAGTACCTGAAAGAATTCTCCACCTTGAACGAGCTAAGCATCCCACGATATGCTTCCCGTCCTTGCAGCGATATTGAACTGCACGCATTTTCGGACAGTAGCCTGAGTGCCTTTGGGGCATGCGTATATCTTAGATCTGTTGATGACAGTGGATGCATCTACTCACAATTGCTATGTTCGAAGTCGAGAATTGGGCCCCTCAAAGCAACATCCATAGCACGATTGGAATTGCAGGGCGCTGTGCTCATGGTGGAACTGGTAACAAGACTACTGCAATTGCTAACTGTTAAAATAAACAAAGTGCGTTATTACACCGACTCCACGACAGTACTAGCATGGATTAGATCACCTTCTTACACATGGGAGACCTACGTCGCTAATAGGGTGGCTAAAATCCAAGCAAACACGGATATACAACAATGGAACTACATAAAGGGAAGCGTCAATCCGGCTGATATGGTCTCTAGAGGGATGGGATTACAAACGCTTCTTAAAACGCCCGCCTGGTTCAATGGTCCTGACTTTCTTTCTGAAGATGAGAGTTTATGGGAAACAATGCAGCATGTTATTCCAGAAGATGTTCCAGAACGTCGTAAGAAGAAGTCCGTTTTAGCAGCGACAACAGTTAGCAACGAAATATTGGTTGAAGAAGTTAATCATAAAAATTCCTTTTTTACATTACAAAAGATATTTGCATACTGTTTTCGATTTTATAGTAATTGCAGAAAGAACAAGTCACTGAGAAATATAGGACAGTTAACAGTGGACGAACTTCATCGTGGGACTAATTTTATTTGGGTATGCGTGCAAAGAAGAGAATTTCCGGATGACTATCGCTCTTTGCAGAGGAATGCAAATGTGCATAAAGGTTCCAACATAGCGTCGTTGTCGCCATTCTTCGATGAAAAAACTAAACTAATTAGAGTGGGTGGAAGGTTAAAAAATTCATCTATTGTAGTTGATGCCAAACATCAGATCTTGCTACCGAAAAATAATTGCATAACAAAACTACTTCTAGCATATTTGCATCAATCACACATGCACGCAGCACCTCGAGCGTTGATTGCAATTTCAAGGCAGAAATATTGGATTCTAAGTGTAGGAAGAATGGCGCGACAAATAGCCTCCAATTGCATAAAATGCTTTCGTTCAAATCCCAGGCCTGTCGCACAAATGATGGGCAACTTGCCGAAGGAGAGAGTCACTCCCTCTCGCCCTTTTTATTACTGTGGAGTGGATTTATGTGGTCCTATAAAAACGCGCTATAAGGTCAGAGGTAAGACTCCTACAAAGTCATACCTAGCGATGTTTGTATGCTTTTCGACAAAGGCAGTTCACATAGAAGTGGTGGGCGATCTCTCTGCTGAGGCATTTATCCACGCTTTGAAAAGATTTGTCGGTAGAAGAGGTATATGCCATACCATATTTTGTGACAACGCCACCAATTTTGTGGGCGCAAAAGCCGAACTTATAGACTTAAAAAAAGCGTTTGAATCCGAAAGCCACCAAACGGTTATCAATCGTATGTGTTTGGAAAATGGTATAAATTGGCAATATATTCCGCCGCGTGCACCGCATTTTGGAGGACTTTGGGAGGCTGCAGTTAAGTCCGCAAAGAGTCTGTTAATACGCTTTCTTCGTGAAACATCATTGACATACGAGGAGTTGCTAACAGTGGTTATACAAACAGAAGCGAGTTTAAATTCACGCCCTCTCACGCCAATCACATCTGATCCAAATGACTTAGAGGCATTGACACCTGGGCATTTCCTAATCGGAGAACCACTTACAACATTGCCCGAGCCAAACGTTTTGGACAGCAACATTAACAGTGTTAAAAAATTCCGTCAAATACAACACATCCAACAGCATTTCTGGAAAAGATGGTCATGTGAATACTTACATCTCCTACAACAAAGATCGAAATGGACCCAGCCATCACCCAATTTGGTGCCTGGAACGTTGGTGGTACTCAAGGAAGCAAATGTTCCGCCTATGAAATGGAAACTAGGACGTATAGAGGAGGTTATAAAGGGTAATGATGATTTAATTCGGGTGGCCACCGTCAAAACGCAAAACGGCATCTTTAAACGAGCAATACACAACCTGTGCCCGCTACCTATACCAACAGAGACGAATACGGTGAATGGACCAGAAAACTTGAAAACTAACAGCCAAATCACTAAGGGTACTTTCCAAACTAATTGCCTTGAGAAACCAACGCCGAAACGCAAAAAAATTGTAACGTCACTGTTGTCGATTGCTCTCATGGTGTGTTTAAGCTTCCCTTCCTCAATAGCTCAAAAAACAGACCGAGTAAAGATAAATCCACTAGATGAAGCGGTTGGTATATATTTCGAAAACATTGGAAAAATACAAACTATTAATAGCTACTGGAATATATACGTTTATTATAACCTTACAGCCTATTTCTTGGAATTGCGTGAAATTGAGTCGTGTCTTCAGCGAATAGAAGAATTTTGTGCGCAGGAAAACATTCACAAGGTAAATTGCAAACCAACGATCGATGCAATAACACACAGGTTCACAGCCATAAATCACAACAACGAGATTCTGTACAACTACAATATGGGAGGTCAGGAAAGGACTCGAGTAGTAAGATCCCCTCTGGATATTGTGGGAAAAGTGGCTAATAGCCTATTCGGGGTTCTTGATCAGGATGATGCCAAGCATATTGAGAGTCAAATATACAAGGCCAAGCAAAACCAGCAGCATCTGATGGAACTCATCCAAAAACAAAGTTTCATCGCCGATTGTACGTCAAATCTTCTAAAGCGTAGTGTAATTCAAATTAATCAGCAATCTCAGGCTCTAAATGCCTACTTGGCCAAAATCGCAAACGCAATTCAAGAAAAACAGGTGGAAAATGATGTGAAACAAAATATCGCCTCTCTAACTTCATACTTGATCCTGGCAATTTCAAATCTCGAAAAGATTCAAGAACTACTCTTAGATGTACTTTTAGATTTGAATCATGCAAGGATTAATCCTCAAATAATAACACCTCACCAACTTACCGAACAGATCATGCTAATAAAGGCACATCTACCGCCTACACTAACACCAGCGAAGGGATCAACAATGGACCTGTACAAAATGGCCTCGGTGAAGGGACGAGTTTTGAAAGAGGCGGTTGTTTTTGAAATGCGGCTCCCACTTGCCGATAGCGCGGAATTTCAATTGTTTAATCTACTTCCTATTCCCATTCTACAACAGTCGTATAGTTATCTAGTGGAAACGTCTTCACAATTGTTGGCTATTTCACCAACAAGGGATGAATTCTTTTTGCTCTCCGAATTCGAATTAAGTTTGTGCAAGGAATTATCGTCGCAACATTTTCTCTGTAAAAAAGTACATCCCACTTACACCAAACAAGCTGCAACGTGCAGCTGCGAAATAGCACTGTTGAATCATAAGAACAATGCCCTTCACGAGTGCACGTTAAAAAAAATCCCCGATGGAGATTACTGGAAGGCATTGAAGGGTTCTAATCGGTGGATATTCTCTACAAGATTTCGGGTAACAGGCCATCTAATATGCAACGAAATCACGGAAGGTCTAACGGTGGTCGGAAATGGCTTGCTTGAATTTAAGGAACCTTGTATGCTCAAAATGCCAACCATGTCTATCAGGGGAATATTGGAGTACAATAATACTGTCACCATCAAAAACTCATTCATTCCAAACACCAACATAAGCACTTGGATCCTAAAGCCTTCAAAACCAAGTACCAGTGACCTCCCGCAGATACATGACATTGATGAAGTGGAATTTGTAAAATTAAAGGATCAAATCAACACAGTAATACAGCAGTCCGAGGAACTACCGGAAAAAATTAACTGGCATGACTATCATCACTACGGATTAGGCTATCTATTACTGGCTGGCATGATTGGGGCGGTGGTCATATATTGCTGTCATCGACGACGGAAGCCTAAGCCGGCTCCCAGATCCTCTCGTTTTCAAGTGAATGTCTAGGTCACTATTTTAATTTTTTTTTTTCTCTCTCTTTTCTTATTGCTATGATTGTTAATACATTAGTATCTTTCGTTAACACGTTTGTTTAACCTTCATTCAAAGAATATTTAGCCCAAGATAACAATAATAAAGGGTTTTGTTTTAAGTTAGAGGCTAAGAACCCTCTAAGGAGGGGAGTGTGTTAAGATTTATATTCTCACGCATTCTACTGCGTTGACACTAATTGTAAGTGTGCGAACGGTCATTACTAGGTCGCTCACGAATATCAGATTCCGAGCGACGGTACTGTCTGTTCCCACACTCGAATTAAATTCATTTGTGAAATTCGAGTGTTTACGAATTTGAGTTTACTCGAGTTCCTATGCTAAAAATTAAAATTTGTCACATTAGTCTTAAGTGAATTATCGGTCAGAGCGGACTCAAAGTAATAAACTGTGTTGTCGTGATTTTATACAATTTTTGTCTCTTATTATCTAACAGGCACTCTGAAGTATACAGTAAGTAATTAAAACTATGTCTTTCGATCTTAAGAATAACTTCAAAATAAGCGAATAATTAAAACTAACATCCAAAGAGAAATGAATCACGTAGTAACTGACAACTATAAAAATAAGTAAACAGAGCTAGAAAAGATAGTATAGCAATGAAATCCACTTTTCAATGCTTAGTTCAGTAAAAAGCCAAGGAAGCAGCCACGATTTTACAAGCCACCCTCAGGGTACTTTTCTATCTATACGCGTTGAAACGATGTGTTGACTTAAGACCACATCCTTTGCACTATGTACTACCTAATTCATGTGCCCTAATAATGTATGAATTACCATTTCATGTTCGCCTCGAAGCATGAGGGAGCATGGGTCTGGTAGGAAAAAAAATCAACTGCTCCAACACTAAGTAAACGTTTTTGCTTCCGATGGAGGTTTGTTGACTTACATTTGAGCAGGAGAAGCATGCGAATTCAATTGATGATGGAGGATATGCACATTGAGCGCCATGAAGTTGCCATGTTCGTTTGTCAAATCACTTGTGGTCATGTTTACCGTCGACTTGAGAAAGGATCATTTGGTAAACGGACATTGACTTTAAATTTTTTTCTCCAGTTTTTTTGGCCATTGGAATGGGATAAGATGGATGTTCTTTAAAACATATACTATACTTGTCAGGAATTGCGTTGTACTTTCTTACTTGGCCAATACTGTCGTCCTTTATACCTTGCTATATAATTATGCCAATATTGACGTATTTCATTCAAAGTTAAAACAAAACAGAAGTGAGGCTACAGTCAAAATAAGTGAGATGGATGATACTATTGTAAGTAGGTTGCCCGATTTGGCATAGTCTGAGTTTCGGAATACTTTAAATCGATAAGCCCAGTGACTAAGTAAACACGTAGTATACATATACCTGTATGCTATTACACCTTTTAAGCCCATATTGTGACAAAAAAACCTTCGAATTAAAAGTTATTTAAAAGTTATACGAACTGATGGGTTTTATCGGTGCGCCACCGTGCGCGAGCGAAGGCGGGACAGTCGCAGAGAAAGTGTTCTGCTGTGTTATCCTCCTCAGAACATGCAGCACAGGTAGGCGTCTCACCGATGCCAAGCACGTAGAGATGCTTGGCAAAAGTGTAATGGCCCGTAATGACACCCGTAAGCCTTCTGGAATCACATCTCCTTAAGGATAAGAAGAATGTTGCGGACTTCTTGCAGACATCAGGGCGTACACGCTTAGTCATCCTGCATCCTGGATTTTCCCTCCATCTACGGCTGTGTGCATTAAAGACTCAGTCGCTGATGCCAGATTTGAGCGTAGAAGCAGGTAGACCTAAGGCCTGTTCAGGTCCTCAGAAACACTCCCCTGAGCCCCTCCCAGTGAGTTCGTCGGAGATCTCGTTTCCTGGGATCTCAGAATGACCAGGGACCCATAAAAGCCATAAAAGTGAATTTAGTCTTCCGACTTGAGTTCATGCACTAACTTGGAACTGGATAGAGGGTTAGACACAGCTTTGAGTGCAGCTTGTCTGTAACTGCAGACTCATATGCTTTTTCCCTCCCGTGCTTCACAACATAGTGCATGGCCATTAGGATTGCGTCTATCTCTGATTGAAAGGTAGACGCATATTTTCCTAACGAGAAGTGCAGTCGAATGTTTTCGCGCTCAAAGAAAACTCCAGCGCCGGACCCCCGCCCAGTCCTGGAGCTATATGTAAAAATGCGAAGACAGTCCATTCCAGGTTCAGTGTCTGGCCAAAGCTAGTCCTGACGCCATAGAAATGTGAGTGTGAAATTACAGCTCAGTAGGATGGCAGGTGTCATTGCGTCAGAAGGCATGTCCATGAGACATGGGTCGTAGGATATTTCTCGCGCAAGTACTCTAGGTGCGAGTTGCACCAAAAACCATTTCTCGTAAGGCGAGACATGGCTCTCAGTGCACACCCTCTGATTCATATGTCAAGAGGTGGAAGATTCATCATAGTATCTAGAGCAGCTTCCGGTGTGCTGGGGAAAGCCCCCGTGCTGAGACAGACCGCACTTTGGAGCTTGGTGAAAGAGGCCAAAACGGGTTTGCGTGTTAGCCTGTACCACCAAGCAATCGATGCGTA
This sequence comes from Merodon equestris, assembly GCA_958301585.1. Lineage (NCBI taxonomy): Eukaryota > Metazoa > Arthropoda > Insecta > Diptera > Syrphidae > Merodon > Merodon equestris. Next base: position 31,781,549 of record OY284417.1, on the reverse strand, counting down.
TGACATTATCGGTCTTGTCATTGCCGTGTAGATCCAGAAGACCTTTTTCGGCGAGAGGCCCCATGTTTGCCAATGACCCCTTCGCATTGCTGCAAAGCTGACAGCGCTTTGGCGGTTTTAGACTCAACATGTTTTGACCAAAGAAGCTTGGTATTTAAGATGACTCCCAGGTTCTTAGCCTCCTTGGATATCGAGTTGGCAGCGCCTTTTAGTACCAGCTGAGACATGCCAGTAAGTTACCTTCTTCTCGTGAAAAGAACGACGCCAGGATTAGGAATTACAGACATTCCATTATTCGTGCACCATACCTCGATCACATCTAGCACCGCCTGCGCTTTGAGACAGACACTCGCTAAACATGAGCCGACAGAGAGAATAGCAACATCAAATGCATAGGCCTGGGCATAGATTCCAGAGGCATTGAGAGCATCGAGCAGAGAGTCGACTACCATGCACCATAACAATGGAGACAAGACGCCACCTTGCGGGCAGCCCCTGTTTACTCCAAATTTCACTTATTGTTCGAGGCCTGCATCTGCAATCAATTTCCTGTCCACAAAACCAGTGCTTCATCTACGCCATACCATCTAGCAGCGTTACATTTGACTTATAGGAATCAGTCTTCGATTTACGAATAAGCTTCTTATATTCCTTTTGCTTCGATCGATATTTATTCCAGTCATCTTCCGAATTCGATTTGTGCGATCTATTCAGGAGATTTCTGGCTTCTCTGCGAAATTATTGTAGCAGATTATGAACGGCATCCTCCACCAATTGTTTTGTTCTGAGTTTAGGCAGCGCTTGAGTGGATTTCTCAAGCACCTCCCTGAATCGTACCCACTTCAATTGGAATTCGATATATGTACCTGTGGTCTGACAGCGTAACATCTGGTAAGACTCTCCAGTTAGTGATGGCTTTCACATGCCTATTAGACACAAACGTTGATTGAGAGCCAACAATGTTGAAAAGGTCAGATGAAAGAGTGAAGTTTAAGAGATGGCCTCCTCTCCGATTGCATTTGCTGCTGCCCCAAGCAGTGTTTTGAGCATTAGTATCGAAACACATGATGACTCCACTCCTTCCGGCTTCACAGTATCCAACAAGTTCAGAAACCGCGTTCGGTGGCGAGGGCAGTACCGAGTTGTAGGGGAAGTAAGCAGACGCCACGACGAAGTGTTCAATTTCTCCGTGCGCTTTGTAGCTAACTCTCGCAGCCACCAGATCTTGTCCACAGAATAGACCAAGTTTGGTTGCCGATAACGCGTTCGATATGATGAGGCAGACCTTTCCAATCGGTGATCATAAAGAATCGTTGCATCACGTATACCACCAAGACCACACAGGCGATTATTCCACACCCATGGTTTCGGATACATTTGTACTACTGCATGCAATTCTGCTACTGATTGCTAGATTAATCTCAGTAAAAATCATAGATTTAGACTGCGGAAGCACGTTCCATCCTTCGACTACTTGCCATCAAAATGGAATAAAATCCTACCAAGACCGAATAGGGACGCTAATCGTACGCGGATTCCAGGGTCTCGACAGAGTTGTTGTCCAACCCCATAGTCAGAGTGAAGCCCTCTTATACATAAGTAGGTAAGAAAATAAAGAAACCAAGGGATCCCAGGCTACCTTACGGCAGCAACAGAATCGATTTGCGAAGTAATTATGATAAAAAAGGGATTAAATCCAAAACCTTGTAGAATACGGTCGAAACCTACAGATCTCAAAACGAGAAATTATAAAAATCTAAGCATTACCTAATTTGTATAATGAAAGTAATACTTGAGGTATCGCGAAAGCAAATTCTATTTCGGTAATTATGATCTACAAAAACCTTTCTATATGTATTGTATATATTATGGGGTAGTAGATAATAATATCATAAAGCAGAGTGAAAGAAGCCTGGCCTAAACCAACACAAACTGCCATTCATTGGGTTGAGGTTTCTGAAGCCGCAGGGTATATGCCCTTAACATGGCCCGGCCATCTGAAATGTTGGATCTGTGGACACTTATCTAGGCAAATAATTTCATATAGCCCGTAACATTTTTGACTGAATCTTTTGCATCATTTCACGTTCATCAGACATGACCCACAGACATTTTGCAAGTCCAAGTGTTTCTTTATCAGCTTTTGAAAGCAATCATTTAGATGACTAAAGGCGATTATTTACTCAACCTGGTTATCTGGAAAACGCTTCTGTCACTCAGTTGCCTATAGAGCCGAAAGAAATGATGGTGAGCAAGAGTGATTCTTTGCCTGATCTGTACCTGTTGAATAAAATCCTTAAGTGCCTCGACAGTATATCGGCCAATACCGACGTTCAGACTGCCTGTATCCTATCTTAGCCTCATTTGCCCATTCACCTGTTTTCGCGTCAATGTGTCAAAACTCCCTTTGGATTCGTCCAATACCATCTGTCTTTTCGACAGTGTGGCCTGGAAGACCTTTTTTTAGGTTTTGAGACCAAATAAAAATTTAACTTTAATTTTTATATCGTAAAATGTACATCAGAATAAAAATCTAAAGAAAAAAATGAAAAAGACATCTTTTAAATTTTCTTAAGATCTGGTACAATCTGCATAAATCTGCAAATCAGCATCTACAAGAAACTCCTGGATTGATGCAGATAAGCCCGTATTATGTTGAATGGAGGGACGAGACAAACAAAAAAAGGGCGTGAGAAGTTTGAGAGGGAGGTTTTTTTTTTAATTGAGGCTAGTGCTAACGATAGCCTAGAGCACTGCGACCAGAGTAGGTCATTGGGCCTGTGAGCCAATTAGACGAGGAGTGCCTCTACTTTTTTAATAAAGCTGGAGATGTCCCTCGTAGGATTTGACCTGATCCCTTCAGGAGTCATAATTTCCCTAAAGAAAATACGCTTCTCAAAAAGGCAGAGGGCAGCACACTCACATAGTATGTGCACTGCAGTTTGATCGTCCTCTAGGCAGAGTCAACACTCGGTTTCAGACGATAGTTTAAATTTGTTAAGATGAGTGCCGCGAAAGGTCGCTGACTAGTTTCCTGATATCGACTCTGTTATATTTGAGAAAATTGCTGCAATGTCGGAGTCCTTAAATGCTATTCCAAAAGCTCAGCGTGTTGCGATTTTTCCCACTTGTCTAATTGTAAGGGAAAATTAGTCTTCGACTTTGGGATTCCACAGAATGGTTCGGCACCTATGTACCTTTAATGCCCTTATGCCCTGGTACCCAGCAGAGTTTAACCTTATTTCTGTGCCTAGGTCTTGCAGGGCATTGTGGCATTACTTGACGGATTTTGAGTTCGTACTATACGAGACCAACGCTTTGAGCGCTGCCTGATTGTCTGAGAGTATATTGATGGTTATACCTCTTATGCCGGTCTCTGAGTTTTGGTTGACCCACGTTAGGATGGCGTATAGTTCGGCTTGACACTAGGACTAGTTCACAGTTCTTTCGATATCTTCCAATGTCCATGCCAGCGCCAACGCCGGAATCATTCTTGAAGCCATCTGTGTATCACCTCAGGCTTTTGACATTTAGCAATGGAACACCGCTTTCCCAAGCCGTGCACTTTGGGATCAATATCTCAAATCTTTTGACAAAGGTGGACCTGTGTGGTAATGCGTCCGAAACTGTGGTACTCATATCCAGCTCAGAAAAGTGTTGTAGGATGGACAATGGACATGCGACCCAATGTTCTACATGGCTGGTCCGTTCCCGAGCGAAGGAGCCTGATTGCACTACGAATAGCAACCTTTTTAATAAAAAGGTGCAGTGGAGTAATTCCGATCAGTGCCTCTTGGACTGCTGTCGGCCAAGTTGGCATACCGCCTGTATGCAGAGGGACATGCTAGCCTCTGTTTAAGAATTAGAATTTTCTGCTCAACTTTTGTCCACCATACAGCAGTCGCAGTGATCATAAGTCTTACTATCGTGGTATATAACCAGTAGATTACCTTAGGTTTCCATCCCCAGGTTTCACCGTAAGTGCGTCGACAGGCGAAGAGTGCCCTAGTCGTCTTTGCAACTTGACTTTTCATGTTGGAATTCCAGTCAAGTTTTCGATCAACTATTGTACTGTGGGGGGAGACGGAACAAGTTTGTATTTTCCTCCTTTTGTAAACGGGACTAAGGTCTTATTTGGGTTTATTCTGTTACATCAGTCAGAGATAAATTGAAGCGTAAATTGCATGCGTTTACAGCAAACATTTCGCTTTTACCTGTAACAATAACTACAAGGTCATCGGTGTATGACTTCTCAACTAAGGTGAGTTAGCTTATACAGAAGGTGTTCCGGATTTAAAACGTTTTTGTTCTAGACAAAATATTAATGATTTACAATATACATATGTATGTAGTTAATGAATTTCCTTTACCCTGTAAATAATTGTTATAACTCTGTTGTGAGTCACTGCACACGCACAATTGCATTGGTCAGCTTTCGTTTCTTGCACATCATGCGTAGTTATCATCCAACTTGTTAACTTGCTCTTTATTGTATTATAACATATCAGATTTTACTCCCATTGTATTTTTGGTTAGCCGGTGCGTGTGCAATGTCTCTCCCGAAAGTGCTCTCACCGGTACTCATCAGCCTAGGCTTTCACACATAACATATGTTGCTTCGATTACCCGCACTTCTGCGGAAGTTGTTTTTGCTTTTCTTTGCCTATTCTCGTGATAACGAGAGAACTACGGCTTTGAATGTGTGATTGCGAAGGTTGATGATTGCCGCTGAGATCTTGTCTCGTCCACTTGGATTTTGGACACCACAGAAGAAGGAAGGTTAACAATAAAAACAGTTTGTAACGTGGTATCTGGTTTGCCTCTTTATTCATTTTATTATATTACATTTACGAGTATCTATTTTTTTCCAAGGGATTTTTGTTTCGCTTTTTCTTCAATTCAAGTACATTCTGGTCCTTCGAGCCGGATCGAGTTTTTCCGGTGTAAAACTAATAAAGGCTACATAATGGAATTGATTAAGCTCAGACGGTCGAATGCTAAGGGACAGCTTACGCGCGCGGTCAATTTCGTCGACGCTATCGATGAATCCACCCCGGTCGAACAATTAGAAGTGCGGTTAGAGAGACTAAATGAAGCGTGGAATAGTTTTCGTACGTTGCATGATGAGTGTTTGCGATATATTCCGACTGGCGAAACTTCCGATGAAGTAGAACGGGAATTCGCGGACTATGAATCTAAATATTATCATGCTCATTCAGGACTTTCTCGGGCGCTTAAAATTCGTCGTCAATCGCCGCCATCGGTCGATGCAAATGAATCTGTTTTACAGCAGATTGCAAGCGAACAAATGAGCTTTCTGGAGCGGTTAAACTGCTCATCAACCACGTGTTCCAATGTTAGTCTCCCCAAGATAATTATCCCCTCGTTTTCGGGCAATTATAAGGATTGGCCATCATTCAGTGACCTCTATCTAGGATCGGTCGGCAACAAGACAACCTTGACGCCGACGTAGAAATTTCAATATCTCAGGTCAGTTTTACGAGATGATGCGGCCAATCTTATAAAGCATATACCGGTCAGTGATGCGAACTATGTTGAAGCATGGGATCGTTTAGAGTCGCGATATAACCGTCCACAAGTAATTGTGCAATCCTTTATCCATTCGTATCTTTCCCTTCCTTCAATGAGCACCAGCAACATTCAAACACTGCGAAAAATTAGTGATGGTGCAGATGAGGTAGTGCGCGGCTTAAAGACTTTAAATAAAACCAACCGTGACCCGTGGCTAATTTATTTGCTCACTAAAAAACTTGATCCTGAAACCAACCAAGCTTGGGCAGAGCATATCGGTTCTCGTGATGGTTGTACCATTGACGAACTCCTCAACTTTCTCCAAGTTAGATGTGACGCGCTCGAATCATGTCAAATAACTCCGCGTTCTTCATTTCCTCGGCCAAAGTCAACATCGTCGTCAGGTTCCCTTCGCGCGCACGTGGCTGAAACTAATAACCACATTCAGTGTCCTAATTGCAAGGAATCCCATCGTCTATCTCGGTGTCCAAAATTTCTATCGTTAGACATCCAATCGCGTCGTCATTTTGTTAAAACGGAATCGCTATGTTTTAATTGCCTACGGAATGGGCATTCGTCGGGCAAATGCCATTCAACTTTTCGCTGTCGCGTGTGTAGATCGCGTCATCATTCTCTCGTCCATTCCGATGAATCAAGTCCGGACAAATTGGCTTCGTTACAAACCGCTACGGATTCAACTTCGTCACTATCCTCGTCTTCGCTTCGACCAACTTCGAATTCAAAATTGACTCCTAAATCATCACCAATCATCAACAACATATCGCTCGATTCGTTTCATCGGAAGCAAACTATCTTACCAACTTTACTTGCGTCAATTCGAGACTCACTGGGCAACCTTATAGTCTGTAGGGTATTGCTCGATTCGGGTTCCCAGTCTTCGTTCGTGGCTGAGTCGCTGGTTCAAAAACTCGGTTATCCTCGTACTCATGCTAAAATTCCAATTCTCGGTCTCTCGTCGGTAGATGCAGGCTATACAAAGGGTTGTGTTTCGGTTCAACTCTCTTCGCTCCATGGCTCTGCTTCGTTACTCATTGACGCATATATTATGAATAAGCTGACTTCTAATCTACCATCGAATTCGCTAGACGCATCTTGTTGGCCCCATCTGGAAGGTTTGGTCTTAGCTGATCCAAACTTTGGTGTGCCCTCTCCTATCGAAATAATTCTCGGTGCTGACAAACTGTGGGGAATAATCAAGGGCGATCAAATAAGTGGACCGGTGGGTTCTCCAATCGCCCTCGATACTTCATTCGGTTGGGTCGTGACGGGAGAAGCCTTTAAAATGGCTGATGCCCATATCAATTCTCTGTCCGCTCTGCATTCGAACGATACCTATGGTGACATTGACTACATGCTACGTCGTTTTTGGGCGATCGAAGAGGTGCACCCTTTCAACTCAAACTCTCTTTCGACGGATCCTGTAGAGAAACATTTTCGCGAAACCGTCGGGCGTGCTGCGGATGGGAAATATATCGTATCGCTTCCGTTTAAGGTAAAAAACCCCTCATTTAGTGACACTCTTACGTCCGCGGTCGCACAGTTAAGGTCACTGGAACGTCGATTTCGCTTTAATCCTACCCTAAAACGCTTGTATTCGGAATTCATGAGTGAATACCTTCAACTCGGACATATGACCTTGATTCCCCCCGATGAAGTGAGTTTGAACCGCGGTCGGCAGTTTTACCTCCCTCACAACGCTGTTGTGAAATCGGACAATTCTACCATGAAAATTCGCGTCGTATTCAACGGTTCGGCAAAGGACTCTACCGGGGTTTCACTCAATAGTATGTTGTTAGTCGGTCCACCAATTCAGCGCGATTTGCTGGGGGTTTGTCTTCGGTTTCGGCAGAAGCCGTTTGTTTTCACCGCAGACGTGGTTAAAATGTTTCGCCAAATCTGGGTAGATGAAAATCAAACAGACTTTCAACGCATCGTGTGGCGCGAAAACCCGCTTCATCCTATTCAACATTATCGTTTGCGCACCGTTACTTACGGTACTGCTTCTGCTCCGTTTCTTTCCGTTCGCGTGTTAAAGCAACTAGCCGAAGACTATCAAGCTGAATACCCCATCGCGTCTAAGACATTGTTAGAGGACGTCTACGTAGACGACGTAATGACAGGTGCAGATTCCGCAGATGAGTTGATCGCGCTAAAGTCGGAGTTAGTGTTGTTGCTGTCTAAGGCAAATCTTCAACTCCGCAAATGGAGCTCGAATTGCTGGCCCTTACTTTCTACCCTGCCAACAGACGATTGTGAATTCTCTGCACTGGATCTCGAAGTATCGAACTCGCTTATTAAAGTTCTTGGTATGTTTTGGAACCCCTCTAGCGACGAGTTCTCCTTTCGCATGTCCAAACAGGATTTATCCATACCCGCGACACGTCGTACTCTTCTCTCGGAGGTGTCCAGAATATTCGACCCCCTTGGATTGCTGGCTCCGTCAATAATCCTCTTTAAAATCCTATTCCAAGAACTTTGGTCAACAGCCCTGAATTTGGGATGGGACGATCCGTTACCTTCCACTTTGGCCCAATGTTGGATGAATTATCGAAAGGAACTTTACCACTTTGAAGAAATTCGAGTTCCAAGACCTATCTTCGCATCATCAGATGAATTTGAGCTCCATGGGTTCTCGGACGCGTCGTCGGTAGCGTACGCTGCTGTTGTATATAGCCGGTGCAAGACCAGAGCAGGAGAGTATCGTATTAATATCATCGCTGCTAAGACCAAGGTGGCTCCACTGAAAACAATTTCCATTCCGCGCTTGGAACTCTGTGGGGCCTTGCTTTTGACTCGTCTATTTCGTATTATAACTTCGTCCCTTACCATTAAGCCCAGCCGCATATTCGCATGGTGTGACTCGGAGATCGTCTTGCATTGGCTGTCATCTTCCCCTCGTCGTTGGGCGACCTTTGTCGCCAATCGAGTATCTGCCATCTTGGAGGACATTCCCCGACATTGCTGGTTATATGTTTCATCCGAATTAAATCCAGCGGATTGCGCTTCTAGAGGCGTGCTTCCATCGGCTCTTCCTTCTCATCACCTCTGGTGGACTGGACCCTCTTGGCTCTCTGCTGACCGTAGCTCCTGGCCTCAATCGAAATTCAACATAGAGGATGTTAATATCAACGAGCTTGAAGAGCAATCGCATCCCAAATATTCGTTGATCGCGTCTATCCAAGAAACAAAATTCGACAACACACCAGATGATGACTCGGAAAACAACCTGGACTTCGAATTCGTCAACTCTCTATTTCGTAAGTACTCATCGTGGTTGCGCTTGTATCGTGTAATTGCTGCATGTCTCCGGTTCCGCGCCAATTGCCGCCTCCATAAACTTGGGATAGATCGTTGCACCACACCCTTTACAGTCCAGGAGCTCCGCGAAGCAAAAAACTGTATCGTTAGACTTGCTCAAATAATTGATTTTGGAAACGACATCAGATTTCTCAAACGGGACAAAATTCTTTCACCCAAGTCTAAGTTAGCAAAGTTAGCTCCATTCATCGACAAGGATGGCATTCTCCGAGTTGGCGGCCGACTTCGACATTCTCATCTTTCCGTTAATATTAAACATCCAATTATTCTTTGCAGCAAACACATGATCTCCACCCTTATCGTAACGGATTTCCATCGTCGATATTTACATCCAGGAGTCTCGGAAACCTTCTCAATCATCCGTCAACAGTTTTGGATATTGGGTAGCAGAAATCTAATCCGTAAAATCATCTTTAGGTGCATGACATGCTTTAAGCAACGGAAGGAAACTAGTCGTCAACTGATGGGTGATTTACCATCGTGTCGGATCCAGCCCTGCCGCCCTTTCACGAACACTGGTTGTGATTACGCAGGGCCAATCACCATAAAGCTGTCAAAAACAAGGAACGCCAAAACATCAAAGGCCTACATCGCACTCTTCGTCTGTATGGCAACAAAGGCTATTCACCTGGAGCTAGTGAGCGATCTCACTACAGACGCATTTCTAGCTGCCTTACGGAGATTCATCGCTCGCCGTGGGAAGTGCAGTAACATATATTCCGACAACGGCACTAACTTTCAGGGAGCTCGCCGTTGTCTCTCTGAAATGCACAAGTTGGTCTTGTCGCAAGCCCACAACAATCTCATTGCAGCTGAGCTGGCTGCTGACGGAATCGCATGGCATTTTTCTCCACCCTTGGCTCCACATTTTGGTGGACTATGGGAGGCCGGTGTGAAGTCGGTTAAATTTCACCTACGTCGCGTTATTGGATCCGCTGTTCTCGTGTTTGAAGACCTTTGTACCATTTTATGCCAAATTGAGGCTGTATTAAATTCTCGACCACTATGTTCTATGTCAGACTCAGATTTAGATCCATTAACCCCCGCACATTTCATTACAGGCGAGCCATTAACCGCAGTTCCAGAACCGGGCTATATCGACGTCCCAAACAACCGACTAGATCACTATCGTCACCTGCAAAGCTTGGTGCAGGGGTTTTGGCGACGGTGGCATGTCGAGTACTTGACTTCTCTTCAAGAGCGAGGCAAGTGGCAGAAATCAACAACCAACATAAAGGACGGTGACCTGGTGGTACTGAAGGAGCCAAACTTACCACCCACCCATTGGGCCATGGGTCGTATAATCGATGTCCATCTGGGCCGAGACGAACGTGTGAGGGTGGTATCAGTGAAAACAGCGACGGGTACTTTCACACGGCCGATTACAAGGATTGCTGTGCTACCTGTTTCCTGAACTAGTCCAGGGGGGCCGGGATGTTCCGGATTTAAAACGTTTTTGTTCTAGACAAAATATTAATGATTTACAATATACATATGTATGTAGTTAATGAATTTCCTTTACCCTGTAAATAATTGTTATAACTCTGTTGTGAGTCACTGCACACGCACAATTGCATTGGTCAGCTTTCGTTTCTTGCACATCATGCGTAGTTATCATCCAACTTGTTAACTTGCTCTTTATTGTATTATAACATATCAGATTTTACTCCCATTGTATTTTTGGTTAGCCGGTGCGTGTGCAATGTCTCTCCCGAAAGTGCTCTCACCGGTACTCATCAGCCTAGGCTTTCACACATAACATATGTTGCTTCGATTACCCGCACTTCTGCGGAAGTTGTTTTTGCTTTTCTTTGCCTATTCTCGTGATAACGAGAGAACTACGGCTTTGAATGTGTGATTGCGAAGGTTGATGATTGCCGCTGAGATCTTGTCTCGTCCACTTGGATTTTGGACACCACAGAAGAAGGAAGGTTAACAATAAAACAGGTTGCACTCCGCGTTCTTCATTTCCTCGGCCAAGGTCAACATCGTCGTCAGGTTCCCTTCGCGCGCACGTGGCTGAAACTAATAACCACATTCAGTGTCCTAATTGCAAGGAATCCCATCGTCTATCTCGGTGTCCAAAATTTCTATCGTTAGACATCCAATCGCGTCGTCATTTTGTTAAAACGGAATCGTTATGTTTTAATTGCCTACGGAATGGGCATTCGTCGGGCAAATGCCATTCAACTTTTCGCTGTCGCGTGTGTAGATCGCGTCATCATTCTCTCGTCCATTCCGATGAATCAAGTCCGGACAAATTGGCTTCGTTACAAACCGCTACGGATCCAACTTCGTCACTATCCTCGTCTTCGCTTCGACCAACTTCGAATTCAAAATTGACTCCTAAATCATCACCAATCATCAACAACATATCGCTCGATTCGTTTCATCGGAAGCAAACTATCTTACCAACTTTACTTGCGTCAATTCGAGACTCACTGGGCAACCTTATAGTCTGTAGAGTATTGCTCGATTCGGGTTCCCAGTCTTCGTTCGTGGCTGAGTCGCTGGTTCAAAAACTCGGTTATCCTCGTACTCATGCTAAAATTCCAATTCTCGGTCTCTCGTCGGTAGATGCAGGCTATACAAAGGGTTGTGTTTCGGTTCAACTCTCTTCGCTCCATGGAGACATCCATGACTATCGACCAGAGAAGGGGTGAAAGGATTACACCCTTGGGACACTCTTTAGCTGCATTGTACACAAAATGTACGCATTAGCTGTCACAGAGACCTCTCCGGATGTAGCTGATATGATACGGCTCTCAAGCTTCGCTCTAACTCAGTATTTATTGGGTGATCTTCACCTCTGCGGGACAGTGCAGTGGTGATTGAGTTGTAGCCAGTATTATCAAAGGCCTCCTAAAAAAACAAAATGAAAAAGATTATCAAAATGGGTTACGCAATACACTGTACCACAGGAACGAAGAAGCTTATTTTACAGCTCACATGAGAGAGGAAATCGCGGCGGGAGGTGTCTTAAGTCATTAAAACGAAAAACAACAAGAAGAGACAACTTTAAACGCTTGTCATATATGGACCATTTTAAGTCATCAATGAATACAAAATTGGAACTTACTTTGCCCATCTGTGACAGAAGAGTGAGACGAAGGCTTGAAAACCAACATCAATTCGAAAAAAGTACAAGAGACGTCCCACTTCTTACCCGAAGACATAGAAGAAATTGCATTCACTTTGCCAAAAACACAGTTGGGTAGGAGCAGAAAATCGAAAAAATGGCAAAATGTTCTGCGGTCCGACGAAAGTAAAGTGAATTTGGTGGGATCAAATGGTAAAAGAAAGCAGCCTTCAAGTCAGAGTACACCACAAAGATGGTCAAGCATGGGTGGTTTGGGGATGTTTTTCATGGTAAAGAGTAGGTCAAATTGTCTGGATCAAAGAAAACATGGACCAACAATCCTATACCAAATACTTGAAGAAGTTATGCTTCCACATGCGGAGTGGCAAATGCCTTTAAAGTGGCAATTCATTCCCAGACCCCAGACACACCTCGCGTTTAATGAAAACTTGGCTTGAAGGACATAGAATTTATGCCATGTCTTGGCCCGACCAATCGCCAGACCTCAACCCAATTGGGAACCTGTGGACAATTATTAAAAGAAATTTGGAATCCGAAAAGTTTAGAAATAAGGACGAATTGTGGGTAAAAAGTCAAGAAGCTTGGTTCGCCATTCCGCCATCCATTTGCTGGAGATTAGTGGATTCAATGCCACGAAGAGTCCGAGACATATCAAAAAACAAAGGCTGCACAACTAAATTCTAATTTTTTTTGCGGAGAGATGTCAAATAAATAAGAATTAAAAAAAAAATAGGAATTGGTCCAATTATAGTATTTTGGCCATCTTCAAACGCAATATTTTTATAAGTTCTTAACTTAATCTTAAACGAATAAATTGTTTTGTGAATCTTGAATTAGTTTATGTTACCGTTATATACAAAAACTATTTTATAAAAATTATTTAGTAAAATTATCTGTAGCACGAGATTGTGGATGAAATTTAAAGCTATCGCTTATAAGATCTTCTATGCCGCGTTATTTGAACCCATGAAACCTTTCATGAACTGTCTGATCCTTTCATTCTGTTTTCATTACCCCCTGGCCAAAACAAGGGGTACTCTACACAATCGCTCGCATACGTATACCATTGAAAGAACGGAGCTTGAAGGTAAAAGAAAGCAAAAGGCGAGCAAAACCAACGTCTTAGCCCTAAAGTCAGCATTGAAAGCTATAACCTTGACGTATTCAAGGGGTTCACCTACCTTGGCTCACAGGCACCAACGATTCTGTGGTGGAGATCTGATGTAGGATAACTCTTGCCAATCGCTGTTTCTTTGGGTTCAAGAGGTAATTGACAAATTTAGCACTCTTACGAAACATCAATGTTACACGTTGTAACACTTTAATCAACCCGGTCCTTCTTTATGAGACAGGCCATGGGACGATCCGATAGAAGCATTTTGCTTGTAGCCTCCATAGAAGGGAGGCGAAGAAACAGCCAAAGAACAATACGGCTTCATTGATTTAGCCAGACATCTACTGATCCAACTTTCAAGCTGAGGATGAACAGCTGAAGCAGTTGATTGAAAATCGTTTTTGATTTCTTTTTGCTATTTGCTATTACGACTTTACATACTAGTGACTACCATTAGACTAACTTTTTCTCGCCATTCATTCCTTTCCATTTGTAATTTTTGGAAAACTTTCCATTACCAATCTATCCCTTTGAGCCATTTGTTTATGTCCTGATGCTGTAAGAGTTGGCTACACACGGCTCACGGAATACACATTTGCTAATTACTTTGACGTGAAAGGCTAAGTGAATTATGAACCTATGATGCAAGGAGCAAAAAGGTGTGGCACTGCTGAAGCTAATTTCAATAATGGACCACCTCTTGCTGGTATTAAGTGGTTCACTTTCTGATTTCGTATGATATCTGCAAGCTCCTTGTATCTCCAGTTTCCTATGAAAGCATAATTAATAAAGCTGAGACCTAGTCGCCCAAATTCTTTGAGCTGCATGCATTTCTTGGCGGTTAAAGGGAATAATTACTTCGTATTCGAGAACGGTCAGGAAATATCAGATCTTGCTCATGTTTAACATCCCACGTCTCATCTGTTATGTGTGAACGCCGTATACAGTGGACGCGGAATGTAGGCGTCAGCAGCTTTGCTTCTCATTAAAGTAAAATTGCTATAGTTTGTCATTTCAAAACGCCGAGAGTCGTGATATAGATTGATTGCTTCATTTCATTCAGTTGATACCAATAAGACAAACGTAAATGAAATCATCAATCATCAATGTGCGCATTTTACATTCAGTTCTCACAAAAAAACGTAGGCAAATTGAAAAATTGCCTACAATTTCATAAACGAAAAAATACTTTCTAACAGTCAGAACTTAAATGTTATAACATGTCGGACAAATACTCCCACAATCGAGTTCAAGAGATACCATTCAAAATTTAACCTTTTTATTTAGACACTCTAAATAGCTTTTCATTTAATATTGTAATTAAGATAAGGGCACTTCTCCAGAAACACAAAAAAATAAATAATGCCCGTCTAAACAAAAGCAGGTTATGAAGCTGGGACAAGCCAAAATGTGCTTTTTTCTCGTACAAGTGGTAGTCCTTTGCATATTCCTCGCGTTTTGCATTTCGGTCAGCCCTGTTGCTTCACTCCAACGGCATAGAATCAGTGATGATGGCGTCGTCATCGTCGTCATAATGCAAGCAATTTTCTGCAGTGCTGGATTTCTATGGAAAGAAGCGTCTAGGAGTTTACTCTCATTCTGCTGTCACTAAGGCAGTGACACAGGGGATGCTGGTTGGATGATGGTGATGCTTACAATGGCATAACAATGAAATATATAATTAACACAGTTTTTCCCTTTATTTTGAGCGACTCCTTTTAGATGCTAAATTAACTCTCAATTCGGAAGAAAATTAGCTTTATGACGTGTTTTAGGAAGTATATCAAAAGTCAAATTTTTTTTTATAAGTTTGATGCAGAGAGGGTCAAGAAAAATCCCCACGACAATTACTTAAGTTTCAAGAGATATGAAAATATTATTGTCTACCTTAAAATAGACTTTTGCAGGGACTTAGGTAAGGTGAAACGATCTCGGCCTGTCACAGAATAATGACCGTTGGTAGCAGAGAAAGTCTGGGATTTGTTGGAGGTTTGCAAGGTCTAGCGCCAAAAAGTACTGCGCTTTATCAGTATTGAAAGTATGTCCTCTCTATTTGGTATGGTGAACTTATCCTCTGTAGTAACGCTATTCAGCCTTCTTTAATCTATAATATATAAATAAATATATATATAAGAGCTATCAACTTTTTTTTGAATGATCCAAATTGGCGCGCTGTAAGGGCTAATAAGGGCCTGCACCTCAAACATCCCTCCTCTTATTGGTGACGATCAAATCCCCAATAAGAGCGTGCCAGGTTCCCAAACTGACGGAGCTGGAGGTGATCAGGTTCCTGTTATGGCCGAAAAAGGCGATAATGCTGACAGACAGGCTCTGGTCGCAGATGGCAAGCGGTTTTGGGTCCCAACAAACCTCAAGCTGGCAGAGACGATTCAAAGCGGCGTCAGAAGGGAACAGGTAAGAGCGCTCGCAAACGGAGGGCGGCCGCAGGGGACAACCTTGCTGGGGAAAGAGAACGTGATGTCTCCTCCTCCGACGTGCGGGCGGATAGTTGAGACAAAGATGAAAGCAAAAATCTGAAGACGGAGAGGACCAAAGACTGCTCTTCGGAGGTGGGCACTTCACACAACAAAACCCTTTCCTCTGGAAAGAAGATACAAGTGACCGTAAAGGGTCGAGACAAGCACCTCTCCTACAAAGAGGCAAAACTGAGGAAAAGCTGGCAGTAACAGCAGAATGACCAACGCAAATTGCCAACACTGCGAGGATCGTCTTCTGTATTCAGGTTGAGAGGTCTGCTCTGATCCATGACACATTCGTGGTGGGCTGTTCCTGACAGCAAGCATCTACCTGGATCAGGAGCATGGTGCCGAAAATCCCTCCCCTAGGAACTACTATCTATCAGGTACTTAGTCTCCCAAAATTAGCTGGATGTGCTGACGTGATTACTAGAACCCGGGATTTGACACGAGGGCCTGGACTGTCTATTCCTATAAAGAGAGTAAGGGCTCTCTGAACAAATAGGATTTTAGTCTGGTTCCGCGTACGATTCACGTCCCTACTTCGCCATTGTAGGATTTTATTCCAAATTAATGTTAAGTAGTCGAAAGATGGAACGCGCTCCGCAGTCTAAATCTATGATTAATCTATAGCATTGCAACCCCGTTGTCGCTCTTCTCAGTAGCGGAATTGCATGCAGTTACGCAAATCATCAGATTGTATCAATTTAGGAACCATGGGTGTGGAAGAAATGCCTGTGCGGCCTTGGTGGTATACGTGAAGCTATGATTCTTTATGATGAGCGATCCCAAAGGCCAAGAGTCCGCCTCATCATATCGAACACACTATCGGCAACCAAACTTGGTCAATTCTGTGGACGATCTGGTGGCTGCGAGAGTTAGCTACAAAGCGCAAGTAGAAATTGAACAATTGGTCATGGCGTCTGCTTACTTCCCTACGACTCAGTACTGCCCCCACCAACGAAGGCCGTTTCTGAACGGTGAAGGCCATCACTAACTGGAGAATCTTACCAGATGTTACGTTGTCAGACCATAATTATATCGAATTCCAATTGATGTGTCGTATCTCCCCCTCGCAGCCCAAGCGGAATCCGAGAAAGGCGGACTTGGTACGATTCAGAGAGGAGCTTGAGAAATCCACTTAAGCCCTGCCTAAACTCAGAACAAAGCAATTGGTGGAGGATGCCGTTCATAACCTGAGCAGCGCCATCACCAACTGCTTCGAACTCGCATGTCCTGTCAAAAAACCTCCCAGCAGGAAATTGGTTCCCTGGTGGAACGTCTGTCTTCGCAGGGAAGCCAAAAGTCTCTTGAATAGATCGCTTAAATCGAACTCGGAAGATGACTGGAATAAATCGAAGCAGAAGGAATATAAGAAGTTTATTCGTAAATCGAAGAATGATTCCTATAAGTCCTTCTGCGAAGAGATCAAAACCCTGAGCGCAACCAGCAAGTTGGTTAATGTTCTCAAATGAGAAAAATCGACAAAGTTGGATGTATTCAGAAAGTCTGATGGTGCTTTCACCGAGTCTAAAGCAGAAACTCTGAGTTTACTGTTGCAGACCCATTTTCCGGAAAATCAGACTGTCATCGTCTCGTTGCACACTCCCTCAGTGGAAACTGCGACTGAAATGATGAAAACAACTCGGCGTAGCTGGTATGTTGCGTCACGCGTGACGACTATTGAAGCCATTGAATTTGCTGTGGCATCAAGGTGGCTTCTTGTCTCCGCTGTCATGGTGCATGACTCTCTGCTCGATGTTCTCAATGTGTCTGGAATCTATGCCCAGGCTTATGCGGATGATGCTGCTGTTCTCTCTGTCGGTTTCTGTTTAGCGACTGTCTGTTTCAAGCCGTAGGCGGCGGTATATGTGATTGAGGACTGGTGCACGAATAATTGGCCGTCGGCTAATCCTCTTAACACATGTTGTGCTCTTCTTGAACGAAAAGAAGAAAAAATACTGGCATGAATCAGCTGGTGCTGAAAGACATTCCCATCCCAACATCCAAGGAAGCTATTTGGGGGTCATCCTAAATAGCAAGCTTCTTCGGTCAAAGCATGTTGATTCAAAAACCAGCAAAGCGCTGTCAGCTTTTTGGCAATGCAAAGGTGCTTTTGCAAAACAAGGGGCTTATCACCGAAAAAGGTCTTCTGGATCTACACGACAATAATAAGACTGATAATCTCATATGCATTGGTTGTCTGGTGGAACAGGCTAACACGCAAACAGCCTCTTTCACCAAACTCCAAAAAGCATTCTGTCTCAACTGTACGGGGGGCTTTCTCCAGCACATCGGGAGCTACTCTAGATGTTATGATGAAGCTTACACCTTTTGACCTATATATCAGAGGGTGCGCACTGAAAGCCATTTCTCGTCTGAAGAGAAATGGTCTTTGGTACAACTACCATTGGAGTGACACTGTACTTGCGCGAGAAATATCCTACGACCTCTGTATAATGGATATGCCTTCTGACGCAATGACACCTGCCATTCTACTGAGCTATAATTTCACACTCACATTTCTATGGCGTCAGGTTTGGCTTTCGTCAGACACTGAACCTGGAATGGACTGTCTTCGCAATTTTATAGATGGCTCCAGGACTGGGCGGGGGTCCGGCACTGGAAATTTCTTTGAGCGCGAAAACTCTCGACTTCTCGTTAGGAAAATATGCGTCTGTCTTTCAATCAGAGATATACGCAATCCTAATGGCCATGCACTATATGGTGAACCACAGGTGGAAGGGAAAAAGCATATGCGTCTTCAGTGACAGCCAAGCTGTGCTCAAAGCTGTGTTCAACCCTTTATCCAGCTACAAATTAGTGAATGAACTCAAGATCACTCTGGGATCCCAGGAAATGAGATCTCCGATGAACTCACTAGAAGAGGAGAGTTTCTCAGGACCTGAACCCGCCTTAGGTCTACCCTCTTCCACGGTCAAATCTGTCATCAATGATTAGGAATTCAATGCACGCAGCAGGGAATATCCAGGATGTAGGATGACTAAGCGCGTACGCCCTGATGTCTGCAAGAAGTCCGCAACATTCTTCTTATCCTTAAAGAGAAATGATTGCAGTAGGCCTGTGGCCGTCATTACGGGCCATTACACTTTTGCCAAGCATCTCTACTTGTTTGGCATCAATGCCTACCTGTGCTGCATGTTGCGAGGAGGATGACGGAGCAGAACACTTTCTCTGCGACTGTTTCGCCTTCGCTCGCGCACGGTGGCGCAGCCTTGGGGCCGACGTGGTGTGTGCCGAATCTCTTAGCTTTACATCACTCAAGCCCTTCCTCACTTTTCTCCGGACAAGGTGTATGCCTGTAGGTACAATGGACCAATATTTGTGTCTGAGTGTTCCAACAAATAGCAGAAGCCTCCAACAAAAAAACAAAAAATTATAATTTATGATAACTCCAGAACTTAACATTTCCGAAATCTGTTTGTTCCCTTCTTGTATATGACTTCCGGATATCTGTACATTTAAGAATAAATAAAAAAATTGTTCATTGTTGGGATATTATGAGCGTACTTTAGCACAAAGTATAGATTATCGCCTTTCTAGTAAAAAAGTTCTTTAAACCTGCTTAGTTATGGGATCATTATTTGCCATGAAATCGTCATCGAACCTAGATGTTTTCAAATTCTCCGAGGCTTGTGGCTAAACACATTTGTGGTTAGGCAGTTGAGATAGGATGGTCGCAAAATCTGCGCCGAAAGTCACTGACGAATTGTGAAATATGGCCTGACATGTCGATTATCTCAAGTTAAAGGCTTTTGGGCACCTTTATATTAGATTCGATTGCTTGGTGGAATTCATTGACCTCCGCTTTCTTCTAATAGTTGTCAGGCGTGCTATTAAAATTCATTTGAAACATTAAAGGTGTGTTTTTTTTATGTAAATCCTGAAAAATTCGGCTCGAAGGACCGTCTATGCTAAAAGAACAATTTAATCGTTGTGTTTTAAAGATCCCAATTTAATTAAAGAAGAGGCGTTAATTAAACCCTTTATACATATATACCAAAATGCGTTGTTTTCTTTGAACGAAAGATGAAAAAAATTGGTTGAAGACGCATTTTAAAATGAAAACTGAAAACTTTTTCATTGAGAAAGTCGTTGTTAAAAAAATGTATTACGGAAATGTTGCAGGATTGACTTCACTTGCTTTATCTAAGGTAGTAGGAGCAGATTTTTCTTTTCCGTTTTTAATATTGCATCCCTTCAAGATAAGCTAGAATGACCACCACTGTCAAAACACTGGTAAGACTTTCGCTTTATTTGCCATCAGTACACTAACCGGACCGGAACTGTTTTCCTGGTAATTCAACAAGGTTTTGCAGCTCCTGACTTTAGTGCTGTGACCTACGCATCAAGCTTATGGGCGAGTGGATTTAAAATTTATAAGAAATGGATTGGGCGGAAAAGAAATCTTCCGTTTATCTCATATTGTTTGAATTGTCTTCTAATCCCCATTACTAAGAATGTCACTAAGGTGTAAAGCAGCGTGTGAAGCATATTGGCAAGGACTCTCCTTTTTCAAGTATACTCGTATATTCGATCCTTCTCAATTGTGAAGTCATTCTTCAGAAATACATTTCAATCACCTTTCGAGGAAAATGTCTTTTGACTTTTTAGATTCGAAATCGATGTTCATATAAGGAAATGAAAATAATATTTTCCATGTCTTGAAAGGGTGTCAGAAAAGCAAAAGCGAAATTGACATATTACAGACTCCTTACTGCGGTGGGGTTAAATTGTGTGTCAAGAACAGATGCATAAATGCGTCAACGCCGTTGAAGAGATCAGCCTCAGTACATTCGGCAATCGATTTGATAAACCAGCAAGCAATAAGCATTTGCATTCGAAGCTCAAGTTTCTAACGCCTTCTGCATCCACGCAAGTATGGTGTTTTATATCTGCCTTTGAATTTGAAAAGAAAATATTCTTTGCTTATAGAGAAGCAGAAGAAAATGTTAAGAGCGTTTTCCATCACCATCGTTCCGAGTTCAGCTTCGCAATTGAAATAAAACTTTAAAGTTCGTGCTGATGAAATTGGCATCGATTACGTTTCTTCATGATTTTGCAAACGGAAATTCAATTATTACTTCAAAGTGGGAGACATTCATTGTTAGAGTCTCCTATTCTCTAATGAATACCCGTTAGACTGAAGTTCGAAGCCCATGGGAAGGAAGCCTTTATTAGTCATTAAATTAGCATCACAGTCGAAGGATGCGAGTGGATTCCTGGCCCACTTTTCCTCCGATACCGCTCATGACCAATCAAACTTTTACAATGAGCCAAGTTTCTGTGTGCGAATTTCAATTTCATGAATACTTATTCAAGCAATCTGAAAGGACACGGCGAAGACTATATATGACGTTGCATTGAAGAAATGGCCGAACTAAAAAAGAAAAAAAGAAGGGATATAGGCCGGTGTCTAGGTGCCTCGCGGTAAATTGAATGTCTTTCGTGAATTGGTGAATAAATTAAGGGCGGATATAGAAAGAAGATTCTACTTGTTCTGAATGGGAATTTCGTTAGAAGGATATCCATCCATTACCAGCTTTCAGGAGTAGTCTAATTAAGTTTAGGAGTAGATATCCTTCTGGTTTGCTTTTATATCCCCTACATGGCGCTGGGATTTAATAAAATTTCATGGCAAAAAGAAAGAATTTCATTAATTTCCAAGAAAAGTGAAGTGCCTATAATTCTTTAAAATAAAGGATTATCCAACAAAAGGTGTCATTCTTCGCACCGTTGCTGAACTGTCAGCGTACTCGTCTCTGCAATTAATCTCAAAATAAATTACGAAGTAAGTGAATACAGATCAATAAATCAGACCACCTGTGTTCCTTCCCTGTTTCATTGTTCTGCTCCATCTTTTCTTGGTCAATCCTTGTCCTCTACTGTTCAGCTATCCTCGTGGGTTTTTTATTCCGTCCTTTTCACTCGTTATTCTTTTGCCTGTTTGTCCCCTATTCATTCGTTATATGTTTCCTGGCAATTTTAGAATTCCCAATATTATTACTATACTCGGACAATGCTTAGGGCTGAATAAAATTCCTCTAGATCTTGATTTTTCTTCTTAGCGGGCACTATAGTTCGGAGTGAGCCTGGGCCTCAACCAACATACCTCTCTATCTATCAGTGCCGCACTCTCAGTTGGAGTGGCGCTGTGTGCGCCACCTTAGATGCGGCCGCCCTCTACTCCGTCGTCCCTCGGGTTTGGATTCGAAAACTTCTTGATTATGTCCTTTTTTTTCCCACAAATTCTCCTAGTAATGTATAATGATTTCGTAACGTAAGGATTCGAGAATTCTTTGGACCAACGTTTCACGAAACCGAGGGCAGAGTTGACACGTTTGACAATGTTGTCGATTTGGAGGCGAAAGTTAAATTCACGGTCAAAAGTAGCCCCGAGATCAACCAAGAAGTTGACAGAGCGAACGGTTTCATTACGAATAATGTAGGTCTAGGTGGTGAGGAAGACCTTTTGCGGAAGTAAGTGATGCCTTGGTATTTACTGACTTTGAGCACGAAATGTTTTTTTTTGACACCAAGTAGTGAACCAATTACTACGGACAAAAAAAAGGTATTGAACCTGTTCAGGTCAGATTGGAGAGAGCACGAGTCAGCAAGGCAAGATATGTGTTTAAATATTTTCATGTCATCGCCATACTTATATGGTGAGCTAAGAGTTAAGAATAACGCTGTCAACGTCATTAATGGTTAGAATAAATATAAATGGGCAGAGATGACTACCTTGCGGGACACAGGAGGTAGCATTAATTGGATAAGAGATAGAAGAACTGAAAATAACGATAAAGTGACAATCTTCTATATAAAATTTAATCCATGAGATAAAACCGGGAGAGGGCAGTGTGCTTGAGGAGAATAATTTGATGAGACATTTTGTCACAGGCTTTGCTGAGGTCAGTCGCGACAACGTATACTGTTCTGTTCAAGAATAGTAGCACTCAAAATTGTAATGCACAATTTTGTTTCGTTTTGTATTGTTCCTTGATTATACGTGCTTATTTGCACATTGTTTATTTCTCGTTTATTTCATTTCAATTTATGTGAATTAACTCAAATTACAAACGTGAGAGTATCAGTGAATCGCTGCACACGCATCAGCTAATACTTTCGATTTTTCGTTCCAACTATTCAACTTTGGTTTCGAATTAAGCAATAAACTTTGTACTATCCATTAAAGCGCGAAAGTGTTTTATTTTCGATATTCGCCATTCGTAGATTCCTAGACAACTTCTTTACCGGCTTCTAGTGCAAACAAAGATTGTGAAACAAACTCGACTAGATTAGTGGTTGTCGATCGATCTTTTAGGAACCCATTTTGGTTAGGAGAAAATATTGGTTTGCAGTGAAAGAATAGTGCATTATAGATGCTCTTGGACTTTGCCTCGGGGCGGAACCTCTCTGTAGTGAGTACGCGGTTCCCACACCTCAACATCCATAAAGGGACCTAGTGGTCCCCTGATCAACCGTCAACCAGATTGATCACATTGCGATTGACGTCAGATACTCCTCCAGTATTCTCGATGTCCGAACGTTCCGAGGAACCAACATTGACTCGGATCATTACCTTGTTGTAGCCAAGGTAAGAACACGGATATCAAAACAACAAGGGAGTCGAGAAAGAACACCACGGTTTGACGTCAGTAAGCTACAATCGCAAACGATCGCTAGGAACTTTGCCGACCGAGTCTCCCAAAAACTCTCTGAAAGTTCGACATCGCCTGCACTGACCATAGAAGAAGACTGGAAACGTTGTCAAAAATAAGCTGCCACTGATGTACTGGGTTTTACAACACCACCCAGGAAAAACCCATGGTTTGACGACGAGTGCAGACAGGCCCAGGCAGCCAAGCAAGATGCTTACAACACAATGCTACATCGAACAACGAGAGCTGTTCGTGAGCTCTACGAACAGAAGAGGAGGGAAGTGAACCAGCTTCGCAAAAAGAAAAAGAAAGAGCATGAGAAGCGCGCGGTCGAAGAGATGGAAAGGTGCTACAGCAGGAATAAAGTCCGAAAGTTTTACCAGAAAGTAAAACAATTATCCAGTGGATATAAATTTCGGACTGAAGCCTGTCGGGCCGAAAATGGACAACTGGTAGTAGAATCGCAGTCGATGCTAAGAATTTGGAAGGATAATTTTTGCAGACTGTTAAACGGCGACGAGGACCCAAATACCCATGTCAGGCAGAATGTTCCACTCAATTTGGACGACGATACACAAGAATTCCGTCCCCCCGACTTTGACGAAGTCAAGATAGCAATATCGAGACTTAAGTCGAACAAAGCTGCTGGAGCGGACGGATTGTCCGCGGAACTGTTTAAGGCAGCTGGGGATGATCTGGTAGGGAGGATACACCAGCTCATCTGTAAGATATGGTCGGAGGAAAACATGCCCGATGAGTGCAATCTCAGTGTCGTTTGCCCGATCCACAAGAACCTAGAGGCTATTTTACCGCCTAAACAACCGCAGCTTCTCACTATCAGCGATGAACTCAACGAACTCGACAGTAACACCAGTACGGACGATGACTTCATTGACGAGACTCACATACCTTTTAAATACATTGAAAATTGACTTAAATATTTTTAACTAACTTCGGAGTTACTTACACCCCGACTGACAAAGACGTGGAATGCAATGCATTTCTACCTCCTCGTTGTGCATTCCGGGTAACGCTAAAGGAAAAGGAAAATCCAAGCGAATACGGTGTACCACAAGGTTCCAGTGTGTGCCCTATTCCGTTCATATTAAGCTATACACTAACGAACTTATGCGATTATTCAAAAAATATACAGCTTATGCCTATGCCGATGATATCGCATAGTATCATAATAAAACACAAGAACCTATATTCAGTGCTCTCCAACTGGTGTCATGGTAACGGATTAATTATAAATGCATCCAAAACCAAGGTTATGCACATACGCGTCTCTTCCAAGAAAGCGAAAAGTATCCGAATTTATCACCGAAATGACTCCCTACACTTTCAACCAACAACGAACCAATTGAAATGGTCAGGAGCTTCAAATATCTAGGAGTAAATATCGACGAGCACTTCCTGTGGCGTGAGCATATAAATGTCCTGCGTCTTCAACTAAAGAACACTATTTTTGCAATGGTATATCTCAAGCGATACTCTAATCGTGAAGTGCAGAAGCAGGTGTACTACTCCTCAACTGAGTCGCGCATAAGATTTTGTGTTTTTTTTTTTTTTTTTTAGTTGGATGCTTCTACTATCTGTTGGAGCACTCAGACACAAATACTGGATCATTGTACTACCAGACAGATACTTTTCTTTATTGTATTTTCCTCGTTGTCTGGAGAAAAGTGAGGAGAGGCTTTAGTGATGTAATGATGTAAAGCTAAGAGATTCGGCACACATCACGTCGACTCCAAGGGTACACAACCGTGTTCTAGCGAAGGCGGGACAATCGCAGCGCAAGTGTTCTGGTGTGTCAAAGTGCAGCAGAGGTAGGCGTCTCACTGATTACAAGCAAGAAGAGATGCTTGGTAAAAGTGTGATGGCCCGTAATGACGCCCGCAAGCCTTCTGCAATCATTTCTCCTTAAGGATGAAAGAATGTTGCGGACTTCCGCAGACATCAGGACGTACGCGCTTAGTCATCATGCATCCTGGATATTCCCTCCATCTTCGACTGTGTGCATTGAAGACCCAGTCATTGATGTCAGATTTGACCGCGGAAGCTTGACCTAAGGCGGGTTCAGGTCCTGAGAAGCGTTCATCTGAGCTCCTTCTAGCGAGTTCATCGAAGATCTCATTGCCTAGGATCGCAGAGTGATCTGGGACCCATACAAGCCTTGGTGAATTTAATCTTCCGACTTTGCTCAAAAAGCTCTTGAGTTCATGCACTAATTTGGAACTGAATAGAGGGTTGAACACAGCAGCTTGGCTGTCACTGCAGACGCATATGTTTTTTCCCTTCCAACTGTACTTCACAATATAGTGCATGACCATTAGGATTGCGAATATCTCTGAATGAAAGTCAGGCGCATATTTTCCTAATGAGAAGTGCAGTCGAATGTTTTCTGGCTCAAAGAAAATCCCAGCGCCGGACCTACGCCTAGTTCTGGAGACAGTCCATTCCAGATTCAGTGTCGGGCCAAAGCCAGTCCTGACGCCATGAAAATGTGACTGTGGAATTATAGCGCAGTAGAATGGCAGGTGTCATTGCGTAAGAAGGCATATCCATGAGACAGGGGTCGTAGGAAAGCTAGCTAGCAGTGAAAATTATTTTCAGAGTAGGAAGCAGCTGTCTTATTCCTTTTTGCAGCATCAGTACCTGACGATTTAGGGATTTAATCTCTTCACAGAAGGCCTTATAAAAATCAATCTTCGATTTACGAATAAGCTTCTTATATTCCTTTTGCTTCGATCGGTACTTATTCCAGCCATCTTCCGGGTTCGGTTTAAGCGATCTATTCAGGAGACTTGTGGATTCCCTGCGAAGATATTGGAGCACAGCGTTCCACCAGGGAACCAATTCCCTACTGGGAGGTTTTTTGACAGAACATGCGAGTTCGAAACAGTTGGTAATGACGCTGCTCAGGTTATGAACCAATTGCTCTTTTGGGCTCCAATCCCTCAACTAGACTGAAGCCCTCTTTTTTCAGAGAGCCCTTACTCTCATTGTAGGAATAGATAATCCAGACCCTCGTGTCAAGTCCCGGGTTCTGCGCACGTAATCGCGCCAGCACATCCAGCTTGTTTCCAACGCGCGTTAATTTTGGGAGACTAACTACCTGATAGGTAGCAGTTCCCAGGGGAGAGATTTTCGGCACCATGGTCTGTTGTGAGGAACAGCTCTCCACAAAGGTACCATTCATCAGAGCAGACCTCTCAGCCTGAATACAGGAGCCTGTTGCTGAAGCTAGCTCCAGTAAACGATCCTCACAGAGTTGACAATATGCGCTGGTCATTCTGCTGCCACTGCTAGCTTTCCCAATCTTTACCTTTTCAGAGGAGACGGCTGCCTCTTTGTAGGAAAGGCGCTTGTCTCGACTCTTTACGGTCACTTGTATCTCCTTTCCTGAGGAAAGAATTTTGTTGAGTGAAATGCCTCCGAGAGCAGTCTTTGGTCCTGTCCGTCTTCAGGATTTTGGATTGTTCTTTGTTGATCGTCGTATCAACCTTCAGACTCCGATTACGATCACGTCGGAGGAGGAGACATCACGTTCTCCCAGCAAGGTTGTGTCCGCGGCCGTCTTCCGTTTGCGAGTGCCCTTACCATTTTCGGTTCGATCTTCTGCCGCTTCGGAACAGCTCTGCCAGTTTGAGAGGGACCCAAAAATGCTTTGCCTTCTGCGATCAGAGTCTGTTTGTCAGCATCATCGCCTTTTTCAGTGGTAGCGCCGGCCATAACAGGAGCCTGAACACATCCAGCTCTGTCAGCTTGGGAACCTGGCACGCTCTTGGATTTGATCGCCACCAATGATGAATGTTTGAGGCGCATGCCGAAAGTGCCGCAGATGAGAGGGTCGGATGGGCTTCGGTAGAGGATACCTCCGCCGATCTAATCTTCTTGACTGCCTTTCCCAGAGGTTTGCCTTCATCCTTCGTGCCTTCGGCTGTACCAGCCTCTTTGCACGATTTTTGGACACACCTATTGCGAGGTGCGACCTGGAATACTTTCATCCATATGGTTCTCCATTCATCCATGAAAACTCGAAATTCTTTGGGTCTTAGTTCGAGGTCATTGCCCTATTAAGCGCCTCCGCCACAACAAGGCGCCCGAAGAGCGGAGTAGAACTAAACTGAAAATGACAAATTTAATTTTAAAATCACCTCAAAGCTAAATATCTACACAACCACCTATAGATAAGCACTTTGCTTAGCAGGTATTGAAATAAAATAAATATGACTCTAATTCCAAATCCAAACCAGGGGTTTCTAACTGGCTGCGGTCCGATGCCCAACACATCAGAGGCAGGGTCTTTGAACGCGCTGGCAATGCTCCAACGGTTGTTCTGTGGATTCTGCTGGTTTCATCGGATTTTGTGAGAGATTGAGGGAAACTCGTAGGCAAAGGTTCAAGCGGTCTCCTGTGATTGTAGCTTTCCGACGTTAAACTTTCTTTGTACTACTCGACTCCGTAGCATCCTTTATATCCTCATACGTACCTTGGCTACAACAAGTGATTCGAGTCGATGTTGGCTCCTCGGATGCTGTAGGACTATCTAGCGTCGTTTGCAACGTGATCAATCTGATTGGTGATCGACTAATCAGGTGAGCGGCAGGTTCATTTATGGATGTTGAGATGATGGTATCGTGTTCTAGCTGGAAGGAAATTACGCCCCGCTAAAAAGGCAAGCAGCCGGTATACGTTTTGGACTTGGTGTCGTGTAGAAGTATACTTCTCCGCGATCGACTCAAATATGTCCTCGAAGAAGACATCCTTGAGTAGATTGTCCTTTTCTTCGGTTGGGGCGTGAACGAATATTAAGCTGATGTTCCCGAAATTTGCTTTGATACGAATTGCTATGAGGCGTCCGCTTAGATGCCGAAAGCTTAAAACTTTTTGTCATAGTCTTTCTCGAATAGCGAATCCGCATCCGAATAGACGTTGTTTGTTCTCATTGTAGTAATTTCCGTAGTAGATGTACCGCTGTTTTTCATCCATCTTTTTCCGGGTCCATCCCATCGCACCTCTTGGAGTGCGGTTATATCTGGTTTATAGCAGTTCTGGTCTGTTTAGGAATCTCACATTCCAGGAGCAGACCGGCAAGTCATTTAACCTTTCGCAGGGGTTGTCAACATTGTATCCGTCCGAATCCGAAGCTTGTGGTTGTTTCGGAATAAATTGTTTTTCCGTGACAGGGATGTTACCCGTAGGCACAACACCCAACCTGGACGGTCAGGTTCCTCTTTCCACAAGAAAAAGGGCCGCTACTAGTCGGCTTGAGCTACAAATAATTTGTAGTTTTAGAAGCCCCATTAAGGTGATCACTAACAAGTTCTGCTAACTGTGGACGCCGTCGCTGAGTTCCTCCTCCGCCATCATGGTAAATATGCCGAGCCTCGGTGGTAGCTAAAGGCCTCCCCCCTTTCTCGTTTACTACCCCCAACAACGTTACAAAGGGGACTAAAACCATAATCTACAGCTGACATATAGATACTCGGAAGCTGGCGCGGGAGGTGAGAGTAGGTGACCTAGAATTTTAGAGAAACAAAACCAACCCACCCGTTTTCAGAAGCAGAAGCCAGCCAGCCAGAATTGCCAAACAGTTTTTAGGAAACCTGAGTGTTGCCATGAAAACAGTTTAAATATGACATTTTATCAACAGTACAAAAAGCGGTAGGTATAAGTGGAAACAAATTACTATTTTGTTGCTAGGAAAATTTGTCTTATTTAAGGAACCGGCAGTGCAAATGAGCTACCAATGTTTTCCAGAAATTTTACACTCAAAATATCACTAACTTACTTAGAGCGTAGAAGTGCGTAATTTAAATCACTGGAAAATATTTCTCAAGCGTCCCTTAGCGGCAATAATACGTCAAGTAAATATTTCTTCTCGAAGCACAACAGGAATTATTCATGACTTCAATATGATTGCAGCCTATTACAACTTTATAGAATAGAATAAAACAATAAAAGACCGAGTAGAGCTGTAAAAGCCATGCCACGCCATGCCGGCTGTGGCGGAACACAGAACGTGTTTGATTATATGCACTGGTATGGCATCTCCATTTCAGTTAACAATAATCTTGCAATCAGCATTCTCTTGTTCATATCTTTTGTGGAATGTGTTTCCGACGAAAACATCGTATAACCATTGCCGCCAGCTCACATCCTTGTTTTCGCTGTTTGCTGTAGCATTACTAGATAGTTTTGGAACGAAGCGAAGAATGCAATAGATTCCCGAGCAGATGAACAGATGAACATTTTAGCTAAATGAATTTTAAAATTCTGCCTATTCAATGGGATTCATACCACCATTCCAAAACTCCGCAAAATAGTTTAATTAGTATACGAAAAAGCCACATACTCGTAAGGGTATGCATACAGAGGGCCAGGCCCACGCCCGCAATGTCTCCTGAAACTTACCATTATCCCGTCGAATAATACTCGTACGACTATCGAGGCAGAACTTTCTGTTTCCGCTCCTTGTACCTAACGTCATGGCTGTTGCGTACACTTCCCGCATATGTTCTCAGATTTTGCTAAGTGCTTTTGTCTGGTTGCGGCTGCAGTCGCTGTGGATTTAAGCCAGATGTAAGTAGTGTCTGCTGCTGTTATTATTCTTGTTGTTGTTTTTGCTGCTTGTATGGGTATTGTTCTCGTTTCTAAATAAACTTCATGCAATAGCGGTAGCAGACGGGTATATAGGCGGGGATGTTATTAGCATCTCAATTAGCAACTTGACTGGCCGTTTCGTTTTTCCATTTTCAGTAATGACGGCTGACGAGTGGCTGTTGTCGTTTCCCGGCACGCAGGAGCAAACACTTCAGTGGATGCATGCAATTTAATTATACTGGCAAGCTAATGCATTTTGATGGTGGTGATACCCTCCACCGCCAAATCGATAAGGCGATACATTATGCAAGTGAATAGTGTGCAAGCAATCAGTAAGGCTGTTCAATTGAATATACCCACACACAACAAGCACGCGGATCGTATGATGCTGCAGGAAGGGTAACTTCGGTATTTCAAACAATGGCTGGAAACTAGATTAATCAGAAAATAATCGGATTTTCACCAAACGATATTAAAAGTGTATGCCGTGTAATAGCCACAGAAGCAACTACTTTAAGCTTTGATATTGAATTGACACCTCAACAATTTAGGGCGGCGAAAGGTGTTTTCAATCAATACAAACTGGGTACGAAAGCAATTGTGCATACGTTAATGCCTTTTCTACTGACTCACTAAGTTCCGCAAGGTCTTCCAATAATGTTGTCGAAATCAGATAACAACGCGGCGCGGCGCCTTGCGTGAATCCTTTGTTGCCATCGCAATCGCGGCTTGCTCGTTACCAACCTTCATAAAGCAGTGGACATTTTTCATTGTCATCCTGAATAGGCTTACATGCTTATCGGGCTCTATACAACTCGTCTCTACGACCACTGTTATATGCAGCTTTAGAGTCGAGAAAAAGTTAGTGTTTGTCGACATGAGTTAATATCTGGCGGCCTATTATGGGTTTTTCTAGCCTAAATCTATGGTGATAAAAATCGAACGATTATTCTAAAATTGTTTCAGGCTTGTACGCGACGTTAAATCCTTACTCGGCTATTCTTCTTATCCCAGTCTGGGTTGAAGTCACCTGAAGCATATTTGGTGTAGAGATGCTTGGCAAAGGTGTAATGGCCCGTAATGAGGCTCGTAAGCCTTCTGTAATAATTTCTCCCTTCCACCTGTGCTTCACAACATGTGCAAGGCCATTAGGATTGCGTAAATCTCCGATTGAAATACAGACGCATATTTTCCTAACGAGAAGTGCAGTCGAATGTTTTCGCGCTCAAAGAAAACTTCAGCGCCGGATCACTGCCCAGTCCTGGAGCCATTTGTGAAAATGCGAAGACATTCCATTCCAGGTTCAGTGTTTTGCCGAAGCCAGTCGTGACGGCATGGAAATGTGACAGTGAAATTACAGTGCAGTAGGATGGCAGGTGTCATTGCGTCAGAAGGCATATCCATGAGACAGGGGTCGTAGGATATTTCTCGCGCAAGTACTCCAGGTGCGAGTTGCACCAAAAACCGTTTCTCGTAAGGCGAGACATGGCTCTCAGTGCACACCCTCTAATATATATGTCAAGCCCCCGTGCAGCTGAGACAGACCGCTCTTTGGAGTTTGGTGAAAGGGGCCACAACGCGTTTGCGTGTTACCCTGTTCCACCAAACAACCGATGCATATGAGATTATCGGTTTTATCATTGCCGTGTAGATCCAGAGGACCTTTTTCGGTGATAAGCCCCATGTTTTGCCAAAGGCACCTTTGCATTGCCAAAAGGCTGACAGCGATTTGGTAGTTTTGGACTCAACATGCTTTGACCAGAGAAGCATGCTATCTAAGATAACTCCTAGGTACTTAGCTTCTTTGAATATCGGAATGGGAATGCCCTTTAGCACCAGCTGAGTAATGCCAGTATTTTTCCTCCCCCTCGTAAAGAGAACGATATCAGTCTTAAGAGGATTAACCGACAGCCCATTACTCGTGCACCAGTCCTCGACCATATTTAGCGCCGCCTTGGCTTTGAGACAGACAGTCGCTAAACATGAGCCGACAGAGGGAACAGCAACATCATCCGCATAGGCCTGGGCATAGATTTCAGAGGCATTGAGAGCTTCGAGCAGAGAGTCGACCACCATGCACCATAATAGCGGAAAGAAGACGTCACCTTGCGAGCAGTCCCTGTTTACTCCAGACTTGACACATTGATCGGGGCCTGCATCAGCGATCAATGTCCTGTGCACAAGCATTGCTTTGATCCTCAAAACCTGTGCTTCATCTACGTCATGCCGTCTAGCAGCGTTACACATGCTGTCGAATGTGGCGTTATCAAAAGCTCCCTCAATATCGACGAAAAGGCCATGTTGCATGTCCGAGAGAGGACACATACGAAGGGCAACTTTGCGCATGTGCAACTCTACTAATCCCTCCATGCTTCTCAGTAAGACGGATGTTAGACTGATTGGTCTAAGACTCTTGGCGAGTGAGTAATTTTCTTTGCTTATTTTGGGAATAAAGACCACTTTCACCGCGCACCAAGGAATAGCTATGTAGGCAAGTGCCAAGCTAGCAGTGAACATTATTTTCAGGCTAGGAAGCAGCTTATTGTAGCATAAGAGGATATATCCCATCAGTGAACGGCGACTTGACGCCATCGAAAGATGCCACAGCAAATTCAATGGCCGCAGTAGTTGCCACGCGTGACGCTATATACCAGCTACGCCCAGTTGTTTTCATCGCTTCAGTCGCAGTTTCCAATGAGGAGTGTGCAACGAGCCGATGACAGTCTGATTTCCCGGAAAATGGGTCTGCAACAGTAAATTAAGAGTTTCTGCTTTAGACTCGGTGAAGGTACCATCAGACTTTCTGAGTACATCCAGCTTTGTCGATTTTCCTCGTTTGAGGACGTTAACCAACTTGCTGGTCGCGCTCAGGGATTTGATCTCTTCGTAGAAGGACTTATAGGAATCATTCTTCGATTTACGAATAAGCTTCTCATATTCCTTTTGCTTCCATCGATATTTATTCCAGGCAGCTTCCGAGTTCGATTTAAGCGATCTATTCATGAGGCTTCTGGCTTCCCTGCGCAGACATTGGAACTTAGCGTCCCACCAGGGAACCAACTTCCTGCAGGGAGGGATTTTGACAGGCCTGCATGACTTAGGCAAAAGAATAAAAAGGCATAAAAGGAACCTTTGTACAGAATCCCCTAGTCGAAAACTAAATTTCTATTAGACAAGTGGGAAAAATGGCAACACCTGCACTTTTGGAACAGAGTTCAAGGACTACGACAATCGAAGAAATTCATATGGCCTCCGAAAAAATATTCGATCAGTATTCTCAAATATAATAGAGTCGATATCAGAAGACTAGTCAGCTACCTTTCAGGACACTGTAGCCTGAGATATCATCTTAACAAAATTAGCCTCTCGTCTGAAACCGAATGTCTGGTGGACGAAGTAACTGCAGAAGACATACTATGTGAGCGTGCCGCCCTTTGCCATCTTAGGAAGCATATCCTCCACATAGAAATCATGACTCCTGAGGAGATCAGCTTAGCTCCTACGAGAGACATCCTCAGAAAGTAGAGGAACTCCTCGTCTAATTGGCTAGCAGGCACAATAGACCTACACTAATCACAGTGCTCTATGCAAAAAAAAATAAATATATTTCCGAGTGGACTTTGATATAAGACTTTGCGTACATAACAAAGCTGGATAAGCCTGAGTCTGCATTCAAATATTATTTGCTTCTCCTACTTGTAGCAGTTCTCGTAGTAAAAGTAAACGTCTTTCATCCATTTTCACCCGGTACATCTCATTGAACTTCTTGATATAAGCTTAGAAAAGATTAGTGTTCCGTGAAAAATGGTTTTCACGACTTTGGACAATTTTACAATCGTCATAATCGTCATAGTAACCAAATTTCGCACCAGTTTCACGCTATTGGACATCAAGCTAGCTATCCGTATGCATGAGTGTGTATTTTCGAACCGTGGATCGATGTGGTTCCAGTAAAACGGCTCTACATACCCCACAGGACGCGAATCGATGGACCAATTAAGGAATGATTTCGGTGGGCAGATTACTCTCGTTTGGTACCTTTAAGGTAGCCAGGTAGATCCTGCGATTTCACGCCAAATCACACAATAAAGCGTGAGAAGAAAACACTACACAGACAATATTCTCGAACCAAAACTTAATTATCTGTGCGGACCACTTAAAATTAGGTCATGGTCAAAATTGATACGAAGTAATCTTTAAAAAGTATATGGCAAGCATCGGTTTATCAATTCAAATAAAAATTTATTCAAATTTACTCAAACAAATTGTCTCATATAACGCTCTGTTATTGCCAAGGCTTCCTATAAGTGATGGCGCTCTTATAATCTGCCGTTAACAATGGCAGAAAAGAGGCTTTCTATGAACTCTCGGACGGAGGGTACGGAGCCTGTCTGGAGTTTGACATTAAAAGTACTCGGGGACTTCAATGCCAAGGAATACATCTTTGGTGGCGCAATCGGAAAGCAGCGCTTCCACGACAGGACAACATATACGGCTTCCGATTAGCCGACTTTGCGACTACTAGTAATACGGTGATAAGTAGCATAAGATTCCCTCACAAAAAGATCCACTCAGAAACCTGATTATCTCCGGATAGTCGAATCGCCAACCAAACCCTGATTGAGGGCGCAACCTCCACTCTGACCATCACCTGGTAGCAACAAGACTCAGAGCTCGACTGTCCAATATCAGAAAGCTGCAACCATCGACAAAACGATGGTTAAACATTGGGCGACTGCACGCACCTGAAATAGCTAGAGACTACAAAGACCGGCTGGGCGAAAGACTCTTCCATATGCCTCAATCCCACGCAAGTGCTAACAGCATGTGGTTTCGTTGCCACACTGCCATCGAGGATGTAGCTGAAACCACCTTAAGCTACCGACCACCCCTGAACAGAAATGCAAAGTGTGAAGTATATCAGAAGGAACTGCAACGGAAAGCAAGAGCAATGCGGGAAGAGTACAGAGCCAGAAGAAGGGAGGAAAAAAAAAAGCTCAAGGACATCGAAGAGGCTCGGGATAGGTAGAAAGTTAGAGCCTTCTACAAAAACGCCAAAGCCCTTGCATCCGGCTTTAGAACGGGCGCCCAGCTGCTTAGCAGGCATGACCAAGGGAGAGTGATAGGGTCGGATGCAAACCCGGCGCCAGTTTAAAAGAACTCAGCTCAGCTATACATAACCTAAAATTCATCAAAGCTGCTGGCCCAGATGGTCTTCATTCTAAGCACTTTTAAACTGGCGGTGATGTTTTGGTACGGATCATCCACCACATCATCTGTCAAGTTTAGAAGAATGAAAACATGCCCGATGACTGGCATACCAGCTCTATCTGCCGCAAATTCAAAAAAAGGCGATCCTATGCCTTGCGCCCACTACCGAGACATAATAAAGATCCTATCCTGTGTATCTTAAGCCGTGTGAATTGCGGCCTGGCAAATCGACTATAAGCCAAAGCTTCACATTATGCCAGATCTTAGAAAAAATCAGCGAGTTCCAAGTCGATACTCACATTTTTTTTATGGACTTTAAAACCGCATACGACAGCATTCATCATCAAAATCTCAACAGGACGATAGCGATTTCGAATCCGGGGAAAATTTGTTCGGAGGTGTCGCGCCACCCTGAAAGACCATACATCCCAATATTTACAAACATCCATCGGATTTCGGTAGAAGTTTCGCTATTGTGTGATTTCTTCAATTTAGTCCTTGAAAGGATAATGAGGCAGGCAGATGTCAACACGGAGGCCGCTATATTCTTCAACAGCGTACAACTGCTGAGATACGCGAACGACATTCCCATCATTGCAATCTCCAGAATCGTCATAGCAATGGCATTCACAGCAATTGAAGAAAAGGCAGCCCACGTTGGGTAAATCAGGATAAAACAAGATATAGGTATGTTGTCGATTAGAACCGTTCCGTCGAACACCGTCTTGCACAGAACATAACCATCGAAAGATATCGGGGGGTGGTCGTGGTGCAATGGAAATCATCACCCGACTGCTGAGCCGAAAGTGTGTAGTTCAAGTCTGTCCCTAGTCAAGAAAATTGAAAGAAAGTTGTGAATGAAAGATGATCAAAAAGTGCTGACGAAGGCATAACACTCACAGTATATGATCACTTCAAAATTCATACTCTGTGTGTGCATTTTCAATATAACACCTTAATGACGTGGAATCACTTTTACTGTGAACTGCAACCAACGCAAACTCAGTCGAATCTCTCAAATCCTATCTAGGACAACCACCCCCGGAGAGTAGTGAACGAACATCTTCGACACAAACCATCTGCACAAGAGCGTAAAAAAAAAAAACAAAAAACCTCGGGGCAAATGTTAACTACTCAAATGACAATTTAGTAGCGATCTAACAAAGAATCACCCTGGGCAACTAGTGCTACGTCAGTTTATCAATACAGCTTGGGTCAAAACTCCTAACAAGAAAGTCCAAAATTACACTCTACAGAACATGGACTTTGCCAGTCCTGTTGTATGGAGTCGATCTTGAAGGAAATTCTACAAGCGAACTCTACAAGCTGTATAATGATGTGGCCATAATCCGGAAGGCAAAACTCCGTCGACTGCAATGGCCGCAGGCTCTCGTTTAGGCCCAAACTCTTCAAGTTTCGCTAGCCTGATAAGTAAGTAAGAGTTAGGATAATTTAGTTAAAGCCCTTATTGTACTTGTAGTCCGTAATATGACCGATTTTTTTCGGCTTATCATATATTTATTTCTGCTAAAGTTAATCTTTGAGTCGATCTATATAGTTTTAAATCCATCCTGTATGCTTTAGAGTATCCACAGATAAGGTACTTTAGATTAATTAAGACTTTTAAACTAGCCTTAAGCACTTTTGTCTAGCGCAAGGTTGCTCTAAGTTAAATTCAATTCAAAATTTAAAAAAAAAAAACTAAAATTAGTAGGACGACAAAAAATCGATGACTTTTAGCGACTTTATTCATCAACATAGCCTGCTTCGAAAGCTTCTCTAATATTTCGATGCCCTTTTTGTAAAACGATATATCTTTGGCCTCAAAATACCCTTTAGTTTCTATAATCACTTCTCCATTGAAGCTTTTTCCTTGGAGCATTCTTTTTAGATCGGCAAACACACAGTAGCCGCTGGAAGGCAGATCCAGCGGATACGTTGGATGGGGAGCGAATCAAACCATACTTGGTGCAATTATACTATTGTTGCGATCGACTTGGGAGCGTTGTCTTAGTAAAAACGCAGTTTTTCCTTCTTCATTCGTCGTTTCGTCGGGATTTCGGCGGTTTTCATCCTTTGTTGTCCATGCAGCTGGCTGCCGATTTGACTCTGGAGTCTACTAACGGTTGCAAATTTCATTCATTGTCACAAGTCACATGAAACATTTTTCTTATTACGCTGTAACAGATCCAAAGAGTGCTCTGTTTCCTCCATATGCTATTGTTTTTGGTTCACTGTGGGTAAGCATGGTATTTCGAAAAGAGCTTTCCCCTGCTCAAATATTCATGCAAAATGGTGATAGACTACCTAATGATATCTTAATGGTGTAAGGTGTCACACGCCACTTTAATTTACGATCAATCTATTTCATATATTAGTTTTTTTGAGTTCCATAATTCATTATAAGACACCTAGATCGGTGCCATAAATATTTCTGTTTAATATATGTGCATAGTAGCAATCAATATACCAAACCAACGGAAGTTCGGAGCCTCATTGAAAATCCGTAATATTTAAAGATATTTCGAATTATTTACCATTTCGAATATTTACCAATGCCGATTCAGAAAGACGCGGACTTTCACCTGCACGAAATGTCCATATTAAACTGAGACAAGTTTAAATTTACAACTGTCATGCTTCACGCACAAATAATTCAAAGTCAATCAAATCCCGTATCCATAAAATATGAAATCCAATCAAATTCGGCAAGGCATGATTTCTGATGGAAGTATTGAATTAGAACACCGTTCACTTGAAGGATAACGGACAAAGGATTTCATTCATAGCCGAAGGGTTCTATTATGAAATCGATATGTTTCCTCCTCATTTCATGCACAAATTGGTTTCATTGTGAGTGTAAATGACTGCAAGGGCTCCGGAAAGATGGAACAATTAATTCTGTCTGGATAACAAGCAAGTTGAGCTTCTTGAACCTTAAGACACGTTTCCATTCTCCCAATACAAACACGGAAAACTTTAAATCTAGTTAAGGTTTCCAATACAAACTTTTGACATCCTTGTTTGACTGTTTCGTTTCTTGATTTTCTTTTGGTTTGTGAATTTCTTTTATGCTCTATTTCTGTAATGCATTACTTTGCTGACTGAAACTAATGAGGTATTAAACCAAAGCTGAAGATATATTATATTTTATTTGACTTTACGGACGGTAGATTCGCAGTCATTCCTCTTTGGAATGAATATAAATAGAGAAAATATTTTGTCGTAGAGTAGAGTAGGTTGTACTTCAGGACTAGTTGAAGTACCGACCTTTTCTGTTATATTGAAATACGAAGGGAAGGAAAGGCACCACTGAAGTGATTTTGTTGGAGACACTTTATCGTCAGAGGTTTGCTTTTTTCCCCTATTGAAAGGGAAATAAAGAAGACGACATGACAAAAGCGTTGTAGAAATAATGTTAAGGAAAAAAATGAGGAAAGAAAGGAACAGACTCCAAGATCCGTCAATATCTTAAAGGAACCGCCATACAAATTTGTGTATTTATATGTATGAAGCAGAAGGAGCTTGATAACAATATCTTAAAGTTTTTCCTGTCTTTGAACCTAGTGCCCAATATATTCTTGTGACTTCTATCCTTGTGCTAGTAGGGCACGCAAATTGCGACATCTCTTACGGCGACGGTTATAACAAAAGCAGGTAATGTTTATTGAGGTGTGGATTTGTTATTTGGGGCCCACCCAGACATTAAGTCTTAATCTTTTGGCGGGGAGACAAATGCTACAAAACAGCCCTTACCAACACTACTCCCAGAAACATAAATCCAAATCTAATATGTGTCACCACGTGACCTTTTGAATTCTAAATGTCGAAACCTGCTACGGGATACACATCGACCTGTTGCCAGGTTATTAATGCACTATCCGTGGACACAGAGCACTTAGATTAGATCATAAGAATTCGACATATTCAAGCCTAGAATGCAGTAAACCATAAACCAGTGAGCAATAAGATTAAACACAAACTTTCTTAGCAGCACTCGTAAAATATTTTTGGAGGGGTTTTGAGTGGGCAGAACGATTTAACTTCCCTTCAACCAGAATATGAAGATATTTAACTTGTGGGCAAAAATCTCCTTTTCTAGTCCTCCACGTGGACGCCCACTTGAAATGACTAAGCCACCGGTTACCACCGGTTAGGGGAAGCTAAGCTAAGTGTTAGCATGCATCAATCGTGCGCAGGGGACCATTAAGAGAGAGATAACAACAGACACCTAACTCCCTGAGTAAAAGACAACTACTTTTCTTCGCAACGTCTTTATTACAACTAACTTTACGCTCTAAATCTAAGCTTAAATTAACTTAAAAATAACGGTAGACGCATTATGCATGGCGTGTCTTCATGAGTATCGGCGTGCCCCTTTTGTTTTTTTTTTTTTTCCTAATTCATTTTTATTATTAATTTCTAAAAACTATCTTACGCACTAGACAAAAATGATAAAACTAGCTTAA
Organism: Merodon equestris; assembly: GCA_958301585.1. NCBI lineage: Eukaryota > Metazoa > Arthropoda > Insecta > Diptera > Syrphidae > Merodon > Merodon equestris. The sequence continues at coordinate 31,742,016 of OY284417.1, read as the reverse complement.
CTAACTTATATATACCTTACTGGCCCTATACGGACATTCTAAAGTAAGCAGATTATATTATTAAATTATACCTTTCGGTAAAAATAAAAATTATATATAATATTTAAAATAGTTAAAAAAATTAAGCTAAGAAAATATATGTTTTTTTTTTTTTTACACTTAGCATCTAATTTTTTTTTAAATTGTTTTATACAATATAAAACTTAAACCTAACTAAAAACTAGCTTAACCTACTTTAACTACAATATACAGGGTGTCCCACGAGCAGTGTGCCACAAAGCTAGAGCATGTAGGTGTGGTCAAGACCTACAAGAAAAAAATCGTATGAGAGGAGGGGGTCTATTCCTCCCCGTTTAGCCGGGAGGGGCAATTTTCTAAAAATTAGACTTAATTTGGAAAAAAAATTTATAAAAAATCAACAGTTACATCCACAATGCCGTGATATACTTTTTTGTAAAGACCTCTTCTTTTATCTCAATGACGCTGTTTTAACGAATAGTTTTTGAGAAACTAATTTTCAAACTCAAAATTTTGAAAAAAAAAATGAAAAAAAAAAATTCGAACTATTGTTTTTTTTCAAAATTGTATGTAATTAAGTACATACTAATTTTTTTCAAAAATTCAATTCTCTTATTAGTTTTTAGTTAAAAACAGAAAACCGGATGCAAAAATGTCTTGTAGTTTTTGAGAAATTAAAAAAAAACCCGAACCATTTTTTTGTAAGAAAAACCTTTTTTTTGGTTTTAACGTTGCTGGACTTGTAGGCAGATTAATGTATGAAACATTGACCTCTTTTTTATTATTTTTAATAAATTCGGAGGTTTATAATAATAAATTTTCAATATGATCCCCATTTTTTAGAAGGCAAAGATTATATCTCCTTCTAAAGGCTGCACATAAGTCTATGCTTGACAAATTTTCCTCCAATTTGATTCCATCGAATTCAATCCGTTTTTTCAGTACTTCTTCATGAATCCACACACATAAAAATCTAGAGGAGTTAAATCTGGTGATCTAGGTGGTCATTCCGTGGGGCCCCGTCACTAAAATGATCATCCAGCCGGTTTCTAACCCGTAAGCTGTAGTGTGCTGGTGCTCCATCTTGCTGGTAGATTAAATTATCTGCTATGGCCAAAGGAACGTTGTCCATCAAATCGGGCAAAAGATCTCGTAGGAACTGCAAGTATGATTCTCTATTAATAACGGCATTCAAAAACCGGGTCCCGATTACAGTTTGTCCAACAATACCAAGCCAAACATTACAGCTAAAGCGGTGTTGTGATTTATTTTTTTTGTTGTGTGGATTGGTGCTACTCCAATGATGCAAATTGTGGAAGTTAGTAACCCAATTTCTGGTAAACTGTGCTTCATCCGTCCAGAATATCCTTGCAAAATAGTTTCGTTCAGTTTCATCTCGAAACAGTAATGATCGACAAAATTCTGCTCTCAAAAACTTGTCGTTTGAGATGAGTTCCTGAACTGGCCTAAAATGATACGGGTGTAAGTTTTCTGTATGAAGCACTCTCCATACTCTAGATTTGGGCACTCCAAGCATAATAGTTATCCTCCTTCTACTAAGGGAGGGATTACGTCGGACCAAATCCAAAATTCTTTCATCTAAGATTCCTGATCCATCAGTAACTGATCTTTCGCTTCTTCGATGCTCTAGCACTCCGTGCTCTCGCAGACTTCGGTGGATTCTTGAAAACATGCTACGACTGGGACACCTCCGATTGGGATATCTCTCAGCGTAGAGTCTTTCGGCTTCACGATCTCGACCATTAGCTAAACCGTAGCAGAAGTGCATGTCCGTTAATTCTTCACGAGAGTATGAGTTTGACATCGTAATGTGTTGATGAGCGATGTCTTTTATTTACATTTGGGTTGCAAATATTTTGTTTTTCAATAAAGAAAAATTGCGGTTTTATTGTCTTAAGGTCCTAGCGGGTAGAACCCATCGGCGGCGGGCGGACCCAGACGAAATTGGCAGGTCAGTTTTCAGGCGTTATCAATGAAAAAAAAGGATTAATCCAGGGTTATTCCAATACTGTGTCACTTTATTGTATCCTCATAAAACTCCGAATTTTTTAAAAATAATAAAAATGAGGTCAATGTTTCATACATTAATCTGCCTACAAGTCCAGCAACGTTAAAACCAAAAAAAAGGTTTTTCTTACAAAAAAATGGTTCGGGTTTTTTTTTAATTTCTCAAAAACTACAAGACATTTTTGCATCCGGTTTTCTGTTTTTAACTAAAAGCTAATAAGAGAATTGAATTTTTGAAAAAAAAATTAGTACTTAATTACATACAATTTTGAAAAAAAATACATAGTTCGAATTTTTTTTTTTCAAAATTTTGAGTTTGAAAATTAATTTCTCAAAAACTGTTCCTTAAAACAGCTTCGTTTAAAAACAAGATGAAAGAAGAGGTTTCTGGCCTTACAAAAAAGTATATCACGGCATTGTGGATGTAACTGTTGATTTTTAATAATTTTTTTTTCCAAATTACGTCTAATTTTTAGAAAATTGCCCCTCCCGGCTAAACGGGGAGGAATAGACCCCATCCTCTCATGCGATTTTTTTCTGGTAGGTCTTGACCAGACCTACACGCTCTAGCTTTTTGGCACACTGCTCGTGGGACAGCCTGCATACAAAAATATATACATAATATATATTATTATATATGTATATATCTTTTTTTTTTTTATTTTTTTATTTTATTTTATGTTTTTTTTTTTTAATTTTTTTTGTTGCTTTTATAATTTTTCTTTTTTTTTTTTTCTAAAATCAACCTAGCCTACCCACCACCATACCTTAGCCTACCTTATCCTACCCTAACCTACCCTGAACTACAATAACTTATGAAAGCCTGCCATTGGTGTTTGGCGGGCTTTGCCTTGATGAGGCTGACCTATCAAAATTTATCACAGACGTAGACCGCTCCAGCCATCAAAAACGTTGATGCTGTAGGACGACGTCCTCTCGATCTCGGCGTGAATTCGACTTACTGAACCTGAGGCGCTCGGGCTCGCGGAGCGCGACGTCACGTTCGTAGGGTAACCGTCGTTCCACGGAATTTCGGGCCACGTGGAAAATTAGCGGTACTGCCAATCTATTTTGGATCAGCCCACATTGATCTATAGAGAAATGCCTCTGGTGGGACAAAGCCGTTATGGCGCACCCTCTCGTGGTACAAGTAGTTGGGGTAGTAAGCACCGGCGATCAGGTTATTGACCGAAGTCATTGCTCTTGCAAAGTGGCTTCGAATAAGTTTAATCAGAAAATTATCCACCCGTAAAATCCTGGCCCTATTGTATAGGACTTCGTTCGGGTAAAATTTCGTGTACTCGGATTCAGGTGTCCTATGTAACCCGAGACACTGTCTATCAAACACCCGAATCTTTTCCATTAAGCTGGCTCTCACGTTGAACCAGACAGGGCATCCATAGGCAACCATGGGCCTGATTAAGGCCATGTAGCAGATTACCTTCACTCTGGAATCAAGTTGGCTGCTATGAAACAGCCATCTTGTCAGAGCGAAAGCGCCCCGGGCCCTTGCCAGAGCAGCATCTACATGTTTGTCAAAATATACATAGATACTGATTCAGCACGATCCCAAGGTGCTACACTTTGTTTCGCCAGTGGACGCCCGTCCGGCCCAAAGATGGAGAACCTGCGTCAATTTTTCCTAGTGTCCCGAGAGGCCCTAGGCAGAGGCGTTCGGAATAAAATAACAATACTGCTGAATTTTTTCGAAGTCACGCTGCAGAAGAATAACAATAACTTCGATCGTTGGACCTGATCTGTACGCGATTAGGCCGTCTGCGTACGCTATTGAATGGTGAAGAGAAACTAGCAGATCGCTTAGATAAATGCTGAAAAGGATCGGTGAATTTACCGTACGAACAACGCTTCCAAATTGTGCAAATTTATATAATAATAAATATTAATCATGGTTCTGTTCGAAATACGTATCGCGCACTACGTCCATTTTACGGTCAACATAAACTATGGAACGTTTTCGCACCACGTTTACTCTAAATGATAATACGCATCCACAGAGACGTCGTACACTGCGTACAGAAGAAGTCATCGCTGCTGTAGAGCGTGGCGTAGAGGATGACCCGAATCAGTCTATCCGCCATCGTGCACAGGAATTGGATATGTGCCCATCCACTTTATGGAAGATTTTGCGGAAAGATCTTGGTTTGCGTGCTTACAAAATCCAACTCGTGCAAGAATTGAAGCCACAGGATCACCTAGCAAGGCGTAGATTCGGTGAATGGGCCCAAAACAAGATTGCCGTTGATCCCAATTTTCTTAAGCGAATTTTGTTTAACGATGAAGCTCACTTTTGGTTGAATGGATACGTTAATAAACAAAACTGCCGTATTTGGAGTGATGATAATCCTCAAGTGTATGTTGAGGCACAGTTACATTCAAAAAAACTGACTGTTTGGTGTGCTTTATGGGTTGGTGAAATAATTGGTCCGTACTTCTTTAAAAACGATGCTGGCCAGAACGTTACAGTCAATGGTGGACGCTATAGAGCCATGTTTACTGACTTTTTCGTTCATCAATTGAACAACCATGATGTGCAGGAGCCGTGGTTTCAACAAGAGCGCAACATGTCACACAGCTCGTGCCACAATTGATTTATTGAAGGAAACGTTTGGTAACCGCATAATTTCACGTTACGGCCTCCAAGATCGTGCGATTTAACGCCACTTGACTATTTTCTAAAGGGATATGTGAAGTCGCTAGTCTACGCCGATAAACCCGAAACGATTGACCACTTGAAGGACAACATTCGCCGCGTTATTGCCCATATACGGCCACAAATGTCGGAAAAAATCATTGAAAATTGGACCTCCAGATTAGACTACGTCCGAGCCAGCTGTGGCGGTTATATGCCAACAATTATATTTAAGTGATAATGCCGGAAGATTGTCTTTCGAATAAAGTCAATTTCATGTCAATTTAAAAAAATCATCTTTGTTTTATTATATTTCGAAGTTCTATACCTCTATAAAAAACACCCTTTACTTATTACAAAAATACTCTGCATGGATTTATTATAAGAACGAAAGAAAGGTATATACGACGCGTATGAATTGATGCCTGGGGTATAATGATCCCAATTTTATTCAAGTCGTTATTAAAGATATAGAAGAGGATAAATTTTAATTCGATATGTCCAAGTTGCAGTATGTAGCGCAAATACGCTGGTAATAGTCTGCGATTTAGTATATGTACATTCGAAAATATTCATAAATACAAAACGAGGTCGTAACAATGTCTCGCTTTCCGGCAAACAGCGAAACGAAACGAGCGAGAACGCCCACCATCCGCACACATTTCAGCCGCCCATCATCCATTGATGTTATGTTAGATTGTTCCAAGCTGGAATTGTTGTGTTTCAAAGCAAAGGACGATCGTAATATAGATTTACTGGTGCACATATAAATTGCGTTTCCGGGCAGAGTTGAATGACTTTATGTGAACATGAGCTCTGAACGAATCATAAAAAAATATTTCTGCAGCCCATAGGCACACTACAAATTCCCCTTCTCGTCAGTTATTTCAGTGGGGTGGCATTGGTTTTCTTCCTTTAATATAATTTTTCTTTTCTTCCTCTTCATGCCGGAAGAAACAGAATGGTTTGTTAGACATACAGGCAATAAAGCATAAAATGCGTTACGCCAAGTGAATAAAAAGAAAGAGGATTTTAGACGCCTATCGTCGGGCGTTGTGTCGACAAGAGAGGAAGTCAACTAGTAACCTACTTGCAACTCCAGGCTAAAAAGCTGGTATGAGATTAAAAAAGCTGATATGAACGAAAAACGATGAAAAACTGTTACCGGTAGGCCTCTGAAAGATGTCCATTGTATTGAATTATCTTTATTTAAATATCTGTTTCCCCCTTTACATAAAATTGAGGGTGTATTTACACACAAGTATTTATATACACTTGGACTATTCGTTTTTTTTAGCACTTTTTACGGGTAGTATAGGTTACATGTTCTTGTGCCTTAAGAAAAAAACAGCTCATACGCACATGGGTTAATAGCGAAAGAGACTGACAAAACTAAAAAGCCAAAGCATAAGTCACGCTTAAGACGCTACCCCAGCCGCCAATATACCATAAAAGACGAACGAAAGAGAACGCTCGAAGTATAATGTTTTGAACACAATATCAAAATCTTGGAAAACTGATACCCAGCACCGAGGTATTCCTACCCCTTCGGGTAGGAGTCAGAATATACTCAAGGTAAGACATGCCTGTCGTGAGATAAAACTAAAATCCATCGTTAGATCTACTAACATCTGGGCTGGATAGAAAAACGAGAAACGAAGCAACGTCTACCGCGACCGATTAATGTCTTCGAAATAAAAAAAATTAGTCGACTAAATGCAATCGTGAAATTATTACCGCAAAGCGCGTATAAAACAACATCACGGAAAAGTGACAAATGGAGCATACATGTATCGGAAGCTGAAAGTCATCATCTGGTGTCGCAAAAGTTGACCCCTTCCTTGTCCAAAGGAAGAAGTTATAGCTGACTTCAAAAATAAGGGATTCAAAATTATGGACGCTGTTAATATCCTCGCGCACAAAAAAAAGCAGATCGGCGCTGAAGAGGCGACCATAGCGCGGTTTACCATTGTTCATGTTAACATTCGACACAAGAGATGACGTGAAAAAAAAAATACCAACTTAAGGCTCTACTCAATATCGTTATCAATATAGGACCTCAGCGCACAACGACAAAGCTAGTTCTCCAATGCAAACGCTGTCAGGGATATAATCATGCACAAGCTTATTGCAGGAAAAAGCCACGGTGTGTCAAGTACGCCGAGCCCCACTTGACCAAAATTTGCTGCATCTCAAACCAACCCCTGCAGTTTCCGCAAACTTGAAGGGAAAGCACTCGGAAAACACTATGGAGGTTGCGAAGTAGCTAAAACCCTGCAAAAATCTGCGGGTAAAAAATAAATGAACCCCAAAATAAAAACCTACAATTGACAAGGGTTCATGACAAAAATATCAATAAAAGGACAATCACCAAAACAATTGGTCTGCAAGGTTAGGTTAGGTTAGGTTAGGTTAGGTTAGAGAAGGTTAGTGTGATGGTTAAGCATCACTTCAACTAGGAGGCCAAAAGGCCCATTGTGATTCCCTTCAGGGGTAACACCACTCTAGGATTTTCAAAAATTCGATTTTTTTTTTTTTTGCTTAAAGTATACTTAAGGACTTTAAAAAACATATCCAATTGGTTTTATATTGAAATTCAATGTGGAAGGGGTCTAATTCTTAAATCTGCCGCAACGCCACGGAGCGCGCGCCGAATTCTATTGCTTATGGGCATAGTGGTTTATGAGAAGTCCACCAGGGTGTACTAACACCCTATAGAAGTGCGTCTGTGTGTGCGATCGTTGACCAACGAAGCCAGAGAGGCCCGGATGTCCATAAAATCTGCAAGGAAAAATTTTGGATTTTTGTTCCACCTCTCACGGTTGCCGAGGAATGGGTACGCCCGCGGAGAGTCTTCAAAAAAACCTTGCATCGGAGATCCGCTGTGGTGCCGCCATTTTGCACGAAATCGATAATAAAAAAATACTTCAATATATGTATGTTGAATAAACCCTGTAAATTTCAATACAATCCCTTTTCCCATAATCCCATCAAAAATCCGCAATATTACACCTTTTTTTCGGCCTCTAGAGTGGTGTTACCCCTTCATTTGTGTGGGTACACACAAAATTAACCTGTCCTATCACATGGTGGCTGAAACCACCCCGTGCTCTTAATGAATTTTAGAAGATCCGATATATCTGCAATTAGCCACATCCGCAATCTCTGTAAAGAATCTTTGGCCTAGCGACGCTAGGCGTCGATTCTGGAGAGCTGGGCAGTGGCAAAGCAGATGTTGGATCGTCTCAGTTTCTTCCTCATCGCCGCAGCTCCGGCAGAGATCGTCGCTGGATCCCGCGTCCAATTTCCGGAGCATTGCTCCAATGGGGCAGTGTCCTGTGATCACTCCGACGAGCATACGGATCAAGTTACGGTCCAGCGCCAGGAGCTTCTTTGTTTTTCCGATATTGAGCTCTGGCCACGATGATCTTGTCGTGTAGCTGTCGTTTCTTGTAAGCCAAGACGAGTTGGCTTCTTTGATGATTGTGTCGTTTATGATTCGGTATAATCAGTGGCAATGACGTGTCCGCTTCGCTGATGTCCAGTTCAGACATGTCTGATGGATGATGTCTGATGGACTTCAGTGAGTCGCGACATTTCATGGCAGCCTTTGATCTCGTTATAAAGGATTTTATTGACTTCAGTGCAGCCTGGCTGTTTACGAAGATAGTGATATCAGATGGTGGGAAATCGGCTACCTGTAGGTGTTTGGCTGCTTTCTCTATTGCTTGAAAAACGCTGCACAGATCAGGGAGTCTGAATGATTCCTGTTTGTGGATGGTATCAGAGTAGATCCAGGCCCCAGTGCCTGTGTCCATTTTCGATCCGCCGGTGAAGAGAGTGATCTCGTGATCGTTGATTACAGCGTTTGATAGCCACTCTTCTCTGTCGGGGAAAAGGATAGGTATTCTGAGAGAGAAGTCATTTTGGGGGGAAATATAATCGGTCGTAGCTGCGAGGCTACTAAAACCATGTTTCCTTCCCAGGTCGTCTATTATTCTGAGTATGGCCGCATGTCCATAGTTGGCTTGCTTTCACAGAGGGGACTCCCTTAGTCTGAAAGCGCTTTTTGCAGTGCAGCGTTTTATGAATGGGTCCAGAGGAAGTAGATGAAGTATCATGTCCAACCCTGCTTGCGGCGTGCCTCTCAAAGCTCGCATTGAACAAACAGCGGCTGACCTTTGTACTTTGTTGAGCATGTTCATATAGCTTTTCGTGCGGCTAGCAGTCCACCAGACTAGGGCCCAATAAGTTAAAATGGGTCTGATGATTGCTGTGTACATCCAATGAATGATGTACGGTTGCAAGCCCCATCTTTTTCCGAAGGTCTTTTTGCACGCATAAACAGCGTTCAATCCTTTTTTCATCCTTTCCTCCAGGTTCCTTTTCCAGGAGAGTTTTGAGTCAAGAATGATGCCTAGATATTTGGCTTCCGCTTTGAGTTTGAGTGGAGTGCCCTCTAATTTTGGGGGAGCAAATATCGGAATTTTCCTTTTCCTGGTGAACAAGACCAGCTCGGTTTTGCAATTTTTACTACACTGTTAAACCGACATATTGGCCGACGGATTTCGCAAAAAAATCTGATCTTATCGATTTCTTTATTACTAAGGGTATTTCTGATAGCTATGTACATCAAAGTCGAGGAAATTTTTCAAGTCTAATCAACCATCTAAATCTATTACCAATCAATTAGGGATTTAAAAAAATAAATTCTAGAATATATGCCGAGCCAGTGGAAGGTCGCATAATGGTAGCCGGGTAAAGCACTAACGGACAAGAAATCGTATCATCTGATTTCCATCGATTATTGTAACTATGATCTTACCAGGTAATCAGTTTGGTTCAGAAACAAGCATTCAACTTTTGACCAAGTGGATCGAATCACTGATGTAATAGAAATAGCACGTGAACACAAACTGAGTGTTTTCCTTGACGTCTCTCAAGCCTTTGAAAAAGTGTGGCACGAAGGCTTGGTGTTTAAACGGAGACAAATCTTACCTTACCCACATCGTAAATACATATCTTGCGAATAGATTATTTCACGTTAAACGAAGTGCGTACTCCGATTTTAAAGTGATTTTAGCTGGCTTACCTCAGGGATGTGTACTCGGCCCACTTCTGTATTTACTTTATACTCGCGAAATACCCCAAACGCAAGATTCCATTCTAGCCACATTCGTCGACAATACAACTATTCTTGCAACGGGCAAATCGGTTGGGGAGTCAACTATGACACTGCAACGGACCCTTGATCGTGTAAATGATTGAACAAAGACTTGGCGGATAGAGCTTAACCAAATCTATCTATGTTAATTTTTCCTACAGAAAAACGGATAGACTTCCCGTTTTTGTTAATAAGGCAAGAATTCCGTTCGCGAATGAGGCTTAATATATACCTCGGGATGACTCTCTATGCCAAATTACAATGGAAGGCTCACGTTAAAAAAAATACCTAAAGAACGTAAATGTAAATAGAAAGAAATGCACTGGTTACTGGGGTAGTATTCTAAACTCAGTATTGAAAACAAGCTGCTTCTATACAAGCAGGTGCTGAAACCAGTTTGGACTTATGGTACTACTCTGGGGTTGTACAAAGAAAAGTAAGTTTAGCGTCATACAGACGTTTCAAAGTAAACTCCTTGCAAGGAAGTCCAAAATTACTCTCTACAGAACACTCATCTTTCCAGTCCTTCTGAATGTTAGACGATAAATAAGGAAGCAGAGATGATTCTGAGCTGTTTTGAAAGATAAATTCTCCGTCGGCTGTGTTGTCCTGTCTGGGAGGAAGGCAAAGAGAGGAAAAGGCACAACCACAAACTCTATGAGCTGTATAATGGTGGAAGGCAGAAATCCGTCAACTACATTGACTGGGCCACATCGAGCGCATGAACGACCGTGCTCCAGCAAAGAATCCCAACCATCTGGCTCGAAAAGGCAAGGGAGACCGAGTGATGGCAGACATCAACAAACTTGGGCTCTCCAATTGCAAGAAGCGTGCCTAGGCTCAGACCCTCCAAAGTCCCAACGGCTTATCCACTTTATCTAAAAGTTCGGAAGTGATATTTGCAGAACTAAGTGATAAACCCACATCGAATTTTTAGTACATAAAACTTACGTACATATGTGATATGAAAAATCAAATTAAGACTCCAATATTATTAAGGTAAAGCAAAATGTGCAAAATGTATAAAGGGAAGTTTTAGTAGGTACATACGAACATGTTTAGTAAAAACCGCAGCTAGAAGAATTTACTTACCGGGTCGCAAATAAGCTTAACTGAACTCGAAAAATCGATGAAACCCCCAAGTTTACTCGTATATGGTAATATTGGTGCAATTACATTACTGATAAAAGGATTTTAATTTGCGTTTATCAACTTATCTAAATACTCTTTCCCATTTTCTGAAACCCCACGAACCGTGCTTTATTTTAAGTACGTGAATAAGGCAATCTTTACTTGGCCTTTTAAGGAAGGGTTCGCCTAAAAGCATTTCGATGTATATATGTTAATTTGTACGTACGTTCTTCGTGGTTCGCGCATCTAAAGTGATTTGCGGTTTCCTACCACGTAAGTTACTCAATTTACCATTAAAAGTGATTTTTATTGAACTTTCCTTGCGGAGAACTTGCATTTAAAGTTGGAAGATGGAGCACCCTGATTCCTTTCTGCAGAGTAATCGAATCTGCGGTATCACACTTGCGAAATGAAGGAAATTTTGCCTCCCTGAACAGATACTTGGTCGCAACATTGACTATTAATTACCCTTAGCCTCTTCAGTTTGAACGATATCCATTCAGCCTCTAGTTATTATATTAAGGGGCATAATAATGTTTGTGGATATGGATGATTATCTTGATTTTTTAAGATTTTCTCAATCATTGTAACTTGTATAATTTAACTCCTTTTAAAGCTTATAATATATCCTACAAGACGGTTGCAATTCTGCATCAGTGGGAATAACGTTTTTAGAGAAACGGATTTTTGAAACTGAATGGTGTGAGCATGGGAAATTAGATGAGTGTTAGCCGAGTGATTCTGTGTTTTGCCCTCATTTAATGCCAGACCCATTTTAGCCGATCCGCTTCAATGCCAGCAAACGCCTCATTAACGGCTCGCTGTGTGCGATCAATCACCCGCGTAAGCCATCAGTTGAACGGACTTTTGGAAGATCGCGCCTCTGATGTCGACTTGTGAGTTTCGCAGATCTTTTCGAGTATTAAGTTAAAAAAGTCACATGACAGCGCGTTGCCTTACTTAAACCCTTTTTTGACATTGAAGGTCTCGGTAAGTTCGTTACCTACCTTGATGGAGCAGCGAGAGTTCTCCATCGTCATCCTACACAATCTGACGAGCTTGGTAGGGATGTCAAATCTAGATATGGCTTTGTACAGCTCGGCTCTATGCATGCTGTCACATGCGGCCTTGAAGTCGATGAATAGGTGGTGAGTCTCGATCTGCATTTCTTGTGTCTTTTCCAGGATCTGCCGCAGTGTGAAGAATTGGTCTACTGTCGACTTCCCTGGCCTGAAACCATACTGATATGGACCTATCAGGTTGTTGACGAACGGTTTCAGTCGTTCACACAAAACGGCAGAGAAGATTTTGTAGGCGATGTTAAGGAGAGTTATCCCTCTATAGTTGGCGCAGTCGAATGGGTCTCCTTTCTTATGGATCGGGCAAACAACAATGAGATTCCACTCATCGGGCATGCTTTCCTCCGTCCATATCTTACAGATGAGCTGGTGCATGTATCCTACCAGATCAACCCCAACTGCTTAAAACAGTTCCGCGGGCAGTCTGTCCGCTCCAGCAGCTTTGTTCGACTTAAGTCTCGTTATTGGACGGAGGTTCTTGTCTATCGTCGTCCAGATTGAGTGGGGTGTTTCCTGACACCTGTATTTAGGTCCTTGTCGCCGTTTAACAGTCTGCAGAAATGATTCTTCTAAATTCTCAGCATCGGTTGCGATTCTACTACTAGTTGTCCACTTTCGTCCCGACAGGCTTCAGTCCGAAATATATAACCACTGGATAAATGTTTTATTTTCTGGTAAAACCTTGGGACTTCATTTTTGCTGTAGCACCTTTCTACCTCTCCTCCGCACTTTAGGCGGCTTGTCATGGTGGGGGGGCTTAAGAGGGCAAACTTGAACAATCTCCCTGATCGCGGCCGGGCAAGCATTCTGGAGGCCCCAATACTCATTCCCAATTCTCCGGCAGCCCGGAACGACTCAGGCTCCTGCGGCTCACTGTCCGACCACCTGGTTGGACCGAGCATGAGTGGTGCAACCAACAGAGGCGACAACGACGATAGCGCGGAACGGGAAACCGCTAAGGTTGAACGAGCCTCAAATTTCGGAGGTACTGCAGATTGCACTGCTAAGTGCCAAAAAAGAAGGAGAAAGAGGCGTGCCCAAAAATCATGCAAAGAGGCTGACACAGCCGAACCTCTGAGAAAAGGAGTCAAGAGGATTAGATCAGCGGAGGTATCCCCTACCGAAACCCATCCGACCCTCTCATCTGCAGCCCCCGCATTTCTTGATGGCGCGCAGCGCAGAAAGCGTCGGCGGCTAGTGAAGGCTGCTTCAGAAGGCACAATCATGCCAGCACGACGATCGAATCCCCAATAAGAGGGTTGCCAGGTTCCTAAACTGACGGAGTTGGAGATGTTCAGTGTCCTGCTATGGCCGGCGCTACCGCTGAAAAAGGTGATGCTGACAATCAGTCCCTGACCGCGGAAAGGAAAGCGAGTTTGGGTCTCAACAACCCTCAAACTGGCAGAGCTGTTCCAAAGCGGCTCCGGATCAGGAGCATGGTGCCGAAAATTCCTCTCTTGGGAACTAATACCTATCTGGTAGTTATTCTCCCAAAAATGAACGCGCGCCATCTGCTGGTTTCCGAGGAAACCTGGAAACAAGCTGATAGTGCTGACGTGACTACGTACGCAAAACCCGGGACTCGACACGAGGGCCTGGACTGTCTATTCCTACAAAGAGAGTAAGGGCTCTCTGAAAAAATACGGCTTCACTCTGGTTTAGGGATTGGACAACGGCTCTGTCGAGACAATGAAATCCGCATACGATTCACGTCCCTACTCCGGTCTTGGTAGGACTTTATTCCATTTTGATGTCAAATAATTGAAGGATGGAACGTGCTCCGCAGTCTAAGTGTATAATTTTAATCTACAGCATTGCAAGGTTGCTTCCGCTCTTCTCAGTAGCAGAATTGCATGCAGTCGTACAAATCATCACATTGTAGCCATTCAGGAACCATGGGTATGGAATAAAAACCTGTGTGGTCTTGGTGGTATACGTGATGCTGCGATTCTTTACGATGAGCGATCCGGAATACCTAGGATCTGCCTCATCATATCGAACACGCTATCGGCAACCAAACTTGATCAATTCTGTGGACAAGATCTGGTGGCTGCGAGTGTTAGCTACAAAGCGCACGGAGAAATTGAACAACAATTTCCCCACGACTCGGTACTGCCCCCGCCCCGGAAGGCGATTTCTGAAATCGTAGAGTACTGTGAAGCCAGGATTGGACTCTTCATTTATTGCGATGCTAATGCTCAAAATACTGTTTGGGGCAGCAGCAAATGCATTTGGAGAGGAGACCATCTCTTAAACTTAACTCTTTCGTCTGACCTTATCATCAATAACGTTGGCTCTCAACCAGCCTTTGGGACAGCGAGACAACAAGAAGTTATTGACCAACCCTGTCTAATTGGCATGTGAAGGCTATCACTAACTGGAGAGTCTTACCAGACGCTATACGCTGTCAGACCATAGATATATCGAATTCCAATTGAAGTGTGGGATTTCCCCCTCGCAGCCCAAGCGGAATCCGAGAAAGACGAACTGGGTACGATTCAAGGAGGAGCTTGAGAAATCAACTCAAGCCCTGCTTAAACTCAGAACAAAGCAATCGGTGGAGGATGCCGTTCATAACCTGAGCAGCCATCACCAACTGTTACGAACTCGCATGTCCTGTCAAAAAACCTCCCAGCAGGAAGCCGGTTCCCTGGTGGAACGCTGAGCTCCAATGTCTTCGCAGGGAAGCCAGAAGTCTCCTGAACAGATCGCTCAAATCGAACTCGGAAGATGACTGGAATAAATATCGATCGAAGCAGAAGGAATATAAGAAGCTTATTCGTAAATCGAAGAATGATTCCTATAAGTCCTTCTGCGAAGAGATCAAATCCCTGAGCGCGACCAGCAAGTTGGTTAATGTTCTCAAGCGAGGAAAATCGACAAAGCTGGATGTACTCAGAAAGTCTGATGGTACCTTCACCGAGTCTCATTTCTCGGAAAATCAGACTGTCAATCACTCACACTCATTAGAACAATAACTGCGACTGAACCGACTGAATTTGCTGTGGCATCTTGATAAAAGTATACTGTAAGAAATATTACACGTTGACCCGGAGCAAAGGAAAAGACTGTGCACACGCTCTGAGTGACAAAAACGAAGTGAAGTATTTATTACATGTATCTATTGTGTGGAACAAAATATTAAACACATAGGAATACAAAAGTTATGTTCGTTTTGACATTCTCATTTTGACACTTCCCCAGAATGATTAATTTCAATGTACATATAATAATTCATTACATTTACCAAAATTACTTCATTCAAAAGAGAAACAAAAAAAAAAAAGTTCATAATTTTTCAAATTTGGTTTCAATTTCATATGTGTTACTTAAATTAGACCGATTAAATTATTGTTCATTTCAAGTTTACATTTCACAAGCGGTTTTGTTAAACAATCGGCTAAATTTTCATTGGAGGGAATGTATTTAAGTTGAATTAAACCTTTTTCTATTTGCTCCCTTAAAAACTGCGTTTTTATTTCTATATGTTTCGTTCGGGGCGAATATGAATTATTTTCTATTCGCTGAATTGCACTTTTGTTGTCGCAATGTATAGCAAAGGTCTTGGGAGTATTTGGGAACATTTCTGCTTCCAGTCGTCTCAACCACATTGACTCCTGAAATGCCGCAACAGCAGCCAAAAGTTCGGATTCAGTTGTAGATAAGGCGATATTAGTTTGACGCCTTGATGCCCAAGATATTGGTGCTCCCTGCATTGTAAACATGTACCCGGAGGTCGATCGTCTCTCATCTTCATCGCCTGCCCAATCAGCATCGCAAAATCCTTGTACGTAGCTAGCAGAATGTTTAAAAATTAGCTTTTTATACAAAGTACCTTTTAAATAGCGAAAAACACGCTTCACTGCAATCCAATGAGGTTGACCAGGATTAGACGTGTATCGGCTTAACAAATTTACTGCATAACTTATGTCGGGCCTCGTTGTTTGCGCTGCAAATAGTAAGCAACCAATAGCTTCCATATACGGCATTCTAGACATCTTCTTCTTTTCTTCTTGTGAGCTTGGGCACATCTTCGATGATATTTTTTGGTTTGGATCGAGGGGAGTGCAAACGGGATTACAGTCGGCCATTCCAAATCGATTTAAAATATTTTCGATGTATTGCGACTGGTCAATCGAAATTGTTTTTGCCAATTTGTCACGAGTAATACGAATTCCCAATATGGAAGTCGCTTCCCCCAAATCTTTCATTTTGAAACTGTCACAGAGTACTTGCTTTAATTTCTTCTCGAAATATTCGTTGTTTGAGAGAATTAGCAAGTCATCCACGTAAACGGCAACAAAAATCATCTGCTTTCCATTTATTTTATGGTACACACACTGATCTGCATCCGATCGCACCAAACCAAACCCAATGAGCACTTCATTTAATTTTTTGTTCCACACGCGACTGAATTGGCCATATAGGGTTTTCCGTAGTTTGCATATTCTACCCGTACCATCAGTATATCCTTCGGGTTGAGCGACATAAATTTCTTCATTAAGTTCTCCGTTTAAAAATGCCGTCACTGCATCCATTTGACTTATGTTCAAGTTGTATTTTGCAGCCAAAGCTAGCAGGAATCTAATTGAACTATATCGCGTCACAGGTGCAAAGGTTTCATGATAGTCGACGCCTTGTTTTTGCGAAAAACCCTTACAAACCAGTCGTGCTTTATATTT
This sequence comes from Merodon equestris, assembly GCA_958301585.1. NCBI lineage: Eukaryota > Metazoa > Arthropoda > Insecta > Diptera > Syrphidae > Merodon > Merodon equestris. Next base: position 31,725,264 of record OY284417.1, on the reverse strand, counting down.
TAAAACTTCCCCATGCTCATTGCGTTTGGTTTTGAAAACCCATTTGGTTTGAATTGCATTCTTACCGCTCGGAAGATTAACCAAATCCCAGGTGTTATTCTCCTGCAATGACCTGAACTCAGCATCCATCGCTTCTTTCCATTGATGCGAATCAGCCCGTGACATTGCATCAGCAACATTTTCAGGATCGAAACAATTTGTATTAGCAACCAAACCAGCTTGTTTTAGCTTTTGACAAGCGATACGCTCAGACCGTCTCAGTTCAATGTTAGCAACAGCAGGTACCACGGGAACATCAGCAACAGGAACCACAGGAACAGCAGCATCACCATCACCAGTATTAGTTGAATCACTCTCTAGTACTTTTTCAACATCCACTTCAGTTAAAGTTTTCGCGTGGTTGATAGCCAAGTCGTCACAGATATCTGGAACATTAACCTCAGTTAGATTAATTGAAGAACTATTACAATGTATGGGCACATTAACATTATCTTCAACAATATGAAATTCGTTTTTGTTTGTACCACTTGAATTCACATTATCAGTTGAAAAGATAGAACTATTTTCAGATTCGACGAAAATGACATTTCGGCTGACGATGATGTTTCTGTTTCTGTCGCACAATCTGTAGGCTTTCGCTTCTCTTGAATATCCCAGCAGCATGCATTCTGTCGATTTTGCATCCAGTTTCCGCCGCTTTTCATGTGGAACATGCACCATAGCTTTGCAACCAAAAACACGCACATAAGAGATGTCTGGTTTAATACCACGCCAAAGCTCCTCAGGCGTCTTATCGTTTCCACGACACGGAATTCTATTTATCAAAAAAGTAGCTGTTTCAGCTGCCTCAGCCCAAAATCGTTGAGAAATGTTTGCGTCGATCAACATGCACCGAATTCTTTCAATTAAATTCCTATTGAAACGTTCCGCCACACCGTTTTGTTCCGGGGTATATGGTGCTGTCTTTTGGTGATGAATACCGTACTTTCCACAATAATTTTGAAATTGTCTGTTCGAATATTCAGTACCGTTGTCTGATCTTAATATTTTTATCTTTTTCTCTGTTTGATTTTCCACTAATGTTTTAAATTTCACAAATTGATCGAACACTTCTGACTTTTGCTTTAAGGGAAACACAAACACTTTTCTGCTGTAGTCGTCAACGAATGTCAATATGTATTTACAACCACTCCAGGAACAAACAGACAACGGACCGCATACGTCTGTATGTACTAGTTCCAATATCTCTTTTGCACGACTTCCAATATGCGTAAAAGGCGACCGTGTGTGTTTGCCCTTTATACATATCAGGCACTTTGACGTTTGATTGTGTGAAGCAAAATTCATCCCTTTGACGGCGGACCTTACTTTTATAAGATTGTCATCACATATGTATGTGACCCATTCGACGATGCCATATTCCCCTGTCCACCATTGCACTGAATGCACTGTAGCTGTCATCAATTTCATTACTTATTGTGCAGTTCAACTTATACATGTTGTTCACTAGATCGGCAGTTCGTATGAGTCTTTGATTTTTAAAAATCTTACAAATGTTTTTCTCAAAACGCACTTTATTGCCATTTTTAATTAGTTGACTAACCGATAATAAGTTTGCACAGAGATTGGGCACATACTGAACATTTTTAATTGAAGCATTCAGCTTATCTTTGCCCTTCAGTAAAGATATATTAACATCACCAACACTTTCCACCGTCATTTTTGAATTATTTGCCGTTAAAATTTCTTTATGTGAGGGTTCCTTCTGATGTTCCAAATGCTTATTGTCCATGGTCATATGAGCTGAGGCGCCGGAGTCTACATACCATGTGTTCTGGGAATTTCTTTCCTCTGCTAGGAACGTTGTATATAAGCACTCGGATTTTCGTTCTTTCTCTTTCTTTCGTGAACAATTTTTTGCAAAATGCCCAATTTCAGCACAGCTATGACAACGAAATTTGCCCTTGGACTTATGTGTATGTGTATGTTTATATGGTTTGCTCACCAAAGCTCTTGAAACTGTACAGCCGCCATCATATTGTACTTGTTGTAGTAACAAGGTTTTCACAGAATCCGACGTGAGTTTAGACGACGAATTTTCCACTGCCATTACCAAGGGTTTGTAATCCTCCGGCAGACCAGCCAACATCAAAGAGGCAACAATTTCGTCGTCAATTTTTAGTCCAGCTTTCCTTACTTTAATGGAAATCATGACCATTTTGTTCACGTAATCCTCCATATTTTCACATTCAATAAGTTTTAGCTGAACTAGTTGCTTCAACAGTTCCATTTTTCTGCAAAGGCCTGTGTCTTCAAAAGCACTCGTGAGATTATCCCATGCTCCCTTAGCTGTTACTGCATCTGCGATGTAGGAATAATTTTGTGTTTCAAGAAGCAGGATCAATTCGGACTTCGCTTTCAAGTCTATTTCCTTTTCAGCAATCGATGCGTTTTCTGCAAGCTCCTTTTCCATACAACCCCATAATCCCTTAATTACAAGGTAGGATTTCGCTGCTATTTTCCAAACGTCGTAGTTCTCCCTACCTTTTAATTTTTCAATACTTATATTTACCGACATGTTGGATGAGTGCCTGGGCCCATAACCTGATAAAAGTATACTGTAAGAAATATTACACGTTGACCCGGAGCAAAGGAAAAGACTGTGCACACGCTCTGAGTGACAAAACCGAAGTGAAGTATTTATTACATGTATCTATTGTGTGGAACAAAATATTAAACACATAGGAATACAAAAGTTATGTTCGTTTTGACATTCTCATTTTGACACATCTTTCGGTGGTTTTAAATCGCTAGATATGTATTGAAGCAAAAAGGTATTAGACAGGTGCCTTCTACTCTGAAGAGAATTTTTACTGCTAGCCTGGCACTTGCCTACATACATACCTATTCCTTAGCCCGGTGAAAGTTGTCTTTATTCCCAACATAGGGAAAGAAGATTTTTCACTCGCCATGAGTGAATGCGCTCTCGAAAGGAAAGAGTACGTACAAGGCATTTTTGTCAATATTCAGGGAGCTTTTGATAACGCTACTTTCGACAGCATGTGTAACGCTGCTAGCCGACATGGCGTAGATGAAACATAAGAAATGCTTGTGCACGTTGGTTCGCTAATGCAGGCAGCGCGCTGTCAGCTTTTTAGCAATGCAAAGGTGCTTTCGGCAGAACATGAAAATTATCGCCCACAAAAGTCCTCTGGATCTACACGGCAATAGTAAGACCGGTTGTCTGGTGGAACAATCTGACACGCAAACACGCCGTAGCCTCTTTCACCAAACTCCAAAGAACGGTTTGCTTCAGCTGTACGGAGAGTTTCTCCTGCAAGCCGGGCGTTGCCCTCCGACGTAATGACACCTGCCATTCTATTGCGTTATAATTTCAGAGTCAAATTTCCATGGCGTTAAGACTAGCTTTGGCCAGATTCTTAACCTGGAAAGTATTGATTTCGCATTTTTCATAGAAGGCTCCAGGTCTGGGAGGGGCCGACGCTGGGAATTTCTTTGAGCGCAAAAACATTCGACTGCACTTCTCGTTAGTAAAATATGCGTCTGTTTTTCAATCAGAGATTTACGCTATTCTAATTTGCATGCACTATGTTGTGAAGCACAGGTGGAAGGGAAAAAGCATATGCGTCTGCAGTGACAGCCAAGCTGCACTCGAAGCTGTGTTCCACCCTCTATCCAACTCCAAATTAGTGCATGAACTCAAGACCTTTTTGAACAAAGTCGGAAGACTAAATTCACTTAGGCTTGTATGAGTCCCAGGTCACTCTGGGATACCAGGAAATATCCGATGAACTCGCTAGAAGGGGCTCAGAGGATAGTTTTTCAGGACCTGAACTCGCCTTAGGTCTACCTGCTTCCACGATGAAATCTGACATCGACGGTCTTTAATGCACACAGTCGTAGAAGAAGGGAATTTCCAGGATGCAGGACGACTTAGCGCGTACGGAATGATGTCTGCAAAAAATCCGCAACATTTTTCTTATCCTTAAGGAGAAATGATTGCAGAAGGCTTCCGGGCGTCATTATGGGCCATTACACTTTGGCCAAGCATCTCTACGTGCTCGGCATCAGTGAGACGCCTACATGTGCTGCATGTTGCGAGGAGGATGACACAGGAGAACACTTTCTCTGCGACTGTCCCGCTTTCGCTCAGCCTTGGAGGTGAGGTGTGCCGAATCTCTTAGCTCTACATCACTCAAACCCCTCCTCACTTTTCTCCGGACAACGGGGAAAATACCTTTATTGTAAGGTGTCTGTCTGGTAGAATAATCGACCAGTATTTATGTCTGAGTCCTCCAACAGATAGTAAAAGCCTCCAACTAAAAACAAAACAAAAAAAAAACACCACCGCGCGGTTCTTATGCTCTTTCTTTTTCTGTCTGAGAAGCCGGTTCTTTTCTGTTCCCTCCTTTTCTGTTCATAGAGCTCACGAGCAGCTCTCGTTCTTCGAAGCAGCATTGTCTTGTAGGCGTCTTGTTTGGCTGCATCTGCCTGTCTGCACTCGTCGTCGAACCACGTGCTTTTCCTGGGTGGTATGGTAAAACACAGCACATCAGCGGCAGCTTATTTTATGGCCTTTTAACAACGTTTCCAGTCGTCTTCCATTGTCAGTGCAGGCGGTGTCGAACTTTCAGAGAGTTTTTAAGAGAATCGGTCGGCAAAGTTCCTAGCGGTCGTTTACGATTGTAGCTTTTTGACATCAAACCGTGGTATTCTTTCTCGACTCCGTTGGTTGTTTTGATATTTTTGTTCTTAACTTGACTACAACAAGGTAATGATCCGGAATGCTATGAGGCGCTCGCTTATGAATTTAAACCTCAACACTGTTTGTCTAAGTCTGCCTCGAATAACAAATCCACATCCGAATAAGCGCTGTCTTCCCCCTCTATAGTAATCGCCGTAGTAGAGGTCGCAGATTTTCATCCTCTTTTTGTGCAAACAAGTGGAAAAGGACCTCAACCAACTTGGTGTGCAAAATTGGAGAAGACTAGCAGGAGATCGCGCCGGCTGGAGACGCTTGTTGGTTGAGACCCAAACCCACACCGGGCTGTAGCGCCATCAAAAGAAGAAGAAGATAGCCGAATGATCTGTGATATTAGTTATTTCTGTAGGCTGGTTGAGAAGTTAAGCTCAGCGAAGGTTTCTGATTGTTGTCAACATCAGATTATTACTGTCATTGAAAACCACTAAACACTTACGAGTACCACGATTTAAACATAATTTTATTCAAAACCTGTTAAATATTTCCTATTTACATAAATATGCGACTTTTATATGGGATAACATGGTGTTGATGATAGATGGCCACGTTTGACTATCATAGTTTGTGTAACAAACTGCCATCACTGAATGAAAATATCATGTTTTCAGATAAATAATAAAACACAAGCAATCTGGTTTCTATGCCCAAAGAAAGTATGTTAGCTACCTAACAAGAAAGTTGAGAGATATCTGGTCGTAGTATAAGATAACACGTTTAGTTTTAGGAACAGATATTTACCACTGTCGATAAAATGAATAATTTATTACGAAGTCCAAAACTTAGTGTCGATAATAGATTAATTATTTACAAATTAATTCTCCACGCCATTCTCCAATCGGAACCGAATGCACTCATAAATTAAATTAAAGATATTCACATAAATTATTCAAAACGGCGCCAAATTTGCTATGACAATTTTCTTGTTGTATAATTTATCGGAAAGATAATGACTTTTTTCATCAATCAACCTGATATGCCTTTTGAGCGATTTTTCTCAGGAGACTTCTTGCTTCCCTGCGAAGACATTAGTGCTCAGCGCTCCACCAATTTCTTGCAGAGAGGTTTTTTGACAGGACATGAGAGCTCAAAACAATTGGCAATGAAGCTTCTTCGGTTGTGAAGGGCATCCTCTTCCAATTGTTTCATTCTGAGTGTAGGTAGCGCTTGATGGATTTCTCTAAAACCATACCCGGTCCGTCTTTCTGGGATTCCGTTTAGGTTGCGAGGGGAGACCCCACATTGCAATTCAAATTCGATATACCTGTGGTCTGACAACGTAGCATCTGGTAGGACCCCCCGGTTGGTGATGTCCTTCACATTTCTGTTAGATAGGGGTCAATTAGGTCAATCTCCTCCTGTCATCTGGCCGTGACAATCGTTGGTTATGTGCCAAAATTGTTGGGGATAAGTGTTACGACCAAGAGCAATCACCCTATAATATAAATATGCTGTGCAAGCTACAGCCAATCGTTTACCCCAAACCACTCCAAACAATTTAACATTATAAACGAGGAAATGAGGAAAAACGCAAAGCCAAACCTGACCCACTTCTTCTACTGAGTAAACAAGGGCCGTTTCAACATTCGTCGAAAGCTGCCTACTAAGCATTCCGACGCCTTTTCCAATACGATCGATCACTTCGATAGGGGTATATGTACATATATCACCTTGATCAGAAAGTTCCCGGAATTTATTCAGAAAATTAAAAATACAAGTTTATTCATCTAAATCTATAATGTCCGCTTCAAAGTAGTCCCCATTGACTGCAACACACTTGTGCCAGCGCTTGATCCAATCCTCGAAACATTTTTTATATTCAGTTTTCGGTATGTGCATCAGTGCTTCCTGCGATTTTTCTTTTTTTTTGGTCTCGGCTCATTTGGTAAACGCCATTCATTTGCCTGATGTCTGGATTGCGTGTCGTATTCATAAACCCAAGTCTCGTCTCCAGTAATGATCCTTTTGATGAATGTGGGATCGGATACAGACTCGCAAATCATGTCTTTTGCGACGTCAACACGGTATCTTTTTTGCATGAAATTGAGGTCTTTTGGCACCAACTTTGCTGCTACACGACGGAAACCCAAATCGTTAACCAAAATGTCTAGGACGGATCCATAGGCAATGTTCAAGTCCTCCGCTATCTCTCTGATTATTAATTTGCGGTTATTGACCAACATTTCTTTATCAATGTTTTCATCGGTTTTCGATGTCGATGGTCTGCCACTGCGTTCGTCATCTTCGATTGACTCACGACCACTTTTGAACCGCTCGTGCCATTGGTAAACGACCGTTTTCTTTAGAAAATCGTTGCCGAAACACTTTTTCAACATTTTCAACGTTCGCGCACCATTAAATCCGTTTTTTGCGCAAAATTTAATACAAGTTCGTTGTTGCAAATTTAAATCCATTTCTAAAATTGTAAAAAATCGCCAACACACACAGAGATAGATGTACTCTTGCCTACGTAACTTTTGCAAATGTCAAGCTATGATGCTAAGATTTAGAGAAAATATCAACAATAGATGTACCAACTTAACAAAAAGAAAAACAGAACTCAAATCGGAACGATGGCAGCGCAACACGGTGGTTGTTCCGGGAACTTTTTGATCAAGGTGGTATGTAGGTAGTAGGAAACAAAGCAATGTAATTTAGTCTTAAGAGAGATTCAAAAAAAGAAAGACTTATTGTATCAAAAGAAACAGTGGTTTTTCTTAACTGATAAGATCAGACACAAGAGTGAAGTTTAAGAAATGGTTTCCTCTCAGGCGGCACTTACAGCTGCTCCAAACAGTGTTTTGAGCATTAGCACGCAACAAATAATGAGTCCAATCATTCTGGCTTCACGAGTTCAGAATCTGCCTTCGGTGGCGAAGTTAATATAGATTCGTAGGGTAAGTAAGCAGACGCAACGACAAACTGTTAAATTACTTCGTACGCTTTGTAGCATACCCTAGCAGCCACCAGATCTTGTTCACAGAATTGACCAAGTTTGATTGCCGATAGCGTATTCGATATGATGAGCCAGACCTAGGCCTTTCGGATCGCTCATCAAAAAGAATGGTAGCATTTACACCTATGGTTTCTGAATAAATATAATGTGATGATTTGTACTACTGCATGCAATTCTGTTACTGAGAAGAGCGGAGTACGTTCTATTCTTCGATTACTTAACATCGAAATGGAATTAAATCCTACCAAGGCCGAAGTAGGGATATGAATCGGACGCGGATTTCAGGGTCTCGACAGAGCCGATGTCCAATCCCACAACCAGAGGGAAGCCCTCTTTTTTCAGAGAGCCCTTATTCTCTTTGTAGGAATAGACAATGCAGGCCCGCGTGTCAAGTCCCGGGTTCTGCGCACGTAATCGCGTCAGCACATACAGCTTGTTTCGAGGTTTCCCCAAAATCCAGCAGATGGTGCGCGTTAATTTTGGGAGACTGAATACTTGATGGGTAGTAGTTCACTGTGCTCACACCGGGCTGTAACGCCATCAAAAGAAGAAGAAGAAGAAGAAGAAGAAGAGGAAGAAGAAGTTAGCCGAATGATCTGTGGGATTTTCGGCACCATGCTCCTGATCCAGGCAGATGTCTGCTGTGAGGAACAGCTCACCACGAAGGTACCATTCATCAAAGCAGACCTCTTAGCCTGACTACAGAACCCTTTTGCTGAAGCTAGCAAGGTTGTCCCCGGCGATCGTCTTCCGTTTGCGAACGCTCTTCGGTTCGAGCTCCTGCTCCTTTCCGACGCGGCTTTGGAACAGCTCTGCCAGTTTGAGGGTTGTTGAGACCCCAAACCGCTTTGCCTTCTGCGATCAGAGTCTGTCTGTCAGCATCATCGCCTTTTTCGGCGACCCTAAACACCCTGACCCAGTTTAGGAATCTGGCATCCTCTTAATGGGGATCAGATCGTCACCCATAAGAGGAGGAATGTTTGAGGCGCATGCATGCTGGCATGCTCGTGCCTCCTGAAGCAGCCTTCACTAGCCGCCGACGTTTTCTGCACTGCGCGCCGCTAAGAGGTGCGGGGGCCGCAGATGAGAGGGCCGGATGGGCTTCGGTAGGGGATACCTCCGCCAATCTAATCCTCTTAAATGCTTTTCCCAGAGGTTTGCTTTCATCCTTTGTGCTTTCGGCTGTGCCAGCCTCTTTCCACGATTTTCGAGTACGCCTCTTTTTCCTTTTTTTGGCACTTAGCAGTGCAATCTACAGTACGTCCCAATTCTGAGGCTTATTCAACCTTAGCGTTTTCCCGTGCCGGTCTGATGTGCAAAACCAATGACAGGTCTAGGATCGGTGTGGCTCATTTTAATGTGAGAAACAATGAGAGATGAGAAAACAAAGAACAGTGAACATGTTCAAAAATGAGGATCAAATCATATGTAGGTTACATATCTTACGTATTCTTCAACGCGTCAATCTCTCCCTTCCTTTTCTTAATTTTCCTTCCGAAAAAACTGAATATACAGCTCCTGCGATCTCACGTTGACCTGGCAACTGACAATGCAAAGTGGCCGATAGATATAAGGGTGTGGCTGAACTCCACCCAGTTAGAATGGCAAATCATTCGGAACGTATTTTTCAAGTTCATCATAAATAAATTTTAGCGCTTAAGGTTTTGAAATTTCATTTAGAAATACTAATTATTTCTTTTTTTCTTTTTTTATTCCATCACCTTCAAACTAAATACTGAAATCAGTTTTAAATGATATCACACCTCTGACCCAGACCCTTCAGAGTGCCCTAAGGATTGTTAATTAAATTTATCTTATTGCTGCTGTACTCACTCCTATATCATGAGGAGAGAAAATAAGGCAAATAAATCCCTCTACGGGATACAATTGAATAAATTTTCTTCATCAGACCTTCCACTGGTTAATCACCACTTAACTTCACATCAATTTGGTGTAATTTGTCTAAAAATATATTTCTTTATCCTCCGGGATATATTATACTAGGATGAACTAGGTGCACACATCTGTACAAGGTTTCGAATTACCAGGCCAATTCATTACATTTGACAGTACTGAATGTTCGATCGTATTCGATGGATATTTGTTCTATCTTTAGTTTGAATGAACTTGAATTATTGCTTAGGGTGTATCGATACCTACAAATACGTACATACGTGAATGGTGGGATGATAATTTAATCGTATGGAAAATTGATTTTTGGGATTCATTATCATATATTAAATTGTATTTTACTTGGCACTGCTCAATGAGCATGGTAATCGGAGAAGAAAGGATAAGTGAGTCATTCCAGGTTTGGAAAGGAAATTTATAGTGGGGAAGGATTTAATGGGAAAAAAGTCCGGTTCTTAATATTAACCTATGAGCTTAATTTCAACCAATTATCTCTATTGCTTTCGTAGTGTGTTTTATGAACAACTATAAGTAATATTCATGATTTTCACAAAGTTTAATTTTATTGATCAAAGAAGCTATGTACGAAATTAAATTTCTGTTGTAGAAGCATTTATGATGTTGTAGAAGGGTTTTGGAGACCAGACCGTGTCGAAAAAAGTGTTTTTAAGATCGGCTAAAAACATCAACTTTAGAACATTAGATCAATGTAATCAGAAATTTGCAAAACAGAATATAACCTCGAGTTGAGGAAATCCAAAAGAAGGTCTTGAAGAAAACACTGCGAAAGCGTAGACTCGCCTCCACTTACCCGACTCTACGAAGCCCTACCAAGTACCTTTTGATGCTCAAATGAGCGCCAGAAACTACTTCGATAGTAGAACAAATACCCTCTCTGGCAGACTCTCCAGCACCAGCAGAGTTAAATGGGAAATTGGTTAATTTAAGCCCGACAAAGCTCCATGTAAAGACAGTGTCAGCCTACCATCTTTTATTCTAAAAACAATTGAAAAACTTATTGAGCTCCATATTAGAGGTATACTAGATAATCTGTTCCGCGCAGGGACGGGTTAAGAATATCCCTGCAGCGATACCTCTCGCTTGTCGTAAAAGGCGACTAAAACAAAGGTAAACAAAAATCACATCTAGGCAATTTAGAAAACACCAAGGTGAGCCTAGGGACACATATACCACCATTAAACTGCCCCACAAGTGTACATGCAAATCAGTGGGTTGACACGACTGGAGATCACCGGTGTTGTAAGAGTAAGATCAAGCAAAAAAAATCTCCTACCGTGACCGAACCTTCCTACCTTAGTCACCGAAAAACAATTGGTGCAAACAAATGCAAAAACACCAGCATTTGATTGGCCTCAGCGATGAAGTAATCCCAAACCGGGAAGCCTGCCGCTACTTTCTGAGGTCAAACCGGCGGACCCCACAAGCGGACCAGTAGGAATGCAGTTAAGTGGGAAGGTTATGGTCCTACACTTCTGACCATAACAACGCCGGAAAAAAGGAAAAGAAGAACTAGATAATCTGATATGTACCACTACATCCAAATCAATACGCATACCGCAAAGGACGATCTACTGATAACGCGCTGCATCACTTAGTAGCGCATGGGGAAAATAGTTTCACACGCAAGAAGAGCGGTGCTTGAGATCCATATTATATCAGCTACATCTGGAGAGGACTCTGTGACAGTACCGCTAAAGGGTGTCCATAGGGCGGAGTCCTTTCATCCCTTCTCTGGTCGATAGTTATAGACAACCTCCTCTACAAATTAACCAACTTCGGTTATGAAGCCACGGCATACGCCGATGACTTTGCAGTTATTGTAACATGTAAAAATGAAATTTCTGCCTGCGCAACTTGCGTTTTAATTTATCTCTAACTGGTGTAGCAGAGATGGACCTTAGTCCCGCTTACAAAAAGGAGGAAAATACAACCTTGCTCCATCGCCCTAAAAGGTACAAACATAAGATTTCCAGAAGAAGTCAAGTATCTAGGCATTGGGGGATTCCCAAGTCGAAGGTAATTTTTTTTTCAGGCAAGGGTGACAAATCGCAATACCCCTACTTTTGGAACATCGTTCAAGGACTCCGACAATCCAAAAGAATTATGCCGCTCCTGAAGAAGCACCTTAATACCCTTAAATATAATGGAGTCCAGTCTGAGATATCATCTTAACAAAATTAACCTCTCCTCTGAAACCGGGTGTCGACTCCGTCTTGAGAGCGAGGAAACTATAGATCACATACTATGTGAATGTGTTGCCCTCTCCCAGTTTAGGAAACGTATCGTCTTCAGAGAAGTTATGACTCCTGAGGGAATTATCCCAGCTCCTACGAGAGGCATCCTCAAATTTATTAAGAAAGTTGAGGAACTCCTCGTCTGATCGGCTAGCAGACACAATATATTTACATTTGCGCAGTGTCCCATGTAATTTAAGCACAAATCAGAAATTTCTCATTTCCAAAGATACTGAACACCTTTGAAAAAGGTGATAACACTCCACAGGTTCGTAGGATGATTGACAAAAGAACTAACTTTAGACAAAATTCGACTTCACCCGATAATATAGTCTCCTTGATGGTCTTTTTGTAAAACTATTTATCTCTGACCTCAAAATACCCTTCAGCTTCAACAATCACATCCTCACTTTACCCAAATCTCTTTCTCTGGCGTATTATTTTTAGGTCTGGTAGTAGTAAGTGTGAGTCAGATCCGGAAAATACAATCGATGAGAAAGCAATTCAAAATTCGGTTCGTGCAATTTTGAAATTGTTGCTATCGCCTTTTGGGACGGCGCATTGTCTTGGGGAAAAAAACATTTTTTCTTCTTCATTTGCGTGCGTTATTTCCGCATTTTCGTCTTTCATATAATATTCGCTATAGATGGTGTTTGAGATTTAGCTATGATGTTTGCCCTTACTTTACATTTCTATAAATGTCATCTTTACATCATGATATTATTTTGACCTTTAATTATTTTATTTTCACTGCATCAATGAGCTCTATAGACGTAAACCACTTGTCAAACGTCACATTTCTATTTGAGTCGTACAATGGTCGAGACAAGCGTAACATGCATTAATAAGGAACTAAGAGTTTCTTTTCATCTACTGATAAGATTGCTCCTTCAGAACCCTTTCCATGGTATAGGCACCCATTGTAGAAATAGCTAGTTCCCACATCATACAAGCATATCATTGTCAATCCATATTTAGCAGGCTTGTTTGGCATATACATAACTAGAAACGATCGTCCTTTGAATGCAATCAACATTTTGTCGATTGGTACGTATTGACCAAAGACTTTGACAATTTATTCGAACTTGTAGAAGATATTTGAAGCAGCGGCCAATTTATCTGTACTTTACCAAATCCCATACAACGAAGCAAGCTGAGAACTCCATTCTATGACACTACACATCGGAAAATCTCACGGCCTGTTCCATCTGTTGCAGAGATATAATCTGCATTTTCATGATTTGCTTCAAAGCAAAAAGCCCAATAAAAACTAAAAGTTTTGACGAATTCTGCCCTATATTCTTTAGCGTATTGAGATCTAACTTCAGCTAACTTTGCATTAGTCCAAGTACACGTAAGCATTTTTCTTATAATCTTATTATCTATAAGTTTTTTTTCCAAATAGATAAAGGGTCTCTTCCATCATTATTTGTGAGATAAGTATGCTTTTAACGGTGGACAATATTATGTGCTTGAGTTCGCTGTTTGGAACCATTTTTATCTATTTTTTCCATAGAAATACCCTATCCGAGACAATGGCATATCATCGTCGGATTCCGACGCATCGTTTCCAGGCTTATAATTGAATATCCTTGTTCACCTAAATCATTTGTCATTTGTTTCACTATTAGTGTCATGGTCACTTTGTTGTGGCACATAGTCTTCACCAACGTCATCGACATCTGATCCACTGTTATCCTCGCTGAGGCACAAGACTCCAAAACTTTAGCTAGACGTGAATCTGACACAGCGAATTTCTTACTAGTTTCCATAGATTGCGAAAACGTATGTCGTGATAGTTTAGACCTAATTTGTGCGTAAAATTAATTTACCAACTTTGTTGATTTTACGAAATTACTCATCAAAATTGCTCCCACCGATGCAACTGCTACTTGCCACGTAGCGCAACTAACCTCGAAGATACTGAGACGTCCTTGCCACGAGAGGGCGGGGAACATTAAGATCTAACGTTTATAAAAACCTCAGCGGTCTCAGGGACCGCACGTAGCCAGTTAAACGTTAAGGTGATCCATATCTCCGCAACTTCAATTTACGATCGGCAAAACCACCCACGAAATTTAGATTTTTCCACTGATTTGAAGACTATAAAAATAGCGCAAGTAAAACCACTGTAACTTGAAAATTAGACGTCAGATTTGAATATTCTCCTTCCTAAAAAACGTATGGACTAAAAACTGGCGCCACCTATGTATGTCGTCATACGATCTTTTTGAATGATAATCGTCGATTAAGCTCCGTGTCGCAAAGACCGGAAACACTCTTTCGAGTTCGGAGAAGAGAGAGAGTTCAAGATGAAGGCCATTTCAGAAATCTAGTTTAACAACTATTTCGAGAATTGGGAAAAACTTTGGCATACATATTTAATCTGTAGGATTGGGATTAGCTTACAGAGGACGAATGAATGGTGGAATGAACTCTCTCTATTTGGCCGTTTACTTAGCTTCCATAGCTAGATGTCAGGTAGAATATAATTCCCAGAGTTTTGATGAAGTTGAGAACAATTCTACTTAAAAAACCTCTTTCGTTGCCCATGACCAGGATTTGGGGAACCGTAAAATAGTGTAGGAGTTTTATTAGTTTAGACCTAATGTAGATAGCCGTCTTGTCTTGGATGTGGAAAAATTTTGAAAATTTGGAGAATTTGTTAATTACATTTAAAAATTGCTCGTTTTGGATTTCCATATTGTCCACGTGAAGAATCTCACATGGATATTTAGGAACAGGTGTTTTTTGCAATTCGGGAGTAATCGGGTGACGATCGTATTTACTGGTGTTGCAGATTTCACATGGAGCTGTAATTATTAATTTGGGCCATCATGTGTGGGAAATAAAATTACTCGAGTATTTGCTCTTTGTTTTCCCTAGAAGCCCGATGGGCTCTTCTATGTTCCCTCTCTATAATTAAAAGCTTACGGTTCTCATTCGCAACATCTTCGACGACCCTTTGAGTAATTTTGATTTTATATTTCTGAAAATACTTCAAACAGACTCTTTGTAACATACCGAGGAAGTTTTCTGGAATCTTGACTCCATTTACCAATGTTGGACTGTCTTCATTCACGGTTTTGGCAGAGATGTAGTGACGATGATAGCCCGGATGTGGTTCTTCATGAGAAAGCAGATCGATACCGATCCTGAAAGCCAGTTGATTTCTAAAGACATTGATCGGAGCTTCCACATGCGGTATTAAGTCGGAGTTGTCTTGGCTAGCACTATGTGCTGTACAGGATGCCGTCTCGCTGTCGGAAATCTCGCAAAGCCCCTCCTCGGCTGTACTGATTCGCGATGACTGATTTTTACTTTCGGTGTCCGTAGATGCTTCCAAGGACACCTCATCGGCCGACTTTGTACCCGCACTTGACAGATGGTTGACTCCCGTTTTGAGTCGCGAGAGAGCACCAGCCACAGAATTTGATTTACCAGTTGATTCGAAGTTGTATTCCCCGATTCTCGCTTTTCAACACTTAAGTTTTGCATTATGGTTTCGGTTGCTTAACGCAAAAGTCAAGGGTTGATGATCTGTATGGATTCTAATTTTCTTAGCCCCATATAGATAACTTCTTAGATTATCCAGTGCCCAGACTATGGCGAGCATTTCCTTTTCATTGGTCGCATAGTTCTCTTCCCTGCGATTTAAAGAGCGAGAAATATATGCAACTGGTCTCTCCCTGCCATGCTCTCCTTGGGATAAGGCAGCGCCGATTGCATAGTCTGAAGCATCCGTGGTTCAATTAAAAGTATTTTCAAAGTTCGGAAACGCCAACACTTCTGCAGAGGTAAGTAACTCCTTCAAACGCTCGAATGCCTTCAGCGCTTTGCTGTCGAGACTAATGGGAACTGACTTTGATTGACCGGACCGTACCTGCGCAAAATCACCGCGAGTGATATTCGTCAGAGGTTTCGCTATCTTGGCATAATCGCGAATGAATTTTCGGTAGTAAGAGGTCAGACCCAAGAAACTCTTCAATTCTTTAAGGTTCCTTCGCACAAGGATTTTTCAATATCACAAACCTTCTATAGATCTGGAAGGATGCCCTCAGGGGTAACTAAGTAGCCCAGAAATTCCACGCTGGTGGCCATGAAATGGGTTTTTTCAAGATTGATCTTCAACCCGGCATCATTGATTTTATTGAACACCTTCTCAATGTCCCTCAGCTGATCGGCTTCTGACTTACTATATATGATTATATCATCGAATCTTGCCAATCAGTTACTTGAGAACATCATCTATCATCCGCTGGAAGATAGCAGGTGCGTTTTTGAGGCCGAATGGTAGTCTCAAGTACTCATACTTCCCGTCCGTTGTCGAGAAGCCCGTTTTGGGTATATACTTTTCGCTCATAACAATCTGATGAAATCCAGAGGTAAGGTCGAGTGTGGTGAAGAATTTTGCATATCCACGACTCGAAAGCGTGCTGTTTATATCTGGTATGGGGTAGGTGTCTGGGATCGTTACTGCATTTAATCGTTTGCAATCGATCACCATCCGGTATTGCTTTTCCCCATTAGGCTTTGGCTTTTTAGGGAAAACCTATATAACTGAGTTATACGGACTCCTGGAAGGGCGAATGATGTTTTCCGCTAGAACTTCGCTGATTTGGTTGTCAACTTCTTGCCTCATGCAGGCTGGGTATGGATAACTTTCGGCGTAAATTGGTTCGCTTGTGCTTGTCCGGATTTCTGATTTAATATTGGTGTTAACCCTTTCATAGCCGACAGGCCCATCAAAATTTAGTATTTGGTTAACCATTTCCGAAGGCTGGTTTTTGAGCCTTATAGTTTTATTGGTTTCAAGCGTTAATTGATTTTTCCCCCTATCTATGACCGCTTTTAGTTTCCTAAGAGTGTCATCGCCAATAATTCCGTCGAATGATCTAAGGTTAGGGAGAACGAAAAATATAACTATTAGATCAAAGCTCAAGTGCTTGAAAAATTTCCCACAAATTTTGTTTTCCACTCTAATCTTCCCTGCGGGACTACTAACGTCGAAAGGATTTTGGACGGGGTCAGGACGTGGGACTAGGTTCGGTCTTATAAAGTTTTTATTAGCCCCTGTGTCCACTAAAAATTTCAAAATGTCCCCGTCCCACGTAACATAATCTATGTATGGTACGCTGGAAACGAGACTTCCATCATAAAATTTTCCTCCGCGGACTCTTCGTTGGCACCGTTACCTACCTCTGTGTTATCTACATATATGTATGTTCAGAATTCGAAGGGATCGTGTGGTATAGGCGTTGCTGTTTCCTGGTGTAATTATCCGATACGTGTTCCCTTTTGAATGGGTTACCGGGATGATACATATAATTCACGTTCTTAGTTTGAACGGAACTATCAACCTCCATCTTGATAGGAGGTTTTGGGACAGTGGGTCTGGGTGGTGGATAACGGTGTTGAGTTACTGGGTTTCAAGAAGTATGCGGCCGATAGCCATTGTTGCCTCTGGCATTTAACTGGTTGTTCGTAAATCTGGGATTCGGGAGAATTCCTATATTACTCTTGAAATTATGGTTAATGGGGGAAGCTATCGTATTCGCTGCTTTAACATGCACCGAATGATTTCTGAAGTCGAAATTTTGATTTTTCGGCTTCTGAATTATAAGCAGCCTTGAGAGGTCTCCATTTAAACCGAATACGTCTAATGCCCGTTTTCTCTAAGTTTCCATTAATGCATTCATTGTTTCGGTCGAATAGACTTCGGCTCTGATTTTGTTAATTATAAGAGAGAATTGATGGTTTATCGTGGCGTAAAAATCATCGACCCTCGAACTACCCTGTGTGAGTTGGTTAAGTTGATGTTCGAGCGTTCGGATATCGCGGTTATCGGCGTAATGCAGCGAAAGCACTATTTTTATCTCCGACCACTCATTATCAGATGTATTATATGAAACTGCTGCCGAATCTGCCTTGCCTCTGATTTTTTGGCGAATGTGCCGAAATATTGCACGATAGATTGGCTTAGTACGAACTATATCATAGTCCTTCAAGACTGTTACTACACTGTGAATCCAGGATACATAGTGTACTGGATTACCATTAAACACTTGAAGTTCTTTGCCAGAATCGGGGAGCTTGTCAATATCCTTAAGGGGGGAATAGAGTTAATTCGTGTAAAAAAGGCACATTTTTGTGATTTTTTTTTTGATGAAACGGTTAAAATATATTTATTAATACCAATGGTACATTATAGTACGACACTTGAAAAATATTGTGTAAATATTCGAGAAATATTAAAAAATACGGCAATGGCAGCAATTATTCTGGAGCGTCTCGGAAAAAAGTTGAATTGCGGTGCCCCTCATAACTCGGTGCTGGATCATCTGAAATCAAAAAATCAAAATTATATCGTTAAATAATCGCTTTGCCCAGGTAAAGCTGGGGGGCATTTTCGAAATTTTCACTTTTTGGGAACACTTTGAAGGAAAAAATCGGTTAATTTGTTATTGTAAAATGAAAAATATTAACAAATTTGAAAAAAAAACTCTAAAGCGTTACCTCGTAAATTATGTACAGAAATAGTGTTCAAAATTTCAAAACGATTGGTGCAGTAGTTTTGAAGTTATGAGGGGCACCGACTTTGAAAACGTGAGTTGTGGGAAAAAACGCTTTAATGTTTTGAACACTAAAAAATTTGGGATGAAACGTTCATAAGCGAGTTCTATCGGCTTACCTCACACTGAATCATCGACAACGGATGTCTAAAGCATCTTTTTGCTCCTGTCTACGATGACTCTTCTTTTGTTTGCTTTTCAGCTTCCTGCTCTGCTCGGCCTATACGCATGGAGTCAGTTGATCGCGCCCACTCATGAGCGTTTGGTCCACTACTGATTCCCATGTCTTGCATGAAGGTTAGATAAGCAAAAGCACCTTCATTGAAGACACAGGCTGCCACATAAGCTGCAATCTCAACGATGACAGAGATTCCACCCAAATGCTTTGGTGAGATTTTCCAAATAAGTTGGTTCAAACTCTCATTGTTGTTCTGCGTAAAGCCACCGACACATCGCTCCAGGAGGGCATCTTTGCTCAGATCTTCATAGATGGGCTTGATGGCATCCAAAACATCCTTGGGAAGAGCTCTGTACGTATGTTTGAACGAATCCAATGCATTAGCAGCTGCAGGTTTTTGCCATTCGTACCAGGAGTCCGCGCCGCTCGGGCATTTTTCATGCTGTGGATTCTCGTCCGTCTAACTGTATTGGAAGAAAGAAGCCCAGATAGCATTCTTCATATTTTCCACGGAATCAGAGTAACGTCTAATAGCCAAACCATAGTATACCGTCAATTTATCAATCATTTGAGCAGTAAGCTTCCCTTTACCAGACAGACTCTTTCTTTTGACCGTCTTTCCAGCCTTACTTTCAATATCTACAACGGTCTTTTTGACTATTTCACGCAGACGAGTGAACGTGTCGTACACATTCTTTTTTCACTACTGAAAAATCATCACCATAAGGTTTGGAATTCACTAACCCGGAGTAAGAGTCACCGATATAATTGCGATATCGCACACCATTCCTTACCGAGCGTTCAAACATGGTTTTTATCGCTTCGACCTCCATATTTTCAGCTGCACCAGTATGATTTGCCTGACACTTTCCAGTAGCTACATGATCTTCATGCCACTCTTCGTATTGGGCAGAGTTTAATTTACTTTCCCAAATTTTACATTCGTGGCAATATGAACTTTTGACGAAACTGTCAAGAACTTTACCTGTGAAGAAACCAATTAACGAGGTGACACCGAATAAAGATGAGAAACCTTTTTTTCCATGTTCCATCGCCTGATACAGTGAGTTCGTCTTCATCTTCAGTATTTTGCTCTTCGGCTGTTGCTGCTTTTTCTTCTTTTATAGGAGATAAAAAAAAATCTATTCGCTACTTCTCTTACAGTCGAGCACATTTTTTTCATATAGTCATTGTATGTCGAACTTGATAAAAAACTACTAGACAAATCCATCAAGCCGCAAAACTTTTCACAGCCAGCTAATCTAAGGCCTAACATCCTCATCACGAAATCAAACTGATAATTAACTTCGTAAACACCTGAATTTATTCTTGCACTATACGGAACATTTGTAATCAGTTTACAGCTTTCGCACGATACTTTGATGTTAAATCCAAGGCCTTCTTTGTTAATCGAATGAAAATTTATTTTTCCATCACATTTTATACACTTCACTAGCGTAGCAATTGTTGAAAAGACTAATAAAAAATCTATTATCCTATAGTATTTTTGAAGATCCGCCGTAACTTGATCTTCAATGGTCACTTTTATTTTTTTAGCTGACGTGCTACTTGTTGAAATGTCTTCGTTTTTGCGGAGCTACAACTTTTCTAGATCGATATAATCTCGTACCAGTTGATGCTTTATCAGATCTTGTAACTTTTTTAGGCATTTTAGCAATATTTTAACACAAAACTGAACGAAAATGGAGCTAAAATGGTGCGAAAATCAAAAAGTGCTGACTGCTACACTAAATTACAGTGTCGGTCAAAACAAAGGGAACCATGCCTTCAATGACATTTTTCTCACATATATGTATATATAAAAAAAAAACATAACAAATATATGTAAAAAATGATAAATGTGTCAAAATAACAAATAATAAATGATAAATTGAATCTTCTTCTTTTCCTTTTTTCTCCGGCGTTGTTATGGTCAGAAGTGTAGGACCATAACCTTCCCACTTAACTGCATTCCTACTGGTCCGCTTGTGGGGTCTGCCGGTTTGACCTCAGAAAGTAGCGGCAGGCTTCCCGGTTTGGGATTACTTCATCGCTGAGGCCAATCAAATGCTGGTGTTTTTGCATTTGTTTGCACCAATTGTTTTTCGGCCTGCCTTTTTTGCGTGTTGAAATTGGAATGTTGATTGATAACGCCTTTTGGACGGGGTTCAAAGGATCTCTCCTTTGAACATGGCAATACCAACTGAGTCGGTCGCGCTCTATATTTCTTGTGATGGTTTCTTTTACGTGGAGGCTTCCTCGGATCTTTGAACTTCTAATTCTGTCGCGCTTTGTTACTCCCGCTGTCATGCGAAGCATCTTCATCTCAGTTGCCGTTAATTTGCTCTCATACTTTTTGTGCATTGTCCAGCATTGTGAACCGTATGTGAGCGCCGGACGTACAACTGAAGTGTAGAGCCTTCCTTTCAGCTTAGGGGGCATTTTTCGATCACAGAAGATGGCGGAGTTTTCCCGCCACTTCATCCACCCTGCGCTTACGCGATGTTTGATGTCGTCATCACAAGTTGCTTCTCTATTAATCATAGATCCCAGATATTTAAACTTTTCACACTTGGGAAGCACTCTTCCATTCAAGTAAATGTCTGGAATAGGCTGATGAGGGTCAGAGAACGGGCAGCACAGATACTCTGTCTTCTTTGAACTAAAACGATACCCGTGTCCCTCAAAAATGTCCACCCACACATCAAGTGCTTGTTGTAGGGACGCCTGATCATCACTTATAATGGCCCCATCGTCAGCAAAGAATAGCTGGTGCACATTGGGGTCCGTCACTTTTCCTTCAAGCAAGCAATCAAGGACTGCTATAAAAAGCAGTGGGCTGAGGACGCTCCCTTGGTGTACACCGACTTTGATTGCGAATTCTTCGGTGACTCCTGCAGTGCATCTTACTCTTATCGTTGCTCTTTCGTACATGTCCATAATCACTCGCACGTAGGTTTCTGGAACTCCTTTTTGTCTTAGCGCTACCCATAAAAGATCTCTTGGTTGCCGGTCAAAGGCCTTCTCGAAATCAACCAACACCATATGCAAGTCCTTTGAAGAATCACGATGCTTTTCCGTCATGATCCTTATACTTTGGATTGCATCTGTTGTTGATTTACCCGAGACAAACCCGCACTGGTCATCAGATAGTCGTATTATTTTTCGCAGTCGGCTATCTAATACCCGTTCAACGATCTTCATGGTGTGCGACATCAGCTTGACAGAACGGTAGTTATCACAATTTCGCGTATCACCCTTTCCTTTGTGCAATGGAAGAAGATAGCTTTCCCTCCATTGATTAGGCATAGTGTCGCCTCTCATAAGTTTGGAGATAAGAACCATGAGCCATCTAGACCCGATGTCTCCCATCTTTTTCCAGAACTCAGAGGGTATCCCGTCCGGCCCAACAGCTTTTCTTTTCTTGGAGTTTTTAACCGCGTACCGAACTTCTTCGACTGTGATGTCGGATATTTCGGCATGATTCGGGGCGGCTCTTGGAAAGTACACTCGGGGAAACTGTTCGTTCAGAAGTTCCTCGCAATACTGTCGCCATCTGTGGAGAATTTTTTCGTCTTCCACAAGGAGTTGGCCTTCAGCATTGTTAATAAACTTTGGGAAACGAATCTCCTGAGCATTTCTTCTTCTCTGGGCGGCTATCTTAAAGATATTTGCTCCTTTGTTCAAATTGTTTTGTCGAAGCTCCTGGGTAGCCTGGTTCCTGTCAGACGCGGAAGACGATATTTCTTCCAACTCCTGATAGAGGCCTTCCATGCTTTTCGCTTTGAATTCGGCGCATTTTTTCTTCGCGATACCTTTGCAACATCTATATACCTTTTCACGGCGAGCTTTTTCCTCTCTATTAGTAGAAGAGCACTTTGACCAAGCTTGGAAAGCCATTTTCTTTTCGTGTATTACTGCTTTGGCTTCGTCTGTCCACCACCAGGTTTCTTTTGCGTGTTGGCAGGGGCCTTTAGATGTTCCGAGCAGTGATTTGGCTTTCTCCAGGCCAGATTGTTGTAGGGAATCCCACATGTCTTGTGCTCGGCACTCCTCATTACCGACCTCATCGATAATGGAAGAGAGGTAGTTTTCCATGATGGTAATAAAAGCTTCGCCTTTTGCTTTATCCAGCTTATACCACTTGATTCTCTCAGACACCTTCGTTTGCTGCTTTGACTTCTTTCTCGCATCCATAAAAAATTCAGTCAGGAGGAGACGGTGTTGAGGGGCGATCGCGTCTCCCAGGATCACTTTGCAATCTTTAGCTCGTGGCTTCATGAAACTGGATACCAAATGATAGTCTATTTGAGTTTCATTTCCGCCGCTGCTATAAGTGATCAGGTGCCGGCTTTGTTTGACGAACATGGTATTTAGCACTATAAGACCGTACGACTTGCACATGTTTAGGATATCTTCACCTGAAGAGTTTCTGGTGCCGTATCCCAGCCCTCCGTGGTAGCCTTCATAGTCTTCGCTTGTCTTCCCGACATGTCCGTTTAAATCTCCCCCAACAAACAAAAGCTCTTCCTTTGGGATGATTTTGACAAGGTTGTGGAAATCTAGCCAGAATGCATCTTTTTCTTTTTGTTCGCATCCTACATATACGTTTACGATGTTCAACACCTCACCATGCATCACCAATTTGAGAGCCATCAAACGGTCAATGGACTTTGAAATGGTTAAGCAGTTGCCAAGTAACTCTGCCGCAAGGATGATGGCGGTTCCGTTTTTTCCTTGTTCCAATCCATAGTAAAACATCTTGTAGGCTTTTGTTTTGCTTCCAACGTTCCAACTCGCGACTCTTAAGTGTGGCTTACGCCGTTGCATTACTTTGCTATCCCCCGGAAATCCTATAGCTCTGACCCGAGCATTGCTGCTCGTCCCAGGATCACGACCATTAGTAGTGCCTGGCGGGGTAGTGCTTTTCCTTTTAGCGTTCTTTTCCATAAAGCTACGGTTTGACCGTTTTCTTTCTTCCCTTCCTTTTTGACACGGGCATGCTCCAGCTTTTTTTTTTTTTTTTTTTTTTGAATGATCTTACTCTTACAACACCGGTGATCTCCAGTCGTGTCAACCCACTGATTTGCATGCACACTTGTGGGGCAGTTTAATGGTGGTATATGTGTCCCTAGGCTCACCTTGGTGTTTTCTAAATTGCCTAGATGTGACCCTTGTTTACCTTTGTTTAGTCGCCTTTTACGACAAGCGATAGGTATCGCTGCAGGGATATTCTTAACCCGTCCCTGCACGAGGCAAATGATAAATTGAATCAAAAGTAATAAATGTGCGAACATGTTTTATTGTTTATAAGGGGTGTTTTTTATAAAGGTATAGAACTTTAAAATGGAATAAAACAAAGACGATTTTTTTAAATTGACATGAAATTGACTTTATTCAAAAGATAATCTTCTAACATTATAACTTAAATATAACTTCTGCCATATGACCATATAAAACTGTAAAAAGTCCGGAATGTCATTGACGAAAAGATTGAAAAGGAGAGGCTCGAGATGACAACCCTGAGGGAGGCCTGATAAACAAACTTCCAGTATTTTCCGCAATTTCTTGCCACTGCTGCAGCTTTATTTGATTTTTTTCCACGTTTAAATTACTTTATCACCGATTTTCACTGGCACTTTTGTTTTCGATTTTCATAAAAGATATGTTCCACTTTTTTTCATTTAATTGTTTCCACTTTGAAATGTCTTTTATTCGTAAGAGGACATCGGGTCCCTGCTCGGGCGCCAGTTATTGACTCTTGGTCCCTCAATGCCAAAAAAATACATATTTCAAGAGCCTTCCACTGGCTCGACTAATGAAACACCAAACCACGTTATAGTTCTGGCATTATATTACTATGTATGAGGTATCTGGCCTTCGTGCCTTTCCAAAATCGAACTGACTGAACTTATCCTAACAATCAATTTCATAATTTAATATTAAATTGCCGAATTGCAGTTCCTACGAAACCCACTTCAACCTTGAGACTGAGTGACAAAGTTCATTCCCCGCGTGCATGCATTTGCTCCACATGCACTTCGATGATTCGCGACGCATATCGCGGATCTAATTTCGTCTCCGGATGTGCGACTGATCGTGTTAACTAAGTCACCTTTTATTTTGATCGCAATAGTAAATAAATAAAAGGTTTCTTCCACTTGGCATTTGATGTTAACGGACAGTAGTTCCTGCTCCCGTTTCTGCTGCCGCCCTTCGCTTTGTTTTGAGCGGATCTTAGTGCTGTCCAAAGCTAGATGGAAGCCATCACTTTCTAGTGCATTTTCAAACGCTATTTTTACCACGAAGGGTTCAACTCAATAATCATTTAGTTAATAATTCATGGTATTCTTGTCACTCATTTTTACTCATTGCTTAAATGCTAGGATTTAATTAAAATGAAATTTGTTCTTTAGAGCGAGAGGAATTAACCTATGCACAAGAGCACCTCCACACGTAATAAGCATTGTTAAAAGTAATACAAAATAAATCTAAATTACAGGATGCGATATTTAACTTTCTTAAATCAAGGTAGTTTGGATTGAAAGTCCACATCCGTTCAATATCTGCATATCCACATATTGCGTCTATAAAAGTCCAATTCATTGGTGGCGAACTCATGATATGTTAATGAAGACACACCCATTATGTTAGGTCGGCTACATTTCCGTCAATGGGCATGATAATCAACTACGCGTCGATCGATTTTGACAAATCTATGCAAATGCCACATTGATTACACTTCATGAATAGTCGCTTGTTTTGCTGTTTTATTTTGTCCGGTTGACGTGGCACGTGCACATACATCCGAGTGGAATCAATATTCCAATCATTGATAGTTCAGCCTTATAATTACACCATACTCGTTTTTATAATTCATCAAACTTTAATGAATTCATCGCAGGCGCCTATTTGTGGGTAGGTTTAACAATAAGGACTATGTTGACGACATACAGGGCTATTCTGAAAGTACTCGTATTGTATTTCTCGATAGCGACAATAATTGTAGTAATTTCGTAGAAGCAATCATTGCTTAACAAAAGTATTTTAGTAGTGCCATGTGCGGTAAAGACAAGGTTATTGTTCACCGTGAGTATAAAGCAGTATTTTGAACGAAAGCAAAAATATGATTTGTGAGTTTATTTGATTGATGGTCGGAAAACCGCATCGAAAAATAAAATCAACCAATTAATTTACCAATTAATTCTCCCTTTCATTTATTATACACTTTATTATACACTCCTAAATTTAGTGATCGTATTCTGTTAGCCATAATAAATTATTGCACTTATTTTTAATCACTAATCAAATTTACCTTGAACGTAATATAGGGTGATCCAACAAGATGTGTCATTTTAAACCAATAAAAATAAGGAAAATTTTTATGGAAAGTGATGGCGTTTTGTTCAAAAGCACAAACTTCGAGGTTATATCTTCGAGGTCAGTCTGCAGATAGTGGATTTTCTGTTCTTTTTTCTTCTTGTTTTTGCAAAATTATTATTATTACCGGCCATTTGGAACTCGGAAGTTCACAACGTAGAGCGTCCCTGTCATGACTGTGTTCCTTCCATGTTTTGCTGTTCTGTTCCAAACTTTCTAGGTCCATTTTTATATTATCCCTCATCTACGGAGCGGCCTACCTGTCTGTTTTTTTCTTTCGGGTTTTCCCACTATTCGAATGCGCATTCCTTTGATTTCTCGTCCAATGTTTATTCGCTCTACCTGCCCTGCCAATTTTAACTTGGGGCTGAATAGAGTTCATCAAACTCTTGGTTGTGTAGCTCTCTCAATTCCTTTGTTTCTTTTTCCTGTTTTCTACCATATATTTCCCTTAAGTTTTAGCTTTCGAAATCCGGAAATCTCCTACTTTTTAGTCGGAGACCAAGTTTCACATCCGTACAGTGTCACTGGCATTATTATGGCTTATAAATTGCGGATCTCGAAATTGCGGGACAAGAGAGTTATTTCATTGCGAAAAAGCTCGTGCCCATATGAAGCCTTTTATTTATTTCGATCTTTATGTACATAGTTTTTGACAGTCAATACAGTTCCCAGATGTTTGAATTAATTAACTTTTACGAAGCCTTTATTGAGTTCAGTCCGGTGCAAAGTCTGGATTGATCCAAGTTGTTTAGTAGCCATGTCTTTGGTTTCCTATACATTTACTTCGAAACCTGCTCCCATTATTAGACTTTTTGCGCTTTTCTTAACTGTTCCCTCACTATCTTTAAGAAGGTTCAGATCCAGTATAAGCTAAGGCGGATGTGATTCCATTAATGGTTAATCTCCTAGTACAGTACCTTCTAGTAGATTGATTTCGACCTGGTATTGACGCTTGATAAGAGGGTCCTAAAGTCTTGTCACACTTCTTAAATTTGGATTCGACTTTTAATTTTGGCGATAAAGAGGATGTAGTCAGAATCGCAATCCGCAAAAAAATTGTGGGAAAATCTTCGAACTTTACGTATAAAGAAAAATAACGCGCCAAGAATGGAATTAAATATTTTTATTGTTTTATTTTATTGTTTCTGACGAATAATTGTCGAATTTCCACTCGACGGTTGCAAGTCGCATGAATTAAAATACAATGCTGAAAGCAACTTGCCGTCGGCAATCAGCTTTCACAGTCTTATTTGTACAGCTCCCACCCAAACAACACCGTTGAGGTCGTTCACCCCAGGTTGTAAAAGACCGGCTCGATTGCACACGTACTATGTACACATATGTACAATGTACATGTGCGCATAGGAGGAACCAGAAATGCTGTGAATTTAGGCAAAACCCAAGCTTTGAGTCTCAAACTGGAACTTTCGTTTGAGTTGGAAAAGAATGTGAAAGAGACCTGGTACTTGGCCGTGTTCACATTTGTTTCTCCTATGCCCCTACGCCGAGAATCCTGTCACTACTCCTTTTCTTTCTTAATCGCAGCAGGTTTGTCGCAGACTCCGTGATGAAGGAAGCCTCAGATCCAAGACCAAGTAGACCTCGCAGCAGGATCGATTGGCCATCAACTGTTAACACCTAGATGAGAGCCGTAGCCAGAAGAACAGGTGTGTTTCCGGCGATCAGGCGTTGTATGCTGAAGTGGTTCCATTGATGTGTGTTGACGTTCCTGCGTTTCTATGTGAGCGCGTTCTTGGACATGTATTACGTAAGCTGGCTCCGTTATGTGCAGCAACGAATGATGTTTTTGATGGCAAGTGGAATAGGTGAAGTTGTCGTATAATTTTGTGCAAAATGAGCACTTGGCAAGCAATTGAAAGAGGTTTGTTTGCATCGAGAGCCTTGAATTTACAACAATGACAATGAAATTACAATGACGCACTGAGTGCGAGCCCTGGCACATGGAACGCTTCAATGTCGTTGAGTTAGAGCTTGAATTGTTCCTGACGATTTCCTTTTGATTTTGGGCTGGGATTTGTTTGAAGTGGATTGTTCAATGACGTCTAAAGTTCTAGATCTCATTAAAATGAAATCCTCTAATACGCTGAAAGGTGAGTAATCAGAATAACTAGCGATGTGAGCTTTCCACTGACTTCGAGTAGCAGTCGGAAACCCGAGAACATCTTCCCATGTGTCTGCAGGAACTCCGAGATTTTTGAGTGATTGCCTGGCTTCAATCGTGGTGTCGAGTAAAAATTTTAGAGTACTAGACGACGATTGAGTCTTGGTTGCTCGAATAATAATTTGAACTGATTGTCCTTTGACAACCAAACATTCTGATACCTCTTTACTAAAATTGCCCATGAAATTGGTGTCAGTATTCCGCAGTAAGCGTGCCGCTTCACCGGCTAAATTTCTGTCAATCAGTTGACGGCGTCAAGAGGATGGCGGTATCTTGATTCGATTTTACACTTATTGGCCTTAAGACGGCTGGCGGTACACTAGCGGTCGAACTTGAAAATCTCACCAAAGCCCCCCTAAAGCCACAGCGAAGGCTTTGTAATAACAAGAAGCTTCTTGATGGCTCGACTATACCATAAGCTCCTCTTAGTCGGTACAACCCTGGGGAAATTCACGGTCTTAGATCTTCAAATTCGAGCTGCAGTGCGCAAATGGCTCCGTTTGCCACACGATATCCCGAGAGCTTACTTCCACACAACCACTAACAACGGTGATTTGGGACTACCATCCTTTGAAACGTTCGTCCCCTGCTTGATGTGTGGCAGACTTCAGGCACTGAGGAACTCTACCTCACCAGCAGTGAGAGCCGCCCGAATTATGGTGGTTTTCCGAGCGGAGGATAAAAAAACAATTTTTAGTGTTTTTCAACCGTACTTTATTGAGTTTACTTAAAGACTAACTTATTACAACTTAAAGGTCTTATATATAACTTATTACATTTTGTATATGTTAGGTTTCAGTTTCAGCGCCCTAGAAATACTTTGCAATCTGCTTCATTGCAAACGTTTGTCGAACTTAATTACAATATTGCATTGCATCAATTCTTTGTTAGTCATGCAATATGTCATAGAGTTTCATATGTTGACAAATTGCTTCGTCATTAGAGTGAGTAGTGACTAGGTTATTAAGAGAAAGAATTAGAACGAGAACGAAAATGAAATTAAAGAAATGAATGAAAGCTATGCTGACCTATTGACTGGGATATTGGAATGACCTTCGGTTAGGTGTTGCTGCTTTAAGGTTGACGTAACCCCCGCGAAACCCTCTGGGTCCAAAAACGAGTCCATTGGGCTGACCGCGCCCTCACCAAGGTAGAGGATGTTACCCTCAACAACACCAAAGAGACAGAAAGGTGGTGGGCCCAATCCTTGTTTAACTCGAAAGTGGAAAGACCAACTTCTCGGTGGCATCTATATTTCCGGACGGGACTATGTCCAGTACCACCACGTCCGCATTAACTGCCTCCCCTCACGAATTCGAAAATCTCGTGTAATCCAACAAACGAATAGTGATGTTTTATGTCGCTCCGGCTGCCAAGTCACTGAGAGAGCCGCGCACATGATTCAAGCAGTAGTGCAAAGTGCTCTCATCGGGCCTGCGTTATAAGGGATGGTCAATGGAGCATTATTCACAATTTCTTACGAGGCAAGGTATTCGTAAACCCGACCTCGTTATGGCTCGAGATGGCAAAGTTAGTTTCATTGTGAGCCAGATAGTCAGCAGAGCAACATCTTTAAACGAGGCCTATGAGAGGAATAAGAAATATTATGGCGATAACACATAATTACATGAAGTATCACGCAAAAATAAAATGTCAGACCATCAGACGTTAACTTCTCCTCTTGTTCTCCCTCTTGGAGATAAATCTGGGCTTCGAAATCCGCCAACTTTTGGCCATGGGGCTGTTACGCAGGCTCTTGGGATTTATCAAACTAAGAGTGCTCCAAGGCAGCCACACCAAATAGTCTAGGTTGAATAAAATTACCACCACTCAACATTTGGATAGGCTGGTGAGCCTGACCCCAAACCCAGGGTAACTTGCACCCATCCACCACATATGGCAGCAAGCATTAAGGCCGACACTCGTCTCCCCAGGTGATGTAGTAAAACTGCGGTTGTCTTAGCAGGTATGAGCTGAAGGGGGAGATCCCAACAGCTGAGTCCCCTGTAATCCGGAACGCCAAGATCTTCAGTTCCGGGTATGCGTAACAGAATTGTTTTTTACTATATTGTTTGAATTTGATAATATGTATTATAAAAGGAAAATGCCATACACCTGATAAAATGTGTTGCTCCCACGATGAAATTCCTGAACAGCAAATCCACAGCACACGCGAAAGCTAATGTTTTTTCACCCGCGCAATTTAATTGATTTTATTTTGATACGGCTCGAAGGACCAAAATGTATGGCCAAGGATGCTAACTTTACTTATAAAGAAAAAAAACGCACCAAGAAGGGATTAAATGTTTTTATTGTTTAATTTTATTGTTTCCGACGAATATTTGTCGAATTTCCACTCGACGGTTGGGGTGTTCTTGGTGCAATGTTAATCATCATCGACTGTTGAGCAGAAGGTCTGTAGTTCAAGTGTGTCCATAGCCGAGTTGTAAATGAGAGATGATCAAAAAATACTTACGAAGGCATAACACTCGCAGCATATAATCACTCCAAAATTCATACTCTGTGTGTGCATTTCCCCTTAAGGGCGGGGAAACAAAAGAGTTAATGTGAACTACAACCAACGTAAATTCAATCGATTTTCTCAAATCCCATCAAGGACAACCACCCCCGGAGAGCCGTGAACGAACATCTTCGACACAAACCATCTGTAAGCCGTCCTGATTGTGTGGCAAACACCAACACCGTACACTCTTGGATCTGCACGAGACCTATAAGCAAAAAACAAAACAAAAAAGAAACTAATGCAAGGGTTAGAACTTTCCTTCTTATGAAGTTTTGGATGGTTGGTTCTTTACCTTCATTCGCAATCTCCAGGTTAGTATGTACATGAAATTCTAAAAGGGACTTACCTTTTGTTGTTATCGCCGCTTCCCGATAGTGTGCTGTGGGCATTGGCATCGCAGCCTATGAGAAGGTTCTTACCTTTCCTTTGACAGAATTTCACCAGGTCCTTTACTAGTTTTGGTGGTTCTTCATTATCATCTCCCGGGAAGTAAGATAAGGTAATGACTACCTTTGTGCCTGCCGTGCTGACGATAATTGACTCTGTGTCGCAGTCTGTAAATGTTGACATTATTATGGCAGCTCTGGGTATGACCACTGATTTGTCCTATATCAACTTATGTCCCACCACCATGTTTCTTGCATATTTCAGCTGATGATGACTTAGCATGCTAGAAATTGGCTTGCAGAATTTTTATCATTATACTGATTTAGAGGACATTCGATTATCCTCTACAGCACTTTTAGACGTTCCACCTGCGTCGAAGGTCTCTAAGTCCTCATTGGTTTTGTCCGAACTAGATATTTTACGGAGGTAGATTTGTCCGAATTTGAAGTGAACTACTTGTGTTGTATATTGAAAGCAAATTAAAAGTATGCCAAACATGGTTTTCGAAATTCCGTTCAGATGACTTTGCCTTGAAAGACAAACCCAGATCAGAAAAGTCATGATATGTTAATGATGGATACCTATATGTGCCTCAAACTTTCCTCGTCAGAAGCTACTGAAGATGAAAAGGGCGTATGTTTACAGCTGGCAAAATTTGCCGTCAACATCAAGAGCTAGCGTGCACCAGAAGAAAGTTATGCTGTGTTGTTACTAGGATTGCGATTGTCAGGGATAATTTGGGCTGTTTAAAAAATCGATTTATACACAGTAGCTTCCTAATTTTTGGAAAGTTCAATAATGGTGCCAAATTTAAAATTAAACCTCTTGCTAGACGACGCTTTCTAAGGAATGATATTGGATGTAGGTATTTAACTTTTGTGTTTAGTACAATTGTCGCGCGTCACCCCAGACCTAGTTTCGTGGTGGCACCGATCAGCAATGCCGGAAAAAGAGAGCTCAGCCTTTATTTTACGTAGAGTCCTTAGCCGAACATAATAAGACATTAGATGAAACGAGATGAGATTACATAGGGTTTTCTCGTATAGATGGCGCCTACATACCGCCCACCTTAAAATAATAATTGATTTCAACATTAATCCAAAACTGATTTCATTACTAAACTTAAGTTAACAATTCAAATTCATATTAAGCATTTACATAAGTAACAAGTATAAATAGAACTAATTGTACCCAAATTACATGCAAACAAACAAAATAGAGTTGAAATCCAAATATTGTTGTAAAGGAATTAAATTGAAAGATAAATAGGTATTTACATTCCTACTAAGTTAGATAACTCACTAATAACAAGTTTGGTTTTTATATTACAATTACTTCAAATCAAGTGCACACAATTTCGAAATAGGACGTTTAACAATGCCCATTTTTCGTTTTCACGGTGGCAACCCTTGCCAGGTCATCAGCGCCACAGTGTACCTCCTTTATACGACCAAGTAACCATTTACCAGGGGGTTGATTCTCATCGATGATTAAGACGAGATTGTTTGGACTAATATTCGGAGCTTCTCCTTGCCATTTGCTACGCTGTTGAAGGGAGGAAACGTATTCTAAGTGCCAACGCTTCCAGAACGCCTGCTGTAATCGACTGATAACCTGAAATCTAGAAAGACGGTTAATAGTCGTCGAAAGATGGTCCGGTTCATTCAAAAAATACGGTGCGCTCCCTACTAAGAAATGGCCTGGGGCCAGATATTCGAAATCATCGATTTCATCAGACATGGCTACTAAAGGCCGAGAATTTAAGCACGACTCTATTTGGCATAATAGTGTTTGAAGCTCCTCGAACGACAGAAGCGCAGACCCTTTCACTCTTCGCAAATGAAATTTCGTGGATTTTACGGCGGCTTCCCAAAGTCCACCGAAATTTGGGGCTGATGGCGGTATGAAGTGCCAATTTATTGATTCCTTACATGCCTCCTTGTGTAAACCTTCTTGTATGGTTTTAGATTTGAGAAAGGTATTTAGTTCGTTCAATAAGTTTTTCGCATCAACAAAATTTGTACCATTATCTGAGTAAAGATCTGAGCACCTGCCCCTCCTCGCGATGAATCGTTTTAAAGCCAACATGAATGCCTCGGTGGATAAGCTTGTCACTAACTCCAAGTGTATCGCCTTAGTGCAAAGGCAAACAAATACGGCAAAATACACCCTTTGTCCCTTTCATCCTCTTTTCCTCCACGGCGTGCTTAATACTGGTCCCGCAAAGTCGACCCAACCTTTAAAAATGCCTTTTCTCCTTTCAGTCTTGAAGATGGCAGGTTTCCCACTCTTTGCTGCATTGGCCTTGCACTGTACCTTTGGCATACAACACAACGATGTACAATTTTTCTTAGGGCATTTCTGGCGCCTATAAGCCAAAACTCCTTCCTAAGCAATGATGAGAGTAGTTGAGGTCCTGCATGCAAATATTTCTGATGAGTGTACTCTATACGTAGTTTAGTGAGCGGTGATGAGCTGGGAAGGATTAAGGGGTGTTTCCAATGATATCCCCATGGAGCGGCATCAAGCCGCCCACCAACACGCAGTAGTCCGTCAGAGTCAAGGACAGGATGCAATTTTAAAAGTTGACTCGTCTTAAGCGGCGAGCCCTCGAGAAGAGCAGCAATTTCTTCCGAAAAGTGCTTACGTTGCTCCTGTTTTGCCAAGATATTCAAGGCCTGATTCAACTCCTCAGTCATAAGCCATCCTGTTCTACGCTGAGTCTTAATTTTAGTTTGCAAATTGTATTTAAAACGTAACAATAACGCAGTTATCCTTATGAGACGCTCAAGGCTTGAATACCTTTTCAAAATATAGTCTGCATCACCTAATTCAATGGACATAGCCGCAAGCACTATTTTCCTTTCCTCTAAAAGTTGTTTATCCCCGCCATAGTTAGGAAAGGTTCCAGGTAAGGAAAGATTTTGAAGAACGATGTCCGGTCCGTTCCACCACAATGAATGGTTAATGAGGTGTTCCGCTCCTACTCCCCTTGTTGCACAGTCTGCAGGATTAACCTTTAACATGCCGCCACCGGTCAGCAGGAATAATGCCAGTTATAGCTGATATACAATTTGCATTGAATGTCGCGAACCTTCGTGGATGATCATTCAACCAATGGAGAACTATAGTAGAGTCCGTCCATCCATAGACCGGTGTATCAGTGTGGCCCTTACCTTCTTGTATTTTTAATATTAAGGTGGATAAAAGACTTGCTGCACATAGTTCCAGTCTGGGCAACGCCAAGCTAGGTTTTAAAGGAGCCAGCTTCGTCTTTGCTGCCACAAAACTAGTTATCACTTCAACGGATTCCGTAAACACTTCGCAAGTTAACGACTGCAGCGTATGCTACTTCAGATGCGTCGCAAAATCCATGCATCTCCAGAGTTGATCTATTATGGGGAGCATATCTCGGAAGCGAAGTCCTTGATGTTACTTACGCCTCAGTTCTTGCCATTTTTCAATTAACTTCACTGAAATCTCGTCATCCCACTCTACTCCTTCTTGCCATACATTCTGTACAATATCTTATATCTTATCAGGTAGGGTGCTAAAAATCCTAAAGGATCAAATATCCGCGCAGCCTCTGACATAAGATTTCTTTTAGAAACCTCTTTATGAAACCTCTCTCACATCAACCTTGAAGCTAAGACAGTCCGTTACCGGACGCCATCGCAAACCTAAAGTCTTTACCGGTCGATTATCCTCCACGGACCATACCCATTCCGGTTCCCTTCTTTCAAGTGGAATCTCCTTCAACAAATCCCGTGAATTTGACGGCCATTTCCTAACTGTGAAGCCCGCTCCTTGTAGGAGCTCACACAACTGATGTATCACGACTCGGGCTGACTCTTCGCTTATACAGCTTGCTATGAAGTCATCCATGTAGAAAAAATCTGTTATCATGGAGGCAGCTTCCGGAAATTCCTCCTTCCTATCTTCAGCCAACAGCTTTAAACATCTTGTAGCCAAAAATGATGCTGGTGCTGTTCCGTAAGTAATTGTCGTCAATTCATACGTTTTCATTTGCTCTCCGGGGGAATCTCTCCAAAGGATCCGCTGATATTTTCTGTCATCTGGATGAATCAAAATTTGCCTATACATTTTGGCAATATCCGCACTCAAGGCAATAGAGTTGAGTTTAAACTGTATAAGAATGGTCATCAGCTCGTTTTGAAGCACTGGTCTCGTAAGCAATTGCGAGTTCAATGACGTTCCACCAGGCGGAGTGCAAGTAGCATCAAAAACAACCCTTAACCGTGTAGTAGTACTGTCCATTTTAATCACTGAGTGATGCGGTAGATAATAACCCTTGTCACCTTCCGGTTCTACATGTACCTCCACCATATGACCTAGAGCCTTGTATTCCGCCATGAATGCTGTGTATTGCAGACGAAGTTCATAATCTCGATCAAATCGCCTTTCCATGGACCTTAATCTTTTTTCTGCTGTACTTCGAGAATCGCCGTCGATTTTCGCCGAATCTTTAAACGGAAGCCTAACAACGAAACGCCCTTCTGCATTCCTCCTGTAGTGAGTTTTAAAATGAGTCTCACAAGGATGATCATCAAAAAGATAACGTGACGAAGGCCTAGGTTCCTCTATTTCCCAGTTACGCTGCATGAGATTGACCATGCTACCCATCGCATGTAACGTGCTTAATTGTCCGCTGACAGATCCTTCTACTTCGCTAGCCAAAAGCCTATTGGGCCTGGTTCGCAGAAACTAGGATCTGCCAACTCGATGTTCTCCAATTGTGACGAGGGGTTGTACGAAGCTCTTTTCTGGGGCATAAAATTAGTGATACGGCTCAAGATAACTGCTTCTGAACTCAAACAAAAATCGCATGTCCTTGATTTAATGTTCAATGAACCCTTTCCTCTAGCCTTAGTTTCAGAATCACCTACAGCGCTTATAGCCAATGAGCATTTCTGCCGTGCTAATCCCAAATATTGTACACAGGCTTCTGTTATTAGCGTTACCTGGGATCGAAGAGAACCCTTCGATCCGGAATCGAAGAGAACCCTACATGGTTTAAACTGTCCAAATCGGTCTTGCACCAAAACGATAGCCGTAGGAAGCAAATCACGCCCCTTTAAGTTCGGAACCTAGTTATCATTCCTCACTGGCAATACAGTCCTTGGCTTCTCTAATGCTTGATCCTGTATTTGTTTCGCCTTAATGTATGCTAAACTGTTTTGTGTCCCTGAACTAGACTTGACTTCTGTGTGTATAAGAGTGTGATGTCGTGCTCTACACTTTCTGCACGTCCCTGAATTACAAGCCTTTACGGAGTGCCCTGTATTCAGACAATTATAACACAGACCCTTTTAAGCAATAAAGTTTCGTTTCCCTTTCAGATCAAGTTCGCAGAATTGAGGACACGAAGCTACAAAATGAGAACCATTGCACATGGGACATATTGAAGAGACCGCTGCTAGTACTGACTGACGATTTGGTTTGGTTGTTAACGTCTTGTGAACCCTTTTGTTTGAAAATGCTTCGGCTCAAACTGTCTATTTGTAAGAAAATCCAAAATATCCTTAAATACTGGTTTATCATTTGACGCCGAGAACCTCGCCCATAGTTTCCTTGACTCCGCATCTAATTTCGAACACACTACGTATATTAGCCAGGCGTCCCAGCAGTCGACAGGTAACCCTAAAGACCTTAAGGCGGAAACGGATTCATTGACTGCATTACGAAGCCTACTAGTATCTAATACATTGGGGTTGTGGCCAATATCCGACAGCTCCATAATGTTTTTTATAAGAGTATGTGTGTTCACGATCACCTTCTCCTTGTCATACATTGCACAAAGATCGCTCCATGCTTGCTCATAATTAACATCCGAAATGTTGGTATGCTTAAGAATGGACGCAGCATCACCCGTCAATGATAGCTTCAAATACTGCAACTTCTGAGCTCCTGACAGAATACCTGAACTGTGCACTATTGCCTTGAATAAATCCTTATATGTTGGCCATTCTCTAAAGTCCCCGTTGAACGTAGGGAGTGGACATGTAGGCAATTTAGAAACAGTCTGACTTCTAGCGAAACGAGCACTATCGGAAATAGATGCAAGTGCCGCGACAATAGCGTTTTGACTTTCGGTCAACTGTTGGAGGGTTATATCATGCTCATGAGTTGAGCGAAACGAAGGATCCTCGCCTATGTTCCTAGATCCACCCGGCGCAGATGTGTTGATGACTGTAGATTCCGCTATGTGAGAACCGCGTGACCTTCAAGCACTTTCCCTTAATGCTATAATACTTTGCCTCAAACTCTTCCCTCACAGTGACTTCATTCTCCACCTCTTCATCTGTCAACTGCATCTCTATTTCTATTTGGACGTTCTCGAATGCCTTCATAAGTTCTTCTACCTTCTCTAGCTTTACTTGTGCATCTATTGCCCTCATCTGCCTCTACTACTAGATTTTCAAGCCGTGTGAGACTTCCCTTGAGCACACCACGCTTTTTGTGTAGAATCTCCATCGCTTGTATTCGTATATATTATATATGGTGTATGTCTCAAGGTGTAATAAATGAAACTAAATGCGCGTACTCACTGCGATATTCCCGCTCAGATGTTCCACTTGTTCGATTGCTGAATCCAATCCACTGCCAGCCGCTCAGCTTTACCCGACCATCCACGTGTGCGATATTCCAGTTCAAATGTTCCACTTGCTTGATTGCTCAATCCAATACCCGTAAGTCCATCCACGTGCTTCACTCCAATTGAAACAGAATCCGTGTATTCCGCCCAAATTTCTCCAAATTTTCACCCATTTTATTTTTTATTATTATTTTTTCTTTTTTTTTTTATAGCCAATTGATCCGGCTCGAAGGACCAAACTTATGTCGCGCCTTATCGCAATAAAAAAAACCCAGACCTAGTTTCGTAGTGGCAGCGATCAGCAATGCCGGAAAAAGAGAGCTAAGCCTTTATTTTACGTAGCGTCCTTAGCCGAACATAATAAGACATTAGATGAAACGAGATGGGATTACATAGGGTTTTCTCGTATAGATGGCACTTACAACAATCAAATGCGTCAATGCTTAAAGTAGCTATCGTATATTTATTACTGAATACAGTTTTCATATGAAATATTTGAGATAGGGAGATGGCATCCCGCAGACTAATATGACAAAGTCTGTCTAAAGCAACGGTTCATTTATTCTCATCTGGTCGAGAGGTAGTGACCCCTGTATTGATTCTTCAATTTGTGCCATATGATATCTGATATGAGTCTCGACTCGACCTGAATGATGCCATGACCCGGCTCGAAATCGAATGGTTTATTCCACTGACCTTAACTGAATCTCAAAAATTGATTAATCACCATTTCTGAATACTAATATGCGAAGGCAACTTATCGACCAGAGTTTTCTTGGATTAAATGTCTATGCCACCTTGGGCGTTAGTTGCATCACAGGTGTCAGGTATATGTATATACTTCTATAGAGTATTATTCAATATATTGTTGAGGCATCTTAGTTCCGTTCATTTCCGTATATTTTTCTTCTTTAGTTGATCGCAATGATTTCCAAAGTGCATTTTGTCGTTGAAAATGTCGTGAGCTTGTTTCGTTCCGTACAAATATCCTCTATCATTTAAAGGCAAGGTCGGTGAAATCGAATTATGTTTTCTAGAATATGAATCAATGAAAGGTTTTGCATATCCTCGTTGGGTACCTCTTACAAGGGTTTTTTTCTGTTTCCAGGAGTTCTTTTACCGTCAAGCTGCCGCACAGTAATGGTTCACCTCTCTTAATTGTTGAAGAATGAGAAAGAGTATATTGAGTAAGGCACGAAAAGGGTTGAAGAATATTTCAAAGGACTATTACAATTTGTGCATAGACCTGTAGGTTTGAGTTTTTTTTTTTTAATCGCGAAAAATGTAAAATGAAATATGATTGATCGTTTA
Source organism: Merodon equestris (assembly GCA_958301585.1). Classification (NCBI taxonomy): domain Eukaryota; kingdom Metazoa; phylum Arthropoda; class Insecta; order Diptera; family Syrphidae; genus Merodon; species Merodon equestris. The sequence continues at coordinate 31,686,209 of OY284417.1, read as the reverse complement.
TAGTTAATTCTAAATAAGCAATTGAGCGACTTTTTAATCAAATTTATTGAAGTACAGGCATTCCGATCTGATATCTGAAAACCCGAAATGTACGTGTAAATACAGGTTTCAATGCTATCAAGTTACGAGCAAAAATCGATTGGTTCCCTGTGAATTTAGACAATTTAACAAATGTTCATACACATAGTATTTACATTTGTACATTTGTACAGGGCCATACAGACTGCATGTTATTGTCTGTCATCGTTAAATTGCTTCACACTCTCGGAAACGTTTGACAGGAGTTCACTTGTTCATGTCATTCACATTGTCGTCGCCTTCGTTACCGCAACACAAAGCGTAACTCAATAAGGAATAAGAGAAAAAAAAAGGGAGGTGGCAGCGAGGATTTTTGGCTATTGAATTGACAAACGAGACTGTTATTCGTGACAATCCTTCGGATGTATTTAAGCTGCTAACCTGATTACGTTATATGTACGTGCATGAACTACGATTATGTATGCTTTAGGTAGTCAGGTGATGTATTCCTATATTTTCGCAGTTAACAAGTTGAAAGGGCAAGGGAGGTAATAGAAGTTCCATGGCTGGAATTCATAGAATAAATATAATAGAAGAGTTGAGACATTTTCTGGATTAAAATTGATTATCGCCTCTCTACAAAGGGTTTTGAGGTGTCAAGCCCTTATAGACTTAGATGCAGTCTGTTTTTTGAGAAACTTGCTCACACGACACTAAGGTCAATTAAATGTCTAAAGCGACTCTCCTAGAGCGAAAAGACTATTCTGGTAGACTAGAGAATTACATTCTGAGCTGAATCAATGAATTCGGTAGCCATCCTGAGAAGCCAAAAAAAAAAAACAAAAACAGTACTTTAAGGCGATCGGACGCGTCATCAAGATATGTTCCTATCCTACTCCTATGTTTCTAGGACAAGAACACACCCGAGTCTCAGAGATTCCACCTGTCAGAAGTATAGATGACGTTTAGATTAACATTGAAAATAATAAGTTACTCGAATTGGATAGTTTTCCGAAATGCCCTATATCCGGGGTCGGCAAGTAATTTTAAGTGGGGTCCAGATACGGTTGAACACTTTTATCGAGGTCCAGAAAAAAAAACTCATAATGTTTTCTATTTTTTTATTTTGTTCATTTAAGTAAGTAACACAACAGGTAAAATTAATGAGAGAAATTACAACGACGGTCTTGAGCCAGTTTTTTTAAATTTGGTTCACGCGGGGAACAGCAAATGCGAAGAGTGTCATCAAGGAGGGCGTCTGATAATCTCGAACGATATTTGTTCTTCAAAAAATTCATTTTTGAGAAAGACGATTCGCATATACATATACACATGTTGAGCCAAACATAGTAGCCAAGTTGATAGTTAGTGTTTTGCAATTTCGATATTTTTCTGGAACATGTTTACCCCAAAATTCTTCAGTGGATGCAGTTTTATACTTTTGCAAGGAAATACGATTGTGGTCCGATAAGTACTTAGTCTCACCGCCAGATGGCGCCAGTATCGCAAGAGCAACTTACTATACATTTGTGGTACATTCTAGTAGATGGCTACTGTCGAAATTTCAGCCGGATCGGACTCGTAGTTTTGTTTTGACCGCGTGTGGAAGCGGGAGGTTCCGCGGTTTTTAGAAAAATGCAAAAAGAGCAATATCGGTCGGTGATTCGATTCTAGTTTTTGGAAGGGAAATCGCGCAGCGAAATCAAAGAGCGTTTGGATGCTGTGTACGGTGACTCTTCTCCTTCGATGGCGACCATCAAAAATTGGTTTAACGAGTTTCAACGTGGTCGCACGTCGGTTTTTGATGAGCCACGTCCACCATGACGAGACATGGATCCACTGGTATACACCAGAGACCGAGGAACAGTCGAAACAGTGGACTTCACCGGGCGAACGTGCTCCGAAGAAGGCGAAGACTGTTCCATCGGCCGGAAAGGTGATGGCCACCGTTTTCTGGGATTCACAAGGTGTGATCCACATCGACTACCTGGAGAAGGGCAAAACGGTCACAGGGTTGTACTATGCCAAATGATTGGCCCGATTCGACGCCGAATTGAAGAAAAAACCGCCCCACTTGGCGAAGAAAAAATTGCTCTTCCACCATGATAACGCACTGGCTCACATCTCCGCCCTCGCCACGGCCAAATTGGGCTACGAACTGCTGCCCCATCCGAATGTACCGACGCTACGAATTAATTCCTTTCATTAGGAGTAATTTGAAATTTGATTTTCCCATTCCATACCGATATGGTGTTGGTATCCACAGGTATTCCACATGGACCGAGTTAGAGTCTATGCTATTGAATATAATGTACGATAAAACGTTCTAAAAGGATCTTTTTTTGCAAGCTGCAGCTTTCACCTCCTCCTCCCTTCCTCGGGTATCCCCTCCATTCCCCTCCCTTCCCCTGGGCTGGACTAAGGTGTAGACCGTACTGTGCCGAGAGTCAGTCAGGCTGGGGGCCCAGTTTAAATAATAGCCCAGTCGCTCACTGTGTCCAGGATACCAGACACGTACGAGGGGCTCTGTACAGGTCGACCACTCATTCCTGCGCGACTCGTGGGATCACACATGCAAAAAGAAAACACAGACAAAAATAAAAAAATGCATCCTCAGAAGAGGCAAACAGCACAGGTTGCCACCGCCGAAGTCGCGATCGATACAGACAGCGTAACCGGGGCTCCCCTTCAGGGACTACAGATTGGTACCGCTATGGACGATTGGCTTCATCACAGGTAAGCAACACCATGCAAGTGGACTCTGAAACTGAGGCCCAGCCGCTGGAAGAAAAGGTCGCCCCTAAGGCCACAGGCAAACCTGAAGGAACGATCAAGGCAAAAACACCGCCCCAAAAAGCAAAGAGCAGCTATAAGAGGTCGGTGCGGTATATCAGGAAGATGTGCACGAGAGACCCCTGAACGCTCTCCGAGCGCGAAAAATTCCTGATCAAGAAGCACAAGAAAGAGGTAACCAAATTCGAGAAGAAATCGGCTCCCACCTCCACTCACGCTTCCAAAAAGGACACAGGGCGAGAGAAGAAGCCATCGAACACGGCCCTTATCAAACCCAACGTCCCAAAATTGACTCGACAACAGCCAACACAACCGGCCACTGTCGAAAAGGGCACACAGCAACCGAGCACCTCCAAAGGACACACTGCCTCAGGATCGAAGCAGAACGTCAAGAGGGGGCGCTCCGGGGAAAAAAGGGAAGCGAAAAAGGCGAAAACATCAGCCAGCTTCAACCCTCCCATGAGTCTACAAGTGGCTATTGTCGACCAACCCGGATGGGAAGATAACATCCGACAATTGGCTCACAGTTGAAGCCAAAATACTAGAAGCGATGCCTTTCGCAGATAGCAGCGATCAAATCAACTTCGACGGAGCAGGCTGGCAGAAAGGAGTTAAAGTCGTCGGTTGTGACAATCAGAGGTCTCTAGACTTCTTAAAGCGCACAATCGACAATTGTGGCGAAATCTGGCAGAACGCTTCCGCTTCGCACGTTGGCTTCAATATGGATCCTTCCACCGGTTCCCGATAAGGACGAGTCCATATTGAAGCTAATTGACAAGCAGAATAAAGAGCTTGCCACTCACAGCTGGAGAATAATTTCTTCAGCCAAGAGTAAGAACGGAGTGGGAAAGGACCTCATGATTACCATTGACCAAAAGTCACTCGACCACATCCGCAACAGATCTGGCAGCATCAAGTTCGGGCTGGGAACCCTGCAGGTAAGGCTCCCCAATGAACGCGACAAGTCAAAGGAGGTGACATCAGCGAAGCGATCACGTCACTGCAACCACCGATTAGTGCATTATACCGGATCATAAATCACATAATAATAAAAGAAGCCAACTCGTATTGGCTTACAAGAAACGACAGCCACAAGACAAGATCATCGTGGCCAGAGCTTAATATCTGAAAAACAAAGAAGCTCTTGGCGCTGGACCGAAACTCGATCCGCATGCTCGTTGGAGTGATCACAAGACGCTGTCCCATCGGAGCAATGCTCCGGAAATGGAACTCGGGATCAAACGATCTCTATCGGAGCTGCGGCGATGAGGAAGAAACCGAGACGATCCAACATCTGCCTTGCCACTACCCAGCTCTCCAGAATTGACGCCTAGCTTCGCTGGGCCGAGGATTCTTTACAGAGATTCCAGATGTAGCAAATGCAGATGTATCGGATCTTCTAAAATTCATAAAGAGCACGGGGTGGTTTCAGCCACCAAGTGATAGGGCAGGTTAATTATATGTGTACCCCCACAAATGAAGGGGATCACAATGGGTCTTTTGGCCTCCTAGTTGAAGTGATGCTTAACCATCACACTCCCCTTCTTTAACCTAACCTAACCTAACCTTCTACAGATTGTCAATATGACAGCTGAAATTCGATTTCCAATTAATAGATTAAGACGCCAGAATAACGCATGCAAATTGTGCAAACTTATTTTGAAAACCATAGTTCGGTTCTCTAAAGTTATCGTGCGCTACGTCAATTTACGGTCCACATAATCGTCCATCTGAACAAGTTAATCGGAACACGATGAAGCAAAAAACAAACGAAGTCAAGAAGTCATTTCCGTTGTGGAGCGCTGAGGAGAATCCGAATGAGTCCATTCGCCATCGTGCGTAGCAGTTGGAGCTATGTCCATCCATTTTGTGGAAAATTTCACAGAAAGATCTTGGCTTGGCTCTTAAGATCGAGCTAATGCAAATGTTGAAATTACGTGACCTTTATATGTGTCGTAGGTTGGGTGAATGGGCCGAAAACATGATTCAGCTTATATGGATATGTAAACAAGCAAAATTGCTAAATTTGAAGTGTTTGGTTTTTTTTTATAATTCGTGTAGTTCACAGTAACTCTTTTGTTTCCATGTCATTAAGGTGTTACATTGAAAACGCTTTATTGGTGGAATAATCGGCCAAATTCCCCAGATATTGCGCCGTCCGATTATCACTTGTTCCGTTCGATAGCACATGGTTTGGCTGATCAAAAGTTCCATTCATATGAAAACATCTCAAAATGGCTTGATTCGTGGATAGCCTCAAAAAACGAACACAGAAAGATGGGAAAAAGTTATCGTTAGCGATGGGCAAAACTTTGTATGATTTATTTGTAACCGTCTCTTCACAATAAATTTGCATTTTCATCAAAAAAAAAAAAAAAAACAGCGAGAACTTGGCAAATTATTATCAATTATAGAAAGCTTATATCATAGACATAAACATTAGCTTCAAGTGTTTTATTTCATATTGAATTTGAAAGCACCCTTTACATTAATTCATGAAATATAAGCTCAATGCATTCACTTTAAATACCTGAATAAGTTCATTTCGTAAGGTAGTCTAGTAGTTTCTACTAGTATATCTTATATACATATATACGAATAAGCACACATATGCTCATACGTCGTAGAAATGCATTCGCTTTCCACTTTTCTACCTAAACTATTTATTCAATGATTTCCAATTCTGCTCTTGTTATATGGAAATGAACCCGAATCCATGACACCTGATTAATGAGTTCCGTGAAGTGATTTCCTACAAGTTCGCTTACAACTTAAGACTAACTGGAATTGGAATGGAACAGTAGGTTGTCGAATCTCAAGTGCGGATCATGATAGTTATTAATCACTTTTTATCGCCTTCTTGCTGACTCTCTTTGTTAGTTCGATTTCAGTATTCGTTTGGTACTAATGGAAGTCCCCCTTTTCACAGATGTTTCTTTGATTTTCAAAGGTGACTCAGACTTAATGGAGTGCTGCTCAAAGCTGAACTTTGTTGCTTTCCATTTAATTGGAATCAGCGGGTGGTAACAATTATTCTGGTACCTTGATTGATTTATGTTATATAATACGATGACTAAAATACTCAAAGATCATTTGTATTCCCAATTTCAAAGCACAGCGTGACGTAAAGGGTCGAACTCATAAACGATAACATGTTAATCCACAAGGTAAAGTAAACTATACTCAAATAGTAACATTTTTATTTCGAATTATAACACGCTCAACACGCAAACGTCAACGTATAGAATCTGTTAAAAAAAAAAAAACTATATAGTTGTCATTCTTCCAAGAGTGAATAAAAATTGGTTTGAGCATGGCTACGTAAGTACGAGTACTAGGCCTAGGCGAACTGGACATTATACCATATGTACTTTATTCTTTTTTTTTTTGGTTTTGAATTCAGCGCATAAATCATCCTCCTATTAAGAGAGTTCTATTAATGATGACTTCAACAACCAAATCACAATTCACGAATATGAGCTCACTCTCAAGAGCTTTACTGGAAGATCCGGGATATAATCGGAAACACTAATTATACCAACTCCTGGCAATTTAGGGTGCAGCCTATTCATTATACATGATGCAGAGATTTTGTCCACACTAAAATCCTTCACTCATCATAAGCCCAAACTCTGCGGGATTTCCGAGCAATAATGAGAAAACTGAAAACCAATATGTACAATCGTGAAATTGAATCATCAGTACTGTCACCAAAAAGTGCATTGAATTGGACCATACTCGTTGATCATATATTACTGAAAAAAGCCGACTCATCGTGACTCTCGAAAAACAACTGCAGCATCAACAGATTCCTGTAACTGGACACAATTGCAATAAAAAAAGAGAGCTCCTGGCACTTAAATTTCTATCGGTTAACCTATCGCTGTCGCTCCATAAAATTGTATGGGCAAAGATTTGTTATTTGAGGTAAAAACTAATAGGTAATAAGTGGCAAGTAAGGACTTCATGGATATATTGAAATCCGACTGCAAACAAGGGGATCTGTAAGTTTGTAACCGCCAGACTGCAACGATTTTCACAATAGTAGGTCCAATGGCATCCGAGTGGAACTAAACTTTATTATAAACAAGGTTTTTACTCGGCAAACTATGTGACTCTTGGCTACTTCGATGCTCTCAGAAGGCAGTCCGTTCGCGCCAGTCATGTCCGTTTTTGGGACATAGGGCTTAATTTTGTTTAAGAAAAAAGATAATTTTACCTGACAGTTGTATCGTGGTTTGCAACCCAGTACTTCAGAAGCGAAGCTCGAAAGTGCTGCCAGAGAAAGTCTTATGAATGGAGTACAGAGATTATTCAAAAGATGGTGTGACTTCTTTTATTATTTGTTATTTCATCAATATTTATTTATTCACCAATACCTATTTTGTCCTACCTGAGCTCTTCAAACGATGCGGTATTTATTTCCTCTTTCGTGACAGATCTGCATCCTTTTCAGTTTTGGGAAGAGCAAAAAATCGCAGAAAGCTAAGTCAGGTGAAAACGTTAGCGGAAGCATAATTTTGGTATTGGTTTTGGCCAACACATTACGCACAAGTAACGATGAGCAATGTGAACTGGTGTATTGTCGTGAAACATCACCGTGATGCAGGAATTTTTTCCGCCAAAAAAGTTCTTCATATTGCTTCAAGCAAATGGAGCATAACTTCACCGTTATTCCCAACGACCTCTCCGCAAGAATCAGTGATAAATCACGACAGTGTAATCGAAGAAGAAATGTAAACAAGAAGAACAGTGAATAACATTTTCACATTGGACCGAACCCGGCGGACTTTTTTCGGCCTTGTAACTTTTGGTCGTATTCATTGGGATTACTGGGCTTCGGACTCGACATCAAACCTATGTACCCATGTTTCGCCACAAGTAATGAGTAAAATGGGATAAGAGCATTACAAATATAACACCTATGGAAACAAAAGAGTTACTGTGAACTACAACCAACGCAAATTCAGTCGAATCTCTGAAATCCTATCTAGGACAACCACCCCCGGAGAGTAGTGAACGAATATCTTCGGCACAAACCATCTACACCCCGTCCAGGTTGTGTGACAAATACCATAAGAACGTATACTCTTGAACCTGCACGAATTATAAAAAAAAAATTATCCGTTTATGCAAATTTGGATCGTCAATCACGTCATTCAACAACCCCTCCCCTGAGCGATGCTTATGCCATGGATACGTCGTACAAATGGCTGACAATGTCGACATATGTTAGGGCATATGGTACCAACATAACAAAAAGAACAAATCCATATTTGAAAGTGTTAAGCTCGCGAAATTCAAAAAGTCACTTTATTTTTCAAACAAATCTCGTTAGTAATGGGCGTACGTGAAAGGAGGTACAATCAGCAAATGTCTGGTGGTTTCCTCCGACATGAGAAGTTAACAGTCTGACTCCGCTACTTCCGCGATATTCTACACCATGGATGTAACGAGACCAAATACAATCCGATATTGATCTCTAATTTGATTTATCTAAACGACTTATGGCAATCGATACAATCTAGAGTTGTAATATTCTGGGCCGGTGTATACCCGCCGGGTCCATGTCCGACACCTGCATTTATACTTGTAGCACTCGCAGTCTTTCTAACTGTGTTCTATCAGTGAAACTCTTACTTCACTCTGTACTTCTGAGTTATAACTTCCTCGAGACACTTGTCCGTAGTCGTTCCATTGAGTTATAACCCGGGTGAAGACTTTAACTGCCGCACCCCTATGGCGTTCAAGTATCTTAATGACGCTCTCTATTTATTCGCCCGTCTGTTCAAACAGCTTTCCAAATGATCACCCTTCGTGTTTTTTTATGGAGGCTTCTGTTGTCTTTTGGAGCTAATGTCTATTGCACTGCCAGACTGGCACCTTATTTTATTGCATTTTCCCATCACAGTGCGCAAGCGAAGGCAGGACAACCGCAGAGATAGTGTTCAGCTGTGTCGTCCTCCTTGCAACACGCAACACAGGCGGACGTCTCACTAATGCCAAGCACCCAAAGATCCTTAGCAAAAGTGTAATGGCCCGTAATGAGGCCCGAAAGTCTTTTGCAAACAATTTTATTAAGGATATGAAAAATGTTGCAGACATCAGGGCGTACGTGCTTAGTTACCCTGCATCCTGGATATTCTCCTCATCTACGATTGTGCGCATTAAAGACCCAATCGTTGATGTAAGATTTAATCATGGAAGCAAGTAAACCTAAAGCGGGTTCAGGTCTTGAGAAAATCATCTCTGAGCCCATACTAGTGAGTTTATCATAGATCTCGTTTCCTGACTTACCTGAGTGACGTGGGACCCATACAAGTCTTGATGAATTTGGTTTTGCGACTTTGTTTAAAAAGGTTTTGAGTTCATGCACTAATGCGGGACTAGTTAAAGAGTTGGACACAGCTTTGACTGTAGACGCATATGCTTTTTTCCTTCCACTTATGCTTCACAACCATAGTGCATGGCCATAAGCATTGTGTATATCTCTGATTGAAAGACTAACGAAAATTGCGGTTGGACGTTTTCGCGTTCAAAGGGAACCCTAGCGCCAGACTCCTACCCAGACGTGGAGCCATCTCTAAAAATGCAAAGATAATCCTTTCCAGGTCCAGTATATGTATGGCCAGACCCTGGTCTGACGTCATGGAAACTTGACTGAAATTAAAACGCAATAGGATGAATGGTTTCATTGCATACCCAGGAGACAGAGGTCGATGAATATTTCTCACGCAAGTACACTGTCACTCAAATGCGAGTACCAAAAACTGTCACTCTTGAGGAGAGAAATGGCTCACCTTCTGAGAAATATGTCAAGGGGTGGAAGGTTCATCATAGCATCTATGTAGACCAGCGCCCGGAGTGCTGGGAAAAGCCCCCTTACAGCTGAGACAAACCGCTCCTTGGAGTTTGGTGAAAGAGACTATCGCATGTTTGCGTGTTAGCCTGTTCCACTAGATAACTGATGCATATGAAATTATCGATCTAATCATTGGTGTGCTGATCAAGGGGGCCTTAAAGTCCCATGCTTGGCTATGAGCACCTTTGTATTGCCAAAAAGCTGACAGCGTTTTGGTAGTTTTTGACTCAACATGCCTTGACCAAAGAGACTTGCTATGTAAGATGACTCCCAGGTATTAAACTTTCTTGTATATCGGTATGGAAATGTCCTTTAGCACCAGCTAAGTCATGCCAGTACGACATGACATCAGTCTTTAGAAGACAGCCCATTATTCGTGCACCAGTCATCCATCACAGTTCACGCCGCCTGTAATGTAAGACAGACAGTTGCTAAACACGAGACGACAGAGAGAATAGTAGCATCGTCCTAATAGGCCTGAACATAGATGCTAGAGGCACTGGGAGCATCGGCAGAGAGTCGACCACCATAACAGCAGAGAAATAACGCAATCTTGCGGATAGTTCCTGTTTACACCAGATTTGACACATTATTTGGAGCCTACATCAGCCATCAATGGGCTGTGCACAAGCATTGCGTTGATCCACAGAACCATTGGTTCATCTACGCCATGCCGTCTAGCAGCGTCGACATGCTGTCTAAAGTAGCGTTATCAAAAGCTCCCTCAATGTTGACGAAAATACCCAGTTTCCTTTCTAATGCGTATTCATTTTGAACCATTCTTCGATTTACAAATAAGCTTCTTATATTCTTTCTGGTTCGTTCGATACTTATTCCAGTCATCTTTCGGGTTTGATTTGTGTGATCTATTAAGGAAACTTCTGGCTTTCAATTTTCAATTATATCTGAATTCAGGCAGGACTCGAGTGAATTTCTCAAGGTCCCTTTATAAACCGTACCAAGTCCGTCTTTTTCGGATTCCACTTGGGTTGCTTGGAGGAGATCCCATAACTCAATTGGAATTCGATATATCTGTGGACTGACAACGTGGCATCTGGGAGTGATGACGCTCTCACATCTGTTAGATAGGATTAGGTCAATCACCTCCTCTCATCTTGTCGTTAGTTCAAAGCCAACATTGTTGATGATAAGGTCAGACGACAGAGTGAAGTTTAAAAGACTGTCTCCGCTTAGAATACATTTGGTGCTGCTCCAAACAGTGTTTAGATCATTAGCTTCGCAACATATGAAGAGTCCAATATATCTGGCCCCACAGTACTCTACGAGTCGTAGACTCCGTGCGCTTTGTAGCTTACCCTGGCAGCCACCAAATCTCGTCCACAGAATTGTCCAAGTTTGGTTCTCGATAGTGAGGTCGATATAATGAGGCAGACCCGAGGTCTTTAGGATCGCTCATCATAAAGAATCGTAGCATCACGTACGAGTATACCATCAAGACCACAAAAGCTATTATCCCTCACCCATGGTTCTTGAATGGATATAATGGGATATAATGTGATGAATTCTTCAGAAATATAAACAGCAGAGCTCTCTCCCCAGCGAGGCTGTCCTTGGCGGTTGCGAGCGCTTTTACCTTTTTCGGATCGAGCTCCGGGTCTATTCGGACGCCCTCCATAGTGCCATAACAGTACCCTGAACGCTTTCATTTCCATCAGTTTGGAGTTTCAGTTCTCTTATTGGAAAGTTCTTCCTTGCCAGTAAGAGCAGAAAAGTTAGAGGCGCATGCCGAAAGTGCTGGCATGCTTATGCCCCCTACAACAGCCGTCACTTACTGCCGACGCTTTCTGCGCTGCGCACCAGTGAGAAGGGAGAGGACCGCAGATGTGAATGCGGATGGGCTTCGGTAGGCAATACCGCCGCCAACCTAATCCTCTTAGCTGCTTTCTCCAGTTAAGAGCTATAACTGATTCTCCCACTTGCCTTCGGTTCAGTCAGCCTCTTTGCCCAGTTTTCGAGCACGCCTCTTTCCCCTTTTTCTTCGGCACTTAGTAGTACAATCGGCAGTACGTCCCAACTCTGAAGTGCGCTCCTGCTTAGCGGTTCCTGTGCCACTCCATCGTCGGTGTCGCCTCTGTTGATTGTGCCACTCATGCTCAATCCAATCAGTTAGTCGAACAATGAGCTGAGTTGCCGGAGAGTTTGAAATGAATGTGAGGCCTCCAGAATCCTTGTCCGGGTCGTGATCAAAGAGATTGCGGATGGATTTCCGCTATTACGGGTACTGGAGTACTCACATCCTTTAGGTTGTCCATTCATATGACTTTTTTTGGGTCTTAGTTCGACGGCATTATCCTCTTATGCCCTCTTCTGCACCCGAGGGACAGAGGTGATGAAAGTAGCTTTTTTTTTGTTGGAGGCATCTGTTATCTGTTGGAGCACTCAGACACAAATACTGGTCCATTGTACAGTCAGACAGACACCTTAGATGGCGTTAGAGCTCATGTGGAGCCAAAGCCAAGCTTCTTTTTATTCACTTATACTGTGTGTGATTTGTTTTTCACACAAGTGAACGGAACCTAAAGCTTAATGGCGATTTCAAACGGCGAGAGCCGAGAATCTTTTTTATGGCAAGTGTACAACGGGGGGTCTTGCCAGTACCCCGCCGAGGAGGGAAGCCGCGAAATAATCATTCGATGGCGTTGGTGTTATCGGGATCCGAACTCGCTCATCTTGCCACTACCCACTGCGCCACGGCGCTCCCTAAGAAAGTAGCTTACTTTCCTATTCAGCTTAATGGCATCCTTAACTTCTTGGAATGATTCCACTTCGGACAAAAATAGTATCTCAGCTTCCTTTGATCTTCCTTTGATCATGGAGATTTTCTTCGAGCTCATTGAATGTCAAACTAGAAACGCGCGAAGTGCGTAAAGAGTGTCCGTCTACCTTGTCTTTAACTGTCTTCGAGATGGACACTGGAGCATTGAGAGCAATTATAGACTTTCGTACCTTCATTGCGAATATACTATCCTTGTATGCAAAGTCCATATTTCGAATTTAATGACGACGGCAAAATTTTTTGAATAAATTTCCTTCTTTAATAATAAAATTTGCATTAAAGCAGCCACGTGGCAATAAATCGTTTTTTTTTTATTTGTTTAAAGCCTTTTTGACATCAAAGTCCTCGGTTTCAATCTTACTAAAAGTGCAAACAGGAATTAAATATATATTTGTATAGCCTTGCCTAACCTGCCCCCATTGTTGTACCAGGTGTATTCGCAAAATACGTTATACGTGTTGTCGATTCCGATTACCTAATATCACGCAAAAGCCTACATAACTACTCGTATGTGATGATTTCGTTCCATATTTGACCAATTCGCATGGTTATATAACCGATAAAATAACATTTCCGTAGGTATGTGCCCTCTAATAAGATGGCCTCTATTAGATGAGAGCATGCGTTTTATACCTATATTTATTTAATTTTCCTCCTCAACGGTTTGCAAAAAATCCAAATCATGACAAATTGCCTTTTATCGGATTTCCGAACATCCTTGAATAAAATCATCTGCCCTATACCTTGCAATAAAAATCCATAACGTAATGAAAATCTCCGAGATCAAAACATAATTCCCATCCGCCCTACATCCCATTAAGTCTTCCCCGGGGCAAAAGGTCAAGTGTTATTTGCAGAGAAACAGCACTTGCAGAAATCGTGATTCCGTATCTGTCAGAGGAGTGGTTCAAATTGTTAGCACATTAACATGCACTTCAGACCACCAGCGTCATCGATGATTGCATCGCTGACATTCACCGCTGTACGGGCGGACGATAGTTATTTAATTCGATACCTAAACGCCTTTACGATGGTTAATGATGGGTCTTACGTGTTCCACTTTAAGAAGATGAAAAAAAAAAAGATAAAGAGACGAGTTCCCTTTCTGTGAGCGATACTCGAAACGAGTTCTGCAACAACAAGAATAAAGTGCTCTCCTTGCCATCTGAAGATTCGGATGAATCCGGAACAATGGGTCAACTTAACCCAGTAAAGGAGTCGACGATGAGCACAAGAATGAAATGCTCGAAGAGTGAATTTATTGTTTGACTGCTTGTTTGGCAAGCTTGTTGCCTTCGAATATAAAACTTAAAACCGTGTTCGGTACGTATAGCACCTTTATATTGAATCTCATTTGTAAAGGAGAAAAAAAAAAAGTTCAACATTTTTTTCCTTCCTTGCCTGTCAAGGGGTTATCATAATCAAAAGGAAAAAGAACAAAGCTAAAGTGAAATGAAAAGAAAAGGCAAGAAAGGAAACTTTGAATAATAAGAAGGGACATCTTGGCTTAAGTTAAAGGTTTTCCTTACTTGTGCGCTGGAAAGGCTTCTGAATTTTAAATTATTTTCCAGTAACGAAACGTGTCGTATGTAGGTAGATATGTCGGATAAAAGATATCCCAGGGTAATTTTTTCTTAATGCAAAAACGAATCAATTAGGTTTTACTAGTCTGAATTCAGTGTTCTAACTTGTCATCTGGGAGCTAATGTAATGAGTCATATTCGGATATAAAAATCATGACAAATCTGCACGTTCCAAGGTCTCTTGAACGAGATCATGATTATATGAGAGATGTCTGTATGCGCCTTTTGTTCAAAATCGAAGGTATGCGGCAATGGAATGGTAAGCATTGAGATGGTATGTTGAGAGACATCGTCTGCATAGTTGGTTCGCTCGCACGACCCTCCATATGTCGGCTCTCTTTATGTTTCGAAACATTCGACACCTGTTCTCAGCGTTGTTAGCCCCGACATATACGTGGGCGGTCCGATAAGTACTTTGCCTACAAATGAAAAACAAAAATTTTAGAGAAATGGCGATTTATTTTTCAATATAGTCTCCTTTTAGCTCGATACACTTTACCCAGCGATGCTCCTACTTCTTTAACCCGTCTGAAAAATACGTTTTCTCGAGGTCTGCAAAGTAGGCCTCCGTGGCGGCGATGATCTCCTCATTCGACTGAAATTTCTGCCTTTTTCAAGTTTGGAAACAAAAAGAAGTCGCATGGGGCCAAATCTGGAGAATACGATGGATGGGGAAGCAGTTCGTAGCCCAATTCGACCAATTTGGCCGTGGCGAGGGCGGAGGTGTGAGCCGGTGCGTTATCATGATGGAAGAGCACTTTTTTCTTCGCCAAGTGGGGCCGTTTTTTCTTCAATTCCGCGTCGAATCGGCCCAATAATTTATCGTAGTACAGCCCTGTGACCGTTTTGCCCTTCCCCAGGTAGTCAATGTGGATCACACCTTGTGAATCCCAGCAAACGGTGGCCATCACCTTTCCGGCCGATGGGACAGTCTTCGCCTTCTTCGGAGCACGTTCGCCGGGTGAAGTCCACTGTTTCGACTGTTCCTTGGTCTCTGGTGTGTACCAATGGATCCATGTTTCCGCAACTGTCACGAAACGACGCAGAAACTCCTTCGGATTGCGCTTAAACAGCGTCAAACACTGCTCTGAAGTGGTCTCACGGTTGCGCTTGTTGTCCGGAGTGAGCAAACGCGACACCCATCGCGCCGACAGCTTTCTCATGCTATCTCAGCTATCTCACGCACCTTCAATCGGCGGTCTGCCAGTACGAGATCGTGGATTTTCGGCACGTTATCCTCCGTGGTAGCCGTTTTCGGGGCACCTGAAAGTGGCTCATCAAAAACCGACGTGCGACTACGTTGAAACTCGTTAAACCAATTTTTGATGGTCGCCATCGAAGGAGAAGAGTCACCGTACACAGCATCCAAACGCTCTCTTATTTCGTTGCGCGATTTCCCTTCCTAAAACAAGAATCGAATCACCGACCGATACTGCTCTTTTTCCATTTTTCCAAAATCCGCGGACACTCCCGCTTCCACACGCGGTCAAAACAAAACTACGAGTCCGATCTGGCTGAAATTTCGACAGTAGCCGTACTAGAATGTACTACACGATAGTAAGTTGCTCTTGCGATACTGGCACCATCTGGTGGTGATGCTAAGTACTTATCGGACCACCCTCGTATATCATATGACTCCTCTGTTTTCCCATGCGTATAGTGGCGTTTTCCGCCGACGGACCTTGGTAGACAGGCTTGTAATTTGAGCCCTGAATAGGAACAATCAATGTACATTGACGGGCTAAATGTCGAGCTCTGAATTTCTTGAATGGTTCATCGGATTTGAAGCCTTCACTGTAATGCAGATATTTTAGACTTTAATTACAAAATCAATGAAGTTCATTAAATCAAGAAGATGTTATCGTGAGTTCCTGTCTTCAGACCTCATGCGCAACTGTAAAATTATCTGCGAAACCCATGACGCATGTACGGGGTGGTATATGTCAATTCACTTACCTTCCGCAGAGCAATGTCCGTTTCGAAGTAAAAGTGTGTTTTTCTAGAACTATACAAAGTCAATATGAAATATTGTAAATTACTTGAAGCTAAAGTCTACGATATTAGTTTTCTTTAATAAATTATTTTATGCCATTGTTGTGTTTAAATATTGTACGATTTTGGGCATATGCTTGGTACGGCTGGCTCGAATGAAGCGGAATCGTGAAGTCCAATGTTCGACAACTTTATCGAGCAACTGCAGCCAGCAATAACACGGCGAGTGTTGGCTTCCAAATCGTCCAACGTCTTTGGTTCATCGGCATAAACTAGTGACTTCACATACCCTCAAAGAACATATTCTAAAGGTGTGAGATCAAAGAATAGTGGAGGCCAGTTCACAGGTCCACTACGACAAATTATGCGATCAGCAAATGTTTCCCGCAATAAACTCAGTTCGATATTGGTGACGATCAAATCCCCAATAAGAGCGTGCCAGATTCCCAAACTGAGGGAGCTGGAGGTGTTCTGTTAAGGCCGGCGCTACCGCCGAATAAGGCGGTGATGCTGACAGACAAACTCTGATCGCAGAAGACAAAGCGGTTCTAGATCCCAACAAACATCAAGCTGGCAGAGCTGTTCCAAAGCGGCATCAGCAGGGACAACGTTGCTGGGGAGAGAGAACTCCTCCTCCGACGCGGCGGCGGGTAATCGGAGTCCGAAGGTAGATGCGGCGATCAACAAAGATCAAAGTAAAAATCTGAAGACGAAGAGGACCAAAGATTGCTCCTCGGAGACGGGCACTTCACACAACAAAACACTTTCTTCTGGAAAGGAGATACAAATGAACGTAAAGAGTTGAGACAAGCACCTCTCCTACAAAGAGGCAGCCGTCTCCTCTGAAAAGGTCAGGATAGGGAAAGCTGGCAGTGACAGCAGATTGCCAACACTGCGAGGATCATCTACTGGAGCTAGCTTCAGCAACAGGCTTCTGTATTCAGGCTGAGAGGTCAGATCTGATGAATGGTACCTTCGTAGTGAGCTGTTCCTCACAGCAGACATCTGCCTGGATCCGGAGCATGATACCGAAATCGAAGGTCTTCGATTTTAAATCGATAAATGATCGCCCAACTGAAATTCGTGTAACATAAGCCATGAGTGTGCACATAACACGCCCCCACCGATGAGGCTCAGAAGTGCATCAAAGAGAATTTCTGTGACCTCTTGAATTGAGCCTACGAGGCCTGTTCGGAGTGCATCAAAATCGTACTCGGAGACTTCAATGCCAAAATCGGCAAGGAAAACATTTTTGGCGGCGCGATTGAAAATCACAGACTCCACACCAAGACTACAGATAAAGACTTCTGATTAGCAGACTTTGCGACAACTAGTAATACGGTGGTGGTAACTAATACAAGATTCCCTCTAAGAAAGATTCCCCAGCAACATGGCTATCTCCAGTGGTTGTGCTGATGTGCTGATTGACAAAAGGTACACGTCAAACATCATGGATGTGAGAACATTCAGAGGCGTAAACGTCGACTCTGATCATCACCTGGTAGCAGCATGACTCACAGTTCGACTATTCAATGTCAGAAAGCTGCAGCCAGCAACTAAACGGAGGATAGACATTGGCCGACTGCATGCACCAGAGACTGGGCGAAAGACTGTCCGATATGTCTCAAGCCCACACAAACGCTAACAACATGTGGTTGCGCTGCCGCACTGTCATTCAGGAAGTAGCTGACACCACCCTAGGCTACCGACGACTCCCGACCAGAAACCCGTAGTACGAAGGTGAATTGCGGAAGGGAAGCATTTCAGAAGGCGCTGCAACTGAAAACAAGAGCAACGCGGGAAGAGTATAGAGCCAGTAAAAGGGAGATTCCGTCAATTGCTTTACGTGGACACCTGCTTTATTAGCTTAATTCCACGGCGGGCCTTCCCGCAAGGGGTTAGTTTTTTGGACGACAACCAACGTCCTTATTTGCTACCAAGATCAGTTAACAGAATAAGTACCAGATTCGAGCCATGCGTAGGGGCATGACTACCCTCTTGGTATGAGGCGAGGCCTACCTGGTATCGGCACTCTTCGTACAACGGAGTAAAATTACTGTTGTTCGTTATTGCATTCAAATTTCCCGCGATTTTGGGATTACCACAGCCCCCACGATACTCCCACAAGGGGGCCTACCGCAAGACAGGCCGGGACTGTCATTCAGATATCTGACATTACTGTCATTTATCATGTCTGACATTATTGTCCCGGGGGCATCCTGTCTCCCGTGGTTCCGGAATTAGGCCTCCGGTCGAGCCGTTACTCCCAGTAGGGTTACCCTACACCCAACTGGCAGCCTTAGAAATGATAGGAAGAGAAATAGATTAGCAAACTAGCTGCATGGCTAATAAATAGTCATACAGCTAGAAAGCTATGTAGGCCGAGCCGCTTAGCCTTTTAATGTTGCCCCCCAGGTACATGAATCGCATATTGAGGATGCGACCCGTTGTTACCCAGAGGGCGTAAGTAAAAGGGAGAAAAAGAAGCTACTGCGAAAAAATAAAAGAGTAGAAGAACTATTCCTCCGACCCAGTTTAGAAGAAGTCAGCTTAGCTATACATACGCTGAAATCCAACAAAGCTGCTGGCCCCGATGATCTTCAGGTGAAGCTCTTTAAAACGGGCGGTGATGTTCTGGTAGGGATCATGCAACAGATCATCAGGCAAATTTGGGAGGATGACAGTATGCCCTAAAACTGGCATACTAGCTCTATCTGCCCCATGTTCCAAAAAGGTCGATCCAATGTATGCCTCGCGGCAATTACCGAGACATAACCATGCTCAATGTCGCCTACAAGATCCTATCCAGTGTACTATGTGAACGGCTTAAGCCGTTTTCACCACACTTATAATTTTCGTGGTGGCAAACACCCCCTTTTATTGAGCTTAAATCAAACTAAACTTAATCTAACTGAATAACTAATGAAAACGTGTGAGAGGGCGCGATCGTTGGAAACTAAGACCAGAAGGAGGGAGGGTTATTGGTTACACGGAGTTTTAGGCATGGAGTGCTGAGGTTAAAGTCGAAGTTAATATTCGAATTAACACTTGCCAGCATACGGGAAATGGGTTAATTGGAGCCGTATGAGGTGCGGATGGTGGTTAGATAGAAGAGACGAGGATTGTGTGTATTGCGAGGGTTAGTGTTAAGAGATATGGAGTTATGAAGGGTGGCGCAGTCAATCGTACCTGTAAGAAGTCTATGAATGAAGATGATGTCAGATACTCTTCTTCTAAGGTACTCAAGTTGATGAGTTTAAGACGGTCTTGATAAGAACAAGGGATTGTTCCAGGGCAGACCTCGAGGTGAGAAACGTAGGAACCGACGTTGGATGCCTTCAATTCTAGATATGTGGGTTTGTTGATAAGGGGACCACACGTTAGATGCGTATTCGAAAAGAAAAATAATATAGATCGAGTCAAGTAGGGATTGGAGAATTCTTTCACAAAACCGAGTGCAGAGTTGGCTTTATGAATTATATCGTCGATATGGGCGCGAAAATTGAGCTCTTGGTGACACAGTATGCCAAGGTCGCGGATAACTTGGACGGTGGAGATGGGCTGATTATTGAGGAAGTAGAGACGAGGGGGAGGTTTGATTCATTTACGTGAGAAGGTAATTGATTGGCATTTGAAAATATTAAGTACCATCAATTTTAGGAGCACCAAACGGAAAAAGCTGTTGAGATCCGATTGAATTAGGGGAGGAATCGTATTGCGAGGAAATGATCTTGAATAACTTGGTCGTCGGCGTACAGTTAGAGGTGGGAATGTTGGATGACCAAGTCAATATCGTTTATGTATAAAAACAAGTGAACCTAGGTGGCTGCCTTGGGGAAAGCCGAAAGAAGCTAAGAATGGGTTGGAAAAAGCAGATCTAAAACGAACACTGTAGTAACGGTTTTTAGATAAGATGATATCCACTTCAACGCAGTGGGTTCAAAGCCAAGGGAAGACAGTTAGAGTAGAGTATTAGTTTGTGGGAGATTTTGACGAAAGCTTTACTGAAATCAGTTGAAATGACGTCGACTTCATTTCCATTCTCTAAAGCTGAGAGTGTGAAGGACACAAATTCGACAAGGTTTGTGGTTGTAGACCTGCATGGAAGCCATGTTGTTTAGAAGAGATTAGAGATTTGCAGTGCAGCGCGTACCAGTGTGAATTCCGGCCTGGCCAACCGACTATAAACTAAATCTTCACATTACACTAGATCCTGGAAAAAACCAACCATTTCCAAGTCGATGATCGCCATGATTTATCAACTTTAAAGTCGCATACGAAGAACCATTTCGGATTTCGGGGAAAATTGATTCGGATGTGCCGCGCCACATTAGAAGACTCGCGATGCACTGGGCAGTTTAGATCCCATACCTCCTAACAACATAGTAGAGATCCAACGAAGAATCACTCTGGGCAACGGATGCTGCTTCGGTCTGTCAAAACAGCTAGCATCAAAACTCCTAACAAAGAAGTCCAAAAGTACATAACACTGATCTTTCAAGTACTGCTCAACGGGGCCGAATATTAGACTATAAGCAAGAAAGCAGAGATGATTTTGGGCTCTTTTAAGAGAAAAAATTCTCCGTCGGATATACATATAGGTATGGTCCTGTCTGCGAGGAAGGCGAATGGAGGAGAAGACGCGACCGCGAACTCTACGAGCTGTATCATAAAGTGGACGTAGTCAAAAAGGCAAAACTCCGTCGACTACAATAGATCGGGCACATCGAGCACATGGACCACCGCGCTCCAGCAAAGAGGGTCTTCGAATTCCTACCACCTGGTTTGAGAAAAGAAGGGAGACCGAATCTCCGGTTCGGAGACCAAGTGATACTGAACATCAGGAAACTTGGACTCTCCAATTGGAAGCAGCATGCCGATATGAGAGGAAGCAGGCTGTCATTCAGGCTCAGACCCTCGAAGGGTCACTAGCCTGTAAGTAAGAAAGTCATTGAGTATAGTAGCACATTCATGACAGGCAGGCTTGTCTAGGGGATGTCAACGATGCTCACAACTGGCGACATTTGAATGGCCGGTAATAATAATATTTATAATTGGAAAAAATTCACCAGTCGTTAATTTGATTCATCTTGCACATAGGTCTAGATGTGTTCAAAAAGTACGAAGAATTGGATAAATTCGTAGGTTGTATTAGTCTGATTTGCTCGATTTTTTCGTCGTTATGTAGGTTTGCGTATCTGGAATACATTGGTATACAAGGATCTCATGATTGCTATTCTAACCAGTTACTAAGTCTACTGTCAGATTGATTCGTTGACAAACTGAAGCTCTATGGGCGTCTTAAAGGTCTTAAAGGGTACCAATTTGGAAAAATGGTAGCATAGTTAGTCGCACCCAAAAACTTACATATTTTCGCACTTATTGGGAACACCGCTCAATATATTTTCAATAAACATTTAAGAATCTAAGTGCACCACCTCCACGAATCTAAGTTTTTTTTTCTTTTTGAAACACCTGAGCAGGATTAAGATGTCAAGCGACTGGAGCCCATAACCAACCCAGTTTATTAAATAACCTATTCTCTAGTGGATACGAAACGAGCCTTAACTGTGAATAGATGACCAATGCACCCTCATCCAGGATATCAATAAAGCTCATTGATTTTAAAATTGAGTAATTGCAAGATTACAAATTACTTTTCGAATCCATTTGCAGCTATCACTTAATCAAACTGAGTACTTTACACTTCGCTGCTTCCACGTCACATCGTAAGAAGGATCTGGGAAAAATTGTTCCATTGTCGTCCGCGCCAACGTATTTATGACGAATTGACTTAAACTCCGCATTGTACTTGTGCTGAAGACAAGAAAACTTGATGAATGGATATATTTATTTCCACTTTCTCGTTCTGAGCAATAAACTAAATTGATTTTTTTTCTCGTATATTGTTTCCATTTGACGAAAAGGATTCTTGATGGAGCGTGGAGTATAATTGATTTATATTTTCCTTTTTTGCAAGCTCAAGACTGCAATTTGCTTGAGAATTATTTTTCATTTCTTTCGTATTTCAGGCGTCTCACTTTCTTTATGGCCAGAGACGATGGATGTCCTGGAGCATTCTGTGTACGGGACTTCCAAAGTAGCATTTCAATCAGTACCAATTAAGTCTTCCATAAAAAAACTCAATGCTGACTTGTCATAAGTAAAATAGTCAAACAAATATTATATTTATTGATTTAATTATCGTAACATTCCTTTATATTCGTAGATACAAGGAGATGTTACGTCCACGCTTCAGTTATTAACGTGCAAATTGTTTTCATCACTACTCATTAACGCAAATGATTATTAAAGTGGAAAAGCAACTGGCGACAAGAGAAGCATCTCAATTAAGAGCAAAGTTCAAAATAAGGAATTGATAAAGTTTACACGAAGCTACAAGATAGGAATGAATCTAGCAGAACTTTTACAAGAAACTTTCCTGATTACCCGATGCTACGTTGTGTCCTGTTTCTCGAAATGGTACTCATTATGCAGATTAGCACCTGAAGTGAAGAAAAAAATAAATTCAGTTCATGGCAGAAAAAATACCGGAATATATAATTGAACTCATTATTTGGAATATTGAGGGTATCTATCTTTTCACCTTGGAGAGTTTAAGTGGGTATGAACTGAGCCGACTCGTGCCGGGTTAGTATTTGGTTTTTATGAAAGTATTTGAGACGAATACCATGTGATGTCATCGGCTCGCATATGGTGTTAAATTGGGGTAAGAAGATCCATTTTTTGTAGACACCCGAGTTTCAGTCTAAGGGTGCCATACATCGATATTCAGCGGAAGATAGCAACCATTTTTTTGCTTAGAAGCATACGAAGAATAGAGTCTTTCGAAAGACCCGCCGAGATGTCAGTAGCGAATGATTTCAGAACGCGACATT
This sequence comes from Merodon equestris, assembly GCA_958301585.1. Lineage (NCBI taxonomy): Eukaryota > Metazoa > Arthropoda > Insecta > Diptera > Syrphidae > Merodon > Merodon equestris. The sequence continues at coordinate 31,663,265 of OY284417.1, read as the reverse complement.
TTGTTTATGTCATTGTTGATACTTGTAAAGTAGACAGACAGACTCTGGTTCTGCCAAGGACCGACAAAAAAAAAGACTGGTGCAGTGTGGGTACTGGTAAATTTTTTTTTAATTGGGTGCTAGTGCTAAGAGAGCATAGAGCACTGAGACCAGAGTAGGTCTATTGTTAACGAAGAGTTCCTCTACTTTCTTAGGCTAAGGATGTCCCCGTAGGAGCTGAGTTGATCTCCTCAGGAGTCATGATTTCTCTGAGGAGGATATGCTTCCTAAGATCGCAGAGGGTAGCACACTCGCATAGTATGTGTTCTGCAGCTTCCGCGTCCTCTAGGGAGAGTCGACACTCGGTTTCAGACGAGAGGTTAATTTTGTTAAGATATCTCAGACTATAGGTTTTCCGAAAGGTAGCTGACCAGTCTTCTGATATCGACTCTATTATATTTAAGAATATTGATAGAGTGTTTGTTCAGGGGCCGTATGAATCTCTTCGATTGTCGGTGTCCTCGAACACAGTTTTGAGAGAATTAATCTTTGACTTGGGGATTCCGCAGAAAGTTTCGGCACCTATTACGTACCTTTCGCTGGAACCTTTCTTAGCGAGCTGGTAGGCGATGTCGTTGCCTTTATTGCCCTTGTGACCTGACACCCACCAGTGTTTGATCGTGGCATTCTTAAATGGATTTTGAGTTCGTACTATCCCAGAACAACGCTATATTGATTGTCTGAGAGTATATTGATGTTTATACCTCTTATACCAGTCTCTAAGCTTAGGTTGACGCACATTAACATGGCGTATAGTTCGGCTTCGAAGTCACTAGGACTAATTCTCAGAGCCTGCGATCTTCCGATTTAGTATAAAGATGCCAGCGCCAATGCCGGAATCCATCTTGGAGCGATCTCAGTCCTATGACATTTATCAAGGGATCACCGCTTTCTCAAGCCGTGTGGTTTGGGATGAGTATCTCAAATCTTTTGTCAAAGGTGAACGTGTGTGGTAATGCATCCGAAACTGTGGTTATGAAAGTGTTGTAGAGTGGACATGTGACCCAATGATCTACATGGATGATCTGTTTCCAAGCGGAGGAGTCTGATTGCACTACGTATTACAACATCTTTAATAAAAAGGTGCAGTAGAGCAATTCTGATCAGTGTCTCTTGGGCTGCTGTCGGGTAAGTTGGCATGGCGCCTGTGATGCCAAGACATGCTAGTCTCTGATGGCGTTGAAGCTTAACCATTGTAGTTTTCTTTTCAACTTTCGTTCACCATACAGCAGACGCACAAGTTGTGATAGGTCTTACTATCGCAGTATATAACCAGTGGATTACCTTAGGTTTCAATCCGGTCCGATAGAAGTGGTCCACCGATCTGCTTCCTATCGAAGATTCCCCGAGTTTCGTGGAGGGACGTTTTGTTATTTTGGTTGGTCGGCCGGGCCCTTGGTGGTTGTCACTTGTGGTATTATGGTCGCTTTTGGGGCCGCCACTGGTTGGTGCCGACGGCACTAGGTGCAACCACTGTACTGGTATCTGCAGCAATCAGTGAAGGTTCCACTGGCACTTTCTCGTGACTTCTTATAATGAATTGGACATCAATCATTAAATTGCAGCCAGATGTAGGCGACATGTGAGCCTTCACAAGTTTGACATCAAGTCCACGTTTTTCTTTTATAGCCTTGAAGTTGAATCCAATCGGCTGTAGTTGCTCTCACACAAAGTAGAGCCAACCTGACCTACATATATGTCGACCCCTTGAAATGTGGCTTTGCCCCCTTACCTAGCAGTTCAATCAAAGTGTCAATCATAGCCTCTTGAATTGCTACCATTTGTGCTGTGGTAAGGGAGTTGCGCCCAGATTATTGCGGACGACGCCGTGTCTTGTTTTTCCAGCTATACTGCTGCAGCTTTTTGGGGGTCCAAAGGATTTTGTTCGATTTCAACTTAAAACCAAGCGCGATGTAATGGCGCCCATCCAATCGGTATGGGAGATATGGCATGCATTTAAATATTAAGATAATAAGCAATTCAAAAGTGAAGAGAGAGTGGAAGGTTCTTCTGGATCTATTTTGGTTTTCTCCTTTCCATCCATCGTCTTAGAACCTATTCCGCTTAAGTCATAACCTTTTTAAATTCTTTAGAATTTTGGTTATTAGTAAATTCGTTTGTTGGCTTTCAAATCTCTTATAGTTTTAATTGATCGAGCGGAGCGTAGCGGAGCGAGAGCAATCACCCACTTTTTGGCAATATAGTGGTCCGAAAACGATTTCGGACTAATCTTGTACGCACTAAATGTAGATATCGGCTATAACCACACATGTGTGCAGCATGTCATTCGATAGATCTAGGTCTGTAGATGAGCCATAAATTATCAAATGAAATTGTTTGATTGAAAAATAGTGAGAAATAACGAAAAAGAAAAGTGCCATGCGGAGCGAGAGCAAGGTTGATAAAACAACAAATTTGCTCGCTCGATCAAAAATTTTCAGTAGCGGAGTTAAGCCCGCGCATACTGATCAGCCTAGTTCTATGGCTTCTTTATCCTCGAAAAAAGTAAACGGATAATCTAATAAGAGAAATTAGAGTCAGTTTATAATGCCGAGCATAATAGCTTCTCCATCTTGTCTACATCACTATCAATCAATATTCTCACCTCTAACTCATGCCTTAACTCCTCCAAGCTTAATCTATTGGCTTCTGTTATAGAAACCAGTTATAAAAAAAAACAAAAAAAAAATTAAAAACAAAAATGAAAAGGTCGGAATTTGTACGAATTCTCAATCGAACGCAAGTTTCAACAATTGAACAATAATGACTTGTTTAAATCCGTCAATCTTGTGTTATTTCTCTACCCCACGTCGCGCTAATAAATCGTATACAACAGTAGCCTTCCAGTCACCCCGAGACGTAGTACGGAAGGCTGCTCGGCAAACTGCGAAGATCAGCCTAGTTTTACAATTTGTCTTAATACTACCCTACACTGTATCACTCCATTAACGCTTTGATTATTAGAGAAATCGATTTGGGGTCTTTGAAAACAAGATCTTAAGGAGAATCTATGGCTGAAAATAGAACGAAGAAACAGGCGAATGGACAAAATACGTAAAATAAATGGAAAACCCATTGGAAAAAGACCGCCAGTAAGGCCGCAATCATGGAAGGACTACACTCATGAGGGGGAAGCTTGCCGAAAGGTTGGTAATAATAGTAATATTTTTTTAAATTAATTTTTTATTATTTTATCTAAAACTCAACAAACCAAATTAATCTCCTCCACCCTAGCCTACCTTAGCCTATATAAACTTACCATTGGCGATTGGCATGCCTTGCCTTGAAGAGACTACACCCTAAAACCCCGGGCCCTTGGCGGAACAGCATCTAGTATATGTTTGTCAAAATATGTATATTCGTTGATAGTGGTCGAACAAGATCCCAAGCAGAGTAGAGTACACTCTGTCTCGCCAGAATATGCCCGCCCGGTCTAACAATGGAGAACTAGCAGGATATCACATGATATCACATAAATCGGTGGTGCCTGATCATAACATTAGATTTACCGACGTTTTCCGAAGATTTTTTTTTCTTTCCAACGGCCTGAGGATCACCTGGGGATCCTCCGTTGAAATGAACAAGATGTTTCCCATTGAATCGTCAGTGCACCTAAAATGGCGAAACCATTGGTAAGACAAAGATTCTTTAATCACCGATGGTCGATATCATTTCAAAGATAGAAGCGATGAATTAAGGCTCTGTTTGGATGCTATCACTCACCTTAAACACTTCCTGGAAAACAGCACCCACTGTCGCCAGCTTCTGCTGATGATCCTTGATCATGAAGAAATCGTTATCCAATACGGCGCTCTCCAGAGCAATGTTGATATCATCCAGATGGTTTTTCCGAAATACTTTGTTTTTTTACGGGAACATATCATCATCGTTATAATTACACCATCCATTTGTTGAATCTTTCAATCTCGTCATTTGATAGGTTCCTAATTGAGGGCCCTCGTCAGGGAACTGGCACAGTGTCGTAGGAATGCGTTTAGACATTCTCCGCCAACTTCACGAATTCGTCTGGTACTGTGATCAGTTCACAATGGTTAATCGACCTTTGAAGAATTATTAAAACCTGATCGAAATTCTAGTCCAGATCAGTTCGAAGTGAACGGACTTACAATTTGTAAGGCATCTTAGCAAAAATGAACAGAAAACTCAGCGTCTCGTTGATACTGGGATGTTACTGACAATGAAGCCACAAATACCATATTAAAGCTTGATGAAAATGACTACAAATTAAGAGCTTTAATTAGTAAATCGGTAATTAGGGATAAATTTTACTTAGGTCTGTCTCGGATCACAAATATGTATATTAGAACGTTTAAATATCATCTCGTGGCTTACATGTTAGTTTGCCCACTGCTGTTAGAAAAGCCGCACAAATTGTGGCAAGTAGGCCAATTAACCGAGCAGTCCGCAACCTTCTTGATGAAGTTAGGAATTGATCACGCAAAAATAGAGGCATTAATGACATGTCAAACATGTTGGATCAGAAACGTCACACGGTAAACGTCGATATCTGCCAACAATTCCTCATCATTGCATTTGTGAATTGTGTTACATCGTAACATGATCAGAAATTTGCTATTGTATCTGATATGTTGGTGATCACAGATGAAACTTCAGTTGAAATATGTCAGTTTGAGATGAGATCTAAGCTAAGTAAGAGGTGGCACTTGATCTCAATTACTTCTTATTTCTGCGAGGAATTCCGTGATGATAGCAACTATTGATATTGATGATATTTTATTGTATGTTGCAGGTACAATGAGAGTGATCGACTAAACTAGATCTCATTTCTAAGTCGAATAATCTGAATAAAGAAGAAATACTATGACGGGCACCCTTCTTAAAACGAGTTTTATTTTATATTCACAATAAGCACTTGCCTTGAATTGGGAATCTGCTGTCCAAATGTCAAGCAGTTTCATTGTTGGTTTATGGCTTGCAACATACCTTTTACGCTCGTCGTCAAGTGCCTCCTGAATTAAACACTTTGTTCACTAAATCCCGATTATTCCTTCTTTTTACACGCTGTCCGCATTTAATCTGCTCGCCGAAATTAACGACCAAAAAGAAAAAAGCCACACGAAAAGGGTATGAAATTGCATTAAACACCATTCAGGTGCTGCATGGCTCTGGAAAACTCTCTCTCCTAAATCGCTTTTCAACCTCATACAAGCTAAACCTCATACTAGATTTAGTTTTTTTCTTAATTTGCTTCAAAAGCAAGGAACGCTGCTCATAATTTTCCTTTGACGGAAAATATTTTCGAGCACCAACCATCTCGGTAAGTTCTCGTTCATTCAATTTTGTAGAGGGGAAATAAAACCGTTAAAATCCTACGATAGTTTTCGTCTGAATAATTTTTAATGAGTGAAACCTGGAGTTAGTGACGGGACGATGACGCAAAGTTGATGGGGACGACGTTAATGACAGCGATGATAATGAAGATGGATCCACGTTCCTTTTTCCATTTTGCTGCTTGTCTCCTTTTCAGCGAGGAATTTGTATTTATATTTTTAATTACCAGAATTCCTTTTCAAAGGTGGTGTACGTAGATGTTTCTTCAGTTTTTCATTAGCGTGGGTGAAATATTTTCTTCAGAATTTCGCGATGCAAGTATGCGCCGCATGATGTCATGTCACTAATATAGCTAATTGATTCAGAACACATTGCATCGGAAGCTGGTATGAACCATATTAAATTCTAAATGGCAGGGTATGTAAGCACGTTTATGAACGATGGATGGTCAATCTGGTGGTTGGCTCCGTTGGTTTTCCACCCACCTTGATCATTATTTATTGTATACTTCTATAAGGTCACAGGGCCTGATTCACTTCAGACTTCGTTTTCGAGTTTAATGAGATGTCTTCGATCTATCTCTTCTACCGCTTCCATTTTGAACGATGTATGAATGTCAGAACGCCGAATTGCATAATTCCGTGTTTTTTTTAAATGTTTATTTAGAACTTGAAGTTTTCTCCCATTTCGTTTTGAAATGATATCCATTACTGATAAATGGACGCACTTTTATTGCATATCCTTTTCGAGAGCTTCTAGATTTTTTCACTTGTAATGATAGACCCGGGACTTCAAATAATCCCAAAGAATAAAATCTGAAGCGTCGAATTAATCGACCTTGCCTGCAAGTGCAATTCGCCAAAACGAGCCAAAATTTCTATTGTCGCCCAAGCTGTTTGCTGCACCTTCTTGTTGGAACCACATTGCTACCAACCTCCATTCATCAATTTGCGACAGCAAAAACCTTTTGATCCTGATTCATGCACGTACCCATATTGTACTCAAAAATGTAGGCCCGAGACCACCTCGGATGGTAAAGCTGTTCCACCTAGTGACTTTGAGTAATGTATGGCTCTTCATCAATGATATGTAGATTTTCAGTGCCCCAGAAGCATGAATTTTGTTTGTCTACGTATCAGTTCAAACGGAAATGGGTCTCGATGCTCAAACCAATTTTCCTTTTGAAGTTCAGAGCAGAGTCTGTGTTGCCAAAAAAGTTTCTCTTTTTTAGCCTAGACACATCTGAACTCCTAATTCGTTTGCTGTTTTTCGTTCGAAGCACGTTCAGGCTTCACTCTGTCAATTCGGAATAAACTGACCGAGTATTTAGAGTAAGATTTAACAGCAGAAAAAACAAAAGAAAAATCGAATCAGTTCAGATGGTGGAACAGGCTCGTTATTTAGATGCGATTGACGATCTGCAGCCAGGGGTAGATTGTCAAGACAAAGAATTTTTTTTCTGAGGTAATCTTGGGTTAAGAAAATAGATGGACTAAATATATTGACGCCTTCGAATGTTCATTTCACAGCTTCTCTACTCGGCGGGGTACTGACAAACCCCCCCTAGTTCACCTGCCTTGAAAAAGCTTCTAAGCTCTCGCCGGTCGGAATCGGCATTAAACTGTAGGTCCCGTTCACATGTGTGGAAAATAAATCGCACACAACATAAGTGAATGAGAGAAGCTTGGCTCTGGCTCTTCGTGAGCTGTAACGCCATCTAAGAAGAATAAAAAATATATTGTCTTGTTGGTGGTTAAAAAAACCTTGACGTCTTGTCTGATATTGAAATCTGTCCCTGTAATATTGATATCGCCTCATCAAAAGCTTAGATCGTCTACGTTAATATACCACCTAAGTTACCGCCGTCAGTTGTGATTAGAGATACTTGGCAATTCGTCATGATGAAAGTCGTTTGTCTTTGGTGATTTTAACCAAAGCAATATCAACTGGAGCCCGGAGATGGGGATTTTACGTATCTTAACCACGCTAATACGTCTTGGTTTGCTTCATATCAATCCTATTAAAAATCACCAAAATCGGTGCCTGAAAATCGAAGAAAGCTTTGTTACCAGAAGTCTAAGTCCGCTCGTTCCTGATGGTATCTATATCCCTCATTATACTTATTTTCTCATTTTGATCACATCTATATCAGTGACTCTAACTCAAATAACAAATTGGATTTCAAAAATGCAAACTAAGTTAATTTCTGGAATGAGCTTATTAATTTTGACTTGAATCCATTTTTAGGGTTCCGTATCTCAAGAGGAATAAGATCACTTTGTTGTCCGTCTGTTTGTCTCTCAAGACCCTTTATATTGGGAACGCGTGGAGGTATCCAGTTGAAATCAAAACCTTGAACTCATACCAAAGGACCCTTGAAGCTGTGAAAAAATCAAACTTCTAAGCTAACGTAAAAAAAAGACGAGGCCATTTATGCCGCTTTACTTTCTGTACTTTCTGTTGACCTAGAGCTATGAGGTTTGGCAAGTAATATCGTCTTATACTACAAGTACAGGTAAAAGTCGGAAAACTATACATTTTTAATTAAATCAGAAAAAATCAGAGTCTTAATGCAAGGAACGGGGGTCCAAATTTTGAAGTGCATTAACCGTGCCCCACATGACACATCGTATGAAAGGGCTTCATTGACACAAGTTTAAACAGATTTTTAATAAATTTTATAATGTATAGTTTTCGATTTATGACGAAGAATGAAAAAAAAATACCTTTTGCATCTTTTCTATGTATAAGTTAGCACATACATCCCTTAACGAAGCTTAGCAACAAACGCACGCTTCTCAACTAACACCCCGGAATAAGAGCAACGTGGGACCAGGCCTATTTGAGATCAATACGGGTACCTGACATATAACACAAACTTGATGGCTTACCATTTACGAAACTCAATACCAACTTCAGACTTGTCTCTGGCACATATGAGACAAATGTTTGGAACAGATATTGAGCAAATTCTTCGTCTTTACGAATTCACTATCGTTGCGCTCGCGGAATTAACATACTGAGCACAGCCTTAAAAAACATAGCCGGAAAAAAATTCCTCATAGAGGAAAAAACTCAACAGGTATATTTCTTAAAGTATAGGTACCTTATAACTTTAGTGTATTTAGTACCTAACAGTTTGCACTTTTATGCGTACCTACTTAGTCCTTTTGTAATTAAACACAATCCTAAATATGTACCTTCCTACTTAAGTATCTTATACCTAGTAGTATTATACATATTATATTTTAACTGCAAGACTCGCTCCCTGAACTATGTATAATATATTACTACAAATTTGTACGGAACCCTCGGTGAGCGACTTGCACTTCTCCGGTTTTCATCATTAGAAATTAATGATCTTTATTCGGTATTTTATCGCGCTATTAATAATTTAATTTTTGATCACATTCCCATACAAATTAATAACACTTTTAATGACATTTCCCTCTGGGACAATGAAATTACGCGTAGACTAAAGATCGTCAAAAACCTAGCGTATAAGAAGTGGCGGTCTAGATTTTTGAATGAGGAATATACTACATATAGCTCCATCAGATATGAATTTAAGACCTCTTTATATCATGCCCACTCTATTAACACAAACAATGTTGAAATCAAAATTAGGTCGTCACCAAAAAAACTTTTGGAATTTTGTTAACTCTCAAAAAAGGCCATGGATATCCCTCTTTGTTTCCCTTTGGTGGTCTATCGATTGACAATCTTCTTCATATGTTCACCACTTTTGCCTCATTCACCTATAGATTCGAACTTTTTCGATTATCTAGGTAATTTTACTCCCCTTGCTTTTAATAACATTTTTCTGTAAGTGGAAAAAGTTCATAATAAACTAAATGGTGTAAAATCGAATTTTAATCCTTTTTACTATCCCAATATTAAAATCTGGAAGCAGTTGATGCAATTTACACTTTCAGTAAGGCATTTGAACAAGTGAACCATAAGCTCTTGCTTTATAAGCTTGATCGACTAGGTTTTCCTAACATCTTTCTCAGATGGCTATCACCGTTCTTAGGAAATGCAGCCAATTTGTGGTTTCGAAATCATACTAATTCAGGTAACACCAGGTGTCCCTCAAGGTAACCATATTGGTCCTCTCTTGTTCATTCTATTCGTTAATGATGTTGTGAAATTTTTACCCCACTATAATATCGTAATGTTTGCTGAAGATTTATTATTTCATCGTTTAAGTGCTCGTCTTCAAAAATATACATCGTTGCGCTCTAAAAACAACTTGTTTCTTAATGTTAGTAAATGCTCGATTATTACTTTTTCTCGTAGTTCTTCTCATTATATTTACTCTCACTCCCTTGATGATAGTGCAATTCCGCGTATTCCCCTAGTTAAAAATTTGGGCGTTATGTGGGATAGTAAACCATCCTTTATTTCTCATGTTGAGTTCATCACTAATAAAACTAATAGAGCATTTGAAATGTCAAAACGTTATGCTAAAATGTTCAAGAATTCTTAAGTTTTAAAAACCTTATATACATATCCTTTGTTCGACCTGGGGCGGAATCGGCTAAGGTGATTTGTGATAAGTGACAGTCACATTCTCGGTTTCGGTATCGTGTAAGGTGATAGTCACTGTGATTGCCACATTTTTGTGACAATTTTCTGGTGACAACTATTTAGCCGTCACTTTCATATGTTTTGTGCGTTTAAAGTGGCTTTGTTTTGTGTTTTTTATCATATTATTCAAAATAAAAAATATGTGTGCGACTTTCGAGCTATTTTTAAGCAAAGATTATGAGACAGTGATGACAGTCAGAATTCTGAGGAAGAATTTGAGACATCGGTCTAATATTTACGAGCTTGCAGATAATATGTAAGTAGGAATAATTTCGCAATTTCGGTTTCCGTGCAGGGACGGGTTAAGAATATCCCTGCAGCGATACCTCTCGCTTGTCGTAAAAGGCGACTAAAACAAAGGTAAACAAAAATCACATCTAGGCAATTTTGAAAACACCAAGGTGAGCCTAGGGACACATATACCACCATTAAACTGCCCCACCAGTATACATGCAAATCAGTGGGCTGACACGACTGGAGATCACCGGTGTTGTAAGAGTAAGATCAAACAAAAAAATCTGGAGCATGCCCGTGTCACAAAAAAAAAAAAAAAACGGCAGGCCGAAAAACAATTGATGCAAACAAATGCAAAAACACCAGCATTTGATTGGCCTCAGCGATGAAGTAATCCCAAACCGGGAAGCCTGCCGCTACTTTCTGAGGTCAAACCGGCGGACCCCACAAGCGGACCAGTAGGAATGCAGTTAAGTGGGAAGGTTATGGTCCTAGACTTCTGACCATAACAACGCCGGAAAAAGGACAAGAAGAAGAAGAATAATTTCGCAGTTAATATTGTTAAAATTATGCTAAGTGATTGTTTTTTTTAGATTCATGTTTCTGTTGCGCTGCACAACATTTGCTGTGAATTGCAGGTGCCGTTGAATGAAAGTGACCTTCCCCAACAACTAGCCGATCTATATACTCAATCATAATTGTTAGCCCAAAGCTCTAATATCAAATATCAAAGGTCAAAGAAACCCTATGTACATTGTATTGACTAAGTAAGTAAATAAAAAATTGTTAGGGGACTATGTAGAAAATAATTTTTTTTTTCAACTATAATCACCATGTTTTATTTTCATTATCATTTGTTTGGGATCATCTCTCGTTTCTGTGTATTAATGATTTATCGAAATAATTTGTTGATATTTTTATATCCGTCATGTCTTTGTTTAGTCCTAATTCCGTTCTTCAAAACCTACACAATTTAGTACCTATTCCTATGTACCATGTTTTGCTACGGCTTCACAGAAATGATGTTGTAGAATGTCATACAATGATTTACCAACTCAACATACAAGCTTTTGACTGAGTTTTTCCATGTCTAGGAAAAAGCAATCGAAAGTTCATGTTTTCCAAAAATGAAGGTCGTGGGCTCGAGCCCGACGTTGGTCGCCAGTTATAGAAAACACTTCTTTCGGATTTACATCCGATTGATTAATGAAAACAATTTTTTATTTTTCTTTTTTATTCTTATTTTATTTCTTCTTCATAACTTCACAACCTTAAAACTAATTTACCATTTACACATTGCCAGAAATGCGTCAACAAGTTTCCGGTGTTTTTGCTGATCGCAATACTGGGAACGTTAAACTACCGGCTGATGGACTGGCCTATATTTAAATTTGATGCGAATGCAGCATTTCCGCTGATTGTGATGAGGGTTCAACGAAAATTTCTGGGACAAAGTTTATGTTTTCTTTTCACGTTCTTAATAAGCCGCAATATCGGATTGGAGTGAACGACATAATAAATTTAGGTGTCTTAACCCGAACGTTAAATTTGATATCCAATTCTGATATCAATTTACTCCCGAAAAAAAAAGAACAAAAACCAAACCTTCTCCTTCAACGGGTAAAAACCAACAAAACCTTTTTCTTTATTCCCGTGAATGTCAAAATACTCCTAGTGTCAAGAGAGTTTACATGATTGTTACATGGGCTTTAATAAGTTAATAGCAACGTTAAAACATAAATTCATAGTCGCCAAAAAAAAAAAAAAAAAAACTAAATAAATAAATCGTTCCATGATTTAACATATCGACCTCCTTGAAGTAAAGGGTATAGCCTTGCTGTAGCTAGTTTAAACGTACCGTATTGTGTCTTTACCTGAGCGACGCGATGAACTCCATCCGTTCCAGGAAACGTTTCCGTCACTCGGGCTAGTGTCCATTGACAAGGAGGTAAATTATCATCGTGAATGAGAACTAGAGCGCCTGGTTTGATACTGTCACCCTTGAATTCCCATTTATTGAAGCAAGTGAAAGTACTCCACTGACCATCGTTGCCAGAAAATTTGTTGAAACTGCTGGAGTCGATGAAACCTGGACAATCGATTGATGGGCACCTCAGAGATGTCTGGCTCCGGGAACGAAGTCAGCGGAGATCCAATTAAAAAATGTCCTGGAGTCAAGGCATTCAGATCACCCTGATCTGACGAAAGCGGTGTTATAGGCCTCGAGTTCAGGATTGCCTCAATTTGTGCAGCCAAGATGCATAATTCCTCAAATGTGAGACTGGACTGGGCGATAACACGTACAAGATGGTACTTTGCCGCCTTAAAAGCGGCTTCCCAAAGCCCGCCAAAATGCGGAGATCTGGGGGGTATAGGCCGCCAGGTGATGCGATGGAGTTGGCAAAGCTGTTGAATGGCTGTTTTGTGGGATTCTTGTTGGAAAAGCTTGAAAAGTTCCGCGAGAGCATTCCTTGCGCCGATGAAGTTTGTAGCGTTGTCGCAGAAAATAGTTGAACAAAGACCTCTTCTCGCAATGAACCGACGCAGCGCCCCGAGGAAAGCATCCGTTGAAAGATCGCTGACCATTTCAATATGCGTAGCCTTTGTTGCGAAGCAGACAAAAATGCACAGGTACGTTTTAGTGAGCGGACGTCCTCGAATCCTCGTTGTAGTCCACACCGGCCCACAGAAATCGATCCCTGTGGTGAGGAAAGCTCGTCCAGGTTGGACACGTTCTTTTCGTAACTGCCCCACTAGTTGGTCAGACCTTCTCGGGCTGGTGCGAAAGCATCTTATGCAATGGTGAACAATATTTCGGCAAAGATTCTTCCCATTGAGAGGCCAGTAGCGTTGTCGTGTGATGGACAAAAGCGTTTGTGGAGCAGCGTGTTTGTGCATGAAATGAAAAGAATTTATTAAAAATTTTGTAAATTCAGACTTAGGAAGTATAATTTGATGTTTCGAATCAAAGGTTCCTAGTGCATTATGCAACTGACTCCCAACGCGAATAACTCCCTTCTCGTCTAAGAAAGGGTCAAGAGTTGAAAGTCGGCTTGATTTATCGACGTTTTGTTAAGTCAGTAGACGCTTGTAGTCATTTTGTAAATAAACGAGTTGGTTGTTACGCAAAATTCCCGTTAAGGCTGTATTGAATTCTTCCGTGGTAAGAAGACCGAAAGTTCGTTTTGATGCTGGAAGCCTGGAGTTGTAAAAAAACCTATAACAATAGGCAAAAATACGTTGTAAACTTTGTAGAGACCCGCGGTGAAGAACACTTAAGAACAAGTCAATTTGCGAGGTTGCTGTGGAAAGCAGAACACATTTTTCATGACGCCGATCAGGCATGTCGGATATATCTTCTGTGGCAAGCTGCTGCGGCCAAGCATCGGATGAAGTCGTTAAGAAATCGGGCCCATTGTTCCAGACTGTCGATTGTAGAAAAACGTCTGGTAATGCTCCTCTAGATATTATATCTGCTTGTTGATGGTTGTCTCTTGTGTTGATGTATCTCCACTCGGTTGGGTTAGTCAGTTCCTGTATTTTTGCAACACGATTTGCAATAAATGTTTGCCACATGTATGACGGTTTTGAGATCCAGGCAAGAGCAACCCTTGAGTCATAGTAGTAAAATCGATTTTGAACTCGTACTGGTAAGATTGTTACAAGGCGTCCTACCAATTCAGTCATAAGGAGTGCGGCACATAGTTCTAACCGTGGAAGTGTGATGAATTTGGAAGGGGCCACTCTGGATTTTGAACAAATTAATTTTGTAGAAACATTGCCATGAATATCTTCACAACGTAAGTAACAGCATGCTCCATAGGCTGACTCACTACTATCAGAGAACGAATGTAACTGAATGATCTTGGGATCTCCGACAGAAAGCAGATGTTGTTGCACCTTTAAGTCGCTGAGCAACTGAAGCTGCTGGACATATTGATTCCATTTTCGTTGATACTCATCTGGCAAAACCTCATCCCAAGAAGTTTGCAACTTCCACAACAGCTGCATAAATATTTTTCCCAAGACAACAACTGGTCCTATTAAACCTAATGGATCAAATATTTTTCCCAAATCTGAAAGCACGCTCCGTTTAGTGATCCACATGTACAGAAATGGATATATGAAACATGAACACATCAGCCGTAGGTTGCCAAATAAGGCCAAGTGTTTTAATGACATCTGTTTGTCCAATGCAGCGGTAAGGCTCCCAATATTCTTTGGGGATGGATCTCAAGAGCGCTTCATCGTTTGAGCAAAATTTTCTCAATTCAAAGTGTGTTTTGTTCAGCATTTGAATAAGATCAGTTTCAAGTGTACGGGCTTCTTCTACGGTTGACGCACCAGTTATAATGTACCACAGACGCCGAAGGAAAATTCCCCTCTTCATCCATTGCTAATTGCTTTAAGCAGCGAGTCACCAAATAAGGTGCTGCGGACCTTCCGTATGTGACGGTATTGAAGGACATGTCCGAATGTTGATTTTCTCTCCAAACAATCATCTGAAATGGGCGATCACGTGGGTCTACTTCGCTCTGAGGATACATCTGCTTAACATCCGCAGTAAAAACAAATCGATGCGAGTGAAACCGGACAATGACGGTGAATAAGTCTGACTGAACTGTGGGTCCAATCATCAATGCCTCATTTAGTCAAACGTTTGTTAACGACTTCATCGACGCGTCGAAGACTACGCACATCTTTGTGGAGGAACTGTCTGCCTTTAGCACGGCATGATGTGGTAAGAAGAAATTAAAATGGGGGTGGTTGATGCACCTTATGCATGTGTTGCAGAGTTTCATACTCCTTCATGAAATTTAAGTATTGAGTGAAAAATTCGGTATTACGTTTGAATTTCCGTTCGAGTGATAACAATCGTTTTCTGGCTGCTTCGAGCGTGTTTCCGAATGTAGGAATAGGTTTCCGAAAAGGCAGGCGAACAACAAACCTGTTGTCGTTGGATTTTGTTACAGTTTCTGCAAAATGTAACTCGCAGAGTTGCTCTTCTTGAGTCATTGATTTAATTGGAGAAATGTGGTTTCCGATCTCCCAAAATTGTTGCAATGTTTTGTCAAGTGATGATGCGGACACATTTTTCGACAACTGACAGTGATATGATTGTTGTGATGAGGGATTCGGTATTTTTCCGCTAACAATGTATCCTAACTGTGTATTCTGTAAAACGGGGCCATCTGTACCGATGCGAATTTGTTGAGAAATCAAGAGGTCGAAGTAAATCTCTGCACCAATGAGAACATCGATCTTGGTTGGTTCAAAAAACCGTGGATCTGCTAATTCCACATCGTCAGGTAAATTCCAGTCTGTGATATTGAGGTAATAATCAGGAAGGCATGTACTTATGCATGGGAGCACATGGAAGCAAAGTTCTTTCGAGAACGAAGACGTAGAAGACTGTATAGTAGTGGAAAGCATGTAACGTGATGTTGTTGTCGTAGTACCAATACCATGAACATCAGTCATGGATTTGATGCGTTTGATACCTAATTGATGTGCTAGGGCTTCTGTCATAAAGTTCAATTGCGACCCAGAGTCCAACAAAGCTCTACAACTGATTAACTTTCCATATTTATTCATAATTTGGATAATTGTTGTAGCAATCAAGATGCGTTTATTTCGAGGAACCGGCATTGACGCGGTATGACATATGCTTTGAGCAGTAGCTGCGATGATGAGAAGAGGTTGGTTTATTTTTGGGTTGTTGGAACTTAAGAGTGCTAGTTGGATTTGTACTACTATATGCGTGTACGAGTGTGTGATGCTTTCCCTGGCAAGTTCTACATTTTTCTGAATCACACTGTTGATGCGAGTGACCAGATTTTAAGCAGTTTATGCATAGATTCTTGGCATTTGCTGCTTGAAATCCTTCCTTAGGGGTTAATGTTAAATATTTTCTACATCGATAAATAAGATGATTATTACCGGAACAATAACAACATACCTTAACTGGCGCGGCACTTACGTACGATGATCTATGTGCTGATGATGGACTGTTCTTCAGTTGAGGAATGTGTAGATAAGACTGCTGTGAGCACTTCCTTTCGAGCTGGGACATCGTTTCTCTAGGAATTTAAATAGTTCATTCAAAGTTTTGACAACAAAACACAAATGATCAGATCATCCCATTGGGCGACTGGTCGCCCGAGCGATGACAATGACCGAAAATGTACATTGACGCTATCCACGAGGTCGCGAATACTTTGCGCGGTGACTATAACAATTGCGGGAAAATTTAAAATGTTTTTTACATGTTCTTCGATAATAACTGTTGTTTTACCGTACCGGTCTTTCAATAACTTAAAAGCTTCAACACAATTTTTTGCTGTTACGTCAATTGATCCGATCAAGCGAAGTGGTTGACGCGACAACGATGCGCGTAGATAATGAAATTTTGTTATATTGTCAATTGCCTCATTTTGCTCCACCATCGTGGAAAAGGTCTCACTATAGAGAAGCCACTTCGTATAGTCCCCAGAGAAAGTAGGTAACGGAACCTTCGGAAGTTTCACCATAGTCCCACCGACCGTTGTGTTTAGTATGGTTGTGGTTCCTTGAGACACTTCGTTGTATTTGCAATTAGCAATAGATGAGGCCAGAGAGGGCTGCAACACGAAATACAGCTCCTCATATGATGGCCGAATACCTTTTTCATCTTCAGTATTATCCAGCTCTTCAATTGCCGATTGAATAGATTGAAAGTCCGCATAATACTTTTCTAGGCTGGATAAGCGTATTTGGAGTTCATGCACTGACGCGATCCAAGATTGTTTTTCGACAAATTGTTTAATTCTGTCTTGTTGTCCAATGAGGGTTTGGCGTTTGAATTTCAATTTTTGTAATTTTGTCTCAGACATTTTATCCTTTTACCGCTTTGGGAATTGGAAAAGCAAACAAAACACGCCACAATTACGTTACTGTCATACGACTTATCCCGATAAGAGTACCGCTCGATGGGCAACCTCATCTTTAAGGTATGGTAAGTTAATATTTTTTTTCGTTGCAATATAAATAGAAAAAGTATATTTACCTCGAAAATTTATTAAGAAATTAAACAAAACATTTCTCTGGAGTAGTCGGTGTTAAGTCATATATGAAAATCAATTATTAAACATCAGAAGTGCAAAGTGAGATTAAAAACTCTGTCAATAAGTAAAACCTGAAATGACACATTGTGGAAAAAGGAATGCAATTATATTAATGATATTAGCCGTAGTAATCTCTTGTTTCATATCCGTTGCAAAAAGGTAATTCATTCAACTTTACTAATGTAGATTTTCATCGTGATAACTATGGTAATAACATAAATGAAACATGTCCTCAAGCTGTCAGTCTTTCCTTCAAGGACTTCTTTCTGCTCGTAATCTATAAAATTATAGAATCGTTAAAAACGTCCACGTTTTCTCGTTCAGATAATATATTTTGCTCATTGCTTTCAAATTTGTGAAGTTTTATGCTTTCGTCCAATTTCACTTTTATCTGTTTTCTCGAATGTTTTTGAAAGAGGAATGAATGAATGAATCTAGAATAGAATCAATCTTAATTAAAACTAATATTTTGATAATTTTCAGTTCGGATTCAGGACGGAACCTACACCGTGGAAATTAATTAGCGAATTATATAACCGTATAAATATAGTGCATATTTCTTCTGGTTTATTTACTGATATTACGTTTAGATAAAATTCGACACGAATCATACTTTATTTTAGTTTAATGCGAAATACAGAGGATTTCGTCATGAATGGTTTACTTCCTACTTATGGAAGGCCAAGAAAGTTGAAAGTAATTGAAACGAAGGCAACACTCAGTTAACAAAACTTTTTCAATAATGGTGCCCCACAAGGGTTTGTAATGAGTCCTATCTTATTTCCCAACCTTTAAAGGCAAAGTAACAGTGTTTGCGGATGATACAGCCATTCCTACTCCAGTAAGAATCACTTGAGTTTAATTTCAAATGCTATTCTTGATTAAGGTACTCAATACAAGCTCAAAACCAGTAGTAAAACTAAGTTTATGGTCTGTAGTATTAAAGGTAATAATTTTAAAAATTTATCTTTATGCTATCACGCGCCAAGCTTAAATATTTTTCATATATGAGTAATTTAGCGAAGATATTAGGTAGATCCCGTGACTGTTGCTTTAATATACGCGTAACTAGGGGTAATATAAAACTACAACCATAGTTGAAGAAATCACGCATTTCATATTACACAATAATTGATTAAGATTACTAGGAAATTCTACCATCTAAGATTTCGACGGAAAAAGGTTTATTCAAGTCATGATTACAGTATAGGATTCCTTGTTGAGGTGGAATTTACTTGGTAAACATTAAACCTTCTATAATTTGTCAAAAACTTGTAGTAAGAATATCATCTGAGGATAATGGCTTAGCACCCAGTTGTGAATTGTTTCGAAACCTTGATATTCTCCCTCTTTAATAAAAACGAAGTGTAAAAAATATATTTTGAAAATTTCGGTTTTTGTGATGTTTGATTTCAACACAATTATAACTCGTTTTCAATGATTCTTTCGCACTGATCTTGCTGAATTTGAGCAATGGCCTGTGTTATGCTCACCTCAAATGATTCGACTGACTGTGACTTATTCGCATAGACCTGCGGCTTCAGAAAAACCACAAGAAAAAGTGTAGTGAGGTCAAATCACATGACCGTGGCCAATTTTAATCATTTCTGCGAAATCATCAAGCATGATCGTTCATGCAAAATGTTAATATTGGCATGCGTTGTGTGGCACGTAACGCCGTCCTGCTATTTAGGTAGAGCTTTATACATCTCTCTATCGACACTACTTAGTTGAGATGCAAACCAACCTTATAAATAATCCCAAGTCCTTCTTTCAATTCGTTAATCACAAAAGAAAATCTGATGGTTACCCAAACTCACTCTCCTTCAATAATGAAACTTCCAATGATCCTCATTACATCGCCAAACTTTTTGCCACATTTTTCAATCAATTTTTTACCCATGATTCCTTTGCACCCGATCATACCTTATTCAACTATTTACCAAACTTCTCCTTTGGACCATTTCTCCCTCGTAGTGTCGACCCCGTTATCATCGAAGAAAGATTAAAGCAACTTAACGATGAATTCACTCCTGGTCCCGACGGCCTTCCAGCTATATTTTTAAAAAAATGTTTCTCCTCCCTTTCTCTACCTCTCTCAAAAATCTTCAGCCTATCCCTTTCCCAAGGTGAATTTCCCCGGATATGAAAAACCTCTTTTATAACACCTATATACAAAAAGGGTCCGAAGAATGACATTAACAACTACCGTCCCATTGCCAAACTGTCTCATATACCCAAAATCTTCGAAAGTATTTTGTATGATAATTTTAAGTTTTCAATGCAAGTCTTTAATCTCCCCCAGACAGCACGGCTTCCTTAAAGGCAGGTCTACAACCACAAACCTTATTGAATTCGTTTCCTTCACCCTTTCAGCCTTAGAAAATGGCAAGAAAGTCGATGTTATCCCAACTGACTTCAGTAAGGCCTTCGATAAAATTTCACACAGATTAATACTCTTCAAACTGTCTTCTCTTGGCTCTGAGCCCATCTTATTAAAGTGGATTTCCTCTTACCTGGAAAATCGCAACTACAGCGTTCGCTTTAGATCTGCCCTCTCTAACCCCTTCCTTGCTTCGGTGTCCCCCAAGGCAGTAATTTAGGCCCACTTCTTTTTATCCTCACCATTACCGATATTGAAATGGTTATCAAACATTCCCACATCTCTCTATATACCGACGATGCTAAATTCTTTAAGATCATTTCCTCAGAACATGACTCTTCCCTGATTCAATCGGACCTCAACAGCTTTTCCACCTGGTGCTCCAAGAACTGCCTCGACCTTAACATTTCAAAGTGTCAATCTATTACTTTCTCCCCGCCTCTACTTTCTCCATAATCAACCCCTTTCAACCGTTCAGGTGATCCGTGATCTTGGTGTATTATGTGACTAGGAACTCAATTTCCTTGCACATATCAGCGATACAATTCTTAAGGCCAATTCTGCACCCGGCTTCGTGAAACGATGGTCTAAAAAATTTTCCACTCGGTCTCTTTACATAACCTTTGTTCGCCCTATTCTTGAATGCGCGTCTCAAGTTTGGTCTCCTTACTATCATTCACACATTTCCAGAATTAAGAGTGTCCAACGTCGTTTTCTCCGCTTTGCTCTTCGCGGCTTACCCTGGGACAATCCTCTAATCCTACCTCGCTATTAAGACCGCCTAAAACATATTAATTTGAACTCGCTGGAAGAACGAAGAATGATATCCGACATCCTTTTTATCCACCGACTCCTCTCAGGTACCATCGACTGCGCGTCCCTTTATAACTCTATCTTTTTTAACACTAACCCTCGTAATACACGAAATCCACGTCTCTTCTATGTACCCACCTCTCGTACCTCCTATGGCTCCAATGAACCTATCTATCTACCGTATGCTGCGGAATGTTAATGCGAAAAACTGTTTCGACTTTAACATCAGCACTCCTTGTCTAAAACTCCGTCTCAATCGCCCTCTTTCTTAGTTTCCTAGATTAGTAAGTTAAATTAAGTATGTAGCTTGAATTAAGCACAATAAAATGGGGGTATAGCCCCCACCAAAATCAAAATCAAGTCAAAAATCCATATGGTCAATTCGGGCCATAAGAAATTGGTTCTCATCGTTTTGTAGTGCTCACCATTGATTCACCGCCTCACCAACATCGTTTTCGAAAAAGTATGGACCAATGAAGCCGCCGGCACAAAATCCACACCAGACGATAACTTTTCAAGGATGCATTGTCACCTGGTAAAAATCGTGTGCGTTGGTATCGTCCCATATACGGCAATTTTGCAGCCATTCTTCCAAAAAGATGCCTCGTCGCTATAGATGATTTTTGGCCAAAATTGGACCAAACACCCCGAAGCCTAGCCAGCAAACAAACGACGTTGTCTGTGGTCATGAACTTTTACCTTTTGGGTCGGTTGGATTTTTTAGGGACGTAGGCCCAAGTCCGACAGAAAATTAGGCAAGTTGAAGTCTGCGAAAGACCAAGCTCTTGTGCACGGAAATTGGCCGCCTCGGGTTCTGCTGTATACTTTCACGAACCGCGACGGTATTCTTGTGCTCCTTTGATGTATGAATGTTGGTTGATTGATTACCGAATCGGTCGTCTCAGATTTGCTCACCAAACGTTGAAGAGTCGACTGTGAAGGGCCACTACGTCCACCATAAAATGAGTGCAACGTGCGCAGCGTTAGTGCAAACGCTTATTTTGATGATAAGGTTTAATCATTTGGACGCACTGTTCAATCGTGTAACTTGCTGTTATAATAGATAACAGATTTGACAGAATCTATTCTTGCCAATTGAAAAATCCCTTACTTCTGAACGTACATGTTTTACCGTAGATAAACACCCGCATTTTACTAAACAATGGACGATATATTTGTCGATTTCTCATCATTCGACATGAAAGTCGCACTCGGAGATATCAACGCGAAATAGGAACGCCTGTATAACAGGCCAATTAAAGAAGAAGAAAATTCCCAAGTCTCACCAAACGACAATACTCTTAGGACAAAAAGTTTGGCCAGCCTAGCAGATATTATCGTGAAAACTACAACATTCAAACACCAAAAAGTACTTGGATATCACTGGATGGAGTAACGTGCAACCAACTTGATCGTTTTTTGATAAACAGAAGACACCATACCAAAATACTAGATGTTAAAGTATTCAGAGGAGCGGATAAAAAACCGACTCCAAATTAATCAGAATTCAACGTTGAAAAGTTAAAACACTCGTATCCAGCGTCAATTTCGTCAACAATGAAAATTGATGTAAAGGAAGCAACGGAAAACAAACTAGATTATTGCAAAGCACCTAAAGGCAAGCGTAGGGTCTGATAGGCTTGACGTCTTAACTTTTTCCTCGCATTTTTCGCAAACCAAAATTTAGCTCTGCCAGTTTACAATAGTATAGTTTGCTTTCCGCTGCCTCTTTTACAAATCTCTTCACTGTTGCCCATGCCGCTTCTACCTGTTGTACTTCATTATATGTTTCCATGCCATTTAATTGGCTAAACCGATTAATATATTCATCCTGGAATTGGCGCTAAATACGAGGGTCTCTTACTTTCCAATGTTGACGGTGAATTAAATTTTTTTTTATTTTCGCGATGATAATAATATGGTTGAAATCGCAATTCGCTCCTTTGTTTGCTTTAACATCTTGTACGTTGGTATGGTGCCTTCTATCAAAAAATGATGAATTTGGTTGCGCGTTACTCCATCCGGCGATATCCAAGTAACTTTGTATACTCTTTGGTGTTTGAATGTCGTTGTTTTCACGATCATATTTTTTGAACTAGCGAAACTCATTGTCTCCAAACTATCATCTTTCATGAGACTTTTTTCTTCTATTGCTGGCGTGTATACATACATATATACAGAGACCGATAGGCATCCGGTCTACTCAGGCTTCTTTTCTTTCTATACTTTTTCATGGATGTTCTCCTTCGAGTGATTCCCGACCGGAGATCCGATAAGGGAGCTAGTTTATCTTTGGAATATTTTACCCATGGGACGCTCGTTCCAAGTTTAACGCTAAGCTTAGCCCATGTTTTTTGATGCTGTTTTAATTGCGGTTTGAATGGTCTATTTTTCTTATGCTATGCGTACTGCGGAATCTTTGGCTTTGTGTGTCTGCCTCTGCCATTTTGTTGGCGGTGCTTCATTTCGGCCAAAGCTTCTTTTTAAAAACGCTCCGCTTGAGCTACACAGCACTCACTTTGGAAATAAGTTTTCAATATTTCCCAACATCGTTCAAGCATTAAGCAACTCATTTCGTTCCGCGGAGATATGATACTGATTTTCTGCCAAAATTTTGAATTTATGATTTAAATTATGAAAATTATGAAAAAAAAAAAACACTAGATGGCCCACCCTTTATATAAACTTTTTTTTCTGTTTACAATGTTTTTTTTTTGTTTTTTGTTTTTTATTATTATTTTGCCTAGAGCTAAGCTCAAAGTACCCATCACCCCAACCTACCTTAACCTTATCTAACCTATCCTCGCCTACCCTAGATAATGTAAGTCTGCCACTGTCGTTTGGCGGGCTTTGCCTTGAAGAGGCTATATGAATTAAGGATATCATTGACGAGGTCCACTCCACCCACCAAAAGCGTTGATTCTGGCGGTTGGCGTCTCCCCGATCTCAGCGCGACACCGATCTGCTAAAGATGAGGCGCTCGGGCACACGGAGCGTCGTAGTAGATTAGCGGTACCGCCAACCTATCCTGGATCAGCCCACGTTGATCTAAATAGAGAAATTATTTTGGGAGAACAAGGCCTTTAAGGCGTACTGTCTCATAGTATAAGTAGTTGGGGTAGTAGGCCCCGGATATAAGTTTGTTAACCGAAGTCATTGCTCTTGCAACGTGGCTTCGAATCAGTTTGATCAGAAAATTATCTATCCGTCCGATCCTGGCCCTATTGTATCGGACCTGGTTCGGATAAAAAATCGTTTTCTCAGGTTGGGGTGTTCTGTGTATTCTTAGATAAGTTCTGAGACATTGTCTCTCAAATACCCGAATCCTTTCCATTAAGCTGGCTCTCACATTGAACCAGGCGGGACATCCATATGCAACCATGGGCCTGATTAAGGGCCATGTAGCAGATCTTGTCAGAGCGAAAGCGCTCCGGGCCCTTGCCAGAGCAACATCTACTTGTTTACAAAATATATATACTGATCCAGCACGATCCCAAGGGCCGATCCAAAAATTAAGAACCTGCGTCAATTTTGTCTAGTGTTTTTTTTTTAGTTTTAGTTTTAAATTCATTTTTATTTCACATTATCTTATATCTATCTTATATCCTAGTCAAAAATGCTTAAAACTAGCTTAACTATCTTAATGTAACTATTTTACTGGCCCTAGGCGGACCCTCTAAAACAAACAGTACAATTGAAACATATGTCTTTCGACGACTAGATAAATTTATTATTAACATTATAACTACTCGTAACTTAAGCTAAGAAAACTTTTTTTTCATTAAAAAACTTAGCATATGATCATTATTTTTTCTAGTGTCCCGAGAGGCCCTAGACAAAGGCGTTCTGAACAATATAGATTCTGATTTCTGAAAGCTGGTTTTCAACTTCCAGTCATCACAATACTGCTGAAAGTCACGCTGCAGAAGAATAACAAATACGTCGATCGTTGGACCTGATCTGTACGTAATTAAATCGTCCGCGTACGCTATAAGATGATGAAAAGCAACTAGCAGATCGACTAGGTAAATGCTGAAAAGGATCGGCGATTTTACCGTACCCTGTTGCAGTCCATTTTGATTTCAAATGTTTGGGTAGAATTCACGTTGGCAATTTTCTCAACGAACTTTCTAACTGTTAACTTGTCAAAAATTATATGTATGTAGCAGTGGTTTACTTCTGCCCAGCCGACTGAGCTTGAAATATAGACCTTCTAGCCATACGGTGTCGAAGGCTTTTACCAAGTCAATCAGACAGGCACCCCTGCATTGGTTCTTGCGTTTATTCCATTGGATATCCGATACGAGTTTCGACGCGGCATGAATGGCCCGCTCTGAAAACGAATTGGTTATCGGGAATGATTTTTTTGTCATCAACCCATTTAGACAGGGCCCTATGGACCACCTTCTCGAAGACCTTGCAGGAGACTTATCGACCGGAGATTTGTCGGGTTACCTCTTGGGGATTGGTTGCACCACCGCTATCGTCCAGTGCACTAGATAATACTCGTATGCATTATTCAGCGCATTGTTGAACAGGATGGTGTACATCTCTACAGCCAACGGTAGGAGGTGCCTAAGCACAACAATGTTCAATGACTCGAAGATCATCTAGAGATCCTTCTCCGAAATTAACATTGAACCTGGTAAATCCGAGGTTCTCCGATCGCCAATGATCGATATCGTTTCGAAGGTAGGAGTGATGAAGCAGAGCTCTGTTCTCCAGGGGCTGGTTCGGCCTTGTACACTTCCTGGAAGACAGCTCTCACTGTCGCCACCTTCAGCTGAGGATTCCCAATCACGAAAAAGTCGTCATCCAGGATGGCGCTCTCTGGATCAATGGTAACTGTTCGTAGTAAACGTTCATTGTCTGACGTTCTCGGAAGCTTTAAATCCTCAATGTCATTCTGATTGTTGCTCCGAAATATTCTGTTTATTTGCGGGAACATACTCGCACTGTTGGATCTTACAGCACGAATTCTGTTGTTCTAGTGCAAACTTACAAAAATTCTGTAATTTTCCTTGATGAACTGCTGGATATTTTTAATCAGTGATCTCAGTGTCCTGACCTCCGAGTTTTGTCTGTCAGTAAGCCGCCTGTACGGCCTGTAGGGTTTGAGTCTTGTCAGGAGTCTACTTTTTTGTCTGTGCAGTGCGTCGATTGTCGCGTTTCGGTATACGTTTGTGGTATCGTGCTGTCGTTGGCGTGGTATCGTACTGTGCATTTTCTGATTAATGATATCGGCCATTTGTTTGAGTTACCTATCAATTTTGATCAGGTCAAAGTTTGACAGCTTTCTATTAGACGGTGGGAAGGAGGTGCTCGAAGTGAGCGCTCTCGTCAGTGAATTGGCAAAGCGTGGCCAGCGCACCCTACTATAATGGTAGGGGTGCGTTTGGACATACTCTACCATTTCCGCGAACTCGTCAGCTACTGTGATCAGGGCACATAGTCCGCAATGGTCACTGTCGTATACAATGGTCCGTAGACAGTTAATAGATCATTCTTTCGTGTCTGCCGGTCTCAGTCGAGAGTCAAGCAACATGAGTTCCAGATAGGAGCCACTCCTAGAATACGGCAAACTATCCATTGCGAGCAACTTGACTCTATGACATAGTAGGCTCCCCCTAGTGTTGGGACTGTTATTTTCCCAGTCTCTGTGTTTGGCGTTTAAAGCACCGGTCAGAATGTAAAAGTTTTTTACCGAGTTTAAGAGCAGAGAACGAAAAAGTGTCTCGAGCTCTGCAATGAAAAACGTGGAGTTTAAATGCTTCAGGTGCATAGGTTGATATAATTATACATTCTCTCTAATTATATAATAATACATTCTCTTTCCATTTCCGAAACAAATGTCTCTAGTATCTGGAACCTCCACACTTCACCGCTATATATGATTTTATGTTTCAAATTGTTTTTTATAAAGATCGAAACTCCCCCGCTTCGTGTGGTGTTGGGTCGGTCTTTTCGGATTATTTTGTAAGGACTGTGTCGAATTTTGTGCTTGTGGTTTAGCTTTGTTTCGCTAACCAAAAGTACATCGCGGCTATTGTCCTTCAACAGGTTAAAAAGTACGGCCCGATTCTAACCAGCGAATTCACATTCACCGACAGGATCTTTAAGCGACTCTCCACCGGCGTATCCATTACGATTGCAGGTGCGGTAGGCCCGGCAGAAGCAAGTAGATTCTATCCATTCGGGTCGCCTGCTCGGGGATCTGCCGTTGGAACTGAACGATCTGCCCTTGGATGGCGAGCAGGATCGAACGCAGGTCCACCTCGGCCGCCGGTGCCTTTATAATAGGCACTGGGGCTTTAGGAAGAGCCACAGGCTTTTGTACCGCCTGCCCCAGACCTACCGCCATTTGGGCGTAGGTCATTTGAGGTCTGACAGGTGTTGCTTGCTTCTGGTCGTTTCTCCTCAGCCTTCTGCTTACGAGCCAGATTTGATTTTTTCATGTCTTGGAACTTAGGACATCCCCGGTAGTTTGCAGGCCCATTTTATCCCATTTTACAGACGGGTATGCCTAGGATATAATGGTCCTTTGCCTCTCCAGCTTGCTATTGGGTGTAAGCTGCACCATAGAGGGCTAATCTTGACTGTAAGTATTTTTTCCTTTTTCATGATGACTGGCCCTAACATTAGACATTATGGTTGAGATCGTCATTTTAATTATTATTTCACCATTCCTAGTAAGCCCATTAAAGTTGATGACACTGAAGGCATTGCCGGAATCAGAGAGTATACTAGAAGAAATTCTAGGAACTCGAAAAGGAAAGATATTTAGTCGTCACAGATTGAGGTAATATGCGTAATATCCGTTACCTGCCTTCGAAACTTTCTGTACTTCTTTCCTTGTTCGAATTTATGAATTTTACCAGGATCAGTTTTATATCCTCTTCTCTTGTGTCATCAATACTAATCTCTTTATAGCTTCATACATATATTATATTGCACTAATAGAAATGTGCAGTATTGTGTTCCTGCCATCATTCTAAAGGATCCCGATTGCGCTTATAGTTGTGGCTTCTTGGCTTGAGCATATACTAGAATGTAATTGAATCTTGTCCTTAAATATTCACCATGCACCTACATGAAATATGTATTAAATTGGATAAATTTCGACTTAGGAAAAAATGCGATGAATTCAAAAAGATGTTTTTTTGCTTTCTCGCTTGACGTCTAAAGACTGTTTTTAACAGCAACACCTAACGCCGTCGTCGCACAATTATTAATCCCACATCTTACCTTCTTAAGCATGATTGTTAAGTTTCGTGGGCGAAATGAAAATTTCCTCATAACGACACGTCACCAATATAAGCACAACAAAGAAAAATGGAGGCGTTTTTAGGTGTTGGTTTTGCCTCATTCGGTATCACGTTCGCAGGGCGCCTTTCATCCTGTCACTGTATATCCGCCACTGCTTCTGCCACCACGACATATCTATGCAAATGAAGCTCTATTATTACACAATATGCATGCGCATAAATTACAAGATTAACTCGTAGGCTTTGTCGCTCGCAAAGTTGATGACATAACCATGGACTTTAACAAGGAGATGCAAATATTCGAGAAAGACAATGTAACTATGAGATGGCGAGCACATAACTCGTCGAATAACCTCATTTAGTTAGGTTTTGTCTGGTTTCCTCCTTTCATTTAGACGAGTTTGCATAACTTGTTGCACGGCATGTATCTAATAAGGTAGGTAGAAATAGGCCTAGCGAGCTAATTAAGGCGACAATATTTTCCGGTTATACAGCTATGCATTGTAAATTTGGATTAAGAACAACATATATATGATTATGTACGAAAAGTTCAGCTTTGGATTTTTTGTGCTGAAAGCACGAAGTAACTTTTCTATTCATAATTTAAGGCAATGGATTAAAACGAGCCTAATTGAAAATGTGTATCAGGTTTTCGTAGAACTCACTTAGAGGAAGTTTCGATAGAGCAATGTGGAAGCCTAGGTGTAATACGAGTAACGCTGCTGATGCAAATTAATGCAGATGACTTGGTTGAGAGCTTACATTAACTTTGCTGGCCATGAGTCAGGGGAAAACGTGCCCGCTAAATGAAGTCTCAGCGTCGCGTCGTTGGCCAATCTACAAAAAAAGAATTATTTTAACCACGCTAAATATTGGGGAATAAGTCTCCTTACCATCTCTTACATAATCTTCACCTCCTTTTTAGCCTTCTACCTTGCAAAGGCTTTTCTGTCTGTCTGTACGCATATTTCAAACCAAACTTGCCGAGTAGCAATGAGTCTGAAACTTGGCTGTGTTATAGAGTGCATGGTTTTAGAACCCTAGTTACTATGGTTCCTAAAATCCAGGGAAAAGTTTGCAAAATTCAAGGTAGAAGACCTGGAATTGTAACTTGACTCCCGACGAGCTGATTCCATTTTGTTTAAGTTTTGGTCCGAATGTGTAGAAAGAAGGAAATGCACTCTCTTATGATTTCTTTAACCTCATCCTCATCTTAAAAAGATAAGGACGACTAAATACATGCTATCACCAAAGAAACACGAACCAAACACGAAGAAACACGAGCTGAACACAACCTTTGTGACGGCGAAACGACAGGAAGTGATTTACCCAACCCTGTGTGATAGGCATGTGAAGGCCATCACTAACAACTGGAGACCAGATGTTACGTTGTCTGACCATAGATATACCGAATTTCAATTGAAGTTTGGGATTTCCCCCCCGCAGCCCAAGCGGAATCTGAGAAAGACTGACTGGGTACGATTCAGAGAGGAGCTTGAAAAATCCACTCAAGTCCTGCCTAAACTCAGAACAAAGCAATTGGTGGAGGATGCCGTTCATAACCTTATCAACGCCATCACCAACTGTTGGAACCCGCATGTCCTGTCCCTGCATACAATTGATTCTCTGGTGGAAAGCTGAGCTCCAATGTCTTCGCAGTCAGAAGTCTCCTAAGTCGACCGCTTAGATCGTACTCGGAAGATGAGTGGAATAAGGACCGATCGAAGCAGCTGGGATATAAGAAGCTTATTCGTAAATCGAAGAATGACTCCTATAAGTCTTTCTGCGAAGAGATCAAATCCCTGAGCGCGACCAGCAAGTTGGTTGATGTTCTCAAGCGAGGAAAACCGACAAAGCTGGATGTACTCAGAAACTCGGATGGTACCTTCACCGAATCTAAATCAGACTCTTAATTTACTGCTTCAGACCCATTTCCCGGTAGACCCGACTATCTTCGGAACGTACTGAATGAACTGAATGCGCATTTGAAAGAAAAGCGTACGTACTGGGCATTTTCATCGGCATTGAGGGAGCTTTTGATAACGTTACTTTCGACAGCATGTTTAACGCTGCTAGACGGCATGGCGTAGGTGAAGCATTGGTTTTGTGGATCAAAGAAATGCTTGGGGACAGGACATTGATCGCTGATGCGGGCCTCGAACAATGTGTCAAGTCTGGAGTAAAGAGGGGCTGCCCGCAAGGTGGCGTCCTATCTTCGCTGTTATGGTACATTGTGGTCGACTTTCTGCTCTATGCTCTCAATGCCTCTGGAATCTATGCCCAGGCTTATGCGGATGATGTTGCTGTTCCCCTTATCGGCTCATGTTTAGCAACTGTTTGTCTCAAAGCGCAGGTGGCGCTAGATATGATCGAGGACTGGTGCACGAGTAATGGGCTGTGAGTTAATCCTCTTAAGACTGGTGTCGTTCTCTTCACGAGTAGGAGTAAAAATAAAGTACTGGCATTACCCAGCTGGTGCCAAAAAGGCATTCGCATCCCTATATCCAAAGAAGCTAAGTACCTGGGAGATAGCCAACTTTTTTGGTCAAAGCATGTTGAGTCAAAAACCACCAAAGCGCTATCAGCTTTTTGGCAATGCAAAGGTGCCTTTCACAAAACATTGAGCTTATCGCCGAAAGAGGTCCTCTGGATCTACACGGCAATGATAAGACCGATAATCTCATATACATCGGTTGTCTGGTGGAATATGCTAAACAGGCAAATACGTTGTGGCCTCTTTCACCAAACTCCAACGAGCGGTTTGTCTCAGCTGCTAAGCGGCTTTCCCCAGCACATCGGGAGCTGATCTAGATGCTGTGATGAATCTACCACCCCTTGACATATATCAGAGGGTACGCACGGAAAGCCATCTCTCGCCTCAAGAGAAATGCTTTTTGGTGCAGCTCGCATTGGAGTGACAGTGTACTTGCGCGAGAAATATCTTACCACTCCTGTCTCTTTTTCCTCCTTCTGAGGCAATGATACTTACCATCTCATTGCGCTGTAATTTCGCAGTCACATTTCCATGATCAGACACTGAACCGGGAATGGACTGTCTTCGCATTTTCACAGATGGCTCCAGGACTAGGCGGGCGTATGGCGCTGGAGTTTTCGTTGAGGGCGAAAACATTCGGCTGCACTTTTCTTTCGGACAATATGCGTCTGTCTTTCAATCAGACGTATAAGCAATCCATGCACTATGTTGTGAAGTTTAGGGAGCGCCGGGGCACAGTGAGTAGTATGTCGGCCGCTGACGCAAGATGAGCGAGTTTAGATCCCGATAACGCCAACGCCATCGAATGATTATTTCGCGGCTTCCCTCCTCCGCAGGGTACTGGCAAAAAACCTCCCGTTGTACACTTACCTCAAAAAGCTTCTCGGCTCTCGCCGTTCGGAATCGGCATTAAGCTTTAGGTTACGTTCACTTGTGTGAAAAACAAATCGTACATAACATAAGTGGCTCTTGTTCTTCATGAGCTCTAACGCCATCTAAGGTGTCTGTCTGGTAGTACAATGGGCCAGTATTAGCGTCTGAATGCTCCAACAGATAGTAGAAGCCTCCAACAAAAAAAAACATGCCTGGCCCAACGTCAAACTCCATTCTCCGTCTATGAGTGTAGTAGAGATGGGAATCTGAAATCGGCGTGCAACTCGATCTGAAAGAGAAGCGGCAATGCGTCGCTGCGATGTTAAATTCACGGGCAAAAAACACAAAGCTCTGTTCCATAGGACCTATGTAGGACCATTAGCTCGCTTTCCTAGTCTGATGGCCGTATCTTTTCCCTACTTTTCTAAGGCTCACCGAAAATTCGTCGCTGTGGCAGGTCATTCCACAATATGACTTAAATTTCTTGCTCAGTAAGTCGATTATGACCACCGTAAAATTGGCGAAGTGCGCGAAAAATATTTGCTTCTCTTCGGCCTTCTGCTTACGAGCCAGGTTTTCTGTCCTGGGACTTAGGACAGAGGGTTTCCGCGGTGAAAGAGAAAAACTCCGTTTTTAACGCCCCCAATCTTAACTCAAAATTGCTTAGACCAATAACATTCTTACAGAGTTCTATGGTCTCGCGCAGGGCCGTGGCTTACCTATAATGGGCAGCGGTTACCTCATCTCAGCCATTTGGACGCGTAGTTTTTATTTGACACTCGTTTGAGTGAGTCGATGAGTATTTATTTGAAATTTTAGGCAGCTGAATTTAAACGTGGCCGTGAGAGCTTGGGAGACGATGAACGTCGCTAAAGTTCACCAAATAGTGCTAGGCGACCGAGGAATTAAAGTGAGGTAGATAGCGTGAAAATGTCCAAAGAGCGTGTTTGCACATATTAAATTTAGGCATGAGGAAGCTGTCCGCGTGTTGGGTGCCGCCAAAAACGTGCTCAAACGTGGCGCAGTTAGGCGCAGTTAGGCGCAATATATAACAACTTACGACACGGCTCAATAAGGTCAAGTAGACGACTTGTTTAAATAGTCTGGTCACTTTACCTAGCCAGTTTGATTGACTGTTATTACGTTAGATTACTTGAGGCGTCCATAATTAGCGATAACATTCATCCCACACAACTACTAAGTAATTACTCTCTTTCCACTACATCATTCCAATGCCATCAATAAAGTCTGACAAGGTGTCTGTATCGGAGGTGCAATGTCCAAATCGAATACCGGAAACGACCGTACAGACCAGTAGCAGAACATAAAAAAGGAAAAGAACTGTGAACCAATCCTGGCTAGACACATTCATCTGAAACAAAACGGCCTCCTGGGAAGGAAAAGCGAATCGAGAACAAAAGGAAATAAAACAGGATGACTTGCAACTTCCGTATTGATATTCTATGGTATGTCAGTTTGCCAGACCGCAGCGTCGGTGGCTTTGCTGCTTCGTGAATGAAATGACACAGTTTCCTTCCAACTATGAAGTGGGATGTTAAGAATTCGTGTCGCGTATATGTGATCCAGCTTACGTGTTGTTTTCATTGTAAAGTTTCCCTTTATTTGACATCAATGTGCTATCATTAAATTTCAATGAAGTAAATGCGGGCATGTGAGGACTATTAACACACGCGACACAACCCATGTACTCGCAGATGAGGTTGTCATTCAGATAGTTGTTTAAGAAGATGCCAGAATCGCTGTAACGATTGTACACGTGTCACTTTCAGAATCATGACAGTATCAAGAGAATTTTGAAGGTATGAGTCAACAAAATGGTTGTGGTACTTCCTGTTTTAGTGTTCTTCCGTTCTTGATGCCAAAACAGAGACATAAATGGGGCCACTTCTAATTATTTTTTATACAAACTCCTGATTTTGTTGCATCATATGGTTGAGTTTTATAGCCTAATCTGAATTGGATGTTACAAAAGGTAGTCTGGTTGAGTGGAATAGTTCATTATACTCCATTTAACCATTGTCAAAAACTTTCTATCCCTGTATGGAGTATACTTACTTATACACTGGGTTATTGATTTAATTTTTTAATTTTTCGTGGGGGCAAATGGGATCCTTGGAGCCATAGGCAGTACGGGGGGTGGGTAGATAGAAGAGACGGGGATTTCGTACATTGCGGAGGTTAGTGTTGATAGAGACAGAGTTGTAGAGGGTCGCGCAGTCAATGGTACCTGAAAGGAGCTGATGGATGAAAAGAATGTCAAATACAGTTCTTCTGTCTTCCAACATGTTGATCTTGATTAGTTTAAGGCGGTCTTGGTAGGATGGTAAAATCAAAGGATTGCACCAGGGGAGACCTCGAAGAGCAAAACGTAGGAATCGGCGTTGGATGCTCCCGATTCTAGAAATGTGAGTTTGTTGGTATGGAGACCACACTTGCGAGGCGTATTCAAGAAGGGGCCGGACAAAGGTTACGTAAAGAGATCGGGTAACGTAAGGGTCCGAGAATTCTTTAGACCATCGCTTCACGAAACCGAGTGCAGAATTAGCTTTAAGGATTATCTCATCGATGTGTGCGCGAAAATTTAGCTCCTGGTCACATAATATGCCAAGATCGCGAATGACTTGAACCGTGGAGATGGGTTGATTATTAAGGAAGTAGAGACGTGGAGGAGGTTTGATTCGTTTACGTGAAAAGGTAATTGATTGGCATTTGGAAATATTAAGCTCTAAGCAATTTTTGGAACACCAGATGGAAAAACTATTGAGATCAGATTGAATAAGGAAAGAGTCATGACTGGAGGAAATGGTCTTGAAGAATTTGGTGTATAATGAGATGTGGGAATGTTTGATCACCATTTCAAGATCGTTTATGGGAAGAACGAAAAGGAGTGGACCTAAGTGGCTGCCTTGGGGGACGCCGGAGGAAGCTAAGAAGGGGTTAGAGAAGGCAGATCTGAAACGAACACTGTAATAGCGGTTTTCCAGGTAAGAATATATCCACTTCAAAGAAATGGGGTCGAAGCCAAGGGAGGACAATTTGAAGAGTATCAGTCTGTGGGAGATTTTATCGATGGTTTTACTGAAATCGGTTGAGATAATGTCGACTTCTTTGCCGTTCTCTACGGCGGATAGGGTAAAGGACACAAATTCAACAAGGTTAGTGGTTGTGGATCTGCATTTGAGGAAACCGTGTTGTCTAGCGGTGATTAAAGACTTAAAATACTCTCGAAGAGTTTGGGTATATGTGACAGTTCTGCAATGGGACGATAGTTGTTAACAACGTTCTTCGGATCTTTTTTGTGTATAGGGGTGATAAATGAGGTTTTCAATAAGCGGGGGAATTCACCTTGGGAAAGGGATAGAGTGAAGATTTTCGAGAGAGGGAGAGAGATGGTTGAGGAGCATTTTTTTAGAAATATGGCAGGGAGACCTCAGGTCCAGGAGTGAATTCATCATTAAGTAGATTTAATTTGTTTTCGATGACATCAGAATCGACTGTGCGTGGAAGAAATGGGCCAAGGGAAAAATTCGGTAGATAATCGAAGTATGAGAGGTCTGGAGCAAACGAGTCGTTGGCGAAAGACTGTTTAAAAAAGGTGGCGAAAAAGTTGGCGATAATATTGGGGTCATTCGAGGTTTGATCGTGGAAGGAGAGGGAGGTAGGATAGCCATCAGATTTTCTTTTGTCGTTAACAAACTTAAAGAAGGACTTAGGATCGTTTATAAGATTGGCTTGCGTTTCAGTTAAATAGCGTTGATAGAGGGAGTTGTGAAGGGCGGTAAAGTGGAGATAGCTGCCCAGGTAGTTAGAAAAGTCATTTGATGATTGAGTACGAAGGAAGATTGTTCACTGCTTATTTCTTTTGTTTCTTAGAGAATGGAGCCTGCCATTGTACCAGGGTGGGGAGGTGGACAAAGTTTTGCGTTGTGAAACGGGAACGTAGAGAGAGATAGCGTAAAATATTTCCCTGCTTGGGTTTTTGAACGAAGACCTCTTACATTCTGATAATAGAAGGTAAAAGGGATTATTTGGCAGAGTGATCGGTTTGCTGGGAGAGAGAGATAATTAGGGACGAAGAAACTTGTCGTGGTCCACTCCACTACGTTAAGGTTTGATATATGTTTCGAGTGAATGTATTGGCGGAATGTATCAAGATCCTTTGATACTTTTTGAGGCGAGATATTTAAAAATTCATGATATTTTATGAAGAGGTCCTTGAGGCCAGCGAAATGCATGGGGAGACCTTCCTGTTGAATGGATACCATGACGCTTGTGTTTGTGTTACCTTCATAACAAACCGAGTCTGATTTATCGTGGAGATAAACCAGAAAAAGACGAATGTTTCCATACGTCTAAGAGATAGTCGAGAAAGGGCGTAGCGACTCTCAGCAGTTAGCTGAGTAAATTTAACTGAAGGGGGCAAAAGATTGAGGGGTAATAGGGGATTGGGTAAATGGGGCAGAAGTTGTTGGAACTAGGACAGACGAAGAGTTGGGTGATAGGGTGGGGTTGGGGTTGGAGGTGATGGAGGGATGGAATTTTGAGGGGTTAAGTATATGGGAGCTACGGAAATTAGGGTACTTGGCTCCGGAGGTGAGGTCAAAGTTAGGAAACGAATTCGGGCCAGGTGATTGGGATGGAGGCGTGGGGATAGTTGCTGGAGTTAGATTAAACGAAACCCGTTGATGTTGGGGTCTTGACGGAACAGTGGGGGACGGATAAAGGTGAGAAATGGATGGGTGTGTAAAGTTTGGAAAGAGATTTGTTTTTAAGCTCCAGTTATGGTGGGATTTGGGGGGAACTTTGGGATGCTTATTGATATTAGGTTGAGAATTGTTAGGTGGCTTGCTCCACCTAAACATTTCCGGCTCAGCTCCGGCTAAAATTATTATTTTTGTTTATCTTAGGCCTAGTCTTAACTATGTTATTATTCTGGTTTGGGACTTGAGGATCAGGTGATAACTATTTTGATATTTTGAGGTTACCGATGGTGAGGGCAGAATCGAAAGGGTTACTGAAAAGCCAAGCATACTTCGATGGGATGACAAATTTGAAGCGGCGTGGGCTATTCCGTTTGTTATGCTGAAGTTCGAGGCACTGCACATCTGTTATTGAATAATGTTGGCGGAAGAAATTCTTTAGCCAAGAAATGTTGGCGTGCGGAGGGGCTCCTTTTAGGTAGAACTCGGAGACGTTAGTATTTTCGAGCTTTTCCAGGCGATTCGCCCGTTGATGTTCAGTCCATGAAGTTCCAAACTGGTTGATTAATTTCGGGGGCAGTTGAGAGAGGTTCGTTGCTCTGAGAGTCCTTTTTATCAGTGTGGACATATGTATACCGAGCGAGTTGTCGTGAACGATGTCTGAAGTTCTTCGAGGAGGGACATGTTACACAAATATGGAAAACAGGGTCCTTGTATATATGTATGTATTCGTTAATGGAAGGAGAACTATGAGTTCTATGTTTGTGCTCCATTTCTTCTAGGTCCATCCGTATATTGTCCTCCTATCTATGGCGCGACCTTGCTGGCGGTAGTTTTCCCTCGGATATTCCACTCATTATTCTGTTGACCATTCGTCCACTGGTCATTTGTTGTACGCATCCTACCCATCTTAGTTTTCGCGATTTTATTACTCGAGTTTTTGATTGTGTAGTATTCTCCATGTTGTGTAGTATTCTCCGTGTTCCTCCTTAAGATTTTGCTTTCAATGACCCGAAATCTTTTTTTTTATTTCGATCGTCGTTTACGGCAATCTTATACAGTTCCAAGATATTTGAACTTTCACTTTCTTAAAGCGTGTATCGAGTACAGTCAAGTGCGAGATATGGAAAGCTTCAGCGCCCATACATTTGGCTTTCTCTTCATTTACAGCTTAACCTACATCTCTCTTTGACTGTTCCTCACTATCACAACATGTCCAACTCGTCAGCATACTCCTGGTTTTCGAAAATATTTTCATTTCTGTCTTTTCATTATGTCTGCACGGTAGAGTTAATTGATAATATTGCCGCATCGATCGACTTTTTAGGGTGAACTTACCGGCCAGACCTAATATTATTGGAACGAAATATCTCTTCTCGGAAGACCGCATACAGTGGCTTCCCTCTGGCAACTTTTGCATCGGTAGAATAACTACTGCCTTAGTCTTACGAAAGAAAAGATTGAACTTAAAGGATGCGTAGTATTTCGTACTCAACCAGTTAATTATGATTGCCTCACAGTCATAGTATAAGAAAATGCACTAACCGTAGTCCTTATCTTATCTTCGTCTTATTTCAAAGTTCCCTTCCACAGAGACTCTTTATTCGCATTTGAAAACTGCTTACGCTATCCCGATCCTCAATACAAGCAATACAGCCCGGTCGAAAAAGTGAAGGTCGGGTGTTCGGGTCCCAGGTCGGAAAATGTTTTTTTTTTTATGTTCTTCCTGATGCTTCTTGGAAGGGGTTTACAATGTGTTCGCTGTAAAAGATTCACGTCGCATGAAAAAGTGAAATGCAGCGTCGATGCATTAAGTGTGCAGAGGGTCACAAGAATGAGGAATGCGACCTGAGAAAAGACAAGGTTACAGCTTGAGAGAGCAACTCATGATTGTAGAAACCGAGGTAACCCTGCAAACTTACAAGCTTTAAAAAACCATATCTGGCTCGTAAGCAGAAGGCTGTGGAGAGACGTCTCTCAGGTAGCCTGCAAACAACCGCCCTTATACCCTTGAAGACCTATGCCCAAATGGCGATAGGTCGGAGGCAGAAGGTACAAAACCTATTGCTGTTTCCAAAGCCCCAGTGTTTCTAAAGTACGGGAGACCGAAGTGGATCTGCGTTGCATCCTGCTCGCCATCCAAGGGCCGATCGGCCAGTCTCCAATGTGACCCGAGTGGATAGAATTTAAGGAGTATAAAGTCGGTATAAAATCTCTTAAAGATACTTTGATGAATAGGAATTTACTGATTAGAATTGAGCGAAGAGTCGTACTTTAAAATCTGTTGCAGGAAGAAAGCCGCAATGTACTTTTGGTTAGCGAAACAAAGGTAAAACAGACGCACAAATCTCAGAAGAGTTCTTACAAAATAACTCGTAGAGACCGACCCAACGCTTCGCGAAGCGGCAGAATTCTCATCTTCATCAAAAAATATTTTAAACATAAAATTATATACAGCGGTGAAGTATGGAGCTTTCAGGTGCTAAGGGCCTGCATTGTGTGCATTCTTACCCGAAATGCTTAGAGAACGTACATTTTAGCGGCATATGCACCCGAAGCACCTCATTCTAATATTTTCATTGCAGAGCTGGAGACAATTTTTCAATCTCTGCACTTAAACTTGATAGAAAACTATTACATTCTGAGGATTGGGCAAACAACATACCCAACACTAAGGGGAGCTTACTCAACCATTGGTAGGTTTTGCAGAGCATAGAGTACACAGACAAGTTATGCGCAACGGATAGTCCATCGTAACCTAGGGGCTGCTGACACGAATGAATGATCAACTAACTGCCTAAGGACCTTTGGATATGACGACTGAGTTCACAGTAGCTGACGAATTCGCAAAAATGGCAGATTATGATTACAGTAGGCTGGCCTAGCTAAACTTCGCCAGTACCCTGTTGAGAGTACCTCCTTTCCACCCTCTAATAGGGGATTGACATGTATCTTAACCAACAATTTAATTTAACAGACGCGGGACAGTACGGTACCACGTAAACGGCATCACAGTAATAGGAACGTGTACCAAAGTGCAAGGTGAAAATACCTTTAGTGGTACTTTTACTGAGTCTAAAGCGGAGACTCTCAGTTTATTGCCTCGGAATAATTTTCCCGGAAAACAGACTGTCATCGGCTCGTTGCATACTCGTTCCAGGGTAACTGTGACTGAGGCCATTGAGGTACAAGACGGCTGCTTCCTATTCTGAAAAGAACTTTCACTGCTATTTCGGTATTTGCCTACTATATATAAACCGATTCTGCGCGTGGTGAAAGTGATCTTTATTCCCAAAATATGGAAAGAAAATTATTCACTCGCCAAAAGTTTTAGACCAATCAACCTAACATTTTTCTAGCTGAAGAGCATGGGGAGACTAGTAGAGGTGCACGTGCGCAACCCTTCAATTGCATCCTCTCAAATTAAAAATTAAAATAAATGCGCACTTGAAGGAAAAGACTAAGTGCTGGGCATTTTCTTCGACATTGAGGGAGCTTTTAATAACGCAACTTTCGACAACATGTATAACCCTGCTAGACGGCATGACGTAGATGAAGCACTGGTTTTGTGGATGAAAGAAATGTTTGTGCACAGAGTATTGATTGCTGATGCGGGCCTCGAACAATGTTGAATCTCGAGGGGTGCCCGCAAGGTGGCGTCCTGTCTCCGCTGTTGTGGTGCATGGCGGTTGACTGTCTGCGTATAATGTTGCTGTCCTCTCTATTGGCTCTGTTTAGCGACTGTCTGTTTCAAAGCACAGCGGGCGCTAAATGTGATCGATGACTGGTGCTCGAGTAATGGGCTGTCGGTTAATCCTCTTAAGACTGGTGTCATTCTCTTCACGAAAAGGAGAAAAATATTGACATGACTCAGCTGGTGCTAAAAGACATTGCCATCGCGATATCCAAGGAAGTCAAGTACCTGGGAGTCCTCTTAGATAGGAAGCTTCTTTGGACAAGGCATGCTGAGTCAAAAATCGGAAAAGGTCCTCTGGGTCTACAGGTAATGATAAGACCGATAGTCTCGAATGCACCGGTTGTCCGATGGAACAGGCTAATACGCAAACACGTCGTAGCCTCTGCCACAAAACTCCAAAGAATGATTTGTCTCATCTATACAGGGGCTTTCCACAGAACGCCGGGAGCTGCTCTACATGCTATGATTAATCTTCCACCCCTTTACATACTTATCGAGGGTACGCACTGAAAGCCATGTCTGCCTCAAGAGTTATAGGTTTTGGCACGGAATATCAACCGATCCTTCTCTCTCGGATATGCCCTCCGACGCAGTGATTCCTGCGCTACAATTTCACACTCAAATTTCCATGGCGTGAGGACTGGCTCTGGCCAGATACTGAACCTGGGAAG
The DNA here is from genome assembly GCA_958301585.1 of Merodon equestris. Lineage (NCBI taxonomy): Eukaryota > Metazoa > Arthropoda > Insecta > Diptera > Syrphidae > Merodon > Merodon equestris. The sequence goes on along the minus strand of OY284417.1, from coordinate 31,623,069 downwards.
GACTGTTTTCACATTTTTACAGATTGCTCCGGGGGTTTTCTTTTAAAAATACGAGTTTGTGTTTCCGGAAAATATGAGTTTGTCTTATATTATGTCAATGAGAGATATAGGCATTCCTAATGGCCATGAAACTATGTTGTAAAGCACGAGTGGAAGAGAATAAGCATATGCGATAGCCAAGCTGCAGTCAAAGCTGTGCTCAACCCTTTAATCAGCTCCAAATAAGTGCATGACCTTTTTGAACAAAGTCGGAAGACTCAGGTCAACCTGTTTCTACAGTCAAATCCTACATCAACGATTGGATTTTTAATGCACATAATCGTAGGTGAAGGGAATTTCCAGGATGCGGGATGACTAAGCGCGTACGCACTGATGTCTGCAAGAAATCCGCAGAATTCTTCTTATCGTTAAGGAGAATTGTTTGCAGAAGACTTACCGGTGTGCATGTTGCGAGCAGGATGACACAGCAAACACTTTCTCTGCGACTGTCTCGCCTTCGCTCGCGCACGGTGGCGCGCCCTTGGGATCGACGTGGGGTGTGCCGAACCTCTTAGCTCTACATCACTGAAGCTCCTCCTCACTTTTATCCGGACAAGAAAGGTGTCTGTCTGGTAGTACAATGGACAATTGAAAGAATTCGCGTCTGAGTGTTCCAACAGATAGCAAAAGACTTCACCAAAAAAAAAAAAAGAATAAAAAGGTTTTAAAAAACGAATGGAAGTTCCCCAGCACAATCACTGCCATAATATCTAAGCTGTACTCGTAGAAAGATACTTATCCCCCGTTTTGCGAACGTTCTGTCCTTTCGAGCGGACTGGCTACTGTCAAGGAAGAAGTACCTAATTATTATCACTGTTAAGGTCCTTTGATTTCTTTCTTGTCTATTTATTTTTTTTAATTTAAATTTTTTTAATTTCAAGTTAAAATTTTTTCACCTCGAATGCCACAAGAGCAAGTAACTATATCGACCTCGTGCTAATTTCTTTTCATGCATAAGTACGTATTGAATACTTAAGGAGGTTTGAAACGCTGGCTTCTTTTAAATTCACATTATCACCTCTGTTGCGCATGATTACACGTAATTAATATTCTGTTCATAGCTAATATTGAATCTTTCAGCAATAATGATGGCAATCACCATAGCCAATCGTTTCACGCACAATATCATGTTTTCTCAATAAGTTTTAATTGAACAATTTGTAATTTTTAAGAATGCAAAAAATGAAAAATCCATGGAAACGTATCCATAACACAAAAAAAAGGCGCACGCTCATGGGGGGAGTATCAACTGGAGTTGCTTATGAAGCCACATACATGCATTCATGAATCGACCGCCTTCCACTCAGCTAGGATAACTAGTATATACATTGGTATATGCATGGGAGATGAAACTGGGTAATATACCAAATAGCATGAATCGTACTCATTTGCATTTCAGCACACCTTGTACACCGCGCAGAATTCAATGCAATGAGTCCCCAAGGTGATTTCAACAGACTTGAACATTAACACTACATACACCTGCCCTCCTCACCACTTCTGTATTATCTAATTCAACCAAAAAGCTGATCGTTTATGCAAAGGTGATTGCTTAACTTACTCAACGACGGACAATCTAACATCGTCTGAATTGATACATTAAACCTATTGTCCTGCTGTTGTGTTTGCACTCGCACTACACCGTTGTATTCAATTCAAGAATTCAATTGTTCAACGTGTTCGAGTGCCTTAAATATTAGTGGTTGGACATACAAACAAATTGGAATCTTCTCACGCTCCACACGAGGTAGGTATTGTAGTCACAATTAACACACTGGGACGAAGCCATTCGGATTAAATATGTTGATTGTATGAAATAAAGGGTGTTTACTTTAAAGCTATACAAATTTAATATGAAATGAAATACTTGAAGCTAATGGTAATGTCTATGATATTAGCTTCGTTTAATAGATAATTTTATGCCATTAATATTAAAATATAACTTTGGCCACGGTTAGCTCGAATCAGGAATCAGCAATAACATGGCGAATTTCGACTTCCACATCGTGCAACGTCTTTGGTATAGACGTAGACTAGTGACTTTATATACCCAAAAAAAAATCTGTAGGTGTGAGATCACAGCATGGTGGAAGTTCGCAGGTCCATTACGAGTAGTTTTGCGTTCAGCAAATGTTTCCCGCAATAAATTGATGGTGTCGCGTGTGGCATGTAGCCCCACCTTGTTAAGACCAAAGCTCTGTCACAATGCCATTCAATTGACGATCAAAGAAGTCAGTAATCATGTTTCCATAGCGCTCCCCATTGACGGTAACACTCTGGCCGACATTGCCCTTGAAGAAATGGGCCTATGATTCCACCAGACCAAACAGTGAGTTTTAATGGCTGTAAGGGCTTCTCGACAAAGGCTTCTGGGATTTCTCCACTCCCAGTTCGGTCATTTTACTTGTTTACATATCCATTTAACCAGACATAGGCCTCATCGGAGAACAAAATTTTGTGTTGAAAATGAAGATCAAGCTGAATCATGCTCATTCACCCAACCCACGACGCACAAGTTTAATCTTATAAGCTTCTAAGCCAAGATCCTTCGATAAAATCTTCCACAAATAGGATGGGCATAACTGCAATTGCTATGCACGACGACGAATTGACTCATTCGGATTTTCCTCAACACTGCCCTCCGCAATGGTAATAACTTCCACTTTTTTCTTGTCGTCTTTGGGGATGCGTAACAGTCACTAAAGTGTACGGGTGGTCCGATAATTACTTAGCCTCACCGCCAGATGGCGCCAGTTTCGAAAGAGCAACTCACTATCGTGTAGTACATTCTAGTAGACGGCTACTGTCGAAATAAAAGCCGGTCGGACTCGTAGTTTTATTTTGACCGCGTGTGGAAGCGGGAGTGTCCGCGGATTTTAGAAAAATGGAAAAAGAGCAATATCGGTCGGTGATTCGATTGTTTTCGAAGGGAAATCGCGCAGCGAAATCAAAGAGCCATGGCTCGATTCGCCAAACTTATTCCGCGCTACGTCCATTATACGCTCAACATAATCATGCCAACGTCAACACAACCATATGAGCAAGTTATTCGGAACGCGATGGATCGGTTTCACATTACATACAAGGGTTGTCCGATAAGAACCTAGCCTATAAAAAAAAAAAAAAAACATTTTAGAGAAATGGTGATTTATTTTTCAATATAGTCTCTTCTATTCTTCTTCTTTCTTTAACCCGTCTGAAAAATACGTTTTCTCTCGAGGTCTTCAAAGTAGGCCTCCGTGGCGGCGATGACCTCCTCATTCGACTGAAATGTGTGCCCGGCGAGTGACTTTTTCAAGTTTGGAAACAAAAAGAAGTCGCACGGGGCCAAATGTGGAGAATACGGTGAATGGGGCAGCAGTTTGTAGCCCAATTCGACCAATTTGGCCGTGGCGAGGGCGGAGGTGTGAACCGGTGCGTTATCATGGTGGAAGAGCACTTTTTTCTTCGCCAAGTGGGGCCGTTTTTTCTTCAATTCGGCTTCGAATCGGCCCAATAATTTGGCGTAGTACAGCCTTGTGACCGTTTTGCCCTTATCGATGTGGATCACACATTGTGAATCCCAAAAAACGGTGGCCAACACCTTTCCGGCCGATGGGACAATCTTCGCCTTCTTCGGAACACGTTCGCCGGGTGAAGACCACTGTTTCGACTATTCCTTGGTCTCTGGTGTGTACCAGTGGATCCATGTTTCGTCGACTGTCACGAAACGACGCAAAAACTCCTTCGGATTGCGGTTAAACAGCGTCAAACACTGCTCTGAAGTGGTCTCACGGTTGCGCTTGTTGTCCGGAGTGAGCAAGCGCGACACCCATCACGCCGACAGCTTTCTCATGCCCTAAATTTCATGCAGGATATGACCCACGCGATCTTTTGAAATGCCTACTGTCTCAGCTATCTCGCGTACCTTCAATCGGTGGTCTGCCAATACGAGATCGTGGATTTTTGACACGTTATCCTCCGTGGTAGCCGTTTTCGGGGCACCTGGGGGTGGCTCATCAAAAAGCGACGTGCGACCACGTTGAAACTCGTTAAACCAATTTTTGATGGTCGCCATCGAAGGAAAAGAGTCACCGTACACATCATTCAAACACTCTTTGATTTCGCTGCGCGATTTCCCTTCCAAGAACAAGAATCGAATCACCTACCGATATTGCTCTTTTTCCAATTTTCTAAAATCCGCGGACACTCCTGCTTCCACACGCGGTCAAAACAAAACTACGAGTCCGATCTGGCTGAAGTTTCGACGGTAGAATGTACTACACGATAGTAAGTTGCTCTTGTGATACTGGCGCCATCTGGCGGTGAGGCTAAGTACTTATCGGATCACCCTCGTATCTTTGAGACGATGTACGAACTCATTGAACCGATGATTTCAAAAATATCAATGAATTGCCAAGAGGCGATAGGAACAAAGGAAAGACTGCCAATTTGTTTGAGGAGAGAATATCCTTTATTATACTCGAATATGTGGACTCCTTTTTATTGAAGGAAAACCTTATACTTACTTACTTAGATGGCGCTACAGTTCGGGATTGACCAAGGCCTCAACCACGATCAACCGGCACCATCTTTGGCCAGCTGCGTCCAGTGCCGCACGCCCGGTTGGTGGAGGTCCCTTTCCACCTGTGCGCGCCACATTAGATGCGATCGTACTCTTCGGGCCGGAGGCGTGATGTCCATTCGCTCTACATGGCCCAGCTATCTTAGACATTGGATCCGTAGACGTCTTACTAGGCCGATGGCGCTGTATAGCCCGTACAGTTTTTGGTTGAATCTGTTCCTCCACTCTCCGTTTACACAAACGGGACCAAAGATTGCACGCAAAATGTTCCTCTCGAAACGCCCAAGAACCTCTTCATCCGCTTTTGATAACGTCCAAGCCTCAGCGACATAGAGGAGGACCAGGATGATTGAGGTTTGGTAGAGGGATACCTTAATTTTTCGAGGACTCTACTACTCAGCAGCGGTTGGCAAGAGTTATTCTGCGTTTTATCTCAGCGCTGGTGTCGGTGCTGCTTGTCACTATCTAGCCAAGGTAGACGAAGTCCTTGACTACTTCAAATATATAGCTGCCGAAGGTGACGTTCTGACCAAGACGTCGGTGTTGCGCGTCTTTCTTTGATGACTTGTCCTCATTTACCATTACGCTTGCAAACGCGTCAATGAGGACTCGCTTTGTCCGTCCAATAGCGTCAATGTCATCTGCGCAGGCAGGCAATTGTGTAGACTTAAGGATCAAGGATTGTGTAGATCGTACCTCTTGTGTTGGCCAGTGCCGCCACTTTGTCTAAATCCTTTTTTAACATCGGAGATCTCGGTTAATTCGCTACCGACACTACAAGTAATAGAGCAGCGAGAATTCTCCATTGCCATTCTGCACAATCTGGCAATTTTGGCAGGGATGTTAAAACTAGACATGGCCCAGTATAGCTCTTCCATAACACTGCCATATGCGACTGGTAAATCAACACAGAAACCACACTGATAAGAACCTATCAGATTATCCACAGATGTATTTTGGACATTCACAGAGTACGGCAGAGAAGAACTTATAGCGATGTTTAGGAGAGTTATTCCTCTATAGTTGGCGTAGTTATAGGGATCTCCTTTCCTATGGACTGGGCTGATGCTGAGATTCCATTCGTCAGACATGCTTTACTCCGACCATATTTTACAGATGAGGTAGTGCATGTGCCCTCCCAGCTCATCTTCAGCCGATTTAAATACCTCAGCAAACTGCGCCCTCAGCTTTATTAGTTTTAAGCTTCGATATTGCTTGCTTAATTTCATCTAGGTCGGGTGGACGGAATTCTCTTGTATCGTCCGTTGCGAATGGATCATTGTGCCTGACAGCGGTATCAGATCTATCTTTGCTGTTATACAGTGTAAAGAAGTGGTCTTTCCATATTCTCAGCATCGATTATGACTACTAGTTGTCTTCATCCCTACAGGTTCTGCTCTGGCTTTATATATTCGTCATTCCTGTGGAGATATCTTTCCATCTCCTCGATCTCACGCTTTTCGTGCTCTCTTTCTTCTTCCTTAAAAACGTGTGCTCCTCCTTCCTTTTCTGCTCGTAGAGCTCACGAGCGGCTCTCGTCCGTCTATGTAGCATGGCTTTGTAGGCAGTTTGCCTTGTTACATGGGTTTGCTCGCATTGCTCATCAAACCAGGGATTTCTAATAATTGGCGTCGCCGTCGGTCGGAAGCCCAACATATTAAAGGCAACGTCTCTGATGGCGCATTGGCAATGTTCCCACCGTTATTTTGTGGATTGTGCCGGTGTCATCGGACTTTGCCAGAGGTTGAGGGAAACTCGATCTGCAAAGGTCCTAGCGGTCTCCTGCAATTGTACCTTTCCGACGTAAGTAGTGATCCGAGTCGATGTTGGTTCCTCAGAAGGTTCTTACATCTAGGATACTGTATCTGTTTGGTGGTCGTTCCTTTATGGATGTTGAGATACGGGAATCATGTGCTAGCTAAAAGGAGATTACGTGCCGCCAGGAAGTCAAGTCATCTGTCATTTGCCGGGTGCATCCCATCGCACCTCTTGGAGTGCGTTTGTTCCTCACATTCCAGATGCAGACTCGCAAGTCATTTAATCGTTTGCAGGGGTCGTCAACTTTGTATCCGTCCGTATCCAAGATCTGTGGCTGTTTCGGAACAAATTGTTTTTTCCGTGATAGGGATGTTACCCCTAAGCACAACCCCCAACCTGGAGGGCTAGGTTCCTCTTTACCCAAGAACAAGGGCCGGCATGTGCTCCTTTGCATCGAACTGAGCTGCAAAAATTGTAGTAGACCGATTAAGGTATTTGCCAAGTAGTTCTGCTTACTCGAAGAATGGACGCCGTCATTGATTCTACCCTGAGAGTTCCTCCGCCGCCGTCATGTTAAAGGAGCCGAGCCTTGATGGCAGCTCAAGGCCCCCCTCCCTCTCGTTTGCTCCACCAACAACTTTGCAATGGGCTTAAAACCTGAATCTACAGATGAGCTAGTAAGTACCCGGAAGCCAACGCGGGCAGGTGAGAGTAGGAGTTAGTAGACAGGGGCTTAATTGTCGACACTGGTGTCTACATAAGTTCGGGTAATCTACCCTTTGCCATCGCGTCTTGCCACGCTATATTGGAATTGACCTCATCAGAACTAAAAAGAAATTGATATAAAGGCATATTAAATATTGAATTAACCTTTTAGTATAACAAGTTATTTAAAAATCTCACACTACGAACGTATTATACTAGTGGATTTCAAGACTGGGAAGCAGCTTTTCATTAGATTTTGTCCCGAATTAGAATACCTAATGCTCACGACTGTGGAGAGGAAAAAAGTCACGCTGCAAGTCTATGTTATTCTCAGTCCCCGCAGACATTCAGCAATATCCTTACGTTCCTCGGAGAAGAGTCTGTGAGTATTTAAATTAGCACCATTTAAATAACCAATCCCACAACCTGACTTTCAGTCAGAATAAAAATATTCGTTTCTTTATGAAATGTCTACGTGAACTGCTTACAATAGGTCATATATCTATAAACTTCCGTCAAAAACCAATTTATCAGCTAACAAAAATATTTTGCATACGAAGATGTAATATGCGTGCTGCTCTTGTCATCATAGACAAGATTCAATTGCCAAATAACTTGACACAGGTTCTGAGGCATGATGTTCATGATTTTGACATTCAATTTCTCCCTTCCTGTTGGGAGCAGACAATCAGTTATCAATTTTGTGCTCTGTCAAATATTTTTCCTTATTTAAGGCGCGAGATTGAAGACTAAAAATGACACTCTCGTACTTTAGTGACATTGGATTCGTGGAATTTTTTTATAAATCGTTCGTTCTGATTTGCTTTGCATGAGAATTCAGAAGTAATAGGAAAATCGCTGTCAAAAGGCTATCTTTACATAAATATGTAGAAGAAAATAAGAAAGTCGTTGGTAGAAGGATAGGGTACTTAGGGTTCGATGACACGTGTAAGTCAGTTCCCAGGATCTATCTGGCGTGAAATATATTTTCGCGGAATTCGAATTTTGGAAATTGATTATTTTATATTTTGCCAGATTGACGTAGGCAGGACATTACAAAAAAGTTTGCCCCTCACGACCTGTGGACTGCAAGTGCGGTCGATAAGAGGTAAGAAGTGGTGGAGTAATTTCTCGAATTGGAGGCTCTAGCAACACAGGACAACAGGTCTTAAGCGGTATGACAAATTTGTCATGTGTTTCATTTATTGGTGAGCCAGAATATCCTATACCATGATTTCGCCTTGCTATGGTTAGCTGTGATTGAGAAGTGTTGGAAGACGTTTGGTTTGAGATGTTTCAACGGAAGACTCACAGTCTAGCATGCAGCCCTGATCTTGGCTAGCTTATCGGCCTCTTCATTCCCCTCTATCTTACTCTCGGTTAAATTCAGAACCTAGCACATTTGATCAACTCTTTGCATTGGTCCACTTATCTAAAGGAGATTACACCTGAGGATGAGAATTTGGTACCATCTGAGCTATCACCGCAGTGATCGCGTTGTTGTCGCAGGTGTATTAAATATTTAACCGATCTCCCTGATCGCCAGAATCTTTGCTTGAAAGATGTTTAAATAAACAGAAGGCGATACGAAGATACTTGATCCTAAGCCATGCTCTATTTAAGAACCATTCATGTAGACTAGAAGCTGGAACCGGCAATGTGTCGTGCTGCTGAAGTCTATAATGGAAGTAATATAGCCTGTGGAAGCCCAGGTTGGATTCGAGGGTAGCAAAGTTCTGTTTAAACCATACGTTTTACGTGACCAGTAGCCCTTTCCTTGATCCTGACGATGGGACAAGTTACCATATAGTAGATGTGAATGCCCAAGAGTAGGATATGCAACTTTATGATGTGAATTGGTGGGAAATGATTTCATGGCTTGATCCCGATTCTTGTCGATGTTTAAATGTTTTGAATCTCGTAAATTTTGCTTAGGGCAACTCACCAGATTAGTAAGCTATAGATGAAGAAGTGACTGAGAGTAGTTGTATACACCTGGTTTAAACCATAAATGCTATAAAATTGCACATGGAACCTTAGGTCCCCAAAACAGTTAAAAAATTTTCAATCAAATTGGTGAAAACATTGTTGAAAGAGTCTCACATGTCCATGAAGGTCCCTGGGATGAATTTTTTAACAATGAACAAGGCCACATATAAAGCCCTTTCCGTAGATTTACCACTAAAATTCCCAGTCTGGAGCGCGCTGCTTCCAATTAGTCCGCGATCACTTGGTCTCTGAACCGGCGGGTTCGGTATCCCCTGCCTTATCGAAACTGGCTGGGATTCGAGAACCCTCTTTGCTGGAGCGCGGTCATTATTGCCTTCCGGACTACGTCCACATCATTATACAGCCCGTAGAATTTGCAGTTGTGACTTCTCCTCCATTTGCCTTCCTCGCAGCTACATCAAAATTCGTCAAAAATTCGGCTACATAAAGCATGTCTGGCAAGATCAGTGTTCTCTAGAGAGAAATTTTGGACTTCCCTCTTAGGAGCCCCTATGTGTTTTGACAAGACGAAGTAGCACGGTTGCGCAGGGTGATTCTCCGTCGGATCTCCACTAAGTTGTCATCTGTAGAGTTGACATTTGCCTCGAGGTAGACAAACTCTTTAACTACCTCAAAATTATATCTGTCGATGGTTATGTTCTGCCCAAGGCGGTGTTCGAGGGAGTGGTTCTTAGTCAACAGCATATACGAGCATTTTAATTTGCCTCATTTACTTTTAAGCCAAGAAGGCCTGCCTTTTCTTCAATTGCTGTGATTGCCTCTACTAAGGCGCGCTGGAACCTTGCAATGATGTCAATGCCCTCCGAGTATCCCAGCAGTTGGACGCTCTTGAAGAAGATAATGTTTTTCGTGTTGACATCTGCCTACTTCTATCACATGACAACACGTCTCCTCGATGAAACCTGGAGCATGTTTGCAATGGTTCGGAGGCATGGAGTCCAAACTGCACCGCGAGACTTTCAGCGCGGCGTGGCACACCCGAATCAATTTTCCCGGGATTTTGAAATCGGCCATCATCCTGTAGAGCTCTTGACGAATACTGTCGTATTCGGCTTTAAAGTCGATAGAAAGATGGTGAGTATGGACTTCGAACTCGTTGGTTTTCTCCAGGATCTGGCGTAATGTGAAGATCTGGTTTATAGTCGATTTGCAAAACCGGAATCCACACTGGTACGTGCCTACTAGTATGGTGCAAAACGGCTTAAGACATTCACATACACTGCCTCGGTAATTGGTGCAAGACGTAGGATTGCCTCTTTGGAATATGGGGAAAATAGAGCTGAATTTGAGGGATTATCTGGTGCATGATCCATACCAGAACATCACCGCCAGTTTTGAAGAGCTCAGCCTGAGGCCCCTCTGGGCCAGCAATTTTGTTGGATTTCCGCTTAGGTTTAGCTGAGCTGACTTTTCCCAAATTATTTTTTTTAGGATTAGTTTTTCGACTAGCGCTGGGTTTTCTTCTGACCCTACCACTCTCTCTTGGTCATGCCGGTTAAGCATGTGGGAAGTGCTGCTTAAATACATTCACTATTTCATCCGAGTGACTGACAAGATTATCTTCAATATTTCAAAGAGCCTGGGCGCCTATTCTAAAGCCGGATGCATTCTTGTCGAAGGGTCTAGTCTTCTGTCTATCCGGGGCCTCTTCGATATCCTTGAGCTGGGAGGCGGTGAAGGCGTTTTTTTTCGCAGTAACTTCTTTTCCTCTCTTCTTCTGACTCTGTACTCTTCCAGCGCTATTTTTGTTTTCCGTTGCAGCGCCTTCTGATGCTTCATTCGTTGTCCGCTTCCTATTCTTACATTCGCCATCGTACCAGGGTTTTTCGTCGGGGGTGGTCAGTAGCTTAGGGTGGTTTCAGCTACTTCCTGGATGACAGTGCGGCAGCGTAACCAAATGATGTTAGCATTTGTGCGGACTTGGGAGAGTCGATCGCCCAGCCGCTCTCTGTAGTCTGTGGCCATTTCCGATACGTGCAGTCGCCCAATGTCTAGCCTCCGTTTTGTTGGTTGTTGCAGCTTTTTGACATTGGACAGTCGAGGTATAAGTCGTGCTTATCATTATGAATGGAATATAATACTACGTGTCCTGGGAGTTTTTGCACAACTCAATTCTGACAAGATCATTTTCTCTGACTTCTTGATACATATCAGGTAAAAATACGGCCATAACTTGGCGCCATCACTAAAACGCTAATAACAACATAACGGGACGCAAAGTGTGAGATGTGGCACCGTCTGCTGTAACCATATCATTGATTTGAGACAAAAAAAAATCTGTTATTGGCTACAACCCTCTACGAGACAAGAGTTAAAATATAGCAATGGTTCAGAATGGTAGTCGTAAGAGGCGACTAAATTCCTAATGGATCTCTACCCCTTGAAAAATAATGACAGAGGAAGGCGTAGAACTGATAACACTACGCACAATCACATCACTACAAAAATACAGCATTCAGACTCCACACTTAAAACAGCATCAAAAATCGTTGATATTTTATGATATGTAGATTTGGATCTCCTTCAACGCTTTATATGCTTTAGGACCTCTGTAACAGAATCAGTCACTTCAATTTTTCTTACAGGCTTTCCTATAGCACGCTCAGATGGATGACAACGTCAACAATAATCTGCTCGTAATGCGCACAGAATCACTAGTTTTGTTTTCACAATTTCATCATATCCAGTGATTGTCAAATGTTAATATTGTAAAATGGCGAACCTAAGGCCAAACTTGTATGGTCTCGCATCATCGTTTTGTTTGAATAATGTGATTTAAACACGATATCGAATTCGAAGCACAAATTGGATAAAACTATGTCGCCTTGGTTGAGGAAAGCGCCAGCTACCGTCTTTAATGAGCTGCCACGCCGTGTATGTACAACTAACTTTTGGGTAGCTAAGTGCCTGGATGGATGTAAGCATCTACCGAACATTCCCTTCTTATCACTCTTCTAGTTTCATAGGGGTTTTTAGGGTCGGCCCCTAGGTCGTTCGAGTATGCGTCATGCAGCTTTTTTGCATATGACGTTTCAGTATAATTCTTAATAGTTGGGAAGAGGGAAGATAATGGCAAAATGATAAGAAAATGATACAATTGAATAATTTTCGTATTGATAAGTAATATTAGTTCAGTCAACTGAGAGTTGGGGTAATAAGAATATTATATTACATCATTATTTGAATTCTGGGAAAAGCTCATTTGCATAGATAATGGTGCTATTGGGCACCACGGTTCCATTCGTCCATTCGCTATTCTGAATTGCTTGCTTTGAAATTTCGATTTTATTCCTCCAGTTTTCCGTTCATGGCTATGTTAAAACGTGGATTTTTTATATCTTCAAAAAAAAGCAAATGAGTTATGATCTTTATGACGGCTGATGTAAAATTTATTGCCGAATCCCCACAACAATCAGCTGATGCTTTTCTTTTAAATCTTATATTTTTCAATCCATCCACACATTCATTTATCAGTATTTCTTCCAGAAATTTGTCGACAGCCACTTGGATGAAAATAGGTATGTAGGTAGTTAAGGATGGAATATACGGAGGAATTGAGGCACTGCTTAAGGTCATATGGGTTAGGTGTTCCACAAAATGTGCACACACCATTAAGGTTTTTGTGAATTGAATTAATTTTTTACATTGTGCCCAAAATTGTAAACAAACTTTGCGAAGAATTCTTTTTTAGCGCAGAAAAACAACTTTCAGCACGACAGTGGAGGTATAATGGAAATCATGGAGAAGACGATAGACCATTGGCTTATACATGGTGTCTTAAACAAAAGTTTATATTCAGTGCATCGATAAAAAAAACAGAAAAAAACGAAGACGTCTTTTGAAGACGATCTCTAGTATGTACTTTTACTAAAGACTAAATGCAAACCCTCACGTTCGCGGCACTTATATAATGGGGCAATAAAATATCTTATTACTCCATGGCAGGTAGACTACGTGATAACTGCCGTGACGGATACTTTCTTTCAAATGCACCAGGGATGTCGGTTTATTGGCATGAGCTTTAGATTTGAGACAGACAACAGGTGAGTTAAATCAGACTGAGTGAGGACCAATTTATGTCACCTCTTCTGGAAATCAATTTGTGAGGAAAATCTTACGAACTAGTGACAGAGACGTGATGGTTGTGTGTGACCCGCGATGACCTGGTCCTGGTGGAATATTATGCAATTTAGGCAAGAAGTCGTCTAACTTTTTCACACTATGGTCTGAATTTACGGCACGTGCCCTCTCGTCTTGACAAAAGTAGTAGGCGATTATACCTAGGGGCGACATTGCAGCTCGTGCGGTAATTTTAAGGGGAATGAAGGGTTTTTTTTTTGGAATATGTGTTTTGGATTTGTTGCATTCCATTGTGACGGCTTTGGTTGTTTCACAACAGGATGTTGGTAAGTGCTCAACAACATTCAAGGATCTGGCTACCACTCCGGGGTCTTAATTCTCGCGAGTTGGAACGTTGGAAGCATGAGTGGTCGCAGCTATGAGCTTGAAGAAATTATGGTTAGAAGGCGAGTAGACATCCTGTGCATACAAGAGACGAAATGGCGAAACACTGGTAATTGGGCACGTTTCTTGTACGTTAAAATAAAAGCCTACAAGATGTTTTACTACGGATTGGGACAAGGAAAAAATGGAATCGCCATCATCCTTGCGGCAGAGATACTTGGCAACGTCTTAACCATTTCAAAGTCCAGTGACCGTTTGATGGCTCTCAAATTGGTGATGCATGGTGAGATGTGGAACATCGTAAGCGCATATGCCCCTCAAGTAGGATGCGAACAAAAAGAAAAAGATGCATTCTGGCTAGATTTCCACAACTTTGTCAAAATCATCCCAAAGGAAGAGCTTTTGTTTGTTGGGGGAGATTTAAACGGACATCTCGGGAAGACAAGCGAAGACTATGAAGACTACCACGGAGGGCTGGGATACGGCACCAGGAACTCTTCAGGTGAAGATATCCTAAACATGTGCAAGTCGTACGGTCTTATAATGCTAAATACCATGTTCGTCAAACAAAGCCGGCACCTGATCACTTATAGCAGCGGCGGAAATGAAACTCAAATAGAGTATCATTTGGTATCCAGTTTCATGAAGCCACGAGTTAAAGATTGCAAAGTGATCCTGGGAGACGCGATCGCCCCTCAACACCATCTCCTCCTGACTGAATTTTTTATGGAGGCGAGTAAGAAGTCAAAGCAGCAAACGAAGGTGTCTGAGAGAATCAAGTGGTATAAGCTGGATAAAGGAAAAGGCGAAGCTTTTATTACCAACATGAAAAACTACCTCTCGTCCATCTATGATGTGCGGGCTTGTATCGGGTAAAGCAATCCAAAGTATAAGGGTCATGATGGAAAAGCATCGTGATTCTTCAAAGCACTTGCATATGGTGTTGGTTGATTTCGAGAAGGCCTTTGACCGGCAACCAAGAGATCTTTTATGGGTAGCGCTAAGACAAAAAGGAGTTCCAGAAACCTACGTGCAAGTGATCATGGACATGTACAAGAGAATAATGACAAGAGTAAGATGCACCGCAGGAGTCACCGAAGAGTTCGCAATCAAAGTCGGTGTACGCCAAGGGAGCGTCTTCAGCCCACTGCTCTTTATTGCAGTCCTTGATTGCTTGCTTGAAGGAAAAGTGACGGACCACAATGTGCACCAGCTATTCTTTGCTGACGATGGAGCCATTATAAGTGATGATCAGGCGTCCCTAAAACGAGCACTTGATGTGTGGGTGGACATTTTTGAGGGACACAGGTATCGTATTAGTTCAAAGAAGACAGAGTATCTGTGCTGCCCGTTCTCTGACCCTCATCAGCCTATTCCAGACATTTACTTGAATGGAAGAGTGTTTCCCAAGTGTGAAAAGTTTAAATATCTCGGATCTATGATTAATAAAGAAGCAACGTGTGATGACGACATCAACCATCGCGTAAGCGTAGGGTGGATGAAGTGGCGGGAAAACTCCGCCATCTTCTGTGATCGAAAAATGCCCCCTAAGCTGAAAGGAAGGCTCTACATTTCAGTTGTACGTCCGGCGCTCACATACGGTTCACAATGCTGGACAATGCACAAAAAGTATGAGAGCAAATTAACGGCAGCTGAGATGAAGATGCTTCGCATGATAGCGGGAGTAACAAAGCGTGACGGAATTAGAAGTTCAAAGATCCGAGGAAGCCTCTACGTAAAAGAAACCATCACAAGAAAGATAGAGCGCGACCGACTCAGTTGGTATTGCCATGTTCAAAGGAGAGATCCTTTGAACCCCGTCCAAAAGGCGTTGTCAATCAACGTTCCAATTTCAACACGCAAAAAAGGCAGGCCGAAAAACAATTGGTGCGAACAAATGCAAAAATACCAGCATTTAATTGGGAAGCTTGCCGTTACTTTCTGAGGTCAAACCGGCGGACCCCAGAAGCAGACCAGTAGGAATGCAGTTAAGTGGGAAGCTTATGGTCCTACACTTCTAACCATAACGACGCCGGAAAAAAAAAGGAAAAGAAGAAGAAGATCATTTTCTAAAATTGTCAGGGTCCTAAAGAAAAACTATTCAACCGATTGCTTTGAAATTTATATATGTTCTTCTCATTAATGGTTATCGGCCGTACCAAAATTGCTTATTTCCTTATTTTTTTTAAACGATTTTTAACAAAAAAAGAAACCCCAGAAGCAGACCAGTAGGAATGCAGTTAAGTGGGAAGCTTATGGTCCTACACTTCTAACCATAACGACGCCGGAAAAAAAAAGGAAAAGAAGAAGAAGATCATTTTCTAAAATTGTCAGGGTCCTAAAGAAAAACTATTCAACCGATTGCTTTGAAATTTATATATGTTCTTCTCATTAATGGTTATCGGCCGTACCAAAATTGCTTATTTCCTTATTTTTTTTAAACGATTTTTAACAAAAAAAGAAAATTTTTTTCTACAGTCCGCCATTTTTATTTTTAAAGAAATTGATTAATTTTGGTAGGGCCGATAGTGACAGACCTACTGAACAATAATCCGTTCGATTTTTTTTATTTCAGACTACATGAACAGCCGAGTTTTTTTTTTGTGTTTAATTTAATTTAAAAAATATACATATATATAAATTAAAAATGTAAAATAAGAAAAAAATATGTTTATACAGTTTAAAATACAAATAGGAACAAATAAAAAAATTAAAATGATTGAATTTTATTGCCTTATAAAAAAGGTCCCTAAAAAGAGGTAATGCATTCACATGAGACTACCCCCTTAAAGCTCTACAAAAAATTACATTTTTACTGGAAGAAAAGTCAAGTTCTCTAAAACATACTATGATGCTTACAATGGTAGATGCAAAAGTATGTAATGCCGCCAAACAGACCACGTCAACAATGAGGTGCTACATTGTGGAGCAACATCGAAAGAATTCAACGATTTAACCATCAAAAGAGATGGTTAATGATGGTAAGATGGTTTGCACGCAAGAATATTGCACCTCTCACTGTAAAAAAGGGGCAGTTTAGATCTGACGTTGACAAAGCTATTGTTAAGGAGAGGAAAAAAATGATTCAAGAGAAATTTTGAAACTGGTCTAATAGTGGATGTACCGAAAGTTGGGTTTGGAAGTATCAATGATGGTAACACAAGTAGAAGATTCTTTTCCAATCCTGAATTAGCTGCGTACATAACTGGAATTGATAATAATTTCATTTACCGACTCAAAGTCATCCTTGAAAACATATCAAGTGGTCACAAAGTCCATTTGCACAAGTTTGCAGATTATTGCATAGACACTGCAAAACTTTATATGTATAAGTTTGTATCCGTGGCATCCTATGACACCTACGATAGACCTATGTACTTCATAGGCAAGACATTGTTGCCAATTGGGTTGCTCTCGGAAGAAGCTGCTGAGGCACAAAAAAAAAACATATCTGGCTGTACAGGCAGAATTTCGCGAGAAAATTGTCAAGGGTCAGTGCAACACTGATATTATAAATTACGCAATTCTGACCAACTGATTACTGGAATGAGACCAACTCCCAAGAAAAAACGTTGCCACTCACGAAAGAAGCAATTGCTTTGATGATTCCTGCTGTACCTGATTCTGAAAGAGACTCAGATTCTGATTTGGGGGAGGTTTCTGGAAGCACTAAAAATGATGAGGATGATGAAGAACCATGGAACTGATCATCGTCTTAGTTACATAAATTTTATAACATTTTGTTGAAGAAAATAATAAATATCGAAGTTATACCTTACTAAATATATTTTTATTATATTTTTTCCTAATATTTTAGGTCAGTTATCCTTCGTGCAATCCAGGGTCAAAGATAGGTCATAAAAAGTAAAAGAGGAAGACGAAGGATAACCATCCAGGGTTAAATAAAAAGTTATGGCTTATACCTAGTTAACCAAGGCAACTCCCTGGAGTAAAAAAACCAAATAAATAATTTTGACCGGCTAGATCAGCAAAATACCCCTATGTGCAGCGCTTACATGACAATCAGACCCGGCGATTTTCATATTTTAATCGACATTTTTGACAATTGGCCTTCCCGGGCGGGGTGAATCTTTGTGGTGGGAATTACCGAAACGGATTCGACGAGACCAAAACTGCACTTGGCTGTTATAGTATCAGTACCTTAAGCACGTGCGCATTAGAGGTATAATTACAAACATAGTTATTGACAGCCAAGTAGCATTTAAAGCCATAACCTTAGACAATATAAACACAAAATAGGTCAAGGCAGTAATGATACTTTGCCTAGAAAAATAAAGCCAAACCGTGGTGGGTACTTGGTCACCATGACACCAGTGCCGATGAAAACGCTGATCACCTAATCAGATACTGCTTCTCTGAGAAGGTATTTCCACATTTAAACTCAACTCTCTCTTAAATAGATGGAAAACTCAAATTTGTCGTATTGGAACAGAGTTGAAGGACGCCGCCATCCGACGTTCGAACAAACGATTCGAAATTCATTAAATTAAGTTGCGTCCAAAATGATAAAGTTATCGAAAAACTTGGAAGAACAGATAATAAATCAAAAGTATTAATAATAATAAAAATTCTAATGTCTCGATTATCTAAAAAAAACTTACTTCTTTTCCAAAATTCTTTACAAATTTAATACTGCACAGTAATTAATAAAAAATAAATTAATTTTGATGTGCCAAAATTATGTCAGTGCTACTGGCTGTATCTGTACTTTGCGCACAGTCAATGTCCGATGAGTCCTCCTTTTTTGAAATTGTATCGTGTGCCCAACTTCGTATTGAGCTTACTTATTTTTGGATTGTTTTTTTTTTAATTTTATACCAACTGTCCATAATTGCGCTCCTAACCTCAAGAACGTTCTTCGGTTTCCGTCTCCCAGCATACACTAGTCTTGTTACTATGCTCCATAAGTTTTCGATTGGATTCAAGTCTGGCGAACGTGCTAGCCATGACATCATTTTAATATCTCTGTCGGAATACCACTTTGTGAATTGGAACATTATCCTGTTGAAATTCCACGTAATGGTGGTCCAGTTCTTTGAGAAATTGTATAAGGGTTCCCTCCAACATGTCTTGGTACTTCTTCGCATTCATCCTGTTAGGAACAATCGCTAACCTAAAGGTGCCCCATACCAATACACTATCTCCTACTCGCTGACGTTTGGAGAACGAAGTTTTTTTTTTTTTAAATCACGCCAGTAGGGTACCCATCCCACCGGCTCGTCTAAATTGAATTTTTTTTCGTCACTCCACGCAACTTTTCTCCATTCTTCATCAAAGGTCATGTGCTTTCGAGTCCACTCCAATCTGGTCTTCCAGTAAAGTAAGAGGTGGTTGCGATTTCATTCTTTTCGATTGTAGCCGACAGGGCACCTTTATAACGAATGGTGGTCATGCTGCAACATATCGAATACTGTTTGTGGATTTATACAACTCCCTCAAAATTCGCCTTTTCTGGTGATTAATTATTCCTGATGACTTTTGGTGCAATAAAGAGTCCCCAATTTTTTAAAATTTTTAATGAGGTGACTGGAACAATTTAACTGCCTTCCAATTTCACGCGTAGACTAGCAACTTTTCTCAATTTCAGTTATTTGACCTTTTTCGAACTCACTCAACGACTTTTCTCTTCCTATCTTGACAATGTCTACTCAAACGCGAAATGATCGACACTGATCGAGAACGTTAGAGAAGAGAAACAACTGAGTCGAAGTTTTGTTCTATTTTTATAGGACACTAAATTTGTATGTGTTTCCCACAATGACAGCAAATAACAGTTAGAATTTCGAAATAGTTGGAATGTTGAGTATATTTCATATTTTTAAGTATTATTACTCGAAGAACTGAGTAATTTTTTCCCGATTACTTGGATCGCATGTTTTGCATAGAACATTTGGAGGATGGCACTATCATTTTGGGAAGGACCTTACCTTTCCCGCTAATCAGAGCGAACACTCTGTCTTAAGAATAACGAAATTGTTAGACACATGTGGTACCATCTAAATCGGGATCAC
The DNA here is from genome assembly GCA_958301585.1 of Merodon equestris. Lineage (NCBI taxonomy): Eukaryota > Metazoa > Arthropoda > Insecta > Diptera > Syrphidae > Merodon > Merodon equestris. Next base: position 31,603,497 of record OY284417.1, on the reverse strand, counting down.
TCTTCTGCTTTCATGAAAAGCTATAAGCATCTTCGATAACTTTGGTTACAAAGTCCAACCTAAATTAAATTCTAATATTACAACATTCGAAGGTTCTAGATGACTTCAAATTATCCTGAAATATTTTATCAGATTATCAGCTAAAGTCAGAATTTACAAAGCGGAATTCGCTTATTGTTATTCATTTCCTGATGTCTTCATTTCCGTTGGCAAAATGTCCTTATATCGTCTTACCATGGAATGGATGAATTCCTGTACAAGTCTGAATATATCTGCAACGACTGTATCCTGTATATCCCAATGATGCCTGTGCTATACGAAGATGTATAAGAATTCTGCAAAAGTAAAAAAAAATACATTATTCACCGTCAAAGGAGCAAGGAGCTAGTGCCTGGAGAAGGTAATCACCAAAAATTGCATTAACACAACTGATGCATGTAAAGTGGAAGGGAAAGAATTCACGTGCAGCATCAGATTGAGTAAGCGAACTTCTCAGAATAGGTTATTGCATTTACGTCAAGCTCACGCTGTTCCTCAAAGGCAATGTGAAAAGGTTGATGTGTCGAGCTTTATGGGTGATAACATAGAGTATTTTTTGCCCAGGCACAGCGTGGACATGAGGGTATGGAACGAGCTGGGACTTTGTTCGAAAATGTAAATAGAGTTTTTTTTTTCAATATGCCCTGAATTTGGCATTCATACTTTTTTCTTCTGCTTCCCTTTGATTGAATTGAGCTTGTAGGTGATGCTTTACGAGGGAAGTTTTACATGTATGACAGCTATTCTATGTAAAGGTATTAAAAAAGGTTTTGGTTTTTGGACTATAAATAAAAAGAAGGTTAGAGGAAGGCAACTAACCAAGTGCTCTCTCATTACATGAAATTATAATTCAGTACCTTGCGAAGATCTATCTTACTCGTGACTGGATCATGATTATTATTACTATAACTCTTGTTGTGCATTTGTGATACACCTAAAACGCAGGTGTTTGTAAATGGACGGAGTTAGCGAGGCATTTCTGTGAGACCAGCAAAAATTAAAGAGTTATAGATATACCAACCTGGTTTCTATCGAGCTGTAATAAGCCGACAACACATAATCCGCACCACATGTTGACGTTTTTTGGAATGCATTGGCTTTTCTTGAATCTCGCTTGGATTTTCCGGACTCAGAGAGGTGCCGGGCTTTTTCGCTCATCCTGATATTTTTTCGTGTGCGTGCTGTCCGAGTATATTTATATAGAGTTTGGTCCGATACCAAGCCAGATTCTTCAACACGCTTGACTATTTAACGATTTCAAACAAACTATTACCTATATGTTGATCGAAAAGTTCACTAATTTAACGAAATGTACCAAATCGCTAATTTTAGTAATAAGTTTTAAAAACAAGAATGGATGGTTGATTAGTAAACGGCTTCATGGCTAAAATTGCCAAAGACTGTGCGTGATATCTATTATAAAATTAAGCATAAGTAACAGTAACTTGCAGGAAACATCCTCACCGTGAACCGTTATCGCATTTTATATTTCCCGGGGTTTGAAATTGGATTTCCCAGTGTTTTACCTCAAATCTTCTCGAAATGTACCGTCTGGAGTGTTCAAAAAGTTCACTATTTACAGCCGTCAGTAAACAGAACTTTATCATTACAAATAATTTCAAAGCTGTTAAAAGCATGGTATGCAAATTAATAACTTTTATGTCTTGCAGACGATTTCTATTGTATGATATGCTAGGTCCAAAATCTTAGCCTTCAGCAATTCTTGGCTTTATGATGAATGTGGGCAAGTTCTTGTAACAAAGCCTAGCGGCTCGCATTGACGGGCATAGGCAATGTCCGTCTCCGTTTTTCTATTTAATAAAAAGAATTCTGTGGGGAATTAAATAGCATGTAAAGGTCCAAACCCCATTCATAAATAGTCTGAGAGGCCCATTCATAATACAAGAAATCGTTAAGGAGACCAATAAGAACTCTAAGTTCACGTATCACATCTTGAATAAGAATGAGCCCAATTTGAAACGTTCTCCATTATGACAAGATGTCAATTGAAGTGCAAATAACTTGAAAAAGGGTGATGAACATAAGAATTTCTTATATCCGCTATAAAGATTGTGCGAGGCTCATTGTACAATCTATTTTTGATTCCGGGTCAATCACGCTATATATCTAGCAAAAATTGGAGACCACGGTTTCAGCCCTAAGGGTCTTCGAATTCAACCTGAAACCTGATCCTGATTTAACCTAGTTAAAATGATCACCCAGGCAGTGTTGTGTGACGAAGTAGTTCCTTTCGATGAATTTGGAGGAGGTAACAATTTGCTATTTATGTATGCTTTTATTTCCCAGACTCCTAATATCTTGATTATAGGTTAGAATATAAATATAATAAGAATATGACATGGACAGCCAAGCCTTACTAAAACAACGTTTTCTTTCAGCTCTGATTAAATTATCTTCAAAATGCTTACAGCATACTAATACCTTTCGACGGAAATACATAAATGTGAATTAGTGCGCCAAGAAGGTCGGAAAGACAGGACTCAGATTATATTCTCCGGATTTTACGGGATTTGTTCAATAGACAACTTTTAATTTTTCTCGAAAAATATTTATTTATTCATGAACATTTTTACCCTACGATCAAATTGACTACTGTGATACAGATTCCTTGTAATACCGAAGGCTTTCTCCGCGCCAGTAAGGCAAGCGTCTATATGTCTATTGAAACATAGATACTGGTCAAGCTCAATATCAATATATCTAATTGCATTTCTCAACGCTTATGGTTGTCCATATTGCCCAATGATCGCGAATTTCCTCCAGTTCATTTTGGTATCTCACACCCTGCACAACGGAGTCCTAAACAGTATTGTTTCCGACTTGGAAAGTCAATTTTTAATTCCATCGCAATATCTCTTAATATTGTCGAAATCACACTGCAGCACTGCATTGATGATCTCAATTTTTGACCTGATCTGTACTAAATCATCTGCACGCCTATAAGATCGCTTGTGTAGATGTTAAACAGTATCCGAAAATTAACCGCTTCCTGCTATAAATCGTTTTTATTGTTAAAAATCCTACTCGAATAAATTTTTTCCCATAGTAATTACGTAAATCATGGACAGAAAATAATAATTCCGCATTCCTAACCTGGTGAACTTATAAAACAAATCGAAAACCTTTTCAAAGTCGACCAGACTCTACATTGGCTTTTGCCTTCTTCCACTAAATATCGAAAACCAGTTTTGATACAGCGTGAATAGTATCATGCCTCGTCTTAAAATCAAACTGATTTTTCAGTATTATGTTGTTTTCCACTAGCCATTTAAGCTATGTTTACTGACTTTTCAAAAGATATTAGCAGGGTCTGACGAATGTTTATTTTTAAGTGAGTCAAACAACAAACCGACAGAGATTCAGTCATTGGCGACAATACCATTCGCAAGGTTTTCATCATTCGCCATTCATTCATTAGTCACAGATTCGAATTGACGTGTGACCCTGTGGATCCACAAAAAAGGCCATCGCTAGTATCGACACCCTCTGGACTTATGCCTAATCTGTATTCCAGGGGACTCCGACGCGGAGGATATCATTTGATATTTTTTCCTGAATATTTTATTTATTTCCGGAAACCTGCTCGGACTATTGGATTTTGTAAAACGAACTTTATTGTTGCAGCTTTTCTGTAATTTTCTTTTAATTACTGTTGGATGTTTTTGACCACCGACTTTAACATCCTTATCTCCGGATCGTGTGGGTCTGTATAGCCATTTAAGCCTGGACAGAACTCTATTTTTTTTTTGTGAGAAGCGCGTCGATTGTTGCTGTTTTATATTTGTCGGTTTGATGGCTGACTTGAACTTTCCCTTTTATTACAACGTCTATTTGTTTCGGCTTACAAGTGCATTAATACCATCCAGGCATATCTCTCTTCCCTAGGATACTGAGAAGAGCGACCAGCGTACCTTTTGATAGTCAAAGGTGCATACTGGTTCGTACCGGTCCAATTGCGATAGTTCGGGTATTCGCGCAATTGCCGCGAGTGGTCACTGTCGGACTCGATGGTTCGCAGATAGTTTTGACTGTAGTTATTTGTACTAGTCAGTTCAAGACGTGAGTCTGTTAACGCTAAATCCAGGAAAGGCCGGTTCTTGGAAAGGATGGAATATCTGTCGGGTACAGGTCAAGTCTGTACTCGATCGTATTTCGACACCACCAGCTGAACAGTACGAGTAGATTGTGCCTGGCATTAATGTCCTCGCGCATGAAATGCAATTGAAGTTGTCGAAAAATTGTTTCAAGTTCTGAAATAAACTGGATGGGTTGAGATCTGGTTTATGTTTTTTTTTATTCTTTCACTCAGACACAAATACTGATCCATTGTACTACCAGACAGATACCTTGTCTTTATTGTATTTTCCCCGTTGTCCGGAGAAAAGTGAGGAGGGGCTTCAGTGATGTAGAGCTAAGAGATTCGGCACCCACCACGTCGGCCCCAAGGGTGCGCCACCGTGCGCGAGCGAAGGCGGGACAGTCGCAGGGAAAGTGTTCTGCTGTGTCATCCTCCTCGCAACATGCAGCACAGGTATCCGTCTCACTGATGCCAAGCACGTAGGGCTTGCTTGGCAAAAGTGTAATGGCCCGTAATGACGCCCGTTAGCCTTCTGCAATCATGTCTCCTTAAGGATAAGAAAAATGTTGCGGACTTTTTGTAGACATCAGGGCGTACGCGCTTAGTCATCCTGCATCCTGGATATTCCCTCCATCTGCGACTGTGTACGTTAAAGACCCAGTCATTGAAGTCAGATTTGACCGTAGGAGCAGGTAGACCTAAGGCGGGTTCAGGTTCTGAGAAACTCTCCTCTGAGCCTCTTCTAGCGAGTTCATCGGAGATCTCGGGATTCCAGAGTGACCTGGAACCCATACAAGCCTAAGTGAATTTAGTCTTCCGACTTTGTTCAAAAAGGTCTTGAGTTCATGCACTAATTTGGAGTTGTATAGGGGGTTGGACATAGCTTTGAGTGCAGCTTGGCTGCCACTGCAGACGCATATGCTTTTTCCCATCTACCTGTGCTTCACATAGTGCATGGCCATTAGGATTGCGTAAATCTCCGCTTGGAAGACAGACGCATATTTTCCTAACGAGAAGTGCAGTCGAATGTTTTCGCGCTCAAAGAAAACTCCAGTGCCGGATCCCTGCCCAGTCCTGGAGCCATCTGTGAAAATGCGAAGACATTCCATTCCAAGCTCAGTGTCTGGCCAAAGCCAGTCCTGATGCCATGGAAAAGTGACTGTGAAGTTACAGCACGGTAGGATGGCAGGTGTCATTGCGTCAGAAGGCATATCCATGAGACAGGGGTCGTAGGATATTTCTCCCGCAAGTACACTTTCACTCCAATGCGAGTTGTACCAAAGACCATTCCTCTTTAGGCGAGAAATAGTTTTCAGTGCGTACTCTCTGATAAATATATTAAGGGGTAGAGGGCTTATCATGGCTTCTAAAGCAGCGCCCGGCGTACTGGGGAAAGCCTCCATACAGCTGAGACAGACCGCTCCTTGGAGTATGGTGAATGAAGTCACAACGTGTTTGCGTGTTAGCCTGTTCCACCAGGCAACCGACGCATATAACATTATTGGTTTTATCATTGCCGTGTAGATCCAAATTATCTTTTTCGGCGATAAGACTCATCTTTTGCCAAAGGCAGCTTTGCATTGCCAAAAAGCTGACAGCGCTTTGGTGGTTTTGGACTCAACATGTTTTGACCAAAGAAGTTTGCTATCTAGGATGACTCCCAGATACTTAGCTTCCTTGGATATCGGGATGGGAATACCTTTTAGCACCAGCTGAGTAATGCCAGTATTTTCCTCCTCCTCGTAAAGATAACGACATCAGTCTTAAGAGGATTAACCGACAGCCCATTACTCATTCACCAATGCTATGATATGATGAGGCAGACCCTGGGCCTTTCGGATCGCTCATCATAAAGGATCGTAGCATCACATATACCACCAAGACCACATAATCGTTTATTCCACACACATGGTTCCTGAATGGATACAATGTGATGATTTGTACTACTGCATGCAATTCTGCTACTGAGAAGAGCAGTAGCCGTCTTGCAATGCTGTAGGTTAATCTGAGTGAAAATCACAGATTTGTGTGAAGTGCCCGCCTCCGACGAGCAATCTTTGGTCCTCTCCGTCTTCAGATTTTTGCTTTGATCTTTGTTGATCGCCGCATCAACCTTCGGACTCCCATTTCCCGCCGCTACGTCAGAGGAGGAGACATCACGTTCTCTCTCCCCAGCAAGGTTGTCCCGGGCGGCCGTCTTCCGTTCCCGAGCGCTCTTACCTTTTTCGGTTCGAGCTCCTGTTCCCTTCCGACGCCGCTTTGGAACAACTCTTCCAGCTTGAGGTTTGTTGTGTTCCGAGACCGCTTTGCCTTCTGCGATCAGAGTCTGTCTGTCAGCATCATCGCCTTTTCGGGCGGTGGCGCCGGCCATAACAGGACCCTGAACACCTCCAGCTCCGTCAGTTTTGGAACCTGGCACGCTCTTATTGGGAATTTGACCGTCACCAATAAGAGGAGGAGTGTTTGAGGCCCATTCCGAAAGTGCTGGCATGCTTGTGCCTCCTGCAGCAGCCTTTACTAGCCGCCGACACTTAGCAGTGCAATCTACACTACGTCCCAATTCTGGGGCTCGTTCACCACTCATGCTCAGTCCAACCAGGTGGTCGGACACTGAGCCGCAGGAGTCGGTGTCGTTCCGGGCTGCCGGAGAGTTGTGAATGAGTGGTGGGGCCTCCAGAATCCTTGCCCCGGCCGCGATCAGAGAGATCGCGGGTGGATTTCCGCCATTGCGGGTGGCACCTGGAGTATTTCCATCCATTAGGTTCTCCATTCATCCATAATAAACTCGGTTCTCCGGGTCTTAGTTCGACGTCATTGACCTCTTAAGCCCCTCCGCCGCGACAAGGCGCCCGAAGAGCGAAGGGGAAAGTTTATGTTGCTCGTTAAGCTTAGTTTCAATAACCAGAATCACATCGGGGCATTCGTTTAGCAACATATTCGTCAGGGTTGCTCTTTTCTCAATTCTAACCAGTGAATTTCCATTCACTACAATGATATTAAAGTTAGCCTCATCCAATGAATCCTTTATGATTTATGGCGTGCCAGTTGGTTACTATGGCTTGAATTGTATACTTAATAGATCGATTACGGTAAAATGATCAAAGTGTGCGAAAAACACCTTTCACTGGGCGATAATTAAATCCATCAATTTATAAATGCTGTTCGAATGTAAGTCTTTTAAGGTCGAAATGGCAATTTTAACTGAGCATGATTGGTTTTGAAACTTTTCACGAATCATGCGTAAGGTTTTAAAAATAAATCTTAAAACCAAACCAAAAATAATCTCCAGTTTGTAACAACAACAAAATCGAATTAAATTATGGTGTATATAGAGCTTTCTCCTTGCTTGGTTAAAAAAGATTTTTCAATAGGAATAAAATCATTACTTAAATCTCGTTAATACAGAAAAATTACATGCTAAGCTTGACATTCACAATTCTATAAATTTTCTTATACATAAGTATATTTTCGCAAATGAAGAGCAAGCAATAAGCTCCTTGAAGTTTCTTTAAAAGAGTTGCATAAAGTATGTTTTCGTGTTTCCTCTCTCGATATTGACTCCTTTTGCCTGTTTGATGTTGGCTTTCCGTTACGTTTTTAATTAGAGCTAATGAAATTGATTTTTCAACCAATTCAACAAATGCTTTCAATTTTTTTCCAATTTTCCAGCAGCCTTCTTCCTCCCCTTGTTTTTATCCTGTTTCGTGCAGAGATGGGTTCTTTAAGATGTGATATGTAAGTGTAGTTTTCAGTTATAGGAAATCCTTATTGACTAATGTTCCAAATGAGAGTTTGATAGTTTTATTTATTTGATTATAACCCTACTCACACCTCATCAAAGATAAGAATACTAGAATACCACTGAACAATGGTGCTAACAAACAAGAGAATTAGTTTTTGAATTTAGCTTAGTACTCGTATAAAGTCTCGTTCAAAAATATATAAACCTAAATGCAAATAAACGAAGGTCACTCAAATGTAACGACTTGCATAGCTTTAGCTTCCTACCGAAATACAGTGACATCCAGCATCACATTCCACGAATTTTCAGAATTTTTTTTTTGCGATACAGCCTTGCTCATGCTCCTTCTAGGATGAAGAGGCTAGAATATACATACCCGCAGCTCTAAATGCCAATTGTAAGAGGCGACTTAATTCCTAATGGAGCTCTGCCCCATGAAAAAAATAGCGGAGGAAGGCGCAGAGCTAATCACTGCGCTACACACACTCACCTCACTATAACAATACACTATAACGACACCACACTCAAAAACAACATTAAAAATCATTGATATTAAATATGGCTTGTTTTCCGTGGGTATGGTATTCCGGTACACTACTTCGCTGATCGGATCTCCGGGTGGGAACTATCTTAGGGAGAGGCTTTTTAGTTTTTATATTTTTAGAACACCTTTACCCTAGACAAAAATGCTTAAAACTAGCTTAGATAACAACTAACATAAAATACCCTCTAAAACAAATAGAACAACTTAAGAATATGCCTTTCGGTCTTACTACTAACTTGTACTACAATAATTAAATAAATAAACAACTTAGGTCAAGAAAAGTGATATTTAAAAAAAACTTAGTATTCTAGTCAGAGCATCAAAGAAAAGAAATGCATAAAAAGTTAAAATTGAACATCGCAGCCAGAGATGTGACTTATTTGAAGTACTTGTATTTGAAATGCAAATACAAAATGCAAAATACCTATTTTGTATTTTACATTTAAATACATTTGTAAAAAAAGCATTTTGTATTTTATTTGAAATACTTTTCGGGACATATTTTCCATTTTCAAAACTCAAAATACTTTGTGATATTATATTTAGTCGACATTAGTAACATGTCGAAAACATTTTCGATTAACAAAATGTTCTTTTAATTAAGGAAAGTTTATGGACAGAAGGTTAAAAATGAAATCAATACGAAGAGATCGGAGAATATTAGGCAAGATTGATTGTTGATTAGTCAACTTCCGGTCTATTAGAATCAGTGGCCTGGCGTTTGGCTTCGCTGGCGGCCTCGAGGCGCGGTGATTTGCGCTTGTTTGCCTGACGGACGGCCATTGCAAGACACTGGAACAGCATAAGCGGATTAAAAGCCTATTGAAAGAGTCTACGACGGAGTTTTTCTCCTTTACGCCAAAGGCCGAGAGGTTGCAGACGATGCTCCTCAAAGGCGTGGAGTCGATTGCAGACCCCGAGGAAATGCTCTCAGAGCTCAAAGAGTTCGAAAGTGACGACCTCAAATTCGTGGGGGTTAAGCCATTCTCTATGGTGAGCTCCCAACGGGAGAAGCGAGTTATTCCCTTCTTCTCACACCCAGCAGCAAGCTAGACTAGAGGTTAAGGACTATCATCACCTTAGCGTCCCAGACTGTCACATGGGAAACATTAAAGAGGAACGGAAACATTTTGCAATGTATCCGCTGCCAAAGGTTCGGGCACGCCGCGTCGAACTGCGAAATGCAGCCTCGATGCGTTAAGTGCGCAAAGAACCACAAGAACGAGGAATGCGACCTTGGGAAAGACAAGGTGGCGGACAGAGAGCAGCTCGTGTGTGTCTTGTGTCGGAACCGAGGACACCCTGCAAACTATCGGGGATGTCCTAAGTTCCAGGACATCAAGAAAGAAAACCTGGCCCGTAAGCAGAAGGTCGAGGAGAAGCGTCCCTCGGGTCGCTTCCAAACACCAGCCGTCACATCCCAGCTGACCTACGCCCAAATGGCGGCAGGTTCGGGAAAGACGGTACAAAAGCCCATGGCTGTTCCTAAAGTCCCAGTGCCTGTCTCTAAGGTACCGGAGGCGGAGGTGGATGTCTGTTCGATCTTGCTCGCAATCCAAGGGCAGATTGGGCAGCTCCAAAAACAGATCCTTGAAACGGCGATCCGAGTAGATAGTATCTGCTCGCTTCTGCCGGTCCTAGTGCATCTAAGATCGCGATGGGTACGCTGGTAGAGAGCCCCTTGAAGATCCTGTCGGTGAATGTAAATTCCCTGATAAGGATTGAGCGACGAGCCGTACTTTTTAACCTGTTGCAGGATGAAAGCCCCGATGTACTCTTGGTTAGCGAAACAAAGCTAAGCCAGAAGCACAAAATCCGGCACAGTTCGTATAAAATAATTAGAAGAGACCGACCCAACGCTACTCAAGGCGGGGGAGTTGCGATCTTCATTAAAAATAATCTTAAACATAAGGTCATATATAGCAGTGAAGTGCGGAGGTTCCAGGTGCTGGAGGCCTGTATTGTGTACATTCCTCTCCGAAATGGAAAGAGAATGTACATTGCATCAGCCTATGCACCTGAAGCACCTCAACCCAATATTTTTATCGAAGAACTCGAGACACTCTTTCGATCTCTGCGCTTAAACTCGGTAGAAAACTTCTACATTCTGCCCGGCGATTTAAATGCCAAACATAGTGATTGGGGAAATAACATTCCCAACACTAGGGGTAGCCTACTAAGCCATTGGCGGGTTCTTCACAACACTGAATATAGGGTCAAGTTGCTCGCAACGGACAGTCCGTCGTATCCTAGGAGCGGCTCCTATCTGGATCTAATGCTGATAGACTCTCGACTGAGATTGGCAGACACGAACGAATGGTCTATTAACTGTCTACGGACCTTTGTATATGACAGTGACCATTGCGGACTATGTGCCGTGATCACAGTACCTGACGAGTTCGCGGTACTCCACACGCACCCCTACGATTACAGTAGGGCGCGCTGGCCACGCTTCGCCAATTCCCTGACGAGAGCGCTCACTTCGAACGCCTCCTTCCCACCGACTAATAGGAACCTGTCAAACCACGAGATTGACAGGTACCTCCAAGAAATGGACGATATCATTAAACAGACTATGAACAGTACGATACCACGCCAAAGACAGCACGATACCACAAACGTATACCGAAACGCGACAATCGACGCACTGCACAGACAAAAAAGTAGACTCCTGACAAGACTCAAACTCTTGTACAGGCGGTTTACCGACAGACAAAACTCGGAGGTCAGGACACTGAAGTCACTGATTAAAAATTTCCAACAGTTAATCAAGGAAAATTACAGAATATCTGTAAGCTTGCATTGGAACAACAGAATTCGTGCTGTAAATTCCAGCAGCGCGAGTATGTTCCCGCAAATAAATAAAATATTTCGGAGAAACAATCAGAATGACATTCAGGATCTAAAGCTTCCGAGAACGTCAGAAAATGAACGTTTGCTACGAACAGTTAGCATCGATCCAGAAGGCGCCATCCTGGATGACGACTTCTTCGTGATCGAGGATCCTCAGGAGAAGGTGGAGGCAGTGGGAGCTGTTTTCCAGGAAGTGTATAAGGTGAATGATACCATTCGCCCAAACCACGAATTGGAAAACAGAGTTCTACTTCATCACTCCTACCTTAGAAATGATATCGATCATTGGCGATCCGAGAATCTTGGTTTTACCAGGTTCGATGACGATTTCATAGCAAATAATGTCGTCACCAATGAAGGGCTAATACCCTGTTCATTTCGACGGAAGATCTCCAGATGATCTTTCGCTCATTGAAAAGGAAAAAATCCGGGGGTATCGACGGTATATCCAATGTTGTGCTTAGGCACCTTCCCCCAGTGGCTGTAGAGAGGTATACCATCCTGTTCAACAATGCACTGAATAATGCATATTATCCTTTATTACAAGCTCAATCGGCTGAGCATAAGTAAACCACTGCTATATATGATTTTTGACATGTTAACAGGTAGAAAGTTCGTAGTGAAAATTGCCAACGTGACTTCTACCCAAACATTTGATATTAACAACGGACTGCAACAGGGTACTTCAGTGATTTGATAGCTTCTCTTCACCAGTCAATAGCGTATGCGGACGATCTAATCGCGTACAGATCAGGTCCAACGATCGACGTCATTGTCACCCTCTTGCAGCGTGACCTCGAAAAAATTCAGCAGTATTGTGATGACTGGAAGTTGAAGATCAACTGCCAGAAATCAGAAACTATTTTGTTCAGAACGCCTTGTCTAGGGCCTCTCGAGACACTAGAAAAAATTGGCGCGGGTTCTCCATTCTTGGACAGGACGGGCGCCCACTGGCGAAACAAAGTGTAGTTAGATACCTTGGGATCGTAGATACTGGATCAGTATCTATATTTTCACAAACATGTAGATGCTGCTCTGGCAAGGGCCCGAGGCGCTTTTGCTCTGACAAGATGGCTGTTTCATTGCAGCCAACTTGATCCCAGGGTGAAGATAATCTGCTACATGGCCTTAATCAGGCCCATGATTGCCTATGGATGCCCCGTCTGGTTCAGTGTGAGAGCCAGCTTAATGGAAAGGATTCGGGTGTTTGAGCGACAATGTCTTAGAACTTGTCTCTGGTTACATAGGACACCCGAATCTGATTACACGAAATTTTACCCGAACGAGGTCCTATACAATAGGGCCAGGATTGTACGGGTGGATAACTTCCTGATCAAACTGATTCGAGGACACGTTGCGAGAGCAATGACTTCGGTCAATAGCCTAATCTCTGGGGCTTACTACCCCAATGATTTATATCACGAGAGAGTGCGCCTTAACGGCTTTGTCCCGCCAGAAGCATTCCTCTATTTAGATAGATATGGGCTGATCCAGGATAGATTAGCGGTGCCGCTAATCTTCCACGTGGGTCGCAATTCCGTGGAACGGCGATTCCTCTAAGGACCCGATGTCGCGCTCAGTGAGCCCGAGCGCCTCTGGTTCTGTAGATCGGTCTCACGCCGGGATCGAGGAGACGTATTCCGCCAGCATCAACGCTTTTGGTGGCTGGAGGGAGCTGCGTCAGTGCACATTTCAATAGCTTGAGCCTCTTCAAGGCAGGGCTTGCCTAACACCAATGGCAGGCTTACATAGGGTAGGGTAGGGTAGGATAGAACAAAAAAAAATATTAAAAACCAAAAAAAAGATATATGTATATATATAATATATATAAAAATTATATATATTTCAGTATTTCAATCTATTTCAGTTAGACACTAAATGGTGCCTTTATTCGCGAGGGGTGGAGTCAGACCCCTTTATGCCACCCTCTGGGGTCAGACCTATCTAGGTCAATGGGTGTTCTCGCGAACTGGCCGCATGTTGGGGGGTGGTAGCTCTTAGTATATTTAGATTGAACATCGATAAAGCCAGATGTAAAAATGATTTATACCGGAAACTTCATGGTACGGCTATGGCTAAATATAAAGCTCTTTGAAATCTATGGAATCTATGCAGAAAGCATCTGAAATTTTCTTGGAAGTTACTAGTAAATCTCCATCAAACCCCTGCCCAACTCGGTGGAATTTATATTATAATTGCATAACGGATATCTTAAAAGTTCAAGAAACTTTAAATGAAGCACTGAGAAAATTGGGATTGGCAGTCTTGAAGGAAATTGAAATTCAGTTCTTGGTTGAATATGTTAAAACTTCCAAGCCCATAGCTGAAGCAATTAGGAGGTTGGAAGGTGACAATGACACATATGGTATTATGGATGTCTTTAACATGAATTAATAAGAATGCAAAAAATCTTAGCTTTATTGGAAATGGACAATCCAGTATACTGTAGCATGTTGATTGAAATAATAAAAGAGCGCATTCAAAACGGCTCCGAAAAATATAAGTTAGAAGACCCTAGATCCAAGGACAGCATTCTGGCTGCAGTATCATATCCTTTCATCAAATGGAAATCTGTGCCCAAAAATAAAAAGGAGCAAGTGAAGGAGTTGTTTATCACAGAAGTAAGGAAAATGAAATATGATGATTCGAAAAGTGGAGCCCGGTCACAGACATCAGAATAAAAGAAAAAATCGAGTCTTATTACATGTTCCAGGATTCAGACTCCTCAACAACCAGTGAGGGTGGTCGTACCAATACCACGGTAGATCTGGAAACCCTTCAATATTTAAAGGATGAGTGCACAAGTCTGGCGATTGGCGACCATTATCTTACAATAAAAAAAAGTGTTTTTAAAATGCAGCACATGTTTACCAAGCTCAGCACCAGTAGAAAGACCTTTTTTTCATATGGTGGCATGATAATGCGACCCTCCAGAAGAAATATGAGTGATAATGTGTTCGATCAACTTGTATTATTAAAAAGTGTAATAAATAAAGAGAATTGAATTGAACAAAAGGTATTTCCAAATAGGTATTTGGAAAATAAATATTTTACATTTGGTATTTAAAATACAGAAAACAAAACTATTTGGTATTTTGCATTTGAAATAGTAAATCGAAAAGGTATTTGCATTTTGTATTTAAATACATTTCTTAAACTATGATCGCAGCGGTACGCGAAGTTCAACTTTCAAACATCGCATTGATTTTTGGAGACTGACAGCTCAAATATGACGTGAAATGTAAAATTTCATCTATTTTAGATCGACTATTGGCATTTTGAGTGGCGTTTTCAGCGTACTTTCTTTTATCTTTTTCCGTTTTTATCAGGATTGTGAGGCCAGGTGGATTGGGTAGACATCGTTATAATAATTATCATGCTTCGATTTTTACTGAAATATATTGTTCGTGTATAGCATTGTTTTCTTTAACCGGGGTCTACTAGGCTCCACTTCATACATTGGAATCTTACTGAAAACAAATGTGCGCATGAACATTGTGAGATAAATATTTCGTAGTGTAACTCTACGTATATTTTTATTATTCTGAATCATGTTTTATATTTGTGAATTTATATTTATTTATTTACATTTATAATTATTAATATTGAATTGTATTCCATTACGTTATTCTTTTACAAATTTATTATTTTTTAATATACATTTTATAAAATTTATTTTTGGAAAATGCAACCTGGGAACCCTAAAAATTAAACAGTAACGGGATGCGCTCGCACCACAGGACTGTATAAAAGCCGAGCTTAGGCCAGTGTAAGATCACTCAGGTTTAGCACTTCGCAACGATCAGTCAGGTCAATACCACTGTCAAGAAAAGTGCTACACTTGGGCATAAGCGAAAGCTTTTTTGAATATTTGAGTCAGTTTAGTTGTTCCATTCGACGGTCGGGTTCTCCACCGCCAATAGAATAGCTTAACACGCTTGAATAAGAGCGCCTAATTTTGATTAGGTCTAAAATCTATTCTTTTTTTAATTTCTTCGTAATTTAATAAAATTAAATTTAATTAACATTATTTACAAAGCCAGAGTGATTTATTTCTTTCGGCTCCACTCCGTCCTTTTGGACTTACTTCTTCATTTGCTTGACCGCCCGTTCAGCGGCTGCTGCGGTCTTCGGACAGCACAACTCGCGGCGGAGAGAAAAGCAAAGCTGCGTTGTACCAGAGGGGTTGTGTTAAAAGGGTTTAGCATACCTCGACGACTCACCCCCATTACAATAGGGCAAAAATCTTTAGCCAACTGTGTTAATATACTTCACAGCCAACATGTTCCCAACAAAGCTTTCAAGAGCAAAATAAAACATAGCAATGATAGTACCACATTTATGGTCATGTTTTAATTATTCATTCCTTCCCAGATTGGTCAAAGTTCTCGAGTACCTGCTATAAAATGCATGCTATCATATCCCAGGTCTGTGCCACTAGCTTTTCTTCTTTTTGTTTTGTTCGCTAATGACTCCATAGAAAGGGCAAACATGGAACACAAAAGGACCATTGAAGTTGCCTGGAACACGTCCACTAGTTAGGTACAGGAATAATTTCTATTCTATTACTCGAGCAGTTCCCCACGTTCTTTCCTCCAACGGCAATAATGTAAATCTGTAGGTTGATAAGCAAGGAACAGAAAAGAGCATATGAAATATAAATGAGGTGAAATTAACTCCACTGGCGTCTGAAGCATTTGCAGGCTTGTGTTATTTTATGACTATTGTTCTCAAGTTTGAGCAAGAGTTTGTGTCTGTGTGAAAGCCGATACGGGTAGGGAATAAAACCTATTCCAATATACATATGTGATTAATTGTTATTTCTTGTAAACCAGCAAGTTGATTTGGTTGCATTACTTGGCACCTGAGCATGTACAATAATTTTAAATCTTAAAATGTTTGAATCTTTCCTTTGCCGAATGGTTTCAAACTAATGAAGTAAATTGTCTTAGTCGTTTTTGACACCTGCTCCAGGTGAATAAAATATTAATTTAAGCCCAAACTTACATTTCATTTCATATTCGCTCAGGAAATGCATCTTATTATTCCATATTGACTTTATTAGATGAAAAATAAAAGTTCTGGGAATGGAAAACTAACAACTTGTATCCCAATCATTTGAGGTAGCTCAGAAATGCTTATTCCAAAATATTCAAACCCCTTACTTTACAAACAAGCAACCCGTTTTTTGTATCCAATTCTTATGTAGATATTTTATCCTTCTAACTGAATTTTAATTTTATTTTAAGACCTTCTAACCCTACGGTGTCGAAAGCCTATTCCAAGTCAACCAGACAGGCATCCGTGCATTGGTTCTTTCATGGGAAGAAAATCCAAGTGAACCACATCACGGATATCGAAGAAAAAGTAAACTTTTGGTTCATTTAATGGGCGCCATGGCTTATTTGCATTTCGTACTCGTAAACATCACTTGTAAAAATGCGTTCCATAAATGCATGGCCTGAATCGACTCATTCTAACATATTTTTTTGTTTTTTTTTTTTTTGGCTGCGTCTATGGATGTGTGATCTTTGAAAGGTACCTGTAGCCCGGGTTACTGATACGTACGATTCGCAAGCCTGAATACTCAATGTCAGGAATACGCCAACGTACTAAACCACACCCTGTGCACCTTAACCATTCTCCCCGCGGAATTGCCGTTAGATATTACTTCACGGGGCTGATTAGCCACTTATATTTGCTCTGTATCGGCTGTTTCAGGTCTTCATAATTTTTCGAGTATTCTTAGTTCGTTTTGTACGCTTGTTATGAAAGCGCAGATCTCCAGCCAGTAGTCCCCTGAGCTTACCATGTGGCTTATCATGGCTTACTAGAAGCTCGGGAATTGGCAGGTCCATTCTTGCAAAGCGTCTAAACTGGAATATTGCATGCTCTGCGTCTTCCTTTTCCTCTGCATATTTTGGGCAGATAGCCGTGACCTGACAGGAATCGCGTAAGGTGGCAATTGCAATCCCCGTGTGCTCTTCTTCCCCAAGTCTCGATCGTTGGGATTAGTTTGTGGGTCCATCTACCTTTTTCCGTGTTATCCCATCTGGTAAAAAAAAAAAAAAAAATCCCATCTGGCTTATGCTACAGTGCTACATATGTTGCCCTTTCTTCCGCTTTTATCTTCCGGATAACACTGGTCTCTTGACGGTCTGTGGTTCGCCTAAGGTAAACCTTCTGCATGTCGTCAGCTAGGATATCGATGTATGGTCCCTACCCGCTATAACACACAGATGCTTCAAAAGGTGCTTCATCTGAGATTGTCCGAAAACCACATCCTATTTGCGCAAAGCCTGTAAGCAGACGAGAACTTTCTTTTTATCTTCTTCGTTGAAAGAGCTCCCGCCCAGACCGGTGCAGCGTACAGGAGTATTGAGCTCACCGCTCTGAAAAGCAGAATTTTTACTACAATAATCGACATGAGTATTACAACTAAGTTGGTTGTCGAGTATTACACCCAAGTACTGTCCTCTGGTCAGCTAATTCAAAGTCGGCAGGCTCTAGAAAATTGTTGATCTTGGCGATCGCATCATCTTTGGTGCATTCTACTTCTTGTATGTGTCTCGCTACAGTAACTGCGACGATGTTACCAGCAAAACTGATAATCTTGGCTCCTTGTGGCAGGGTCAATCGCAAATTTCCACCATACATTATGTTCCACAGAAGAGGTCCAAGGACTGATCCCTGTGGCACTCCCGTGGAAACATAGTAGTATTTAAAGCCATCGTCCGTCTGGTACGGCAGCTTCCTGTTGTGAAATAATTAAGAATTATCTTCACAAGGTTCCTCCACTCTGGCCACAGACCTCCTAATGCAGGAGGTCGCTTCAGCTGCTATATCTACTATCTCTTTTATGGCATCGACGCGACGGTACAAAGCGATTTTCTAAAACCATATTAGTGGTTAGACAAAGCTTCTCTCCTCCGCCACAGCGACTAGTCTGCCGTATATGATACGTTCTAGGATCTGCCCTGTTATATCTAGCAGACATATTGGCCGATACGTCGAAGCTACGCCAGCTGGCTTGGCGATGTTGGAGTCTCCATGGCTCGGGGAAAATTCCTTTCTCAAGGCATCTTTGCATCGTTGCTATAAAAATATCTTGTCTCCTTTTAACGGCTGCTTTTATCGCTAAATTTGGATCGCCGACAGGGCCAGGCGCTTTCCTGTCGCCTGTTTTCCTGCATGCTTCGTGCAGTTCATTCGTAGTTATTGGCGGGATCTGATTCATGCTAGTATTCTTCGTAGCAGTGCACGGAGCAGATGGTCTATGGGGAAAGACATATTCTACTATTGTTCCCAACATTGTTGGGCAGGATATCCTATATGCCAGCCCCCAGGGATCTGGGTTTGCCTCTTTGCAGAGTTGCTCATGCAGATTTCCTTGAAAGTCTCTCGGACCTGTTGACTTGGGGCACTGCCTAGTGCCATTGGCCTCTGTTTTGTTTTACCCAGGGGAGAGGTACTCATAAGCGATGTAAATTGTTTGCCTGCTTTACGAAATGTGTTTTTTGCAGCATTGTTCGGTTTTAACCGCTTCAAAGTTCTTTCTCAAGTATTGATGAAGTCACAAGTCTATGAAGACAAGGCGCAGACCCTGTAAGCCTTCAAGCAGAAGATCCGACAAGAGTGACTGAAGTTCTCACTGAAACGAGTGAAAATGCGGCGGAAAGAACTCAAATGGTCAACAATAGCTTAGTCCAATTTATCGATAGCATCTTCAAAAAGTAATGAAAAAAAAATTATGAAATCATGTGTGTAAAAGCTATCAAAAGCATTCGGTGTCGTTTCTGTAGCGGATCGGAATTTCTCTACTGGAATGATTCAACATATGTAAGTTCGGAGTGATTTCGTAAATCCATAATTCACTACCTGTTATGGCAAAATTCTGCAACTCAACACAGTACTGCATCATTATTGACTTAATTTCGCGACTCCCGAGCACATTGGCTCTGTTTCCTTGTAAATACCGAAAACATGATATGATCCAGTTGATATGCCAACATCCTTAGAGATTTATTCTATTGTAATTCAGTGACAGTTCATAATACTTTCGCTCACTTTTTCTATTTTAAGGCTTGGAGCGTTCTGTAACGTGTAGGGCGCTCTTCAACATCTACATTTTCACACCGTTCGTAGGCACGATGGTACTACTCGTAATATCGGACCTTAATACCTTAGGAATTTTGCTGCACTTTGGCCGTTCCCAACATGTTTTCGCTCTTCGGGCGCCTTGTCGCGGCGGAGGGGCTTAAGAGGTCAATTACCTCGAACTAAGACCCGGAGAACCGAGTTTATTATGGATGAATGGACAATCTAATGGATCGAAATACCACAGGTGGCACCCGCAATAGCGGAAATCCACCCAAGGGGCAAGGATTCTGGGGGCCCCACTCCTCATTCACAACTCTCCGGCAGCCCGGAATGACACCGACTCCTGCGGCTCACTGTCCGACCACCTGGTTTGACCAAAGGCTGCTCATCGGAGGCGGGCACTTCACACAAAAAAACCCCTTCCTCTGGAAAGGAAACACAAGTGACCGTAAAGAGTCGAGACAAGCACCTCTCCTACAAAGAGGCAGCAATCTCCTCTGAAAAGGTCAGGATAGGGAAGGTTGGCAGTGACAGCAAAATGGCCAGCGCAGATTGCCAACACCGCGAGGATCATCTACTGGAGCTAGCTTCAGCAACAGGCTTCTGTATTCAGGCGGAGAGGTCTGCTTTGATGAATGGTACCTTCGTGGTGAGCTGTTCCTCACAGCAGACATCTGCCTGGATCAGGAGCATGGTGCCGAAAATCCCTCCCCTGGGAACTACTACCTATCAGGTAGTTAGTCTCCCAAAATTAACGCGCGCCATCTGCTGGATTCCGGGAAAACCCGGAAACAAGCTGAAAGTGCTGACGCGACTACGTGCGCAGAACCCGGGACTCGACACGAGGGCCTGGACTGTCTACTCCTACAAAGAGAAAAAGAACTCTCTGAAAAAAGAGGGCTTCACTCTGGTTGTGGGATTGGACAACGGCTCTGTTGCGGCCCTGAAATCCGCGTACGACTCACGTCCCTACTTCGGCCTTGGTAGGATTTTATTCCATTTTGATGTCAAATAGTCGAAGGATGGAACGTGCTCCGCAGTCTAAATCTATGATTTTTACTCAGATTAATCTACAGCATTGCAAGGCTGCTACCGCTCTTCTCAGTAGCAGAATTGCATGCAGTAGTACAAATCCTCACATTGTATCTATTCTGGAACCATGGGTGTTGAACAAACGCCTGTGTGGTCTTGGTGGTATATGTGATGCTACGATCATCATATCGAACACGCTATCGGCAACCAAACTTGGTCAATTCTGTGGTCAAGATCTGTTGGCTGCGACAGTTAGCTACAAAGGGCACGGAGAAACTGAACACTTGGTCGTGGCGTCTGCTTACTTCCCCTACGACTCGGTACTACCCCCGCAACCTAAGGCGGTTTCCGAACTCGTAGAGTACTGTGAAGCCAGAAGGATTGGACTCATCATCTGTTGCGATGCTAATGCTGAAAATACAGTTTGGGGCAGCAGCAAATGCAACCGGAGAGGAGACCATCTTTTAAACTTCATTTTTTCGTCTGACCTTATCATCAACAATGTTGGCTCTCAACCAACCTTTGTGACGGCGGGACGACAGGAAGTGATTGACCTAACCCTGTCTAATAGGCATGTGAACCCCATCACTAACCGGAGAGTCTTACCAGATGTTACTCTATCAGACCATAGATACATCGAATTCCAATTGAAGTGTGCGATCTCCCCTCGCAGCCCAAGCGGAATCCGAGAAAAACGGACTGGGTGCGATTTAGGGAGGAGCTTGAGAAATCCACTCAAGCCCCGCCTAAACTCAAAACAAATCAATTGGTGGAGGATGCCGTTCATAACCTGAACAGCGCCATCACCAACTGTTTTGAACTCGCATGTCCTGTCAAAAAACCTCCCAGCAGGAAGCCGGTTCCCTGGTGGAACGCTGAGCTCCAATGTCTTCGCATGGAAGCCAGAAGTCTCCTGAACAGATCGCTCAAATCGAACTCGGAAGGTGACTGGAATAAATATCGATCGAAGCAGAAGGAATATAAGAAGCTTATTCGTAAATCGAAGAATGATTCCTATAAGTCCTTCTGCGAAGAGATAAAATCCCTGAGCGCGACCAGCAAGTTGGTTAACGTCCTCAAACGAGGAAAATCGACTAAGCTGGATGTACTCAGAAAATCTGGTGGTATCTTCACCGAGTCTAAAGCAGAAACTCTTAGTTTACTGTTTCAGACCCATTTTCCGGGAAATCAGACTGTCATCGACTCGTTGCACACTCCCTCATTGGAAACTGCAACTGAAACGATGAAAATAACTCCGCGCAGCTGGTATGTTGCGTCACGCGTGGCAACTACTGCGGCCATTGAATTTGCTGTGGCATCCTTCGATGGCTTTAAGTCGCCGGGCACTGATGGGATATACCCCGTTATGCTGCAAAAAGGTATAAGACAGCTGCTTCTTACTCTGAAAATAATTTTCACTGCTAGCCTGGCACTTGCCTATATACCTATTCCTTGGCGCGCGGTGAAAGTGGTCTTTATTCCCAAAATAGGGAAAGAAGATTACTTACTAGCCAAGAGTTTTAGACCAATAAGTCTAACATCCTTCTTACTGAAAAGCATGGAAAGATTAGTAGAGTTGCACGTGCGCAAAGTTGCCCTTCGAATGCATCCTATCTCGGACATGCAACATGCTTATCAGCGCGGAAAATCCTGCGAGACTGCGCTTCAAAACCTACTTGGGAGAATCGAATGCGCTCTCGAGAGGAAATGCGCTAGGCATTTTCGTCGACCATGAGGGAACTTTTTATAACGCTACTTTCGACAGCATATGTAACGCTGCTAGCCAGCATGGCGTAGATGAAGCACTGGTTTTGTGGATCAAAGCAATGCTTGTGCACAGGACATTTATCGCTGATGCAGGCCTAGAACAATGTGTCAAGTCTGGAGTAAACAGGGGCTGCCCGCAAGGTGGCGTCTTGTCTCCGCTGTTATGGTGCATGGTGGTCGACTCTCTGCTAGATGCTCTCAATGCCTCTGGAATCTATGCCCAGCCTATGCGGATGATGTTGCTGTTCTCTCTGTCGGCTCATGTTTAGCGAATGTCTGTCTCAAAGCGCAGGCGGCGCTAGACGTGATCGAAGACTGGTGCAGGAGAAATGGGCTGTCGGTTAATCCTCTTACGACTAATGTCGTTCACTTCACGAGAAGAAAGAAAACAACTGGCATTACTCACCTGGTGCTAAAAGGCATTCCCATCTCGATATCCAAGGAAGCTAAGTATCTGGGAGTCATCCTAGATAGCAAGCTTCTTTGGTCAAAACATGTTGAGTCCAAAACCACCAAAGCGCTGTCAGCTTTCTGGCAATGCAAAAGTGCCTATCGCCGAAAGAGGTCCTTTGGATCTACACGGAAATGGTAAGACCGATAATCTCATATGCATCGGTTGTTTGGTGGAGCAGGCTAACACGCAAACACGCTGTGGCTTCACTCACCAAACTCCAAAGAGCGGTCTGTCTCAGCTGCACGGGGGCTTTCGCCAGCACACCGGGAGCTGCTCTAGATGCTATGATGAATCTTCCACCCCTTGACATATATATCAGAGGGTGTGCACTGAAAACTATTGCTCGCCTAAAGAGGAATGGTCTTTGGTACAACTCGCATTGGAGTGAAAGTGTACTTGCGGGAGAAATATACGTATAGAAATATATATATAATATATATACGACCCCTGTCTCATGGATATGACTTCTAACGCAATGACACCTGCCATCCTAATGCGCTGTAACTACACAGTCACATTTCCATGGCGTTAGGACTGGCTTTGGCCAGACACTGAACCTGGAATGGAATGTCTTCGCATTTTCACAGATGGCTCCAGGACTGGGCAGGTATCCGGCGCTGGAGTTTTCTTTGAGCGCGGAAACATTCGACTGCACTTCTCGTTAGGAAAATATGCGTCTGTCTTCCAAGCGGAGATTTACGCAATCCTAATGGCCATACACTATGTTGTGAAACACAGGTGGAGGGAAAAAAGCATATGTGTCTGCAGTGACAGCCAAGCTGCACTCAAAGCTGTGTCCAGCCCTCTATCCAACTCCAAATTAGTGCATGAACTCAAGACCTTTTTGAACAAAGTCGGAAGACTAAATTCACTTAGGCTTGTATGGGTCCCATGTCACACTGGAATCCCAGGAAACGAGATCTCCGATGAACTCGCTAGAAGAGGCTCAGAGGAGAGTTTCTCAGGACCTGAACCTGCCTTAGGTCTACCTGCTTCCACGGTCAAATCTGACATCAATGACTGGGTCCATCTGCGAATGGAGGGAATATCCAGGATACAGGATGACTAAGCGCGTACGCCCTGATGTCTGCAAAAAGTCCGCAACATTTTTCTTATCCTTAAGGAGACATGATTGCAGAAGGCTAACGGGCGTCATTACGGGCCATTACACTTTTGCCAAGCATTTCTACGTGCTTGGCATCAGTGAGACGCCTACCTCTGCTGCATGTTGCGAGGAGGATGACACAGCAGAACACTTTCTCTGCGACTGTCCCGCCTTCGTTCGCGCACGGTGGCGCACCCTTGGGGCCGACATGGTGGGTGCCGAATCTCTTAGCTCCACATCACTGAAGCCCCTCCTCACTTTTCTCCGGACAACGGGGAAAATACAATAAAGACAAGGTGTCTGTCTGGTAGTACAATGGACCAGTATTTGTGTCTGAGTGCTCCAACAGATAGTAGAAGCCTCCAAAAAAAAGAAAAAAACATGTTTACCAACATGGCAGCCGTGCTATACGACGTGTATGATTTATGGAAATGAGGTCTTAGATTATAGAACACACAAAAAATATTCGTATACCCTATTGTATTCGTACATAACAGTCAATGGTGAATAATTTTCAACATTACTCCAACATGTAAGAATAAATGGGTAAGTACTGCAACATTCTCATACTCTTACAGTGTAGGAGCCTGGAACTTATCTTTCATTTCCAAGTTTACTAACAAATGTCTACTGTAGAGTTGCGCTGCTTGATATCAATCCGTGCATTTGAGCCTTCATGAACGTGTCGGCATAAAACTGAATCGTCATTCTTTCAAAGGATAAGTTTTATTGCCTTTCGACTTTCGTATTACTCGCATATGGAGGAGAAAACTTTCATATCATTAGCCAACTCTTTTACAATTAATTCGTATAAACAAGTTATTCGCAAGACAAAGTTTTAAAGTAAAAGTAAAGCTTCTGCATATTCTTTGAATTACAGCAAGCATGTGTAAGGAGATGCAGGGCGGAAGTGTAATATACTCGTACAAATCCTCACAAACTCTCTTAAAGAACCGCTACCGGATGAATGAGTTTTTTAAAGCCCATTTTTAATTCGGGTCGTATTGGGGTCAAGTCTAACCGAATAATGCCATCAATAAAAACTTATTAACCATCCACCCCTCTCAAGTGAAACTGTCACTGTGCTTTGTGGTAGACAAACTAATACTCTATTTACTGTGAATTATCTATCTCTTGCATAAAATTCATTCATTCATTTTTATCCATATTCTCGACTATCAACATTAACAAGATATTTTTAACAATTTAAGTAATATTTCCTGCAGAATAGTAGCGACATTTTGTATGTTTAAAAAGATAGTATTAAATGCCACATCATTAACAAAAAAAACATGGTTTGGGGTGATAAATAATGATACAATCCAAAAATGACATACAAGAGAAGATTATACTAAAGTTAAAAACAAAATTACTATTTGACAGTTAAGTTAATGTGCATCAATAAACCAGAAACCCGATTAACTGCTGGGATCCAAAAGATTCTCGATCTGACTGTGGTCAAATCTAAAGAGCCATGACTTAATTTTTATCAGGAAATTTTTTTTTGATTTTATCGACTTAAGTGCGTTTGTTAAATAATCAATCTATATGAAGCAATGAAGCAAGAATTCCTGTAAATCGTAGTGCGAAATGATGAAGTACTGACAACAGAACCCTGATTGTTTCTGAGGTTATAGCGATCTGAGTATCTACTATTTAGGTAACTACATCTTAAGAAGAAAATTTTCAAGACTTTATAGTAGTACAAGTGCCTTAAGGGAACTTAAGGAACAAGCTAATAAACAGTGGCATGGAATGATGTAAACGATTCTTATTGCAAATTTTTCTTACTACACTTTTGAGGAGTCAGTAATTTATTAATTTTATTGCTGGTAGCACCACCCCAGCAGCAGATTCCATATTGCTATTTGGAATGGAAAATACCATAGTATGTATATCCGTTTCAAGACATGCAGAGAGCATGTTTTTTTAAGATAGTAAAATATACGCAACGTTGAGAAAAAATACTGCTTCAATGATGCGATTTGATCAGACCAACTCAATTTATTATCTATAATTAGCTGACCTGGCGAACTTCGTACCGCTTCAGAATCAATTAAATTTTTTACTAATAGTACTGAAAATGAAATAAAGTCAATAATAGTTGAAAATCAAAATCGTATACCCTCCTAACGGGTCCCGGCATGCTTCGCTAATCATGAATATTAACATTGAATCAAATTCATTGGTTTCTTTTATTTTTTTTATTTGGAAAAAAATGAAAAAAAGAAAAAATATTAATCAGTTCAATACAATAGTGTATACAACGTTTTTTGCTTGATTGTGTGGTGCATTAATAAATTGTTGGGTACTCCCACTCTGGAACATGCTACGTATAATTGTCCGTGAGAGAAAAGCACGTTTTCTCCGAATTGACTCCACACACTTGAAACGTTTGTCCTTGAGATTATTAACGTCATAGCAAAGGATAAACGCACGGGAAATTGAAGGCCTTTGAATTGAAATGGCATGTCTCCGCGGTATCACAGAATAAATAGTATACAGAAGTCGCATCTCGACCTGCGATGATTTTTCACTTTTTGGTGCGGGCGGAACAACTGAAGGGAAGATCAAGCAACGAGAGAGCAAGCATGATCAGAGAGCAACAACCAGAGAGCAGCCACGATCAGAGAGAATCAACGAGAGAGCAATCTTAAAATGTTTATGTTTGTGTGTGTATTGTGTTCAGAAACCAGAATGAGACGTGCGTCTTTCGTACGTATTCCCCCGTGACACCCTGACATTTTGACGAGATTCTGACAGAGGTTCAGGTGCGTAGCGACAAAACCCGTTACAAACGAGCTTATATCCGTGAATACGTGTGAGTTCATTTCATTTTACCGCAGTGTACTCCCGCCACACACACTCTTGGAGTTATAACAATGGGAGTGATTGTTTACAAAATTTTGACAGCACTTGAGGTACCCACGTGCTCTTTTGACAGCACTTGAGGTACCCGAGTGCTCGCCCGAGCTTGTAGGCAAACGTCGGCGGCCATTTTGAGTGGGACGTCTGATTGGTGGTTTCTGATTGTGTTGCTATCCAACGTCGTGAATGCACGTGGTGTTGACAAAATTTTGTTTCAAGTTTTAGATTTCTATATTTAGTTTTCTTCAGTTGAAAGTTGCGCTTGGTATTCGTACGCGTACAATTTCGATGTAAACTAAAATGGCCGGGTAACACCATTGCGGTGTGGAATTTTTGCATTCGGATTTTATCAAGTTTTCTATACCAACAGTTTGTGGTTGTGTGTCAAAAATATTGCTAAACACTGTAATATGTTTCTTGCTAATTTCCAAGAAAATTTGTGAAGAAGCAACGAGGTTACCAAAATCTTTAAGAGAATTGTAATTTTTATGAAATATGAAAAGTTCACTAGGAACTGTTAATACTTCGTCTTCTTTTCTCAATATAGAAACACAAATATCGTAGTTAATTTTCGGTATCATTTTGTAGACGATATAACCTATGAAGTATCTTAAAGACGCCAAATCTTTAAACTAAATTCCGAACAATTCTGAAAGTCATCATTTAATACGAAATCATCAATGATTTCTATGTTAATATCTATTTCAGAGTTTTCGTTTCGACTGAGTTCTTCATTATTTGTATCAGCTAAGTCCATATTTGACAAAATATTTGAAAGCGTTTCAAATGTGGTATCACTCAGCTCTTCACAGTTACTATAAGATCTCAACTGCACTATATTTGCAGACATTAAGCGTGCTAATAAAGTGTTTATATCAGCAACTGAGGGGTTAATATTATTTCTACCCTTTTGTCTTAGAACCGAGAACATATTTTCGAGCTTATCTTGGTTTAATGCTCTTGTCATTAAAAAAAATATTTGGGATTTTTTTTTGAAATAGCTCGTCTACTAATTGTAATACAACGTTTAAGGTAAATTTCATTCCATCTAAAAAAAATACTTTTTTCTTTTTGTCAACAAATGTGATTTCATTGAGGTATTCAAGGAAGAATTTTATATATTCGTGTGATGGACTGTTAAGTTGAACTGCAGAGTTATAACAATTCTTTGAAGATAACGAACCACTATTTAGGCAGTCAAATATTTTGTCAATATTTCCTATGAAGCATGCCATAGATAAACAAACTTCTTTTGAGCAACTTTTAAAGCCTTCTGTCTCAATAACAGTTTTAATTGCTGCTTGAACAGTCCTACTAAAAATTTGGGTGGCTAGTTTTACTTTCATTTTTTCGAAAGAGTTCGGAAATATGTGCTGGCTTGTAAGTTTAAGACACATTTTTGTATTAGATTTGCACTCCATTTCCCAAAGCTCCTTAACTACTTTAAAACTAGCAACTCCATTTGGTGTTGTAAGGTCACATTGAAGCCAACCATTTCTTAATGATTTGATTAGATGTGGAAAATCATATACACAGAAAGTTTTACTACCATTATACATAAAATAGGGTTTTTCTAAAGTAGCTCCCAATTCCAAGAAACACTTCCTGTTAGAGGACCCTTGGTCACAAATTACAACTCTAACTATGATGCCAAAACTGTTCAAAATTGCTAAATTTCGTAATATTATCTTTTTTAGTAAATCGGCAGAAAGTCCATTTTTTGAAACAAAGTAATTAAATGTAAGCGCCCAGTTGGAAAACATTGATTTAATCATACTCTCTGTTCAATAGGGTGCCAACATTGGAACCCTAGAACAAAATTTGCTTTGTATGAGATGCAACTTCTGTATACTATTTATTCTGTGGTACAAGCATGAGAACATGCAAGAGAGTATACAAAAAATTGAGAAGCTGGTGCGAGCGAAAGAGAGTAGCATGTGCATTTTCGGTGGTTTTGTTTTTACGAGAGCAAAGCAGCTTACGATGTGTATGCAAGTGTGTGTGCGTGTGTATGCATTGATAGCTTCTTCTATCGTAAGTTTGCATGGTGTTGTATTGCTTCTCTTGTTTTCGATTGTGTGGATTGGATTCGAAATCACTTCGGAATTGTACTTTCATGCTAATGGTTGTGTTTTCCTGCGCTTATATATCGACTCCATTTTTACTTTGTATTTTGATATTTAACTCTATTTTTGATTTTGAATTGTTGCTTTTATAATTGTTGACAACTTTGCATACGATTTGGATTATTCTTTGGACTTATTATTATATATTGATTGTTGAGGGGTTGTCATACGATTTTGAATAGGAAAAATGGATTCTGTACCGGCTGTTGGTAAAATTTTCCAAAAGTCCGGCATTCGATGCTGCATAAAAACATGCGGTAAATCTAGGCGATATGGTGAAAAGATAAGAATGTTTAAGTTTCCTCCCTATGACTCAGCTATGGGTCAAATTTGGCGAGAAAAATGTAATATTCCAACAAAAGATTACACAAAAAAATTGTTGATTTGCGCCAATCACTTCTCAAGTTCTGACATTGGTAAAAAAAAGTTGAAATTCGGAGCTGTTCCGGTATTTAACTTAGAAGTTATTGAGGAAGATTACAAGTCGTTGGAGCTTGATTGTCCAGCTAAAAAGAGCCGAACAAGTGACTCCGTAGATGGATGTTGTAATGACTGTGAAAAATATCTGAAATCAGCTAATTTTTACAGAAAAAAATATTACGACATGGTAGCAAAATATAAAAATCTCCAAAGCTGCAAACAAATAGCAACAAAATCAAGCGTATTTCAAACCATCGACTCTTTTCAAATAAGCAAGGAGTCAAAAACATTTTGCAAACTTCTTTTTAGTCCACGACCTAAAGAATATAAGCAAGATGTAAAAGATTTGGTTCAAAACATACTATTTATTCTGTGGCGGTATCAGTACAACCTCTGCTTTTACTTTCCCGGTTGCTTCTATCAAATTGGGCATTAATTTTTTCACGGAAAGTCTCGTTCCATTGCAAAGTTTTGGTGAATTGAGATTTCGAAGAAGTATGATCGATGAATCAACTTTTAACACTCCATCAAACGCGCGGGGCACAAGCGTGCCCCAGCTATAATTCTTGTTAAATATCTCAAAACTGTAATATACCTAACACTTCATCCGTCGTTGTAGTTACACATTTTGAGTTCGTGCAGGCGTCAGTCAGCGAGCGGAACCGTACGATATATATCGTACATATGCGATAATTTAATGCCTGCGTACAATGTACGATATCACATTATTATCGTACGCAGATTGTATGATAATTTTCATAATGATGCATTAAAAATTTATTTTATTCCTACCCTCTTCGACAATAGCACAAAGATTTTAATTCGCGAATATTTTATCTTTCTTTTTGCTCACAGCGCTATCTATTGGTTCGTTCAGCGAACAAATAATATCGATATCCTCGATCGATTTCGATTATGTGAAGACTTCACACACTTTGCGTATTTTGTGTTCGAATGTTGGCAGTTATTCTCTCTATTGTATTGAGCAAACGAACTAACGTTCAAGATTCGAAAGAAACCAGTGACTGGACATTCAATGTTATTATGCTTTTATATTACATGATTCTGTTTTTATATTAACAAGTAAGTATGACAATCAAATACTTTAAATAATTAGCTGTAAACTATATATAACCTATCATTCATTCTCAGTAGCTGTAGAGTGATAAATGGGTTCTTTACGTGAAAAAACAAATGATATTGAACCAGTTGATGCGAATTTGGATGCCCCATCCCCAAGAAAAATTGTAAAAACTAGCAATAAACATCGTCAACAAAAATTTAGAGACGCCTGGCTCCAACATGAAGACTATAAACAATGGCTTAGTAAGGTGCCTGAAGATCAGTACAAAGCTATGTGTCGTACGTGCAATGTTATAATAAATGCAGAGCTGACTGTAATAAAAAACCACATGATCTCAAAAGTTCACATAAATCTGCATAAAATCTGCACGAAAACTAAAGCAGCTCAAGCTCTCGAAGTAAAGTTGTGTGGTTTCGTGGCTGAACATAATATTTCGTTCACAACATTGACTCATCTGACAACACTTTTAAAATGCGCTGTGCCTGACTCCGATATCATCAGAAATATTCAATTGCAGTCAACAAAAGGAACGGCAATAATAAAAAATGTTATCGCTGCAGCTGAAAGAAGAGCTGCAGAAAAAATTACAGTCCAATCTGTTCAGCGTTTTGATAGATGAATCCACTGATATTGGGAGCATTCAGACGATGTGCATCACTGTGAGGTAAAGAATTTGTCAGTTATTATTGATTAAAATTGTCTATTGTATTCCGATATCTTGTACACGTTATAAATGTTGTATTTTTCATAAAACAGGTTTTTCGATGCTGAAGAAGGTCAAGTGGTTAGCAAGTTTTGGGACCTGTGTCAAGTTTTTGAGCCAAGTTCAGATGTTGAGGGTGCCACAGCAGAGCATTTATTCGAACTACTGACAAAATCCTTCGAAGAATATGAGATCCCGTTCACGAACATCATTGGATTCGCGTCTGATGGAGCGAGTACAATGATGGGAACGAATAATTCTGTAGCTTCACGATTCATCGAGAAATGCCCTGGTATCTACATTTTCAAGTGTCTATGCCATTCGTTACATCTTTGTGCCAGTAAGGCATGTAAGAAACTACCTAGGAGTTGCGAAGATTTAGCGCGAAATATTTATGGAGAATTTAAGAATAGCGCAAAACGACAACATTTGTTTCAAAAGTTTTAAACATTTTTGGAGATCGACGTTCATAAAATTCTTCGTCCAGCACAAACGCGTTGGTTATCTCTGAAAGCGGTTGTTTCCAGAATAATTGAACAATGGCCTGCCTTGGAACTATATTTTCGAGAGCAAATGTTAACAATTAGATTAAAATCTGTTGAACAGATTGTCCAAGCTCTCAACAATCCATTAATTAAACTCCTCTATCTCTTTTTGGACTTCATTTTACCTAAATTCACCAAATTAAATGAACTTTTCCAATCATCATCAGTAGTTGTTACGAGTCTTCATGAAAAAATGTGCCGAAACTATCAAGAATTATTGGAAACATACATGTCAAGGGATTATATTGATCGAACTGATTTTAGTGAACTAGATCCAGGCAATGAGGCACATCGTTTACGTCCAGAAAATAGGTACTTTGGGATTGAAGTGAGAAAAATGTTGGATCAGATCGAAATTCGAAATAATGAACAATTGAAATCAGACTTCCTAATGTCTTGTGTTGAATTTTTAATTGAAGGTTGTAGCGAAATAAAGAAACGCTTCAATTTTTCAAATCCGATTTTGAAACTGATCACTAATTTTAATCCCCAAAAATTAATGTTAAAAAAAACAAGATATATAATGCCAAGTTTGCTGCCATTGATGAAGGCTTTGCCCCGCATTACATCAAACAATCAACAACAAATAATCGACGATGAATGGCGTTAATTACCATATTTTGAGCTCCCGGGAAATATTGATATTAAAGATCCAATTGATATTTTTTGGGCAAAATTGATGGACTGTGGAGAAGGTGATCAAGGAATGACTTTTAAAAACGTATCTAAATTTGTGCTGAATGTAATTTCACTTCCACATTCGAATGCTGACAGTGAACGTATATTTAGCCACGTTAATTTAATTAAAACTAAAACCCGGAATAAAATGGCCGTTTCAACTGTTAATGGTATTCTTTTAACCAAACAAAGAATAAAAAATAACAACGCTGATTGCACAACATACGAACCATCGCAAAGTGAATATGCTCGTATGAATAAATCATTAATGTACAAAAATAAAACCATATTAGAATCTGCAAATAAAAAAAATTGCGATTTATATAGTGATACGGATGTGGATGAGTTTAATAATATTTGAATGCCAAATGAAGAGTTTTAAGGAAAAATAGCAATTATTTGAAGTGAATACCAATGATAGGTTTAACATTTTCAGTTTTTTTGATTTTCTTACATTAAAATTATATGTAAAATGTTATCAAGGAGTTCTCAAGAATATAGAATATATTGAGATAAAATGAAAAATTTGATTATATTCGTCATTAATCTACTATCCCTTCATATTTATTTTTTTGCTATAAATTGAAAATATTATATTAGTAAGTAATCTGCTGGAATTTAAAAACAGTGCAGTTTTTCCAATCAAATTTAAAATGTTAGCGCCATTATTGATCTTCGAGTTAAGGAGGGACTAGTTCAGGTCTGTCCCATACATAAAAAATATAGTTTCAAAAGATTGTATTAATTTCGGAGTAATAGTTTACAAGTAATTAACTAGAAAGCATACGCAAAAATATTGATATAATGTTTAATAAGATTTATTAATTACTTATAGTCATTATTTTAAAAGGTACGATAATTTTGCTCCATGTACGATAATTCTACGCTACTGGTACGATAGTTGTCTCACTTCAAGTTGTGAACACTGGCGTCAGTTTCGCGTAGACTGCGCCGGCGCACGGACGTGTATCGTACAAGGAATTTATTGCTTCTGGGGCTCGCCTGTGCCCCGTGCGAGTTAAGTGCTTTCTTACTATTCATTAAAAACACTTTTCACGGAACTTTAATTAAGTCTTTTTATTATTGATATATCAACGTACTGTACGTTCAAAAGATCCTAATCAAAGAACGGTCCGGTGACATCGGAGATTGTCTTTTATTCCTACTTTCTGCTATCGGTGCAACCTCGGTAAATGTAGGAGAATGAACTTCGTTGAACTCGTTACCAGGTGTTGCTGACAAAGTCACTTCCTATCCATCACATACAAAAGCATACTAGGTAGTTAAGGTTTAATGGTTGTAAGGGCATCTCCATAGCGGCTTTTGGATTTTATCAACTCCAAATTCGGCAGTTTTACTTGTTACATATCCAAAAATTTGTCTCTCTTCGCAGAACAAAATTTTGCATTAAAAATAAGGATCAAGCTGAATCATGTTTTCGCCCCATTCATCGAACCTACGACGCCGTATAATGGCAACGCGGTTTCAACTCTTGCATAAACTGGATTTTATAAGCTTTTAAACCAAGATCTTTCCGTAAATTATTCTTTTTGCATTGTTTGTCGTTTTTGGGGATGCGTATTATCCATTGGAGTATATGTACATGGTGCGAAAACGACTCATCGTGTTCCCACTAACTCGTCGATGGCAATATGGACGTAGCGCACGATAAGTTTGGCGAACCGAATCATGGTTTTCAAAATAAGTTTGTACAATTTGCATGCGTTTTTTCGACATCTATTTATTGCAGAATAACAAAACGTACTAACTATAAATCAACTTTCAGCTAGCAAATTAAAAATCTGTAGAAACAATGTTGCCAATTTAAAAACCAAACCTCTAAAAAAAACACCCCGCCACACTTGAGTACAACGTTCAAATCATGTCTGGCGCTCCCAGAACTTCCTTGCAACGGCTAGTTGAATTGCGAAGCCTTTCAACTTGGTTGAACATTCTTTGATTGTTATTTTAAGGAATGATTCTTAAGCGATCTAAGTAATTGCATTCTTCCCCTTCGAAAATTCAATCACAATTCTCGTCTCATTCAGACAATTCTCCTCTCCAGACGAATAATTCAATTTTGAGACTCATTTTTAAGCCGAATCTCATGAATATGGAATCCTCTTCCTAGTCCAATTCTTCCCACACATTACATTCCACAAAAAATTAGCTAAAACCAATGTACACCGGTAACTACTTTCCCTTTCCTCCTCTATACCCATGACCTGTGCTGTGTCTGACTCTTCGTAAACTATTTGCACCCGTCAATTATAAAAAGGAAAAACCTTAATGCAACCGTCAGTTGCTCAACCCAGAAAATGATTGGAATAATCTAGTAGGATGCCAAACTAGTTTCAATAAGTATGGTATAAGAGGTTTGTTCGAAAAATAAGGTGACTTCTTGAATTTCGCGAGCGAAGTAGGTTCAAATACAAATTCAGGTTTAAAATAGGTATCGACGAATAAATAAATAGTCACCTTATTTTTTGAACAAGCCTCATATATCCCATTTAACGGATAAATATCATATTTTAGTTTAGTGGGTTGGATCAACAAGTACATTTGATTAAACTGTTTTTAGCTGTAAATGCAGAATGCCCTGGCCTACGAGAATGGTAAGTTTCGAAAATTCTTTTACTTATTGAAATTCAACCAAACCAAAGTGGTACATTTTTCCGCAGATTATAAAAAGACGTTTTTTTTTTCTCTTCAAAACCATCTTTACTAGTGGACATCCCTTTGATGCAACGCTGGGTGCAAAGCTTATGCCAAGCGAGCACCATGACTCATGTGGTTAGTTTCCTGGCCTGTACAGTCGATGTCATGGGTTACGAATACTGAAAAAGACGAAGTCATCGGAAATGTTATTTTATCGTGTTTCCAATTAGAATGAAAGAGTAGTTATGTCTGATTGCTCCAGGCGATAGTAAGAAGCCTACAAAGAAAAAAACAAAAACAAGGCGATGTCAGCTAGTGCTGTAACACTATTTAATTTATGTCGAATAGAATGGAACTAATGTCCAATACAGACAGCAGTTCGGCATCACATGCCAATATATTGTCATCCAAAATTCCGCCTTTAGCTCCGCAGCAGACTTGGAAGTGATTCCGTTCCGTTGTCATGTTTTCGTTTTTCTATATTAAGGTTTACGTTCAGCAACTGACTGAGAGGCATAATTACCCGGTGCACCACATCAATAGACTGAGCGGCTCGAATGGAAAGTCTATTTTTACTCGTACATATTGTCTTTAATAGGACGACGCGCATTTCAGTGACACACTTTCGTCACCGATGCTGATTTTGTCAAAATATGTAGATTTAAATACCGCTAAACAGCTTTCTCTTAGTAACCATAATACCGCATGTATGAAGTCCTAGAACTGCTGAGGATATATGGGAATATTGCAAACATAACAACAAAAGTGAGTACTACGACCTCCTGCAGAGGCTGTTTTCTACATTTCATTATGCTTTCATGTCACTGGAAGAGTAGAATAAATATCACCCATTCCATTGCATAACCATTGTTTAAATTTAATTCTAATCTTCTAAACAGTGCTTTCCCCAAACAACTCTGTTACCCGCAAAAGCTATAGAAAATAAGACCTAAAACCATACAAAATGACAACGTTACATTTACGCTAACTTACTGTGGCCATGGTTCCATTATAATGCCATTTCAACGCAGCTCTTTATTTGAATGCGTTTAGACCGTTATCTAAACTAAATATTTCATTCCAACTCATCACCAATAAGCCGGTCCACATTATCCAGGCACTACCGCAACCACAGTGGTTTCATCGTTCCCAGTGGTCAGCTAATTGTGTTTTAGACACCGTTCAGGATTAACCATTGGTTTTCCAGTTTCTCTATTGTTGTGCCCTGATGGGCGTGCAATAAATATAAAAACCCGTCCTCCTATTTCCATTTGTTTGGTATGCTACGGTCGTTTTGCTTTTCTGTTCCACATTCCGTACAGAAGCATTGACTAGGCTTTTCATTTTTAGCCGTCGCGTCACTGTTAAATAATATATTACCGCGCGGCTAGTTGGGTAACGTATGCCTTTGGTCGATACCCGCGCGATAATTGTATATATTAAACATATATCAGACGACAAGTGCCACTAAATATCGAATGAATCAGCTTTATGGGGGAACTGATGGACATGGAATAGACATGGCTATGTGGAAGTTAGTTTACGCTTCCTCTAATTGAATACTAATAACATCATTTCCGTTGCGGAATAGTTATTATGTAGTTCGTTAAGCAAATTTTCGGAATTTAGACATGATTCCAATATCTATTTGCGAGGCTGATGGAATTAGATAGAAGTATAATGGAAGGATTTTGGCTCACGAGTGCTTGGTTGGATTATTTTGTTCCTAAGAAGCGAACATATAATACTTAACTGACCGCATTGAAAGAATTGCCGAAAATATATTTCTCGATTGGAGTAATTTATAGATTTAATTACATGGATGCGAACCCAACTCCGAAACCAATATCCAACTCAATTCAATGAGATCTGATTCTTGATAGAGGGTGGACGTACATTAGGGCTTAGCTTGCTCTTCGGTCGAGGTAATAAGCGTGACAAAAGGAAGACCACGTTGCTTTCAAGTAACCTAGGTTTTAATTGATTGATGCTAAAGACTGAACATAATAAAAGCTTACATACTAACAATGACAATCACGGGATTTTGAGATCGACCAGTAAACAAAAATACCTCCCCAGCCAACTCGACTTACAGATGATTTAAGT
Organism: Merodon equestris; assembly: GCA_958301585.1. Classification (NCBI taxonomy): domain Eukaryota; kingdom Metazoa; phylum Arthropoda; class Insecta; order Diptera; family Syrphidae; genus Merodon; species Merodon equestris. The sequence goes on along the minus strand of OY284417.1, from coordinate 31,566,574 downwards.
GAGCCTCCCTCTTTTGAGTTGGAGCATTTCTGTGCGTTTCACAAATCTCAGCCATCGCACCCGTTGTAAACCGATACGTGAATTTTATGAAGCTTTTCTCTGCGAATATATTGGGAGTCTTGTCAGTACTCAACTCGCAAGAATCGCACCCTGCATCATTGGCGTCAGAATCCAACACACTAACTACTGAATCATGGCCCTTCAGACGCAATTATGCTGGCCCTTTTGGATATCAGTATATTTTCAACGATCTGTGATTAAAGATTCAATTTCTTTATAACAGCATTCCAATATTCACATAGGGCGCCAGAGAGGATATTGAAGGCACTAGCAAATTATACTCCAAGATTTGATCAGCCGAGGGCGTCTTTTCTTGTACAGGGTTTGTATAGAAAGTACCGAGATTTTTTTTTCTTCAAGTGACTTAGCACCGCACCCCCACTGAACGGCTTGATGGTGGAAGGTCTAACCTTTAAAACGCGCCAAGCCTCAGTCGTCTGCAAACTTTCGTTCCGGCTTGACCGAATTTGAAGTGGTTTCTTATCGGTTGAATCAAGTTCAAAATGCAACTAACTATTGAAGAGCAGTGAGCAGAGATCCGGGAGAGTATGGAGAACGAGCCATGTTTTTCGTTGTCTTCTACGCTTTCTGCTTGGAACTGCTAAGAAAAGTGAAGTCAGCCAATGACGAAAAGTGGATATTGCATCACTACAACGTACGGCGTCGCGACAATTCCTCAACTCCCTTAGAGTTTCGTCTTGGCCTCAATTTACTTTTCCCAAAATTGATAAATATTCTCCTTCCACATGGGATCCTTAGTGCCGACAAAGAAGTTTGCGTGAGTACCCTCAAGAACATTCCGGGATCCACCAACTAGTGAGCCTTCGAGAGGTGGAAAAACCAAGGGAAAAGTTTGTCGACGCTCAAGGAGTGTAATTTGAAGAAATTTATGGTATTGCAGCAATATCCAAATTTAATTTATTTTTTCCGAAATCGCCTTGTTTTTCATGTAACCTAATCAAAGACTGCTAGGGTTGCAGTATATAAGACTTCTATAGGTTTATTTCGGTGAGATACGTATAGTGGGAAAAATGTCTCGAAGTCATTATGTAAGTATTGAATAGTTTAGAACTGGTTGTTCCTTATTCTCAGCACCGACTGATCGACCATTTTCGTCCTTATAGGCTTTGATTCCAACTTATTTTTTTCTTAATTTAATTGTTTATTCTATAAAAAAATAATTTAGCTTAGAGAATAGTTAGTGACATCTGTATTTAAATTACAAAAATAGAGAAAAATGTCACTTCAGTTTATATTATTATAAAGGGTTTTCCAAAAAGGACTTTACAACTTTTTTTTTTAATAAAACGCAAACCATTTGAGGTATTTCAAAAACTTTATTATCAGCTTGAAGTACAATCAAAATATTTATGAATGGAACTCGACTTCGTTCATATGGCCACCGCGAGCACGTTTGCAGTGGTCGATTCGTTGGATCCTATTTTCGATGACTCGTCCACACATTTCGTCCGAAACGGTCGCTATTTCGCGTTCATTGTTGGCTCTGAGCTCTTCCAACGTCGTCGGCTTATTGGCATAAACCAATGACTTAACGTAGCCCCAAAGAAAATAGACTAGAGGCGTTAAATCGCACGAACGAGGACTCCAATCGACTGGCCCATTTCTTGAGATAACACGCTCATCAAACTTACTCTTCAATAAATCGATTGTAACGTGTGCTGTGTGGCTTGTGGCATCATCCTGTTGAAACCACATGTCGTCCAAGTCCATATCTTCCAATTCGGGCCAAAAATAATCGGTAATCATGGCGCGATAACGCTGGCCATTCACAGTAACGTGACGATCGTTATCGTCGACGGAAAAATATGGCCCAATAACGCCGCCGGTATGCAAACCGCACCAAACAGTTATTTTTTGTGGATGAAGTGGTGATTCATGAAGCACATGTGGATTTTCACCCGACCAATAACGCATATTTTGCTTATTGACGAACCCATCGAGCCAAATATGAGCTTCGTCACTGAAGATGATTTTGCGATGAAATTCATCATCTTGGCACATCTTCTCCAGAGCCCAATCGGAGAACGTACGTCGCTCAAATGGTCCATCGGCTTCAATTCTTGAGTCAGCTTGATCTTGTATGGGTGTAAACCAAGATCCTTACGCAAAATACGCCATAATGTGGTCTGAGCGATGCCCAATTCTTGAGAACGCCGTGGAATTGACAGATTTGGATCGTTTGCTACGGACGCCTGAACGGCAGCGATATTTTCGACACTTCGACCAACCCGTTGTCTCAGTGACACGACAACATCACACAACGAATATGTAGACTCAAATGTTTGCACTAAGCTTGTTATTGCCTGTCTACTAGGGCGAGAATTACGACCGAAAATAGGAGTTAACGCTTTTAAAGTTGCGGTCACCGACTCCGAATTTCGGTAGAAATTTTTTATAATTTGCAGACGTTGCTCATTCGTGTACTTTACCATGATAAAAATGTTGAGTTTACTGAATAAATGACAGTTCGCTGATTAGTGAAAGGGTGCGTTCACAAATTAAATTCAAAGCTGTCAAGTCCCCTTGGAAAACCCTTTATAATGTGGAGTAAGCAAATATTTATACATTGTAATTCAAAAGATTCAATATATGAAAATCAACTAGAGACAACAAGTAGCAAATAAAAGCTAGATCAGGTTATGAAGCGCAACAAGATTTCAATTTCATTGTGATGGAAGTTAAGAAGCCAAAGTTTTAATGCTATAAGAATTTGGAAAGACTTCTAATGATTCGTATATTTTCGGGGAGACTATTGAATAGTTTTCATGAAGTAATTGTGTAGAAGTTTTTGAAGCAAGTAGTGCGAAATGAAGAAATACTAACGACGGTTTCAGTGCTACTACGTACAAGTCAGAAATGGGGCTTTGATAACATCCATCTGTTTTAAAGAAGATTTTTTGTACTTTAAAAAAGTATAAATACCTTACAGGCATACGTTTTTGTCTCTCAAATAGTTCCAGAGGGTGGGTTAGAGGAACTGATTTGCAAACATTTCTAATAGCACATTTTTGTAGGATGGTCAATTGTTGTGTTTTATTAAGGCAAGCGCCCTTCTAGCAGCTTATACCATACTGCAATCTGGACTGAATAATTCCATAGTAGACTAGTTTGAAAGTTTTTATAGAGCAGTATTTCTTAAGACGACATAAGATGCGAACAGATGAGAGCAGATATAATATTACATTAGAAATATGCTCATCCCAAGTCAAGTTCTGGTCAGTAGTGACACCTAAATGTTTGTATTGCTCTACTATCTCTATTATAAAACAGTTCGCATTGCAGGTAAAATTTTCATTACACAGGACATACAGCTGCGGTAAAAAAATAGCACCGCTATGAGAAAATATTTTCTTTGAGAAACAAAATGTAAATAAATTTTCTGGAGTAATATTTGAACTTATAGAAATCCGAAATCAAGTCAAGACAAAACTTTTGAATATTTCGAAAAACTGATGAATAAAAGATGAAATCCTTTTCAAAAGTTTTGTCTTGACTTGATCAACGCACATACGATTAAATAGTTTGTGCCTACAACAAACGGAAGAGTGAAAAGTATTTTCAACGCCCGTGGATGCTTTCACAGTGAAGTTGAGAAACATTAACTTAGTCCTATTGTCTACTATTACTTGTTAGTTTCAAACCAGAGTCGAAGCAGATGAACATCGTGGTTAATTTCCGCAGCTATTGCAAGTCAAAAAGTGTGCTTGTGCTACAAGCAAAAGCAAGGTCATCCGCGAAGGCCTTAAAACTACCAAAAACAATAGCGTAAAAATAGAGTTCACATAAACTAAAAACAGAATGGGACCAAGGACAGATCCTTGGGGAACACCGAAATTGATTACCTTTGAGCTACTTAAATTATCCCCGATTTCACTTTTTGTGTTCTGTTCTTTAGGTAGGAAGTAAACCAATCTAAGGTAAGCCCGTGGAAACCCGTATAATGTAGTTTATCAACAAGAATGATGTTGTTTACCATGTCGAAAGCTTTGTAATGTTCACAAACAGTCAAGCACAGCATTTTTTAGCATAAATTCCTTATACGAGTATAGGAAACCACAAAAGCCGAGGAGACATCTTCTGTGACCATGCCTGAACTCAAATTGTTTTTCGCTAAGGGAGTTATTTTTATTGAGATGTTTTAGAATTTTACTTTTAATATTCTTCTCGAATATGTTAGATTGGTTGGTCTTTTCCTTATTACTGCCTTTTTTGAAAAGAGGGATAACATTGGTGCATTTTAATAGGTCAGGAAAACTACCCGAATAGACAGTGAAAATATGGACTAATATGTCAACTTTGTTGAGAGCTATTTCTTTTCAGGACTTAGATATATTTTTGTAGATATATTTTAGTACCATAATAGCCACAAGAGTTTGAATTTTAACAGAATTTATTGATTTCAAAAACTCAAAACCAGTAATTGGTTCCTAAAATAAGCTATTTCTCACCGGCGTGTGGAGCTCAAGGTCTGAAATATAATAATTCCTGGAAATGTTTGGGGAAATGTCTGGGGTCTGGACTAGAGATTTGTCCCAATAAGGTAAGATACTCATTAAACCCGTTAGCAACAGCAACGGATCTGAGATATAAACATCTTCCTTCATAATTGTGACAGATTTAGCTATTATCTTTAGACTCCTGATTTATAATCTCATTGACAACCTCCCATTCTTTTTTAAGACTTCCTTATGAATTCCTTATCTTTTTTTTTATTTTTTTTTAATTCATATTTGTTTTTATGCTTTTTGAACACACTTACCCTACACAAAAATGCTTAAGACTAGCTTAAATAACAACTAACATAAAATACCTAACTGGCCCTATACGGACACTCTAATGCCTTTCGCCCTTACTTACTTGCAATAATTAAAAAAAATAAACAACTTAGGCAAAGAAAAGTGATATTTTTAAAATCTTAGCATCAGATCATAATTTTTTTTTTTACAAAGAAACTTATTTATAGTTTTTGTGCGAGTAAACATATGTATATCTTTTTTTGTTTTGAATTCTATTGTTTTTATTTTTTTATTTTTTTTTAAATAAAGCCACTCTAGCCAGCCTTAACCTGCCCTACCCAACTCTAACCTACTCTAACCTCTCCTAACTTACCGTAGTCTATATTATATAAGCCTGCTAGTAGCAGGCTTTGACACAATATCACGTTCGTAGAGGAGTCGCCGCTCCACGCAACCGCCAAATCATCCTGGATCAGCGATTTTTTTATCTTGCTCTGAAAGTAATTGTAACGACAGATAATAGTTTCTTTAGTAATTTTTTGGCGATTATATCGAATTTCCAAAGCAAGATTTTTGAGGTGCTTGTAACATTTATTATTAAGCTTTTATTTGAGTTTAATACGTTTTAGGAGAGAATCTTTCATCCAGAGCTTAATTTTATTTTTGATTTTTATTTAACTCTATGGGAAAACTGCAGCAATCCATATGAGAGGCATTCCTAGCAGTATAGATTCTCTTCCAACTTTCGGCCAAAAGACTGCCATTTAGTTGGTTGAAGTTAATTTTAGTTACCAGAGTTGAGAAGAGATTTGAAATAGTGATCAAACAAACAGCATAGCTTGGGAAAGCGGCGATCCCTAAATATCAAAGGCAATACGTGGTACCCAGGCTTCAAGATGGATTCCGGTGTTGGCTAGCATCCTTGGACGATATCGGAAAATATCGAAGGCTTTGGGAACGAGTCCTAGTTTCTTCCAAGCCGAATTATGCATCAACTTAAATTTAGAGACTGGCCTAAGAGGCATAACCATACTCTCAAACTGTCAAGCAGCGCTCAAAGCTTTAAGCACGTTAAGTACAAACTCAAAATCCATTAAGGAATTTCACGATGCCCTGCAGGACATAACCAAAAGAAACAAGGTCAAACACTGGTGCCAATACTTTCTGCGAAATTGCCAAGACAAAGATTAATTTTGTTTGGGAATAATCGCACCACCTGCACTTTTGGAACAGCGTTCAAGGATTTCAACAATCGAAATGATTTATACGATCCCTGAGCAAACACTCTGTTAACATTCTTAAATATAGTCTTCTTCAATAGAGTCGATATTCAAAAAAAATGGTCAGCTACCTTCTGGGCCACTGTAGTCTGAGATATCATCTCAACAAAAATATAATTTGGTCTGAAACTGAGTGTCGATCATATCTTGAGGACAGGAAAACTATAGAGCACATGCTATGTGAATATGCTGTCGCCTTAGGAAGTGTATCCTCCTCAGAGAAATTATGACTCCTAACTTCTCAGCTTTAACGAAAGATATCCTCAACTTTATTAAGAAAGTAGGATCTGATCGGCTAGCAAGCAGTGTCCCATGCTATAGGTTAGCAACAACCTCTTAAAAAAAATACCCTTATAAATTAGATATGCACTGATCGATAAATCTGTTTCAAAGATTAATAAAATAAAAATTCAGATACATTTTTTAAGATTGCTTGATTAGAAAATAGACTTTTTTGGGTTTTTGGATTGTGTTTGCTTTAGTGTCTTATTTTCGAAATTACTACAAATTGGGGTCAGATGAAAGCTAAATTTCTCCTTGCGAAAACTGTGACCAGCCGGCTTTTCACTAATGGGATAGCAGCCTGAAAAAGCTTGTCTGACTATAGCTAAACATGCTTCGAACAAAAAAGTTACAACAATTCCTAAACTTAAAAGAGAACACAAAGAAAAGAAAAGAAAGCTTGTACTCTCCAAAGGGTCTAGAACTCGCACTTATAATAAACGAATCACCAGAGCAGTAATTGAACGACTGCGTTAAAAACCTCGAGCATCCTTACTTCTCTTATGATCAAATGCGTGTCGAAAACCATGAACTTTCTTTGTTTACGCGCCAGATAAAATAACAAAAAATGACGTGTATTATAAATATGAATGAAGTGGTGATGTTACCTAGAGATTAATTGTGAGCTTTGATAGCAGAACTTTTTTCCTCATTTTTAAAGATTTTTAAAAGCTAATCACACGTTCATAAAAAAATCACAAATAAATTGATTAAAATTTAGACCTGACTACGTCTGTCGGATGATCTTGTTTTGTTATGGTATATTACTGAATGTACTCTTTCCTAAGTTCTTACACAAGCTCAGGAGAGCAGCCAATCCTAGCCTAATCACTTGGAACTTCGCAATGTACTTGATGGTCAATTTTCAACCGTCACTTGCCAGCTTCCTTGCATTGGCGACTGGTTTAAACCAGTTAGACTATCTGGTTTCTGTCCTTGATTGTCTTAAACAGTACCTGTTTTGTGGTGTTTGTTTTTTTCTATGTTTTTTCAAACACTAAATATTTTGCAAATGAAAATATTTGGAAGCAAACCGATTATGGTAGAACCCAGGCAGTAAAATAAAATTTATAAAACAGAAATCATAGATAGAGGCTTTTCACGGAGAACCACAAAAAGACAACAAAGTAATTAACATTTTATCTAATACCGCATTCCTATAACACTTTGGGGAATGTGCATCTGGAACATACTATATATCTTCGGCACCATTAGATAGTCCTACAAGCCTGACATACAACAAAGTTATCAGCTCGTTTAAAGAACGAATAAAATTAGACTAATTTAGCCATTTAGAATCGGCTCTGCGTATGGTTAATAAAAATTTCATCAGCACGGTGGACTAATGTGGTTTCTATGTTCAGTCCCGAAAATAATTCGGTGACTCAGGTAATAACCGAATCGAATGATTCACTTGATTGCAATGAACGCTTCAACTGCATCGCTCTGAGTCACATCTGATAAAGTCGATTGCTACTCATTCGTCCCACCGCTTTCAATGAATTGCCCTTTATGACTTCTTCTCATCTCGTCGACTTAACTACATAGGTGTCGATAGGATCGACAAACATCTTGTAGTCGAGGGTGCCCTATGTTCGGTAATTGTTTTATATGGTTGCTAGACAACACTAATTGGTGTTGAGAAATAAAAACCGCCCGAAGGAAGAGGATGTTCCCATTGATTGGAAGACACCTAGATAAGGGGAACAATTTATATTGTTTAACTGACCTGTGTTTAGCTCTCGATGACATAAATTATGGTCGGTCGGTCGGTTTGTCGACAAGGTGGTACAAGCAGCAACGAAAGAAGGAAACCAAAGTGAAGGAGAGAAAAGGGTATACGTACAATATAATGCTGTGTGGCCACTTTGAGGAGCCGGCGACGCACCTCCACTATGTATACATGTGCTACGGATGCCGTGGTGCAGTCCCTCGAACGCCGAAGACAAATGAAGGTACTCCTCTTTCACGGACGAAGGTTGGAACATTTAGCACTTGAGTGTAGATAAATATGGTTAATTGTCTGTCTGCACGACTGTGCATTTTACGGGCGCATACGGGTATGGTACAATGCTACACAGGTACACGGCATGTTTGCTCTATTGTACCCTGTAAGTCACTCTGCGTGAAGCCATGGTTTGGTTCTTGGTCAGGGTTTCCGATTGCTATGAAATAGTTATTACGAAAACATTCGTGTGGGATGTTGAGATATATTTCGTTATGGTTGGTAATAAAGGCAGCCAACTACCTTCAGGGATTGAGATAGAAATAAGGCAACACGATGGGAGGGGGGTAAAGGATTATATAATTCATGCACCTGTTGTGAGTCCTCTTCTTGAAGTATGCATTTCCGTCTGGACACAGATGTGAAATGTTACTTAACATATTAGATATTTATAAAATGTTCTTGCTCTCTGTGAGGAAATATCAGTTTATTCATGAGTTTATGTGCGCTGTGAGTTTGCCTTCGTGTTCGAAGCATTCGCCTTCTATACGTGCTGGGTATACATATATTCGTATTGCCAGAGGGCTTGTCGTTGACATGTCCAACTGCAGTCATGGCCATTTATGATATCCAAAAATGAAGCTCTCGTTTGGTTTATCTTACATACATTCGTATATTCGTCATGTTCCCATAAAGACAGCTGACCCAGGTCTTGATGTATTTCATTGCATATTGTTGGAATGTATCGGGCAGTGTTAATCCTTTCAAGGATTGGTCAGATCTGGATATTATAACACTGGTATTCTATATATTCCTGCTACTGATATTTTAGATGATTAGAAGGAAAAGCTGGTTCAAAAGAAACTCGGGGATGGGTATATCAACTTTAATAGCATATTTATTTTGGTAATATACATAATTCTACATGAGCGGTCCTTAGTTATTCCGAAAGAAAAATTCCGCGTGCACACTTTGGCCCGAGTGGCAGAGAAAATACAATCAACAGTTAAAAAGTTGTACGGCATTGTACATCACAATAAGTGCCGTCACTTCAAGGCACGACGTTAACTCTTGGGACTACCCTTCTTTGGCTTTGTCAATTTCAGTAGGAAACACTGATTCGACCACCATTCGAAACCAGCAACTTTAGCGCCTTTGCAGATTTCAATCGGTTTGCTTCCTTTTGTATCCTATCTGTGCTCGACTTAAACACTGTGATCAACAAGGAGCCCACATATAACTATCAGTTGCGAGAGGGAGGAATTAAAAAAGGCTTTAGTACCAGGGAAAATTGTGGCATCCCATGAAAATTCTCAATGAAATGCCGAATTTCTCGAAATAATTTTATCTTGAACTTTTCGTTTTAAGTTTGCCCTAACAAGCCTGGTTACATGTAAACTTAACTCAGTTCTTCGACAACCCCCATTGTGTGCAGTCGCTGTGATATTTCGCTCCCAACATTAATTGTTTCTCGCCCATTTTTTGTTTACTGCGAAAATTATTACGCGTAATTCTTTCTCGCCACTTCCCATTTCTGTCGCCAGTGCATTATTTACTGAGCCACTTCAAAATCCGAACGCGAGTGACTCTCTGCCCCCTTTTTTAATTTGTGTTATTAGTGCAAAATACTTAAATATGGATCATAGTGATTTATCCCACTGTGCTACCGACAATAAAAATGCTGATCGAGTTATGTGCCGAGATATTTGCGTTCCACCTTCCCCGCATCGGTCTTAGTAAAAGATCCATCACTTATTTTAAAGAATTTTCGGAGCATTTCTTTTTCTATTGTAAAGAATGTCAAAAGATATCCCTCTCCGGTGTCCTGTTCGCGATCAAGTGTAACAATTTAGTGTTAAAAAACTTATCTGCGAAGTTCGACCTAATACCAAAATGCGTTGAAGACTTAAGTAACCTTGTGGAGTGCTCGATCTTTTCTAAACTTAACTCTCTTGGAAAACAATTATCTACCCTAGTAAAGCTGGTTAATGATATCTCCGAACCTAACTCACCCAGTACCCGTAGCGCCGAACTTAAACGCGTCTTGGTTTCCACTCTCAACTCGCACCTCAACCCTGTTCTGTTTAAGAAAATAAACGAAAAACGAAATTCCCTCCGATCCGATCTTGACATATATTTCAGTCAATCATCGAAAAAAAGTATACCTCCCCCATAGCAATCTGACCCACTGCTTGAAGCTATGGCTAACAAATTAAACGATGTTAGCAGTGAGTTTACCTCTACTAGATTCTCCTTATTTGAACTAGTCGAGAAATTAAGAACAGCAGCTTATAAAATAGACGACAAAATAGACCAATCCGTCATTTGGTAACGCTTCTTTATGCGACGAACTACTCGAAGCCAATATTTCCACCCCGTTAATTCGCGCCTCCCCACCACCACCTAAAACAACATCATCTGTCTACACCCAAACAAACCAACTCCCTGAAGTAGAAGAGCTAGCGGTGGAAACCAGTATCGAACGCTTTGGCCAAATAAGGAGCTTACGAGAATGGAATCAGCACCTCCAAAAGTTTCGAAGTAGCAACGAGGATACTACTACTTTTTTGATTGAAGGACAAGACCCCATCGCTAAGGAACAATGGTTACAAAAATGTACGAAGCACTACAAACTCCCAATACTCAGCTGCCAAATGCTTCAACATCTCGGACCGAACAAACTAAAGCTCTATATCGCAACGAAATATGCTTGGCTATTTCTCATTGGACAACATTTACCTAATGGAATGAAAAAAATGAATCCCACCCTAAATCTACCACTAAGAATAAACCTGAACTTAGTTATAAGAATAATAATATTGTAAAAAACATTCTAAGCCCCCCTCTAATCCCCACGATAACTGTAGCTTCAAAACCAAACTCTTTCCAATTTTAACCACCCATCAATCTCCCATATACAGTCTTCTCCCTCAGTTCCACCAAAACCACAACGCCAACGGGTCAGCTTTAATCTGAACCCAACTAGTTCTTCTGCCAATATAACCTTATCACCTCTAACCCTGGCACACGACCCGGATCCAAACTCATTTACCAATTTCGTCCTTAAGTCCAGAGCCAAATATCCTAATTTTCGAAGCTCCCACATTCTTAATCCCTCAACACCCGCCCTATCTAATACCTCAGCCCACCATCTAAAAACCAAATTTTTTCAACATCTGTCCCAGCAATCTATTGACCCCAACGAATGTCGATGAGCTCTCTCTAGGTTAAGAGATAAAAAGATCTGAAGGGTCCGCCAAATAATTTTTATTTTTTTTGAAAATGCTATAAGAAAACTACTGAATATTTTCTCAAATTTCTTTTTTTATTTGAAAGTACAATCCTTCCGGTTAATAATGGAAAATAATTTCATTCAAATGGCTGCCTCGGCTGGCCATGCAGTAGCCTACACGATCGGTCCAATTTTTAAGCACATTATCGATAGTGTGCAGCTGTATTTCACCAATGGCTTCACGAATATTGTCCTTTAAAGCGTTAATTGTCTCTGGCTTGTCGGCGTAACACTTATCTTTGACGGCACCCCACAAATAATAGTCCAACGGTGTCAAATCGCAGCTCCGAGGTGGCCAAACGACATCAGCTCTGCGGCTGATAATGCGATCTTCAAAAACAGGGCGCAAAACATCGAGTGTAGCTTCGGCTGTGTGGCACGAAGCGCCGTCCTGTTGAAACCAAATGTTGCCAATATCCTCCTCTTCAATTTTTGTGAACAAAAATTCGTTCAACATGGCCCGATAACGATCGCCATTGACTGTAACGGCCACTCCTTGCTCATTTTCGAAGAAAAATGGCCCAATTATGCCTCTGGACCAAAATCCGCACCAAACAGTGGCTCGTTTTGAGTGCACCGGCTTTTCAATGTATGCGTGCGGGTTTTCTGTGCGACAATTTTGCTTGTTTACATACCCGCCAAGATCAAAATGAGCTTCATCTGAAAAGATGATTTTTTTGGCAAAATCGACGTCTCCGAAATGTTCAATTGTTGAGAACGACGGTGAATTGATGTTGATGGCGCTTCACGCACACTTTCTGCCGCAGCAGCAATATTCTCGGGTGTACGCACTGTTTTTGGCTTTTCACGCTTTGGTTTATCGATGAGGATGCCAGTTTCTTTCACTTTTTTCACAAGATAACGAACAAACGGAGCTGACCGTGCTTCTCTTCTTCCAAAATCCGTACGCAATTTTCGCACACATTCTGCAACATTACCATGATTTTCAAAGTAATGTCGCAATATTTCCCAGCGTTGTTCAAGCGTATACACATCCAAATTCGTTCAGCGGAAGGATAAAACTAATTATCTGTCAAATCAGACATGAGCTAAGTGTTACCATTCACGAAATAAGCACTACTTGAAAAAAAAACGGTTAGATGGCGGACCCTTTATGAGAACATTCGTCTTGTCTTAGCTTATCTTCATTCAGACTCGGTTGGCTATGAAGGTAAAACAAACACCAGCGTAATGGTCTCAATACCACAGGAAGGTCTCCCCACCAATTTCACTACCCTCAATAACCTTTTCATTAAATATCACGAGTTTTCCAATATCTCACCCAAAAAAGTATCAAACGATCTTGATACCTTCGAACAATATATACACTTAAAGCGTAGCAAAGCTGACTGCCACTGCCACTCTAAAGCTCTCCGAAAACCTTCCTCTTACCTTTTATTAGCAGAACGTAAGAGGTCTGCGCTCTAAAACTCAGGCAGTCCTGCAGCAATCACACGCCTTACCCTTTGAAATCTTTGCCTTAACCGAAACGAACCTAATCCCTAGTATAAACAACCTTGAATTATTCCCATCCAACTTTAAGGTTTATCGCGACGATTATGTTAACCGACCTACTGATGGTTGTCCATGCCGCGGTGTTCTTCTAGCCGTCCAAAACTCAATTGACTCCTCCCTCATAGCAACTTCATCTTCGCCATGTCTCGACTTTGTTTCTATTAAGATTGTACTACCCCGAAAATCGCTCTTCATCATCTGCTTTTACATTTTGCCATCACAACCTATTGAACCATATAAATTGGCCATTGATACAATCGATAATTCAATCGATTTACGAGATCACCAAGACGAGATCCTAGTTTTCGGTGACTTCAACCTTCCTCACCTTAAATGGATCTATTCAGATGACCAATAGTTTTACATTGCCTCTAATCCTATTGCAGCCAAAGAATGTATCTTGTCTGATCGCCTAGCTGATTCCAGCCTTAATCACTCACAACTAGACCTCATTTTCACAAGTGACCCCTTTAACTCCTCAGTTTCAGCTTGTCCGCTGTCCCTATCAACCGTCGACAACTACCACAGAACTCTCCCTCCACTGTTCGAATGTCTCATGATTTCCACAAAGTTAACTTCTGTCAAATCAATGAATATCTCAATAGTGCTCTTTTTAATTTCAAAAACCAATGATGCCATATCTATATTCTACAAATATTTAATTCTATCTCCCTTTACGTACCCTTTTCTCGACATAAAACCTCCTCCACCTCCCCACCTTGGTATAATCGCAGGCTCCGTTCTTTGAGAAACAAACGGAACAAACTCTGGACAACTTTCCTTCGTACTCAATCGAAAATCACTTCTCTTTAATGATCCTTTTTACCACCTTCTTCAATCAATCTTTCATCCATGATTCCTTTGTATCCGATCCTACTTATTTCAACTATTTACCAAACTTCTCCTTTGAATTTTTTCTCGCTCGTAGTATCGACGCCGATATCATCGAAGAAAGATTAAAGCAACTTAATGATGAATTCACCCCTGGTCCCGACGGCCACCCTGTTATATTTTTAAGAAAATGTTCCTCTTCCCTTCCTCTACCTCTCTCAAAAATCTTCAGCCTATCCCTTTCTCAAGGTGAATTTCCCCGGATATGGAAAACCTCTTTTATAACACCTATACACAAAAAGGGACCGATAAATGACATTAACAACTACCGTCCCATTGCCAAACTGTCTCATATACCCAACATTTTCGAAATTTTTGTATGATAATTTAAGTTTTCAATGCAAGTCTTTAATCTCCCCAGACAACACGGCTTCCTCAAAGGTAGGTGTACAACCACAAACCTTATTAAATTCGTGTCCTTCACCCTTTCAGCCTTAGAAAATGGCAAGGAAGTCGACGTTACCTCAACTGACTTCAGTAAGGCCTTTGATAAAATTTCACACAGATTAATACTCTTCAAACTGTCTTCCCTTGGCTTTGAACCCATCTTATTAAAGTGGATTTCCTAGAAAATCGCCATTACAGCGTTCGCTTTAGATCTGCCCTTTCTAACCCCTTCCTTGCTTCCTCCGGTGTCCCCCAAGGCAGTCATTTAAGCCCGCTTCTTTTTATCCTTACCATTAACGATATTATAAGGTTATCAAACATTCCCACATCTCTCTATGTGTCGACGATGCTAAATTCTTTATGATCATTTCCTCAGAACATGACTCTTCCCTTTTTCAATCGGACCTCAACAGCTTTTCCACCTGGTGCTCCAAGAACTGCCTCGACCTTAACATTTCAAAGTGTCAATCTATTACTTTCTCCCGCAAACGTAACAAACCTCCTCCCCGCCTCTACTTTCTCCATAATCAACCCCTTTTTACCGTTCATGTGATCCGTGGTCTTGGTGTATTATGTGGTGCGACCAGGAACTCAATTTCCTTGCACATATCAGCGATATAATTCTTAAGGCCAATTCTGCACTCCGCTTCGTGAAACCATGAGTTTTCCAATCCCTATGTTACTCGGTCTCTCTACATAACTTTTGTTCGCCCTATTCTTGAATACGCCTCTCAAGTGTGGTCTCCTTACTATCATTCACACATTTCCAGAATCGAGAGTATCCAACGTCGTTTTCTCCGTTTTGTTCTTCGTGACTTACCATGGGACAATCCTCTGATCATACCTCCCTATCAAGACCGCCTAAAACTTATTAATTTTAACTCGCTGGAAGAACGAAGAAGGATATCCGACATCCTTTTCATCCACCGACTCCTCTCAGGTACCATCGACTGGGCGTCCCTTTATAACTCTATCTTTTTTAAAACTAACCCTCGTAATACAAGAAATCCACGTCTCTTCTATGTACCCACCTCTCGTACCTCCTATGGCTCCAATGAACCTATCTCCCGTATGCTGTGGAATGTTAATGCGAAAAACTGTTTCGACTTTAACATCAGCCCTCTTTCTTAGTTTCCTAGATTGTAAGTTAAATTAAGTATGTAGATTGAATTAAGCGCAATAAAATGGGGGTATAGCCCCCACCAAATAAAAAAAAATCAAAATCAAATTAACCTATCTTGTTAAAACTAAAGGGTGTTTTTTTAAAGGTATAAAAATTCAATGGAAGATAAAATATAATATTAAGTATGTTCAGTTCGAATAAGCGCAATCGTGAAGTCAGATTTTTGAAAACCTTATCGAGCAACTGGGGCCGTATATAAGCAATAACATTACAAATGTTGAATTCCAAATCGTCCAATATCTCTAGTCTATCGGTATAGCTAGTAATTTCACATAGCCTCAAAGAAAGTAATCTAGAGGTTTGAGATCGCGGGCTCGTGCTCTCCGCAAATGTTTCCGATAATAAATCAATGGTATCGCACGCCGCGCCGTGTCCATGTTGCGCCATCCTGTAGAAACCAGAGCTCTGTCACGTTAGTGCCATTTAACTGAGATTTCAACTCTTGCACAAGTTGGGTTTTATAAGTTTTTAAACCAAGATCTTTCCCTAAAATCTTCCACAAAGTGGATGGGCATAGCTCCAGTTGCTGTGAACGATGGCGAATCGACTCATTCAGATTCTCCAGCAATAACTTCTTCCTTCGCACTGTTTATCGTCTTATGAATAAAATACATAATCATTAAAATATCCTTCACGGGAATTTTTTGATGACCCAATTCTGAAAAGTTCATTTTCTCGACCATATGTAAGTTAACAAATGTACGTTGTCAAAGCGTTAAGATTTAATGGAATGAACAGGATCTTTTGCAAAGCCCTAAAAAATAAAATGCAAAAAAGACAAATCCCACGATCTTTGTCGCCGGTTTACAGTACAGAAACGCGAAATAACTTCCAGGATTGCGGACTTCGCAGGACTGATTGGTCCAAAAACCTTGGCGGGTGAATAATCCTCTTTCCCTATTTTGAGAATAAACACCACTTTCACCACGCACCGAGGCTAGCAGTGAAAATCACCTTTTCACCTTGCAAATTCAATGGCCTCAGTCGTTACCACGCATAACGCAATATATCAGCTACGCCGATTTTTTTTTATCGTTTCAGCCGCAGTTACCCTTGAAATGGTGTGCAACGAACCGATGACAGTCTGACTTCTCGCGAAATAGGTCAAGCAGTAAAACCAAAGTTTCCGCTTTAGACTCAGTAAAGGTACCATCAGGTATTCGGAGCACATCCAGCTTTGACCAACTTGCTGGTTGCGCTCAGGGATTTGATCTGTTCACAGAAGGTCATATAAGAATCATTCTTCGATTTACGAATAAGCTCCTTATATTCCTTCTTCCTCGATCGATACTTATTTCAGTTATCTTTCGAATTCGATTCGAGCGATCTATTCAGGAGACTTCTGGCTTCCTTGCGACGACGTCGGAGCTTAGCATTCCACCAGAGAACAAATTTTTTGCAGGGAGGTTTGTTGACAGGATTTTCGAGTCCAAAACAATTGATGTTGGCGTTACTCAGGTTATGAACGATATTCTCCACCAATTGTTTCGCTTTAAGTTTAGGTAGAGCTGAAATTCGACGTATCTGTGGTCTGACAACTCTCCAGTTAGTGATGGCCTTCACATGCCTGTTAGATAGGGTTAGGTCAATCATCTCCTATCGTCTTGACGTGACAAAAGTTGGTTGAGAGTCAACATTGTGGTCACACGAAACAATGAAGTTTAAAAGATGAACCCCTCTCACTTTGCATTTACTACAGCCCCAAACAGTGTTTTGAGTATTAGTTTCGGAACAAATGATGAGTCCAACCTTTTTGGCTGCACAAACTCTTCGAAATCAGAAACAGACTGCGGTGGCGGAGGTAGTACCGGGCCGTAAGTAGTTTACCGTGGCAGCCATCAAGTCTTGTCCACAGAATTGTCCAAGTTTGGTTGGATATGATGAGACGGACCCGAGGCCTTTCGGATCACTTATCATAAGGAATCGTAGCAACACGTATACCACCAAGACCACACGGGCGTTTATTCCACCTGAAGATTTGAGCTACAGCGGTAGCAGCCTTGCAATGCTGTAGATTATTCTGAGTGAAAATCAGAGATTTAGAGTACAGAGCAAGTTCCACACTTCGACCACTTGACACCAAAGTTAAATAGAATCCTACCAAGATTTCATTTCAGATTTCAGAGTCTCGACAGAGCCGTTATCCATTCCCACAGCCAGAGTAAAGCCCTCTTTTTTCAAAGAGCCTCTCTTTGTAGAAATAGACATTCGAGCCCCTCATTAAAGTCCCGGGTTCGGCGAACGTAATCGCGGCAGCACATCTAGCTTGTTTCCAAGTTTACCCGGAATCCAGCAGATGGCGCGCGTTAATTTGGGGAGACTGACCATTTGACAGAGTAGTTCTCAGAGGGGCGATTTTTGACATCATGCTGTCACAGTCATGCAGTTTTGATCCATGCAGTTGTCCGCTGTGAGGAACAGCTCACCACAAAGCTGCCGTTTATCAGAGCAGACCTCTCAGCCTGAATGCAGAAGCATGTTGTTGAAGCTAGCTCTAGTAAACGATTCTCGCCGTTTGCGCTGGTCATTCTGCTATCACTGCCAGCTTTCCCTATCCTGACCTTTTCAGAGGAGATGGCTGCCTCCTTTTAGGAAAGGTGTTTCTCTCAATTCTATGCTGTCATTCGGATCTCTTTTTCGGAGGAAAGAGTCTTGTTATGTGAAGTGTTCGCCTCCGAAGAGCAATCTTCAGGTTTTTGCTTTGATCTTTGTGGATCATCACATCTGCCTTAGGGCTTCGATTACCCGCCGCCACATTGGATGAGGAGACATCACATTTTCTCTCCCCAGCAAGGATGTCCTTGGCTGCCGCCTTCCGTTTGCGACCGCTCTTAATTTTTTCGGTTCGGGTCTGTCTATAAGCGTCGACCATAGCAGGACCCTTAACACTTCCAACTCCGTCGAGAGCTTGCCACGCTCTTATTGGGGATTCCCACCAGTAAGAGCCGAAGTATTAGAGGCCGAAAGTGATAGCGCTTTTTGCGCTGCACACTAAATTAAAATTCACTGTGTGGTACAAGTGCTGTACGATTGAATATAAAAACTGTCCATAAATTATCCATAGCACCAATTTCAGACAAACGAAAATGACATTTCCAGTCTGAAAACCACACAATTGTCATTCGTTATGGATGGAGAGTTTCTTTATTTCTTTTGGAATCATTTTGCATAAAACTTATGACTTTGCTCATTAATTTCCAGCACCCAATACATGAAGCTGACCTCGCCAAGTAAATACGAATGGAAGTTTTCACATCACTATACTCTCCCAAATCGATAATGACCAATATGAATATGAAGTTTAAGAAACGCTTTCGCTGATGTTTTTATTGTGGAGTTTTACTACTTCAGCAAGTTGGGAGAATTTGTGTTCATCCAGAATAATAAGCTCCGTATCTCAACATTTAAGATGGCGATTGAGTATTAACAGTTAAACAATGGCAAGGAATTTAAAGTGACATTTTGTTGGATGACTTTTAACACACTGGCTGCCGTATTAGCGAAACTTTATAGGAGAATTTAAGGAGGAAGCAACAGCTAAACTGGGTACATGAGAAAAAATGGAGGTATATCTTATCTAAGCATTGTGCAGCTCCTTCAATCATACAAAACTCATACGTGCATGAGTGGTCGTGGTGCAATGGTAATCACCAGCGACTGTTGAGCGGAAGGTTTGTGATTGAATTCTTCCCATAGGCAAGAACAATTCCTATACAGAAAAACTGTTCAACAATATCAGTTGTAAATGAGAGACGATCAGAAAACTGATGACGAAAGCATAACACTCGCAGTATTAGATCACTTAAAAATTTATACTCTGTGTGTGTATTTCCAATATAACAGCTTAATGACATGGAAATAAAAAAAGTTACTGTGAACTACAACCAACGCGACATATACAGACGAATCTCTCGAATCCTATCTAGGACAACCACCCCGGAGTGTAGTCAGCGAACATCTTCGACACAAACCATCTGTACCTCGTCCAGGTTGTGTGACAAAACACCTTAACTCTTGAACCTGCGCGAACCCTTAGCTTTAAATTTTAAGGAATTTGTTCTTATTAAATGACGAAAATTAGGTCACATGTCACATAATGTATACTAAATACATCCTCTTGTGGTATATTGAAATGGCTTCTTGAACCTTACCCACAATAATATGTACTACGGAGCAGTGTTGTTGGAAAATGATAGTGAAAGGGATTCCAGTAAACTGTGCATATAAAAGGGGCCAACTGCGTACCACAACGTTGAAGAAGTTTCGAAAGATTAAGTTTCATCGTCGAAGTAAGATTGCTGTTCTGAATTTGTTTTACAACTTCATTATTTATCTACATTCGCCCTCCCCCGAAATTGATTTTATTAAGACAAAGTGGGGAGAGCCCGGACTTATAGGCCAATCAATGGGTTAAAGTTCGTTTACTCGATTCCTTTAATTACCACGTGAAAATAACAATACCAAAAACAATTTCGATGAAGAATATAATACAAAAAAAAAAAAATGTCAAAAACCATTTAACATACTGTATCTAACTTATACTGAAACTAGCTCGAACGACAAATTGTGCACTCCACTGGAATTTAAGATAAAGTACTGAGTAACGAAAAAACGATTTTCAACCCGGATTTCTCCGTTACGTAAAGCCGAGAACGTAGAAAGGGAAGAAAAGCTCGCCTTTCGTTCTTCTGATGCATTTTTCATATTCCTAAAATGTTTATCTCACTTATCGTCTAAGTAGCTGGAAGTTAAAAGTTTTTTTTCTCCTATTTCCTCCTTCTTCCTTCTTCCTTCGGATGAAACAGTTGCATACCGTTAGTACGGAGAGGAAAATCTTTATCTTTGGGGCAAAGTTGCAAATCTTTAAAGCCGTTCTTCAAGGGTTTTGGGATGAGTGTATCAGTCGGAGAGTCGCAATGAAATCCGATGATGGGACTTGAATGTTTCCAATGGATTAGTTCCCTTTTTCCATCAGTAACTGTTGAGCGTGTTCCAGATCTCGATTGATTAGTTTATTAGGTTGTTGGGCACGTGGTCCTGCAATCTATCTTTGTTATATTGAGGAAAATACTTTTTGGAAACACGGAATAAGAGTAACATCTATGTATTACTGTACTTCAGATGAGTAGGATGTGATTTTTGGAATCATTATATACTTAGGTATCCGACACACGCACTTGAAAAGTTGTTGAGAGTTTAGAAAATACTCTGACTCCATTTACATTCAATGAGTGTTTGGTAAGTGCGTCCGTACAGTAAATGAGAATGACACGAGAAGTAAATTAAAAGTTCTCGATCTATTCTATGAAGAAGTTTTCTGTAGTTACGTTAAGAAGACGAACTACGCCGTTTAAATCGAAAAAACACAGCCGCACTTGTGGCGTCTTGAATACTTCCGTTGGGTTGATTTAACCGTAGTTTCGAAGACATGTTTCAATACTCGTTCTCTCTATTCAACGATTGCTGGTCGCAAATTCGGCGATCGGTCATTATTATTTATCTCCCATTCTGAAGTTATTATTGGCATTTCTCCCCATTTGAAGGCCTCAAGAGTTCGAATCCATGAAGATTCATATGTCTGTTTGTGTGTAGTATATAAATATAAACTTTTCTGACTCGTCTATCTTTTTAACAAACTGAAATATCAACAGCGGGTTTCTAAGCGTTGACAAGCGATTTATGCAGACAAAAGCATTTGCACATAGTCTCTGTCAACGAACTCCTATTCTCACCTCGATGTGGTAAGACTCGGGAGCCTAGTACCTTCGACTGAAGTTAGTGTCGATCCCTGTGGGAAGTGGGGCTGCTAACAAGAAGGGGGGAAATAAGAGTAAGTCGGTTTGAGAGCTAACTCTTCTTTGGGACGGCGGCGAATATAACTATAACTCCAGTTAGTGAGAGCCACCTAGACAACACTCCTTTTAATGCTGCTTGAACATAAGTATCTCGAAGTCCAGGTCTAAAAAGAGGCTTCCAAGGTCGGGTCGGGACCCTGGAAAAGAGACAGCGGCAGACGGCCCTACACAGTATAGCTTGCGGAAACTTGCGGAATCCCTTGGCTGCTACAATGTAGACATTACCGTAATCCAGAAATCCGGGCAAAAAAAAGATACGGCGATTGAGGGGGAAGGCAGTGGTTATTTCGATGTGGATTTGTCGTTTGAGGCAGATTTAGGCAAAAAATCTTTAAATTTATAAGCAAGCAACTCATAACAATCCGTATCAATTTAAAATTCGGACACATTAGCCTTATTTGCGTCCACGCCGCGACAGAGGACAAGGATGAACAGAGCAAAGATGACTTCTATGATATCCAAGAAAGAACGTATGATCAATGCCCAGCTACGACACGAAAATTGTGTTGTTCCTGGGGGTCCCCTTTAAAAATCAACCGTCAACCAGATGGATCACATTGCGATCAACGTCAGACACTATTCAGTACTCTCGATGCCCGAACGTTTCGAGGAGCCAACATCGACTTTTCTTGTAGCCAAGGTATGAATGAGGATATCAAGGATGCTACAGAGTCGAACAGGTCAAAGAAAGTTTGACGTTAGAGAGCTGCAATCGCAAAAGGCCACTCGGACCTTTGCCGATCGAGTTTAATTCAATCTCTCACAAAGTCTAATGACACCAGCACAATCCACAAAACAAGCATTGCCAGTGGACCATTACAGACCCGGCTTCTGATGTGTTAGACTTCCGACCGCCGCCAGTTATAGTGGTTTGGTGAGCAAAGCGAACAAGCCCATATAACAAAGCAAACTGCCTACAAAGCCATGCTACATAGACGAACGAAAGCCGCTCGAGAGGTCTACGAGTAGAAAAGAAGAGAGGAGCACACGCTTTTAAGGAAGTAAAAAAGAGAGCACGAAAAACGCGAGATCGAGGAGATGGAGACAAACTACCGCAGGAATGACGCTCGCAAGTTTTGCGAAAAAGTAAAACGAACATGCCAGGGCTATAAAGCTAGAGCAGAAGCCTGTAGGGATGAGGACGGACAACTAGTAGCAGAGTTACAGTCGATGCTGAAAATATGGAAAAACCACTTCTGTACACTGTATAACGGTTAGGATAGATCTGTTACCTCTGTCAGGCAGAATGATCCATTCACAACGGACGAAAATACAAGAAATTCCGTCCATCCGACCTAGATGAAATTAGAACCAAAATTAAAAATCAGACGACCTGTCTGCTGAGCTATTTAAAGAGGCTGAAAGGATTTGGTAGGGCACATGCGCCAGTTCTTTTATAAAATATGGTCGGAGGAAAGCATACCCGATAAATGGAATCTCAGCATCGTTTGCCCAGTCCATAAGAAAGAAGACAGTTATAACTGCGCCTACTATAGGGTCTCCTTAATATCACATCTCGTTCGCTATACTGTGTGAACCACTGAAACCCTTTGTGGATAATCTTATCAACGTGGTTTCAGACCAGGTACATCCAAAAGAAACCAAATATTCACACTGCGGCAGCTCTTGGAGAAGACCAAAGACCAAGCCTCCACATCCCATCTCTTTGTCGATTTAACCGTTAACTCATTATAAATTTATAATAACAACCAATGCACCTCGTGTTTTATTTAACATTTTACGAGTACTTGATTTTATTTTCAGTCGCCTAGCGCGCTATTTTCGCTCCTTTCGCGTTGTTCGCTACTGTGCTCGGATGCGCAATTGAATAAATCAGGTTCGAACAACAGGCATCGATCTACATATCTAAGCTTTCAACGTACAATTAAAAAGTTCATAAACACATATGACATTCAATATTTCTTCACCCAAGGATATGAATAATTCCCATAGAAGGTGGACTAAGGGAGCTCGTGTGCGCCTCCGCTTAATTCCCAGGACATCCCTCGTCTCCCTTCACCTACTAAGGTAAGGTAATTCCACCTACTAAGGTGCAAGACCTGGTAGATTATTGATACCGACGCAAACGGTATTCGATTCCAATAAGCAGCACGTGGATTAGAGCAGCAACAACACAAACAAACGAACTGAATCACTTATTGAATATTTATTACTAAATAAATATAATAACCACCGATGCCAATAGGGGCAACAAACCCACATTCATTAACTATATTAGTGGAGAGCTGCTGGACCATAAAATCTCTAGCCCTTTTATCTCAAATATAATTTGTCACTGGCACGTCTCCAATGAGGCCTCACTATCCGATCACCAATATATTAGATTTAACACCACTGGTGAGGCTGGAGAAACTGCCCGTAAATAACAGCCCAAAAGAACCAGCGAATTGAGGAGATCCAAGAGAACGTTTTGGCTGAAACATTTCGAAAGCGTAGATTAACTATTCCAGAAGCACACAAAAGGATTCGTGTTGCTTCGCAAATGAGACGGCAACTTCACTATCAAGCGCAGGGAAACCCTGGAGACTTTTTTTTTTGTTTTTTGTTGGAGGCTTTTGCTATCTGTTGGAGCACTCATACACAAATACTGGTCCATTGTACTGCCAGACAGACATCTTAATTTGTTTGTTCACAGAAGTGAATGGAACCTAAAGTTTAATGCCGATTCCGAATGGCGAGAGCCGAGAAGCTTTTTCAAGGCAAGTGTACAACCGAGGGTTTTGCCAGTACCCCGCCCAGGAGAGAAGCCGCTAAATAAACATTAGATGGCGTTGGTATTATCGGGATCCGAACTCGCTCATCACACGTCAGCGGCCGACACACTACCCACTGCGCCACGCCGCTCTCTAAAAGGAGACTTGGCTTAAGGTATACCTAGTCCTGCCATAAGTTCTGTTATACAATTTCCAGCGCTTATCGTTCTAAACTTTTTTCGCGAATAGAAACGTTAACCTTTTTTTCAGAACACATGCACTGATCTGTGAAGAATATTAGTCACTTTGATTTCAGTTTGCGAACTATTAACTATTAACATAGACCGAGTCGCGGTAATAGCGTTGCATAAGTGCGGAAAGAGTGCTGGCCAAATGTTCGAGTTGCTAGGACCACTCGCAATATCAAGAATATTCGTTTATCGGGCTATTGCTCGCTTCGGCGAATTGTGTGGAGAAGAGGACAGGCCAAGAAGTGATAGCCCGCGCGTCGCGTCGTCCGTACGAGTGCGGTAGGAGGAATCCCCTTAGGAAGCAGAATATCATGTCCACGGAATTGGATATATCAACCAGATCCATGTCTAGGCTGATTCGGGATGATCTGCATATGAAAGCCTATCGTCGGTCCACGGGTCATATTCTAACTCCTAAATTAAAAAAAAATTGGCTGCAAAGATCCAAGCGACTTCGGCAGTGGCACGCGGACAATGGTCATGAAAACATTCTGTTTACGGGCGAGAAAATTTTTACCGTGGAAGAAGTTTTCAACAAACAAAATGACAAGATTTATGGCTTTATAGCAGCAGAAGATTGGCCGTGGGGCAGTCCAGATGTGAATCCACTGGATTATCGTTTCTAGTCAGAATTGGAGAACATGGCCTGTAAGACTCCCCACAGAAATTTGGAAAGCCTTAAAACAGCATTGACCAGAGCAGCGTCCACGATCTCCATGGAAACTATGCTGCTATAACCAATGGCCACACCGTTTAAAACCTTGTCTTAAAGCAAAGGCGGTCATTTCGAATTAATCCAATTTTTTTTAATAACCAATAATGTGTTCTATTAAATCAAATAATTTTGAATACAATATGTTTAGTGCTTTTTTTATAGCGTTTTATATTTGTAACAGAACTTATCTCAGGACTAGATATTTCCCTGGGTCTACTGCCCAGCAAATACCTCTTAATGCTCACAGTCACAAATTATGTTGTTAGTAAGACCAATAGCCTCTCTGTGTAGACTCTTCAACCCTGATCGAGTTAAATGGGATATTGACTCATTTAAACCCTACAAAGCTCCAGGTAAAGGCGGTTCTTTCCTGCTATCGTCCAGGAATTCTAGCACCACTGATAGCTCTCTTCAAGTCAAGTTTCAACTTAGGATGCATTGCTCAAATCATGAAGGAAGTCAAACTCGTCTTCACCCCTTAGATTGGAAAACCAAGTGAACAACGCAAATCCTATCGTCCTATAAACCTAACATCTTTCTTACTCAAAACAATGGAAAAACTGAGCTTCATATTAAAGGTATAGTAGAAAATCAAACACCACTGCATCCAAATCAATATGCATACCGGAAAGAACGATCTACTCAGAACGCGCTGCATCACTTAGTAGCATATGTGGAAAATAGAGCCACACACAAGGAGATCGCAATTTGCACATTTCTGGATATTGGGGAGGCTTTTGATAATACTGGCTAAAACTCTGAGTAGATGTAAACCACTCTCCATTGGGTTGGGGCGATATTTGGGAGCCGTATTATATCAGCTACATCCGGAAATATTCGGATTCGGACATTCGGATAGCTAAAAAGTGTCCACAAGGTGGAATCCTTTCGCCCCTTCTCTGGCCGACAGTCATCGACGACCTACTCTACAAGTTAACCAGCCCTGCTTATGAAGTCACCGGATGCGTCGATGACCTTATAGTTATTGTTCCACGTTGGGATTATCGATAAACCTAAATTAGATAATCTTAGTTCCGTTTACAAAAAGGAGAATACCACCTTGGTCCATCTCAATGCAATGGTGCAATGGTTATCATCACCTACTGTTGAGCCGAAGGTCTTAGTTCATGCCCGTTCATAGTCAAGAACAATTCCTATGCGGAAAAACTGTGCAACAATATCAGTTGTGGATGAGAGAAGATCAAAAATTGCTGATGAAGGCATAAAACTCGCAGCATAAGATCACTTCAAAATCCATACTCTGTGTGTGTACTTCCAATATAACACCTTAATGACATGGAAATAAAAAAAGTTACTGTGAACTACAACCAACGCGACATATTTAGATGAATCTCTCGAATCCCATCTAGGACAACCACCCCGGAGTGTAGTCAGCGAACATCTTCGACACAAACCATCTGCACTTCGTCCAGGTTGTGTGACAAAACACCATAAGAGCGTACACTCTTGAACCTGCACGAATTATAAAAATAAAAACAATATGCGATTTTCGGAAGAAGTCAAATGATGTACCTAGATATTGACCTTGCAAACTTAACTGGAACTCCAACATCAAAAACAAACTCACAAATGCGACTAAGACACGGGGCTTATCGACGCACCTACGCAAAACCTGGTTATATATCGAGATAGTAAGACCTGTCATCACTAATGCATCTTTTGCATGATGGACAAAAAATGAACAAAAAACTACAATAGTTAACCTTCAACGCCTTCAGAGACTAGCAGGTCCTGGTATTAGAGGCGCCATGTTAACTTGCCCGACAGCAGCCCATGAGGCACTGATCAGAATAACTCCACTGCACCTTTTACTAAAAAGGTTACTACACGTAATGCAATTAGACTCCTCCGTTCAGAAACGGACCGGACATGTAGACCATTGGGTCACATGTCCACCCTACAACACCTTCCTGAGCTGGATATGAATACCACAGTTTCGAACGCACACACACCACTTTTGACAAAAGATTTCGGATATTGATTCCAAACCGCACAGCTTGGGAAAGCGGTGATCCCTTGCTAAATCTCAAAGGCATCAGATGGTACACAGATAGCTTTAAGATGGACTCCGACATTGGCGCTGGCATCTTTAGACCAAATCGGAAGATATCGAAGGCCCTCGGAACTAGTTCTAGGGTCTTCCTAACTAACTGAACTTAGAGAATGGCATAAGATATTTAACCATCAATATACTCTCACGCTCAAAGCTTTAGGGTCATACGGTACGAATTCAAAATCCGTCAAGGAATGCCACGATGGCCTGCAAGACCTAGGCAAAAGAAATAAGGTCAAGCTCTGTTGGGTGCCATGTCATAAGGGCATTAAAGACATGGAAACAACTCTAGGAACAGCTTGTAAACGTTCCAGCGAAAGGTACCTACATAAGAACCGAATCTTTCTGCGGAATTCCCAGGTCGAAGATTAATTTCCTTTAGACAAGTGGGAAAAATCGCAAAACCTGCGCTTTTGGACAGCTCTCAAAGACTCCGACAATCGAAGAAACTCATACGGCTCCTGAACAAACACTCGATTTATATTCTTAAATATAATAGAATCGATATCAGAAGACTGGTCAGCTACCTTTCGAGACAGTGTAGTCTGAGAGTCTTAACTCGTGTTAAGTGTTCTGCTCTCTGCCATCTTAGGAATCGTATCCTTCTCAGAGAAATCATGACTCCTGAGGGGATCAGCTCAGCTATTACGAGGGATACCCCAGCTTTATTAAAAAAGTAGAGAAACTCCTTGTCTAATTGGCTAGCAGGCTCGATGGACCTACTCTGGTCGCAGTGCTCTATGTTATCGGTTGGCACTAGCTCCCCATTTAAAAAAGGGTATGAACACTTTTTCATAGGAGGCCTCCCACCGTCAGTGGAACATTAGATAATTATCATAGATGTATTATGAAACAGCTTTGTTTAACAACTTAATAATAACTGCCTATTCGATGGCATCGTGCTCATCCTAAACACTTCATTTCAATGGAATAATTTGTAAATCTTCGAGGATTTTTCTGACTAAAAAATTCTAATTATGGGAAAGCGCATGCTAGAGCAAAATAATTTCTTCCTTTTATCCTTGGAATCGGACAGTGTCATATATCCCATTGCAATCCAAGCAAAAAAGCAAACAAACGTCCTCTCTCCGTTCAATTAGACTAAAGAGCTAGAGCTAGGCAATGGCGACAAAATCCAGCAATTCAGAATAATGATAAAATATTTCTTGATTTTTATGGCCTAAAACGAATATTCACTGGCGCCACGAATCCGTTCACTTCTGACGCCATCCTCTGCGGCCCATCTCGAAAGGCATCCGCCTTGCCAAATACGAACCAATATATCTTTTTGTAATGGCATCAGGCGAATACGAGCGAATAGGATCTGTCTTGATGCCAACTTGGCAAAGTGCGGGGATATGACTAGAGAATAGCTTTGTACAAAACTTATTTTCGCTTTGTATCCTTCTTCATTCCTTTCAGTTAAGTTTATTTGCAAGCAAAGAGGAAAACTTAAAAAACAGACGAGAAAGCCACCAACAACACTCGTGCTCTGTTTAATATTCCGTGAAAATTTCTTATGAATGTTAAAGTAGATGTTTTGCGATAATGCAAGGAATCGGACGTTGAGTTTAGAGTAAAGTAATAAAAAGGAAAAAAAACATCTTGCCAGAGGGTGACATACTCGAATTTACATTCTACGAATTAAACACAAGTCGATTGTGAATTCAGCCGAAAAATTAAAGAACTTCACGACGCGCAGCGCAGAGTGTTGCAGTAAAGCATTGTGTGCTCAAATGGATACAATTAATCTTGAGTCAGACGCATAACGAAATCTTTACAATTCGTTGACAGACGCAGGCTAGTGCTATGGAGATTGAAAATTTGCATAAAGACCAATTAAAAGAGCGGAAGATTCCAATTATGTATGTTGTTAAGTCGTTAAGTAAACTCTGCAACTTTCTAAGGAAGTGAGGCCAGTTGTGCGGCTGAAATTATTTTAATTTGAGGAGGGGTTCATTGGGAGCCATTATCATCGTCTCCCATACACGATATCTGATGGATTTTATTTTTCTCTCTGATGGGAGATGGAACGGATTGCAAAAAGCATCTTAATGCTGAAGAAATTTATAAGTACGAATAACAAAAAATGATGGACGTTTACTCATAACTTTTGCCAATCTTTCGGGCAGCATACGAGTTCCGCGATAGAAATACTGCACGCCTTCGAGGCGATCCTAGAATCCAGTCAATTTTATGCTTCTTCAAAAGATGGGATTCCTGAGCAACGGCAGGTGAGGTAGGACTGCTCATTTCAATGCTTCCAAGTTGGTTTTAGTGACCTCAGTGCGCTTTTGAGCTTTTTTTTAAAGAGAGGCTAGTGCTAACATATAGCATGGGGAACTGCGACTTATGTGGATCTATCTCTACCTGCTAGCTAATTAGCTGAAGAGTTCCTCTTCTTTCTTAATAGAGATGAGGATATCTCTAGTAGGAGGCTGAGATGATCCCCTCAGGAGTCATAATTTGTCTGAGGAGGGCATAGTAGTGCCTTACAGTTTCCTCATCCTCAAGACGGAGTCGACACTCGGTCAGGATAATTTTGTTGAGATGACTCTATGATACTTAAGGGTATAAATAGAATATTTGTCCAGGGGCCGCGGCAATATAAATCTTCTACGATGGTCCAAGTCTTTGAATTTTATTCCAAAAGCGCAGGTGTTGCGGTTTTTCCCACTTGTCTACGGGAAAATTAATCTTCGACTTGGAGATTCCGCAGGAAGATTCGGCACCTATCTAGGTACCTTTCGCTGAAACCTTTCCTAGCGAGCTGTTTCGTTGCCTCTAATGTCCTTATAACCTGACACCCACCAGAGTTTGACCGTACTATACGACCCCAGCGCTTTTAGCGCTGCCTCACTGTCTGAGAGTAAATATATTAATGGTTATATATCTTATGCCAGTCCCTAAGTTTAATTCGGCTTGGAAGACACTAGAACTAGTTCCCAGGGCCTTCGATATCTTCCGATTTGCTCCAAAGATGCCAGCGCCAATGTACCTTTGGTTGGAACCTTTTCTAGCTAGCTGATCGGCGAGTTCTTTTGGCTGGGTGCTGCGGGGCATAATGGCATTCTTTAATTAATTTTGAGTTCGTGCTAAATAAGCCCAAGGCTTTGAGCGCTGCTTGACAGTCTGAGAGTACAGTGATGCCTATTATGTCAGTCTCTAAATTTAGGTTGACGCATAACAGGAAGGCGTATAATTCGGCTTCGAAGATACTAGATATCCTAGATTCCCAGAGCTGTTGATATTCTCCGATTTAATCCAAAAATGCCAGCGTCAACACCGGAATCCATCTTGGTGTGTACAACTTGAGGCCTTTGACATTTATAATAGCAAGGGACCGCCGCTTTCCCAAGCTATGCGTGGTATAGTAATCATATTCAGCTCAGGAAAAATGGTGCAGGATGGACTTGTGACCTGCATGGATGGTCTGTTTCTGAGCGAACGAGTCTGATTGTACTACGAATAGCAGTAGAGGAATTCCGACCAGTGCATCTTGGGCTGCCGTTAGGCAGATTGGCATAGCGCCTGTAATGCCGAGACATGCTATTCTCTGAAGGCGTTGAAGGTTACCCATTGTAGTTTTTTGTTCAACTTTTGTCCACCATACGTGATGACAGGTCTTACTATCGCGATATATAACCAGTGGATTACCTTAGGTTTCAATCTCCAGGTTTTACCGTAGGTGCGTCGACAGGCCCAGAGTGCCTTAGTCGCCTTTGCAAGTTTGCTTTTTATGTTAGAATTCCAATTAAGTTTTCGATCAAGCTTAATACATACCTACATAGATATTTGACTCCTTCTGAAAATCCAATGTTTGTACCGTTTAGGGAGACGGGGCAAGGTTGTATTTTCCTCCTTTTTGTAAACGGGACTAAGGTTGCCTTATTTGGATTTATCGATAAACCCTCTCTGCTACACCAGGCAGAGATAGATTGAAGCGCAAGTTGCATGCGTTCAAAAGCAGAAATTTCGCTTTTACCTGTAACAATAACTACAAGGTCATAGGCGTTTCCGATGCCTTCATAACCGAGGTTGGTTAACTTGCAGAGTAGGTCAACCAGAGAAGAAGTGAAAGGACTCCACCTTATGGACATCCTTTAGCTCAGGGAACTTATTTCCTGCAGAGGGGTTTTTTGACAAGACCTTCCGCATTTCGAGGTTGGATTTCGTTAGAGCAGATCTATAATCAGTCCAACTTTTCGTTCGTTTAGCTCTGTTGAGCAGAGATCTCAACTGTTTATTCAACGATTCAAGCTGTGCATTCCACCTATGTACGCCCCGGTTACTTTATTTTTGAAGGATGAAATGAGTGCTTCGTTTAATTGATAAGCCGCTTTTTCAATGCCATCTATCGATGGACTTAAGAAGCATGTCTTCTTTGGCGGCAATTATGCTTTAAATGGAACCCAGTAGGTTCATTTGGACTGATGTTTCTCCAGCCTCACGAGTGTTGTTAAATCTGATATGTTGGTAATAGTGAGGCCTCATTGGAGACATGCCAGTCACAAAGTATATTTGAGAAAAAAAGGCAAGAGATTGTAAGATCAAGCACCTCTTCTCAAATAGATTTAATGAAAGAGGGTGTGTTGCCCCTATTGACAAAAGTGACTGACCTCGTTTATTTGTGTTGTTGCTGCTCCATTCCACGTGGTGCGCGTTGGAATTGCATCCAATCGTTTGCGCCGATACCAATAATCTACTAGGTCTTGTATCCCAGTACATGGGATTTGGTCGCCCTCTTATTGGAAGTATGTGGAGGCGCACACGATCTCACTTACTCCACCTGCGAAGTCTCTTGTTATAAATTCTGGAATGGGTAAAAAAATGATATAAGAACCGACCAAACAAATGGCCATAGGAGGAGAGCGTAAATTAATTATACACGACCATCTTACCTCTTTGAACCCAGGGTTCTTGTATGAGTCCAAGAGATATATAGAAACGCAAGCTAAAGGCGTCCGGCCACCTTTGGCATTGTGCAAGTTGCCTGCAATACACGCACTCATCTACTTGCGACGGTAGACCGGGTCCCTCACGCGGTGTGGCTTATTATTTCTACGCCATAAATTTCCGGTCCGATGGAAGTGATCCACCGATCTGCTTCCTATCAAAGATTTCCGATTTTAGTTGTTTTGGTTGGACGGCCCTTGGTGGTTGCCACCTGAGGCATTGTAGTGTTTTTGGACCGCCCCTAGTTTATGCCACTGATGCGACAGTACTGGTATCTGCAGCGACCAGTAAAGATTCGACTGACACCTTTTCATGTTTTTTTATAATGATTTTGACATCATTAAAACGATAAGCCACTTTGTATTTTAGTTTTAGCAGCCGGTCCAGACACCTCTCGCTGATGCAGGAGGCTGTTCTCTTTACCTGGCGTGCCTTGCATGACTCTCCAATGCTGTGCATACAGGCCTGTGTGAGTCCAGCGTCGCCAAAACCTTATTTATGGGTAGACCGATACTCTGTGGGAAGTAGCCCCGAACGATGTGAGGTGTCGGAAATTCAATGTTCTTCTTCCACAAGTTTGACATCAAATCCGTTTGTTTTTTTCCTTTATAGCCGTGAAGTTGGGCTTCATCCAAACAGCTGTGGTGGCGTCTGGACATACAAAATAGAGTCTAGCTGACCTGTATGTCAACCACTTGAAGTGTGGTATTGCCTCCTTACCTAGAAGCTCAATTGAGGTGTCAACCACAGCCTCTTGAATTGCTGCAATTGCTACTGTGGTAAGAAAGTTTGCACCCAGATCATTGGGGACGACACGTCTTGTTTTTCCAGCTACACTGTTGTAGCTTTCTTTGTCGGCTTGCGGATTGCAAATTCTCCTGCATTCGGCAGAACGATCACGTTTCGGTCTTCGACCCTTGGTGGCAGGGGCAGATTTTGCATATAGTAGAGCTTCATCTCTAATTTTACCCTGCTTAATGGCGGCCTTGAAGCGTCTCTGTTCAAACGACATTAGTTTGACGAAGCCACCAGATGACAGAGACTTATTCTCCTCATGGTTGATGGGAGGGTATCTGGAAGTTCATCTGAGAGCTTACTCACATAATCTCTATGTCGGAGTCAAAGAATATTTTGCTTCCTGTCTGGCGGCGATGTTGGCTAAAGATACCGACGTTGCTGCTGTTTGTTGAGCGGAGCCCGTGACGCTACAGGAAGGCTAATGTGAATTCGGAGGTCGCTCGCTATCCGAAGTTAGCATACAAATAGCTAAACACCCTCTTAACCACACATCCATCGGTGTATGCTGTTCCACTTTGAAGTTGGGGGAGTGAGGGAAAGATGGGTACGGGGGATAGGAAAGGTGAGAAAGGGCCAATAATGGCTTCTCGGCCTTGGGTTCCTCTAGAGATTGGTCTCGAGAGTCATTACCTGTACTAAGCCTCCGCACCGCTGCAAGAAGAGCAATTTTCGCAGCCCCGGTGTCTTGAATTTTTTCTAAAACACGAATCGTTGGCATCCAAATTAGAAAAATATGACAAGCAACAAAACTTTATTAGACTTATTCTTAAAAATCGAATTGCAACAGTCTTTTCAATCCAATGCACCGCTCATACGAGTAGATGTTCGAAAAACCACTCCAACATCATTCCCAGATTGATCAAGAACCGCCCGATTTATTTTAGGTTTATTAAAGCTATAAATTGCAATAAAATATGAGAGTGCAGAAAGGGCCCGAACTAAACTAAAAACAAAAAATGGGAAAACGAAAAGGTTGAATCTAGCATAACAGCACAGCATCACGGCGTCAGTAAAAGACAAATAGCTGCTTCCCGACTCAACCAGGAAGTGTTACCAGCCATTTTACCCGTTTATCTGCATTATGACCCCTATCAATCGTTGTTTTATACGATGATTCTCAGTCATTGGTTTGGGACAGATGTGTCGAATGGGTTTAGTCAGGTTCGTATGCAAGTACACTTGTGCTAGAAATAGTCGTGACAACTGCGGATAAATTTGCATACAATATCGAAATAAGAACAACTCTAAGGTAATATGAAATAGCTTCGTACTTCTTGAAAGCTTTGACACAAGACGAAAATTCAACGATGTGGACCATAAGACTATTTTCAAATGAATACATAAATAACTTTGTGCCCCACTGTATATGAAACCCTCTCTTTCCCTTGTCGGATGTCCTGCAAATTTTTAACACCATCAACGGGAAAGCAGCAGGAATCGATTGGATTTTTGGAGATTTAGACAGTTTGGAAAAGTTGCTGCTCTGTGTCCCTGTCCATCATCGTTAGGTCTGTTCATTCCTCCCACAGCCCCTCTACTGCTCATTTTTTATTCATTTGTAGAGACGATTCTCTCGTTTACCTTCAGTTTTCTTTTTATTTTTGTTTTTTTTGTTTTTTTGTCGTCAATGTCATCAGTACCTTTAGTCGACATCCTCGTCCTCGTCATGGTCGGTGCCGTTGTCGTTGCCGCATGGAAAAGTTAACCTTGAATAAATAATATGGCGTGACATAAAAGCATATTTGCTGTAGGTCGGAGGGATGGAAATAGTGATACGAAGCAGGGTTTCAGCTTGTGTTTCTGTTTCTGCTTGGTTACTTGGTTGGTTTGCAAATGCGATGGTTATTCAGGGCAATCCTTCAGATGGTTTAGGTTTGTTCATATTTCCGATAGATTTCATGAGGAGCTTAGTCATGCTCTTTCGAAAGTTAGATCACTTGTTAGTGTGTTTATAGCTAATATGTGATATGGTTATGGAACTTATCCTGACAGAGAGGGGATCTGAGAGCTATTTATTGGTGCCGTGTGTTACATATTTGAACGATGTGTTGTCATTCGCGCGGGAGGAGAGTACGATTTCACGGATTCATATTCACGCACACGAATTGTCGGTCGATTTATTTTCGATTTGATTTATTGAACCCGTGGATAACATCTTTTTTCATGGAATTTTACTTAAGGTGTGGACAAGTAGCTTGTGCTTGGTTCAAATATGTGAGGCTATAACTAAGGGTGAAATTATTATCGAATCCAGTGAATTGAACGACATGTCGGTGATTCTTAATGGAGATAATCAACATGCGACTTGTGGCGATATGTATTCATAGTCAATATTTTAGCACTCAGCCTTCACCAATTTTTAAGGTAGATGCAGAGAGAAACAATACTACACTCTGTGGGTATTAGCAGATTGTGGGCCCTTGGAGCCGATTTGGCATATAAAAACTAATATTGATACCACTCTCATCGGTATGTATATGCTTTTCGAAATTTACTCTTGATAGCTTACAATCAGCAGCATAATTAAAAGACCAACCATTTGAAGACATATGAAATACATTTGAAACCAATGATTCTTGTAGAGCTATTTATAACGAATGAGTAAAGAGATGGTGATGGCTGTCAATTACTGTCATTTACAGAATTCAATATAGTTGACTTCTTCCGACAGCCACAGGGAATTCCATATCAACATTCGGACAGCATGTTCGAAACCAGTCAGGCATTCCAATTTGTCGCCGAAGTCAAGACTTAGGTTTCATGTATAGCACTTCAAGGCGAATTGTAAAGATCTTCATTTGCACATCTCTAGATTCTAAATTACACAACAGCTTAACACTTTAGACCATCGACGACGTCAACTTTCCTTAAATGGATGTTGGATCGTCAATGTCGTGAGGCGACATACAGCTTCGATATGTTAAGTGTGTAAAGGTCATGTGACCTGGGTAAGACAAGGAGCAGGTCGGATGCGAGCTCTGTAAGAATCAAGGACACCCCGCAAACTGTAGTTCCAAGTTATAAAAAAAATAAATCTAGCTCGTAAGCTGAGAGCTGAGAGGAAACGTTCCTCAGGTCGCTTGCAAGCACCAATCGTCAGACTCCAGATGGAATGCGCTACGATAGATAATAAAAAGTGAGCCTGCTTTCGAACCTGCTCGGCATCCAGGGGTCAATCGACCAGTTCTAATAGCAGATTTTGGGGCGAGCGGTCCGATTGAAGACCCTTCTATCGGGTTTAGTGCAAATAAATCGTTATGGGTTCGCAGAGTGTCTTAAAGATTCTGTCGGCCAATGTGAATTCATTGATTACGATTTAGCGAGAAGCTGTACTTTTCAAACAGTTACAAAGATGATAGCCCCGATACACCTTATAGAAAATGTTGCTCTAAAATAACTTGAACCAATATTTTTATCGCAGAGCCCGGACACTTTTTTGATTCCTGCACTTAAACTTGGTAGAAAACTTGTATTGGCCTGCTAACTGCCTGCGGACCTTCGTATACGGTCATTGAACCTTCGTACACGTGATCATAGTACCAGAGGAATTGGTGGAGATGGCAGAGTATGTCCTAACGCACTCCTACGATTACAGTAAGGCGCGTTGGTCGTACTTTGCTATTCCTCCTCTCTTTTGCTACCGACCTTACATAACCGCTGTTATGGTGCATTGAAGCCAAGCTTGCTAAAGATTTCTCAGACAGGAATCAATAGCAGAGTCTTAAGCTTTATTAAGCAAAAACTCACATCAAAGCTGCTCTCGAGAAAAAAGGACATGGCCGATTCAAAGATAAGTTGTGTGATTTCGTTACTGGACGATACATGAATCGCATGTACGAGTATGACATCAAATTTATTGAACAAGATTTTAATGGAAGGCTCGACAAGGTAAACATCCTCGATAGAAGGGTTCGAAAATATACATAACTCACACGAGTCTTCGACCAACGGAATCAGGTTAGAATTTTTTTTGATAGAATACGGCTATTTAGTAACCAGCAAGTTGGTTAATGTTCTCAAGCGAGGAAAATCGACAAAGCTGCTGGTACTCAGAAAATACCTTCACCGAGTCTAAAGCGGAAACTCTAAGATTACTGCTTCAGACCCATTTGCCGGGAAATCAGCCTGTCATCGGCTCGTTGCCCACTCCTTCATTGGTAACTGCGACTGAAACGATGAAAACAACTCGGCGTGGCTGTATGTTGTATCGACTACTGAAACCATTGAATTTGGTGTGTCTTCTTTCGATGGCTTCAAGTAGTCGGGCACTGATGCTGCTTCCTCCTCTGAAATGAATTTTCCCTGCTAGCCTGGCACTTGCCTACGGGGTGAAAGTAGTCTTTATTCCCAAAACATTGAAAGAAGATTACTCACTCGCGAAGAGTTTTAGACCAATCAGTTTAACATTCTTCCTGCTGAAAAGCATGGAGAGATTGGTAGAGCTGCAAGGTTGCCCTTCGAATGCGTCCTCTCTCGGAGATGCAACATGCTTATCAGCGTGGAAAACCCTGCGAGACTGTGCTTCAAAATCTAGTTGGTAGAATTGAATACGCTCTTGAAAGG
Source organism: Merodon equestris (assembly GCA_958301585.1). Taxonomy (NCBI): domain Eukaryota; kingdom Metazoa; phylum Arthropoda; class Insecta; order Diptera; family Syrphidae; genus Merodon; species Merodon equestris. The sequence goes on along the minus strand of OY284417.1, from coordinate 31,529,056 downwards.
AACAATGTGTCAAGTCTGGAGTAAACAGGGGCTGCCCACAAGGTAGCGTTTTGTCTCCGCTGTTATGGTGCATGGTGGTCGACTCTGTGCTCGATGCTCTCAATGCCTCTGGAATCTATGCTCTATGTTAATGATGTTGCTGTTCTCTCTGTCGCTTAATGTGATCGAGGACTGGTGCACAAGTAGTGGGCTGTCAGTTAATCCTCTTAAGACTGATGTCGTTCTCTTCACGAGAAGGAGGAAAATACTGGCATAACACAGCTGGTGCTAAAAGGCATTCCCATTTCGATATTCAAGGAAGCTAAGTACCTGGTAGTCATCTGAGATAGCAAGCTTCTTTGGTCAAAGCATGTTGAGTCCAAAACCACCAAAGCGATGTCTGCTTTTTGGCAATGCAAAGGTGTCTTGGGTAAAACATGGGGCTTTTCGCCGAAAAAGGTCCTCTGGATCTTCACGGCAATGATAAGGCCGATAACCTCATATGAATCTGGTGGAACAGGCTAACACGCAAACATGTTTTGGCCTCTTTCACCAAACTTCAAAGAGCGGTCTGTCTTAACTTCACGGGGGCTTTCCCCGGCACACGGGGAACTGCTCTGGATACTACGATGAATCTTCCACCCCTTGACATATATATCAAAGGGTGCGCACTGAAAGCAATGTCTCGCCTCAAGAGAAATGGTGTTTGGTACAAGACCCCCGTCTCATGGATATGCCTTCCTGGGCAATGAAAATATTAATAGGTTCTTTTAATGAAGTCGAAAGGCCGAGAGAAACATTTTATTTTTTTACTTTTTAAAGTCTTTTTTTGTGTCGGGGGTTATTTAAAATTCTTAATTTAATTTTTATTTTATTTTTTTTAAATTACTCGGGGACCCTAATTGCGATAGGTACCTACTTACATTACATTTTTCTTAAGTAGTATCCAACAAGGCATAGGGTTTCTTGTATCTAAAAGGTGGCGCAAGTTTTATCATCCAATTTTGTTTTTGAATATCTTTTTTATGGATGGAAATCTTTATTTGGAACTTTACAATTTTTTCTGTTATGTGGAAAAGATGATATCCGTTTGTACCCGTCTTACCGCATTTTGAGATCGCAGAATTCCGCAATAAATTGATGGTGTCGCGCCGTGTGGCATGTTGAGGCATCTTGTTGAAACCAAAGTTCGGCCACGTCAATGCCAACTGAGGAAGATGTCAGAAATCATGTTCCTATAGAGCTCTCCATTGACGGTATTTTGGCCGGCATGTTCCTTAAAGAAATATGGGCCGATGATTCCACCAGCCCATAAAGCACACCAAATCATGAGCTTTAATGGTTGTAAGGGCGTCTCGACAAAGTCGTCTGGGTTTTTTCCACTCCAAATTCGGCAATTTCGCTTGTTTATACATCCATTTAGCCAAAACTGGGCCTCACCGGAGAACAAAATTTTGCGTTGAACATGAGGATCAAGCTGAATTTCGGCCCATTTACCGAACCTACGAGGACTGTAATCGTCACGCGGTTTCAACCGTTGAGCAAACTGGATCTTATAAGGTTTTGAGCGAAGATTTTTTGGTAAAATCTTCCACAAAGAGTATAGCTGCAATTGTTGTGCATGATGGCGAATTGACTCATTCGGATTCTCCTCAACACTGTGCTCCACAATGGCTCTAACTTCCTCTCTTCGCACTGCTCGCCGTCTTTGGGGATGTGTATTATTCACTAGAGCTGTCGCGGTGCGAAAACGATTCATCGTGTTCCGAATTACTTGATTGGATTACTAGATGGACGATTATGTCAACCGTAAAATCGATGTACGATGCACGCGATGCACGATAAGTTTGGCGAGCCCAACCACGGTTTTCAAAATGAGTTTACACACTTTCCATGAGTTGTTCTGGCGTTCATCTATTTATCGTAAAGTGGCAAAACGCACTAATTACAAACTAAACAATGTAGAAACAATGTTGCCAGTTTTATAACCAAATCTCTAAGAGAAAACACCCTTTATAAATCAAGGATGAATCTTTCTTAGATTAGCAGTAGTATCTGGTAAGTGCGTTACTTGTACCGATTTAAGCCGCCTTAATTATCGATCGACCTACAGTTATGTCGTTTAGGTTATGAAGTTTCGTATTGTGATTCTCTCAGGTCTGCTTAAGGCACAGGAGCTTGAGTAAATCGTGCAAAAATGTGCAAAACCGACTGGAAAGTCACATTGTTCTAGTCGCGCATGCTGGGAGTTAACATACTGGCTTTTCCGTTTTCGAATTTTTGTCACCACATGATCAAGCAAGGCTAGCAACCACCCCCGACAAGAAACCTGTGGTATGATGGCGAGTGTGAGCAGAAAAAGGCAAAAGGCGCTACAGAAAAAAACCGGGGCAGCGCAAGGGGAGCACCGAGCCAGAAGAAGGGAGGGAAAAAACTACTGCGACAAAAGAAAAGAATCTTCGGGGCCTCCCAGCTCCAAGGATATCGAGGAGACTAGGGATGAACACATAATTTGAGCCTTTTATAAGAAAGCCAAAGGCCCATTTTTTTTTATGATTTGTGTCGAAGATATTCAGTACTCTCCGTAGGTGGTTGTCCTAATTTTTTTTTAATGTCTGTGGATTGTAATGAGTAGGAAATATTGGGCTGGGAAGAGCATTCCATAACCGTGTTGTGCGGCTGAAGAACGAATCCCTGAACTTAACTGTACGTCCGAAAGCAGGCTTAAGGGTAAACTGATGAGCATTCCTGGCAAGACGAGTATTGCGGGTGAATTCATGGAGGTGAGGAATGCAATTGGCTAACTCATTTGAGCAACGGTTGTTAAAATAGCGATAAAATAGTGACAAGGAAGACACATTACGTCGGTGTTCGAGCGAGTAAATTGACTTTGCGATATTAGTGTCTCCTATAAGTTTTATCGCTCGCTGTTGTATTCTATCTAGTAGGTGCAGTGGAGTTTTAGGGGCACCAGACCAGATATGAGCGTTATACTCAAGCTTGGGGCGGATGTGGGCCTTATAAATTGAAGCCAAATCAGAGGGGGTGAAATATTTCTTGCATCGTTTGAGAAAACCTAGACATTTTACCGCGTTTTTGGCGATTTCAAGTATGTGATCATTCCAATTAAGTTTGGTGTTGATACACATACCAAGGATGGAAAGTTTTTCGGTTTCGTCGACACAAGCGCCATTCATGGATAATGGCTGATTATTATGGGTTCGCTTTAACGACAGTAGACAGCATTGAGTTTTGGAAGCATTGAATTCCACTCTATTATTTTTACCCCAATCGATTATGCTGTCAAGATCGGAATTCAATGTGCTTGACATACGCTGCCGTTCCAGTTCTACGGCCGAAGAGCAGGGACGTCAGTCCTGGAACGAATATGAAAAGCTGAGAGTACTGTCATCAGCGAAGGAGTGGATTGGATTAGAAGTAACAGACAAGAGATCATTTATAAAAATGAGAAAGAGAGTCGGAGACAAAACAGAGCCTTGGGGAACACCAGCATTTATTTGGTGAATATCAGACTTGAACCCATCCAAAACAACTTGAATTGTACGGTTCGAAAGGTAATTTCTAATCCATAGAAGCAGAGATTTATCGATGCCATAAGCACGCATTTTCGACAAAAGAGCCTGATGCCAAACTCTATCAAATGCTTTTGAAATATCAAGCGCAACGATCTTGCTTTCGCCTTGATTGTGCAAGGATTGGTTCCACTTTTCGGTGAGATATGCCATCAAATCACCAGTGGACCTGTTGCTGCGAAAACCGTATTGCCGGTCATTAAGAAGCTTCCGCGATTCAAGATATTTCATAAGCTGACGATTTATCAGCGTTTCCATGACCTTGGAAAGAAGGGACGTTAGTGCTATGGGTCGGTAGGAAGAGGGAGACGAAGATTCGCCCTTTTTGGGGACGGGCTGGACAAATGCTGTTTTCCATCTAATCGGAAAGAGACCCGAAGAGTAGGACAGATGGAAAAGCTTACGCAGAGGTTTTGCCAGCGCAGAAGAACACCTCTTCAGAAGTATTGGGGGTATACCATCCGGGCCAGCGGATTTGTGTATGTTGAGATCTTTTAGTACTCTTGCAACTGTACGAGTGTGAAAATGGATTTGTCCCATGGTGAAATCAACGCTCTCAAGTACAGGCGGAGACAATGTGGAATCGGTAGCGTTGAGCTACACGCGAAATGTGCAGCAAGCAGATTGGCCTTGTCTAAAGAGCTGACAGCTGGAATGTCATTGTAAATGAGCGTGGGAATTGAAGACGAGGCTGAATTCTTTACGTTTTTCACGAACGACCAAAAGTTTTTGCTACCCTTGGGACGTTGTAGCACTTTCTGCCTCAACTTTTGTTCGTGGAAGAATTTTACACGTCTAATTAATGCATTGCAGTCATTTCTGGACCGTTTAAATTGTTTCCGGTTTTCCTTAGTACGGTTGTCCTTGTAATTCCGGAAACTCAACTCTCTCAACCTGATGGCCTCTTTACAGCTCGAGTCATACCACGCATTTTCCTAAAAAAGTCGTTAAGACCGCTCCAGTTGGCTTTCTCGTATAGCCATACTATTCTTTTAGGAATTTGTTCTCTAACTGTGTGGGGTGAAGACGAGAAATTAGCTGATACGACACAGTGGTCAGACGAACCTAGGGGCGATAATATTGCAACAGAGTATTTGTCAGGATGAGAGGTGAGAAACAGGTCCAAGGTGTTGGGGGAATGATCTGCAATGTCAGGTATTCGTGTAGGCTCATTTACTAGCTGGGTCAGATTATTTACCTCAGCAAAGATCTCTACGTACCGTCCTTCGGGTGTTGTCTGGCATGAATGTCGAAGCCAATTAGAATTGTGTACATTGAAATCGCCCGCAATGGCAATCTCAGTGTGAGGATGTAGGGATACAATTCTTGTGATGGAGTCGGATAGCATATCGAACTCATTGAAAGTTGAATTGCTATCCAGGTTTGGACTTCTGTAAATAAAACAGTAGTGGATTAAACCCTTACGGACATGGATTTTTAGCTACAGAAAATTAAATTTCGGATTGGAACAGTGGCCGTAATGTGGCTGAAGTTGGTAAACTTCATCACTACGAATATAAAGGGCGAGACCGCGGTAGAGAAAGAAAAGGGGCACCAAGCTATATCCAGGCAGGTTCAAATCCGATAAATCGGTATTCTCTCCTACCTGTGTTTCACTCAGTGCCAAGATAGCTGGTTTATACAGGGACAGGTGGACGTATACAGCGAATAGATTCGTTCTTAGGCCACGGATATTACTCACATCAACCCTGAATTTTTCCATGGTGCAAAACACAGGCACCGGAGGAACCAACTCCGACGTTTGAAAGATGGTAAAGCAGAATTGAGAAGTGCAAATTTCAAATAGCTTCCCAACATCAAATCGATGTAGGTGTTATGCCCATACACCGATTTGAATTGGTCCACCAACAATTTGCACTCTTGGTGCTGCTACGTCAGATGCTACGCACTCTCATTCATTGCGTCATTGCGCTAACCCATTTGATGAAATCAAACAGGAGTTGCGACCGAGAATGCGCAGCCGTGGCTTGTGAAGGAAGGGACGAGAGGGAGCGGGCCGTATGCGCTCGATCCAAATCACTTCACTTGGCACTTGTTAATTGTTTTTCTCTTTTTTTTGTTTTTCCTTTTTTTATTTTTTATTTTTTTATTTTTTTTTTTTTTTTTTTTTTTTTTTTTGTGCACTCGCGAGGGGTGGTGGGTTTGCGAGGAAAACAAAAAACAAAGTATTACGAAAAACACAGGCTAGTGCACGCGTTGGAGGATGGCACGGTACTGATGCAATGTCATTAAGTTGTTATATTGGAAATGCACACACAAAGTATGAATTTTGCAGGAGACTTCAAGAAAGACACCTAGGCTCTTCGAAACTGCGAGGGTAATCTTGTCACCGACCTGCAGGGAATAGTGGATGTATTTAAGAGCATTTCCGGCAGCTGCTTAACGAGCATGACCAAGAGAGAGTGGTAGTAATCGAGGAAATCCCAACTCCAGCCGCTGAAGTAGTCTTCCCACCCAGCATCGAAGAAGTCGGTACAGTTATTCACAAGCTGAAGAACAACAAGGCCGCAGTCTCAGATGACTTGACATCAGAGCTTTTCAAGGCTGACGGCGATGTTCTGGTAGGGAGCATACACCAGATCATCTGCGGAATTTTGGAAGATGTAAACATGCCCGACGGCTGGAATACCATATCTTTTTGCCCCATCCACAAAAAAGGCGATCCCACCTCTTGCAAGAACTATAGAGGTATATCCCTGCTTAACGTCGCACACAAGATTCTGTCCAGCGTATTGTGTGAACGTCTAAAGCCCTTTTGCACTTATAAGCAGCTACCCGTGTGGCTTCCGGACCGGCAAATCGACTATAGACCAAATTTTCACACTTCGACAAATCCTGGAAAAGACCAACGAGTTTCGACACACACCATCTTTTCATCGATTTCAAAGCCGCATACGACAGCATTCATCGTAAAGAATTGTTTGATGCGATGACAGAACTCGGGATCCCAAGCGATGCACCGTGTAGCTCGGTACTAGGACCTCTGAACCGTTTATACCGGATTTCGGCAAAGAGATGCGCTGTTATGTAACTTCTTCAACCTGGTGCTGGAGCAGATAGTGTGAAGGGCAGTCATCAACAGAGAAGGCCCAATCTTCTACAAGTCTGTCCAGCTGCTAGGATATGCGGATGATATTGACATCATCGCGCGGTCGCGCCCTGACGTTATGGAAGCGTTCACGGCGATTGAAGAACAGACAAAACGAGCTGGTCTTAAAGTCAGTGAGGATAAAACAAAGTACATGCTGTCAATCAAAACCAGTCCATCGCTCACCACCTGGGACAAATCGTAACAATTCACAGCTACACTTTCGAAGTAGTTAAGGAGTTTGTCTACCTCGGGGAAAACGTAAATTGCACAAACGACACCACAGTGGAGATCCGGCATAGAATCGCTCTTGGCTGCTACTCCGGATTGTCCAAGCAACTCGGGTCAAAACTCCTCACTCGAAGAACCAAAGTCGGATCTCTGCCTTCCGGGCTACATCAAACCTGTGACTCTATTTTAAGGGGGGTCCAAGGTCTAGGCTTTCAGAAGAAAAGGTTAACTCAAAATAACACAAAAATCGATTAAAAATGGAAACGCATTATTGATCTGAACAAGGATCTTTAATCCATGTCAATTAACAAACAATTTTTATCTTCGCAGAATCATGTGAACCTTCTATAGACTAGTCATCCAAATATAGGGATTTCTATACTTCTATGAGTTAAGCATAATAGTTATGGCTACGGTTTGGATATGTCCGGAATTGTGTCCTTTCAGTTGTTCCTATTTTTTCCCTGATATTTATTGTTCATTACACACGGTTTTTTCCGAAAGTCGAGCACATTAAAAGTATTAGTGAGAACTTCTTACTCATCAGTTCTCGTTTCACCATCCTCTATACCACATTTCAGGTTAATATGCTGATTGCCTTGTGATTGATTACCTCTACGAGGAGATTACCCCCTGTTAGTGCTGCTATAGCAGTTTTACCAATCTTTGCCTTGCTATTAGTTTCTGCTTCTTCAGAATTCTCCACAAAAGTACTTTGATTATATTTTTATCCGCTTTCGAAGACTCGTAATTAAAGCAAATGAAATTTTGTAAGGTAAGCTGCCATTTAGGTATGGATTAAAAACCCATGGCTTGACAAAAGCATTGTTTTAAGTCCATTCACAATACTTATGTCATTCAGTAAGCCATTTAAATCTATACTCAACCTTACAATGTACCTATATTAAAAAGAGATCCTTTTCTTGTTAATGCAATTGAATTTCTTCAATTTGTTATGCCACATAAGCAGGAAATCTCCTCGAAAGCATTTAAAAGTCAAATGAAAAACACAAGCGACGAATGCATTAATCATTTCATACTCGTACTCGTACTCGTATATCTCGATTTTCATCTCGACGTGTCCTTACAACGAAACCAACAGCGCGAGTGACATGAAATCCGTTTAATAAATTTTCCCCACAGACAAAATTTAAATGGCGTGAACACTCTCGGCAGATTGACAAAGTCCTTGTACATACACAACCAATCAATCAATGCCTTTATGGGTTATCCAGCGTTGGGTGGAGGCGCCAGGTGATATCTCTAACTTTGAACATTAGGTTAACCAAAGTGAGTAAAAACAAGCACTTGAGAAAAACTTTTCCTCTTCTCGACGATGCTTTTTACGGAAGAAAGCTGTGGAAAAAAAAAAGATGTTTTTTTGCAGGCTGGGGATTTTTTCAGTCATCCGTTCTGATTTGGAAACATTTTCAAGGACTTTGGACTATAGGTAACCCACACCGGAATGGAAGAGGATTAAATCGAAGGTGGAATAAAAACGTTGAAGTTTGTTTAAATTAAAGGTACACAGTTGTAGATCGAGACGTTGGCACGATTATTTTGATTAATGTTTTAAAGGCCTTTTAGTAGATTAGGTTGTCTTCTAGGTATTCATCTGCTAAGATACAAATGATTAGTAGGAAACATGATTTTTTTATATAAGGTCTCAAATATATAGGTAGGTAGAGTATGATAAAAAATATCACACATAGACGAAAGACCTAGTGGAATAAAAGGAATGGCCTGGAAATGCATATCATCCGTATAGGTTTTTAGTTTGTTGTTAGACCTTGGCTCAACAAAGTCGGGATTCATTCAACAATCATAGTTGAAACATATTTATATGTGAAACAAACATATCTTCCTCAGGAAAGAACTGATAAAACCTTCTAATGTAGAATAGGTCCCGAATGCATCATATGAAGCATCATATACGAAGTATGTCGAAGAAATAAGGTCACTTTTTTTCTTCCTCCAAAAATAATTATTTATTCATTAATATCTATTTTATCTTCCACTATTTTCTAATCCCTCTCAGATATACCACACTTGTATCAGTGCTTTTCCTAATCCTCGAAACACGTTTGGTATAGCCTTGAGCTTTTCCAGCGAAACGGCCATCATGTCCTCAATCGTGGCAAATGACCACAAAAAAAGTCGGGGTTTCAAGTCCGATGAATACGGTGGCTAAGGTACGATGACGGTATTATTTTTTTCCCAAAATTTACCATGAACAGCCATCAATTTCTTTCCCACAAAACCGGACGTTTTCTTCGTACTGCTCACGGTATCTAATATTCATTATTGACCGTGTGAACTTCCCGCAAGAACTCATGACCAACCACGATCAAAGAAAACGGCGGGCAAAACTTTCACATTTGACCGGACTCGGCGTGCTTTCTTCAGTTTTGGCGCTTCTAGTCGCCTCCATCAGAATGATCTTTGGCTCTGTAACCATATACCCAAGATTTGTTACCAGTAATCACCCTAATTTGATGTTCATGCGATGGTGTTTTTGGGCAAAATTCAGAATATATAACAGCAACTTCTTTGAGAGTGATTTAACTATTCTTCATAACAACTGCTTCAACGTTGTTGACGTGCTGGCGCATCCAACGCGCGCATTGCCGTGATGATTTTCTGGACCGCATGTGAAGAGCTTGTACTTATAAATATTTTTTTGCTCATAGTAGACTCGCCAAATACCACAGTCAACAACTCAAGTACGTTGGAACACTTTATTTTACTTTTCACAAAGAATTAACTGGAGATTCTTAAATCCAATTTTTAGCAATAGCACGTCTAACTTTTATATCTGTGAAAAACAAATGAAATCTCCAAATTAACTGACCATATCAGGGAACATGTTTATCGAATGCACTTAGCTTCTTATGTGTAACTCACTCTATTTCTTGAGCTAATCTAATCCCAAACAAATCCCAAACAAATCTGCTAGTGGTTTTAAAGCAGTTATAGATCTTGTCACATTTTTGTTCTGCTCCGGCGCTTTGGGGTCTCATGTGGGAACCGCTGATTGTTAATTGCACATAAAAACTAGGTTCGATGGAGAAAAGGAAAGGTAAAAATGATGTTCCTTCAAGCTCGAACGAGTTTCCCAGTATATCGATGAGCTACTGGCGGACAAAGTCCTGAATGAAGCAGAAATGCGCCCTTGAGACTCCCGATTCCGCTGAGCCTATTGATGTCGATAATGACTAAGATGATGATCCTGTTTTCAGTCCCAATCTTTTAATTAGTCCAACGCTTTTAAAAGCGTTGTCCAAGGAATTATATTTTATAAGAATCTTTCCTAAGCTCTCACAACGATTAGATAGATATAGGGTCCGCCAAATAACTTTTTTTTTTTTGAAAATGCTATAAAAAAAACTACTGAATATTTTCTCAAATTTCTTTTTTTATTTGAAAGTACAATCCTTCCGGTTAATAATGGAAAATAATTTCATTCAAATAGCTGCCTCGGCTGGCCATGCAGTAGCCTACACGATCGGTCCAATTTTTAAGCACATTATCGATTGTGTGCAGCTGTATTTCACCAATGGCTTCACGAATATTGTCCTTTAAAGCGTCAATTGTCTCTGGCTTGTCGGCATAACACTTATCTTTGACGGCACCCCACAAATAATAGTCCAACGGTGTCAAATCGCAGCTCCGAGGTGGCCAAACAGCATCAGCTCTGCGGCTGATAACGCGATCTTCAAAAACAGGGCGCAAAACATTGAGTGTAGCTTCGGCTGTGTGGCACGTAGCGCCGTCCTGTTGAAACCAAATGTTGCCAATATCCTCCTCTTCAATTTTTGTGAACAAAAATTCGTTCAACATGGCCCGATAACGATCGCCATTGACTGTAACGGCCACTCCTTGCTCATTTTCGAAGAAAAATGGCCCAATTATGCCTCTGGACCAAAATCCGCACCAAACAGTGGCTCGTTTTGGGTGCACCGGCTTTTCAATGTATGCGTGCGGGTTTTCTGTGCCCCAAATGCGACAATTTTGCTTGTTTACATACCCGCCAAGATCAAAATGAGCTTCATCTGAAAAGATGATTTTTTTGGCAAAATCGGCATCTTCTGTAAGTCGACCGCAGGCCCACATAGCGAAGCGAAAACGCATTGGATGGTCAGTTGGCTTCAACTCCTGAACCAATTGGACTTTGTATTGCGGCATACCAAGGTCTTTATGCAAAATTCGTCTCAATGATGTCTCCGAAATGTTCAATTGTTGAGAACGACGGTGAATTGATGTTGATGGCGCTTCACGCACACTTTCTGCCGCAGCAGCAATATTCTCGGGTGTACGCACTGTTTTTGGCTTTTCACGCTTTGGTTTATCGATGAGGATGCCAGTTTCTTTCACTTTTTTCACAAGATAACGAACATACGGAGCTGACGGTGCTTCTCTTCTTCCAAAATCCGTACGCAATTTTCGCACACATTCTGCAACATTACCATGATTTTCAAAGTAATGTCGCAATATTTCCCAGCGTTGTTCAAGCGTATACACAACCATATTCGTTCAGCGGAAGGATAAAACCAGAAACCAGAATGAGACGTGCGTCTTTCGTACGTCTTCCCCCGTGACACCCTGAAATTTTGACGAGATTCTGACAGAGGTTCAGGTGCGTAGCGACAAAACCCGTTACAAACGAGCTTATATCCGCGAATACGTGTGAGTTCATTTCATTTTACCGCAGTGTACTCCCGCCACACACACTCTTGGAATTATAACAATGTGAGTGATTGTTTACAAAATTTTGACAGCACTTGAGGTACCCACGTGCTCTTTTGACAGCACTTGAGGTACCCACGTGCTCGCCCGAGCTTGTAGGCAAACGTCGGCGGCCATTTTGAGTGGGACGTCTCATTGGTGGTTTCTGGATAAAACTAATTATCTGTCAAATCAGACTGAGCTAAGTGTTACCATTCACGAAATAAGCACTACTTGAAAAAAAAAACGTTAGATGGCGGACCCTTTAGATATTTCTTTATTTCGTGCTGTGATATTTTACAATATGATTGCCATTGGTAATTTACATATAGTGATTCGATAGCTATATATCTTCAACTGAAATATTATCTTTTGGGGTTATGAAATAATATTAATTTTAGCAATAACGAATCTGAAGGAAATCTTTGTCGTGGTTTTTTAATGCAAAAAGAAAAAAAAATCAAAAAATAAAAATAAAATATTATAAAAATATATAAACACAAAAATAAATAAATAGATAAATAATTAAATAGAAGATTTAAAGATTTAAAGGGTTTGAACGAATTTATTGCCCATGATACTTTATCCGTTGTGATAATCTTGTTTATTACTTCTTCGGTTGTGTGAACCGTAGGAACCGTCCGTCTCGAAGGATACTGTGGTTTCAGGGGTTTTACAGCCTGGGAAGTGGGTTTCAGTCAGCAGTTCTAGAGATTCCTGACTGGATTATGTCCAAGAACTATCTGGTTTAAGGATGAATCCCGGGACGCAGGGGTCCTTGGATAGGATCTTCCTGAGCCTTGCGGCTTCGTTGAGATCCTCTATTGATTCGCAGAACTCCCGCCAGGATTTAGATTTTGCTGCTCTTGTTTTGTATTCGTTTAAGCTGGATTTGTAATTATCCCAGTCTTCGGTTCTTTTTGAGATCTTTGCTCTATTGAATAGAGTTCGGGTCCTGGTCCTGGTCCTGAGTTGCTTTAGCTCTCTGCTCCACCAGACTGCGCTGGTCTTCCTGCGAGCACGTTGCAAAGGACAGAATTTGTTGAAAGCCGCTTTCAGAATTCTAACAAGATTTTCGACTGAATTCTCAATGTAAGTTGGATCAGGATTAGTGGTGGCTTGTAGCGGTACTAACCTGTTGGCAACTAGGTTTGAGAAAAGATTCTAGTCTGTGCTCTGAGGGTTTCTGAAAGGTTTCGGTTTTTCTTTATTAACGTTAAGGTTGAAGAGTATCCGGCTGTGGTCCGAAAAGGAACAGTTAGTAGACACTCTCCAGCATATGCGGATGATGTTACTGTTCTTTCTGTCGGCTCATGTTTAGCGAATGTCTGTCTCAAAGCGCAGGCGGCGCTAAACGTGATCGAAGACTGGTGCACGAGAAATGGGCTGTCGGTTAATCCTCTTAAGACCGATGTCGTTCTCTTCACGAGAAGGAGGAAAACAACTGGCATTACTCAGCTGGTGCTAAAAGGCATTCCCATCCCTATATCCAAGGAAGCTAAGTATCTGGGAGTCATTCCAGATAACAAACTTCTCTGGTCAAAACATGTTGAGTCCAAAACCACCAAAGCGCTGTCAGCTTTCTGGCAATGCAAAGGTGCCTTTGGCAAAACATGGGGCTTATCGCCGAAAAAGGTCCTCTGGATCTACATGGCAATGGTAAGACCGATAATCTCATATGCATCGGTTGTTTGGTGGAGCAGGCTGACACGAAAACATGCTGTGGCTTCACTCACCAAACTCCAAAGAGTGGTCTGCCTCAGTTGCACGGGGGCTTTCCCCAGCACACCGGGAGCTGCTTTAGATGCTATGATGAACCTTCCACCCCTTGACATATATATCAGAGGGAGTGCACTGAAAACTATTTCTCGCCTAAAGAGGAATGGTCTGTGGTACAACTCGCAGTGGAGTGAAGTGTACTTGAGAGAGAAATATCCTACGACCACTGTCTCATGGATATGCCCTCTGACGCAATGACATCTGCCATCCTACTGCGCTGTAACTACACAGTCACATTTCCTTGGCGTCAGGACTGGCTTTGGCCAGACACTGAACCTGGAATAGAATGTCTTCGCATCTTCACAGATGGCTCCAGGACTGATCAGGGATCTGGCGCCGGAGTTTTCTTCGAGCGCGAAAACATTCGACTGCACTTCTCGTTAGGAAAATATGCGTCTGTCTTCCAGGCGGAGATTTACGCAATCCTAATGGCCATGCACTATGTTGTGAAACACAGATGGAGGGGAAAGATCATATGTGTCTGCAGTGACAGCCAAGTGACAGCCAAGCTGCACTCAAAGCTGTATCCAATCCTCTGTCCAACTCCAAACTAGTGCATGAACTCAAGATCTTTTTGAACAAAGTCGGAAGACTTAATTCACTTAGGCTTGTATGGGTTCCAGGTCACTCTGGAATCCCAGGAAACGAGATCTCCGATGAACTCGCTAGAAAAGGCTCAGAGGAGAGTTTCTCAGGGCCTGAACCCGCCTTAGGTCTACCAGCTTCAACGGTTAAATCTGACACCAATGACTGGCCCTGACGTCTGTAAAAAGTCCGCAACATTCTTCTTATCCTTAAGGAGAAATGACTGCAGAAGGCTAACGGGCGTCATTACGGGCCATTACACTTTTGCCAGGCATCTCTAAGTGCTTGGCATCAGTGAGACGCCTACCTGTGCTGCTTGTTGCGAGGAGGACGACACAGCGGAACACTTTCTCTGCGACTGTCGCGCCTTCGCTCGTGCACGGTGGCGCACCCTTGGGGCCGACGTGGTGGGTGCCGAATCTCTTAGCTCAACATCACTGAAGCCCCTCTTCACTTTTCTCCGGACAACGGGGAAAATACAATAAAGACAAGGTGTCTGTCTGGTAGTACAATGGACCAGTACTTGTGTCTGAGTGCTCCAGCAGATAGTAGAAGCCTCCAACAAAAAAAAAAAAAAAAAAAACAAAGACACTCAGTAAAGTGAGGTCAAATACCTCTTCCCTAACCCGATTGCGAAACGTGTGTGTATTACCTTTGTTGCAAATATTGAAAGTTAGTCTTGTGTCTAGATACAACCCCAAATATTTCACACTTGATTTCCAATTGACATTTACCCCGCACACGTTAAGTGGATTATTAGGTAGACAGAAACTTTTTCTTTTTCGACTAAAAAAGAGAGGTTGCACTTTGTCCGTATTAATTTTACTTTTCCACTTAGTGAAATAATCAGCGAATATTCTAATCTCATTTTGCAAATTAGTTTCAATATTGAGATTATATTCATGTGAAGAGAATATACCCGTGTCGTCGGCGTAAATAGCTATTTCACTTGGAGGCCTCGGTAGATCAGAAGTGTATATTAGACATCTGCATTGAAACCAGTTCCAAGACATTCGTTTTATTTCAAGTACACCTTATTATTATACCCACAGCGTGAAAAGTAAAATGTGTGAATCACGTGCCATTGATTTGAAACCATTTGAAACCAAATACTTAGTGCAGTCTACGCATAGAAAACAGTGTACACTACAGTGAGTACCCTGAGTGCACCAAGTATTCGTTTACTTACTTTTGTTTCAAGTCAAAGTCAAGCTTTATTAAATGACAGATTAGTAAGAAATGGCTGTTAAGAAAAGCAACAGATTAAGACAATGTCTAATACTATTAATTTATAATAAAACATACAAATTAAATTAATTACAAAAGTTCTTCGAGATCGTTACAAACTTCTACTTTATTTATATTAGAATGTTAAAACATAATTTAATTAATCAAAATTGGGTCGGATCCAATTCGACAACGTTTTTCCGCAACTAACATTCTAGCTGAAGAAAAGCTGCGTCAGAGGCAGCACTACTTGCCGGCGTAGCTAACATTTTGCAGCTGACTTTAAACAATAGTGGAAATTCAGCTTTGTGCAAGTTCCACCACTGCAAAACATTAAAATCTTCGTGAAAAATTACGCTTACATTTTCATATGCAAGTAGTCTGCAAGTAAATCTTTACCATCTGACACAAGGCAATCCAACTCTTCATTTAACGGTCGTTCAAAGATTTGAGCATCCGGTACAGGTATTTCATTTGCATAATCTTGCATACAATTTTTGCATTCATCCTCAATATATTTTTTTTTTTCAGCTTCATCAAATTGAAATAACTTATTTGTGGGAAGAAATAAGAATAGATTTTATGAATTATTGTCAAATTTTGCAGAAGAGTGGTATCCGAAAAGGTGCTTAATTTTGTTTTGAAATTTTTAATTACTTCTAAATCGGATAGTTGAAGAGTCGGACATTTTTCACCTTCTAACACTTTTGACGTTTCCGCAAAAGAATTCAAAATTTTAATTAAGCCACTTATATAACATAAATTAATGTTGCTAATCTTTTGTAATTCATTTTTTTCGCGCAATATACTTGTGATGTCGACCCAATTGTTTTCTATGGAAGGCAGTAAATAATAGATTGCATTAAAAGTACAGACATAACTTTTTAAGGATGTTTGAAGAGAACAATTAACACCCGATTTTTTTAAAATTTAATATTTTACTAGTTTAGTGTGTGCATTACATAGTTCAATTATTTCGGGGTTTCCTTAATACTTTTTTTTCTAAAATTTTGTGCAATAAATGATTTATGCAGAAATTATGATCAAATGAGCGGAAGGCAGCAATCAGTCCTCTGTCCCTCACCATAATGGCCTTGCGATTTATATCACATTCAAATTCCTTTAAAAGTGTTGCGCGATTTTCGAACAAATGTTTTCACCTGAAATTTCAATGGAATGTTTGGTTGCACTTTAAACATTTTTAAAAACAATCACCTGTACATGATACGCCCTTCATAGATTTTAAACCCAGGAGTCTAGAAATGAATTGCCCCTCCTTGACGTAATGTATTGTCAACGATAGGTATGCAGTTCGTTAGTAACTGCCTGTCCAAATGTCTGAAGTCAGACCATATCCAATATTTTTAACACTAAGTATATCAGCTTTTACAACTTTCAAGTATTTATCGTATACATTTTGAATGTTACGTGAAACTGTTGTAGGGTGCGGTAATAATTTGTCGACGTCAACATTTGGTCCATATTTTGCACCAACGGATATTAAAAATTCAGCGATTTTTTTTAAACCACAATCTCTTATAATATTAAAAGGTCTGCAGTTTTCTATTGACCATTTTGCTATCAACAATACACTTTTTTTCCTATCTTCAACGTCTACTTCTGTTTTTTCTATTTTATTATCAATTCTCACTTTTTTCAATATATAACACTTGTGCTTTACTAAATTCGAAGTGCTTTTCAAGTTAAATTTATGTACCGAAAAGCAATTTTTAGATGCCACTAAATTTTGAATTTCATCACCGTTTTCATTTTGAATAGTTCCAAATATATCCCATACCCTACTACGGCCTCTTTATTATCAATTTGAAATTCGCCGCTGATAATTTTGCCTTTGATAACGGAATTGTTTAACAAGCCACTAACGCTGGCTATTGAAACATCCGAATCATTAGTTAAATCCTAGTTAAATAAAACATTAAATGCTAGTATAAACAAAACCTTTCTAGAAAAGACAAAAATTAACTTACGTCAGTAGTTTCCATTCTTCTTCTTCTTTTCCTTTTTTCCGGCGTCGTTATGGTCAGAAGTGTAGGACCACAACCTTCCCGCTTAACTGCATTCCTACTGGTCCGCTTGTGGGGTCCACCGGTTTGACCTCAGAAAGTAACGGCAGGCTTTCCGGTTTGGGATTACTTCATCGCTGAGGTCAACCAAATGCTGGTGTTTTTGCATTTGTTTGCACCAATTGTTTTTCGGCCTGCCTTTTTTGCGTGTTGAAATTGGAACGTTGATTGATATCGCCTTTTGGACGGGGTTCAAAAGATCTCTCCTTTGAACATGGCAATACCAACTGAGTCGGTCGCGCTCTATCTTTCTTGTGATGGTTTCTTTTACGTGGAGGCTTCCTCGGATCTTTGAACTTCTAATCCTGTCACGCTTTGTTACTCCCGCTGTCATCATCTTCATCTCAGCTGCCGTTAATTTGCTCTCATACTTTTTGTGCATTGTCCAGCATTGTGAATCGTATGTGAGCGCCGGACGTACAACTGAAGTGTAGAGCCTTCCTTTCAGCTTAGGGGCATTTTTCGATCACAGAAGATGGCGGAGTTTTCCCGCCACTTCATCCACCCTACGCTTACGCGATGGTTGATGTCGTCATCACAAGTTGCTTCTTTATTAATCATAGATCCCAGATATTTAAACTTCTCACACTTGGGAAGCACTCTTCGATTCTAGTAAATGTCTGGAATAGGCTCATGAGGATCAGAGAACGGGCAGCACAGATACTCTGTCTTCTTTGAACTAATGCGATACCCGTGTCCCTCAAAAATGTCCAACCACACATCAAGTGCTCGTTATAGGGACGCCTGATCATCACTTATAATGGCTTTTCCATCATGACCCTTATACTTTGGATTGCATCTGTTGTTGATTTACCCGAGACAAACCCGCACTGGTCATCAGATAGTCGTATTATTCTCCGCAGTCGGCTATCTAATACCCGTTCAACGATCTTCATGGTGTGCGACATCAGCTTGACAGAACGGTAGTTACCACAATTTCGCGTATCACCCTTTCCTTTGTGCATTGATAAGGCATAGTGTCGCCTCTCATACGTTTGGAGATAAGAACCATGAGCCATCTAGACCCGATGTCTCCCATCTTTTTCCAAAACTCAGAGGGTATCCCGTCCGGCCCAACAGCTTTTCTTTTCTTGGAGTTTTTAACCGCGTACCGAACTTCTTCGACTGTGATGTCGGATATGGAAAGTACACTCGGGGAAACTGTTCGTTCAGAAGTTCCTCGCAATACTGTCGCCATCTGTGGAGAATTTTTTCGTCTTCCACAAGGAGTTGGCCTTCAGCATTGTTAATAAACTTTGGGAAACGAATCTCCTGAGCATTTCTTCTTCTCGGGGCGGCTATCTTAAAGATATTTGCTCCTTTGTTCCAATTGCTTTGTCGAAGCTCCTGGGTAGCCTGGTTCCTGTCAGACGCGGAAGACGATATTTCTTCCAACTCCTGATAGAGGCCTTCCATGCTTTTCGCTTTGAATTCGGCGCACTTTTCTTCGCAATACCTTTGCAACATCTATGTATATACCTATTTACGGCGAGGTTTTTCCTCTCTATTAGTAGAAGAGCACTTTGACCAAGCTTGGAAAGCCATTTTCTTTTCGTGTATCACTGCTTTGGCTTCGTCTGTCCACCACCAGGTTTCTTTTGCGTGTTGGCAGGGGCCTTTAGATGTTTCGAGCAGTGAATTGGCTTTCTACAGGCCAGATTGTTGTAGGGACCTCATCGATAATGGAAAAGATGTAGTTTTTCATGCTGGTAATAAAAGCTTCGCCTATTCTTTTATCCAGCTTATACCACTTGATTCTCTCAGACACCTTCGTTTGCTGCTTTGACTTCTTACTCGCCTCCATAAAAAATTCAGTCAGGAGGCGACGGTGTTGAGGGGCGATCGCGTCTCCCAGGATCACTTTGCAATCTTTAACTCGTGGCTTCATGAAACTGGATACCAAATGATAGTCTATTTGAGTTTCATTTCCGCCGCTGCTATAAGTGATCAGGTGCCGGCTTTGTTCGACGAACATGGTATTTAGCACTATAAGACCGTACGACTTGCACATGTTTAGGATATCTTCACCTGAAGAGTTCCTGGTGCCGTATCCCAGCCCTCCGTGGTAGTCTTCATAGTCTTCGCTTGTCTTCCCGACATGTCCGTTTAAATCTCCCCCAACAAACAAAAGCTGTTCCTTTCGGATGATTTTGACAAGGTTGTGGAAATCTAGCCAGAATGCATCTCTTTCTTTTTGTTCGCATCCGACTTGAGGGGCATATGCGCTTACGATGTTCCACACCTCACCATGCATCACCAATTTGAGAGCCATCAAACGGTCACTGGACTTTGAAATGGTTAAGACGTTGCCAAGTAGCTCTGCCGAAAGGATGATGGCGATTCCGTTTTTTCCTTGTTCCAATACATAGTAAAACATCTTGTAGGCTTTTGTTTTAACGTCCAAGAAACGTGCCCGATTACCGGTGTTTCGTAATTTCGTCTCTTGTACGCACAGGATGTCTACTCGCCTTCTAACCATCATTTCTTCAAGCTCATAGCTGCGACCACTCATGCTTCCAACGTTCCAACTCGCGACTCTAAAGTGTGGCTTACGCCGTTGCATTACTTTGCTATCCCCCGGAAATCCTATAGCCCTGACCCGAGCATTGCTGTCCGTCCCAGGATCACGACCATTCGTAGTGCCTGGCGGGGTAGTGCTTTTCCTTTTAGCGTTCTTTTCCATAATGCTACGGTTTGACCGTTTTCTTTCTTCCCCTCCTTTTTTTGACACGGGCATGCTCCAGATTTTTATTTATTTTTTTTTTTTGTTTGATCTTACTCTTACAACACCGGTGATCTCCAGTCGTGTCAATCCCCTGATTTGCATGCACACTTGTGGGGCAGTTTAATCGTGGTATATGTGCCCTAGGCTCACCTTGGTGTTTTCTAAATATGGGTTGACACGACTGGAGATCACCGGTGTTGTAAGAGTAAGATCAAAAAAATCTGGAGCATGCCCGTGTCACAAAAAAAAAAAAAAAAAAAAGGCAGGCCGAAAAACAATTGGTGCAAACAAATGCAAAAACACCAGCATTTGATTGGCCTCAGCGATGAAGTAATCCCAAACCGGGAAGCCTTCCGCTACTTTCTGAGGTCAAACCGGCGGACCCCACAAGCGGACCAGTAGGAATACAGTTAAGTGGGAAGGTTATAGTCCTACACTTCTGACCATAACGACGCCGGAAAAAAAAAGGAAAAGAAGAAGAACATTGCACACGGTTCGCTCACATAAAGCCAATTCAAGCACCCAAGCGTGGGAGGGAAAAACAAACAGTGCACTCATTTTGCTATCAGGCGACCAAGTATTGTACAGTAACTGTCTCTTGTGGTGTGGTACTTTTGTTTGTTGTACACTTGTTCGAATTATTGCAATGAATGGTGTACACTGAAGTATTGAACAGGATTAGGGAGAGCAAATGAATGCATTCATGCAGTCGTCTATGTTATAAGGTACTGGACCAAGAACAGAACCTTGTGGTACTCCTGCGTAAAAGACGATGCTAAAATTGTCAAAATTCTCTCTGGCTGATTCCGTAGTGCCATTTTTGCAAAGAAAAACTAAAACATAAATACAACGAACACTTAAAACACCAAATGAAAATATTTTTTAGACCAGCGATGACGCGGGGTCATATTTACCCGTTTTAACTTTGTGCACATCTATATCGCTGCATAGCCGGCTTCCAACTGAGCACAAAAGTTAATAGTGTTGTGCGAGGCTGCATCTCCAGCTACACAAACGTCAACATTCTACCGCCTACTTTAAAAATGACGACTGCTGAGTCATCCCATATTCTCTCCAATCGCGTTAAGAAAATAATCTGGGTTTTACGAAAATTATTTGAGAGTAAAATCGCCAGCGAAGAAAAGAACGAACATTTTAACCGTAAACCTAGTCAACTTTCAGAGCATTAAAAAAAGAGAACCATTATGCGCTATAGCAGGGGGACAAAATCAGATTTTCCGAATAGCTTCTAGTCGGGTCCTTTTTCTTGACCCACAATGCCAGTATTTTATCCACGTCGTGCCAAAATGTAATTATCAATGGTGCTCCTTATATCGAGGAAAGTGTCCAGCTTATACTCTTTCTTGTCGAGTCTCACAGGTTTTTCCTAGTTGATAGGCATGTTACATCTCGAAAAAAGACTCGCACGTGCGTTAACTGCCAATAATTCTTAATGTGACAGAGGTCAGACCGAAAAGTCTTTAAATATTGACGAGACCCTAGTCGTATTTATCAACCTGGGGAATGAGACTACTTGCTTCAACAACCAAGGACGAACGTTAAACTACCAGTGAACATTTTTTAATATGTGATAAAAAGGATTTGCTTTGTACTTTTCGTCAGTTTTTGGCGACTTAATTCAACTGTTCAGCTGCAATCTCTGATAGTGAGCTTCGCAGTAAGTCATTATCGACTTGTACCTATGGCTGAAGGCTAATCATCTTCCTACAATACTTTTCGCTGAAACAAATTTTGACTGTGACCCGGAAAACTTACCCCAGTAATCTGAGTCGATGTTGGCGTCTCGATAAATCCGCACCGCCTTTAAGCTCGAGTAATGCTAATGCCGATGATTTATTAGCACGTTGTCATTCGATAACAGATGACTTTAGACGTTTTTTTTTTACATGGGAATATGATGCTCTATAGCTGCTGCTATCTTTAGTCTGTCGTTAGTCAATCTTGTCAGATTGCTTTCAGCAGCAGGAATACTAATGTTGTCTAAAATAGAAAAATTAACTTATCTGTTCCATAAACTTCATAACTTATTCATTAGTTAAGATTGTTAAGTCTTTTCAAATGTTTTCCCATCATGTGAGAATGAGAGATGAATCATTCCTTATCATAACCAAAGTCCACGTAGTTGGATGCATCCGATTCGCCCCCAATTTTAGAAATATGTAGCTCATTTTTATGACATAAGTTTCAGTCATTTACAAGCTTTTGTTCACTTTGTACCAATTTTAAGAGGGGTAGTGACAAACAATATTAACGCCATTGCGTTGTTATATGTTTTCAAATGCTGTTGAAGCTATTGAATTAGTTAATTTGAATTTGCTTAACATTTCTGTAAGATATCAAACAACAGTAAAAGAAAGATGTTTTTGCACAAAATTACTGGGGTTGAGAAGTGGGTTATACATAATATGACAGTCCGCAGGAAAACATGGGCTGATTCAGGCATCAATATCCGTTACAACACCGAATATTCATGCCAAGAAAGTGTTATTGTGTTTCTAGGGGTGTCGGATGGAAGTCATTGGCAACGAGCTTCTGGTAACTGGTCAAGGGCAACGCCCATCCACATACGACGAAATCTCCTTAGGCTTGGAGGTTATCCCGCATGCGGCATATTCTCCAAATGTAGTCCCTTCTGACGACAATTTATTCAGATCGATGTAGTAATTTTTGAAAGGCCATGGGTTCGGATGTGCGAAAATGGCACGATGACTGTTTGGCCTCGAAACCATACTACGAAGGCGCTCATCATTTACCCGCTAAATAGCAAAAGAACGTTCCGGCGAATTCGACCGAGTTTCTATTATACTTGCACACCTCTTACTACTCCATAAAAGACTGAATATATGCTCATCTTAAAAAAGTCATTTCGCCGCACTATCAATTTAATTTATTCGACTGAACACTTCTAATTAGCAAAAGCATTTTTACTCTCCTACAGTCCGATGGTACTATGTACAAGGTACGAGTGTCTGCGAGGAAATTGAAAGTGCGGCGCAATTAATTAACCTCATAAAAAGGAGTGGCGGTGAGAAAATTGCGCGCACAAATCTCTAAAAGCGTCAAACCACTTGCAGGTTATTGTCTGTCTCCCTCAATCCGAGCCAAAGTGCGGTTTCCTTCAATTTAAGACGATAGGTACGAGTATAATAAAGTCGTTTACATTCTGGTGAGCTAAGTATTTCGCAGCTTTAATCACATGAAGTTCCCATTAATAACTCCACATAACATGTGCTCCAATCCCTTAGTAAATTAGATGTGTATGACCTACATATACCATTGTACATACATGTAAAGGGTGAGGGTTAGGGGTGAGCTGTGTCAAGTTTTGAAACTAATGGCATTGGGAGATTCTGGCGTCGCCGAGGATGTCACTGTATTACCAGTTATGTCACCTCTTCACCATCACTGAACTCAGACATTTTGGCAACATCCAGACGACCACATAATAAAATCGGCGCCAGGCGAAACTTCCTTTATCGATTCTCCTCTTTCTCAAGTCTTCATCTACAATATAATACGAGTACTATAGCATTCTTTTTTTTTTTTGTATCTCTCACTCTGCTCATTCTAGCGCAGTACGAAATGAAGGATACACAAATACTGCTGGCTTTGAACGATTTGGCCTACTTTTTTTATTTAGGGGATGCCCAATAAAATGAGAAGTAGAAGCACTCGAAATGGAATATTAATCACATTGCAAGTATATAATATAAATAGGTCTTTAAGAGTAATGATCTGACATTGGATAGGTAGGTAAAAAATGCAGGTGGGACTGGCATGTAGGTATAATAGTATATGTCAGGATATTCGTAGTTATTGTGATTCAGAAAACTCAGACACAGAGCGGCGACTCGTGTACGAACTGGCGAGGGTATTATCAAATGTTGGAGATGATAATTGAGACTCTTCAGCGTCAATGATTTCGGAGTTGACACTGCTTGAGGCTAGTGAGTGGATGTGTCACAATACATTCCTATTTCTTGTATTAGGTCTATAATTTGAACTTATTTCAATTACATATCAAAAAGTACACAATTCCAAGCATTATCCACTTAAATCTAGAACTCTTTGCCATCTCTCTGGTAAGTTTTAGATGACCTGATTGTTAGGGAAAGAAAGGGACGGCAAATAGGCACATGTACATGCGAGTGCGTGTGTAGAAGAATATCAGAAACCGGCCGGGAGGATCAGTTGGATTTTGTCAACCGAGACGGACGGTCACATACAATTGAGAAACAACGAAAGATCGAAGCCCGAGCCCAAAATTAAAGTGAATTTAATGTAAAATATAATTTGTTTTGTTCAGTAAATATAATAAAATAAGTTTATATATGTTAGAAGCAAATTTTTGTGTTTACTAGCCGCCGCCAGATACATAAGTTTTCTCAATTTTCGTCGGTCTCGTTCGTGGAATCATTATTCAAAATGCCAACCGAAAAAAGCGGTTACAATACCCGGAACAAGAACCAAGCGGAGTGTTCAGTGGAAGAAAACGAAACAATGATAGAATCGAATGCGCTCGCAACGATTCTTAGAAGTCTAAACGAAATTCGCACTTCAGTGGAAGAATTAAAAAGTAGTGCAAGCGAAAGTCAGAGAGATATAGAAAGATTAAACATCAAACTAGCGAGTAGTGAATCTGGTCTTATTGCCACCAACGATACTGTAATTAACACCAACACCGCAGAATTGCAAGGAAACACGTCAGAATTTTCGGGAATCAGCCAATCAACGCCAGATGCCAACAGTTATCCACAAGCTATAATAAAACTACAGGATTTGCCAACATTCTCGGGAAATGTGGAAGAATGGCCACTATTTCTAGCAAATTTCAAGGACTCTACCGAAGAATTCAAGTACAATAATCGCCAAAATTTACAACGTTTACAAAAGTGTTTAATAGGACCAGCACGAGAAGCCGTTGCTTCTATGCTTATAAATATACAGGATGTTCCAAATGTAATTGATGAGTTGAAATTTCGCTTTGGAAGATCAGACATTCTCATACGCCACCAATTAAACAAAATTCAAAAATTCCCAGCCATAACAGATAATGAATTTGAACAAATTCTTGCGTTTTCTACACAGGTACGTAACGTCGTTGCCTTACTTAAGTCATCAAATAATGAACATAATCTAACAAACTCTTCAATTTTGGACGAGTTGGTATCAAAATTACCGCAGGACAAACAGTACGAGTGGATAAAACACTCTATAACCATCAAACCATATCCAAATATAGCCGATTTCTCTAACTGGTTATGCCAACTCGCTAGAGTCATATGTTTAATACCGCCATCATCATCAAACAAAAGTCCCGGAACAACCAAACTTCAACCACAACCAAGACGTATATTACATATTGAAGGAAATACCTACAGCTCTCAAGACGTACAACAGCCAAGATGTTATCAATGCGGTGAGAACCATTTCATCTCCAAGTGCAACGTTTTCACCCACACGCTTAATATCGAAGACCGGTGGAAAAAGGTGAAAGAATTCCATTTATGTTTTTCCTGCTTACGGAAGGGACATAACACTGCAAACTGCCGTAACAAAAGAGTGTGTGGTATTAATGGTTGTCGTCGTTATCATCACACCAGCTTACATGATAACTCCTCAACAAACTCAACAGTTGCCCAGCCTTTACTGAGTTGCCGAACAAACCCATCGATTGCGCCATTGTTTAAAGTTATTCCAGTCACCTTATTTGGACCAAATGGGAATGTTGATGTATATGCATTATTTGATGAAGGTTCAGCGGTCTCGATTTTGGATAAAGAGGTTGCCAATAGATTAGGACTCAAAGGTCGATCTCTCCCATTAACACTTCAATGGTACGGCCAAAATACTACCACGGAACCATCTACATCAGTCAGTTTTGAAATAAGAGGTAAAAATGAGTCAATCTCGTTCAATATTAAAAATTGCCGTACCATTCAAAATTTAAATCTACCAGTTCAAACTTTTAACAAATCCGAATTCATACACCTTGAATTTGTGCCGATGCAAAGTTATAAAGACGCCAAACCACTTATACTTCTGGGATTAGACAATGTACATCTAGGAATTCCCTCCACCGTAGTACAATCGGGAATTAAAATGCCGATTGCGGTAAAAACAAAACTGGGCTGGACAGTCTATGGTCCAAACACTTCTGGTGAAGCATCTCATCCAGTGATATTGCACATTCAAACTAAAAAACCGGAGGAAGATTTGCACAATCTAGTGAAAGAGTATTTTACAGCCGACAACTTTGGAATTAATCCATCACCCATAGCTTTGGATTCAAAAGAGAACGAGAGAGCTCGTCAAATCATGGAAAAAACAACACGACGTATTGAGAAGGGTTTCGAAACTGGA
Organism: Merodon equestris; assembly: GCA_958301585.1. NCBI lineage: Eukaryota > Metazoa > Arthropoda > Insecta > Diptera > Syrphidae > Merodon > Merodon equestris. The sequence continues at coordinate 31,502,635 of OY284417.1, read as the reverse complement.
TTACTCTGGAAAAGTTCAAAACCTAATTTGCCAGACAGTTTTAAAATGGCTGAGAATCGTTTCTTTGGTATCGAAAAAAGAATGGCCCGAAATGAAGAATTCGCCACCAAATACAAAGTGGAAATGTCAAAATACATTAGTAAAGGATACGCCAGAAAACTTGAACAGTGGGAAATCGAAGACAAAAGTAAATTAATTTGGTATCTTCCACATTTTGCAGTCCAGAGCCCGTATAAACCAGAAAAACTCAGAATAGTCTTTGACGCTGCAGCCGCAATCGATGGAAGTAGCCTCAACTCCGCTCTACTTAAAGGACCCGAACAAGCCAAGCCACTAATGAGTATATTGTTTAAATTCCGGGAAGGACCAATCGGAGTAGCAGCTGATATCAGAGAAATGTTTTCCCAAATAAGAATTCAACCAAACGACCAGCATGCGCAAAGGTTTTTGTGGAGAGAAGAAGATAACACTCTACAAATTGATCATTATGTCATGGTTTCGATGATCTTTGGTGCGGTCTGTTCTCCATGTAGTGCCGAATTCATCAAAAATAAAAACGCCCAAGAATTTGAACAACAATATCCCGACGCCGCTGCAGCAATCATCAACAAACATTATGTGGATGACTACGTTGCGAGCTTTCAGAACGAAAAAGAAGCCATCCGAATCTGCAAAGAAGTAGTAAACATTAATAAAGAAGCTGGTTTCGATTTAAGAAATTTTACATCGAACTCCCTAGATTTACAATTAACCATGAACGACGAGACAACAAAATGTGCCAACACGGTAAACATGGAACGACAAACATCCTCAGAAAAAATACTAGGCATGTATTGGAACACAGCTACTGACACCTTCGAGTTTCGAACGAAATTCCATCGTATTCCAAAAGAAGTACTAGAAGATATTCGCCCGCCAACAAAAAGAGAGCTCCTAGGAATTGTAATGGCAATTTTCGATCCCTATGGACTTCTAGCCGAATTTCTGCTATATTTGAAGATCTTAGTACGTGACACTTGGGCAAGTCGTATAGATTGGAATGATCCACTTACTACCGATATTAATAAGAAGTGGCAAGCATGGTGGAAAGAATTCCAGCACATAAAGGGGTTTCAAATAAAACGTTGTTATTCGTTATACCTACTCCAAGCAAGTAAAGTTGAGTTACACATCTTTACGGATGCCAGTCAAACTGCCTTCGCAGCCGTTGGTTACTTCAGAATAACTCATTCACAAGGCATTGATGTTGTCTTTGTTTGTGGAAAGACACGAGGAGCCCCGCAGAAACTAATGTCCATTCCTAGATTGGAATTGCAAGCCGCCGTGCTGGGTACCCGGATCAGCAAAATGATAGTTCAAAATCATGACATAAACATCTCCAATATCACCTTCTGGACAGATTCGAAAACTCTATTGTTTTGGATAAACTCAACAACTAAACAATTCAAAGCATTTGTAGGACATCGTATTGCCGAAATTTTGTCAAAATCTCAGCCATCCCAATGGCGTTGGATTCCTACATCTAGTAACAGTGCAGATGTTGCCACTCGAGCAAAAGGTTGTCCAAAATTCAAAGTTGACAACAGATGGCTGTCGGGTCCAGGTTTCCTCCGTCAATCAGAGCAACACTGGCCAGAGGTAATAATCAATCCAAGCCCAGAAGACGAAGAAATCGAAGAAGTAAAAACTTGTTTATTGCTGCAACCCCAGAAAGGTAATTTTAATTCAATAATAAATTTTAATCGGTTTTCGTCTTATTTGAAGCTGAAAAGAACTGTGGCCTATGTTATACGTGCTGCCAAATTGTTTCGGCATAAAGGAAAACCTTCTTCCGAACATGGAATCCACTATTTCCTAACCTTATCCGAGATCAATAACGCTGAAACTTTCATATGTACAATAGCACAACAAAACCAGTACCAGGAAGAAATCGCTTGCCTAAAATTATTGAAGCCAATAGCCAAAAACAGTCCGATATACTCCCTTACACCTTACTTGGATGAGCGAGGTCTTTTAAGAGTTCAAGGTCGTGTTGACGAAGCCAGTTACTTACCACTTGACGCGAGACGTCCGATCCTGTTGCCCCAAAAGCATATCGTATCCGACCTCATCATCCAACACTACCACAAGAAATTTCATCATCAGAATTCAGCAGTCATCCTAAACGAAATCCGTCAAAAATTTTGGATTCCACACGCCAGAACCCTGCTTAAATCCGTACAACGTACTTGTATGGAATGCAAAATTGAAAAGGCTAAGCCTATCCCTCCACTCATGGGCCAACTACCCATCGATCGGTTAACTCCCTATATACGCCCGTTCACCTATACTGGGGTCGACTTGTTTGGTCCCCTCAATGTTATCGTTGGTCGACGCCGAGAGAAAAGATGGGGCGTCATTTTTACCTGTCTGACGGTAAGGGCAGTTCACTTAGAATTAGCTGAAAATCTATCTACCGATGCTTTCATAATATGTCTGCGTAACTTTATAAATCGAAGAGGTACCCCGCTAAGGATTAGAAGCGACAACGGAACAAACTTCATCGGTGCGCATCGTGAGCTGAAAGAACAGCAACATTTATTCGACATTGATTGCATACGGGAGGAAGCCACAAAACGAAACATCGAATGGGTATTCAATTGTCCATCCAATCCTAGTGCAGGAGGATGCTGGGAGCGTCTCATAAGGATAGTAAAACGTTTACTGCATAAAGTTCTAAAACAAGAGGCACCTAAAGTTGAAACTTTGAGAGGTGTTCTAATTGAAACAGAAAATATCATTAACTCACGTCCTCTTACAGACATTCCAATAGACAAGGAGGAGGATGAACCCTTGACTCCAAACCATTTTTTATTAGGGTGTGTTAATTCCACTCAAACTCCCTATCCGGCAGATGAAAAGATATGCCTCAAGAAACAATGGAGAATAGCACAGAAACTTAAAGATCGTCTATGGAAGCAGTGGATAGTAGAATACTTACCCCAACTCTTGAAGCGACCTAAATGGCATGACAAAGTACATCCATTACAAATCAATGACTTGGTCATCGTTTGTGATTCCAACCAACCCAGAAGTCAGTGGCGCAAAGGGCGCGTTACAAAGGTTTTCCCTTCGAAAGATGGACAAACTCGTTTCGCCGAAGTCAAAACCTCCAACGGGAACATTCGCCGACCTGCCTCAAGGCTTGCTGTCCTTAAAGTTGATTGTGAATCCAGGGTGGATTCACGGGGGGAGGAATGTTAGGGAAAGAAAGGGACGGCAAATAGGCACATGTACATGCGAGTGCGTGTGTAGAAGAATATCAGAAACCGGCCGGGAGGATCAGTTGGATTTTGTCAACCGAGACGGACGGTCACATACAATTGAGAAACAACGAAAGATCGAAGCCCGAGCCCAAAATTAAAGTGAATTTAATGTAAAATATAATTTGTTTTGTTCAGTAAATATAATAAAATAAGTTTATATATGTTAGAAGCAAATTTTTGTGTTTACTAGCCGCCGCCAGATACACCTGATAAAAAAAAGTCATGTTATGAGGTCAAGAAAGAATGAAGCCAATATTTAAAGCCTTCAGTTGACGCGAACCGTACGAACGTACGAACCGCAGAATCATTCTGCATTGACCGAAACAATGAAAAACTAAAAGAGCCTAGATCTGATGAATACCGCGGTAGCGAGCCACCGTTTTATAAATTCTTTTTAACCAGGGAAGCAATATCACTCGTGCAGGGACGGGTTAAGAATATCCCTGCAGCGATACCTCTCGCTTGTCGTAAAAGGCGACTAAACAAAGGTAAACAAAAATCACATCTGACAATTTAGAAAACACCAAGGCACATATACCACCATTAAACTGCCCCACAAGTGTGCATGCAGATCAGTGGGTTGACACGACTGGAGATCACCCGTGTTGTAAGAGTAAGATCAATCAAAAAAAAAATAAAAAATCTGGAGCATGCCCGTGTCAAGAGGGAGGGGAAGAAGGAAAACGGTCAAACCGTAGCATTATGGAAAAGAACGCTAAAAGGAAAAGCACTACCCCGCCAGGCACTAGTAATGGTCGTGATCCTGGGACGAGCAGCAATGCTCGGGTCGGAGCTATAGGATTTCCGGGGGATAGCAAAGTAATGCAACGGCGTAAGCCACATTTAAGAGTCGCGATTTGGAACGTTGGAAGCATGAGTGGGCGCAGCTATGAGCTTGAAGAAATGATGGTTAGAAGGCGAGTAGACATCCTGTGCGTACAAGAGACGAAATGGCGAAACACCGGTAATCGGGCACGTTTCTTGGACGTTAAAACAAAAGCCTACAAGATGTTTTACTATTGATTGGAACAAGGAAAAAACGGGATCGCCATCATCCTTGCGGCAGAGTTACTTGGCAACGTCTTAACCATTTCAAAGTCCAGTGACCGTTTGATGGCTCTCAAATTGGTGATGCATGGTGAGGTGTGGAACATCGTAAGCGCATATGCCCCTCAAGTAGGATGCGAACAAAAAGAAAAAGATGCATTCTGGCTAGATTTCCACAACCTTGTCAAAATCATCCCAAAGGAAGAGCTTTTGTTTGTTGGGGGAGATTTAAACGGACATGTCGGGAAGACAAACGAAGACTATGAAGGCTACCACGGAGGGCTGGGATACGGCACCAGGAAATCTTCAGGTGAAGATATCCTAAACATGTGCAAGTCGTACGGTCTTATAGTGCTTAATACCATGTTCGTCAAACAAAGCCGGCACCTGATCACTTATAGCAGCGGCGGAAATGAAACTCAAATAGACTATCATTTGGTATCCAGTTTCATGAAGCCACGAGCTAAAGATTGCAAAGTGATCCTGGGAGACGCGATCGCCTCAACACCATCTCCTCCTGACTGAATTTTTTATGGATGCGAGAAAGAAGTCAAAGCAGCAAACGAAGGTGTCTGAGAGAATCAAGTGGTATAAGCTGGATAAAGGAAAAGGCGAAGCTTTTATTACCAACATGGAATACTACCTCTCTTCCATTATCGATGAGGTCGGTAATGAGGAGTGCAGAGCACAAGACATGTGGGATTCCCTACAACAATCTGGCCTGGAGAAAGCCAAATCACTGCTCGGAACATCTAAAGGCCCCTGCCAACACGCAAAAGAAACCTGGTGGTGGACAGACGAAGCCAAAGCAGTGATACACGAAAAGAAAATGGCTTTCCAAGCTTGGTCAAAGTGCTCTTCTACTAATAGAGAGGGAAAAGCTCGCCGTGAAAAGGTATATAGATGTTGCAAAGGTATCGCGAAGAAAAAATGCGCCGAATTCAAAGCGAAAAGCATGGAAGGCCTCTATCAGGAGTTGGAAGAAATATCGTCTTCCGCGTCTGACAGGAACCAGGCTACCCAGGAGCTTCGACAAAACAATTTGAACAAAGGAGCAAATATCTTTAAGATAGCCGCCCAGAGAAGAAGAAATGCTCAGGAGATTCGTTTCCCAAAGTTTATTAACAATGCTGAAGGCCAACTCCTTGTGGAAGACGAAAAAATTCTCCACAGATGGCGACAGTATTGCGAGGAACTTCTGAACGTACAGTTTCCCCGAGTGTACTTTCCAAGAGCCGCCCCGAATCATGCCGAAATATCCGACATCACAGTCGAAGAAGTTCGGTACGCGGTTAAAAACTCCAAGAAAAGGAAAGCTGTTGGGCCGGACGGGATACCCTCTGAGTTCTGGAAAAAGATGGGAGACATCGGGTCTAGATGGCTCATGGTTCTTATCTCCAAACTTATGAGAGGCGACACTATGCCTAATCAATGGAGGGAAAGCTATCTTCTTCCATTGCACAAAGGAAAGGGTGATACGCGAAATTGTGATAACTACCGTTCTGTCAAGCTGATGTCGCACACCATGAAGATCGTTGAACGGGTATTAGATAGCCGACTGCGGAAAATAATACGACTATCTGATGACCAGTGCGGGTTTGTCTCGGGTAAATCAACGACAGATGCAATCCAAAGTATAAGGGTCATGATGGAAAAGCATCGTGATTCTTCAAAGGACTTGCATATGGTGTTGGTTGATTTCGAGAAGGCCTTTGACCGGCAACCAAGAGATCTTTTATGGGTAGCTCTAAGACAAAAAGGAGTTCCAGAAACCTACGTGCGAGTGATTATGGACCTGTACGAGAGAGCAACGACAAGAGTAAGATGCACCGCAGGAGTCACCGAAGAGTTCGCAATCAAAGTCGGTGTACACCAAGGGAGCGTCCTCAGCCCACTGCTATTTATAGCAGTCCTTGATTGCTTGCTTGAAGGAAAAGTGACGGACCCCAATGTGCACCAGCTATTCTTTGCTGACGATGGGGCCATTATAAGTGATGATCAGGCGTCCCTACAACGAGCACTTGATGTGTGGGTGGACATTTTTGAGGGACACGGGTATCGCATTAGTTCAAAGAAGACAGAGTATCTGTGCTGCCCGTTCTCTGACCCTCATCAGCCTATTCCAGACATTTACTTGAATGGAAGAGTGCTTCCCAAGTGTGAAAAGTTTAAATATCTGGGATCTATGATTAATAGAGAAGCAACTTGTGATGACGACATCAAACATCGCGTAAGCGTAGGGTGGATGAAGTGGCGGGAAAACTCCGCCATCTTCTGTGATCGAAAATTTCCCCCTAAGCTGAAAGGAAGGCTCTACACTTCAGTTGTACGTCCGGCGCTCACATACGGTTCACAATGCTGGACAATGCACAAAAAGTATGAGAGCAAATTAACGGCAACTGAGATGAAGATGCTTCGCATGACAGCGGGAGTAACAAAGCGTGACAGAATTAGAAGTTCAAAGATCCGAGGAAGCCTCCACGTAAAAGAAACCATCACAAGAAATATAGAGCGCGACCGACTACCAACTGAGCCATGTTCAAAGGAGAGATCATTTGAACCCCGTCCAAAAGGCGTTATCAATCAACATTCCAATTTCAACACGCAAAAAAGGCAGGCCGAAAAACAATTGGTGCAAACAAATGCAAAAACACCAGCATTTGATTGGCCTCAGCGATGAAGTAATCCCAAACCGGGAAGCCTGCCGCTACTTTCTGAGGTCAAACCGGCGGACCCCACAAGCAGACCAGTAGGAATGCAGTTAAGTGGGAAGGTTGTGGTCCTACACTTCTGACCATAACGACGCCGGGATAAAAAGGAAAAGAAGAAGAAGAACCAGGGAAGCAATATAAGGACGGGCTTTGTCGATGGGAAGTGTATTTGACTCATATAATTTCACCAAGAACATACAGCTACATCACTCCCTTCCTTACCAACAACACATCTTTACCTTCGCAATATGAATATTCGGCTTCGAAGTTGATGTGCTGGGTTAGCTGAGACTTTTTGGTCTCCAGTCACCACTCGATGCTGAAATGACTTAATTTTTGTAGCATTCAAAAATACGTTTTCGACATGTATAATTGCTTTTCGACGTCGCAATGCTTTAACCCAGGGTCCTTGCTTTTATAGGAATCCCAATACCTCCACGGGCTTGGAAATTGCTGTTTGTATGACTCCTAATCATTCTGAAAGCTCTTCTTGCGTCTAGCATGAGGCTTCACTGAGTAATGCCTTCGAATCTTTGCCTTCTAACTTTTTCGCTTAGATAAGCCGGCCTCTGTCTTTATGGCCAAAATGACAACATTAATATCGTCGAACCAGAGAGTGTGCCTTCAATGACGGATTATATTTTCCGAACGCTGTTTTTGGCACGTATGCTGATATGTATGTTTGGTTACGAAATAAATTACACTTCGGCAATTTAATCGCATCTGAAAGCATGACTGGATGAAGATTCATGTCAAACGCAACAACAAATGGACGAATCGCAACTTATGATAAGAGCTCACTACCCAAAGCAACTTATGCGTTTGAGCCGACCATTAAGGGTTAAACACTGAAATGAGACGTCCTCCCCATCCGTCAGAGTCGCCATTTTCGACTAATACTTCCTATCCATCGTGGGTCGCCAAGTGCAGTTTTTCGATTGAGTTCCAAAAATAACAAAAATAAAAGGTTATTTCATCTTTAGTCGCTGAAGAAAACTGTGAGTTCTGTATTCAACAACGCTAAATATTGGGCGGAATATAAATCGACTCTTACCTGTTACAATCTAGAGCATAAGGAATTTCAGACAATGTTTGGGGGAAAATATTGCGAGACGAGTGACTAGTCACTTACTGTAACCCGACTCTACAGAGCAATCTCCAAGGAGCACCGTAGGTCGGATGGCATTTTCCCTGCCAATCGAAAAGAAAACTTGGAGATCTTCCTTCGTTCTACCCACCTACACCATCAGATCAGTACTGCACCAAACACCATCGAACTTGTAAATAATGGAACCATCAGTCTGGCTGATAAGCTCCTCATTACTGATATAATAAGGTGGCCAATCGGCTCGTCGTGGTACAATGGTAATCATCACCGACTGTTGAGCCGAAGGTTTGTAGTTCAAATCCGTCTATAGTCAAGAATAATTCGTATACGGAAAACTGTGCAACAACATCAATGCCATACCATGAATAAGAGGTGATCAAAAAGTTCTGCCGAAGGCATAACACTCGCAGCATAAGATCACTTCAAAGTGCATACTCTGTGTGTGCATTTCCAATATAATACCTTAATGACATGGAAACAAAAGACTTTACTGTGAACTACAACCAACGCAAATTCAGTCGAATCTCTGAAATCTTATCTGGGACAACCACCCCCGGAGAGTAGTGAATTAACATTTTCGACACAACTCTAGAAAAATAAATCTCTGATCTCCATCGTTCTGCAAAGAACGATCACCGCCGCAATGAGAATATGATTATTATCACAGGCTTAACTATATATGGTTCATTTTATTTTTGACTGACGGGCAGGAAGGAGCTTACTTAGTAACCCAGTTGGGACTGCTTTAATATCTTTCGAGGAAAGGGAAATAATCTCTAGAAAAAAATATTTAGGTATTAATCTCAATCGTAACCTCAACTGTAAATCAAATAAAAATGACGAACTAACAGTAGCGCGCAAATAATATGTGATTTTTTAAGCGTTTGGTTTTTTAGTCAAAAGAATTACAAAAAATCAGAAAAAGCTTATAAACAAATGCTAATTAGTTATTAAACCAATACTTGCCTTTTTTTTGAGAATCATTTTGTATGAATGTTGACCATGGCTATGTTTTAAGAAGTCTATACGGAGAATATTTAGTATTTGCGTGTGAGTACTCCAACAGAGAGCAGAAGCCTCCAGCAAAAACAAAATATGATTGAGTAGGAACTTTGATAAAAATATTCAATAATTTCTAGCAAATTTTAGGTGCAAGCATGATAAAATGGCAATGCTAAGTAAGCAGGATTGACTTTAACACATATTTCGAATTACACGTGAGCTGTCCAAAATAAAACGTTGAAAAACCAAACAGCAAAAAATTCCCCTTTATTTGACACAAAGTTATGTCTACCTAAGGTTTCAATTGCGTGCGTCTCTTGTCGCCCAGTACATTTCAGCTTCTCCTTCTTCTTATATGGCGCTAAAGTTCGGTGTGAACCTAGGGCTCAAACCAACAAGCGTCTCCAGCTGGCACGATTTTTTGCCAGTTGTTTCCTGTGCTGTCCCCGTCTCCCCGTCCATCTGTGTGCGCCACCTCTCGGTCGTCCTCTGCTGGCATCTTAGACGTTGGTTCCGGAGACGTCGTGCTAGGCGGATGTCGCTGTACAGCCCATAGAGTTCGTCGTTGCATCTTCTTCTCCACCCTCTCTATATATAAACGGGACCATAGGTTGAACGCAAAATTTTCCTCTCGAAGGGTCCAAGGACATCCTCATCTTTTTTTGTCAAGGTGAGCCTTGTTGTCGCTGGTCACTAGTGAGCCAAGCAGACGAAGTCCTCGACCACTTCAAATTTGTAGCAGTCAATTGTGACGTTTTGGCCAAGACGTCGGTGTTATGTGTCTTTTTTGGATTACAGCATATATTTGGTTTTACCCTTGTTCACCGAAAGACCCATTTAAGCTGCTTCTGCTTCAATGCTTTTGAACACTTCATTGACGTCTCGCTGTGCTCGTCCAATTACGTCAATGTCATCTGCGTACGCAAGCAATTTGGCAGACTGATAGATTGTACCTTTTGTGTTGGCCAGTGAGCCTCGTATAAACTTTTTAAGCACGATGTTGAAAAAGTTCCATGACAGTGCGACACTTTGCCCAAATCCTTTTTACCATCGAAGGTCTCAGTTAATTCGCTACCGACCTTAATAGAGCAGCAAGAATTCTCCATTGTCATTCTGCAAAATCTGACAAGTTTGGCAGGGATGTTAAAACTAGACTTGGCACGGTATAGCTAGTCCCAATGCACACTGTGATATGCAGCTTTAAAATCGACAAAGAGGTGGTGTGTGTCGCTTTGGAATTCTTTGGTCTTCTCCAAGATCTGCTGCAGTGTGAACAATTGGTCTGTTGTAGATTTATCTAGCCTGAAACCACACTAATAACAACAAATAATAATCAGATTATCCATAAAGGCTTTCAGGCGTTCACACAGTACGGCAGAGCAGATTTTGTACGCGATGTTAAGGACACTTCTTCCTCTATAATTGGCGCAGCTGGGGTTCCATTTCTTATGGACTGCGCAAACGATACTGAGATTTCATTCGTCAGGCGTGCTTTCCTCCGACCATATTTTAGAGATGAGCTGGTACATGCGCCATACCACTTCATCTCCAGCCGCTTTAAATAGCTCAGCAGACAGGCCTTCTGCGCCCACGGCTATGTTAGTTTTAAGCTTCGAGATAACAAGCTTAATTTCATCTAGGTCAGGTGGACGGAAATCTCTTGCACTCGTACCTGCGTTCGTTGTGCATGGATCATTCTGCCCGACAGAGGTATCAGATCTATCGTCGTTATAGATTGACTATGTCTCCATTACTGGTTGTTCGTCTTCATCCATACAGGCTTCTGTCCAGGCATGTTCGTTTTACTTTTTCGTAAAACTTGTGAGCGTCATTTCTGTGGTAGCATCTATCCATCTCATCGATCTCATGCTTTTCCTGCTCTCTTGTTCTTTTTTTTCCTTAAAAGCGTGTGTTCTTCTTTCCTTTTCTGCTCGTAGAGCTCACAAGTGGCTCTCGCCCGTCTATATAGCATGGCTTTGTAGCTGGTTTGCTCTGCTTAATGCGCTTGTTTACATTGCTTACCAAACCAGGGGTTTTTAGCTGTCGGCGGTTTGAAACCCAGCACAGCGTCTCTGACGGCGCGTTAGCAATGCTTCCACTGTTGTTCTGTGAATTGTGCCAGTGTCATCGGACTTTGCGAGAGGTTGAGGGAAACTCGATCGGTAAATACCCTAGCGATCTTCTGCGATTGTAGCTTTCCGACTTCAAACTCTTATTGTCTTGCTCGACTCCATAGTATCCTTGATATTCAGACTCGTGCCTTCGCTACAACGTCGACTGATCTGGTAACCGCCAAGTTCCTTTATGGATGTTGAGATGTGGGAATCGTGTGCTTACTACAAGGAGATTAAGCCCTGCTAGGAAGTCATTTAGCCTGAGTCCGTTGTTCGCTTACATGCCAGAAGCTTAAGACTTTTTGTCAAAGTCTTCCTCGAATAACAAATCTACATCCGAATAGGCGTTTTTTTTTTTCTTGTATCAGTTACCAGGTTTGTCTGGTCTATCCCGTTGCAGTCCATTTCATCTACTTCCACATCAACTCTCGAAGATGAGTTTTGAGTCACTGTAATATGTCGGCCTTGGACTTGAAATAGCTGGGTTTCTAGTTTAATGTACATAATTTTGCACATCGCTTTCGAGTGCGATGTTAAAAAGTCCAATAACAGCGTGTCGGCATGCCTACAGACTTCTGGTAGGTTGTATCAGATGGCGTTACGTAGCTTGTATCACTGTTCTCGCAAGGTCGACCAACAGGGGGCGCGTATCGAACTGAAATTCATTGGTTTTTGCACAATCCGTGCAAATATGTGAAGTTCTCTGGCTTAAAACCACACTAATACGAATCAACCAGCTTACCCGCAAATGGTTTCAGGCGCTTGCACGATAGCGTATAGAAGATATTTAGAGGCGACGTTTGGGTGGCCGATTCCTATATGAAGAGCGAGCCAACAGATGTGAATGTTGCTGAAGGTTGATCTTTTTAACAGGAGTACAGTCTCTGGCAATGTTGGTCATGGAACTGTTTAGTACGCAACAGCTCATTTCCATTATTCAAACTCATTACGAATAGTTACATTTCGAAGGATTCGCGAATTTTTCAGTCAACCTATTCTATTCGCTGTTATGATATTTGAATGGTGAAACGTGTTGAAGAATCTGATTCGGTGTTCGGTCAACCTCCATATCAATATGTTCGTACAGCACGCACACGCTTAAACATCACCAATGTGAGCGAAAGGCTTCCAAATCAATGTCGCCCAAGTCATCAACCACGATTTACTTATGGCACTTTACGCGAATATAGACGATTTGTCTTCATTTACACGTCAACAAAATCCAAGTTTACAGTTCAAGTCTCGTCGACGTCAATGATTCGTTAAATGAATGCTGGACCTCCACTCAGTCTAATAATTTCAAACTTTATTCCATTGCAACCTTAAAGCTAATAAAAAAAAAAAAATAATTAGCAGAATATCCAAACATATTAACATTTAAACTAACGGTGTAAAAGTTTGTTCAATAGCCGTGTAATTAAACGAGAAAAGCCATTTTTTAATAGCAACTAAGAAAACAATTTTCACTCTTTCACATCTGATGTTATCAGGAAGCAAGTTGAAAAGTCGAGGCGCAGTGATGAAATAAAACCTAGAAAAGTGCGATTTGCGGACTGCTGGCACTGTTACAAAGTTTCTGGTGTTGATACGCAAGTTGTAGTTATCATGTAGTCTAACCGCGTAGAATCCACATTTATCAAAAAATATTTTTAGGACTTTAAAGCAGTATAAGTGCCTTAGTGGAAGAAATTCAAGATTTCTGAAAAGTTCAAAACTATGAGTGTTACGGCTTACTCTACAGATAACTCTAACTGCATGTTTTTGCTTATTTATTAAGGGTTTGATATGCGTGTAATAAGAACCTCCCCAGCAAGATAATCCATACTGTAATTTAAATTTTAATAAGCCATTGTTAACTAATTTCAAGACAGTTGTATTACAGTATAGACTTAAATGATATAGCTGTTTTACTACTCTATTCATGTATTGTTTCAAATAACAAGTATGATCCTTCCAACTGAGATTATGATCTAAAATTATGCCCAAATATTTAAAATGTTCAACACACTCTATTTCAAAACAGGATTCGCAACAACTGGAGTTACTGTCAAAGGTGACTGAGTTGTTCGGACAGCAGACTAAACTAAAACGTGTACAACTCGGGGAATGGTACATTAAGGAAAGGTCTTGATAGTGCTTATTTCTGATGTTGAAAAACATAAACTTAGGTTTAGTACTAATTACCAGTTTATGATGATTAAACCATAATCTCAGTAATTCAAGTTCATGGTTTACATCCAGAAATATATTAAAATTGTTATTATTGGAGTATGAGATAGCGGTGTCGTCAGCAAATGCTGTTATTTTGCCTTTAAACGGTTGGACGAACAGAGAGTTAACATAAATCAAAAACAGAATAGGCCCTAAAACAGATCCCTGCGGAACTCCCATGTTTACATATTTTGGTGAGCTAATGGAAACTTTGATTTTAATCATCTGTTTCCGATTTGATAGGTAGGAGGCAAACCAGTCAAGAATAAATCCTCTAAAGCCTGCATGATATAACTTATCTAATACCAAAGAGTGATCCACAGTATCAAATGCTTTGGTAATATCTATAAATAGGGCTGCACATGTTTGAGATAGATTTAAGCTATCGTATATTTCCCCGGTGAATTTAAGTAAGGCACTTTCTGTCGACCTACCACTTCTAAAGCCAAACTCACAGTTATTAAAGAACTTTGTCCTACTAAAAAACGAAAGAATTCTGGATTTTATACCCTTTTCGAGTATTTTCGAAAAAACAAATAATAGTGAAATGGGACGATAGTTGTTGATCGTCAAAGTATCTCCTTTCTTATGAAGTGGCACCACTATAGCTGTTTTCAGTGATTCAGGAAAAATACCCTGCTTAATACTAAGATTAAAAATAAAGCTCAGAATATCAGAGATGTGAAATGAAATCTGCTTAAAGACGAAGCTAGAAACTAGATCAAAAGATGAAGAACTTGTTGATTTAAGCGACATTATAATCTTATGAACCTCAAGTCCCGTAAATTCTTGAAAAAAAAAATGTTTGGGTTTGTAGAAATTCTCTATTAAATGAATGTTCACATTTACATTTGACAATTCTTGTGCAGAGAACAGATTAGAAAAAAAATCATTAAATAGGTTGGACACTAACAACGGGTCAGATACAAGTACATTATTAATTTCTAAAATTGTATCATCATTCTTCTTTGTTCTGTTTAGTATCTCATTGACCACTTCCCATTCCTTTTTCGCATTACCAATATTCTTAGTTAACTTGTTCCCAAAGTAAGAATCCCTGCAAATTGATATGTCATTTTTCAATTCCATACATAATTTATCGTAATATTTTTTAAGCCTTGTATTATTGGGATGCTTTTTCACACGCGAATATAACATTTTTTTCTTTTTTATTTTCCTAAGTAAAGGGATAGTCATCCACGGTTTGATACATCTGAGCTTATTACATTTTTTATTCATACGATGACTACAACACGATAAGTGAGACTGAAATATTTTAAGGAATGTATCAAAGGCTTGGGATGGATCATGTGAGTTAAAAACATCATCCCAAAATTCAAAGCTAAGCCTAGTTTTAAGAGCATTAAAATCAATTTTATCAAAACCAAAATACGAGGAATTGCTAGTCTTAAACTCTTTATGATCGAATTGAATACTAATTAAATACTGATCTGTTATATTCAAATCATAGGCCATTACTTGGCATTCTATAAAATTGTTTCTATGAAGCCTTATGAAAATATGGTCAAGACAGGAATCTAAGCGGGTAGGTTGATTCAATAAGGACTCAAGACCATATGAGGACAACAGTGATAAGTAGTTGTCGACATCTATTGAATCAGACAGAATGTTTATATTAAGATCACCCAGGAGTACCATATTTTTACAAGTTTGCTTGTCTAAGAAATCGGAAAATTCATCTATGAACGCAGCTACTGAAAACTTATAAAGTCTATATACACAACAAAAACAGTAACGTGAGCCAGCAATTTCACAATATACAGTCAATATATCCGCACTTTCAATTTTCCACATCTTAACTTCACAACCTTTCAAGTTATTTCCGAAGAACACTACAACACCCCCAGCTGAATAATTACTATTACAGTTTGCAGACAATGTGTAGTGTGGTATTGCATAATCTGAGATTTCTTCTTCGAAAATCCAAATCTCAGAAAGAAATATCAGATCCGGTAAATGGTCAAGAGATGCGAGATGAGTGAAAAAAGAATCAAAGTTAGCTCTCATGCTACGAATGTTCTGGTGATTGACTGAAAAGCCTGTACTATTATTATCACTGTTTGGATGTTCTATACAGAGGCTGTTAAATTCATTTGAATTAGTATTTACATTAACTTGAGTATTTTTAACTAAATTTAAATTATCAGTCATAGTAAGTTAAAAAATATAGGATAAATTACATAAATTTATTGTTTATCAAGTTGCAAAAAATCCTCAAGATTACGAATTATAATTACTTTCTCGCCTTCCGTTTTTCTAATGAGCACAGAACCATTTCTCACCCAAACAAACTTACATTTTTTATTATTTTTGAATTCATTCGCCTGTCATCATGTTTGATCCTTTTCGATAAATCATATTTTTGAATGGATGGGTACGTAAATAAACAAACAAGTCGTACATATAGAATAGCCAATACATCACAAAATGTCACAGTGTGGTGGGGATTATGGTTTGGCAGCATCATTAACCCTATCTCTGGGTCTGGACGATCTCTAGTTTCAACAGGATGGCCCTACTGGTCATAGAAGCCTTCATGCATTCAATTTATTTCGTACGAAATTTGGGAATCGAATTATTTCGGCTAGAGAAGCTGATTGTCCTCGAAAATCATGCGATTTAATACCTTTAGACTTCCTTATCCATGATCATCTGCCAGAAGCCGTAGATCGATCTTCATTAACCGATAAGGATATGTAATTGATGTCACAAAAAAGCGTTTCATTTAACGCATATTTCCATGCCGTTGGCTCACCCTAACTTGACGAAATCAAAGGACTTTCCTCTTCCATAGATCGTGTAAATAATCGTAAGGTTAAATCATATCAGGCATATTTTCTTCTGACCATATCTTGAGATGTGCTGGTGTACGAGGTTTGTTAAAAAAATAAGGGGAAAACATTTCTTTATTCATTAATTTCTATTTTATTCCCTTCAAGGTAATCCCCTAAGATATGATACACGCGCTAATCGTCGAAGCACTTCTGATATACTTTTTAACCCCCGACGCAAAAAGAGGGGTGTTATAAGTCTGACGTGTCTGTTTGTCTGTTTGGCTGTGTGTCTGTGGGTGTGTGTGTCTGCCTGTTGCATCGTAGCTCCTAAACGAATGGACCAATTTTGATGTTTTTTTTTTTGTTTGAAAGCTAACGTGATCGAGATGGTTCCTAGCTACTATTTATGAAGATCTGTTCAGGTGTTTCCAGGCCATCAGCTCTTTTAGGTGGCGCAAAATCAATCACCCTACCGGAAGATGTTATAATTTTTGCAAATGGTATCGTACCTAAATGATATTTGACATTAGTGAAGACAGATGCAGTATACATACATATAACTAATCGAATGCTATACTTCGCAAGAGCGTGGAATAATTGTGTCGATTTTTTTTTACCAATAATTCTTCGGTGAAATTTCGTGAATTTTGACGTCGATTTCCTATTCATGTCGCGCCAACTGGGCAAACTTTCCGCTTAGCTACTCGACTTGAACAGACTGGAACCATAGGAGTCCATGCAGGATGTGGCCTCTACCGGACTGGTCGTTCGGTCGAGAATATCGCGGCTGTGGTTACCGATGTCGCTGAGAACGAAGAAACATCAACCAGACGACGGGCCACGCAATTGGGCATAACCAGACGGACTCTACAGCGAATTTTATTGAAAAACTTACACATGTTCCCGTACGAAGTATAAACAGTGCATCAGTTAATGCCTGCTGCCCGTTAGTCTTCATTTAAGTTCTGGGGCATTGAAAATCCGCGTACGATACACGAAGAGCCATTACATCCCCCTAAAGCCACTCTGTGGTGAGGCGTTCACGCGGTGATTGGGCCGTATTTTTCTGAGGACGCCATCGACAATACGATTACTGTTACTGGCCAACGTTACAGGGCCATGATAAATGACTTTTGACTGCAAGAATTGGATAAGCAATCACACACACAGCACGAGCCACAATGGATATTGTGAAGGAAGCGTTTCCTGGTTGCGTAGTCTCTTGCTTTGGCGATTTGGTATGACCAGAAAGATCGCCAGATTTAATCATTCCAGACTTGAGCTACTTGAAGTCGCGGACTTATGCCAACAAGCCTCGGACGTTCGTGTTCGCAGCCCTTAAGGAAAATATTCGACAGAAATACGAACATTTATTACCGGAAATCTTGCGAAAAGTCATGGAAAATGCGATAAAACGGTCACAAATGTGCATCAACACTGGCGGTAGCCACTGCACGGATATCATCTTTTTCACATAACAGAACAAATTGTAAAGGTCCAAATAAAGATATCCATCACTCAATGTAATTTTTTTTTCAAAACCAAAATTGGACGATAAATCTTGCGCCACCTTGTACATACAAGAAGCAGTATGCGTTGTTGCATAATACTTAAGAAAAACGTCATTTAAGAAGTTAGCTATCTCAATTAGGGTCCGCCAGTAATTTAAAAAAAGGAAATAAAACTAAAACAAAAAATTTGAAGTAACCCCTGATACAAAAAACTTTAAAAAGTAAAAAATTAAAATTTTTCTCTCGGCCTTTTGACTTCATTAAAAGAACCTATTAATGTCACCAGTGATGACCCTTTTCAGTAAATCTGGATCCGCATTCATATCATTCAACAGCTTCTGAGCGGTGCTCATGCGACGGATCTTTTGGTTAATACTTGTCAATTTTGGAACAAATTTCGCTGACCCACGTTTCATGCCCAAAATACCTAAAAAAAAATCACGGCACTAACCAAACGATATGCCAATATTCTCAGCAACTTCTTTGATAGTGATTCGGCGAATCTTCATACAATAATAATTCTCTTCATTTCTTCAACGTTTTCATCTGCTGTTGACACGCTAAATGCCCAAGTCGAAATTCCTAAATGGCTGACAATGTCAACATACATATGTTAGGGGACCTTATTTATTAAACAAGCCTCGTATACTCCTAAGCAGGTTACTTTCAGCTACCTTAAGGAGCTCAAGAAGAAGTCTGTCTGCACTAGTACCTTTATGAGCTCAGGTTTACATATTGCAAACTTCTTTACAAGCGTCGGAACTATCTTTTCTGCTTGCAGAACCCTCGAGCGGCTGTCGTTTTTTTGTGCAGCTCAGTTTTGTAAATAACTCGTTGGAAATCTGCTGCATTCGTCATCAAACCAAAGTTTGGTGGCACTTGAAGCAATGCTTCTTATGGTTTGTTGACAACAATCCCATTGAGATTTCATTAATAATTTCTAGAATAAGAAATTCTGTAATCTTATCAACAACGAGCGAAGGAGTCCTCTTTTGTATTGCCTCCATTTCCATGAATGTTGTCCACTTTGATACCTTCTTTCAACATAGAACGTACTCATAGATATGAACTCCGAAGTTAAAGAGAACCACATTGGAAGCCATAAATGCACAAATGTACATGCATGTACATCGGAGTAGTAATTTCACGTATCCCTCCAAGGCATTCCGCCCATATTGGCCCCGGTGCCACATAGTAAGCTGCGCCCCTACCCCCACTTCAATCACACATAGAAAACACTCGTGACACCCCAATTCCAGTGCTTGTAAATCCTAAAATGTTTTCACCGGATTATGAAATAATTGGATCGCTTTCGCGTTCTCCTCGGAATCGAACACCGAAATGCTCGTAATGTCTGCCAGCGGTGCTTTAGGTCTAGAACTGCCTGATCTCGTCATTATTATCGTCGATATCGACAATCTATACAATTATTGTAAGTATTTATGTACTCGTACAGTCGTATCTCTGCGCAACCAAGCAATCCTCCATCAGGTTGTTTTGTGTGTGTTTTTTCCTATGACCAAACCAAGCCGCTAACGCGTTATTCCAGTGCCACAAAAAAGTGTTTTCGTTTGGTCGGGTCGGGTCGGCAATTGGGATAGCGAAACGGGCGACGAGTCGATTTTGGTCGGGGCGTTGTGTGTACAGCATTCATAAATCTTCACCAAAAATCCCTTTGAATTTTCTCGTTCCTTTGTACCAGCAACGCGGTTGGTTGCAGGAGTATGAGCCCTTCGCCGTTCATACGACGAATCGGGGAAGCAGCGTGTATTAATGCCGTGACTTTTCCGCTTGTAAAGCGTCAAGGCAAGCACAACGTCGTGGGATACATACAATATTTGTAACAAACATTTTCTAACAAGTATTTGTAATTTATCAGGATTTCATATTGAGGATTTGGATCTTGTGGAGAGCGCTCCTCATGTTCCCTTTGTTGTTGTTTATCTTTTTCTGTTGTCGTTTCCTTTTTTCCGGCGAGTTGGAGATTAAGAAGACAAAAGGAATTTGTTCTTTTCTTTGTGGATTAGAATAGTAGCGATGATGTCTTAGTTTGTTGTATTGCCCTTTACCCAAACGCCTGGTGTATTCTTCTTCTTTTTTATTTTTTTTTTGGTTTTTATCTTTAAGCCCTCGTCGTCGATGATTATTTAGTGAGGGAAGCGCGAAGACAGCCGAACGAAGATTTACTATAGGTTTAAATACTGCTGACTAAAGAGGCACAGTTAGACTGTCATTGTTGGTGTAAATTGATATTTATGAGCAGCTTGAATCGAGCCGTAATAAAAGTGCCGAAAGTGGCATTTTCGGGAAGCCATCAAAATTTGTCATTGGTCAGTAGGCGAGCTGTGGTCCAATGGTTGGTTGGGTGCATTCAAAAGAAGATTCCGGACAATGAATAGAGAGAGAACGAATTTTTGGGAGTGGAAGGCGGAGACAAAAGAGGCAAAGAATGAAAGAATTCGACGGTTAGGAGTGATGGATAGCTGGTCGGCCACAATGTGGGTTATCTATGGAACACTTAATGCCCGATTGCCTGATCCGGGCTTTTATGTTCGATGGTAGCTTCGGGCTGATAGCCCGAGGAGATCCATATCTATGTAAATGTGCGTAGTGTGGCGTTGAAAGATCATTGCTTTGCGATCATTAATCAGGTGGTGGGAACCGGTGTTTGGTTTCATTTAAATGTCATGAAGGGAGAAAGTAATAAATGTATTCTGAGGTTGTTATGTGTGTTTGGGTTGGAAGCGGAGGAATTAATCTGCTCTTGTAAATAAGACAATGTTGTTTAAGGTTTTATTGCTGGGAATAAATTCTGCTAAGTGTATACTAGGGAGAGCGCCTGAATGAGGAACAGTGTGAAGTAAGTACACCAATAGTAATAAATATTGATTCTAGAGTTATTTGAGTACTTTATTTAAGGCTAGCGACGAATTTACGTTTCCGACATCTGCATCTAATTGTTTAATAAATTGAAACCGTATTGTTATAGAATAGAGTTATAAGGTGTAATATGATCTTTACGAAGACTGTGTATTTAAATTTACTAGGGCTATTGGGGGAAAGTAAATTGCTAGTGGCACAATTCAAGCTGGAAGAAGCTGGCTCCTAGCCTCTTAACCCTTTCCAAATATTTAAGGAGGGGATCAGATTCATGATTATTTGTACGGGCGTGCTAACAGTTGTACCCAATCTGCTGCGGGAAATTTGAGAAAATAAAAATTGGAAAAAGCGATAATTGGCTATAGAGAAAAGTTGTTGGAAGAGCAAGCTTATTATAGAGTTAATAAGAGAGTGAGGGGGGCTCACATTTGTGTTAGCCCCGGGCCACATGCACCTTTAATCCGTCCCTGCTTACAACCATTAAAACTCATTGTTTGACGTGCTTTTTGGGCCCATATTTCTTTAAGGACGATGCCGGCCAGAATGTTACCGTCTCTCCATAGGCGTTATAGAAACATTATTTCTGACATCTTCGTTCTTCAGTTGAATGGTATTGACGTGACAGAATTTCGACAAGATCGCACAACATACCACATGCTGCGTGACACCATCAGTTTATTGCGGGACACATTTGCTAAGTGCATAATTTGGCGTAATGGATCCTGTGATGTCAAACCTCTAAATTACTTTCTTTGAGGGTATGTGAAATCTATGCCGATTAACCAGAGACGATGGAAGTTTTGGAAGTCAACATCTGCCGTATTATTGCTGATATACGGCCCAATTGCTCGATAAAGTTGTCGAAAATTGAATTTCAAGATTGAGCTTCACTTTGGATTGAGCTTCACTTTGGATTGAGCTAGCCGTGGCACGAGTATTCCCCAAGTATTCCGTCGCGTGAGACTCTGGAAGACTGTTGAAACACACTTCCACCGCGGAATTTCACGCATGTATTTTTGAAGGTGTGGATAGCTAGAAGTCTGAGGAAGCCAAATCTGGTAAGTAGGGTGGATGTTGCAAGAGTTCATATTTAATTCACTGATTTTCGCGATGGTT
Source organism: Merodon equestris (assembly GCA_958301585.1). Lineage (NCBI taxonomy): Eukaryota > Metazoa > Arthropoda > Insecta > Diptera > Syrphidae > Merodon > Merodon equestris. Next base: position 31,480,835 of record OY284417.1, on the reverse strand, counting down.
TTTTGAGCTGTGGCTATCTAAGGGTGTGCTATCTTGATGAAAAATTATTTTCCTCGTCTGTCTATTCTCACCTTACTTACGTCTATTACATCCTTACTTCAGCCAAAATATTGCTCACATTTCTACTAAGTCTTATTCGGTCTTTCATAATCGTATCCTGTATTTTACTTATGTTTTCTGGTGTTGATTCACTTTTTGGACGTCCTTTACGTGGATCATCTTCAAGACTTGTATGACCACTTTAAATGCAACAACCCATCTTTCAACAATCTTTTAACAATCGTTTATGAATCTATGTTGATGCAACACCTTCCTAAAATAAGAACTTTTTAATTGTTGTATGATATTCAAGTTTTTCCGTTGTACAAAATTACTGTGACACATCGCTTGGACCCTTCATAAATTCGTTCCTCTTTAGTTCATACTATTTGTATAACTATTTTAAACTCTCCAATTAATCAATCAACCAATAAGTAACCACAAATTCCTATTTAATTTCAGATGAGGCATATTTCCTGGATAATTTTAGAATTATTGGACAAAATTTGATTCACAGTAGGTTATGTGAGAAGGAAAACCATATCTAAAAGTAGTTCTGAGTTTATATTTTAGTTCGAATTTATTTACTTTAGAGCGGTAAATATGCGAGGCGAGCAATACCTTAGAGCTTATAAGTAGCTTCTTTGATATGAAGAAATAGCCACCAATTCTTTTTGCAAACCTAACGTAGGTATATTGCTATAGTAAATGTGCTACACATTAATTCAAGTACTTAACAAGCCTGGAATTAAGACCGGGGAATTTTGAGTTTACATGAATGAATGGACAATCAAATGCATTGTAATACTCCATGTGACACCCGTAATAGCGGAAATCCACCCGCGATCTCCTTGATCGCGGCCGGGGCAAGGATTCTGGAGACCCCATTCCCAACTCACCGGCAGCCCGGAACGACCCCGACTCCTGCGGCTCATTGTCCGACACCGACGATGGCGCGGTACGGGAAACCGCTAATGTTGAACGAGACCCAGAATTGGGACGTACTGCAGATTGCACTGTTAAGTGCCTAAAAAAAAAGGAGAAAGACGCATGCCCGAATATCGGGCAAAGAGGCTGGCACAGCCGAAGGCACAAAGGATGAAAGCGAACCTCTGGGGAAAGCAGTCAAGAGGATTAGATCGGCGGAGGTATCCTCTACCGAAGCCCATCTGGAGTTCATGTACTTCTTGACGCAGAAATCGTCGACGGCTTGTAAAGGCTGCTACAGGAGGCCAGCATTTTCGGCATGCGCTTCAAACATTCCTCCTCTTATCGATCAAATCCCCAATAAGAGCGTGGGAGGCTATCAGGGTCCTGTTATGGCCGTAGAGATTGCTCCTCGGAAGTGGGCACTTCAGACAACAAAACATAGAAGTGACCGTAAGGAATCGAGACAAGCACCTCTCCTACAAAGAGGCAGCCATCTCCTCTGAAAAGGTCAGAATAGGGAAAGCAGTGACAGCAGAATAATCAGCGCAGATTGCCAACACTGCTGATCGTCTACTGGAGCTAGCTTCAGCAATAGGCTTCTGTATTTAGGCTAAGAGGTCTGCTCTGATGAATGGTACATTCGTGGTGAGCTGTTCCTCACAGCAAACATCTGCATGGTTCAGAAACACGATGCCGAAAAACCCTCTTCTTGGAACCTACCAGGTAGTTAGTCTCCCAAAATTAACGCGCGCCATCTGTTGGATTCCGGGGAAACCTGGAAACAAGCTGACAGTGCTGACGCGACTACTTGGGTAGAACCCGGTAATTGACACGAGGGCCTAGACTGTCAATTCCTACAAAGAGAGTAAGGGCTCTCTGAAAAAAGAGGTCTTCACTCTGATTGTGGGATTGGACAATGGCTCGGTCAAGACCCTGAAATCCGCGTACGATTCACGTCTCTACTTCGGCCGTGGTAGGATTTTATTCCATTTTGATGTCAAGTAGTCGAAGGATGTAACGCGCTTCGCCATCTAAATCTGTGATTTTTACTCAGATTAATCTACAGCATTGCAACGCCGCTACCGCTCTTCTTAGTAGCAGAATTGCTATTCAGAAACCATGGGTGTGGAAGAAACGCCTGTGTGGTCTTGGGGGTATACGTGATGCTACGATTCTTTATGATGAGCGATCTGAAAGGCCTAGGGTCTGCCTCATTATATCGAACACACTCTCGGCAACCAAACTTGGTCAATTCTGTGGACAAGATCTAATGGCTGCTAGAGTTAGCTACAAAGCGCACGGAGAAATTGAACACTTCGTCATGGCATCCGCCTTCTTCCCCTACGACTCGGTACTGCCCCCGCCACCGAAAGCGGTTTCTGAACTCGTAGAGTACTGTGAAGCCAGAAGAATTGGACTCATTATCTATTCCGATGCTAATGATCAAAAGACTGTTTGGGGCAGCAGCAAATTCAACCGGAGGGGCGACCATCTTTTAAACTTCACTCCTTTGTCTGACCTTATCATCAAAAATGTTGGCTCTCCACCAACCTTTGGGACGACGAGACGACAAGAAGTGATTAACGTAAACCTGTCTAATAGGCATGTGAAGGCTATCACTAACTGATAAATATACAATATCGAATTGAAGTGTGGGATCTCCCCCTGGCAGCCCAGGCGGAACCCGAGAAAGACGGCCTGGGTACGATTCAGAGAGCACCTTGAGAACTCCACTCAAACCCTGCCTAAACTCGGAACAAAGCAATTGGTGGAGGGTGCCGTTCAAACCTGAGTAGGTCCATCAACAACTGTTTTGAACTTGCATGTCCTGTCAAAAAACGAGAAGAAGGAAAAATACTCGCATGACTCAGCTGGTGCTGAAAGACATTCCCATCCCGATATCCAAGGAAGCTAAGAACTTGGGAGTCATCCTAGATAGCAAGCTTCTTTAGTCAAAGTATGTTGATTCAAAACCACCAAAGCGCTGTCAGCTTTTCGGCTTATCGCCGAAAAAGGACCGATAATCTCATACGCCACTCATCTCATCGTGGCCACTTTCATCAAACCCCAAGGGGCGGTCTGTTTGAACTGTACACCGGGAGCTGCTCTAGATGTCATGATGAATCTTCCACCCCTTGACTGAACACCGTCTCGCCTCATGGTTTCCTCATGGAAATGGAAATGGAAATGGGTTTTGATACAACTCGCATTGGAGTGACTGAAGTATTCTACGATCCCTGTCTCATGGATATGGCTTCCGACGCAATGGCTATAATTTCACAGTCATATTTTCATGGCGTCAAGACTGGCTTTGGCCAGACCCTGAACCTGGAATGGACTGTGTTCGCATTTTAACAGATGGCTCCAGGACAAGATGGGAGTCCGGCAGGAGTTTTCGTTGAGGGCGAAAGCATTCGACTGCACTTCTCGTCAGGAAAATAGGCAATCCTAATGGCCATGCACTATGTTGTGAAGCACTGGTGGAAGGGAAAAGTGACAGCCTAGCTGCACCAAAGCTGTGTCCAACCCTCTATCCAGCTTCAAATTAGTGCACGAACTCAAGATCTTTTTGAATAAAGTCGGAAGGACTAAATTTACTTAGGCTTGTATGGGTCCCAGGTCACTCTGGGATCCCAGGAAATGAGGTCTCCGATGAACTCGCTAGAAGGGGTTCAGAGGAGAGTTTCTCAGGACCTGAACCCGCCTTAGGTCTACCTGCTTTTACCGTCAAATCTGACATTAACGACTGGGTCTTTAATGCACAGAGTCGTAGATGGAGGGAATATCCAGTATGCAGGATGACTAAGCGCGTATACCCTGACGTCTGCAAGAAGTCCGCAACATTCTTCTTATCCTTAAGGAAAATTGATTGCAGAAGACTTACTTGCGTGATTGGCCTCAGTGAGACCCATACTTGTGCTGCATGTTGCGAGGAGGATGACACAGCAGAACACTTTCTCTGCGACTGTCCCGCCTTCGCTCGTTCACAGTGGTGCACCTTAGGGGCCGACGTGCTATGCGTCGAATCTCTTAGCTCTACGTCACTGAAGCCCCTCCTCACTTTTCTCCGGATAACAGGGAAAATACAATAAAGAAGGTGTCTGCCTGGCGGTACATTGGACCAGTATTTGCGTCTGAATGCTTGGTAAAAGCCTCCAACAAACAAAATAAAAAAACAGGTGGTTCGGACATATGTACATGATTGGAAATTTTTTGGGTTATGCTGTACGGTCGAGCACTAGCGGAGCCATATGCGATGTACAACTCCCAGACTTGTAATGGTCCAAGCAATAAATGTCATTTTAGAATACATTCTTAAAAAAAATAGAAAATGGCATCAAATTTTTTCCCCGTTTTTTAAGCCATAAATCATGAGAAGTATGTTGCTCGATCTAAGACTGCCAGTAAGCTGGATGAGGTTTGATACGAAGCTAATAGAGCGAGAACTGAAAATTGTTATAGAAGTGGGCTAAAGTTACTGCAAAGGAAGCTAAACTTCATAAAGCTAAAATTGTTAACAACCTGTAAGAGGCTTTCAAAGCTGATGAACTGAAACAGGCCTAGAAAATTCCAGTCAAATGATAGGTCTTACATATACTCTTTAATTCTTTTACTAACCTGCAAGATGTTCACTCATTATTCACACCAAAAATTCACGTGAAAACTGTACAATCGTACACATTAACTGACTTTCGCCTGATCTCGAAGATATGATCGTGGTAGACATGTGGTTTCAACAAGACGGTGCCATATCTCATATACCACAACAATTCAGGGGTGGTCGTGATGCAATAGGAATCATCGCCGACTGTTGAGCCGAAGGTCCTTAGTTCAAGTCCATCCATAGTCAAGAACAATTCCTATACAGAAAAACTGTGCAACAACATCAGTTCTGAATGAGGGATGTTCAAAAAGTGCTGACGAAGGCATAGCACTCCCAGCGCATGATCATTTCAAATTTCATACGCTGTGTGTGCATTTTCACTATAACACCTTAACATAATAATATGGAAACAAAAAGAGTTAATGTGAACTACAACCAACGCAAATTCAGCCGAATCTCTAAAATCTTACTTAGGACAACCACTCCCGGAGAGTAATGAACGAACATCTTCGACACAAACCATCTGCACCACGTCCAGGTTGTGTGACAAACACTATAAGAGTGTACACTCTTGAATCTGCATGAATTATAAAAAAAATAAAATATTTTGAACCAGCTACTTCGCGTGTATTGTGGTCATCAATATCCTGTGGTTTGTCGTCATTGGATTTATTTTTGTGGGATAATGCAAAAGTTTTTATGCACACAATCCGAAAACTCGAAAACGAATATTTGTCAATTGATCGCCAAGATATTACCCGATGAGTGTCGAGGCATCGACAATTATCCCGTGAAGGACATTTGAATAATATTATAATCCCTTAATAGTGGCAAGATCCTGTCAATATAATGAGTTTTCGACTCCTTCTAAGACGATATTGAAAGATGTCGACACCTTCTTGAAACCATAATCGTATAGTTGTTAATGATAACTCGAGTCTGGCATGCTATTCATTGCATAACCATCACATATTACTTAACACAACAAAAGAAACCATTAATTCACAGAAGCGGCTTACCTTCTGTTTATCGATTCATTCATTCCGGCGCTGAATATATTCTCATATTTCTACACCCATTAATCCCAATTAAGAGTATTCCATTCGATCAATAGTTAATATTTCAAACCAGATTAAAAGGAGAGACATCACAACTCAAACACTCACCTTATGTCGGCAATCGGCTAATCGTACTTCACCACGACTCCTCGGCTTAACATTTCCGACCTGGAACAATATACTTGTACCCCACGTGGCTCTGCCTCTGGCCACAATAAATACGGTTGTCTTCGTTGGTATCTTAATCCTCCGACCACGCAACCGTGCACCATATATGAGTATTCATGTGCAACAACTCTGCACTTTCGTATTTTATAAATGCTTGAAAGCTGCATACGTCCGATAGAGGTGTGTTGTTTTTCTTTTTTCATCTCTGGCTTCGGTCTATTAGTCAATTCTGGCACTTTCATATCTGCCCGCCCAATGGCCGAATACTTGACTCGGACTCTGCGCATACCGCATACCCGGGTCGGCCAGCCCGACGTTGAGTGCGATAATTGAATGCACAAACTATCTCCGCATTTCAATACGGTTAGCTTTTTGTATGAACCTATTCGTACTTGTAGTCGTGCAGAAATAATTCGGCACGATGATGATGATGCACGAAACTGGGTAAATGTGCAGTTTTAGACGTGTCTTCTCACAAACCTATTAGACGCGGGAGCGGACTGCCGCGGATGGGGCAGGAGTGATAGCGAAATGCGCTTACCCGAATCAAGTTGGCTCCTTTTCGGTGGTTTTTCAGTAAACGGCTTTGCTTTTTTGATTTTGTTTTTGTTTCTGTTTCGCTGACTTAACGATGCAACTGAAGCAAATGGCCTTTTGCCTGGTTCATCCGTTTGGCTTTATTTGGTAAGATAAATGCCTGGCCTGGCAAGGATCCGAGCAAGACAAAGTTTTTATTGAATTCGGATGTTATGGGATGCTGTTGCTGCTGATGCAAGGTTGCTTTCAAGTTTTTGCTTCTGTCACACACAGAAACGTAATTGATTGTTTTGATACCCAGGGCCATTGCGTTAACTGAGGTCACGGACGGACTATGTGATGGCGGTAATGGCTCATCTAGGGGCGATTTTGCGAAATAGGTAAGATACGACTAGTAATTTGTTACTCCGGCACGGGAGTTGGGATGGTCAGATACAAATGCTTTCGAGAAGATTGATGGATTTTCGATTAGAGATTTTAGTCCATCTCGATGGTCATGTTGGGCAGATGTTTTTGTGTGTAGCTCGCTAACAATCCCTCGAATGATTCCACAAATCAATTTCGTTTAGAATTAATTCGGTAATGTGTTCTATTAGGATTGCAAGTGGCCTTATAACAGTGACGGGACATCGATAAAGTTTAAGAACGAGGGGGGCATGATGATGGTAATGATGGTGACGACAACTAGAGAATGAATGGTGTTTCAGACATGCAAAATGACGGTAATAAACAGTAATGAAGTAATGAATGGTTAATTTCTAGACATATCCCTGTGGAATGTAGACTTTTGTATAATAGAATTTTTTTTTGACGGAATAGATCAAATATTAATGGATCGTTTGAGTGTCACAACAGTCATATTTCATCGATCTGCAGTTTGAAAATGGAAAACTTTTTTCGCCACAAAACAGGGCCCTTACTCCGTATTGCTATTCTATTATGAAATTGCTCGAATTCACAAAATCGGTACCCTCTTTTTCTCTTAGCAATGAGATATTAGATTGCCAACTGGAATATCCTTTGTTTTCGCAAAATCGGTACTCTGTATTGCGTATTTAACCCTTTGCGGACCAAATTCATTTTTCTTAAAAATAATCATTTATTTTGTTAAATTCTATTCAATTATTCCGAATAACAAAATTTTTCTGTTTTTTTTCAGTTTGGTTTTTAGCAGGTGGTTCCCACTATGGTACCGCCATTGGATACATTTTTTCAGAGTTCAGTTTTTGTTAAATTTTATTGTATTTTTTTAAAAGAAAACAGTTTCTATTTTCCTAAAGGCAGAGGCCTGCATTGCAGGAAGAGCAGTGCCATCTAGTGCGATATGGTTGACCTTTTGTGCTACAATTAGTACAACGCACTTTGTTGCCATGGGTTGGCGTATGTGCTGCTTTATCGACATTTCTCCCTAGTGGGACCTGCTTTTCCTGTCTCTTTTAGCCATTTCACCCTCAAACGGATAGTCGACTTTTGAATCTTATCATCGATTCATCGATTGATTGGTGCTTAGAAGGCTTGTAGCAGGCTAAAAAAGTTTCTGACAGCTTGTCTAACATTGGCCGTACTTTGTATAATTTATCGTACTTAGAATCATTTCTTTTTGGTTCAACTGAAGAATCGTTTATGTGAGTATGACCAAGAAGCCAACTAAAACAGTTTCGAGACATGAAAGATCTTATAAATTGGTCTCTAAACTCTGGACGAAAAGACGAATAGTTCTTGTAACTGGGCAACCTTCTTATTCCCATAAGAATATTTAGTCCAAGGAAACATTTTATTTCTTGAACTGTAGTTGGTTCATATGACCGTTGTAAAGGGTCCGCCAAATAATTTTTTTTTTTTTGAAAATGCTATAAAAAAAACTACTGAATATTTTCTCAAATTTCTTTTTTTATTTGAAAGTACAAGCCTTCCGGTTAATAATGGAAAATAATTTCATTCAAATGGCTGCCTCGGCTGGCCATTTTGGGAAATTAATGGGAAAGACTTGTCCAACAGTTTCTTCAAATGTTTGTGAAATTACGATATTATGCAAAGAGGTGGATCTTGTAATGTACGCGACTTTAGTTTTTGGGGTTAAAAAAGTTGCCAGTGGTAATTCATCTTCTCGATCGCAGTCCATGTCGTCGTCCTCAATGATTTGGAACAACTCATGATCGGCATAAGGCACCTCAATTTGTGAATCAATTTCTTCAAATAGTTCACTATCAATTTCCGAGACAGTAGACTCATTATCCGAAGGAATATCTTCAAACTATTTCTTTAAATCCTCTTCTGGCATTCGTTATAGTTCACGAAATTTCTACACTCGTTTGCCTGCAATATGAATTTTTTTTACCGGTGTACTTGTGGTCTCAATCGGAACCACATAAAAAACGTATGAAATATATCGAATTATTTCTTCAGTTGTCAATATCTCTATCGATTCCATAAAATAAATAATAATAACACTCAATATAAGCTGCTTACCTTCCATTTCTGATATTTTAGTCCCAGCACCAACAAGACAATGCGATTAAAATTCAACGTAATACAATTAAGGCGCAGTAAGGCGCGACCGGGTCTGCTAGTGCGAGTACTCATGGGAGTAGTCTCATGTGAACGCATAAATTTTATCTATTTTTAGGAATTTTTTTTTATAAGACAATAAAATTCAATCATTTTAATTTTTTTATGTTTTTATTTGTATTTTAAACTGCATAAAATTTTTTTTTCTTATTTTACATTTTTTATATATATTTTTTTAAATTAAATTAGACACAAAAAAAAACAAAGCAGGTCACTGGTCATGGTAATAGCGGCTGTTCATGTTGTTCAATAGGTCTGTCGCTATCGTCCCTACCAAAATTAATCAATTTCATTGAAAAAACAAATGGCGGACTGTGGAAAAAAATCTTCTTTTTTTGTCAAAAATCGATTAAAAAATCAAGAAAATATTTTTCGAAGTGGTCACAGACTACCCCCTTATAAAAAAAATATAAGATGTCTATCTACATCTATAAATCATTTTTATTTGATTTCTAATGGTCTTAGCAATGTTACATAAGTCTGAGTTTTCTGCATTTGATTGGCTGTCCAAATAAGGACCAGAATTTCATCATATCATCTTCTGCTTGAGCTTCCCAGCCCTATTCTGGGTGTGATGTGGTCACAACCCACAAGCTTCAGTGATGCTATAATTGTGATGTCTCTCTTGTGAGATTTCTTGTGAGCAATCAGCTGTTTGGTATTCTGGCAAACACATCACAAGAAAACACAATAATATTCACCACATCGTGGTGAATTTATTGACATGTCTGAAAATTACAGTTTTGACAACTATTATTTTTTGAAAAAAATAATGGCAAACAATTCTGTACAAGGTAATAATAATTGTGATAAATAAAATCCTTATCTATTAGTAACCAATAATTTGCAGATACTAGCAAACGGACATCGCAGGAACAGTTGGATCATTACTTGCATTTCTTGCAAGAAAATCCTGATTTTCTTGCAAACAAGAATGACCCAACTGACCCCAAGAAAATAAAAAACTATTGGGATGTTTTATCCAGAGAATTAAACGCTCTGCGGGGACCTGTTCGGACTGCGGCCAAGTGGAAACAAGTAACTTTGGCTATGATTTGTTATTGTGTCATGATTGTTACATTTATTTCTTTTTTTTAGACTCTAACCCACTGGAAACACCAGTTGCGTTCTCGTACACGAAAATTGAAAGTGTACAAAAATTTAACTGGCGGAGGTCCACCACCATCCGAAAAGATAAGCACTTTCGAGGAAAAGGCGCTTGAAGTATTGGGTGCTGTTGCTATTGATGGCTTGCAGACAGTCCCAACGATCGGATGTGATGTAAGTATTTTTTTATATATTATTAATTGCGAATATTGTAATAGTATTGTTTTTGTTTTCAAGGACGAATCCACTGAGTCGTCGCCGGCAACGCCAACATCAGTGCCCTCATTAACTTTTGAGGACATTACAGTCAATGAGCCAGGAAATTGGACGACTCCAGCAACATCCAAAGCAAAAGGCAGCGCAAAAACGTCAACGATCGACCTATGCTCAAAAGTTGTGGAACTTTGTGCAAAAAGGTACGAGTTGGAGAAGTCAACGCAAGAAAGTAATCGCGAATTACAGCTCCAAATTTTAAAAAATCAAGAAGCTATTTCCGCAGCTTTAGGGAAAGTTGGAGAAGACTTAGCAGCGATCTCTCAATTGGCGGAAACGTTAATAAATCGTTTAAATTAATGTTTTTGTTTTATTAAATTTTTAATTAAGTGAGTCAATATAACTTTGCCGCATTCGTTTTCCCTGGTCGTAATATTGGCTTCTTCCACTATTTTGATTTTCCTCACTTATTTCCGTCTCAGCAAGAAGTTCTATTGTTTGATTTTCTCCTTCGTACATCAAATCGAGTCGATTTGCTTGCATAATATTATGTAAGATTGCACATGCATAAATTATATGCGCTGCCCTTTCGTGCGAGTAATGCAGAACTCTATCCTTCAACAAGCATCTGAAGCGAGACTTCAAGACGCCAAAAGCTCGTTCGACGGTATTTCGGGCTTTTGATGTGCAACTGATTATATAAAAGCTCAGCTTGCGAAGAAGGACCATCTACTGGAGTCATTATCCAAGGCTCTAATGGATACCCTGAGTCACCCAAAAGCCATTTAAATTGTTGACGGTTGTGGCTTTTTATCAGCTGCATCCGAACTGGTGACGTCGCCCAAATGCCGGAATCATGGCATGATCCAGGAAATTTTGCATTTAGATGTAAAAATTTCAAGTCCGCATCACAAACCTTCACACAAAGAAAAAAAATTGTAGGTAATGAATAAAAAACAGAAAAATGTATATAACTTACGGCTTCTACATTTATGCTATGATAGCCTTTCCTGTTTAAATATAAATGCGCTGGAGTTGTAGGATCTCTATTTGGTGGTGAAACTATTGCTACATGAGTGCAATCAATGGCTCCAATTGTTCCTTTAATGTGGAACTTTTCGTAAAACCTTAAAAAATAAAGAAATGTATAATCCGTTTCCATTGTTATATAACTATTATTTGTGCATACTTACCTTGTTTTCAAAGCGCTTATATCTTCATTTGTTGTAGGGAATTTTATAACATTTCCCTTGACCCGCAGTATTAGTTTACACATGTATTTTACACACCGAGAAACCGAAGATTGGCTTAATGCAATCGTATAGTTATTCCCTATGCATTTTTGATAGGAGCCATTTGCAAGAAAATTTAATGCTGAAAGAAACTGTTGTAAAGAAAGCATAGTTACTACATCCATGTATGTATATTTTTAGCTATGAAATTACCCGAATATGAAAGGGCAAACTACTTGGTTGATTATCGTAGATATGTAGCTCTTCTATGATATTCCTGCACAATGTCTTCGGAATACGAACAAAATTTTTGAAGCAGCTATCATCCAATGAAAATGGGTCATTCCTTTCCCGCAAATTCCGTAAAAATCGTCTACGTTGTATTCTAAAAAAATCAAAAGAAATATTTATACATTACTGTCCAACAAGACATAAATATATATTTTTACCTTTCCTCATTTTTGTTTATTTCATTAACAAGAAGCAAAAGCAAAAATTCTTCCTCCATCTTATCTCTTGTGAGCTGCTCAATTGGACATCACAATTTTGACAGTTACTGTGATGCTCACAATTTGTGAGGTTTTGGTTAGAATACGAAAACCTCACAAGTTGTGACTCACCACACCCTTGTGAGGTTGTTGTGACTTATGAGGCATCACTGAGGTATGCGAGAATAGGGCTGTCCATTTGATACGGCATATCTACTTTAAACTTCAAACAAATGAAATTCGACAAAACGCTTATCATGAATATGCACATTGCATTTTCTGCATATTTTAGTGGTTTAGTGTAATGATCAGATGATCCGATGATGCTTTGCGAACGGAAGCAGAAATGCTTCTTGCAACATTTTGTACGAGTCCTGGTTTCGATCTTATTGTTCCGTGTTTTAGGAGTAAGGATCTGGCAATACTGCGACGGAACTCCAGAGTGTTGATGTTTACCCCATGTGATTTGGCGACAAGAGCAGAGTTATTAATTGTCACGTAAATTAGCCAAAATAATATAGGCATGTACCATTTTTTGCGATATGCTCCTACATTGGCATCAAGTTTGTCTATTCCGCCCATCAACTTATTATATTGGTTGATTATATTTGGTTGATCAATATCTATTTTTGCTTTAGCCGCCACCGAATATCTTTTGGTCTTTTGTGTAGGATGAACTCGATATTCATTTAACAACAATATCATCACATTATTATCATTCCACCTAACAGCGCATATATTGTCATTTGCGCTAAGCTTGAAATCATAAAAACCTCTTTGTTTCTTTTTGCAAAGTTTAACATGCAAAAGAGGGCAATTATCAACGCGATGTTGGCGAACTGTTACAGTGACTTTTATATTTTGTTCACTCAAGTTGCTAACAAGCATTGGGGATGTAAAAAAGTTATCGCAAAAAAACTGAAAACTCAGTATCTGGAAAGGCTTTCTGTATGATCCCAGTAAGCTTTGTAATAACCCCATTCCTGCATCTGTTCTTTCAGAGCGTCCTTGATACATATCTACTTGTAGACAATATCCTAGGCGTGTGGCTGCAACACAAGCTTGAAGCCAAAGTGAATGGGCTTATCTCGAATATGTTGTTTACATCCATGTCTCCCACAATAAGGACCATGGACTCATCAATGCTAATATTTTTTTTTCAATTGGAGCATACAACAGAAAATTTTCATTCATTAGATTAAATATTGAACGAACCTTGGCCATTTTATCACCCTGAGGTAGGTTTTCATTGTCTGCTACATGCAAATACCGAAATAGCTCCTCAAATCGATTGCGCCCCATCGACACGAGGACGTTGTGTGTATCCTCGTTAACTTCCCAATACATTCGACGTCTTGGAAGTGGCGCATATCCACTTAAGATAAGAATTCCAATAAAACAATATAAATTATATACTTCTTAGTTGAGTTTATTTAAAAAAAAAATTTTATTTGTTCGATTCTAAAATGGGCAGCATAACCCCTTAGCACTACGTTTAGAACTGAGCTAACATTGTTTCTTATTCTACCTTAAATACTATTCGGTGAGTGCAGCTGCAGGTGCAGTGGATGGGATGATCTGGTGGATGGATGTGTGGGCGTGGGTACTCGGGTGACCGTCGCGTTCTTCGCTGGCGTGGGTACTCGGGTGACCGTCGCATTCCTCGCTGGAGTTGGTGTATGGACGACTGTATGGCATGCTTATCTTGCAGACGTAACGTCAGCGAATTGTATCACGTACGGCCTGCTTGCGTCCAATGTTTTCTATGTTAACTTATATTTCGCTGGATCTTATAGAGAAATTAGTATAGGTCTGGTTACTTACGGCATATTTAACGCTATTGTTGACGATTCGCGTAATTATGTCTTCACCCATGAAAAGTTCGAAAAAGTCAAGAGACTCGCTATCACGTGAAACTGTTATTACAGAGCGGGGCAGAAGATTTCGCCATTCCTTCATTGCTGGTGAATCTGAACTGATCGGAAGTGGATCAGGCCTTTTCTTTATTACGTGATGTTTGCTTGTAGATGGGATGACACTTAGTTCACCAGGCTCAGGCTCTTCATAGCAGTGCGAATTTACAATCCATTCAGCCGGAGCAAGTAACTGCGCCCTGTTGAATCTGTCGGCATCGGCATCTTCCTCATCACCTGAATCACCGTCGGATATTGCACCGTCTCACAGTGGGAGCTCTCCATACAACGCCATCTCATAAATGGTTTTTACGAAAGTAGAGTTGCCCGAATTATTTTGATGAAAATCGATGGTTAAAATAACATACAATTTAGTTTCGATATTAATTATTTTTTTATTTACAAAGAAATTCGTGAAATCGATCACTGAAGTGCAGTGAGTCAAAATATTGATTTGACTGAATTACTCGAACAGACTTTTCAAAAAAATGTCCTGGAAATCTTTATTTAAGAACTATATAGGTGTTATACATTTTTGAAAAGTACAGAGCTTCAAGTTTTTACAAAAAATACAAACACAATAATGTTGTATAATATTAAAAAAATATATGTTGTTTTAATCTGCCCTTTCTTAGATGTTTCCTTCTTATATTCAAACAGACATTTAACCGTTAGCGCTGTTTGCCGTTACTTGTTGTCTAAAATATATAATTAATTTCAATTGCAAGGGGATAAAAAATTTTTGCTCCTTTTTTGCCTTTTTTTATAAGACACAAAAATATATTGCAAAGTAACATTTTGCATTTTTTTCATAATATTTTTTCTGATAACATTCCCAACATAAACCCTTTATAAAAGTTAGTACTTTAAGAGTTTGCTTACTAATTGATCATTAAAATTAAAAAATTACTTAAAACAACCAACTTAGTGGTATGTACTATTAGTAACAACTCTAATGGTAGGTAAACTAGGGATGTCGTTTTGAACATACATAAATTTGAATTAATTTTAGTTTTTTTGAGTCAAAAATTTAAATTCCACCCATACCTACGTATATACCTTCATGTCATCTGTTTCTACTAATACATTTGAAAATCGGTTAAGAAATGACTCCAAAACAATATATACAAGATCGACATTGAATTCACCCGAAAACAGCTCCGCTCGTTCGCTCAATAATAAATATATTTTCTTTCGTATGCACCGTTACTTTTCACGAACAATTTTACGTTTGACAAAAGCACTTTTTTTTTTAACTGTGAAGCCTGTATTCACCAGAAAAGCTGTGTCAATAGTTTTATGTTGCAAAACCATACAGTTCAGTTTAGCTGCTCGATCGTTATTCAGCAAATTATTTACCACAATGAGTGACTTTGATTGTTCTCGTAGGGTTTCGTGTAACTTTTTTATAAACTCTGGTGCAAATTATACTGAATTAAGAAAATATTTAAAAGATATTTTTGTGCTATCATCAGATAGAGCTGATATAGTCATAACAAGTATTCAAAAAAACTTTCTTTCAAAATTTAAAGATCGATGGGAAAAAGCGAGAAGAATAAAAGATCGTTTTGAAACCAATAACAGTGAGTGGTTGAACGGTGAATTAAAAATACCATTTGAAGATAATACTCCAAAAACTACTTCTGGTGAACGTGGACGACCTTCTAAACCATATGAAGAATCGGCAGAGAAAACAAAAAAACCCAAAAACATGGAACTTGTACAAGAATATGGATTTGAATTTATACACAACGCTTATGTCCAACATTTGCACTCTATTGGCGAAGACGATGAAGCAACTATTGTGAGTATTGCCCGTACTTTACCTAAAAAAGACAAAAACGAAGTCCTTCAGAAGATGTCTTATGATACGGAATTAATGACGTCTTATTCAAAGGATGAAGCCCTAAGTATATTTATTGATATAGATTTAACGAAATCCCAATATCGATTATTAAGGTCTCGGTTATCTGAGAAAAATTGCTTTGTTTTTCCGTCATACACTGCTATAATGGATGCAAAGAAGATGTGCTATCCCCCAAAATCGAGCATCGAAATTAATGACATTGGAGCTTCTATCAACCTACAGGAACTATTAGATCATACTGCAGCTCGTATTCTTCAAATTAATTCGGTGTACAAATCAGGGCACAGAAATTTGAAATTATACGTAAAATGGGGGTGTGATGGATCATCTGGGCAAAGTGAATATAAACAGCTATTGCCAGATGAGACTCAGTTAATATCAGACTTATTCATTGCTTCTCTTGTACATATAAAACTAGTTGATTTATCAACAAATCTTGTGATCTGGCAAAATACTACCTGCTCTTCTGTTCGGTATTGCCGACCTATTTCTATAAAGTTTGTCAAAGAAACTCCGCAGCAGACTAGGGAGACTGTTGATAATATAAAGCGTCAAATTGACCAACTTACTCCATCATTGGTTAGAAAAAATGACACTGTCGTTGAAATCAAGCATGAACTATACTTAACGATGATTGACGGAAAAGTTGCTCAAGTATTAACGGATACATCATCTAGTGCTGTGTGTACTATATGTGGGGCTAGACCTAGGGAGATGAATGATTTGGACAAAGTTACTTTCAAACCCAAAAACGAAGATGCTTTCCAATATGGCCTTTCCACTCTTCATGCTTGGATTAGATGTATGGAAACTATTCTGCATATTTCTTATAATCTTTCGTTCGAAAAATGGTCAGCAACAACTCTAGAAAATAAGACGAGCAAGGAAGAAAAGAAAAAATATGTGCAAAGTAGATTCCGAAATGAACTTGGCCTCCATATCGACAAACCCCGACAAGGAGCTGGTAATAGTAATGATGGAAATACTGCGCGAAGATTCTTTTTTAACTATCATTGTTCAGCCAATATTACTGGAGTTGACGAAGAATTAATAAAACGGCTATATATTATACTACAATCAATATCATCTGGAATGGCAGTAAATGCTACCAAGTTCGGTCAATACGCAATGAATACAGCTCAAATATTTGTGAATAAATACAACTGGTATTACATGCCGTCCTCTATTCATAAAATCCTTATCCACGGGGAGAGTATTATAAGACATTTCGCAATTTTACCAATAGGCCAATTGTCTGAAGATGCACAGGAAGCGCGGAACAAAGACTACAGACAATACCGATTACATCATTCCAGAAAGTGTTCTCGTTCAGCGACTAATGAAGATGTTTTACATACACTATTATATACATCAGATCCATATATTGCATGTTTAAGGACACCGACCGAGTCAGTTTCCAAGGAATTTTTGGATGAAGCCAAAATGCTCTTGGATCTTTCAGAAAATGAATTATCACCATATTAAAGTTTTTCAAGAATATATTAACTTCCAACTTCAATCTTTCTGAATTCAAATGTTTTCAATGTTTTTCAATGCCTCATAACTTTTATTTTACTGTAAACTAAACTCATTTGCGCAGAATTGCTCATCAATCGTTAATTAACTAAAATCTCTCACTTGCTACAATTAATTGTCAGTTACTTTCACAGCTTCCTTTTATTAAAAACACAAATGTAAAATAACCTTCCAAAATCAAGTAAAAAATACATTAAGATAAATAAAATACATTAAGACATTTCTACATGCATTAACCAATATGTTTTATCGATTTTTAATTCTATTTTGGTCGTATTCACCTATAATTAATTTCACTAAAAAGCATGAACATTCAATAATATATACACGAATAATCAAGATCCTATCATTTAAAACATACGAGGTACAGATTTTTGAGACAGTGAACCCGTTTCCGTCCCACTGTGCGTCTCCAGGAGGATCAATATAAACATCAACTTCCCGAACATTATTATCATCTTCCAGCTCATCGATGATATTTAATATTTCGTGGGTAAGCAGACCTGAAAATTTCAGAATGTAGCTACTCAAATGCCCATGGGGTCGATTTCGACCCATGCAACTTCCACTGTAAAATTCTCATGTAATAATAAATGTAATCCCTTTATATACATAAGTATAAACAAGTTAATATTTTTGTGAAAAAGACCAGAAAATACTAACATTTTAGAAACTCCAAATCAATAAACTTGCACTGCCACAGAATACTCACTTTTTCTAAATGAATTTTTTGTAGTTGCTTACGGCTACTGTTTCACATCATGGCACACTCTTTTATATTGCGAATAAACTTAATTTTTTATAAAAAAAGGTAATTGGGTTCAACCCACTGGGCATATATGGGTTAAAGATTGATTTATTATACGTATACGGTTCAGTTTTTCATATGTGCATATAATCCAAGATGATTTGTCACCGTTTTTAAAGATTATCTTTAAGAATTGAGGTTCTTCGCTCAGATTCCAAATGTGAGATTCGTGTGATGCGCTCCTATACCGACCGTTTACAAATCTTTTAGTCATAGACTGATCACAGATCTAAAAGTGAATAAAATTAGTAATTTAAAATTAACTCAATGCTTTTCGACTTACCACCATAGCATTTATACTATGTTTTAGTTTTCTATTGAAGAAAAGTGTTCACATCTCGTTGGTCTAATCATTTCGATATGAGTTCCATCTAGTACACCGAATATGCCGGGAAGACCGTATTTGTCATAAAAATGCTCCTTACACATTTTTTTCTCTTCTGACAAAAGAAATATGCTTTGGGCACAAGACTTTTTCGATTGCTCGACAAACCTCTAATATTATAGTTGACACAGTTTGCTGTGCGAGTCTAGTATACTTGTCCCCTCCAATACGATTTTGGTAACCTCCTGTTGCTAAGAACTTTAAGGCAAGAGCGAATTTAATCATATTTGGTAGTGCTGTTCGTCGACGAGATACTTTTAACTTATCTTCTATATTGAATGCTTCTTTTGTCAACCTAAAATTCTGCATGAAGCTACAAAAAAAATAAAAATAAAGATCACTAATAACATTATTAATTTGTGTAATTAATTTTGTTTAACTTTTTTTACTAATCTCCATTATATCCGATCTATCTCTTATTCGTTTTCGTTCAATCTTCTCTTATTCATTAACCGCATCAACAAACCACAATTCGACACTATCCACTTCGATGTTATTTTTCCACTTTCTTTATAACAAAATAAAAAGAAAAATACTTTTTTTTGCACACAACACAAATCAAAGAGCAATTCAATATTTGTTGGCGTGCATATTAACCTTTTGAGGTACTTTCAAGAAAAAAACTCAATATACGAGTACCAGGAGATACGCCTTTATAATGGCACAACTTTATAATGAAAAAAAAACTATTTTTTTTATTATTTTAAAACGTCAGCTTAACTTTTCTTTGAACTTCGAAATTTTGAAATTAGCAAGTTTCTATGAGTCCGTCGGCAATAGTAACATTCGCACAGGTCCCAGTTGCTATGGAAAATCTCGGATATGGACGGATTTATGCAACCTTTTGCATATGATCAAAGACTATGAATGTCGGTTCTTCAATATATGTAGATCGCAAACAGAAAAGCAAATTGTTAACGTCCTACAATGTAGATATATCAGGGTCTCATATGAACATGTTAGGGCTACAAATTGTTGTGACTGTCATAAAATCGAGATGAAAATCGAGAATTGCTACTACCGTCACAGTCAATGCCAAGACTACGAGTATGGAAAGAACATTTTACAAAACGGCGAAAACCTATAAAATTCTGCTGTCAAGCAGAGTGATATATTCACTATGGGCCAAATCGAACTAAGGAACCGACCGTAGCTCAGTTCGTAAGACGTAGACGAAATAATCTTAAATGGAGATGACTTGGCTCGGATCGCATTTGTCATTTCCACGCGGTCAAAGGTAAACCAGCCCGATGAATGGAACTTCAGTAGTGTGTGTCCTACTTATACGAAGGGGGGTCCCTTTGACTACGCCAATATAGGCTAAAAAATCTTCTCTAGGGTATAGTGCGAGCCTGAAATCATTTGTATATAAATTGAGCCATCTGTATCAGCCAGGGAATTGTATAATGCCATATCTAGATTTCCTATCTCTACCAAACTCATTTCAATGTGCGGGGTAGCTATGGACACATTTGATGGCTCCTTCAGGACAGGTAAGAATTCAGTGAAAACTCGCGATTGTAATAAAAATATTTGACGAAACGCTACGACTCTAACTTTTTCTTCTTTCTTATTTTACTTGTAACAATCGCCATAATATTCACGTGTCGCAGTTTTTTAACTGCTTTTTATACGGCTCATAACACCATACGACTTGAAGTGGTGTAAATGCGATCTGCATTGGTCATTACCAATATGGTATACGAGTATGTTATCTGTCCGTATTTGGATATGGGTGGTTGTCATTGTCACTAACCATTCGATTCATTAATGGTTCACGTGATTCCTTTCTAGCCTGTAGCCCTCACAAAATATGAAATTCCATTTAGAATTTATTGATAAACTAAATACATTTTTCAAAACTTTTTCCATAGCTAGGCTCCTATCTTTTGACTAGGTCAGGCCAGGACTATTCCCCTAGGCGTATGAGTTTTTTTCTTCGTAGTCCGGGCTGCTGGTATGTACCATTCGCAAACCGGAATACTCGATGCCAGGAACACGTCTACATACTAAACCACACCTTGTGCACTTCAACCACTCTTCCCACGGGACTGCCACTAGGTATGTATTTCTTCGCGAGGCTGGTTAACAATTATGTTATGTGCTCTGTATCTGCCGTTTCAACTCTTCTTAATCTTTCGAACCTTTTTAGCTCGTTCTCTCGTTTATGCTTCGAAGCTTAACGCATCAATGCCACCTAAAAAGTTATGGGAAAACTTTCGCAAGATTGGGATTACTGAAAGTAATAACAGTATTAAATGTGCTTTTGATCCTGATGAACTGAATGACCACTTCTCGGGTAATTTAATTGCTGACAACCACTTTGATTTTGCATCTCCTAGTGAACCATCAGCTCCTAGGTGTACCGAATTTGTAGTTGTAACGGAAATGATGTCAGCGAGTGTGTCACAGATATTAAATCGACTTCTGCATGCGAAGATAGAATCACAACACGCTTTATTAAACTTATTTTGCCCTTGAGTATCCCATATCTTACACACATGCATATCTCACTGTAATGCAACATCCACATTTCCACAATCCTGGAAAATTGCCAAGGTCATCCCAATAGCGAAAAAATCAAACCAAATCTCAATAAATGTTTATAGGCCAATTAGCATCTTACCATGTCTGTCAAAAGTGTTGGAAAAAATCCTACGATTCAAAACCATTCATCCCGTAATGCAGTTCTTAGACTCTTAGTTCTTTCCAATCGGACTTCAGAAAATGCCATAGTTGTTCTTCCGCAACGGTCAACATATTAGAAGAAATAAGACTTGATTTTGATAAAGGGAATCTAATTCTCCTCTGTATGCTTGATTTTTCAAAAGCGTTCGACACTGATATTCTCTGCTGGAAACTTGAACACCTATTTGGATTAGGAGAGGGCTCTGAAACTTATAAAGAGTTGTCTTACAAACAGGATGCAAAGAGTTGTCAGCGGTGACTCTTTTTCCGTATTCAAGATTGTCACCCAAGGCGTTCCTCAGGGTTCTATTCTAGGGCCTGCCTTATTTTGCACTTTAATAAATGATTTGCCACTCGTATCCCGGAATGCGTCAATACACCTCTATGCGGACAACGTCCAGCTATACCTAGTTCGCCCTTTCCATAAAACTGATGAGCTCTTTAACTTGCTTAATCCTGACTTGGCATGCATATACCGATGGGCTACACTGAATAGTTTACTAATTAACCCAACAAAATCCAAAATTTTCCCAACTGCAAACAAAAAATGTCAGCTTGATACCTCATCTATTATTTGCTTGGGAAACAGCAAATTGGACATAGTTGAATCTGCTACTGGCTTAAGGTTTATAATTAATAATATTCTCTCAGGATAAAATCACATAAATATGGTACTGAGTCTTATTGGTCAAATAATAACATACTCTGAAGTCATCTATGGCAATCTAGACTATTTATCTCTTCGAAGATATGACCACATATCTATTCAGTCAATAACCCTTTTAGGCTGTACACTGACTCATTATATTAACGGCAGAAATTGCATGTTCGTACACAATATAATAAAAGACAAATCTGCGATATATCTTTCGAAAATTCGTTTTGCTCAGTCGGCAAGAATATTAAACCTAGTACCTTTTAGTTTCAAATATCTTAATTCTTCTCGACTGTTTTTCGTTCATGCTATAAGACTTTGGAATAGGTTGCCAATATGCATTAAAAAATTAAATAACACCTCAAGCTTTAAAATACTTTTCAAGCTTGAACTAAAATCCTCTTTCCCTTTTCCTCTCCCCTCCACATCTCTTTATCTTTAGAAATATCCACTAATTTTAAGACATAATTATGTAATTTAAAAATTTCCTAATTGTTAAATTATACTAAGTATTATAAAAGACTCTGTCTCACTGTACAAATTTATTGTAATAAAATTGAATTGAATTGAAAATTGAATTGAAATTATGAAACAGCAAATCTCCAGCCAATAATCCCCTGAGCTTATCATATGGCTTCCTAGAAGCTCCGGAATCGGCAACACCATTTTTGCATCTGTGAAGCGTATACAATGGAATATTGCGTGCTCTGCATCTTCCTCTTCCTCTGGATATTCTGGCAGAAGAGAGAGCGATCGTGTCCAAATCTATGAAAATATTTTCAATAGCCGCTGTGGCCTGACAGGAATTGCATAGGGTGGTAATTGCAATCCCCGTGTGCTCTTTTTTCCCAAGCCTCGATCGTGGAGATCGTACATTTTACCGTGTTATCCCACTTGGCTTGCCACAGTGCTACATATGTTGCCTTTTTCTCCTGCTTTTATCCTCCAGAAAACGCTGGTTTCTTGACGGTCCATAGTGCGCCTAATCTTAATCCTGTGCATCTCTTCGGAGAGGATGTCGATATCGACATTCCCGCTATAACACAGACTATTTCATCCAAGATTGTCCGAAAACTCAACACTTTGGAAAGCAGAATCCACCGATGTTTGGCAGCATTCCAGAAAGCACTGCCTGCATTTGTGACACCTTTTTACTGCAATATATTCGACATGCCCCTTTAGACTTGATTGATTGGCTCCCAACCCGGAGCCGTATTCTACAGTTTTTCGGCTAGTTATTAAGACAGCCTTCGTCTTGTGATTAGCTAGTTCAAGGTCGGCAGGCTCCAGCCAGTAACTACGGCGATTTCGTTAGCAACACCGATAACCTTGACTCTTCGTGGCAGCGTTAATCACAAAATTCCATCATACATTATGTTCTAAAGAAGAGGTCCAAGGACTGACCCATGGGGGACTCCCGCGGAAACATTGTGGTATTTAAAGCCATCGTCCGTCTCGTACCTCAGCTTCATGTTAGTGAAGTAGTTAAGAATTATCTTCACAAGAAAATGTGTCGCATTCATTCTGGTCAGAGACCTCCAAATGCAAGAGCATTAGTCCAGTACTACTGCGCAGTATTCCTCTGAGCCCCCTCGCCATCTTTTCCCTCGCATCACCATCTTTCCTTCCGCATCGCTTCAGCTACTATATCTACTACTTTTATGGTATCGACGGTGCAAAGCGACTTTCTAAAATCATGTAGTTCAGACAAAGCTAGTGTCTGTTGTGGTGTTGGTTGTTTTGTCAAAGATGTATTTAATGTTATTAATGTTCTTTGTCATAAAGTTACAAGTGCTGATGTAATCAAGGTCTCTGTTGAAATTGATAGTGAATTATATGTCTTTTTTTGTGTTTATAGGTTACACGCTTCCAGTGTCTCAATGTTCGTCACAGAATTTTCCAATCTTTTGAGACAAGAAAAATGTAAAAATCTGATCATACTAGGGGATTTTAACTTAAATATACTAGAAGCTGATAACACGACTTATAATTATTTAGGATTATTAGCTTCGCATGGCTTAGCTTGTTTAATCGATAAAATTACTAGCCCCTTATCCGGTAAGTGTCTAGATCATATTTATGCAAGATTTGGCAACATTTCTATGTCTCATTGCGAAAGTTATATTCTTGATTTGAAGATAACTGATCACTGTATGATTGGTCTTTTAATCAAACCATTAAATTGCAAGAATAATGTCGGCAAACCATACATTAACAAAATGAAAATTAACTTCCGCCAACTTAAAAACAATCTTTTGTATGAGTATTGGGAAGATGTTTATTCCTGTGCAGATGTGTCAACAGCTTTTTCAATCTTTATTGGCTGTCTAAGGGAGCACATTTGGAAATGTTCTTCCGTGTCTCCTGGCAAAAACACAATAAAGAGACTTAAACCCTGGATTACAAATTACTTGTTAAATAAAGTAAAAGCTAAAAATAATCTTAGAATACGTTGTGTCAATGATCCCAATAATATCAGACTAAGAAATAGTTACAAGATACTCTGCGCTGAGCTTAAAAAAGAAATCCCCATATGTCGTGACAATTATTATCGTTCTCTGTTTCTAGAAGCTAAAGGAAATTTAGCTAATGAATGGCGTCTTGTTAATAAAATTCTGAATAAAACGTCCCTTCCTAAGAAACCGACTATTATCCATGTTAATGAGTGTGTAGTTTCCGAGTTACTGACAATCACAAATGAATTTAATACATATTTTGTGAATATAGCTTGTTCTTTACCGTCTTTTTTAAATCCACCAGTTTGTGTTCAGTGCAATTGTCCATTGGAATTTAATGAACCGCTCCAAACTAAAAGCTTTGTTTTTGAGCCCATAACTGCTCTTGAGATTTTAAGGGTAATTGGTTATCTAAAGAAATCAAATTCTTGTGGCTTCGATGGTATTTCTAGTTTAGTTCTCAAATCAAGCGCTTGTTTTTTTGTAAATGTGTTAGCAGTTATTTTTAATCGTAGTGTCTTTGAAGGCATATTTCCAGAAGAATTTAAATGTGCAGACGTAGTGCCCTTGCTTAAGAAAGGTTCTCCTACTGAAATCTCAAATTACAGACCAATATCTCTTCTACCAACCATAAGTAAAGTTTTTGAGAGACTTCTAAAAGATAGGCTAGTGTGTTTTCTAACCACAACAAAGTTTTTTAATCCGGCTCAATTTGGATTTCAAAAAGGCAAATCTACTGAAGATGCTCTGTTGCAATTTTGTTCCCAAATAATGTCGAACCTTGATGAGAAAAAGCACACTGCTGGTTTGTTCATCGATATAACTAAAGCCTTCGATATGGTTAACCATAAAATATTGTTAGGAAAATTGGAAAAAGCGGGTTTTCGCGGCTTCATGCTTGAATGGTTAAAATCTTACCTAGAAAATAGGTGTCAGAGGTTGAAAATTGATGATATTAGAAGTAATGTCAAATTCATTAACTTAGGTGTCCCACAAGGTTCTGTATTGGGTCCACTTTTGTTCCTCATTTATATTAATTCTCTCTTTTCACTTGACTTTAAAGGTAGGCCTACTGCTTTTGCAGATGATATTGGTTTTTCATATGGATGCAACAGTCCTTTAGAACTGGTCTGTGCCATCAATTGGGATCTTGATCTTCTACGGAGATGGTTTGCGGAACATAACTTAGTAATAAGTTCAAAAACAAAACTAATGCACTTCAGCCTTTCATCGTATAATTTGGATGTAAATGTTCATTTTCATGCTTCAGATTGCAAAAAGTTTAAATTATCTACTTGTAACTGCATGTCTAATTTGCCGTCATATACTTGTACTTCTAACTGTAGCGAGAACTGTTTCCAAGTCGAAAATGTTAAGGAATTTAAATATCTGGGACTCTTAATTGATTATAAAATGAGTTTCATTAATCACGTGGATTCTCTAAGAAAATACTTACGGAATGTGCTGCGGCATTTTTTCTACTTAAACAAAATCTGTTCTCAACACCTGCTTAAAACTATATATTATGGGATTTTTCACTCCAAACTTCAATATGGTATTGTGTGTTGGGGTGGTATTTATTATAACCATATCCTTCCATTGATTAAACTTCAAAAAAAAGTTATAGGAAAAATTTGTCGTAAGTCTAGTAGACATCCTAGCTATCTGTTGTTCTGTGACACAAACATTTTACCTGTTCGTCACCTATATTGTTATAAGGTATTAAAATTGTTTTATATGAGATCCGGTTGTCGTAATTTTCGTTTAATATCTACTCATAATTTACGTGGTAACTCCGCTAGCTTGTTATATGTACCGTCTTGCCGCACCACCGCTTATCGTAATTTTCATTCCATTTTGTGTTACAGATTATTTAATAAGCTTCCCCAGACTATCAGAACAATAACAGTATCTGGTACATTTTTACGACGTATTAAAAGCTGGCTACTTGACCAAAATTTTGATCATCTAGAATCTCTTATTATGCGCACAGAGTTTTAATCTCAATTTCTGTCGTACTGGTTAAATCTTAATTGCTTTCCTTAAATTGTAAAAAATGTACTTTTAAACACTATGCTCTTATATAATTTAAACATTCTTAACTGCCATACATGGACAATAAGATTTCTTTTGGTTTTATTTGTTGCAATTATTTTGATCTTTGTGTTTTAATTTTCTATTGTTGTTTTCATTTATTTATTTTTTATTGTTATATTTTCTTTCTATTCTGCCACCCCCAACATATTTATAAATAGATACGTACTTTGTTATGACATTCGACACTATTTATTATTCATTGTAATTTTAAATATAGAATGTCACTATTTCCTTTATTATTTCATGTCACTAGTAGTAAGATATCCCAGACTTTGTATTGTTAACAACTTGAGAAATAATAAAAATAATAATCAAAAAATAAAAAAAAAAAATATCCTCCACCACGGCGATTAGTCTGCCATATATGATATGTTCTAGGATCTTTCCTGTTGTAACTAGCCGACATCTTGGCCGGTACGCCGAAGGTTCTCCAGGTTGTTTGTTTACCTTAGATAGCATCTCCAGATGTTGGAGTTTCCGTGGTTCAGGAAAAATTCCCTTCTCAAGGCGCATTTGTGTCGTTGTTATAAAAATGTCTGGCCTCCTTTTAACGACTGCTTTGATCGCTATATTTGGGACGCCATCAGGTCCAGGCAATTCTTGTCGCCTATTTCGTACACGCTTCGTGAAGTTCATTCATAGTTATTGGCGGGATCTAGTCCATGCTAGTGCTCCTCATGGCGGTGCACGGAGTATATGGTCTATGGGGAAATAGATTCTCTATTGTTCCCAGTATTGTTCGGCAGGATAGTTTTGTGGACCTGCCATCCCTTAGCTTCTTTGTCACTATCCTATATGCCAGCCCAAGGGATCTAGGTCTGCTTCGTTGCAGAGTTGTTTAAAGCATCTTGCTTTGCTCTCGTTAATGGCCTTTTCAAGTTGATGTCTCGCCACCTTGAAGGTGTCTAATCGTTCTTGGAAGTCTAGTCTTCCCCTAGAATGCTGTGATCTGTGTCGGGTCTGGTGGCATTCTCCTCTGAGCGTTTTGATCTCATTATTCCACCAGTAGCAAGATTCACCCCTTCTGCTTGCTGATCTCCTGGACATCGCTGCATCGCAGGCTGTCGCGATTGTTTGAATCAGTTGGTGAAATAAATTATCCACTGATCCGTTGCTGAATAAGAAGTGGGCATTGAACATTTCCTCGAAAGCCTCTTTGTCGAAGGATGCGTCTTTCCACTTCGGACCTGTTAACTTGCAGCACTGCCAAGTTTACTCTTTGCCAATGTTGAGTATAATCGCCTGATGGTCGCTATATATACACAGCCTCGCTGACCATCCATTTTATTTTACACAGGAGCGAGTTGCTCATAAACGTCATGTCTATTAGGGCCCCCTTACCTGCTTCACGAATTGTGTTTTTCGCACTATTTTTCGACAAGCATATCTCAAGTGATGCAAATGCTTCGAGGAGAGTTCGCCGCCTTGTATGCGTAGTCCTATTTCCCCATTCTACAGCCCATGCATCGAAATCACCAGGAATAACTACTGGGTGCTTCCCATGTACCAAACTAGGGGGTGCGTAGCACCTGTAGAAATGGATTTCCTTTATTCTAGCAGTGACGAACGAAGAGCGTGGTTTCTACAGGTCCATATCGCCATCTTCTTTGAGTTATCATCTATTCAGTTACAGCCATCCAAAGGTTTGTATGGTTTTACCCTCGTCATTTGTGCCAGCAAGTCCTGTGCGGCCGCGCAGAGGTTAAGATTTATCTGCACAACCTTCACCATGGCTTACTGGTTAGGGCTTTCCTCATTGCGGGGCATTTGACACTACCTCCCACGTGTTCAGCGTTGTTTGGGTTATCTTGTGACGCCTAATATTAATTTTTCTACGAAAAATATTTATCGCAGGTAATAATGGGAGAATTTATTATCTACTTTCCGGCCGCATCATTTTCGAAAAAAATGTGACCCAAGAGAGCCGCCAGCCTAAAATGCGCACCAAACTGTCACCCGGAGAATAGAAGGGATTTGCCATTATCACCGAAAAAATGTTGTCTAAAATGTTATGACTTTAAGCACTTAATTCGGGTAGTCAGTCAAAATAAATACAATAGGAAGTGTTTATTCTACTTGGTCCAACTCTTATTTCAACTGGACTTTATTGGCATGTGCTCGACGATTTTTTTGCAAAATTCGGAACAAAATGGTTGTCGATGGGCTGACTTTTTGCGATCACTGCCAAATGGGCATCGAACATGTTTACATCCGATCTTACCATTCGAAGACAAGCTGCCTACGATGTTAAATTTTATCGCTTAAATTCACTATACGAGGGTGGTCCGATAAGTACTTAGCCTCACCGCCAGATGGCGCCAGATCGCAAGAGCAACTTACTATCCTGTAGTACATTCTAGTAGACGGTTATTGTCGATTTCGAATTTCATCCGGGCCGGACTCGTAGTTTTTTTTTTTTTGGAAGGGAAATCGCGCAGCGAAATCAAAGAGGATTTGGGTGCTGTGTACGGTGACTCTTCTCCTTCGATGGCGACCATCAAAAATTGGTTTAACGAGTTTCAACGTGGTCGCACGTCGGTTTTTGATGAGCCACGTCCAGGTGCACCGAAAAAAGGCTACCACAAAGGACAACGTGACAAAAATCAACGATCTCGTATTGGCGGACCGCCGATTGAAGGTGCGCGAGATAGCTGAGACAGTAGGCATTTCAAAAGATCGCGTGGGTTATAGCCCGCACGAAATTTTGGACATAAGAAAGCTGTCGGTGCGAGGGATGCCGCGTTTGCTCACTCCGGACAACAAGCGCAACCGTGAGACCACTGCAGAGCAGTGTTTGACGCTGTTTAAGCGCAATCCGAAGGAATTTCTGCGTCGTTTCGTGACAGTCGCGGAAACATGGATCCACTGGTACACACCAGAGACCAAGGAACAGTCGAAACAGTGGACTTCACCCGGCGAACGTGCTCCGAAGAAGGCGAAGACTGTCCCATCGGCCGAAAAGGTGATGGCCACCGTTTGCTGGGATTCACAAGGTGTGATCCACATCGACTACCTGGAGAAGGGCAAAACGGTCACAGGGCTTATTGGGCCGATTCAACGCCGAAGAAAAAAGTGCTCTTCCAGCATGATAACGCACCGGCTCACACCTCCGCCCTCGCCACGGCCAAATTGGTCGAATTGGGCTACGAACTGCTGCCCCATCCACCGTATTCTCCAGATTTGGCCCCGTGCGACTTCTTTTTGTTTCCAAACTTGAAAGAGTCACTCGCCGGGCAGAAATTTCAGTTGAATGAAGAGGTCATCGCCGCCACGGAGGCCTACTTTGCAGACCTCGAGAAAACATATTTTTGAGACGGGTTAAAGAAGTTGGAGCATCGCTGGGTCAAGTGTATCGAGCTTAAAGGAGACTATATTGAAAAATAAATCGCCATTTCTCCAAAAATTTTGTTTTTCTTTTATAGGCTAAGTACTTATCGGACCACCCTCGTAGCTGTGCGATAATGATGCTGATGCTGACCAAAAGCAGTAAAGTTGTACTACTCTTTATCGTTCGGTGCTTAATGTCATTACTATAATTGGCTTTTCTCAATTGTTTATGTTATGTCACGGACCCTTATCACGATTCACTTTGCTTGTAACACATGTCGTGGGATCGCTTTTTTAATTTTTTTTTAATTAAACGACTTAAAAAGATTTATTAATTTTTTATTGATGGATAAAGATCAAGTTCTAGCCAAGATGGTAGTTCTGGCACATCTTACTGTATCTACCATAAACTGATAGAAGATAAATATATCTTACTCAAGGTATATCTTTTCTTTTAAACATCACTTGCGGACATAAATTATTGGGCTTGGGTGTGCAAACATACGTACGTGCATGTCAAAGTACTTTGTACAAAATTTTGTTCGAAAAAGTTGCTCGTTTATTTCGACCATGTCATTTTCCTACAAGGACGCACATAAGTCGCAATGATATCCTTCATCATACACGCCTGTGCTTGGTTGTTGTACATTCGCCCTGATGGATAAACATCCGACATGCATGTTCGCACGTTGCTCGTTTCCAGCTTAAGCTCAGAGCTATCAAGGAATTTGCAAATATTTGAGAAAATTATTATTAAATTTTGTCGTAGCATGATTTAACAAACACATAAACAATTTAAATTGAGAACACACAAGCGGCCTCCTTCCGGTCTTGCTGCATCTTTCATCATCATCATCATTGCCATCAACGTACACCGTTGACACAGCGCAAAAAGAACCTTAACTCCGAGTATATTTTCATATTTTCGCTAACGTTGACCCACTTTAGCGTGGGTAGCGAGCGCGAATACGTACATTTCAAATTTATAGCCAGCAATAAACGTTTGCGATTTGGAGAGCTGGACGCCTGTGCCTTCCGCTAAAAATTGCTTTGTATTAAGCCACTTCATCCACTTAACATGCTATGGTACAAGTAGTACAAAACTACAAAACAAGCAAAAACGAAATAATAATTTCGAATGTTAATAAAGATAAATGTGTTGTTGGAGGATTCCATTATTGATGTATCCTTCGGAGCCGACAACATGAATATTGGGAACAAAAGGGCCAGTAGCGGCAGGAATTGCAGGAAGCAAGGAGCAAGGAAGCAATTTAAATTTGTGTAGGCCACTTCATGTCGTTTCACCATCAATTACTCTGCGTTTACTGTCAGTGCCGAGTTAAAAATTCAATTTTATGCTTCTTTGGGTAAACATATTCGTTGGGTTTAAATCCTTTCGAATGGCTTATGGCCACGTTTAGTAGGCGGCATCATCTCAAGCGTTGGGCTGGAAAATTATAGCGGTTTAATGTAATTGTTTTACGCAACAATGTGTGAGAATTCCAACCATTGCTGTTCTTTATTAAAGGGATCATAGAATTATCCTTTTTTCGTGCAAGTTCGTCTGCATTTCTGTTACTCGTACTTTGGTTCATGTTTTTATCAGTCCCCATTATTCTCACTATTTTGTATGTACTCACATTAAACGAGGCCTTAATAAATCCCACTCTACGAGTTCGTTAATATCTAAGAGAAGATTGATTTGAGCCCTGGAAGATGGACTTTAAATGATTTATTGAAAAAAAAATTCAGTTTATAGTCTGTTTAGGCAATTGCTCGGTGATAGAATCTCTATGATGAGTGGTTAAATGGGAAATACAATGGTCGATGGCGCCGAAGAGGTGAGATCGTATTCAATGGATATACTCTTCAACGAAAAACAAACTCCTCTTCAAACCGTCATAGCAACTCTAACAGTTTTTAAGGTCAAATTCGGATGCTGCGACTGTGTCGAGATGTTGTGTATGAATCATTAATATTATAACTATACCAAGGCTTTCCACAGAGGCCCTAATAAAAGCTTGCTTCAGTGAAAATATTTGGTCTAGGATACAGGGTATATTTTTTAATGTGACTTTCGCCTTCACACTTGCCACGGCAAGTTTCGAGCTACCCCAACGAAAAATATACTCTAAGCATGCAGTGCATTTTAGAAATTCCAGGTGGTATGATACGAGCTTGTACATATTACTTAGGTTAAGTTAGGTTAAGTAGATGGTAAATGCCTCGTAGGGATAACATCTGCCCGACGGATATTGGCCCCACAAAAAGCGAGAAGAGCCACCACAGACGAACACATTGCGGCTCTGTTAGCAAGACCTATCTCCACCTCTTCGCCGTGCCATCTGGAGACTCCCCCTGGGAGTTACTAACGGAGAAGGGTGAATAGCGAGTTTCCTGCGCCAGAAAACAGGATCAGTCGGTTGGGCTACGGCCTAGTGAACTGTACTCGTAAAAAAACCAAATCACTCCGAAACAACCACAAGCCTCGAGTAAGGATAGATACACTGTGATGACTCCGGCAAACATAAAACAAAAAAGGACAATAAACTTCGGCTCTGCACGTGGAATGTGAGGTCCCTTAACAGACCACGTGGAGCTGAGGAACTCGCGGATGCCCTTGACTGCTACAAAACAGACATTACTGCAAGCCAGGAAGTGCAGTGGGATGGGCCGGGCAAAATTAGGATGAAAAACTGCGACCTCTACTGAGGCAATTGCTATAGAGGCGCTTATTCGGTTGTGGATTTGTTGTTCAAGGCAGCCTGATTTGCGCCCACGCTCCGACAGAGGACAAGGATGGCAACAGCAAAGATGACTTCTATGATCTCCTAGAAAAAACATATGATCAATGCCCCAGCTACGACACGAAGCTCGTTCTAGGAGATTTTAATGCACAGCTGGGAAAATAAGAAATTTTTGCTAGAGTCTTCGGAAAACACGGCCTACACGACAACACATCCGGGAACGGATTCAGGCTCGTGGACTTTGCCTCGGGGCAAAACCTCTCTGTAGTGAGTGCACGGTTCCCACACCTCAACATCCATAAAAAGACCTGGCGGTCACCTGACCAATTAACCGTCAGCCAAATTGATTACATTGCGACACTCCTCCAGTATTCTCGATGTCCGAACCTTCCGAGGAGCCAACATCGACTTGGATCATTACCTTGTTGTAGCCAAGGACATCAAAAAAAAAAAACAACGAGGTCGAGAAAGAACACCACGGTTTGATGCCAGAAAGCTACAATCGCAAACGTCCACTAGGAACTTTTGAAACGAGTCTCCCAAAAAACTCTCAGAAAGTTCGACACCGCCTGCACTGACAATAGAAGAAGACTGAAAACGTTGTTAAAAAGCCATCAAAGAAGCTGCCACTGATGTGCTAGGTTTTACCACACCCCCCAGGAAAAACTCATGGTTTGAGGACGAGTGCAGACAGGCCCATGCAGCCAAACAAGATGCCTACAAGGCAATGCTACTTCGAAGAACGAAAGCTGCTCTTGAGCTCTACGAACAAAAAAGAAGGGAAGAGAATCCGCTTCTCAGAAAGAAAAAAAGAGAAGCGCGCGGTCGAGGAGATGGAAAGGTGCTACAACAGGAATGAAGTCAGAAATATTTACCAGAATGTAAAACATTTATCTAGTGGATACAAATTTCGGACTGAAGCCTGTCAAGACGAAAATGGACAACTAGTAGTAGAACCGCAGTCGATGCTGAGAATTTGGAAGAATCATTTCTGCAGACTGTTAACCGGCAACGAGGACCCAAATACCGCTGTCAGGCAGAATACCCCACTCAATCTGGACGACGATAGACAGGAATTCCGTCCCCCCTACTGTGTCCAAGTCAAGATAGCAATATCGAGACTTAAGTCGAACAAAGCTACTGGAGCGGACGGACTGTCCGCGGAACTGTTTAAAGCAGCTGGGGATGATCTGGTAGAACGCATACACCAGCTTATCTGTAAGATATGGTCGGAGGAAAGCATGCCCTATGAGTGGAATCTCATTGTCGTTTGCCCGATCCATAAGAAAGGAGACCCTTTGACTGCGCCAACTATAGAAGGATAAATCTCCTTAACATCGCCTTCAAAATCTTCTCTGCCGTTTCGGGTGAACGTCTGAATCCATTTGTCAACATCCTGATAGGTTCATATCAGTGTGGTTTCAGGCCAGGAAAGTCCCAGGAAACTCTTGGTCTTTTCGAGAGAAAAGTTTTGCGCGCGATCTTTGGTCCTGTTTGCGTTGAAGGTATCTGCAGGACAAGATCCAATAACGAACTTCATTGAATCCGAGCCGTTGGGACAGCGAAACGAAGGACGCCCCTCGACTCAAATGGTGCTCACAAGTACAAAAGAACCTCAACTAATCTTAACCCTTGTGTGAGTGGCAACAAAAAATTACAGTTAAGAGTGCTGTGGTATGTTATGTAATTGTATGTTAATGTGTGAATTATATAAAAAAAGGAAGTATTGGTGAAAAAAAATATATATATTTCCAAAGATGTTTGTAAAAAGTTAATTTTTTCATAAATTTTTTATTTGAAAAAAAACAAAAACAAGTAATAGTGATGTAGACTACTTGGTCAAATGTTGCAGCGACTATAGATTAACAGCGACGCAGGCGAGGCATTTTGTTAAATTTTGGCAGTGCTGATCGCATACTGGCTTTATGCACCACATGCATTCCTTGCGTGTTTTGCGCTTACGACCTGAAACGCAAAGGTGGCAAGTACCTTTGCAGACAAGGCGTCCGTCTGCTCCGCGTTCTGGTGGAGGTAAAGCAGCCATTGGTGGATGAATCGGCTTACCGAGCGCTAACTTGATACAATGCGACGTGGAGAAGTTAGCCATCACTCTCGGAATTTTCGACCGCTCTTCTATACCTGGCAGCATGAGTTGCTTAACCATGTTGTTGAGAAACAACCTCCGTTTACTGGTCGCAGTGATGTCCGGGTTGTTGAAAGAATACACGACATAGGCCGCTAGACCGCAGACATCGAGCAAATTGTAGAACATGGCGAGCAGCCACCGTTTGGTTCTGCGTTTTGTCGTGTAAAATGCATTCATGTTGTCCATCATGTCTACTCCGCTCTTTGTGCTGTTATAGTAGAGTATCATCTCTGGCTTGTACTTATTTTGTTCATCGGCGATAGAGTTATCTAGATGCATAGACGATAAGATAATCTCAGCCTTATTTCTTCTCGGTACGTATGATACCATACTATATTTCGATTCATGGAAGCCAAACACGCTCGAAAACTCTTCACGGTCCTTGTGCTTTTTCATTTGTGGCGGAATGAACGTTTTATTTTGGCGAACGGTGCCAAGCAAAGTTAAATTTTTAGCGAGAAGGTATTTTGCAAGGTCCAAGCTAGTGAAAAAGATGTCGGTGGTTACATTTCGGCCTGATCCCTCGTACCTTCGCATCACCCGCTTAACTACCGCTTCTCCAACGTTTGTCTGGCGTGCTGCACCTGCCTCCTTTCCAATATAGATTTCGCCACGCAATGGATAATAGTTTGACGCATAGCAGGCCCACCAAACCTTTATGCCATATTTGGCTGGTTTTGAGGGTATGTACTGCGTAAACTTAGAACGGCCTCTGTATGGAAACAGCTGTTCATCGATAGTGATATCTGTCGATGGCCTGTAGGTTCTATGCAGCTGTTCGTTCATTAAGTTCCAAAGATCAGTAATTGGGGCGGCCTTGTCAGTAGACATTCGATAAGCTCTAGTGTGCATATTATCGAAACGTATAAAGCGCGTAATTGCTGAATATCGGCAAAGAGACATTGCAGCACGAAAATGGATGACAGAGTCCGAGCTCCAGAGAGCCGATATGTGCTCACCACTTGAATGATGCACACCGGCCATAAAGAGGACGCCCAAGTACACTTGCAATTCTGGAACAGTGGGGGGTTTCCATACCTTCGGTGGCTTATTCAAATTATTGGAATTGAACGATGCATACACACTAAAAGCTTTCTGCTACCACAATGGCTGCCATAACAGGAGTGAAAAATATCATGAAAATATCAGCTTCAGCTTTCATCTCCAAACCAGCAATAGGCCCGTTTCTTTGTCGAATGATGTTTGAGGCAGATGTCCGAACACTCGTATTTGGTCGTACTGTGCTCCACTGCGTTATTCCATCTTTGCGAACTATCATATTTTTTTTCAAAATTGTATGTAATTAAGTACCATTTTTTTTTTCAAAAAGTTATTAGTTTTTAGTTAAAAACAGAAAACCGGATGCAAAAATGTCTTGTAGTTTTTGAGAAATTAAAAAAAAAAACCCGACCCACTTTTTTCTAAGAAAGACCTTCTTTTTGGTTTTAACGCGGCTGGACTTGTAGGCAAATTAATGTATAAAACATTGACCTCTTTTTTATTATTTTTAAAAAATTCGAATTAAAAAAAAGAAGCATAAAAAAAAATTCGTATATTCTCGTACGTACTGTGAGCGTCAAAAGAAAGTGTACACTACCAAAGTCCATTTTCAACATTTTATTATGACGAATAGCTTACATATTTTTATAACTAACGTTTGACAAAAAAAGCTTAGCAAAAAAAGCAATAACAAAATAATAGTAACAAAATAACAAAAAAAACGTCTTATTTTACGCGTCAAAAAAAAGTGTACAACTAGAACATCAGACTGTAACAGACCCTCATAACGGAGGATCACCCGCTACATTCGTTTTATTTTTTGGTTTTCACTTCGACTATGGCTTTGTCAAAGGGATATCTCATTGTGTTTTGTTTATTTATGAGGAAAGTTGTTAGTTTCGTGTTTGAAGTACGTCGTCCGAAAATGGGAAAGCAAAGTTCGATTGAAACCCGAAAACTTATATTAAAATTCAATCAGGAAGGAAAATCATTGCGGCAGATAGCGAAAATAGTTGATAGACATTATAATACCGTTAAAAAAATTATTGATAAATTTGCGAGATTCAAAGATGTTAAAGATCGACCTCGTACGGGCAGACCAAAGAGATTGTCTGAAGGAGAAGTACGGTCTATTGTTAGGAAGGTTCGCAAAAATCCAGTGGCAAGTGCAGTGAAAATCGCGGAAGACATAAGCCTTTCTTCGGAAGTTCCCGTTAGTGCCAGTACTGTTCGCCGGGCGCTCCATAGTAATGGGTTACATGGCAGAGTGCCTCGGAAAAAACCTCACATTTCCGAAAAGAACCGAAAGCGACGACTGCTTTACGCCCAAAAGTATAGAAATGAGGGTTTTGCATTTTGGAATAATGTTCTTTTCAGTGATGAGAGCAAATTCGAAGTATTCGGATCAAAAAAGCCGCCCAAAATATGGAGAGCCAAGAACACCGAATTTGCCGAAAAAAATATAAATTCAACGATCAAGCACGGTGGGGGTTCAGTTATGGTCTGGGGGTGTATGGCCGCATCAGGTGTTGGAAATCTAGTTTTTATTGACAACACTATGAATAAAACTGATTATCTTAACATTTTAAGGGAAAATTTACCACAAAGTGTTGAGAAATTGGGGTTAAGTCAATCATGGGTCTTCCAGCAGGACAATGACCCCAAGCATACGGCCAAAGTGGTAAAGG
This sequence comes from Merodon equestris, assembly GCA_958301585.1. Lineage (NCBI taxonomy): Eukaryota > Metazoa > Arthropoda > Insecta > Diptera > Syrphidae > Merodon > Merodon equestris. The sequence continues at coordinate 31,443,579 of OY284417.1, read as the reverse complement.
AATGGTTGCTTTATCGGACACCTAAGCAACTGGATCATCCTCCGCAATCCCCAGACCTTAACCCGATAGAGCATTTGTGGGAGTATCTGGATAAGCAGATTCGAAAACGTCCGATAACCAGCAAAGACACATTGAAGGCGGTTTTGTTAGAAGAATGGCAGAAAATTCCAACAGAATTCGTCAAGAAATTAGTAGAGTCCATGCCGAGAAGACTAGAAGCTGTTTTGAAGTCCAAAGGAAAGCAGACGAAATATTAATTTAAGAAATTCCGCAGTTTTCGTGTACTGTACACTTTTTTTGACGCGTAAAATATGAAGTTTTTTTTGTTATTTTGTTACTATTATTTTGTTATTGCTTTTTTTGCTAAGCTTTTTTTGTCAAACGTTAGTTATTTTACTACTTATTAAATGTAAATAAATCTTTCATAAAAATATGTAAACTATTCGTCATAATAAAATGTTGGAAATGGACTTTGTTGGTGTACACTTTCTTTTGACGCTCAAAGTATGTACTTATTAGTGATACATAGAATAGAATTTCAGACCTCCTGCGTATACCGAAGGATTCTAATGTGCAAATCTCAAGAGGAATTTCTGTAAGTCCCCATTTGCAGATGAATCAATCAACAGTGTACCGTCAACAATTTACGGTCCTCGAATTCCAAAGACCAACATGCTCTCCGCGTTCCACATACTCAACTATGAATACATGAATGCAACTGAGAACATATACAAAGTGCATATGTCATTCTAATCACACTATAGGGCAAACTATGGATTGTCTATTGATACAACAGTCGTTAACAACCACTGGGACAGATACTCGCATTATACAGATGCACATCGATGAAAACCATAGTCACTCCGTCGTTTCTTTACCATCGACATCCACTAACCAATTCGCACCCTCTTATTCGCTTCACTTGTAGCACATTAATTCTCAATCAAACCGCACATTATCCACTTACCCCTTGAGATCAATTTCGGTTAGATTCTGAAACTAGAGTACTCGTACATATTCCCGGATTGCCGCACAGGATATTCGCCTTCGCCCGAAGAGCTTGCCTAAAAGCATTTCGGGATAAGACAAATTCCCGCCGTTATTGCTAAAGATTCGTGCGTGAAGCTAGCGGTTATCTACCCTATTAGCTACTCAATATGCCATTAAATGCGATTTATATTGAATTCTCTTCTGTACAAATTTAAACTTGGATCCACGACTTTTATTCAAACCACTTAAATGCAAATTCGGGAAAGTCAAGAAAGATGCCCGCAAATGGAATGTGGACGGATGAGTAAGCGTTGGCTAGTGTGGTCGACTGAAGGTTTTTCACGCCCCATTGGGCAGCCAAGTGACAACTATGATATCTACACTGGAACTGCTGGGGTTGCAGCACTCCACATGGGGCTATAAGTATGCGTACCATGGTTTATTTCTGTACTATAAACAAGTGGAGATGGGCGTGGGGAGGACACCGATGGTATGCACAATATTTACAAATGAGTCAGGAAGCCTCTCTAGAGTATACAAGACGGTTATTATGCGTCAACGAGTGCCATGATAATTGGCTTAATTTGATGATACCTTCCTTCGGTTTGCATTCATTTCTGTAGTGTGTTAAGACTGGTGCTTACTGTGCATTCCTTTGGATGTCAATTGGACGGCTTTCGATAAGTTCGCATGCCTTGGAGTTGGAAGTATGAAATGACTGCTTTCAGGAGCAGTGTGTGAGGATTTAGTGTTATGTAGAAGTATAATTCACTTAAACATTTACTTTACCGGGTAAAGTCTTATGGGGCCAAAAGTCCCATTAGGAATTTAATCTATAGGCTTCTATATGCAAGCTTCCTTCCGTTAACTTTTCAGCTATTAATGATGATTTCAGATGTATTCCGGGGAAATAGACTTATTTATGTGCGAACGTTAAGGGTATTTTATTTAAGAGTTATACAAATTTAAATATCTATGATATTAGCTATATTTAATAGATAAGTCTATGCGATTAGTGTTTAAACTTAATTTCGCGCATATGCGTGACACAGCTACCTCGAATGAAGCGCAATCTAGACTAGTGACTTCACATACCCCCAAAGAAAGTAAAATTAAGGTGTGAGATGGCAGGATTCCGCAATAAATTGATGGTGTCGCACGCCGTGTAGCATGTTGCAGCATTTTATTTGTCGTCTTTTGGGATGCGTATAATCCACTACAGTTGCCGTGGTGCGAAAACGATTCATCATGTTCCGAATTACTGCTCAGACGGCCCATTATGTCGACCGTAAAATGGACGTAGCGCACAATAAATTTGGCGAACCGAACCATGGTTTTCAAAATAAGTTTACACAATTTGCATGAGTTGTTCTGGTCTTCATCAATTTTTGTAAAATGGCTAAATATACTGATTACAAATCAACTTTCAACTGTCAAATTGACAATCCGCAGAAACAGTGTTGACAAATTAAAAACCAAGTCTGTTAAAAACACCCTTTATTGACAATGAGAAACTAGGGGTGTGGTAATTGTCCAAAATTGTTCCAGCACATAATAATTTTCTTCTATTAATTATAGGTATAGGGTGAGCCAACGTCTGGTGTAGAAGTTTCTTTAACACAATGGCATCGGTCTATGGCAATAACACACAACTTCATTCTATTGCTCACCACAGCTTACCATGGCGTAAGGGAGACTTTGTCCTTGGAGTGCCATATTTCAGGTGTTCACATTTTATTTTTTTTAAAGGAAACGAGTAAAGCTTTTTGAGTGCGGTTTTTTCTTGCTTTTATTCATGATATACAGAACGTTAAATTTTTTTTTTTTTTTTGAAAAAAAAAAACCAAAATAGCGGCCGTTGCAGCTCCGAAAACAGATCCTCAAATCGCGGGAGGTAAACGGCTGACATCACTGCCCCCTCTTTGTTGATCTGAAACACAAACTCAAAGCATATTATCAATCTCTGTTTTTTCGTTTACTACAAATTTCGGAAAATGTCGGCAATTAAAAAAAAATCGAATTTTCGCGTTTTTTTTCGCATAAAAAGATAAATAATAAATGCAAAAATGTATCTATAGAAAAAACGATCCGATTCTTGTCTTCCGATTCCGTGAAGACATATTATGCTCTCCAAATTTCAGATCGATATGTTAATTACAGCCGTCAGGAGAATGTCAGCCATTTTTAAAAACGTGTTTTCGAGAAAAACGCGTTTAAAGTTTGGTAATGTGTTTACACAAATGTGTTTATAATTACCGCTAATCGGCAATGCCTGGTCTATAGAGGCATCCCTCCTCTTCTTCTAGCTGCTCATGTTGAGCCGCTAACATCTCCCGCTGCTCAATCCGGGCCTTTTTTGCTGCGTCGGTCACCTGTCTCTTCATTCTTTTTTCGAAGTGACCAATACATTCTTTTTTTTTTGACAGTAACGTCATCATAAGGATTGGCTTCAAGCAATCCCTTAAACGTTTTACTGTCACCATCCCCGACGTAAGTGACGTATTTGACTCCGTGCAGTTCTACCGATCGGAGAAACATTTCGGTGATTCCGTCGGTTTCCATCTTTCCTGCGGAACCGACGTGGTTTACGGTGCAAGTTTCCACGTGTGTTTCCTTCCATTCATCGCAACCAGCAGGATCTTCATCTTTTTTTTTCTCCCAAAGGCTGCAAGATTGGCAAAACTTCGATTTGACCATGGCGTCGACAATTTTTTTGGTGTGGTATCCAATGAGACTAGTCACGCCAATGAGAGATAAAACCCTCTCTTTTTCCACGTGCCATCTCCTGAAACGATGAAGTGATCTTCCTGTAGTCCTCGAGAAAGGTTTTCTTTCTTCTCCTCTGCTACACCTTTCTTCAGAACCATGTCGTGAACCGATTTCGTCGCGATTCGTATATTTTCTACACAAGCGTAATATATTGTGGTCGTCATCCCGCTGCAAATGTCCATCATGCCACAAAACCTGCTCAAACCGTTTATTCCGAGGCCTAATAAACGGAAAACAAACACGATTCGGCGATTTATTTCATAAGCTTTACCGATAAGTGGACACGAAGCAACACTTTTTTCCCCATTTTAAATTCAGTTTGAAACCGATGCCTCGTCGATCGCGCATGGAAAAAGCGATTACACTCTTTACACAAAACGTTATCGGATAAAAAGTTAAAAACTAATATGAAGTTCAAAAAGCAGTACACTGAATCGACACTTAGTTCATAACTTCCCAATTTGCCACTTTGTAAAATTTTCTGCGCTGACGTGCTTGCCCCGTTTGACGGTCATAGCGCGCTGACGGTGTCAACTTCAAACGCGTTTAAAATATCGTAAACGTTCGAAATACGGGAAACGCTTCGACAGATTTATTTCTACTTACATATATGTAGATTAAGAATCCGTAATAAAAAAAAATTGATTTTTTGAAAATTTCAAGGACAAAGTCTCCCGTAAGTCATCTAAGCTAATATATGCAATGACCAGATATTATGCACGCCCAGTTCATTCAATTTTGATAGAAGGAAGTCGGTCAACATGTTGTACTAACGCACTTCGTTCACAATAAATGATTCTTCAACTTTATCTTCGAAAAGGTACGAATCAATGATGCTGTGAATCTCGTGTGTGTTTTCCGATCCCCAGGTTTGAAAATTTTGTTTATCTATGTACCCATCTGCCCTCAAGTGTGATTCGTTGGAAAGGATCCATTCGACGAGAAATTGATGACCATTTAATTTGTAATTTTGTAGACGCGTAAATGAAGATCAACCATTAATATTCTCCGTAGAGTCTCAAAATGAGGCCCAATTATTGACTTCGGCGAAGAAACTCCTGGCTGGTTTCGAACCCTTTTGCTCACAGAGACGATGTTTTGGCCTATAATTGCTGAACCACTTCATTAAAACGCTACACGAGGGCAATTATGTTGCCGAAAAATGTTGCAAAATGAAACCTCTACAGATCAGCCATTTTTAATAAATTTGATGAGCAAAAGACACGGGACATACATAGGCAATCATGGGCTATGAAATAAGCTTTAGCCAGAAAAGCACTTATGTATGTACATAGTTATGAAAACATAAATACAAGTCCAGCCAACTCTGTACAGACTACACCAGATGCCACCAATGAACGCTTTGTCTAAAAATTGAGAACTTGCACCAACTTTTTCTAGTATCCTTGGGGCCCTTGAGAAATGCATTTTGAATAAAATCATTTCTGATTTCAAATAGCTGATTTTTAGCTTGCTCGTTGGGCCTGATTTGATACGTGGTTAAACCGTTCGTATACATGTAGGCTATCAAAACGTAAATGCTGAAAAAGATCGAAAAATTCACCAAAATTTTTCTGGACGGGAAGTTTTTTTTACATCTATTGGGGATAGTTTGCATCATCACTGTGTTCCAGTGCACTGAAAAATATGCATTATTGAACAGGATGGTGTTTATTTCTACAACCACTAAGTCTAATGTCTAAGTCTAAGTTCTACATTGGATATTCCATTGGCTTCGACAGATTTCTCTTCTTTTCTCTTCTTTTCTCTTCTCTTCTTCTCTTCTTTTAACCTCTTCTGCATTGGAACGGTTAAGGCATCCAAATGCACAACTGGTAGTTTAGGCCTGTCTTACCCACGAGCCAAATACAGATTTGGCAAAAGTATTGAGAAATATCTCTAGAGGTCGCATAATTCAAAAGCATTAACAGTTTCTTCATACGTCAATGCATATATGGCTAAAAACCTGAAGTAGTATTTTCCTCTCGGAATGACTAAATGCTTGTTCATCCGCTTCACGCCTCTGGGCTGTATCTCTGGAGCGCGGGACTAGTGGGCTTTTTTACTAGTGTTCAAAATGGTACTCTTGCAACTACCCTATAACATAAATCTCTTTCGAGGGACTAGGGATGTACTTCCATCTTACCTAGGGAAAACCTCCGGACAAACTTCTTATATGAACTTAATGGATCAAATTAAGAATTTTACCACACGACAGGCTAAACTGAAATCCATTCAAATAGTTGTAGAAACAGCAAGATATCTCGCTATTAATTCCCCACTTCTTAAGGTGCCATTTAAGCTTGCAGTATCCGCCGACAAATTTATACGAAGCTTAATTTGGTTGAGCTCTATACAGTACTCATGAGCTGATATGTTTTGGTACCACTGTGGCGGACTGGAATCTCACCGATGGAACTAAACAACACGCTGATTTTTATATTTAATAGTCGGGTGAAAAAGACGAGATGCGATAAGATCCTCCTCATTCCTTAGTGTGTAAGTAAGACTTAAGCGGGTAGTCTCATGTGAACGCATAAATTTTACCTCTTTTTAGGGAATTTTTTTTTATAAGATAATAAAATTCAATAATGTTAATTTTTTTATGTTTTTATTTGTATCTTAAACTGCATACATTTTTTTTTTCTTATTTTACATTTTTTATATATTTTTTTAAAATTAAATTAGACACAAAAAAAAACAAAGCAGGTCACTGGTCATGGTAATAGTGGCTGTTCGTGTAGTCTGAAATAAAAAGATCGAATGGATTATTGTTCAGTAGGTCTGTCGCTATCGGCCCTACCAAAATTAATCAATTTCAGTGAAAACAAAATGGCGGACAGAAAAAAAAATTAGTTTTTTGTTAAAAATCGTTTAAAAAAAATAAGAAAATATTTTCGAAAATAAGCAAATTTGGTACAGCCGATAACCATTAATGAGTAGAGGAACATAGATAAATTTCAAACCAATCGGTTGAATAGTTTTTTTTTTTTTTAAGACCATGACCGTTTTAGAAAATGATGTTTCGAAAAAATGCGTTTAAAGTTTCAAGAGCAGAATATTCGTGGAAAATTAATACTTACACTAATCTGCTATGCCTGGACCATACAATAGCCTTTCAGTGGCTTCTACACATCATTTTCTGACAGTTTTTATGACCTGAGGGAAGCCCTTACCTTTTTGGATGCCTCGGACTGGGTTCGCTCTGCACGGGTTATTCGTCGTTCATTATACTCCTCAGCATGCGTTTCGGCCAATTTACATACCAAAAATCTTCATTATTTTAAGGATGGGTGAAAATCCTTCATTAAACAAACACGCAGCTGTCCATGAAGCAATTTCCAGCGTATTTTTTCCAACAAAATAATGCTTTGAAGCCAAGTTCCAGATGCAACAATTAAACGACTCGTTGTTGTTCTGAGTGTTTTCTTCCCAAGCAGCTTTGTATCAGATCATCAGATGATAATTCTTCGTAAATTGGCTTAAAAAAACTTGCTATTTCTTCATCAAATGCTGAAGGATGTGTGTAAATTTCCTCCGTATTCTCTGCCGTATGTAGTAACGTCACTGTCGCACAGCTTGCGCTTTAAAATTGATTGCGAAGCTGTAAACACCAACGATAAACACAGAATACTGTAGCTGAATCCTTCGTCAATCGGTACATCAAAATCACTCTTGTCTTTTAATTGTTCAGCTGATATGCTCACAAACTCGATATCGATTTCAGCAGTATACTGATTCCCTCGAAAACTCCTTTTTCTTTGTTTTTGCCCCAGATATCTTGTGGAGCTTCTCGAGCCTTTCGATCCATTTTAATTTTTTTTTTGCCTGTTCTTTGCATCAAAAGTGTACTGCTAAATTTGTTCCAGGATTTTACATGACAATTCATGACAAAAATTTATATACACTATTCCACATATACACAGGTGGGTAATGTACTAAAGTTGACCGTCAGAAACTCCGTACGCAGGTTTAAAAGACCGGTGACAACAATAGAAAGGTAGAAGCTACAGACCTGGCGCGCGGCAGGCAAGTCGCTTACGGCGCGTCGGCGACTATGAGTTGTAACTTATTTAATACTAGGAATTTCGGTCTTTTTCACCGCATATTTTCGATAGGTTTTACTATCGAAATATGAAAAAAAAATCGATTTTTCGAAGTGGTCACATGAGACTACCCCCTTAACTAGGAAATCTTTTGTCAGCTGAACGCATCATCAAGCTTACATGTACCTGAGAACTGACTGGTGCCGGTTAGCTTTGGTGAGGTCTCAGAAACGCAACAATCGAAACGAAATATACAGATGCTAGCCACCTTGATTAAATTTTAGACAAGAATTAAGCATCCTAGAGCAGGTTAAACTTTAGATAAATAAACCTACGTCTTTTAATAAAGTTTTCCTCGAAAACTAAATTTTAAAATGCAGTTTTACGAAAGTAGAATAGTTCGACTTAATCCGAAGGCATTAAGATATTTTAAAGTTAGATCTTTTTTTTTGTCTCATAAATAAGAATAGAATAAGAATAATAATAATAAATAAAAAAATAAAAAAAAGCAAAGGGAGTTTGAATTAGCCTTGCGCTACGGATTATCATGTGTTTTTATCTTTGCAAACCATTTAGTCAACAAATGAGATAACAAATCTCTCAGTACTTTTTCTCCAAACAAATATTTGATCTAAAATAAAACTATGTTCATATTCATCAAACTTGGCTTTCCATTCCCAAAATCAAAGAGAAATTTTAGCTCACCGCCGGATCAAGGACATTTATCTCTAATAGATAATAGACTGCTCATTTCGGCTGTGTAGTCTATTTGTAAAACTTTCTTAATCTTATAACTCTACAATAATTAGAGTCTCGTTCGATATCAGGAATTTTTTTCATCGGCGTCCTCCTTTTGTTTTTGCATGGGAATGGTAGAAAAACTGGGAAAATGGATACCTTACGAGTTGAGGCCTAGAGACGTTGACTGGCGAATTTTGACGAGTGAAAGGATTTTAACATTGCGATTGGAGGGGAAAGCGGATCCATTAAGATAGTTCATGGCGCTGCGGCCATGCATCAATATCTACGTCCAGACCAAATACCCATGGATCGAACCCAATGCTGTGTAGGTATGTGGTTGGATCAGTTCGGCGTGATATATTATGAATAGATTCAATCGCGTGAAATCATTATGGGAGCTCGCTACTGAACACAACTAATGTGCTGCATTAAAAGAAAAACAGCCGCAATACACGTATGGTCACGACTAAGTGATTTAGCTCAATGAAAATACTCGGCACATGTTACTTAGGTTTTAAGAGCTACCTAGAAATACTGTAATGGGATACCATACTGCCATATTTTCCAGATATCTCTCCTTTCGACTAATACGGTATAGTCGGGCTAAGTAGCAATCCGACCTTTCTAAGAAGAAACCAAATATTGGAACATGGTGAGTCTCAAAGTTTTTCCAACGCTGAAATCATGAATATATGTAGCTGTAGCGCAGTGGCCTTTTTTTTTGTTTTTATAATGTCTTATGGTGTTTGTCACATAACCTGGAGGGGGTGCAGGTGGTTGGTGCCGAAGATGTTCGTTCACTACTCTCCGGGGGTGGATGTCCTAGATAGAATTTTTTGAGAGATAGTTGTAGTTCACAGTTACTCTTTTGTTTCCATGTCATTAAGGTCTGACACACGATGAGCGAGTTGGGATCTCTATAACACCAACGCAACGTCATCGAGTGTTTATTTCGCGACTCCTCTCTCCGACGGGGTACTGGTAAAACCCTCCGTAGTACACTTGCTTCATAGTACTTTTCGGCGCTAACCGTTCGGAATCGGCATTACACTATTGGTCCCGTTTACCTGTATTTGAAAGCAAATAGCACTTAACATAAGGGAATGGGAGAAGCTTGGCTCTGGCTCTGCGTGAACTGTAGCCCCATCTAAGAAGAAGAAATCATATACGTAGTCAAAGTTGTAGTCAGAAACCGACGAGTGGTGATCCGAAAGTAATGATAATCGCTTATTTGTAATTTTTTTTTTTGCTTCCATTAGGTCAATGTAAAAACAAAAATTATATAAAAAAATTCCCAGGTGGTATATTCATTTGAATACGAACCATCCAAGAGATAACAAAAATGAAGAAAAAACATATTAAGGCTGTCATCCTCATTGAAGATAAGGTGGAAAGAGTCGAAAATATTGTGTTGGCAAAACAAAGATTGACCATCAGGCATATAGCTGAGGTCGCAGGGATTTCATATGGCAGCTTTAAAATAATCCTTGCGAACAAATTGCAATATGAAAAAAATCCCTGCGCTCTGGATACCGCGAAAGTTAATCGACAAGCAAAAGAAAAAGTCGACATTTTGAGAGTGAATCTCGAGAAGAGATCAGAAAAAGATCAGAAAATGTTTTTGTTACGTTTTGTGACCATGGAAGAGACCTGGGTCCACTATTTTGAACCTGAAACCAAACAACAATCGATGACCTGAAAGCCAGTCTCCTCACCAACGCCAAAGAAATTCCTAGTATCAAGTTCGGCGAGAAAGGTTACGGCGTCCGTTTTTAATTTTTTAGGGACGCTGATGCAATGATTATGGTGGAATATTTGGAAAAGGGAGCCACTATTTTGCAATCTTACTACGCAGACCAAATAATAAGATTGTAGGAGGTCAATAAAAATAAAAGACGTGGCAAACTGCGAGCTGGAGTGTTGTTTCACCAGGACAACGCAACGGGTCACAAAGCTGCAGAAGGAACGGAATTCAAACTGCTTGAACACCTATCCGATTCACCAGATCTAGCTCCCAGTGACTTCCACCTCCTTGCTTGGCTCAAAAAACACATCCGAGGCAAAAAATTGGCTGCGAAAATCGTTTGCGCATTTGCTTTTGATCAGCATTCAGCAATTGCGACACGCATCTTGCGCAGAGCTTTCGCGTCCTTAATTCTTTATGCAAAATGTTTCGCACTCTTTCTTGCGATATTCCTACAACCTCAGCTCATTCAGTCAACTATCGTTCCACACGATATCATGCATTTGTTCCGGTGTGGTCGCGGTTTCTGGCCGTCCTTCACATAAATCATCTTCGATGTGCAAACAGGTTTACATTTAGTTGCCCACTTTTTCACTGCTCCTTTGATGGAGTAAAATCCTCGTAAGCTTTTGTCAACTTCGAATGAATTTCCATCCAAATCCCTTCAAAACAAATAATTTTTTGACAAGAAATTCAAGCAAAGCTTTTCATTTTACAATTCTATAATTAAATATTAAATGTCTGTATGTCAATTGTGTGGCAGCTAAATTTTATTGCTATCTATATAAACAGTTAATTTCCATCTGCCAAATGTCCGTATTTGGCAACAATCAGTTCTGATAGTTTCTTTCAGAGTTTTAGATAGTTGTTTTAGCCTTAAAGGAGAAAGTCGAATGATGTTAAATCGCGTAATCTTGGTGGTCAGTCCAAGTTTCAAGAAACTACACGTCGAGGAATTGGCACGCAATAGAGGAATTGTTACATAGGCTGTGTCGCGCCATACTGCCAAAGTTAAACATTGTTTCAAAAAAGATGACGTAGCCATATCAGCGGCTACGTTAACAAACAAAATTGCCGTATATGGGACTCGGAACGCCCGCACGTTATTATCGAGAAGCTAATGCGTCTACAGAGAATGACAATTTGGAGCAGATTGTGTGCGGATTTCTTGGATTCATTGGATCATTTTATTTCGAAAATGAAGATGGGAACAACGTTTAAGTCAACGGTGGGCCGAACCGTGAAGGATCGATGTTATGCCAACAATCCGGAAATGATTCAAGTACTTAAGGCCAATATCATCCAAGCAATCCGTGAGCTACAGCCCGAAACCATCAACAAGGTATTGAAAAATTCGGGTGACAAAATGCGCTACTGCGAAACCAGTTGAGGAAGTCACTTGAACGACATTTCGTTCAAAGAAAAAAGTATGGAGGAGTCAAAGCCGGCGATCTTGGAGGCCAGTCAATATCGTCCTTTTTTGACACTAATCTTCCAGGGAAATTCTTACGCAAAAGGTTCCAAAAAAAGCCTTTTTTACGTATTTCTGGGACTGCATAATGGGCCAACATCCACCGATATCGATCGCCATCCACTGTATCGCCAACTTTGAAGAAATACGGTCCAATGATGGTTTTAGCGCATACACCGGCCCAAACAGTAACTTTATGATCATATAACGGCTCTTCGTGAATAATGTGAGGATTTTCGGAGCCCCAGAAGCGACAATTTCGTTTATTAACTGAGCAATAGAGCGTAAAATGTGCCTCATCGGTTATCTAAATTTGCTGCCAGAACTCCAGCTCTACATTAATCATTGCAACTATCTGCACTTTGTATGGAAATAAGTGAAGATCATCCTTTAAAATTCTCCGCTAAGTGGTCCCACTGATGCCTTACTGCGCCGATATGACAAACGTGGGTCTTCTCGAACACTGGCCTTCACAGAATGAATAGATGAGTTTGAACGCGGACGTGGCCTAGGTTGCCACGAGGGCTTGCCACAGAACCAAATTGAAAAAAATTCGAGGCCTAACGCCGAATTGTATCTTTTTTGGGCGCAACACGATCACGATATTTTACACGATACGCACGTTGAGTTTACACAATCGAGCGTTCATTTGTAATGAACCTTGAAACTATTTCCGAGCATTTAATGGTTAAAATTGTACTGAATTGACGTTTCCAAAATGCTATGACATATGAAAATCGGTTAACAACTGTTGAAGTTATTCGAAGCTTATATCGACCCATATGAGATGGCGCAGTCTGTATAATTTCTAATTTCATAGAAACCAAGACCGGCGTTCCACAAGGATCTATATTGGGGCCGCTGCTGTTCACCCTAATTAACGACGACCTACCCATAGTGCTAAAACACTGTAAAATACAAATGTACGCTGACGATGTCCAACTGCATCTAGTCTATCCATTGGAATTGGCAAAAAACGCAACTGAACTTCTCAACGCGGATCTTGCTTCCTTTGTTGCATGGTCGAAAAAAAAACAAACTTACTCTAAATGCTGCGAGCATTAAACCAAGTAGGAAACTGTCTTCCTTGCTGTTGCTAATTCTGTTATATGCTCACCCAGTTTTCTGTGTCCCTAATAGCTCCAGTAAGCGCAAATTCGAAGTAGCTGTGAAATATGTTTACAACCTACGCAGAAGAGAACATGTGTATGTATATCAGCCTATGTCCACGACTTCCTTGGAATGAGTCGTGAGAATTTCCTCGAATACAAGACACTGACTTTTCTATTCAACATTAAGAAAACAAAAAAACCAGATTACCTTTTCCAAAGTCTTCAGTGTGCCTCCTCTATCAGAAGCGCAAGTCTTGTCACTCCAACTTTCAGCCTCACCTCAACTAAAAATCAATTCAAGTCTATGGGGGTAGTGGTCATGTGACCACTTCGAAAAATCGATTTTTTTTTCCTATTTATTAAATAAGTTACAACTCATAGTCGTCGACACGCCGTAAGCAACTTGTTCTGCTCTTGAAACTTTAAACGCATTTTTCTCGAAGCATTATTTTCGAAAACTGTCATGATCCTAAAAAAAACTATCCAACCGATTGCTTTGAAATTTATACATACATATGTATGTATTGTATACATATGTACTTCTACTCATTTATTAATGGTTATTGGCCGTACCAAGATTGCTTATTTTCGAAAATATTTTCTTATTTTTTTTTTAGGAGAATTGCAGATATGAGCTACTTCCCAAAACAACACCGGCCCAAAAAGCAAAGAGCAGCTATAAGAGGTCGGTGCAGTATATCAGGAAGATGAGCGCGAGAGACCCCTCAACGCTCTCCGAGCGCGAAAAACTCCTGACCAAGAAGCACAAGAAAGAGGTAGCCAAATTTGAGAAGAAATCGGCTCCCACCTCCACTCACGCTTCCAAAAAGGACACAGGGCGAGAGAAGAAGAACGCTAAACTCGAGGTTATCCCGCGCTCGATGCTTCCGCTTCGCACGTTGGCTTCAATATGGATCCCTCCACCGGTTCCCGAAAAGGACGAATCCATATTGAAGCTAATTGACAAGCAGAATAAAGAGCTTGACACTCACAGCTGGAGAATAATTTCTTCAGCCAAGAGTAAGAACGGAGTGGGAAAGGACCTCATGGTTACTATTGACCAAAAGTCACTCGACCACATCCGCAGCAGATCTGGCAGCATCAAGTTCGGGCTGGGAACCCTGAAGGTAAGGCTCCCCAATGAACGCGGCCAGTCAAAGGAGGCTGCTAGTGGTGCAAATTAATTTACACCACTGCAAAGCAGCCACCGACGACTTGATGATGTACATGCTGCAGGAAGATGTGGATATAGCCTTAATCCAAGAACCTTGGCTCAGCCAGGCTGCACTGAAGTCAATAGAATCCTGTATAATGATATCAAAGGCTGTCACAAAATGTCGCGACTCACTGAAGTCCATCAGACACCACAAAGTTAAACTCTGCTGGGTCCCGGGCCACAGCTCAATCGCAGGGAACGAAAGAGCAGACGAATTGGCCAGGCAAGGGTCTGAAATGGACATCAGCGAAGCGGACACGTCATTACAACCACCGATCAGTGCATTATATCGGATCATAAACGATACAATCATCAAAGAGGCCAACTCGTCTTGGCTTACAAGAAACGACAGCTACACGACAAGATCATCGTGGCCCGAGCTCAATATCGGAAAAACAAAGAAGCTTCTGGCGCTGGACCGTAGCTCGATCCGTATGCCCGTCGATCCAACATCTGCTTTGCCACTGCCCAGCTGTCCAGAATCGACGCCTAGAGTCGCTAGGCCAAAGATTCTTTACAGAGATTGCGGACGTGGCTAATGCAGATATATCGCATATTCTAAAATTCATTAAGAGCACGGGGTGGTTTCAGCCACGTGATAGGACAGGTTAATTTTATGTGTACCCACACAAATGAAGAGAATCACAATGGGCCTCTTGGCCTCCGAGTTGAAGTGATGTTTAACCATCACACTCCGCTTCTCTAAACCTAACCTAACCTAAACATTGACCTACTCGTATGTAACACATTAAAGATAACTGAACCTAAGTGTTCAACATATTATAATAAAATAAATACAAATTCAAATACAAATTTCATAGTCCCTTTTAGGCATTTATTATTATAAGTAAATTAGTAAAAATGACACCCCTTATTGGATAATCTTGTTTTTTGGGCACGATGTGTTGTGAACACAAACGCTTTCCCATGAACAAGAATTCGTTTTCAATGCTAACAGAAAATCTTCTCACGTTGAAAACCAATAAACCTATCTAAGATCACGATAACTAACGCCAACTCATTCCCTTAAATCGTCTTCACGTATCAGACACGGACAGTGAAAGTCATTGTTCAAATGGCAATTGCGTGCTAACAAGCTTGTAATACTAAGCGCCATTCAAACAATTTTCAAACGCATCGATACCGCCTGACCTTTTGACTCTTACGCCATTAAACTAGCAACGATGAGAAAGGTAGCTACTTCACCATTAAAAGTCATTTAAAGTAATTTGTTGTAAATTACCGACACTAACATGGGGTTAGTTTGGTTGCCTGCTGCGATAAGGCATAAAGGTAAGTAATGAATACCCAAAACACATATATTTTCAAGAAGCAATGAAAATTGTTTTTCCTCTTCTTAGTGGATTTCAATAAGTTTCCTTCCTAAAGCAGGCTTCATCGACAACGTATAATTATGCGTTTGGTTATATTCAATTTATCTCGAATGAATTGGTGCCCAATCGTAAAAGGCCTAGGTAAATCAGAGGTCTCAGAGGCGGAATCAAATTTCCGTTAAGCACTGATTAGACCAAATCTGTATATGCGGTCTCCTATCACGCCGCAAGCTGATGTATCAAATTATGTAAGCATAAACAGAATAGACGAAAGCCTAATATATGACTAACAAATACCCATAATCCATTAATGACACATCCACTCGCACAGAAACGAGGTGAAAGACTGTCTGGATCCCCCATGAATCAAAGAAAATCCGAGTATAGTGCGGAAAATCACTCATTTTCCGCATACACAACGATTCACCATACTCAACGGCCACCTTATCGAATTGAGTGGAACCACTGCGGTGTCATGTCGCTAAGCAAATGTATCTCAACATCGGAAATGTTTCCCGACCTCACCACAGAGTGATGGTTCCCCATCATGTTGCAAATGCAAGAGTGGTAGGTTAACCTATGCATTTTCACTCAATATGTATCTAAAGTCCATTTGGGTCATAATATCATGGTAAGAACCATCAAGTTCATTCTCGGCCAGAGAGTTCGTGCGAATGGAAGTCTGTTGTTGCCTGTCGCGAGATAATTGTTAGAAAGGAAAAAAAACACCTTTAAGGGATATTTGATGCTTTTTACTGGAGACCGTGTCTGTGGTGAATATCTTCGAAATAGAGTAAACGACGAGGAAAAATCAAACACAAGAGAGAGCCAAATGCTTGGTGGAGCATCATCCTCCCGCAACACATCGAATTTCTCTTGAAATTGAATCGAATCGCGCAAATACGAATAACGTTGTCGCCCTCGCTGTGCCGTAGTCATCGTAGTCATCGTATCCGTAGTAGTGGTCGCTGTCGTCGATGCCTGATGAAGTCAATGCTGATGAAGTTGGAGTCATAAAGTGCGTGAGGGTTATTCGCCAGTGCTGATGTGACTTTATCGCCGTGCAGTGTGTTCGTACATGAATCCGGGTGGTTTTTCTCCTGTTTTCTGTCGTTTTTTTTCCTTTTTCTGTTCTTGAATACGAAAAAAGAATATACAATTAGTGATTAATTAAATATTTAAATGGTATGCAGCGGTATTGAAGAAGTGTTACTCTGAAAAGCTAATGGCTGGATCAAATTTTAATAGAATTTAAAAAATTAGTTCAGTGATCACGGTTATTTTAATAGAGAGATTAAGTGAATTTTTCTGATTTTTTTGTGCTCGTATCACGTTTTCCAGAGTGTCCTTTTTGATGGCGAAGAAACGCCTACCAGTGACCATCGATTGTTCCGATCCATAGAGATCCAATAGAAATTCGTGATTGAAGGTGATGTGTTACAGTTGTGAAAAGGATTTAAGTTAAAACCAAAAGTCACTTGATTGTTCATAGTTTAACAAGAATTCCCGAATTTCCAAGGATACGAAACAGCAATAACTTGAGGATATCTACTTGGATTTAGTTTCATATGGATACAAATAAATATTCAAGTCGATGATACTGTAAGTTTTTACTTCATTTTTAACAAACGAAAAAGATATACGAAAAAAGAAGTTATCTAGGCGGTTTAGCATTCCTTGTTGTTTCGTAAGAAAGAAAATGTCTAAAGTCTCGCGTGGCACTCACCGTCAACGCCACATTGCTAAAGGGCACTTAGAAACATCACTTGCCTCCTTGAGCAACTCAAGTTGAGCGACGCGGCGTGCTAAATGAACTCTGTCTGGCGAAAATGTCATGCCTCACTTCGCAAATCTCCCGAGAATATCCTAGATGAACGCGTGAACGCCAACAGAAGTATGTTTCACTCCGCTCCCCCGCCCTAACAGTTTCTCGGAATTGAAGTATGCCGGGAATAAAACGTAAAAGCAAGTGAATCCTCACATATACCACATCCCTGCCTTCCTACCTAGGTTATTTGATTTCGGAAGTTGAAGTGGATTTTCGTAGTAAGGCATTTTCGAATTTGCCTCATATGCAAAGTTTTCCCAGAATTTCAGCCTCACAATGAACCCTTCAGTAATCCGTCGGTCAGCATATTCTATTTCGTGCCAACTGGGCTTAAGAACAAACACCTATTGGACAAAATCAAATAAAAGTTTCAATTACATGAGCATACTGGCAGGTTGAAACTAATCCTCTATGAACGAATATGAACCCGAAACTGCATTGTGCGACACATCAAGCGCACACCATAACCATAGGCCCAGCCCCAGACAAATCAAGTGGGAGTATGCTCCGGGAACCAGAACGGAACAACCAGCCCGGCACAAAATTCATTCGAAGCCAAAATACCTAGATAGACTTTCTATTCTCCGGTCATGACAAAAGTTTTCGGTCATGTTTACACTCGAAGAAGATAAACTTTGCCATCTACATCTACATAATATACCTACCCCACCGAGCCGAAGAGTACACTTGTGTGGTTTCTATGCAAGTAGCCTAAGGTTGCCTTCGCCAGTAAGGTACTGCCACTGTAGTACCATATCATAGACTTAAAGATCGGCTTTCCCTTACAATACGAGTATACCCGTGAAACTTTTTTATTGCAGTCATATGCAATACTCGTGTATGCGAAGGAGGCACATATCTTGAATCGGATGAAGGGGGTTTAGTGCTGCTCCTTGTCATCGAATCGATCTTTTCTTGCGGCGGATCTTAATAATATCAGCGCATGTTATTCTGGCTTCTGCTCGGTTTCCCGTTGTTGTTGTGGTCCTCTTGGATGCACCGGGGGCTTGTGCAAACAACTTTTCAGTTCCTTGTTGTTGTTGATTTATTTTTATATATATTTTTTTCCAGTAGTAAAAGAAGTTAAGACGAACTTTTCAGTTCACAAACAAACTACCGAGGAAAGTTTTTCAATTAAATTTGTGTACAAATTCCATTTGCCAGGACGAGTATAAAATCTAGTACTTGAGGTTTTCAGTGCAAATAAACTTGCGGTGTGGTTGTAGTCGATTTTATTTCTACTTCCCTTCTCCACGATTTCGATTTGATTAATTGCTGGCTAGGATATAGATCGATTGCACGCGTTCTAATATATCTCAATCAATTGTATTTCATTGTTGTTGGGTTAGACGAACAAATGGATTCCTGGGAAGCCCTACAACTACCTACTATTGTTTCTTTTCACTTATCGCATGAGAAGTTTCTTTTTTTCCTTTTTTTTTCCCCGAAAAGTTTGGAAGTATCCTTAATGAATTCACGCACAGGGGAAGTATGTATATTTATAGAAAAATTCTAATTGTGCATTTGATTATATCATTTTGGGTAATGTCTATTGTTTAGGGAATATATGTCTAAATTTGCCAAATCATTTCGGTGGGAGGCTTGAAAATAGATACAAACGGAAGTGGATCTGATGCGTGCCGAACTCTCAAATCCTTTCCTCCTGCTGAATCCAAAAATTAAGTAAAATTATTTTTGTACTGTCATATATTGTATATAATATTTGAACTCATCATTAGTTAATAAGGCACTCAACTTCTATGCTATGGTATGATAAATCATGTGACTTGACACTTTGCCTTTTCTTTCTTTGGAGATGCCTAAATTATGTTCCATATCTAAAATAAAGCGCCACATAACCAAAGCCATTATACTATAAATACGAATGGAAATACATATAGAACTGCATGATGTGGTATGAGGTCATCCAGCAAGAGGTGTCATATTTTTAATCTCACGCCATTCGTGACCTGTCACTGTTTAATTATAATTTCTTTTGAATTTTGATATGAAAAATTAAAAAGTTTAATATAGGTCGATAAACCCTAGGACAACATAGTGAACATTAACCTCAGTAACGGGAAAAAATACCGCGGAAATATTTCGTAAGGTTTTTACTTATTTTGGTTATCGTCAAATACCTTCTCGCCCAGATTAGAAATATGAAGACTCCCACTCGCCGTAGATGAGAGTGGGATTGGAAAATTAGCTGAGAACATCACAGGAATTGAATCTACTCGCAATCACTTTTTACTGCTATTTCCGGCTAAAATGCTTATTAAGTCCATTTCACACAAGTGTCGGAACTATTAGACCACGTCTTACTTTTGCTGATTGGGTGCTGGAATTAAGTGAACAAGGCCATTATGATTTTGCAAAATTACTAGGAGTATGAGTATATTATACGCCAGAAGAAAAACAAAGTAGTTGGATCTTCAAAAACCCAAGAAAAATAGTGAAATAAGTCTTCAAACCAAAAAGAGTCATATTTTGGTATGGTTTTTAGACCATGTTTTATCGAAAATGATGCTGGTGTGACCGTTTCACTAAATGAATCGCTTTACCGACTGAAATGGTTATGTGTAAAATTGGTGTGCACATTTCTTAAAAGTGTGATTTCTCGAAATGTAGATTTAAATTGGCCGACGAGGCCATGTGATTCAACACTATTTGAATGTTTCAGCTATATAAAAGAATAAATCAA
The DNA here is from genome assembly GCA_958301585.1 of Merodon equestris. Taxonomy (NCBI): domain Eukaryota; kingdom Metazoa; phylum Arthropoda; class Insecta; order Diptera; family Syrphidae; genus Merodon; species Merodon equestris. The sequence goes on along the minus strand of OY284417.1, from coordinate 31,423,624 downwards.
TCGAAAAGGCGACATGGACGAGGCGCATAGATTTCGCACTCCATCCTAGCTTCAGACTAAACCAGTAATGCCCATAGTCCAGTTCTTATACAACCTTTTATGCAAGTAAGAAAAAAAAAATAAAAGAAAATTATTACGATTCATGAGTTTTAGGGGTGTACTTGATTGAGTACAATGGGCATTAAATATGATATTTTCCGAAACAAGGCCTTTCGATGCAAAGCGTGTTATCACACTTCTTGCACGCCCAACGTATTCTTGCATGGCAAATTACTCACCTGAGTTGCTTAAATATTTTTTTTCGGAAAATGCCCAATGCTGTCTGCTGACAAGTCAAGTATTGCTGATGATGGTGGTCTGCGAGGAACAGTTTCTTTTTGGCATTGACGAAGTAAGAATTTAGCGATATTTCTTCTGAATTCCATTGATTCTGTGGATTTTCTGATGATATGACATGCAACCTCCATGCATTAGAGTCTGTCAAATCCAACATATAAGTAAATATGGGCCACCACAATTTTTTTTCTCGTACGGCAATCCGGTACAAAGATATAGTCTGAACCATTTCGTCTACACCGCCCATTCCCCTGTTATAGTTTCGAAACAATTTTGGGATATTCAGCTCCATCTTTTCTTTCTTTTCGTTACATCATCGCTCTACCTTGCCGAGTGGTTTAACGCTGTCGGAACTTGTTCCCATTGTGCAAACACTTTTGTCTTCCCATCGAACGAAAAAATTTCGTCAAATCGATTGTCAAACTCCGTCTCTGTTTTTTCTTTTCATATCCTTGACTGTGGGTAAAGGACACTTTTTAATACAGTTTTCACGAACAGTACCCGTAGTTAGCTCGATATCCTAAATCACGCAAATCCTTTAACAGTTGGTGGCTGGTGAAAAAGTTGTCGAAATAAACAATATCTTTGGCTGGATTTGCTAGGATATTTCCTAAAAGAGACTTCACTATCCAATCACTTTGCCACAGTAAACACCAAAATAGGAGCAGTATCCCGTGGAACTTGTTAGCGCCCATTTTTTGTATCCGAAGCGAACATGCTTACCTTTTATAAATTCCTTAGGTGGGTGGTGGCCAAAGTATTTTATCAGTGACTCATCTATCGACAAATCGGTATGAAAAACATTCTACTAGGAAAATGTAACTTTGAACATCTTGTCATTCGAAGTTTTCACTTCATTATTATCTACAAAGTGGATGATTTGTTTTATATCCGTGAACACATTTCTAGGCATGGTACGCTGCACCAATGGAGATCCCAAATCTTCATCTAAAGACCAATACAATCTCTCGCGTGCCAATTTGTAATATCCAGTCAGCAGTAGTATGCCAATAAAACCCTTCAATTGACATACATTTATATCGAATGTATGTCAGCTGTTTTGAGAACATAAATCTTTGTATTGCAAATTATAATTCCCACAACCTCTTCATCAAACAGCTTTTCAAACAGTTGTACGGGAGTTAAGTTTTTAAGCACATTTGCCAAATGATCCCTCGACTGAATTGTTCTGAGCTCGAAAAACTAGCTGTATATGAGGGAGAACACTTTTTCCAACTTAGATGGCATTGACTGCTTCCCGCTGTCTTACGTCTTTTAGAGGAGAGTGCCTCTTCGTCACTGCTTTCCCAATCATTTTCTCTGGAGGCTCGCGAATGTGTAGAAATTTATAATGTCCCTGGAACATAGGTTTGTTATTTCGATATCGTCATGGGCACTTTCTTCATCGTCTGTTAGATTATTTGGCTCTGGCGGCATTAGTACCATATCATATTCCGCATTTTCTTTATCCTCCAAAACGACAGCTATAGCTTCTTCCAGTCCATTGTAGTTTTTCGAAAACTTGAAAACTAGTTCACTGAAAAGTATAAACAGATAATTAATATAGTCATGTGCCCACTGTACTCAAATGAGTACATGTAAACAAAACTGCGCATAATTGGCGACGGAACTAAACAATTTTACATTTATCACTTCAAAACTTTGAAATGGTTAATATCAAATATCAGTATTATAATAATTAAACTTATTCGATTAAAAAATTCGCAACCTTGGAACCGCACTATAAACAATGCACAATGTCACACACGACTGAACAAATTTAATTAATTTAAGACTTATACCTAGGCAAGGCATTTTAGTTTTTAAGATATTCAAATTTTCTTCAGTTATGTCAATTATTGTTCTCGTAACGAGGCTTCACGTGTGTGTACTCAATTGAGTACAGCGGTCATTAATGCGTATAATAAAAATATCACAAATTTCAAAAATATGTTGCGCTTTGATTAAAAATCATACTTCTTGTTGGATAGTGGTTTAGTAAATCAAAAATATTTTCAGTTGAACAGTATATGTTTTCATGATTTTATGTGATAATGCAGAATATAGAGATCGCAGTTATAATGTAAAACCGCCTTCATAGTCCTGGTATATTGAACCAAATGTCCGAAGGAGTTCATTTCCAAGAGCGTCTAGCATCTCTTGTCATCTGTTATTTATACAAAAAATTCAAGTGCAGTTTAAAAATTGTTGTGAAAATAAAATATTTCTTTCGAAAATGTGGGGATTACTCCTACAACGTGATTGAAATAATTTTGAAATTTTAGCAACTTTCGTGCAATAGATCGTTATTAATAAAAACTCACTACAAACAATGTTTTGTTTTTTTTGGCCTTCCACTCTCAATCACACTTCCACAAAGTACATACTTACATATGTAGGGAAAAATAGTGTACCTTGGAACGCTTGTACCTTGGAACGGCAGTCTTTTTTCATACTTTGAATTCCTTTAAGTAATAGAGTTCCGCTACACTTCATGGGCAATTCTACATTAATTCTTTTTAGTCTGAAAACGAATTCCTTCTGAGTGGGACTGGGGTGTTGCTATTTTTTCCGAGAAAGTGAAATATTGTGGCAGTATTGTGCAGAAAATGAGTTCCAATTCCTCAAAAAAAAAAAATGTTCCAACTGCTGTGTCGTGTACCTTGGAATAAATTTTTTCATGTACTTTGGCATGTTCCAAGGCACACGGATCGCGTAATATGCTTTTCTGTCACTTATCCTTTGTTTTGCTTTCATAAGGCCCAGACTATGCCTCGCGCAAATTTGGAGTAAAACGAGCCCATGTTAGAAGATGTAGTTTGCAATACAAAACACTGCCAAAAAAGCTACCAAAATGCATAATATTCAAAAAACAACTTTATTTCGACCTAAGACTTTATCGAGATTCTGGTTCTGAAACATTCGAATATCGCTCACAAAATACTAACCACTGAAGAAGAACTTTTGTTAGCAGAATACCTGGCAACAGCAGCTAAGTTGCACTACGGACTCTCCAAATATGACACAGAGAAGTAAGCATTTCGTTTTACAAAGCAAATGGAAAAAATCTGCCAGAATCTTAGATAAAGAGCGAAATAGCTGGAAAAGATTGGATGATAGGCTTTTTCAGACGACACCCAGCCTTATCATTAATAAAACCAGAGGCAACAAGTATTTCCAGGTTAACAAGCTTTAATCGTTCGAATGTTATGTACTTCTTTAACAACTTTAAAGATTGTCTCTCTCGTTACGAATTTGATCCGAATAGAATCTACACTCTTGATGGGATCGGGAATTTGACTGTCCATGTTCCACCGAAAGTTCTAGTTTCCGAGGGTTTCAAACAGATCGCAGCTATAAGTGCCATTGGAAACCATGTACCTCCGATGCTGATTTTTCCAAGGCTAAATTTTAAAGCCCATGTGCTTAACAATGCTTCTCCAGGATATACTGGTGGGGCTAATCAATCAGGCTAGTCAAACGAGGAACTTTTCACACAGTTCCTAAAGCACTTTATTTCGCACTCTAAGCCAACTCCAGACCAAAAAGTTTTGTTAATTATGGACAACCCCGCAATTAATTTTGCGATACAGCATTGAGTTGTACTTCTAATTTTACCGCCGCATACCTCTCATAAAATGCAGCCCATTGACAGAACAGTATTTGGACCGTATAAAATCTTGCAAGCGAGAGGATGACCAACAATGCTGGAAAACCTACGACACTATCTCAAGGAATTTGAGGTAACTGCAATATGCCCTGTCAATGAAGATCGGCCTTACCCTGAAACACCAATTGGATGCGGAAACCTTACTAGTGCAGATAATCAACTAATTAGTGCAGATGACCAAACACAAGCACCATCCACAAATCAGGTTGCGACTTTTTTCACATTCATATCACCAGAACATATTCGACCATTTCCAAAGGCTGCACGACGTAAACAAACTATTACACGCGGAAAAAGAGGGAAGGGCATGGATTCTAACAGCCACCCCGAAAAGGAAGAAGTCTTGGCAAGTTGTTCAAAAAAAATTGTTAAAAAAAGAAACGCCTCAAAGAAAAAAAGTTTTGCGAGAGTCTTCCGACGATGATGAAACTATGGAGCTACCAATGATTCCCAGAACACCGAAACATCGGCAGGCGAAAGATGTTAAAAAACCGGCGATTAATGAAAACACTGAGGGTTTCAGTGGAGATGACGGGTTGGCAGTGGAAGAAATTTACTAGATTGTCATCAAGTCAATTAAGTTTTAAAAAATTACCCAATTTTATTTTCTTAGAAAATATGGATTTAATTTATTTTTTATTAACTTTGTATTATTAACTCACTTTGTTAAATAAATAAATAGTTTTGATATTAATTGGCCACTACCTTTGTCAATGTTCCAAGGTACACCTCACTTCCAAGTTATACTACCTTGGTATACCTTGAAACGGTTAGGCACTTGTCATATTCTTAGGTCAACAGTAATTAAATATTGACTCATCCTATGAGATCTTGAAATTTTTTTAAGGGAAAAATCACGCTCTTGCTAAATAACTACGAGCTCTTTTTATCGTAAGGTAAAAGATAAAAATGTCAAAAAAGGATTTGTTAAAATCGTTCCTAGGTACACTACCTTCCCCTATATAACTTTTAAAACAACAGCGACTTGATCAATCTAAATTGCAATAGTATAAGCAGGAAATTTGTTGTGATTCATTTTTAACCGCATATTAAAATATTGTACTTAACGAAGCATGGGCGGATTTCAATGACTTGAGGCAATAAAGATTTTGATAACCCCGTGATGGTTCTGGTGTACACAGGATGAAATCCTGACGATAATCAAATCATTGTTTATTTTTAAAGTGATTTTCCTTAGTCGTTGGTTTCATTAAATTCGTAGAAAATACCACTGCAACCTATTGGCAAGCTTATTTTTTGTGGTCAACTCTTTTATTTTTGTTTTTCTTTTACTCTGAGAGACGCTGATGAAGATTTTGCTGCAGTCAGATGTGAATATTCAGGAAAAACAATAACATAAACAAAATAACGATTGAACCAACTGCTTAATTTTTCAAGTCCATTATACTTCAGTGTTATTGATAACCTAAATTAACATGCCATGAACAGCTATTTGACGTACATATACCTAGTGTTCATCCACCACCACCACAAGGACGGACGAACGCATTTATGATTCAAATTTAACATTTTTTTTTTTTGAGCTCCTCCTTTATTGAGTAATTCCTCACATAAAATCATAGAAGTCCACGTTAAAGTTGGTTGTATGCACTATTTTTCACTATATCAACACAAAAGGATACTTTCTTCTACATACCCATAAACAACAGAAACCATCGATCGAACTAGAACAGACATGATAGCTCACACGGCAGAAAATGGAAGTATTTTTCATACATTAAGTGACAAAATGATTAATATTACCAAAATTTCTCTTCTCCCAAGAAATTAATGGTAAACTTTTTTTGCGGTATTATACAGCACGTGATACCATGGACAGATTTTATCCTTCTGGGTAATTCTACAATCATATCAATTCGTTCGCCAGAAACGATTCATTCATCAAAACAACAAATTATTAATGAAAATTGGGAATTCAGGCTTTACCATCTGGTATACAATCTACCTGTAACTCATGAGAGTTTGCCATAGCTTTTTCATTTTTCATTCTTTTGATGTTCATACAAATTAGTAACAATTTGGAAAATGCTAAGGTAATAGAAATACGACATGCATTGGAGTGCTGATTCATGAGGCATATTGGCAAAAAAATACCGTAAACTCAAACATAGTTGTTCAAACTCAAAACACTTCGAAGTAAATAGTCCTCTGTTTTAGATACCTGAAGAAGCGGTTGACATATCATTTTAGTTTTTAGTATCGATTTTTGCAAATACACTAGGCATTGTCACCTTTATAAAAAAACAGAATTAGTACATAAAATGCCACTGTAAACCTTTACGACGCCCTGTATGAACTTTCGGAGGACCTATTCATTTCCTTTCTTCGATTATAAACTTAAACAAAACCCTTTTGACTTTGCAATCGTCTTTACCACCTTTTCGTTCAAATACGCCCACAAATAACTTTACTACAGTTATACAGCAATGACTCTACATAAATAGGATTTATGTTTCGGGTCATGGCCCTGACAAAATTCAAAACACAATTTGTTTCTGTTTTCTTGGTAAATAAAATCGATTTTTTGAATATTTCAACTTTCCCACTAAAATATCCAAATATATTTCCCTAATCGTGACCGTCGTGAATAAACGACCTTGTCGCTTCCACCCCAACGAAATCCCGCAATTCGCGGAAAACTTCTTCACAACCGACTGTTTGGGCTTAACATTTGCGTGGAAAGAATCTTTGGATCATTCTTCTTCAAAAGTGACGCTGGAACAGTCGTAACTGCCAATGGATAATACTATAGGGCGATAATATCCAATCTTTTTATGACAATTCTGCCTGAAAAGGGTATAGACAACAGCTAGATGACCCTACGGCACGTACCGCCTGAGGCATGATCGCTTTATTGCGCGTTTTCGTTCCTGTGTCGCCTGGTTTACAAAAACAGTGAATCTAACTGGCCTACGCGATCGTCTGACTTAACGCTTTCAGAATTCTACCTGTGGTCCAAGGCTTAAGTCAACAAGGAAGAAAGCCTTGAAAAACAACTCGAAAAGTGATGAAAGTGCCAACAATGAGCGTTGTATTAAAAAAAAGGATTAGAATGAACAAATTTTTTTTTTTTTTTGTAATTTGACATCCAGAAAACGTCTGTCTTGATTATATTTGTGGTTCATTATAACATTTCTGATGGTCTCATGGGAATCTTCTTTGAGCAGGTTTCTTTGGGCAGGTTTCTTTGAGGTCTGAAGCTGGTATTTGCATTTCCGTCTATAGCTTTTAATATTTCCTTTCACCCGTCATTTTAGAATTTTTGGTACATTTCGTCACGCTGATTATACTTTACACAAATCTTACTAGTACGAAAAAATGTTCAGCTTCGAAATCTATTTTGTTTTTCTTGGACCATGTCATGGTCATGTCAATCCGTGTAAATGGATACTCATTTAACTTATATTTCAATTTCATTTGAGGATCGGTGATTAATCTTTAAAGGCTTCAATGATTTTGCGACACAATTGGCGTGCGCTGCCAAGCACGTAGAGATGCTTGGCAAAAGAGTAATGGCCCTTAATAACGCCCGTAAGCCTTCTGCAATCATTTTTCCTTAAGGATAAGAAGAATGTAGCAGACTTCTTGCAGACATCTGGGCGTACGCACTTAGTCAACCTGCATCCTGGATATTCCCTCCATCTCCGACTGTGTGTTTAAAAGACCCAGTCGATGATGTCGGATTTGACCGTGGAAGCAGGAAGACCTAAGGCGGGTTCAGTTCCTTAGAAACTTTCCTCTTAGCCCCTTCTAGCGAATTCATCAGAGATTTCATTTCCTGGGATCCCAGAGTGACCTGGGACACATACAAGTCCTAGTGAATTCAGTCTTTCGACTTTGTTCAAAAAGGTCTTGAGTTCATGCACTAATTTGGAGTTGGATAGAGGGTTGGACACAGCTTTGAGCGCAGCTTGACTGTCACGGCAGACGCATATGCTTTTTCCTTTCCACCTGTGCTTCACAACATAGTGCATGGCCATTAGGATTGCGTAAATCTCTGACTGAAAGACAGACGCATGTCTTCCTAACGAGAAGTGCAGTCGAATATTTTCGCGCTTAAAGAAAACTCCAGGTCCGGAGTCCTGCCAAATCCTGGAGCCATCTGAGGAAGTGCGAAGACATTCCATTCCAGGTTCAGTGTCTGCAATGCGAGTTGTACCAAAGACCATTTCTTTTTAGGCGAGACATGGCTTTCAGTGCTCACCCTCTGATATATACATATGTCAAAGGGTGGAAGATTCATCATAGTATCTAGAGCAGCTCGCGATGTGCTGGGGAAAGCCCCCGTGCAGCTGAGACAGATCGCTCTTTGGAGTTTGGTGAAAGAGGCCATAACGTGTTTGCGTGTTAGCCTGTTCCACCAAACACCCGATGCATATGAGATTATTGGTCTTATCATTGCCGTGTAGACCCAAAGAACCCTTTTCGGTGATAAGCCGAAGGCACCTTTGCATTGCCAAAAAGCTGAGAGCGCTTTGGTGGTTTTGGACTCAACATGCTTTGACCAAAGAAGCTTGCTATCTAAGATGACTCCCAGTTACTTAGCTTACTTGGATATTGGGATGGGAATGCCTTTAAGCACCAGCTGAGTAATGCCAGTATTTTTCCTCCTTCTCGTGAAGAGAACCACATCAGTCTTAAGAGGATTAACCGACAGCCCATTGCTCGTGCATCAGTCCTCGATCACACCCATACGAATTACTAAATACTTAATGTTTGTCGCTAAAAGTTATATGAAAAAGATCGTTTACTTCAAACTGTCCATTCGTTCTACGTGTCCTGCTTATCCCTCAGCCCTTAGAACAGTATCGAATAATATTGTAGAATGATTTTGATACCAGAGGAGGAGGAAAATGGAATACAAGGGTACTGGCGCCAAAAGCCCCACGTCGCTTAAAACAGATCTTTTGAAATCGCATTTAATCGAAAAAAAAATTATGATGATTAGTTAGCCACAGAATACACTGATTACCAAGATATGGTGAAAATTTCGGTGAAATTGCTAAATAAAGTGATTGACAATACCTGAAAAGTCCCACGTTTGCATATGAGCCAAGGGCTGTTATAAATGTTTTACTTTATCTGCATATCCCTAAGCAAGCTTATAAAGTATTAATTCACATAATTATTATTGTTATGGGCCATTTGGTACTTGGAAATTTAGAGCCTCATCGATAACCTTTCGCCAAGCCTCCCTGTCAAGAGTTTGTACATTCATTCCATAAATTGCTGTTTTGTCTCATCCTTTCGTTGTTCCAAAGGAAGACTAGGTTGCCTTCCTAGCAACCTTTTTGCCTGCGCTTTTCCACTCAATATTTTTTTGACTGTTCATTTACTGTCCATTCGTTCTAAATGTCTTGCGGATCTTAGTCTACGTGATGAAATCGTTTATCGAGTACAGTCAGGTGCAAGGTTTGAATTGATTCAAGTTGGCCAGTGACAATATACTTTCTTTATTTACCTCTTATGTACATCCTTATTGGCATTATTAGACTTTTTGTTTTCTCTTCACTGTTTTCTCACTACCTTCCAGAAATTGCAGACCGCCAGCACAAGCTAGAGCGGGTATAATCCCTTTAAGGGTTACTCTCCCTTCATTTTTCTGTACGGATCTCATTACGTGGTCCACCGCAAAATTAAAGAGAAATTGTGACAAGGCGTTTCGTTATTTAAATGAAATTAGTTTCAGTGTTCTATGTAGTTGGATGAACCCATGTATTTTCCCTTAGTTCCGATGACATTAGGTCAACCCCTGCAGCTTTGTTATTCCTAAATCGATTAGTTGTTTCTTTTACTTCCTCATAGCAGTTCCACTGAAATTTCTGCTGTGTGGACAACACCATTTTTCATTGCTGCTTGCTCACCCTGTACATTAAGCATTTTATCGAAATATCACCTCCATTGGTCTGCAGATCTTTCGCTGTCCGAAACAAGTTCCTAGTTATCCCTACTTATAAATTCCGATCTGGCTTGACATCCTTTATTCCAAAAAGTGCTGCTCTCGTATGCGCACTTTTCCTGAATTCCAATAAAGATTTTCTAAATCTTAATCAGCTGATGTCCTTTCGTTAGGTCTGATATCTTGTACGCGTAATCTCGTTAGTATTCTTTGGAGCTTGAAGTCTTTTTCCTCGTACCAAGGCTTCGTCGAGCCAAGACTTGATTTGGAGAGTTTTGCAATTGCCTAGTTTGATTTCGGCTGTTTACTTATTAACACTTTTCATAGCTGACCAAACTGTCTTGCCTCGTCCTTGGTCTATTTATTCAAATATGTAGCTCTGAAAAATATTATCAAGACTAAGAAGGGGATAGGGATTTCCTGATAGGTGACGCAGATAAGTTTAGATATCTGTCAATAATTCCTCATCATTACATTCATTGACGTCGTTTATTTTTTTGTGCGTGCAAATGTCTGCTTTCAAGCCAAATTACCCTCGTTTGCAGAAAGTTTTGCTTTTTGCCTACGGCGAGGCGGTATTGCTGCTATTAGTGAAGTAAAGTGTCGCAAGTAGTTTCAATGTTACTAAAGTCGTAATTTCGATCTTAAAGACAGCAGAATTCAAGGCATTACTGGATCAAGGTCCAAGTCAGACGCGAAAAGAAGTAACCAGACCGTAACACAAAGAGTCATTTCCTATATAATTTGAAAGCTTTAGAAAGAAAGTCCGGGTAAGAGTGGGACCAGTCGGCGTGGAATATTATGGGCCGAGGTAACCAGGTGAAATTATCAAAAGGGCAAAATTATATGAAGGAAAAACAGCCACATTGTCGGAGCAAAATTATTTTGCAGCACGACAAAACAACTGAAATGGGGCGTTTTATCCAACCACAGTAATCTCAACACGTCGCCACTCTCAACAGCCGCCTGTTCTGATCTCTGGTGTTGCAGTTTGCCAAAAAGTTAAATCCAATGCACAATCTAGCTTGTGTGAATTAAGGCGCCTTAGCACAACAGCCGCAACTCTTGTAGTAGTCAGTTCTCACTTTAAAAAACTGATTCAACGTTACGCCTAAGATGCGTAGTCCCAGTTTCTGTCTGAAAGCTAGAGGCAAGTATCGCTCTCATGGCCGGTACCAAAGCAATTTTCAATAACGGCGGGTAGATGTTGAAACGGAATAAAAAAAGGTGTGTGTGAGATATTAACAAAATTCTTTCTTTATTTGAAAGAAGCATATGTGCCATTATGTACGGAATATGACATCTTTCAAATGTTTGCTTCGGCTTCTTGCGGTAGCACGTACTCAAGCGGTCCGATTTTCAATCACTCTTCCGTATATATCCGGCTAAGTTTGAGCGGTGATATTATGTTCACCTTGGGGGCATCGGTTGATTATGGCTTATTTGCATAGACCTGCGACTTCAGGAAACCCCACAAGAAAAACTCTAACGGAGTCAAATCGCATGACCTTGGTGGCCAATTTACGACACCTCTGCCAGAGATGACCTTCTTCTCAAATCGTTCATGCAAAATATCGATTGTGACGTTCGCTGTCTGGTAAGTAGCGCCGTTCTGCTCAAACTAAATGTCGTTTAGGTTATGGTTTAATGTGGGCCGTAAGAAATTGGTTGCCATCATTCAGTTGCACTCGTCATTGAAGATGACCGCCTCACCAACATCGTTTTCGAAAAAATAAGGACCAATGACGCCGTCTGCCCAAAATGTACACCATAACTAACTTTTAGATGCATTGTCACTTGGTGAATTTCATATACGACAATTTTTCTTGTTAACACAGCCATTCGTCCAAAAATGCACCTCGTCGCTAAAGATGATTTTTCGGCCAAAATTGGGGTCCTCGTCCAAACGCTCAGCGAACTAATGGCGTTGTCTATGGAGATAAACTTTGAGCTCCTGGGTCAGCTAAATCTTGTACGGGTGTAGGCCCAAGTCCTGATGCAAAATTCTCCAAGTTGAAGTTTGCGAAAGGCCAAGTTCTAGTGCACATCGCGGAATCATCTGCCTCGGGTTCTGTTGTACGCTTTCACGGACCATGGCGATGTTCTCAGCCGATCGTTCGTTCCTTTCATGAATGTTGACTAATTTTTTACCGAACCGGTCGTCTCAAATTTTGCAACCTAATGTTGAAGAGTCGGCTGTGAAGGGCCAACACGTCTCCGTAAAATCGACGCCACGTTTGCACTAACGAACACTCATTTTGATAATAAAGTTTTATCATTTGGATCTGCAGATCTTTGTGTAACTTGCCATGGTGATTTGGCATCAGTAATAGAACAGATGTCACCAGAACAACATGACCTCAACAGATCGCCAAAATTAACCCGCGCCAATTGAAAAACACTGTATGTATTATACATCCACTTTTTGGGCTTTCGACAGAGGTACCAAATGCTTCGATGCAACGTTCGAAAGTCCCCATTGCTCGAATGTTCTACTTAAGGCATGTAGGTAGTAAGGTTGCCTTTACCATTGGGAACCATTGTTCAACACGGAGCTTGATAAATGCTAAATCCTTCATTTAAGGCTTATTTAAGCGTCCGAAAAGCACCTGGGGTGGACGGTATCAGGGCTTTAGATACTAAGTCGAATGCCGACATATTTATCCCCATTATAACCAAACTAATCAACCTAAGCTTTGATGCGCAAATGATCCCTAACAAACTTTAAGAGGCAGTTGTGGGACCTATTTACGAGGTATGCCAAATAAGTTCCCGGACAACCGCTATAAAAAAATTTATTTTACAAATTAGGCTCTATAACGATCCCCTTCAAAGTAGTCCCCTTGTGCAGCAATGCACCGCCGCATTCGATTTTTCCAGCTCTCGAAACACCTGACCCACTCGGCTTCTGGAATTGCCTTTAACAGCCGCGCCGATTCGCTTTTTATGTCCTCTGCACTGCCCAAATGGGTCCCTCTCATGGAATCCTTGATCTTGTCGAATAAGAAAAAGTCGCAGGGTGCGAGATCTGGGGAATAGGGTGGGTGTTCGAGCACAGTTGTACGATTTCGTGCCAAAAAATTGCTCACAGTGAATGACCGATGTGCTGGTGCGTTGTCGTGGTGAAGAATCCAGGAGTTCTCTTTCCACAAATCGGGTCTTTTCTTACGTATCCGCTCTCGTAACCGCCTCATTGTCTCCTTATAGGCCTCCCCAGTTATTGTCGAACCTGTCGGCATCCACTCCAAGAGTATCAACCCCCGGCAATCGAAGAAAACCGTCGCCATCACCATCACTTGTGACTTGCTCTTCCTTGCTTTCTTGACGCGCGGCTCATCTGGCGACCGAGGTACGCCCCCCTCTGAACCGCCCTATCCACTCGTACATAGTCGAACGACTCATGGTATTCTCGCCGTACATACTAGACAACATATCTTTTATTTCCGTGTTCGTTTTACCACTTTTTACAAGAAATTTAATCACGACTCGTTGTTCAATTTTTTCATCGATTTCCATTTCGGCATGCCTCACTTTACTCACTTCGATAAATAATTCACTAAAATTCGAGAACGCAACCTATCCACTTGAAACTTCGTATGCAACAACTAGACAGATGTAGGAATATGGAACGTAACTCGGTACCACGTCAGTGTTACCACACAGCGCGCAAAAAATGTTGTCCGGGAACTTATTTGACAGACTTCGTATACGAGAGGGGTTAAAAATAACATTACAAACTACAGACCGATTGCAATCTTACCTGCCATAGAAAAACTTATGGAGCAAACCGTTGCTGATCGTACTCGTATATGGAACTTTATAAAAAAGCATAATTTGATCCGTAACAGCCAATACGGTTTTCAAAAGGGAAGAGCACAAATAAACTTCTGGGCGACTTCGCAAATATAATAAATACAGCTCTCAGCAAATGTCATCATATTCTAGGTCTCTTTTTGGATTTCACTAAGGCATTTGATACCCTTGATCACAATAAGGTCATCAGCATACTACAGAAAGTTAGAATTAGAGGCAGGCTGTCGGACTGGTTAATAATACTTTCAGCGGAAAAATCAAAAATTGCTGTAGTGATAATCATAAAATTCAATATGGGGTACCACAGGGTTCAAAACTTGGACCTCTACTCTTTTTTTGTACACGAATGTAATGCTCAAGTGTTAAAAAAAAAGTGTTCCGTTTGCATATACTGATGACACGGCAATTGTTGTATGTCGTCCGTCAGTAGAAGATGCAAATAAGGTGACGCAAGAGGAGCTCAATGAAGTAGCAAAATGGTGTCATGATAATTGGCTGATATTGAACGGTTCGAAAACGAAACTAATGCATATTCGGAGCTCAATGTATGCCCCGTCACATAATCTTTTGCGGACTTGTAAATGTGCCAGAGAGTCTGATTGCGAACATATTGAAGTCGTTGAAACATACAAGCATTTTCTATGGGAACCGCACATTAGCTATCTGCGTAGAAAACTGAGGGGGTCGTTGCAGTACAAAGCAACGACGAGTGTACAAAAACAAGCGTACCACGCACTTGTGGAGTCGAGGCTTTGCTAGGGTGCACTAGCGTCGGGAGGTGCAGCGCAAGCAGACATTGAAAAATTAAAAAATATATAAAATAGTGCGGTCAAATTGCTACGTAGAAAAAGAGTCCCTAACATAAAAGTACTTAAGGTAAGGCAGATATACAATATAAGTGTGGCACTACGTACTACGATGATGCAAATTTTTGCATACCAATAAGTTATCAATTTAGTACAAGAAGACAAGCTGATAGAATGTATCATCTCCCATCATTCATCAACACGTACGGCAGGAGAAGTCTTATGTGTCGAATGTACTAAATAGTCAACGCATGAAAACAAAGATTAAGACTTTTTTTCCTAGAATCGATCACATAATTTCACATTAGAAAATGTAGAATCTTAATAAATATTCTTTAGAGTAACCTAATTACATATATAGAATGGCAGTTGAAGTAAAGGGTCCGCCATCTAACGTTTTTTTTTCAAGTAGTGCTTATTTCGTGAATGGTAACACTTAGCTCATGTCTGATTTGACAGATAATTAGTTTTATCCTTCCGCTGAATGAATATGGTTGTGTATACGCTTGTACAACGCTTCGCTAAGTGGGCCTGCGATCGACTTACAGAAGATGCCGATTTTGCCAAAAAAAATCATCTTTTCAGATGAAGCTCATTTTGATCTTGGCGGGTATGTAAACAAGCAAAATTGTCGCATTTGGGGCACAGAAAACCCGCACGCATACATTGAAAAGCCGGTGCACGCAAAACGAACCACTGTTTGGTGCGGATTTTGGTCCAGAGGCATAATTGGGCCATTTTTCTTCGAAAATGAGCAAGGAGTGGCCGTTACAGTTAATGGCGATCGTTATCGGGCCATGTTGAACGAATTTTTGTTCACAAAAATTGAAGAGGAGGATATTGGCAACATTTGGTTTCAACAGGAAGGCGCTACGTGCCACACAGCCGAAGCTACACTCGATGTTTTGCGCCCTGTTTTTGAAGATCGCATTATCAGCCGCAGAGCTGATGTCGTTTGGCCACCTCGGAGCTGCGATTTGACACCGTTGGACTATTATTTGTGGGGTGCCGTCAAAGATAAGTGTTACGCCGACAAGCCAGAGACAATTGACGCTTTAAAGGACAATATTCGTGAAGCCATTGTTGAAATACAGCTGCACACAATCGATAATGTGCTTAAAAATTGGACCGATCGTGTAGGCTACTGCATGGCCAGCCGAGGCAGCCATTTGAATGAAATTATTTTCCATTATTAACCGGAAGGATTGTACTTTCAAATAAAAAAAGAAACTTGAGAAAATATTCAGTCGTTTTTTTTATAGCATTTTCAAAAAAAAAAAAGTTATTTGGCGGACCCTATATTAAGAAAATAACATGTCACATAAAATTATATAAATCTATAACTTAATGATAGATTATATTAGGTGTGCAACTAAGTTCCCGCTGCTTATGAAGAGATGACTCCAGTAGTAAGTGCTGGTCGATTGTGACGTATCCAAAACGTCAAGTTTAGATATATGTATGGTAAACAAACCGCATTGACACATTAGTGATTTTGTTTTTGCGTCATATATTTTTGGTTGTGTCAAAATGTCTGACTTTGTGCCAAATAAACGTCATTTGCGGGAAGTGTTGCTTTTCTTCTTTACTTCGAAGAAAACGGCGGCTGAAGCGCATCGAGACCTCCAAAAGAGTACGGAGATGCTGCTCTAAGTGGAACAACGTGCCATGATTGGTCCCGTCGCTTAAAAGACGGTGATTTCGACGATGACAACGGTTCGCGTGAAGGAAGGCCAAAAACCTTCAAATACGCTGAATTGGAGGCATTGCTCGATGAGGATCCATGCCAAACGCAAAAAGAGCTTGATCCAGTATTAGGAGTTACCCGCCAAGCTATTTCCAAGCGATTGCATGCGTTGGGAATGATTCAAAACCAAGGAACTTGGGTTCCTTATGATTTGAAGCCGAGAGACGTTGAGCGTCGTTTTTTTCGATTATAAACAACTGCTCCAGCGGCTAAAAGGGAAGGGTTTTCTTCATCGCATCGTTACGGGTGATAAAAAATGGATTCATTACAGCAACCCAAAGAGAGAAAAATCATGGGGATAGCCCAGTCATGCTTCTACCGTCGGCTCGGACGACTATTCACGCTGCGAAGGTTATGCTGTGTATTTGGTGGGATCAGGGCGGTGTCATTTATTACAAACTGTTGAAACCAAACGAAACCATCACTGCGGAACGGTATCGAACTCAATTGTGGCGATTAAGTCGAGCACTGCGCGAAAAGCGGCCACAATACGAGCAGAGGCACGAAAAAGTGATTCTACAGCATGACAACGCTCGGCCTCACGAGCCAAACCCGTTAGAACCTACTTAGAAACGCTCAAATGGGATGTCCAACTCCACCCGCCCTATTCCCCAGATATTGCGCCGTCTGATTATCGATGGCATATGGTCTGGCTGATCAGCAGTTCCATTCAAATGAAGACATCTCAAAATGGCTTGATTCGTGGATAGCCTCAAAAGACGAACACTTCTACCGTAACGGTATGCGAGCTCTGCCAGAAAGATGAGTAAAAGTTATCGCTAGCGATGGACAATACTTTGAATGATTCATTTGTAACCGTTTTTTTTCACAATAAAGTTGGATTTTCATCAAAAAAACAGCGAGAACTGAGTTGCGCTCCTAATATAATTAGTTAACAAATCTTGTAAATAATTTCCTGCAGATAAGCCAATTAGCTTTGCAGGTCAATATATATATTCCATATTTTATGATGTTAATAAATAGATAAAATTAAAAGCAACAAAAAATATTTTTACAAAAACCAATCCTAGATATCGAGACGCAATTTTACGGTAGAAGACGTAATAAAATTATATTTAAACAGCGAAACTAGGTCGATTTTTCAGAAAACCAATTAACTCGTTTAAAACAAAGTCAGAGCAAAATTTTGAAATTCATCTTCAAAATATTTGCCAATTTCGAAAGAACGATGTTTGTATTTTTAGTGATCATTGTTGTTTGAACGAAATAAAAAATTCCGAAAAGAAAAAAAATTACACCCAATTAACCTAAAAGGTGAAGTAAATGAATTTTGAGAGGAAAAAATTATATTTCTTTCGTAAACAGACCGTTCCCATGCCGAGTTCATAATGTAATCATTGCTACTAAATGGAAACATTTTCTCAATATCTTTACGAAAATGTTAAAAATATCATAACGAAATGGAAATTGAAGTAAACAACTGACGGATATCTTTTTAGATTTTTCAAACTACGTTTCAGCAAAATTGGAAATTATGACCCCTTTTTGGACTTGACGTGTAACTACCTGTAATTAATTATATTGACCCAGTTGAGATAATTGAAATAGTTAAAAACATAAATTATGTTTTCTAGCTATTATCAGACCGTCGTTGATGGCGTCGTTGATGATTAAAATTATATCGTATAACCTGGAGACACGAATACGACAGGTGGTGGTTGTAACCCGTTTGTGCGCTACTGCATTTTAAAATTTAATTCTTTTTCAATCAGCAAATGGAGTCGTCATGCAAATACAATATCTTCCATTTAGCTTGATATCGTCTTGCGGGATGTCACAAATTTTAATGATTGACGGGTTAATATCGATTAATGGTCTTTCAGGAAACCAACAAATTTAAAATTCCAAAACGACCTTCTTTCTGATTACTTCGTGGCCTTGTAACTGATTTATAATTAAAAACAATAATTCTTTGCATCAAAGTTTAGCTTTGACAAATTTTGTGTCAATGATGGATTGTTTCTCTTCATATTTAACTATTTAAATTTCGAAAAAAATATAATCTTTTCGGGGTTATGCTAAAGTTGATTTTAATTACTTGTTTTGTTCTTTGTTTATTTTGTAATGCCTTTTCTGTGTGCCATAATCTAACCAACTTCCTAAGTGGCTGTCATTTAGCTTACAATTGTCTTTAGGCTACAAAATAGTGAGTCAAAATATTTACTCTTGAATACAATAGGGCTGTAGTCATGGACTAGTCACACAACAGTTTTCCTGGGATAATCACTTTGTCTTAACACTAAAAATGACCTTTGTAGTACATTTTTCAGAATAATTTTGAGTAAAAAATGGATTAGAAATGTCAAGGATAACTTTCCGTCAAATGTCATAACTCCTTGGTGTTTTTGTTAAATATTAAAACTCAAATTCTTTACTCACAATAACAACTTTGGCTGGTATTGAATTTAAATATGAAATCGAAATGGAAGACTGAATGTGGTTTTTAATAAACAAAACAACAATGCATTCAATTCCGATTATCTGCTAATGTATAAACTTCAGCCGAAGCATACCGAGATATTCTAAGAAGTGCCGTAAATATTTCCGACCTCTTAGTCAACTCGATCATTGTTTCGGTGCAATCAGGGTCTACGTGCATATATAGGGTGCGCCTCGGCAGGGTTAGTACTCGTATTCGGTAATTCAATATTTGAAAAGCCTGAAAAACTGCGTGCTGGAGGTGCGTTAGAACTATTTTTTATGAGGATAGCTTCACCGCGAAACAATTAATATAGCTGCAGATCAAACGACAACCATTACTATTGATGGAGCTAACTACTGGACATGTTGCTACTTCCCACACTGTAGGACTCCCTATGGACCAATTTGCCGAGGTCACACATTCTTCTGATAACTAGATTTAACACTCATAGACTACAGCAATAGAATTCAGATCGAACCTGGGTCACAAGCAACCAGCCTCTCCATTCCCTCAGGTAATTCAAACTTCTCTCCACCTACATATGTGCATCATCTTAGATGCAGTCACCCTCTCTTGTGCCGTCATTTGGAGTTGGAATCGAAAACACAAACAATTATTAGCTGCGTCTTCTCTTTTACTTACCGTTAAAACAAACGGGACCAAAAATTGCCCGCAGAATCATCCATTCTTGAAAATGTCCAAGCTTTGCGACGTAAAGCAGCTTTTTGTAGAGACTTACTTGGTTTTTTGAGAGTTCTACTGTCCAAATTTTCGTGGGGGCAAACACATCCATTTATTGAGCTTAATTCGAGCTGACTTAATCTAACTTAACTGGAACTCCAACATAAAAAATAAACTCATAACAGCGATTAAGGCACTGTGGGCCTGTCGACGCACTTATGGTAAAACCTGGGGATTGAAACCTAAGGTAATCCACTGATTATATATCGCGATAGTAAGTTATACGATCACTTATGCGTTCGCCGTGTGGTTGACAAGAGTTGAACCAAAAACTATAATTCTTAAACTTCAACGCCTTCAGAGACTAGCAATTTTCGGCAGTACAGGCGCTATGTTTACTTGCCCAATGGCAGCCTAAGAGGCACTAAATTATTATTTGCAGTCCACTCCACTATAACAAATTATTCCACCGCAACTTTTTATGAAAAAGGTACGCAGTGCAATCAGACTCCTTCGCTCAGAAACAAACCATCCATGTAGACCATTGGCTCACATGTCTCACATGCTAGGTATGATTACCACAGTTTCGGTCGCATTACCACACACATCTTTGACAAAAGATTTGAGACACTGATCCCAAACCGCAGAGCTTGGGAAAGCGGCGATCCCTTGCTAAATGTCAAAATTCTCAGGTGGTACACAGGTGGCTCGAAGATGGATTCCAGTGTTAGCGCTGGCATCTTCAGACCAAATCGGAAAATATTGAAGGCCCTGGGAACGAGTCCTAATGTCTTCCAAGCCGAACTGTACGCCATCCTGACATGCGACAAGCTAAATTTAGAGACTTGCAAAAGAGGTATAACCATCAATATACTCTCAGGCAATTAAGCAGCGCTCAAAGCGTTGAGCTCGTATAGCACGAACCCTATAGGATCTAGCCGAAAGAAATAAGGTTAAACTCTGGTGAGCGCCAGACTACAAGGGTGTAAAGGGAAAGAAAGGTAAATAGGTGCTGAACATTTCTGCGGAGCCCCAAGTCAACGATTAATTTTTCCTTAGACAAATGGGAACAATTTGTACTTTTGGAACAGCGTTCAAGGACTCCGACAATTGAAAAGATTCATACGGCCCCTGAATAGACACTCTATTAATATTCTAAATACAAGTCGTCGATATCATTCGATATCAGAAGACGGGTCAGTTACCTTTCGGGATACTGTAGTCTGAGACACTCGTATCTTCTGAGAAAAATTCACCTTTCGTCAGAAACTGAATGTCGACTCTGTCTTTAAGACGAGGAAACTCCGAAGCACATATTATGTGAATGTGCTGCCCTCTGCCACCTTAAGAAGCGGATCCTTCTCAGAGAAATTATGACTCCTGAGGGGATCATCTCAGCTCCTACGAGAATTATCCTCTGTTAAGAAAATACAGGAACCTCTCAGCTAATTGGTTAGCAAGAACAATAGATCTACATTGGCCTAAGTGCCCCATGCTATATGTTAACACTAGCCCTCCATTAAAAAAAAAAGAAAAAAAATTGAATTTTCTTGGACGGTTGATTTCTAGAAATGAAGACTTCAACCGACTGCCAAAATCATGACGCTCAACCATATTAGAGCTTTGCTTTAGCCTATGTCAATTTTCCATCAGTGTTGTGCACTAAAATAAACTATAAGAGCTTCTGTTTACGAAATACGGCCATAATTATCCGAAAATGTTCTTAAAAATTTTATTGAATAAAAAACATAAGTATGGTATACATGCCATTACGTTCCATTTTTCTATTGATTTAAAATGATGCCTCTTGTAAGATGACTATATCTATATCATTGTCCAAAACAAAGACTAATAAACTACAGATAAAACGTGTGCATGTCAAGATATCAATATTTCCTAAAACATTACATTAAGGATTTTCTATGTAAATATAATTAAAGATATCATTTTCCAGGAAATTCACGTTTATCGTTTTGACACTTTCAGGCCTTTTAGCTTTGTGTACGGTAATACCACATCTCCCTTGGGCAGACAGCAATGGTGTTCACATTTTTGCCCCCCTAAGGGAGTTGCTCGTTTAAAGAAAAACGAAAAACGTCAATTTAAAAAGCTGATAATAGCTATTTATTATTTCATTGAAAAAATAAAAACAAACAGGAAAACCGAACTTCGAGAATGACTTAATTATTTATTATATTTCTTGAAAAAGGAGTTTTCGATTTTTAGTTCAGCTTCGGCGGGTAACCTTAATGTTGCTTATAAAAGATTGTTACTACCAAGCTGTCGGCACACTTAAGGCAGCATAGAAGATTGTCAGGCTCAATCATATTCTCCATATAAAATAACTGACTAGCCAGAGTCCTGTATCAGATTATACAGAAAGACGGACATTTACCCAAAAAAATAATCAACAGTTCCTCCTCCAGACACATCTCGCATAAATCTTA
The DNA here is from genome assembly GCA_958301585.1 of Merodon equestris. Lineage (NCBI taxonomy): Eukaryota > Metazoa > Arthropoda > Insecta > Diptera > Syrphidae > Merodon > Merodon equestris. Next base: position 31,401,761 of record OY284417.1, on the reverse strand, counting down.
ATTTCTGACACCGGGGAGTGCGCTGCGTGCGATAGTCCAGCAAACCCACTAACAAGGCCCCATAAAGATAAGTAAGAATTGAATATCGCTGTCTTTAAGGGCATTTATTAGCATTTTCGATTGTCGACAAAAGCTGATTAATTGCCACAGTTTCTTGCTTATTTCCCTGTAGTCATACTCCACGTCTAACAAGCATCCGTGTTCCAGAGTCTCCGGGACACAAGATAAGGGTAGAGGGTTTCCTTCGCCTTAACACATCCAGTTGGCCAATTGCTTTATCTACGAATTCACCCCAGGCGAAATGTTTCGTATATAATCGAATTCCCTTCCTGCTGCTCAGTCTGTTCGAGGAACAGTTTCGGCTTACAACGACAATTGCACCGCCTTGAGGGTCATTAAAAGGATTCCTCCGCCTCTCTGTCACCTTAGCTGAATTCAAAGGCAGTCTTAGAAGTATACATATGGAGCGTATTCTCGTTGAACATATGCACGGGCAGAACGTAGAGGAAAACTTCCATGGCAACTGTTGATGTCACTCATTACTGTTATATCAGTAATATTGTATTCGGTATTTATGCATATCGAATACATCATTGTGCTGTGAGTTTGGTGGCACAAAACCTCGTTTCCATGTTCCTAAACACAATGTAGTATCTTTGGAAATGTGTTGGAAAGTAGGCTACCCAATAGTCGCTATGCTACTTATATACAATATTTTAAGAGCATTATTTGTGTGTCGCTTTTTTTTTAACGCTAAACACAGGGAGGCCAAGACCGAGGTTTCTGTTGTTGTCTTAAGTTGAAAAGAACCAGGGTGCCTCGTGCGTCAACTGTAGATCGAACAGACTTGAGATTAGAGTAGTTCGAGCTACCACCAAGGCTTGGCTTCTACTCCCCAACGACGCAGAAAGGATTCCTAAAATAAAACCAACGGCGGCATCAATCTATCTTGTTTATGGCGTAAACAAAAACCTGGCCATCCAGGTTGAAGGCTTGCGCTTAGCGGGACATCACTGATATTTTGTCGGGTTCAGAGACAAACAGTTTCGGACGAATTATATGTCAAAAAGGAAACGAGTTGCAGTCTCCCATACCTCACATATGTTTTGTCTCTTAACAAAACGGACGCCTATTTGGTTTCGGAACTGTTTTTCTTCTTTTCTTTTTTAAGTATGGGGCTAGTGCTAACATATAGCATGAGGCACTGCGACCAGTGTAGATCTATTGCTCCTGCTAACCGATTAGACCAAGAGTTCTTCTATCTTCTTAATAAAGTTGAGGATGTTTAATGTAGAAGTTGAGCTGATCCTTTCAGGATTCATAATATCGCTGAGGAGAATACGCTTCCTCAGAGGAGAGCACACTTACATACAATAGCATGTGTTTCCTCGTCCTCAAGATAGAGTCGACACTCGGTTTCAAACGAGAGATTAATTTTGGATCTGTTATTCAAGGCAGATTTAGGCAAAAAGTCTTATATTCCAGCTAAGCCGGCGTATCGATGACTTCAACGAGCTCTTTGATAGAACTTAGGCCCAATACCTTAGCTTGTGATCAAAACTGTTTTATGAGATTTTGAAGGATGACCCCTTTGAACCAGTCGCAGGAAAGTTTCCTTAGTTTTCTTAGTTTCCATATTCTAAGCATCGAATGCGACTCTACTACTAGTTGTCTGTCTTCATTCGCTCTGGCTTTATAGCGCTGGCATGTACATACGTTTTACATTTTCGTAAAAATTACGAGCGTCATTTCTGTGGTAGCATCTCTCCATCTCCTTGATCTCACGCTCTCTTTTTTTTTTTCTTAAAAACATGTGTTTCTCTCCTCTTTATTGTTCACGAGCGGTTCTCATCTGCCTATGTAGCATGGCTTTGTAGGCGGTTTGCTTTACTACATGGGCTTGTTTGCATAGCTCATTAAACCAGGGGTTTCTAGCTGGCGGTTTGAAACCCAACAGGTCAGAGGCAGTGTCTCTGATGGCGCGCCGGCAATGCTTTCCCTGTTGTTCTGTGGATTATGCCGGTGTCATTGGACTTTGCGAGAGTTTAAAGCAAACTCGATCGGCGAAAATCTTAGCGGTCCCCTGCGACTGTAGCTTTTCGACGTCAAACTTTTGTTGTCTTGCTCGACGCCGTAGCATCTTTGATATCCTCATTGGTACCTTGGCTACAACAAGGTAGCGATTTGAGTCCTCGGAAGATTCGTACATATAAGATGCTGGAGAAGTGTCTGGCGTCGATCGCAACGTGATCAATCTGGTTAATGGTCGACTGATCTGGTGATCGCCAGATTTCTTTCTAAATGTTGAGATGTGGGAATCATGTGCTTGCTACAAGGAGGTTACGCCCTGCTAGGAAGTCAAGTCGCCGGAGTCCGTTGTCGGATGTGGTGTTATGTAGGTGTTAAGTTTTCCTATGATCGACTCAAATATCTACGTCTTCTTTGCCCAGTTTTACGTTAGAATCCCCTCGTATACTTTTGGTGTTATATCTGGAGCATAGGGCGTACGTTCGGTCTGGGAGATCATAGAAGTCATCCTTGAGTTGATCATCTTTTCTTCCGTATGGGCATTAACGCATATTAGGCTTATATTCCCGAGGATGCCTTTGATGCGGATTGTTATGAAACGTTCGCTTACACGCCGGAAGCTTAAAACTTTTTGTCGAAGTCTACCTCGAATATCGAATCCGCATCCGAATATTCGTTGTTTGTCCTCCTTGTAGCAATTTCCGTAGTAGATGTCGCAGCTTTTCATCCGTCTTTTGCCGGGTCCACCCCATCGCACTTCTTGTAGCAGTCGAGATTTTTTTTAGTTGGTTGTCTGCATCTGGTCTGTTATGGGACCGCGCATTCCAGGTGCAGATTTTTCCGTTTATATTGATCGTCAACATTATATCCGTCTATATCCGAGGCTTGTTGTTGCTTCGTAATAAAATTTGTTTTCCGCGACCTTAAGCTACCCGGCGGATGCCAAGCCTGCTACCCAGGAGAGGCCACGTGGATGCTTTGCGTCAGCTTGGATTGAGCAGAGACAGCTGGTTCCCAGGAGCTTATTATAAAATTATGCGTCGAATGAAACATCGACATCATTCATCACGGGCTCTTGTAGAAAGACATCCCGCGACTGATATTTCGCAATTACTCGTAGTAAACAACGTCACATGGGTCTCAACAATAGGAATAATGAAACTCAATATACTCGACAGCGTTCAAGCGTACATCCAGTCATTTGTGACCTTTGGGTCTATGTGGATTGTCTTTCGTTATGTTTTTAATTAAGCAATTTCATAGTTAGTTAAAGGATTGGCATAATGGTAGTAGTGTTAGAAACTCATTTCCCAAATGCCTAAATTTGTCAGGTAGTAGTATACAACTAGCTAAAGCATTTAATAAATGATCACACCCTCTCTCTCTCGCCTATTCTGACCGTCCCTCTTTGATTAGATAGATTTTTTTTTTTTAATACTTTTCATTAGATTCATTAAATTCAAACTAATTACGGTTTGAGTTCGTTTAACTAAATGTTCTTTTACTCGACCGTTGTTACAAGTAAAACTTTGCCGTTAATTATGCCCTCTTACCAAGTCGGGCGGCAAAGTTCCTTAACTTTGATAATAATGTCCATTGATAACAAGGGTGTAATCAAATTTCACACCACCTACCCGCCAATATAACCGAAATTATGAAAAAGGTGCCAAAACGAAACAAATTTCTACGCGTTTAATGCATTTTTTTCTCGTCCCCTTTGTACTCCTACCAGGCTGTGAACAGGCAGAGATAAAGCCAAAAGGATGGAGGGAAGTTGCCCATTTTGACCGACATTTGGCCTGTCGGAAAACAAGTTAATAATGCCATTAAGTGTAGTCTTTCGGCCCTCATACATAGCGGATAGGCTGCAAGGTATGAAATTTTATTTTACGGCAAAGATGTCGTTGGACCTTGATAAATACAATATTCATGGACGTTTTTATCAGTGTACGAGCGGAGATACGAGGTTGGTCATCAACATTTCAGAGATACAACCGTACTATTGTCAGTTGTACGACCGAGATACTCATACATATTTGTGGAATAAATTAGATAGCCAGCGTTACGCATGGAATATAACTAGAGAAGGCGCTAAAATGTTTTCGAGCGATACCTCCAGAGTGGATCTGTAATGCTGTTAATTAGCCAACAGGCAGTCGTTTGCTTGCATAATGGATCTTACAACTCACTTACTTTAATGTGTTTACGAATCAGAAATCGAAAGCCACGTGCCCATTGGCTTATAGCCGGTTGTATAATACATACAATCATTCAACCGATGGCGTCATCGGAGGTTATGTCGGTCGAATGACGGATAAACAGAAAAAAAAAAAAAAACACTAAGCAATCAAGTACAGATTCACGCCACTGTTACAACAGATGACAAGCAAATAGACGTTAATTAATGACAATCAAGATCACCCTGCCGATGGCAATAGCGGTGTATACCCAACTGCCACCATAGCAATTATTACATGTTTAATAGCCGAGCATCGGCGAAAGCTTCGTCTTTTGTCAGTTGCAAAAATGGCATTTTGCTATTGAATTCTAATCCATTTAAAATGCGAGTATATTTCTGGCCGACAATGTCCTTCAAACATCGGGATCCGGAAACAACGTTTAGGGAGGGAAGGGAGGTGAATCGAAACAGGAAAAACCAATCGAACTAATTGATTTAAGAAGAAACTATCCATTCATCAATGTGTTTGTTTTATTTTTTTTACTTTGTGCCTTCCCTCCTCTCGTGTCCGACTTTCTGAACACCGAGGGGCGGTAGTCAATTCTTCATAAAAACGTAACAACGGAATAACTTTTTTGCCTGCACGACTTTAGGGAAGGCAGCGAAGTTATAATGCATCTATTCAATTAATTGATAGTAATAAATGGACAGAGAGGGGGACAAAGTTTGTGCGAAGTTTTTTTACGTTTTTTTGTTTTTGAACTTCCCTTCGAAATGATTATTCCACAAAGTACCTTATCGATTAGTTCGACCAGAACGCACGAATAGTTTTGTTATGCAACACGAGGTTCCACATTTAGTTCGTTTTTTTGTCTTCTGTCGTGTGGGCATAGTCTGGATAAACACAATCGGGGAAGTTGGATGGTAGTTTGATATTTTGTGAATGCTTGGCGTCGAAACTGAAGCCACTGGGACGTGTAAAATACACATAGAAAGCCCACATTGAACGTTTTTTGATCGCGTTCGTAGGCTACTATATGACGTATGAAATATTTGTTGCGCGCATAGATTTTAGGGAACTAGAAATGAAATTTAGATTGTAAGTCTCACATACATAGAAAGTTCTCTCAAAAGGGTACTATAATAGATAATGGTTTGTTTGTTTTTAGTTTTTAGTTAACAATAGTGATACGAGGGACGATAGGAAAAAAAAACGAGAATTTTTGGATTTGAAATAAATTTTAATTTCGAGATTACTTTACACGAATAGTTTTGTACCTACAGTTGGTTGTACACACATAACGCTTTGGCGTGTGATAGTAAGTCATTTTGCACTATGCCATTTAAATCGGAAAAAAACATTTTAAACATAACATATTCACTACGATTTTTACGATCTTGGTGACCTTTTTATTAATTTTTTTACTCAATTTTCCCAGATCATTTGATCTGACAGGGTTAATCATAGTTATAAAAAAAATTGTTCAAAATGTATTCACTCCTTACGAATTCTGAAAAACCATAGAGCATATGGGACAAGATGCTATATCAATTGCAACCAGTTACTTTAGCTCTGCCTGTTTGATGATGTACAGGGTTAGGCACAAACAGGATTTCATGGTTCGGCAAAACTCACCTATCAAGGATACTCTCTAACGCTAAGTTGGGTGAATTTGATAGAAGTATAAATGGAAATTCTTCGTTTTCCGACAGATGGCGCTAGTGGTACACATGATCAGAAACGTCACATGATAAGGATATCTGTCACCAACTCGTCATCATTATACAAGGTGGCGCAAAAAAATCATCCAACTTTATTTTTGAATTTCTTTCTTACTAAATAAAAAACAATAATCATGAGTAACGGAAATCTTTTCTTCCACCTTTACATTGTTTTCTGTTAAATTGAGAAGATGATATCCGTCAAGTGGCTGCCGTCAGTTTTAATAAACCTTTTTCCCATTTTATCGCAATGTCCATGACTTTCCTGATAAGTGTTCGCATTCGAATGTTCTCCTTAAGAGATGCGATTGTCTGAGGCTTATTGGCATAAACCCGCGAGTTCAAGAAGCACCAAAAAAAGAAGTCTGGGATGGTTAAGTCGGACAATATTGCTTGTCAAGCCAACTCGTCAAAACGGGAGACTACGCGACCGGGAAACGCTTTGTGCCCAATATCTATAGTGGCTCATGCTGTGTGTGTGCGGTTGCACCATCTTGAAACTACATGCTCATCTAATTCCGGCAGGTCGTTTGCGATTGTAGCTTTCTGACACCAAACAGTGGCGTCTCCATTGGTTTTTTCATATCCGTGTTCTTACCGAGTCGATGTTGGCTCCTCGGAAGGTTCGGACATCGAGAATACTGGAGGAGTGTTTGACGTCAATCGCAATGTGGTCAATCTGGTTGACGGTTGATTGATCAGGACCGCCATGCCAGGTCTCTTTATGGATGCTGAGGTGTGGAAACCACGTACTCACTACAGAGAAGTTCCGCTCCGAGACAAAGTCCACGCGCCTGAGTCCGTTCCCGGATGTATTGTAGTGTAGGCTATGTTTTCCGATGCCTCTAGCAAACATTTCTTCTTTTCCCAGCTATGCATTAAAATCTCCTAGAACGAGCTTCGTGTCGTAGCTGATCATATATTCTTTCTAGGAGATCATAGAAACTTTGCTGTTGTCATCTCTGTCCTCTATCGTTGGCGCAAATCAAGCTAATGTTGCCGAATTTAGCCTTGATGCAGTTTGTTATGAAGCGCTCACTTTTGAATTTAAAACTCAAGACTTTTGCTTAAGCCTGCCTCGAACAACAAATCCACAAATCCGAATAAGCTCTGTCTTCCTTCTTTTGCCCGGCCCATCCCACCGTAATCCTGGATTGGGGTAATGTCTGCTTTATAGCAGTTAAGCGCCTCCGTAAATTCATCAGCTGCACGTGATCTGTTAAGGGACCTCACACTCCACGTGCAGAGCCGAAGTTCATTGTCCTTTTTTGTTTTATGTTTGCCGGGGTCGGCTTGTGGTTGTTTCGGAATGATTTGGTTTTTTTACGAGTACGGCTCACTAGGCCGTAGCCCAATCTACTGATCCCGTTTTCTGGCGCAGGAAACTCGCCATTCGCCCTTCCCCGTTAGTAACTCCCAGAGTCTCCAGATGGCGAGGAGATGGAGATAGGACTTGCTAACAGAGCCGGAAGGTGTTCGTCTGCGGTGGCTCTTCTCGCTTTTTGTGAAGCCAACATCATTAGTTATAATTTTTCGTTGTGGATTTTTCAAATAACGTCATAGCTCGACTCTAGCGATCAGGTTTCAATCGAAAAGATGCTGGGTGGTTTGTCTTTTGGAGACATACATATGTAGGTCGTTTTAGGGTTTAGAAAGTAACAGGATTGTTGTGTTATTTGATTCATAAAATTGTATGAATTGTTAATTTACACATTGCCAGCCAAACCGATTGATTGATTCGCTGTTGAATTTCAAAAACCTTTACGGCGATTATTAGGTTATTTACAAAATTCCGTTGAAATTTGCTTGCAAAACGTGATATTTTTGCTATTTGGTCTTTCACTGTTCTATTTTCAATAACTCTCCGGTGATTCGCGACATTCGTGTAGAAGTCAGACATGCTCAGTTAGCATTGCCTTTTAACGGTGTAAAGATGAATACTCGAACAACTCTTACAAATTATTGTATTTTATTATCAAATTTCGGTTTACAGCGCAATTCAATCTTCTCATCGATCTGCTGAGCAAGCAATTCAAGCGATAATGACCTCACTTCGAACCAATTTTGCGCTATTGGACATTGAATAATTTACCCGTATGCGAGTGCGGACCGAAGAAAATTTTGCTGCTACATCCGTCAGTTTTAATGAATCCCGTGATTTATTCATTTGCAGCAATTGGGATTGTGTTACTCGACTTCATGGAAGATTTTACGGAAGGAGGTTGGTTCAAAGCCTTACATAGTATAGCCCGCACAAGAATTAAAGCCAAACGAACTACCACAGTACCAAATTTTGTGATTGTGTAAGAAATTGTCTTCAGCCATGAAGCTCATTTGTTCGGGCGACTTGGCGCCTTCACCCTGTTTTTTATAAAGGTTGTCAATTCACTCGTACATGCCGATAATACAGCGTCAATTGCAGCCTTGAGAAAGCACATTACACGTTTAGCGTGATGCTCAAAAAAGTGTTTCGAAATAGGCCTCTCCTTATGAACCAATTGTAGTCATGATCTATGAAAACAAACGGCAAGATATTTCAATTCGCAATATTTACAACAAAAATAAAGCTGCAAAAACAGCTTACCTGTTGATACCTGTGACCTAACGAAACGCAACGAAAATTGATCGCAGTTCAGAAGGAAGAAGAAGGAAGAAACGCTAGTCTGTGTAAATCTTTTTATCTTTCAAATTCATGGCAGCTTTGTTATAATAATATTTTTAATTACCGATGAATTGGGAGCTAGATGTCCTTTTTCTATTTTTCCTTTTTAATTTACTGAAGAGGTCTTATTCTTGTTAAAGCTGTACAAATCTACAACGGTAGTCCAACTACTTGTCACTGCAACCACTAAACTCGCCATATTTGAATCGTTTATATGGTTCATGGCTGCATTGAGCTCCTTGATGTGCTTGACGGTATTTCTAAAGGATCCTTAATTGGCCTTTCGTCCTAAATAAAGACCGACCAACTTTTCAAAACATAATGTTGTGCAAACCCTGAACAAGCGTTCGTAAAAGCCCTTATTCCACATAACCCTTCTCTATGTCTGCCAGTCCGTGCTCGTTTATTTATTTTTATTTTTTTCTTTCTTTAAGATTAATTTCAATGATTTAAAAATGTATTTTCCTCTTTCCATCCTTCCACGAAGAAGCGCAATTATTCATCCGATAACCATCCATAGCAAATGTACTCCACAAATACCACCAAGATCCTTGCTGTGCAATAGCAACAACGAGGAATATTACGAAAACCACTCGAATCCAATGTGCTATCTAAGCATTTCAGTACGAAGTTGGACTGGCTAAATCGGACGTGAATAGGATGGAACGGGCATCTTTCGAAACGGATGGAATTTGAAGGACTATTTATGTTTGCATTTGTATGTGGATACGAACCATTCCAATATTCCAATTGTAAATGATTCGAATGCGGAAGATTTTAATGATTTATTTAATATTGAATACGAATGAATGGAGCGACGAAAGAAAGAAAACGCGGCATCTGTCTGTTTTCTCAACAGTCCATCGTCCATCCAATCAATTTTATTCAACCTACCGATGGATGGATGGAGGACGACTTCAGTGCACGATTTCTATTCGTATTCTTTACTCCATCTCATTCGAGGGAGTTAACGATTTGATGATCATTTTCATTTGGAATCACGGAGACAAGAAATACGTCACACACTTATTATATTTGATCAATTAAGGACTCAAATGCGGGATTAGTGAAAACGTGAAAGCGAAGTCGATGTCATGCCTTTTATGACAAATGTTCCCAGAGTTCCTGGCACAATCCCACGTTAAACATTGGAATCGGAATCCGATTCGGGAGCTATTGTGCCCCAAAAGCGTGCTGGTTCCGAAATAAACTCTCGAAATCTTAATTTTATAGCTGCCGTGGCACGTGGAATGCACCCATCGAACTGTGCGATGAAATCTATCGGCAATTTGCTTTTCGTCGAACGGATGTATACCTACGAAATACCTGGGGAATGCCACATGGAAAACAGACGTCTGATGAATAGGGAATTCTTGAGCAGACAAATATGGATAACGACTAGTGGCCCATTACGGGCATGTATAAATATGACAAGAGGAAATCGAAAACTTGGAAAATTCCAAGTGAGTGACAGGTTGACAAATGGCTTTTTGCTTTCCTTTCTCTATGTTAAGTGATTGTGCTGCTGGTGGAGATGTCACTGGTAAGCAATGTAACGAGGATATCTAGCGGGTTATCTTTTTGCTGTGACGACTGCAGTAATAGGTTTCGTTCAACTGTAAGGGAGGAAATCGATGAGAGTAGGCTGAACGGGCGTGGTTCATAGCCCAGGGGTCATGTAGAAGGCAAATGGTCATCATACTTACATCTGTCAAGCGACGGGTGAATAGTTGAGTACAGATTATCTTTGTCTCTGCTAAGATCAGAAGTGGATTTCGTTGACATACACAGTCTACACAATACACACAGGTGTGCCAACTTTCAGTACAGTTTTTATCTGCTATTTTATAAAGTTTTGTATCAAGTTATCAGAGGAAGAAGAAAAACTGTTTTTCACTGTACCTTTAAAGAATCAGCCAATATCCTGTATAGTGTTGGCCTTAAGGGGGTACTCTCATGTGAACGCATACATTTTACCTCTTTTTAGGGATTTTTTTCTTATAAGACAATAAAATTCAATCATTTCAATTTTTTTATATGTTTTTATTTGTGTCTTAAACTGTTATGTCAAAAGACACAACAGCTGGTGTGCGCGCGTTCAGCTGCGCACGCGGCTACTCAGTGGACTGGGGGGTTCGAGTATTGGGATGGGAGGAATTCAGGGCGCCACGTAGTTTTCCGTAAAACTACGAAAATAAAAAAAAGGATTAAAAAATATATGTATATAGAAGTTAATATAAATTTTATTAATTTTGATTGGGATAACGGGTTACCCAACATCCACTACGTGGACAATACGGTCGCCTAAAAATAACGGGAACGGTTCGGATAACCGGGGGAATGTCGAGGCGGAATGAAAAGATAACTACAATTTAAAAAGATACTTAGGTGTGACACGTCCTCCTCGATATGTCTCCTGTATCGTCCTTGGTTTTATCTCCGGTATTGGGTGTCCTCCCCGTATATATGTATGTACTCGTACGTCTCTCGTTTTCTTTGTCTCTTACGTTCTCTTGTATCGCACTGGCGGCCACTGTCCGTCCAGTCTCGCTCAGAGTTCTCTTCCAATTGAATAGTTCGTGTTTTGTCTGACCCGTTCCAACCGGGAACACATATATACACTCACACCACTTTGGCCATTGGAACAAAGGGAATCACCTCCAGAGTTCCAACGCCTCCATATTAACATTTTCGGATCTTCGGACATTCGTCCGGTTGGAAGGGGTTGATGTCTTAGGTGGGATGGACGTGTTCACCGCAGTATCTTATTTCAATTATAAATAATAAACTTAGCCTAACTATGCATCCCGCGGTTATGGTACACTAAAACTTATGTGGCTAATTCTAATTATAACTTTAAATGTCCCTAGGGGTTATTGGGTTACTCGTTTACATAAATTGGGGAGTTTACAATAAGTATATGTAAATTGACACATATGGCTTTGCGGGGACGACATTTTACTATTTGGGGTCACAACCTTCTTTTTCTTTTTATCAAACAATACATTTTAGATTGGGCACGCGGCCTTTCGATTTGTTGGGGACCGTCCGTCCCTGTCACCCTGTTGGGGCCGTCCGCCCATTCTTGCGAGACCGTCCGTCTCGGTCGGTTGGGGCCGTCCGCCCTTTGCTTCGGACAGTCCGTCCATCCCCTTTGGACCGTCCGTCCACCCCCTTTGGACCACAATCATTGGACCGTCCGTCCAGCATGGTACCTATCGTGCGACCTCCTTAAGGTGGTTAGACCAAACCGGGCCATAGCTCTAAATTCGCCATAGGAACACCAGTGAGCTCTTCCCTCCTTAGGAGATGGCGGAGAAAAATGACGGGAGAAAAAATGTAGGAAGGGAGGGATGGAGAGGATAAGGTTTCGTGCGCGTTTTGCACGTAACAAAACTGTATACATTTTTTTTTCTTATTTTATTATTTTATATATTTTATATAATTTTTTTTTTAATTAAATGAGACACCAAAAAAAAGCAGGTCACTGGTCATGGTAATAGCGGCTGTTCATGTTGTCTGAAATAAAAATATCGAATGGATTATTGTTCAGTAAGTCTGTCGCTATCGGCCTCACCAAAATTAATCAATTTCATTGACAAAAAAAAATAGCTGACTGTAGAAAAAAATCTTGTTTTTTTTAATTTGTTTGTTAAAAATGTTTAAAAAAAATAAAAATATATTTTCGAAAATAACCAAATTTGGTACGGCCGATAACCATTAATGAGTAGAAGAACATATATAAAATTCAATTCAATCGGTTGAATAGTTTTAGAAAATGATGTTTCGAGGAAAATGCGTTTAAAGTTTCAAGAGCAGAATTTTCGTCGAAAATTTATACTTACACTAATCTGCTATGCCACGACCATACAATAACCCTTCGGTGGCTTCATACGCATCACTTTCTGCCAGTTTTTGTGACCTGAGGGAAGCCCTTGCCTTTTTGGATGCCTCGGATGTGGATCGCTCTGCACGGGTTATTCGTCGTTCATCGTACTCCTCAGCATACTAGTAAACGTTTCGGCCAAATCTCCATTATTTTCAGGATGGGTGAAAATTCTTCACTAAACATACACGCAGCTGTACATGAAGCAATTTCCAGCGTCTTTTTTCAAACAAAATGAGTCAAATTCCAGATGCAACTATTAAACGACTCGTTGTTGTTCTGAGTGTTTTTTCCTAAGCACCTTTGTATCAGATCATCAGATGATAATTCTTCGTAAATTGGCTTCAAAAAAATTGCTGTTTCTTCATCAAATGCTGGAGGATGTGTGTAAATTTTCTCTGTATTCTCTGCCGTATGTTGTAAATACTTGCACCATGCAATTGAACAGTATGAATGCTGGGGTTTTACATCGGTTGAAATGTAATGTATGCTTTCATTATATTGCTTTCTTCATGCTTCGTTCATTTCTTCTTGAGAATCTGGATTCCCCAAAATAGCCAAACCATAGTATGTACTTAGCTCAACCATCATGGCATTGGTCAATGCAAGAGTCGATTTTTTTGTTGCAGCACCAGTGGGTCATTTTTTTTTCTATGTACATTTTGTGACAGCAACTTTGCAGTCTTTCAATAATTTAATGGCTAACTGCTCCGCATCCAACAAAAAAATATGAGATTTAGCTTTTAGTGTCACTTTTGCTCAATGCTCTCCTACGAATGTCGCAGCTCGAAATGAGCTGCTCATATTGCGCCGTATCACCGAAATTACTACCGTTAGGCACACAATTTGTCTCTTCCTGCTTTGCTCATTCATAACACATGTAGTCACAAACAAAATTTTGTTTTACTTTTGTGATCTGTTTTGTAAGTAGCAAATCATGCAAAAATCTTAAGGTGCGCTCATACGAATGTCGACCTCTCTAGTAATAGCTCTAAGTTTAATATCACGAACCGTGCTCAGCCACCCGCAATCAAACCCAGTCCTTCATCCTAATGTCTTCTCAATCTAGACCCTTACTGGGAGTTAGAAGTAGGAATGTTGCCCAATTTATCTTGGCCTAATACACTTCTTCTATCAAAAATTCACAAATCGTAACTACCCCTAATCCTCCCCCATTTCGTTCTTCTTCTTCTCCTTGTGTGAACCTGGGCCTCAACCAACAAGTTTCGCTAGCTGGCACGATCTCTTACTAGTTGTTTCCAGTGCCGCACTCCCAGGTGGTTTAGGCCCCCTTTCATCTGTGTGCGCCACCTCAGATTCGGTCGTCCTCTGCTGCTCGTCCTCTGCTGCGTTGTCCTCTGCTGCGTTGTCCTCTGTTGCGTTGTCCTCTGCTGCGTTGTCCTCTGTTGCGTTGTCCTCTGCTGCGTTGTCCTCTGCTGCGTTGTTCCTCAGGGTAGGATTTGAAGACTCTTCGGGCCGGAGCTGTGCTGTCCATTCGCTCTACATGGCCTAGCCATCTTAGACGTTGGATCCGGAGACGTCGTACTAGGCCGATGTCGCTGTACAGCCCGTACCTGTACAGTTCGTCGTTGTATCTTCTCCTCCACTCTCCGTTTATATAAACGGGACCATATATAAAATACAGAATTTTCCTCTCAAAGCGAACAAGGGCATCTTCGTCCGCTTTCGTTAAGGTCCAGGTCTGCGTCGTAAAGGAGGACCGGTAACATGAGCGATTTATATCGTACTACCTTGGGTGTTCGAGAGAGGCCTCTACTTCTCATTTGCCTCTTGAGCCCAAACAAGCAGCGGTTGGCAAGAATAATTCTGCGTTTGGTCTCAGCGCAAGTCTTGTTGTCGCTGTTCACTAGTGAGCCAAGTCCTCGGCCGCTTCAAATTTGTATCAATTGTGATGTTCTGGCCAAGACGTCGGTGTTGTGCGTCTTTTTTGGATGACAGCATACATTGGTTTTACCCTCTTTCACCGAAATACCCATTTTAGCCGTTTCTTTTTCAATGCTTTTGAACACTTCATTGACGTCTCGCTGTGCTCGTCCAATTACGTCAATGTCATTTGGGTACGCAAGCAATTGCGCAGACTTGAAATAGATCGTATCTCTTGTGTTGGCCAGTGAGTATCGTTTTACATGACGAAGTTACATGACAGTGCGTCATCTTGTCTAAATACTTTTTAACATTGAAAGTCTCGATTAATTCGCTACCGACCTTATGGAACAGCGCAGCGTATTGCAGAGATGTTATAACTAGATATGGCTCGGTATGCACATTGTCATATGCGGCCTTAAAATCGACAAAAAGATTGTGTGTGTCGATTTGGAATTCTTATTATTTTTAGTATTTTTCAAGATCCGCCACAATGTATGTAAATATTTGGATTTATCTGGCCTGGAACTACACAGATAAGAACCTGGCAGGTTATTCACAAAGGATTTCTGACGTTCGCACAGTACGGCAGAGAAGATCTTGTATTCGATGTTAATTAGATTTATTCCCCTATAGTTAGCGTACTTATAGGAGTTTCGTTCTTATGGACTGGGCAAACGATGCTGAGATTCAGTTCGTCGGGCATGTTTTTGTCCGACTATATTTTACAGTTGAGCTGGTGCATGCACCCTACCAACTCATTTCCAGCCGCCTTAAATAGCTCACTAGTCAGGTCTTTTGCGCCCGTGTCTTTGTAAGTTTTAAGCATCGAAATAATAAGCTTAATTTCATCTAGGAGGTCAGGTGAACGGAATTCTCTTGTATCTTCGTTCGTTGCGAATGGATCATTCTGCCTGACAGCGGTATCAGATCAATCCTCGCCGTTATACAGTCTACAGAAGTATTTTTTCCATATTCTCAGCATCGACTGTGACTCTACTTCTAGTGGTCCATATCCATCCCTACAGGCTTCCGCTCTGTCTTTATACCCCTGACATGTTCGTTTTACTTTTTTTCTCTTCTAGTATCTCTTCTTCTCCTCGATCTCATGCTTTTCGTGCTCTCTTTTTTTCTTCCTTAAAAGCGTGTGTTACTCTCTCCTTTTCTGTTCGTAGAGCTTACGAGCAACTCTCGCCCGTCTATGTAGCACGGCTTTGTAGGCGGCTTGCTTTGCTCATCATACCAGGGGTATCTAGCTAGTGGCGGTTTGAAACTCAATACATCAGAGGCAGCGTCTCTGTTCCCTAAATTAGCTTTGATGCGAATTGTTATGAGGTGTTCGCTTACATGCCGAAAGCTAAAGACTTTCTGTCGGAGTCTTCCTCGCATAACAAATCCGCATCCGAATAGTCGTCTATTTATCTTGTAGCAGTTACCATAATATAAAGGGTCCGCCATCTAACGTTTTTTTTTTCAAGTAGTGCTTATTTCGTGAATGGTAACACTTAGCTCACGTCTGACTTGACAGATAATTAGTTTTATCCTTCCGCTGAACGAATATGGTTGTGTATACGCTTGAACAACGCTGGAAAATATTGCGACATTACTTTGAAAATCATGGTAATGTTGCAGAATGTGTGCGAAAATTGCGTACGGATTTTGGAAGAAGATAACGTCAGCTCCGTATGTTCGTTATCTTGTGAAAAAAGTGAAAGAAACTGGAATCCTCATCGATAAACCAAAGCGTGAAAAGCCAAAAACAGTGCGTACACCCGAGAATATTGCTGCTGCGGCAGAAAGTGTGCGTGAAACGCCATCAACACCAATTCACCGTCGTTCTCAACAATTGAACATTTCGGAGACATCATTGAGACGAATTTTGCATAAAGACCTTGGTATGACGACATACAAAGTCCAATTGGTTCAGGAGTTGAAGCCAACTGGCCATCCAATGCGTTTTCGCTTCGCTAAGTGGGCCTGCGATCGACTTACAGAAGATGCCGATTTTGCCAAAAAAATCATCTTTTCAGATGAAGCTCATTTTGATCTTGGCGGGTATGTAAACAAGCAAAATTGTCGCATTTGGGGCACAGAAAACCCGCACGCATACATTGAAAAGCCGGTGCACCCAAAACGAGCTACTCTTTGGTGCGGATTTTGGTCCAGAGGCATAATTGGGCCATTTTTCTTCGAAAATGAGCAAGGAGTAGCCGTTACAGTCAATGGCGATCGTTATCGGGCCATGTTGAACGAATTTTTGTTCACAAAAATTGAAGAGGAGGATATTGGCAACATTTGGTTTCAACAGGAAGGCGCTACGTGCCACACAGCCGAAGCTACACTCGATGTTTTGCGCCCTGTTTTTGAAGATCGCATTATCAGCCGCAGAGCTGATGTCGTTTGGCCACCTCGGAGCTGCGATTTGATACCGTTGGACTATTATTTGTGGGGTGCCATCAAAGATAAGTGTTACGCCGACAAGCCAGAGACAATTGACGCTTTAAAGGACAATATTCGTGAAGCCATTGGTGAAATACAGCTGCACACAATCGATAATGTGCTTAAAAATTGGACCGATCGTGTAGGCTACTGCATGGCCAGCCGAGGCAGCCATTTGAATGAAATTATTTTCCATTATTAACCGGAAGGATTGTACTTTCAAATAAAAAAAGAAATTTGAGAAAATATTCAGTAGTTTTTTTTATAGCATTTTCAAAAAAAAAAAAATTATTTGGCGGACCCTTTATATCACAGATTTTCATCTTTTTTTTTTTGTCTAGCGCATCCCATCGCACCTCTTGGAGTGTGGTTATATCTGCTTTGTCGAGCAGTCGAGGGTTTTTTCCAGTTGATTGTCTGCACCTGGTCTGTTAAGGGACCATATATTCCAAGGGCAGACTCGCAGATCTTTTCGTTTATATGGATCGTATCCATCCATGTCCGAAGCTTGTTGTTGCTTCGTAACAAGATTTATTTTCCGTGATAGGGATGTCAACCCTAAGCACAACTACGAACCTGGAGGGTCAGATTCGCTGCACACATTGGTTCACTACCCGGCGGATGCCAGGCCAGCTATCCAGGAGAAGCCTCGTGGAGACTATGTGTCAGCTTGGATTGAGCAGGGACAGAGATCGAAGCTGGTGTTTGCTAAAATATATTATTCCAAATGTTCCCTTATAAATCCGACACAGCTTCTCCTTCCGGTGTGTCAGTTCACGCTTGAGAACTAAAGAAAGCAGTTTCACGAAGCCTAAATATTTTACCCAATGTAACAACTGACGATCTCTCCTGCTCTCACACCTGCAGGAAACCCATCCTAACTTTAAAACTATTTTAATAATACTAAACACCATTACATTTCTCCACCAATCGCACAGTTCACTCAAATAAGTCTCCTATTACTAAAATATCAGTTCCAAAAAAAATGCTTTGTGACAATTTTGCCCTAACCGAACCTTATCTATCGATTACTCCAGCATCGGAGACAGTAAATCGTACTGACACGATAATATTGCCGACCCAGATGGTCGGCCCCTTACCATCTAAATTGTCGAACTCCGTTGATTTAAACTTTACAAGGGATTTATTAACTTTGAAGAAATGGAAACTCTACCTTGCCTTATTCGTTCCTCACAATCCACTCATTGTTATCGACTAGTTGTCGACTTGATAGATTCCTTAGTTGATATCGCTGACCCCAATGACATTATCATCATCCGTGGCGATTTCAACTTTCCGTACTTCAAATGGGCTAAAGCTGATAATGAGATTCACTTTGTCACAACAAACACCTCGTCTGGTAAGGAAATCTTATTCAAAGATCATCTCTCCGATTTTGGCCACCTCCAACTCAGCAACATCACCAACAAAATGTAAAGACGATCTGATCTCATCATATGATGTCGAAAACTACGTTATTACCGCAAGTAACCACCTTCTCTCTACCTCGGATCCGCTCCATCCACCTCTGTCTTCACTCGACAATTACTTAAGCACTCTCTGCTCCGAAAATATGTATTAAATTCTTGAATTTTGCACTTCAAAAATTCATACTCTGTGTGTGCATTTCCAATATAACAACTTAATGATATGGAAACAAAAGAGTTACTGTGAACTACAACCAACGCAAAATCAGTCGAATTTCTCAAATCCTATCTAGGACAACCCTCGCCGGAGGGTAGTGAACGAACATCTTCGACACAAACCATCTGCAACTAGATATCTTGTTCATCAATATCAACTTACAATTTTTCCTAAACCTCAACACACATATGTCCTTAGAAGATAATCTTACTCTATTCCACTCCAAAGTCACCAATTGCCTTATTGTATCCGTCTCATATTCACATAAAACGAACTTCAACTGCACTTCACTCTGATACGCCAAGGAACTACATTTCTTGAACAACGAAAGAAACAATCGGTTTTAGCCCTACGTTAAATTCCGCACTGCAATCTCAGGAATCTTATACGGAATACTCACAACTATGCGAATCTTCAGTCTACGATACAATATTTTTTCACTGCAAACCCATCTTCTCCTAAGCAACATAGGTTCCTGGAAGGTCGATCGACAACCACTAACGCAACTAAGCCTCACAGTCTATCTGTGCACTTGAGTATGGCGGAGATGTCACACCAAATTATACTTCAGTTAAATCCTTCGCATCAAATTCTACCTCGAAGACCGTCAGTAGATGGTTATTTTCAGATTTCTATTTCTGATCCAATTAATGTCACCTACGAAGTCCCCCAGGGCAACCACCTCGGCCCACTGATATACATCCTAACCATGATGTTAACCGTGTTTTTAAGAACTCCCATCTTCCTCTTTACGCTAATGGTATTAAAATCTCCAAACATATATATTCACCTGCTGATTCCTACTCCCTCCAATCCATCATGAACAGGTTAATCTCGCTCTCAATATTAACAAATCTCAAGCTACCACTTATTTACTTCCGTAAGCGCGTCCCTTCGCCTCTCAGAACCTACGTCATTTGTCATAAAGTTTTTCCTCCTCTCAACTTCTTGGTTCTCACCTATAACAAAAACAAAGAATTAGAGACTAACCTTTGCTGCGCTGGTTCTCTCGAACAACGTCGAATAATGAAACTAAAACCTTAGCAGAAAAGGCTCGAACCCCAGATCCAAAACTTGTCTTCTCACGGCGAGTATACTAAGTATTTTGCTATAATGGAATGTTGAATTTAAATCATTTCGCCTTGCTTTATGGTAAAGTTCTAGTCAATTGTTGACTTGCCTGATGTGAAACCACACGTCACACAGTGGCCGATGATGGCTTTAACGTATGGGGCTCTCCGCTCCTGCAGGATATGTAACGCCGCTGTTGTTAGAGAACAAGTGTGTTCACCCGTTTTAAAACACGTCTTCAAGCTCTCTTACATATGTGCACTATATTATCTCGTTTCATGTTTCATGTTTAATCAACTCGTTTGCAATGTCGTCGGCACCTGAACACCAACCAACTAATGGCTCTCTGTGTCCCTTCCAAACTTGGTCGGCGCGTGAGATATTTTTTTTGCTTTGGAGGAATTTGCCCAAGATCACGACGATTTTTTAATGCTTTTCACAAGTATTTGCTAGGTTTTGAGTAAAACAAAAATCTGTGGGATACACATACATACGTTATTCTTTCATCAAGGCAATTGAAGGACTACGTCTCTGGTTCTCGAGCTGATTACTTTGAAGATATTAAACCCATACTAAATAGTTGTTTTCCCCCTATTTTCTAGTTTCATTTTCCACAATGATAGTAACACCCAACCTAATTGCAACTCTGATTCAGCTTGGATCACATATGTTTGACGTTAAAAAACCTAAAACCTTTCCTGAATTTTTATTATATTTCCACCAACACGACCTTTATTTTTTTAGAATGAGTCCTATTTGGAGAGACATTGGTTGTATAATTTTGGTTTCATATTACCTGGATAATCCTTTTCCATAGTACTCACTAAGACCATTTCGCCCGTCGTAACTTTCGCATTTCAAAAGATTTGACTTTTCATACTCATTTATTTATTCCCATTATTTCCCTGAATGGATGGCGTAGAAATATTTGAAATGTCAAATCCAAATATATCCAGGAGCAGCAAATTCAAAATGCGTATGTTGATTGGGTTTCCAACTGCATGGAAAGCTCTTTCTAAATATTACAGGAAACCAAAATCCTTCCACCACAGAAGAAATGTATTTTGGTTTGGCGTTTAATACCTACCCACATCTGAATCTATATTTACGCAAATTGTATTCCAAAATTAAGTTTAAAAAAAAAAATCACGACACAAAAGCAACCTAATACTTTGGCAATTAAATTTAACCTAATCTTTCTCTGAGACGTAACAGAACGGCGAAACCTTGGAAGAACTAACTTATGACAGAGAGGTTGGCGTACAACCGATTTTCTGAACTTTTAAGTTTCAAATGATCAGCAGTAATAATAATAATTATCCTTCTCAATAGACGTGCCTCTAGCAAGCAAGACTTGGTTGGGGCGGCTTTCTACTCGAATTTGAATCAAGTCTGACTTATGGGCATAGAATAGGAACGTAATGACTTTTAAAAGTCATGTTAGGACAGAATCAGTGATTGAGAATAGTTTGGATTCTAATTACAGAACCAAGTTGTCGTTAATTGTTTTATGAAGTTCGTTTCCGACTACACAGGTATTACACAGCTAGAAACACCTTCATTATTAGTGGACGTTATTCCCTTGTCTTCATTTAGGCTGAAAGGTTTAGTTTGCATACGTCACAAAAACAGGGATATTCAGGTCATAGCTCTTTGAACCAAATAAGCAGGTAGTTCTTTCAAAGCACCGATAATATTGCCACTAGTCTTACATTATCTGAACTAAGAATCTAAATGCAACTTTTTGGCTTTAAAGTTTGATCATCGAATTATATTTTCTTCGTGAACCCAGCAATAATGCAATGATTTAAGTCATTGTTATACTTCAGTGGTTATGCTATGGTTGATTTAATAGATAAAGTCCCTTTTACATGACGGCGGCTTAGGAATTCTCAGGATGAAATCAACCACGGCGTCCACAGTTCGAGTTAGTAGAACTACTTGGTGAACACCCAAATCATGCTACTACAACTTATTTTCAGCTCAGGCTGATTGGAAGCGGCGCATGTCGGCTCTTGGGAAAGAGAAACCTGGCCCTCAAGGTTGGGAGTTGTGCTTAGGGGTAACATCCTTATCACTGAAAAACAATTAATTTCAATATAACCACAAGCTTCGAATACGGACAAATACAGAGTTGACGACCCTTGCAAACGATTAAATGACTTGCGAGTCTGCACCTGGAATGTGAGGTCCCGTAGTAGACCCTAAGTTTGCGGCGTGTCAGCGAACGCTTCAATACAATCCGCATCAAAGCTAATTTCGGGAACATCAGCTTAACATGCGTTCGCGCCCCAACCCAAGAAAACGACGATCAGACGGACAGAATCTATTCTCAATGTCCCAAATAGTACGAGAGATTTTAATGCGAAGCAAAGAGGACATATTTGAGTCGAACACGGGGAAGTATAGCCTACAAGACAATACGTCCAACAACGGACACCCGCTACTTGACTTTCTGGCGGGGCGTAATCTCCTTCTAGCTAGCGCACAATTCCCGCATCTCATCAACCATAATGGAACGTGGCGGTCACCTGATCAGTCGACCATCAACCAGATTGATCACGTTAGACACTCTTCCAGCATCGTAGATGTAAGAACCTTCCGAGAAGCCGACATTGACTCGGATCACTACCAAGGTACGAATGGGGATATCAAGGATACTACAGAGGCGGCCGCTGGGACCTTTGACGGTCGAGTTTCCCTCAATCCCTCACAAAGTCCAATGACACAAGCACAATCCACAGAACAACAGTGGTAGCATTGCCAGTGCAACATCACAGAGGCTGCCTCTGATGTGTTGGACTTCCGACCGCCACTTCCGACCAGTTATTGTAGAAACCCCTGGTTTGGTGAACAATGTGAGCAAACCCATGTAGCAAATCAAACTGGCTACAAAGCTACATAGACGGTCGAGAGCCGCTCATCAGCTCTACGAGCAGAAAATGAGGGAGGTCCACAAGCTTTTAAGGAAGGAAAAAAAAGCACAAGATTGAGGAGATGGAGAGATGTTACCGCAGGAATGACGCTCGCAAGTTTTACGAAAAAGTAGGACGAACATGCCAGGGCTATAAAGCCAGAGCGGCAGCCTGTAGGGACGATGACGGACATCTAGTAGTTGAGTCACGGTCGATGTTGAGAATATGGAAAAACATCTTCTGTAGACTGCATAACGGCCAGGATAGATCTGATACCGCAGCAACGGACGAAGATACAAGAGAATTCCGTCCACCTGCCCTAAACGGACGGCCTGTCCGCTCAACTATTTAAATCGGGTGGGGATGAGCTGGTAGGGCGCATGCACTAGCTCATCTGTAAAAATTGATCGGAGGAAAGCATTTCCGACAAATGGAAGCTCACCATCGTTTTTAAAAAAGAAAACCTCTATAACTTCGCCAATTATAGAGGAATAAGTCTCCTTAACATCGCGTACTAGATCTTCTTTGCCGTAGTGTGTGAACGTCTGAAAGCCTTTGTGGATAATCTGATAGGTTCTTATCAGTGCGGTTCTAGGCCAGGTAAACCCGGCGGCCAATAGACCAAATATTCACACTGCGGCAGATTTTGGAGAAGACCAAAGAATATCAAATCGACAAACACCACCTCCTAGCTGATTTTAAAGCCGTATATGGCCAAGTGCATGTGGGACGTGCCATTCCGACCCATTTCTAGTTTTAACATCCCTTCCAAACTGGTCAGATTGTGCAGGATGATAATGGAGAATTCTCATCGTTGTATTAAGGTCGGTCGCGAATTAACTGAGATATTTGATGTTGAAAAAGGATTTAGACAAGGTGGCGCACTGTCATGTAACTTTGCCCGAGGTCACAAAGTTAGCAAGTACAAGAAATTTGAAAATTGTACGTAATTTCACGGTAGTGCTTATGGTCGATCCCGTTTCTCGGCTTCAGAGCTACTTTCTTGACTGTTTTTGAGTTAAGCAGTTGGCGCGACTTCAGTTCTAGCCTATAAAGTCAAATCTTGTGTGGTGCTTGAAAAGTTCAAACTGACCCACTGGCCAACACAAGAGGTACTATCTATTTTAAGTCTGCACAATTGCCTGCGTACGCGGATGACACTGATGTAATTGGACGAACACAGCGAGGCGTCAATGGAGCGTTTGAAAGCAATGAAGCAGAAGCGGCTAAAATTGGAAAGACGAAATACATGCTGTTATCCTGAAAAGATGCACAACACCGACGTATTGGTCAGAACGTCACAATTAGCATCTACAAATCAAGAATTTCATCTACCTTGGCATAGTAGTGACCAGTGATAACAACAGCAGAGTTGAGATTAAACGCAGAATAACTCTTACCAACCGCTTTTTCTTTAGGTTCAAGAGGCAATTGAGAAGTAGATCCTTCTGTCGAAAAACCAAGGTAGCACTATATAAATCATGGATCATCCCGGTCCTGGACCTTAACGAAAACGGATTAGGATGCCCTTGTTCGCTTCGAATGGAAAATTTATTTTATGGTCCTATTAGTAAATATAAACGGAGAGTGGAGGAGAAGATACAACGACGTACTGTACGGGCTGTACAGCGACATCAGCCTACAACGTCTTCGAATCCGACGTCGAAGAGTCTTCCAATCCAAGCCCGAGGGACTACGCAGCAGAGGACGGCCGAGTCTGAGGTGGCGCTCACAGGTGGAAGGTGACTTTAACCAATTGGGAGTGCGGCACAAGATCGTGCCAGCTGGAGACGCTTGCTGGTTGATGCTCATGTTCACAACGGACTGTAAATGTCAACGCTTTTCGAAAAGCTCTTTAGCTTTCGACCTCTGTTGTACTTCACTGAATGATACCAACACCAAAGCTGCGCATTAATGAACGATCTAAATTACTGGATGATGAATCAGCACCGTCATCATTGATCCATTATGGAAGAGTCTAGAATCGTGCCTCGGATATTTAAATACTGGCATAGGGCCTGCATGAATTAAAGAAGAACTAAGGTTTGATTGTTGGTTCTATGCAGGTTAAATCCTCTTCTAGATTTTCCTCTGACGTAAGTTTTCCTCCAGCTTCGGCCAGTAGTTACATATGCTTCAAATATGTCTGGCTGATTAAGGCCAGATTCAGAATTTTTTTTTTATCAATTTCCTCTAAGGCTTTGGACTTGCCCATAATTTGTTTTAAGTCAGTTGTCCTTCGTTTCATTGTACCTTAAGATAGGTCCATAATAATCTCGAAGTATATACATACGTTGTCCGGTTAATATCTCGTTAGTTTGCTAACGTAACTTTTGTTGAGATCTATGCGAGCCTTATACGAGCAGCTATTTTGCTTTTATTTTCTCAAAACTTAATTCGCCCGTTATTTTTTAAATTCAAGAGTTTTGTTGGATGATGTGATTGCCCTTTCAGACTGGCTGGTTCCATGAGAGGCGTTTAAGCCACATTCCTCAGAAGTTCTGATGATGTTTCATTTTCTCCCATATCCCGTACCTAATAGAGGATTGGGATAGGATAGTCTATTTGATTCTTATGAGTGTGGAATTTAAAGACGGAACCTAAGAGCTTCTATAGATATGCTTAGCAGGGGTTTACCAAACATTTTGGGTTATACAGGGTGTTAAAGGTATGTCAAGGCTTGGGAATGTCTATGGTATAAGCCAGAACTGTTTAACTTAGTACGAAATCTGCCTTCTATATGGATAGATCGAAGTTTACTGGATATTCTGTGACTGGTTGATTTAGCTGCGTACTGGAATCCAGAGAAGAGTGATGCTGGAAAGCCTCACATATCCCATGCCTCATTTTTCAGGCATCATAGTAACTTTTCATTCCTCTCTGAAGAGAAACTAACACTTTGCCGCACTACTATAGCAAGAAAAATGTAGTTTCGGGAAACTGGTTTGACCCGCAGGCGCAGAAGATTTTGCTATGTTCACACCGTCAATATCCTTGAATCAGATGGCAAACGTCCAAAAGGAGGGCATTCTTCTAAAATGTAGTTCGATCTAATGGCCCCTGTGATATCGATTCCTGCCGATACTTGAACCTTATGCAGTTTGTGAAGGCTGTAAGCTTTGTTTAGAGCAAGACAACTATATAACGACAACCAACTAGTAACTATTGAGCAAAAGATTTACTTAGCTTTCGTTTAGCTTCCGGTTTCAGAATGACGCCTTGATGTTTGGCACTGGTAGATAGAATAGAATCAGGTTGATTACTGTTAAAGTTCAAATGGCAATATCAGTGAGCTTTTACACTCAGCGACAAAAATCTCCTCGCAATAGATTTTTTAAATGCAAAATGAATTTAATTTTTGAATTTTATTTATCTTTTTCCTTTTCATAATTTGATATATATACTATACAAAAATAATAGATTTTACATTTTTAATTAAAATAAAATATATTAACAACAAAAAACAAAAAAATGGCGATTTTAACATTATAAAAAAATAGATTTATTACTAAAAATGATTAAGATTAATGTTTCAGGAACCCAAAAATCGCATTTTTTATAAATATATGTAAGGAACAATATATAAAATATACATATACATATTTTTAAAATAATTTTCGTCTATTTCCTCATACCAAACTCTTTCTATAATCGATTTCATCTCAGAGATCGTTCTTGGTCGCTTTCTCAATTGGATTCAGGTCCGGACTGTGTCTTAGCCAGGGCAGAGAGGACATGCCCAATAGATCTTTATGATTTTTTACCTGAATGTAGAGAAAACATCAGCGTAAAAAACACAAATTAACACTTTACGTCAAAGTAAAGTTACCATTTTGGCTGAGTCATCTTGAGAAATTAAATCTTCAGAATGCCAAAGTTGCCAAACCTCTTTGTTGTTGATCTCAATGTATTAACGGTACCTTCTAATATCGAAATAGCACCAACACCAAGGTTAGGTTAGATTAAAAAAGGGGAGTGTGAAGGTTAATCATCACTTCCGCTCGGAGGCCAAAAGGTCCATTGTGATTCCCTTCGTTTGTGTGGGTACACATAAAATTAACCTGTCCTATCACGTGGTGGCTGAAACCACCCTGTGCTCTTGATGAATCTTAGAAGATCCGATATATCTGCGTTAGCCACGTCCGCAATCTCTGTAAAGAATCTTTGGCCCAGCGACACTAGGCGTCGATTCTGGAGAGCTGGACAGTGGCAGAGCAGATGTTGGATCGTCTCAGTTTCTTCCTCATCGCCGCAGCTCCGGCAGAGATCGCTGGATCCCGAGTCCCATTTCCGGAGCATTGCTTCAATGGGACAGTGTCCTGTGATCACTCCGACGAGCATACGGATCGAGTTACGGTCCAGCGCCAGGAGCTTCTTTGTTTTTCCGACGTTGAGCTCTGGCCACGATGATCTTGTCGTGTAGCTGTCGTTTCTTGAAAGCCAAGACGAGTTGGCCTCTTTGATGATTGTGTCGTTTATGATCCTGTATAATGCGCTGGTCGGTGGTTGCAGTGACGTGTCCGCTTCGCTGATGTCCAGTTCAGACCCTTGCCTGACCAATTCGTCTGCTCTTTCGTTCCCTGCGATTGAGCTGTGACCCGGGACCCAGCAGAGTTTGACTTTGTGGTGTCTGATGGACTTCAATGTGTCGCGACATTTCTTGACAGCCTTTGATCTCGTTATACAGAATTCTATTGACTTCAGTGCAGCCTGGCTGTCTACGAAGATAGTGATATCAGATGGTGGGATATCGGTTACCTGTAGGTGTTAGGCTGCTTTCTCTATTGCCAGGATTTCTGCTTGAAAAACGCTGCACAGATCAAGGAGTCTGAATGATTCCTGTTTGTGGAGGGTATCAGAGTAGAACCCGGCCCCAGTGCCTGTGTTCATTTTCGATCCGTCGATGAAGAGAGTGGTCTCGTGGTCGTTGATCGCAACATTTGACAGCCACTCTTCTCTGTCGGGGAAAAGGATTGGTATTCTGAGAGACAAGTCATTTTGGGAGGAAAATAATCGGTCGTAGCTGCGAGGCAACTAAAACCATGTTTCTTTCCCAGGTCATCCATTATTCTGAGTATGGCCGCATGTCCACAGTTGGCTTGCTTCCACAGAGAGGACTCCCTTAGTCTGAGAGCCCTCTTTGTAGCGCAGCCTTTTATGAATAGATCCAGGGGAAGGAGATGAAGTATCATGTCCAACCCTGCTTGCGGCGTGCTTCTCATTGCTCCCGTTGTTCAAAAAGCGGCTGACCTTTGTACTTTGTTGAGCTTTTCGTGCTGCTAGCAGTCCACCAGACTAGGGCCCAATAAATTAAAATGCGTCTGATGATTGCTGTGTACATCCAATGAATGATGTACGGTTACAAGCCCCATCTTTTTCCGAAGGTCTTTTTGCATGCATAAAAGCGTTCAATCCTTTTTTCATCCTTTCCTCCAGGTTCCTTTTCCAGGAGAGTTTGCAGTCAAGAATGATGCCTAGGTATCTGACTTCCGCTTTGAGTTTGAGTGGAGTACCCTCTAACTTTGGGGGAGCAAATATCGGAATTTTCCTTTTCCTGGTGAACACAAGACCAGCTCGGTTTTCTGGACGTTTATTCTCAGACCGTTCTGTCTTGCCCACGAGGAGAGTTCCCTCAACGCAGATTCCATTAGTTCACTGATAGTTGGTAGAAATTTACCTTTTATCCAGATAACCAGGTCATCCGCATACGCTATGATCTTTGTGTCTTTCTCCATAAAGAATTTGAGGATTTTGTTAACTGTAAGAAGCCACAGTAGAGGGGAGAGAACTCCCCCCTGTGGTGTGCCTGTAGTTGTCACTTTCCTTATAGAGTTCAGGTAGGCGTGTTGAGTGTTGCATAAGTTGCGTGAGTTGAGTCCTCTGATGTATAGGTTAATTAGTCTTTCCAAGGTTTTTAATAGAAACGACGAGAGACTAATTGGCCGATAGTCCTTTGCGGCAGTATGGGATGGTTTACCTGCCTTAGGTATGAAAATGACCTTTATTTCTTTCCACTGTGTTGGGATGTACCCCACGCGCAGGCAATTGGAAAAAATACTTAGGAGGTACAGTGTGGGTCTGTGTTTTTTGAAGCATCGCTGGCAAGATATCATCCGGCCCCGGAGATTTAAAGGGTTTGAACGAATTTATTGCCCATGATACTTTATCCGTTGTGATAATCTTGTTTATTACTTCTTCGGTTGTGTGAACCGTAGGAACCGTCGTCTAGAAGGAGACTGTGGTTTCAGGGGTTCTACAGCCTGGGAAGTGCGAGCACCAACACCACACTCTGTGTACACACCAAACTCCGTGTACACACGGAGAATGTTTCACGGCAGACAAAATGCATTCATCGGAATACCTTTCTCCTTTTTTGCGGCGGACTAGCGCATTACCATCGGGACCAAACAAATTGAATTTAGACTTATCGGAAAATATGTATAACTTGTCCCCAATTCTCACCAATCCAATTTTGATACCTTTTTACCCATATTAACCGTTGCTGATTCATTCTTTTGGTAAGCAGGGGCTTTTGTGTAGGTCGCCCACAATATTATTCAGCTATTGTAGCATAAGCCACGCTTCCCTTTCAGTTATTGACCATGGCCTGTCGCTTCCAACTTTTTGTTCAATTAAACCTTCCGATTGGTAATTCTTGATGACGACGAGCTTTTTCTCATTTTCCGTATGCAAAGCTATGATTTGGGCCTTTTCCATTATAGACAGTACCGTAGTCCAAAATACAAAATTTCGGCTTAAAATATTTTTTCAATTAAATAAATCGATCTAAACGCGGTCACTTCACTTTTTCTTAGGCTAGGTAGAAAAAATGTTTCAATAATAAGAAAAGGGTACAGAATTTGCAGAAGGGTTAAGAATAGTAAAATTTTATAACCTAATAAGAAGATATTTTTAGGAAAGGTGAGAAGGTTTTTTTTGTCGCTGAGTATACTTAGATAGCCTGTGATTCAAGCGTATGCTCTAGCCAAAAGTGCCTTCGGCTAGACACTATCTTCCTAACAGCCCTAATATTAGGATAACAATGTCACTCAGTGGATTTATATAGAGGTAGACGTGTTGTAAATTTAAAAAGGGAGCAGGCCTTCTCTAATCTTAAGGATAAAGATTAGGGAATCTTTCTCCAATACTGTGAAACATAACATCATATCAACGTCTTTTTAGATACCCTTAGTCTGCATTCTCTTTGGTATTCGTGAGAAGCGCCAAGGACAAAAAATACATTAAAATCATTATTTTAACGAAATGCTTGAGAGTCCTACAGTTCTGATAATATTTTTGTGGAAAGGCAACGTCAACCTTAGTGTGCTAATTATTTAAATATCTTATCAGAATTCCATGAATACATACAATTATACCAACTAAATATTTTTTTACTTGCCTGGGGGTACTGAAGCCTACGTGCATCTTTAGTCTTATTCCAAGGCCATTCTAACGAAACGGAAATAAAATTCAAAAGCTTTTCTTCCTTTTAAAATCATACCAACTTGTATTGCGACGTCGCTGCATATCTCTCAATTCCTTTCTCGAATCAAGGTCCTTGAAGATTTATTTTCATTTAAAGGTGTGCTTTACTTCTCGTCTAGACATATTTGCTGAGCATTTCCGACTGAAACTGTGTCCTAGTGCATTAGATCAAAGGATGTGAAAACTACTTACATTACCATCACGACACAAGCCGTGGAAATGCATTCATTTCTACGTCGTCATATCAGAATGAACAAAATACTTCTCAAGAACTAGGAACACAGAAAAGCAGGAAAAAATTAGCAGCAGCACTTAATATGGTTTTGTATAATATTCAACCAACTTGACCCGGATTAATTCCTTCTTCTACAATTAGACGCAGTCCTTCAACTTCCGAAATGTCACTTGCTTTTATTTAATGACTTCCACTTTTAGCAATTCCCTTATTTCCTGTACATTTCCCTGCGCATAATTCATAATTGAAACTATTAAATCGAAACGTTGATTTGCGTGCGTGATAGCGACACACAATTACATGAAACCATTTGCTAATTCGGTTACACTATGTGCTCGAGGATCACATGCTTTGTGAATTCTGTCCATGTAGTCATCGATTTCGGAATGGTAGGCTGGGGAATGGGGGGACATGCTTAGTGTCTCGTGTCCTTTCAACTAATCTTTGCAATTACCTGGCTATTCGAACTTGTTTGGTCGTTTCCTTTCTGCCCGGCTGATTGGCAAACCTATTATATACCCGTTGCTCGCCTGCTGCCTTCATCTTCGCACTAAAATCCTCCGACCGTCGTAAAACATTCTCTTTCATATGCTCGTAATAATATCGGCGCCTTGGGAAAGCGTTATCCTTAATTAGAACGTATTCGGACGGTCAAAGAAAAAAAATCGCAAACATTTCTTGAATCTAAGCACTTTAACTAGAAGTTGTGTCGTCATCATCATCATCGTTGTCATCGTATATGTCGAGAGCTAAACTGAATACGTATCCCATCTACTCCTTTACGTTCATGCGAATCCGGCTGTATGTGCTGGAAGATAGGGCGCCTCAAAGTGAACGAATTGAGGAGAAGTGTTTGCACTTCTATCAGGGTCAGCGAAAGGTGGCTACGGATACACGAAAGTTTATCTAAAGATATGTGTCATACTACGTGTGAAATGAGATTAGAGTCCCAAGTCAAACTTATAATCAAGGACATTCTTAACAAGTTTTCGCAAATGTACATACTTTTTTCTCTCATTTCGTACTCGTATCTGCAACAGCCCGGGGCTATACAACATCATCATCATGATGAGGAATTCGAGAGTACGAGTGGTAGTTTGCATGGAAAAAAGGCGCAGCTATAATTACCAGATAGCATTTGGAAAATTATTTCACGGAAATGGGGTCGGTAAATAGAAGATTTGGAGAGATGGAAAACTAAGATTACTTGACACCTCGTCGATTGGAGTATACACACGAACGGCCCAGATTTTATGTTGAAAATGTTGTCAAAAGGTGACGCGTGTTTTCGAGGTTATTTGTATGTAAATTCACGTATTTGCTGCGTCGTTTTGTATTCTCGAGTGGCATGAGTACGTGAGATTTTGTTTTTTAATAATTAGGATTACGCCTTCTAGATCTGCTTAACTAAAAGGTGTCTCAGTAAGAGTGCACTTTTTAAAATTGCAATATTTTTTTTATCATGCAAGTGGCAACTCTGAAATTTGACAGCTGTCACCTCTGTTTATTCCGATTATTAAAAATGGAGCGCTTTTCGAAAGAACAACGCGTTATAATTGTGAAAACTCATTACAAAAATGGGGAAAGTTACGCTGGAACCGCTCGCAAACTTCGCCAAATTTTCAGCCGAGAAAGTGCACCTAATGTGTCAACCATTCGAAGAGTGGACAAAAAATTTGAAGAAACTGGGTCAATTATGGATAATAAGAATCCTTTGCGTCAACGTACCGGTCGGTCTCTTGAAAACATTGCTGCTGTAAACGAGAGTGTTGCCGAAAACCCGAAAACATCAATTCGACATCGTTCTCAACAACTGCAAATTTCACGAAGCACTACGCAGCGAATTTGACTAAAGACCTCCACCTTCATGCGTACAAGATTCAGTTAACTCAGGAGCTCAAACCAGCAGACCACGGAAAGCGCTGGCAATTCGTTCAATGGGTAATGGAGCAAAGTGAAGTCGATGCCAATTTTTGAAAAAAGTCATTTTCTCCGATGAAGCGCATTTCCATATGAATGGCTTCGTGAATACACAAAATTGTCGAATTTGTGACTCAGAAAATCCTCATGCAATCCATGAGAAACAAATGCGCCCACAACGAGTAACTGTCTGGTGCGGATTTTGGTCAGGCGGCGTGATTGGACCTTACTTTCTTTAAAATGAGGCCGAAATTGCAGTGACTGTGAACGGCATTCGTTACAGGAATATGATAACGGACTTCTTGTGGCATCAACTGGACGGCATGAATCTGGACAACATATGGTTTCAGCAGTACGGCGCAACCTGCCACACCGCGCATGAAACAATCGACTTATTGCAGCAACGATTTCCAGAACACATTATCTCACGAAATTCTGATGTCAACTGGCCACCAAGATCGTGCGATTTAACGCCGTGCTATTTTTTTCTTTGGGGTTTTGTGAAATCTCGGGTTTATGCGAATAAACCCGAGACAATTCCTGAGCTCAAATCGGAAATCCAACGCGTCATCGGTGAGATACAGCCACATCTCTGTGCAAAAGTCATCGAAAATTTCATGAAAAGAATAATGGCCTGTCATCGGAGCCGTGGGGGTCATTTGCCGGATATTTTATTCCATACTTAATCGGAACATGTCTTCTTTATAATACAATAAAAATATCACAACTCTGTCATAAAATACTTGTTTTTATTTTAAAATGAAAAAGTGCACTCTTACTGAGACACCCTTTATGTACAAAGGAACTTAATATCGTACAGATTATAACAAGTGTATAATAAGAATCCGTCTTTTACCAATAGATAGTCAGGAATGTCAGATCAGAATTACCACATAGCAAACCCTTCCTTCGTAGTAGGAAAATGGCTTGGATCGAAGGTCATCGATTTCAAACCGATAAATGATCGGCTGTAATCCGCATCCAGGGAAGGTTCTATAACATAAGCGTAATTGGAGCACACGCCCTTCACCGATGAGGCTAAGAAGCCCATCAAAAAGGTTTTGATGACCTCTTGGGCGGGGCCTACGAAGCCTATCCGGAGTACGACATCAACATCGTACTTGGAGACTTGAAGAAACCATATTTGGCGGCGCAATCAAAAAACATTGCCTCCACGGCACTACAACAGATTACGACTTCCGTTTAACAGACTTTGCGACAACTAGTAAAAGGTGAATCGCTATCAAAAAGATCTACTCAGTCACCTGGCCCCTTCAGGGGCACAAACGTCGACTCTGACCATCATCTGGTAGCAGCACGACTCAGAGCTCGATGGTCCAATGTCAGTAAGCTGCAAACACCAACAAAACGGAGGTTAGACATTGGGCGGCTGTGCGCACCGGAAACAGCCAGAGACCACAGAGAGCGGCTAGGTGAAAAACTCTGCCATATGCCTCAAGCCCACACAAACGCTAACAACATGTGGCTGCGCTGCCGCATTGCCATTTAGGAAGTCGTTGAAACCACTCTAGGTTACTGGCCAACCGCGACCAAAAACCCGTGGTGCGATGGTGAATGTACGGATAGGAAGCGAGCAACGAATGAAGCATATCAGAAGTCGGTGCAACGGAAAACAAGAGCAGCGCGGGAAGAGTACTGAGCCAGAAAAAGGAAGGAAAAGAAGCTATTGCGAAAACAAAAAAGAGCGTGTCAATCCTGGTTAGAGCCTTATTCAAAAAGTCAAAGCCCTTGCTTCTTGGGCTTTAGATTGGGTGCCTATGCTCTTCAAAATTGTGAAGGTAATCTTGTCACCGACTCGCAGGAAATAGTGAATGTGCTTAAACAGCGCTTCTAACAGCTGCTAAGCGGATCATGCCCGCGATAGAGAGTGATAGGGTCAGAAAAAAACTCAGCCTTATAAGCTGAAATCCGACAAAGCTGCTGGGCCAGATGGTCTTCAAGCTGAACTCCTTAATACTCACGGTGATGTTCTGGTAGGGATCATGCGCCAGATCATCTGTCAATTTCAGGAGGATGAAAGCATGCTCGACGACTGGCATACCAGATCTATCTGCTTCTTATTACCGAGGCATAACCCTGCTCAATTTCGCTTACAAGATCCTATCCAGTGTATAATACTATGTGGACGTCTTAAGCCGTTTTGCACCACACTAACAGGCACGTATCAGTGTTTTTTTCCGGCCCAGAAAATCGACTATAGGAGGGTGGTCCGATAAGTACTTAGCCTACAAAAGAAAACCAAAAATTTCGGAGAAATACCGAGTTATTTTTCAATATTGTCTCCTTTTAGCTCGATACACTTGACCCAGTGATGCTCTAACTTCTTTAACCCGTCTGAAAAATACGTTTTCTCGAGGTCTGCAAAGTAGGCCTCCGTGGTGGCGATGACGTCCTCATTCGACTGAAAATTCTGCCCGGCGAGTGACTTTTTCGAGGGCCGAGGTGTGAGCCGGTGTGTTATCATGATAGAAGAGCACTCTTTTCTTCACCAAGTGGGGCCGCTTTTTCTTCAATTCGGCGTCGAATCGGCCCAACAATTTGCCACAGTACAGACCTGTGTTCGTTTTCCCCTTCTTCAGGTAGTCGATGTGGATCACACCTTGTGAATCCCAGAAAACGGTGGCCATCACCTTTCCGGCCGATGGGACAGTCTTCGCCTTATCGGACCACCCTCGCATGTTTAAATGATGTGTTTTTCACTATTCTATTTATTGAGCCGGCGAAACTTATTGTCTTAAGACCATTATAGTTTACTGAGGCATGGAGGTCTTTTCTCCTATTGTCGTCCCCACGTTCTTCCACGGCCTGAAATGCGAAAACCGCGTAAGTGTGTCAACAAGTTGATCTTTGAGTGGTAAAAGCTGACACGGAAGATCACCATGACAGAAACTATGTATTAGCAGCAAGACCTGCTAATCGTATTAAGCGTCTTAATTTTGTCAAAACTATTTTTAATGATAGAGCAACTTTGAGATTTTTGGTTCAAAAAAACTACACTTCCACCGTAAAACGTAGGGGTTTGGGTTTTCATGTCAGTTACGAGTACCTTATTTTTATTGAGTCTGCGATGAACAGAAGAGATTATATAGAATTATATTGTCCTTAAAATTAGCCCCTTAATCTCATCGAACATCTAGGGCAAGTTTTCCACACGGCCTTCGAGCAGCTTTAAATAATAATTAGCTTATAATCTCTAGTTAGCGCTACTAGGCTAGCGTTACTAAGAACCTTGTAGTTATGTTCTATGAAGATAAGTTGTAGTAAATAAGGCTCTAGGAGGCCCGCAAAGTGCTGGTATTATAATTTCTTAACGAAGTCTTAATGATTCTCAATTTGTTATTAATTTGGTTGTGTCCAATCTTATTATGTATTTCCGTCTATTTAATTAGTTTTTTCTTATTATTTGTACCAAAAAACTGTTTTTTCGCTTCGTATATCTTGTCAACAAATTAAGAGATCGGTTCCATATTAGTATTAATTTATAAATATTATTAGTTTAAATTCAAATTTGAGACCTTTGGTTGCCCTTA
Organism: Merodon equestris; assembly: GCA_958301585.1. NCBI lineage: Eukaryota > Metazoa > Arthropoda > Insecta > Diptera > Syrphidae > Merodon > Merodon equestris. The sequence continues at coordinate 31,366,140 of OY284417.1, read as the reverse complement.
AAGGTAGGAGAAAAATGAAAATATTTGACGAGAGTGGCTTTTACACCGGATGGCGTGCAACAACCCCGCAGAGTAGTAGAAAACGAAAATACTGCATTTGAGGAGCACTTGAACAGAGAACCCTTGTTCAGAAGTCACCGCTGTTGACTTCCGTTAAGACATTAATCGCTCAACCGCAAAGTTTCACAGAACTGAAGCGCGCCACTTTCTTCAGACTGCACAAAAACAAGAAAAAATTCTTCGTTCCTTGCCAGACTCACTCTTCCATGTGTAAAGCACAGACAAGGAAAGAAGTTGTAAAGTAATATTTATTACCCTCCTCCACCTAAACGGTTGTGACAAATTAAACTTCTTTGTAAACATTTTCGTTTATTTTCCTTCGCTGCACGATAAGTCCAGAAGAGGAGCACAATCCGGTAGTAAGTACAGGTGTCTCGGGTAAATCGCATATAGTACATATGGGCGCTTTTACTCAATCGCAGCGCCAAATCCGTCTTGTCAAGTAAACTCCACGTGAATAAGTTCAAAAGTTGAAGGAGATTTCAATCTGTCATGTACATACGAGTATGTATCTCAGCTCGAAAAAATACAATAAAAAATAGCAAAAACAAACTCAAACAAATGAATCCAGCGAACCGAGGCACCTGCGTCCTCGGGTCTACCGACAGTTTAAAGATGATGCCTCCTCGATCATCTTAACGATATCAACAACAACACGCGCGTCGAGCTGACGTCGGTCGGGACGGCACGCTTACTTGAGTAAGCACATTTCATATTAATTAATTTCCACAATTAGCCGAGGTAAATATTTTACCAAAATATATATTTACCAGCCTTAAACGTTATTCAGACAATTTTGATGGCGCATTTATAAAAGCACTTCTGGTCGGGTAAAGGAATACGTTGCTTAAAAATCCCGAGCTAAGCCTTTGGCGCCCTGCAGTCAGTCCACTGTTTTTTTTTGATTTATTTGCATTCATAAGCCGACATCGGGTTCGCCTTTGCCGAGTTTTGTTCCCACGAAGACATATCGCACATCCATGTAGGTAGAACGACGCAGAGATGGAGAGGGAAGCAAGTGTATAGGTTTAATGTGTCAAGAACCAGATAAATTCTTTATGTGGTGCCAGAACCTTTCGCCAAACGTAGGGAGAGAGACAGAGCAGAACGCGAACGATGACGGTGGAATTAGTACTTGAGAAGGGTAGTTCTTGAGAAAAGAATTATTGTCTCCTGATGTTGGGTCCTGTTGTCAACCCACCTCACCTTGGAGCGAAAAATTATGTGCAGAGTAAATTATTTGGGTTCCTGAGTGATGCATTACCTGTTCTGTGTCGTTCGAACAGCTTTTGAACAGCGTTGTCTGCGAAATATATGTTTTTTGAATTACCGTTAGATACGTTCACCATTTTTAGATCTAATAATAGAACAGAAATACGAGATTAACTAATTTAAATAAGAAGAAAAGGGTGTACAGTCTTACGGAGCTTGCCAGCTACCAGTATATTACTGCGTGTGTAGTCAGTTTTCTGGAGAAATGGAAATCATTTCTTATTTGGAATCTGATTGAGAATTATTGTACTCAGAATTAAGGTATTAGCAAATCAAAAGAGAGACATTTCTTAGGAATTCCTTAGACATTCCTTCCGTCGCCAGAAGCTGCCGATGTCATCAAGAGCAATAAAAACACATTTTGTAGTGCCCACCAGTCAAAGTAACCATGATACCCTTTAAAAAAAAAATTAGGCTGGGTGACACCTCTAGTTTAAATGACCTATCATGCACTAACTTTGAGTGGAGGTAATGACTCATCGCGACTGATAGTCGCAACTTTTATTTGTAAGCGTATCCCTTCACATCAAAATGGGTCTCGTCGCTCATGCTGAAGTACGGCGTTGAGCTTCATGGGAACATGAGCATGGTTTACTTGCGACGGACTGTCTACATTTTAAAAGGGAACACTTTCAGGTCTTCTTCAGCTATATCGACGATCTTCTCCTCGGAATGAACATTATGAGACCTTCCGGTACTTCTTCTGTAAACACGCTTAGTTTGGCTTAGGATGATCGAAAAGTCTGCGCCGAAATTCACGTTGCACCAAGTGAATTGTCACGAATTTGACAATCGTAAAGTGCCATTACATACTGTCAGAGACCACGATTAATTCTCTTTTGCATCTTCACCTCAACTTGCATAATAATCGCAGCCATACACTAGATTGACTACCGACCAACCCCGATCAGAAACCCGTGCTACGATGGCGAATGTGCAGAAGCGAGAAGCGAGCAACGAATGAAGCATACCCGAAGGCGTTGGGAAAACAAGAATAGCGTGGGAAGAGCACAGAGTCAGAAGAAGGGAGGAGAAGAAGCTACTGTGAAAAACGAAAAGAGCCTTTGCAGCCTGCCAACTCAAGGATATCAAAGAGAGAAGACAAAGCCCTTAGATCCGACTTTAGAACGAGTGCCGAAGCTCTTCGAAATTGCGAAGGTAATCTTGTCACCGACTCGCAGGAAATTGTGAATAGGTTTAAGCAGCACTTCCACAAGCTGCTAAGCGAGAATGACAAAGAGTGGGTGATAGGGTCAGAAGAAAACCCAGCGCCAACAAAGCTGCCGGCCCAGATGGTCTTCAGGCTGAGCTCTTTAAAACTGGCGGTGACATTCTGGCAGGGACCATGCACCATATCATCTGTCAAATTTGGGAGGATGAAAGCATGTCCGACGACTGTCATACCAGCTTTGTCTGCTCCTTTTTCAAAAAAGGTGATCTTATGTCTTGCGCCAATTGCCAAGGCATAACCCTATTCAACATCACCTATAAGATCCTATCCAGTGTACTATGTAAACGCAATACACTAATAGGCACTTACCAGTGTGGATTTCGACCTGGCAAATCGACTATAGACCAGATCTTCACATTACCCTGGAAAGAACCAACGAGCTCCAAGTCGGTACTCACCATCTTTTTATTGGCTTTAAAGCCGCGAACGACAGAATTCGTCGTCAAGAGCTCTACAGGACGATGGCCGATTTCGGAATCTCGGGAAAATTAATTCGGATGTGTTGTGCCACATTCGAAGACTCACGATGTATTGTGCAATTTGGACCCAATACCTCCAAACCTTTCCAAATACAACCGCGAATTCTAGGAGCTGTATATTGATGTGGACATAGTCCGGAAGGCAAAAATCCGTCGACTATATAGGCTCAGCCACCTCGAGCGCATGGATCTTTGGATCCCAGCTACCTGGTTCCAGAAGGCAAGAGAGACCGAACCTCCGGTTCAGAGACCAATTTTTCGACTTCAGGAAATTCGGGCATGAGTGGAAGCAAGCTCTCGTTCAGGCTCAGATACTCCCACATGTTCTAGCCTGATAAGTAAGTAAGAAGTTGACATTAGTGAACTAGACAGCCGCAGTATATAAACAACGCAATGGAGCGCTATACTCCGCAAGGACGTGAATAATCGGTCGGTGGTATGAGCGCAGCGTGAATTTCGACTTCGATTTCCTAACCGTGTGGCGCCAACTGGGCAACTTAATAACTCGACCCCAACAGGAACCACAGGAGACCATGAATGGCGTGACCGCCACCGGACTGGTCGTTCGGCAGAGAATATCGCGGATATGGCTGCCGAAGTCGCTGAAAACGAAAAAGCATCAACCAGATGCCAGAAATTGGGCATCATAAGATGGTCCCTACAACTAATTTTTGTGAAAGACTTACACATGTTCCCGTACAAAATGCATACAGTGCATAACTCAGTGGCGTGTGAATTACTGTCAAACCATCCATAATCTCAACAACGAAGAAGACGATTTTGTATAGAAAATCATCATGAGCGACGAAGTGCGGTTACGTGAATAAGCAAAATCTTCGTTTCTGGGGTACTTAAAACGAAGCATTCACACAAAGCCACTGTGTTGTGCAACGTTCACGCGTGAGGAGTGATTGAGCCGTATTTTTTTGAGGGCGCCATCAGCAATACGGTCACTGTTACTGACGAACGCTACAGGGCCACAATAAACGACTTCTTACTGTCGGAATTGGATGAGCGGGGCTTGGTTACAGCAAGAGGTGCAACCGCACACAGAGCACACGCCACAATGGATATTGTGAAAGAAGCGTTTCCTGCTCTCATAATCTTCCGTTTTGGCGATTTGGCATGGCCAGCAAGTTCGCCCGATTTAACCACCCCAGACTTCTTTCGTTGCGACTACTTGAAGTCGCAAGTTTAAGCCAACAATACTTAGACAATCATAGCCCTTAAGGAAAATATTCGACAGAACAGTTTCAGAAAATATGATAAAACGGGTACAAATGTGTATCAACACTGGCGGCAGCAACTTGACGGATATCATCCCTTCCACTTAACCGAAAAAAATTGTAAAGGTCCAAATAAAGATTTTCATCACTCAAAATCATGTTTTTTTATTTAGTAAAAAAGTAATTCAAAAATAAAATTGATGATTCATTTTGCTCCACCTTGTACAAGATCGGAAGCAATTTCTTTATCTTCATTGGTGTATGGTGCTGTATTGTTCAGGTTTCTTAGCACACCGAAAATGTATCCAAGCAATCCAATGCTTGCATTGATTTAGTTAGTCCCTAGCTGCTCGCGGTATCGTCAAAATCGTGATTTCACTGTCCAAGACGGAAGCGTAGGAATACCCACCAGGTATTGGCGTTGGATTCTTAACTTGACTAGGAAGATTTTCATTTATTTTGGAAGACAATTGATCTGTACCCTGCGTTCCCTAACGTCAGGATTCATGGGCAAAGGCTTACTACCAAATTCTACCGCCAGTCCAATAGATATAATTAAATGAGCTTAATTGGTCTCGCAATAATAGTATTAGTCGATTGTATAAAGGCTCTGCTGAAGTTAGGTAACTGTTCCCAAGCAATAGGGCAGTATAATAACACTGCTTGAGACGAAAACCTTATTAACCATCACATAATATCGATGAATAGAGGTATCAATCATCGTTCACATTTATTGTCGCCTGTGCTTTGGGACAGATAGGCGCTAGACATGACCCAGCAGAGAGAACGGCAACATCATCCGCATCGGCTATATGGCATACATTCCAGGGGCGTTGAGAGCATCGAGCGGAGAGTTGACCACCATGTACCACAACATCGGAGACAGGACGACTTCATGCGGGCATCCCCTGTTTATTCACAAACCCAGTGCTTCATCTCGGCATGCCGTCTAGCACATGCGGTTATCAGAAGCTCCCTCAATGTCGACCAAAATGCTCAGCACGTACTCTTTCCTTTCGACTGCGCATTCAATTCATTCAACTTGATTCTGAAACGCTGCTCTGCAGGATGCACTCGAAGGGCAACTTTGCGCATGTGCAACTCTACTAGTTTCTCCATGATTTTCAGCAGGAAGAATGTTAGACTGATTGGTTTAAAACTCCTGGCAAATGAGTAGTCTTCTTTCCTATTTTGAGAATAAAGACCACTTTCACCCCCTTGCAATGCTGTAGATCGATCTGAGTAAAAATCAGAGCCTTAAACTGCAGAACTCTTTCCCCAGCGAGGCTGTCCTTGGCGACCATCTTCCGTCTTTTTTTCGTTCGAGCTCATCCTCCTTTGCTAATTTGAGGGTTGTTGGGACCCGAAACCGCCTTGCCTTCTGCGCTCAGCGGCGATAGCGCCTGTCAGATGAGGACCCTGAACGCTGCCGGCTCCGTCAGTTTGGGAATCCTGCACGCTCCTTAGGGAGCTCATTCTCGCTTATAAGAGGTGAAATGTTAGAGGAGACGCATGCCGAAACTGGCATACTTGTGTCCCCTACAATAGCCTTCACTAACCGCAGATGAGAGGATCGGTTTGGCTTCGGTAAGGTAGCTGCTTTCTTCAGAGGTTCGCCGAGCAATTAGATTAAATTGGTTTGATTTACTTTTACAAATGGAAAGTTGGAACGTTGTTTCATTGAAAAAGGACGTCAACGGTTCCTAAACTCATTTTTAACTCATTTTTTGAAGAAGACAAATAGTCTTCCTCCGATTTTAGGAATCCTAGAACTTATAATGCATGCGGGCGGAAGTTTCAATACACGGTGTCTTATACAGTTTGAAATCTTACGTTTTTATTTTTCTTATCTTTCCAAGCGATTTTTTTTCTTTAAACCATGGCCAGCTTCTAAGGCTGAGCAACCTTCCATACTGCAGGCCGCTCGAAGGCGATGTTAACAAGTCTACGGATTCAACAGCTTAAATAGCTGGGCCGTGTTTTCACAGTTCCTGTTAGAGGTCGCTGTGTGTATAGGTGGAAATGTTGAAATTGACTATATACGAGGGTGGTCCGATAAGTACTTAGCCTACAAAAGAAAAACAAACATTTTGGAGAAATGGCGATTTATTTTTCAATATAGGCTCGTTTTAGCTCGATACACTTGACCCAGCGATGCTCCAACTTCATTAACCCGTCTGAAAAATACGTTTTCTCGAGGTCTGCAAAGTAGGCCTCCGTGGCGGCGATGACCTCCTAATTCGACTGAAATTTCTGTCCGGCGAGTGATTTTTTCAAGTTTGGAAACAAAAAGAAGTTCGTAGCCTAATTCGACCAATTTGGCCGTGGCGAGGGCGGAAGTGTTAGCCGGTGCGTTATCATGGTGGAAGAGCACTTTTTTCTTCGCCAAGTGGGGCCGTTTTTTCTTAAATTCGGCGTCGAACCGGCCCGATAATTTGGCATAGTATAGCCCTGTGACCGTTTTGCCCTTCTCCAGGTAGTCGATGTGGATCACACCTTGTAAATCCCGGAAAACGGTGGCCATTACCTTTCCGGCCGATGAGACAGTCTTCGCCTTCTTCGGAGCACGTTCGCCGGGTGAAGTCCACTGTTTCGACTGTTCCTTGGTCTCTGAGGCATACCAGTGGATCCATGTTTCGTCGACTGTCACGAAACGACGCAGAAACTCCTTCGGATTGCGCTTAAACAGCGTCAAACACTGCTCTGAAGTGGTCTCACGGTTGCGCTTGTTGTCCGGAGTGAGCAAACGCGGCACCCATCGCGCCGACAGCTTTCTCATGCCCAAACCTTCATGCAGGATATGACCCACGCGTTCTTTTGAAATGCCTACTGTCTCAGCTATCTCGCGCACCTTCAATCGGCGGTCTGCCAATACGAGATCGTGGATTTTTGTCACGTTATCCTCCGTGGTAGCCGTTTTCGGGGCACCTGGACGTGGCTCAGCCAAAACCGACGTGCGACCACGTTGAAACTCGTTAAACCAATTTTTTAAAAGCCGCTATCGAAGGAGAAGAGTCACCGTACACATCATTCAAACGCTCTTTGATTTCGCTGTGCGATTTCCCTTCCAAAAACAAGAATCGAATCACCGACTGATATTGCTCTTTTCCCATTTTTCTAAAATCCGCGGACACTTCCGCTTCCACACGCGGTCAAAACAAAACTCGGAGTCCGATCCGGCTGAACAGTAGCCGTCTACTAGAATGTACTACACGATAGCAAGTTGCTCTTGCGATACTGGCGCTATCTGGCGGTGAGATTAAGTACTTATCGGACCACCCTCGTAGGACGCTCTAAGTATTGTATATAATCACTAACCAACCTCTATTGCATGAATGAGATTACTAAAGATTTCTACAAGAACTTTTCCATTGAAAGTTCAGCTTATAAACAACATCTCTACCGTCAGACGCAACACACACTTACCACTATACTAAAGAACCTTTTTATTCCGTTCCTTCTCAATAGCACAAGACGCTAGTCTTTAACAAAAACGGATTTAGAGGCCTTCATATGATTCGCCATAACGAAGAAGAAGATTTGCCATATCTGGAACATTCGGTAGTGATGCAATGAAGACGACAATATTTTGTCGTCGAACAGAGTATGTATAATGATAATGGAAAGTTGCTGAACGTCTTTAATACTCCAAGGATGGGAAATTGTTCGGTGAACCGCGGTGAACTACTTCCCTCGAGGAGCCGCTGCATTTCACCACATATGTTATCCAAACAGGCTTAAGCTATATGCCGTCAGATGTCATTTATACAAGTAATATTACAATATTGTATGTATGTACGGTATTTTGGCTGCAGCAAGTATCTGGTTTCATTTCTGCTAGTGCGGTGTTTGAAATGGCGAAGAGTTACCGTCAAGCGATAGATTGATTATGTTAGATTTGTGAATTTCGGGGTTTCTCACGTGCCCGTTTAGTCTTATATTAATCATATATATTCACTCCTTCTTGGATTTCAGACTTCTCGTTTTAGAAGCAAAACCTTCCATTGAACGACTTTTAACATAAGGAAAAAAGAAAAAAAATAATAACCAGGAAAATCGCTCTAATTCCTTATTCTATTTTTATTATTCCAGGATAAACCATGATTCTCCGAACATGCAGATAAAAATTATGGACCGAAACGCTTTTATATGGACAGTGATCTTGTTGGTAAGTGAAACGATTCAAACAAACAACCATGAACCCTTGTTTCCCCATCTGAAGAGCCAAAAAACTCTATTGTATTATAACCTATTTTAAGCAATCCACTCCATTCTCTGATAGTGTGCTATGATATCCTCCTGACCTACAGCCATCCGCCCTTTGAATGTTAATTTTGGAAAACCCATTCACATCAGCGTTGCTTTTTCATTTTGAATGAGAGTTGGTTACAATAGCATAACGACGGAATCAAACACAACAAACACACGGAATACATGAACACTAGGACACAAAGTGGACAGAATGTGGGGGTAAATCAATCATTTCCGTTACGTACCTGTATCTTTGTCAATTATTAATGCGAAAGCTTTTATGGCAATTGAATGGACTATCACATTTGCAACTACTTTGTGTCGAGCCTCATCGGATTTCTAGCAATCCCACCCTTCATCTCTATCTCTCGTCCACTCTGTGTATTCCCATTCATGATAATACTTTTTACCATTCTTTCAAAGGACTTTTCCGGGTGAAAGACTGCCCGAAAATAAAAATAAACTCAAATACTACTAAAACGTTTTAGTATCCTGGTCATCAAAGAGCAGTAGAAGCAACAGCATAGAAATAGCACGAAGAACCAGAGCACCGTCAACATCTACTGAATGTCTATCAAACAATTTACAGATTTTCCGCCTAGACAGCTCGAGACGGGGCACGTCGTTCGTGTAGCCCAATGAATTCAAATTGTGATACGAGGTGGGCTTAGATCCTTTTTTTTCCCACCTCCGCAATGGGGTAGAGGATTTTGTTTTTTGGACTGAAAGAAAAAGAGGAAGTGAAGTTCCTTTGATGTGCTGGGAAATAGGTTGCTGATGGCATTTATTCATAGACAGAATGTCGAAAGCACCAAGTAATCGAGTAATCTCATCGAATGAAAGATACCCTACGCCGCTCGCCCTGCGCCAGAAGATGCATCTTGTCCGTATGTTTAATCTGGATTGGGCAACACAATTTTGTAAACGAACAGGATTAAGGAAACAAAAAAATATATGTTCCTTGCAGCTATTCTGTCGTGCCTTAGGTCATCGGTTGCGAAAGTGACTGCGATGCAGCGCAAGCAAATTGCACGAATTTTGAATGAAAGCATGAAAAACGGGCGACGCGGCACGGACGTATTTCAATTTGTCATTCGATTTTATTTTGAGTGGACAACAGGCATAGTCACAGGCACGGCAAACAGTCGTAGAGTCATTCAGAATGGGCTGGAGGGAAGAAAGAAAACAATAAAATAAAAAGCAAAGTTCCGTGGCAAAAAAAGTTGTGTAGTCTCATAAAATCCTCATGTAGCTACACTTCGGCACATAGTCACCAGCAAGGATTACTGACCATAGTAGAGGCATGCTGTAGTAGTAACAACAATGTAGAAGCCAAAGCAACGGCAACCTCAGGCAGTAAGAGAATCGAACGTGCAGGCAAGCCCGTAGGCGGGCCTGGCAAATAAGAGGCATTCAACAGCATTAGCTTGGAATCGGTTGTGAATAATACATGCTAGGAACTCAGTGGAGTGGATTAACAATCCACATTAAACTTTCGTCTGTTATGTGCACGGGAACAGGGTGTCTCATCGACCGGGGCATGCCATTGTCAAATCTCCCAGAGTTGGATAGAATGCCTCCAACACACTACAATATGTGGAAGCTTTCAAGGCATTGGGATGGTATTTTCCTGTGCTTCTGACTAGAACCCATATAAGCCGAGAGGAGATAAAATGATGCTAATGCTTCTGCGGGGAAAGGCCAACTTTATTGGAAACTATGGCAACGGGATGTATGGAATGGAAGCCTGCTTCCGTTTACTTGCTCCGCGGATCTGGCAGACAATGTAGCATTGTAGGCAGGTACTTTATTCATTCATTACATACATATGTGATTTGATGTTACCCTTTGGTATGCACAGGAATATCCGTCTATCATGATCCGACGATAGGTAGATTCAGGTGCAAGTGTAGAATGAAACTCCGGAGGAAAATAATTTGGCAAGCTTATTTCAGAAGGCTTATTGAAAAATAAAAATTATAAAAAAAGAGCCAGTAGTTATCATAAGCGACATCTAATGGATTCTGGGTGCAAACATAGTCTATTCGTCTTTTAGTATACATGGTTTAACTTCGAGCTTCATTATTGGTAATGATACTCAGCATCTTCCAAGTCCAATTGACTAGCATGCAAACTCTTACCGGCTTATAAGAAAAAAACTTCTGATAAAACCGACTAGGGACTTGAGGTTCTTTATTTAATACTTGCAAAATTGAAAAAGATTAGCTTGTGGCAAATTTAACCTATCTAAGCGGTTTTTCATTGCTGTATTTTAACATCTAAACTTAATAAAAATAATTGTGTGTAGGTATGACAGATACCTTTAGTGTTCCTTGAAATCCAACCTTGTATTACTCTGTTGCATAGGTCGGGCTGGATCTCACCAATAGTCTTGCTGATGTTGTTCTTTTCTTTTTTCGCCTGTTGCCATTAACTTTCTAATTAACGTAGTCCCTGAGAAAAAAATTTGATAAATCGCTGGACCTCACCGGCCATTTCGCACATCTTCAGGAAATGGAGCGCTCTGGGAATATTTCTTGCAAACCTCCAATGTAAAGCTTTCCATTAGAGGTTACAAAAAGTCAATTATCATGGCCCGATACCGGTTGCTATATGTATGACCTAATGATCGTGCAAAGAGGCTGGCACAGCCGACGGCTCGAAGGTTGAAGTCGAACCTCTGCGGAAAGCAGTCAAGAGGATTAGATCGGCGGAGGTATCCCCTACCGAAACCCATCCGACCCTCTCATCTGCAGCCACCACACTTCTTGGCGGCAGCGCAAAATGCGTCGGCGGCTATTAAAGGCTGCTGCAGGAAGCACAAGCATGCCAACCGAAAAAGGTAAGAGCTCTCGGAAACGGAAGACGGCCGCCGGGGATAACCTTGCTGGGAAGAGATGTCTCCTCCTCTGACGTGGCGGCGGGTAATCGGAGTCCGACGGTAGATGCGGTGATCAACAAAGATCAAAGCAAAAATCTGAAGATGGAGAAGACCAAAGACTGCTCCTCGGAGGCGGGCAATTCACACAATAAAACCCTTTCCTGTGGAAAGGAGATATAAGTGACCGTAAAGAGGCAAGCACCTCTCATACAAAAAGGCAGACATCTGCTCTGAAAAGGTCAAGATAGTGAAAGCTGGCAGTGACAGCAGAATGACCAGCGCAGACTGCCAACACTGCGAGAATCATCTACTGGAGCTAGCTTTAGCAACAGGCTTCTGCATTCAGGGGGAGAGGTCTGCTTTGAAGAATTGTACCTTCGTGGTGAGCTGTTCCTCATAACAGAAATCTGCCTGGATCAGGAGCATGGTGCCGAAAATCCCTATCATGGGAACTACTACCTGCAAGGTAGGTAGTCTCCCAAAATTAACGCGCGCCATCTGCTTGATTCCGGGAAAACCTGGAAACAAGCTGAAAGTGCTGACGCGACTACGTTCGCAGAACCCGTGACTCGACACGAGGGCCTGGACTGTCTATTCCTACAAAGAGAAAAAGGGCTTTCTGAAAAAAGAGGGCTTCACTCTGGTTGTGGGATTGGACAACGGCTCAGTCGAGACCCTGAAATCCGCGTACGACTCACGTCCCTACGAGTACTTCGGCCTTGGTAGGATTTTATTCCATTTTGATGTCAAATAGTCGAAGGATAAAACGTGCTCCGCAGTCTAAATCTATGATTTTTACTCAGATTAATCTACAGCATGGCAAGGCTGCTACCGCTCTTCTCAGTAGCAGAATTGCATGCAGTACAAATCATCACATTGTATCCATTCAGGAACCATGGGTATGGAATAAACGCCTGTGTGGTCTTGGTGGTATATGTGATACTACGATTCTTTATGATGAGCAATCCAAAAAGCCTAAGATCTGCCTGATCATATCGAACACGCTATCGGCAACCAAACTTCAATCAGTCAATTCTGTGGACAAGATCTGTTGGCTGCGTAAGTTAGCTACAAAGCGCACGGAGAAATTGAACACTTCGTCGTGGTGTCTGCTTACTTCCTAAGGCGGTTTCTGAACTCGTAGAGTACTGTCAAGCCAGAAGGATTGGACTCATCATATGTACATATATATGGACATTATGCAGCAGCAAATGCAACCGGAGAGGAGACCATCTTTTAAACTTCATTCTTTCGTCTGACCTTATCATCAACAATGTTAACTCTCAACCAACCTTTGTGACGGCGAGACGACAGGAAGTGATTGACCTAACGCTGTCTAATAGGCATGTGAAGGCCATCACTAACTGGAGAGTCTTACCAGATGATACGCTGTCAGACCATAGATACATCGAATTCCAATTGAAGTGTGGAATCTCCCCATCGCAGCCTAAGCGGAATTCGAGAAAGACGGGCTGGGTGCGATTCAGGGAGGAGCTTGAGAAATCCCCTCAAGCCCAGCCTAAACTCAAAACAAATAAATTGGTGGAGGATGCCGTTCATAACCTGAGCAGCACCATCTTCAACTGTTTCGAACTCACATGTCATGTCAACAAACCTGCAGGAAGCCGGTTCCCTGGTGGCACGCTGAGCTCCAATGTCTTCGCAGGGATGCCAGAAGTCTCCTAAATATATCGCTTAAATCGAACTCAAACGAGGAAAATCGACAAAGCTGGATGTACTCAGAAAGTCTGATGGTACCTTCACCGAGTCTAAAGCAGAAACTTTTAGTTTACTGTTTCAGACCCATTTCCCGGGAAATCAGACTGTCATTGGCTCGTTTCACACTCCCTCATTGAAAACTCCGACTGAAACGATGAAAACAACTCGCCATAGCTGGTATGTTGCGTCACGCGTGGCAACTAACTACTGAGGGCACTGAATTTGCTGTGGTATCTTTCGATGGCCTCAAGTCGCCGGGCACTGATGGGATATACCCTGTTATGCTGCAAAAAGGTATAAGACAGCTACTTCCTTCTCTGAAAAGAATCACTGCTAGCCTGGAATTTGCCTACATACCTATTCCTTGGAGCGCGGGAAAGTGTTTTTTATTCCCAACATTTTTTTATTCCCAAAATAGGGAAAGAAGATTACTCACTCGCCAAGAGTTTTAGACCAATCAGTCTAACATCTTGCATGCTGAAAAGCATGGAGAGTTTAGTAGAGTTGCACGTACGCAAAGTTGCCCAAATGTGTAAAGTCTGGCGTAAACAGGGGCTGCCCGCAAGGTGCCGTCTTGTCTCCGCTGTTAGTTTGCATGGTGGTCGGCTCTCTGCTCAATGCTCTCAATGCCTCTGGACTCTATGCCCAGGCTTATGCGGATGATGTTACTGTTCTCTCTGTCGGCTCTTGTTTAGCGACTGTCTGACACAAAGCGCAGTCGGCACTAGAAGTGATCGAAGACTGGTGCACGAGCAATGGGTTGTCGGTTAATCCTCTTAAGACTGATGTCTTTCTCTTTACGAGAAAGAGGAAAAATACTGGCATTACTCAGCTGGTGTTAAAAACATTCCCATCCCGATATGCAAGGAAGCTAAGTACTTGAGAGTCATCATAGCAAGCTTCCTTGCTCAAAGCATGTTGAGTCAAAAACCACCAAAGCGCTGTCAGCTTTTTGGCAATGCAAAGGTGCCTTTGGCAAAACGTAGGGCTTATCGCCGAAAAAGGCCTTTGGATCTACACAGCAATGATAAGACCGATAGTCTCGTATGCATCGGTTGTCTGCCGGAAAAGGCTAATACACAAAAACGTCATGGCCTCTTTCACAAAACTCTAACGACGACGATCCCTGTCTCATGGATATGCCTTCCGACGCAATGACACCTGCCATCCTACTCTTATAATTACACAATCTCATTTCTATGGCGTCACGACTGGCTTTTGCCAGACAATTAACCTGGAATGAACTGTCTTCGCATTTTCACAGTTGTCTCCAGGACTGGGCCGGGGTCCGGTGCTGGGATTTTCTTTGAGCGCGAAAACATTCCACTGCCCTTCTCATCAGGAAAATATGCGTCTGTCTTTCAATCAGCGCAATTCTAACGGCCATGCACTATGTTGTGAAGCACAAGTGGAAAGGAAAAAGCATATGCGTCAGCAGTGACAGCCAAACTGTTTTCAAAGCTGTGCCCAACTCTCTATCCAACTCCAAACTAATGCATAAACTCAAGACCTTTTAGAATAAAGTTGGAAGACTAAATTCAGTAGGGCTTGTATGGGTCCCAGGAATTGAGATATCCGATGAACTCGTTAGAAGGGGCTCAACGGATAGCTTCTCAAGACCTGAATCCGCCTTAGGTTTACCTGCTTAAGTGATTGCAGAAAGCTTACGGGCGTAATTACGGGCCATGACACTTTTGGGAATCATCTCTACGTGCTTCAATTTAAAACGGATCAAATCAGTTGATTCTGCGGCAGTAGATTTTGCAACCAAATCAAAATTAAGAAATTAAAACTCTGGTATGCTATTGGGAGAACTCTCGAATGTCATAAACACTAATCGAAAACCATCATAGTCATGTTCCTTAACCTTAGCAAGGCATTTGTGACATTGAGTTATGTAAAGATCATCGAAAGTCTCAATAGAAAAGGTATCTTAGCGAAGTATATAAAATTTTCTAACGAGTGCAGGGTACAAAATTGGAACTCATCGTATCCTCATGAACAGCTAGTGCAAATGCAGATGACATGGCAATTATTGTCAAGCACATATGTATATCTTGATACTGCAGGAAAATAAGGCAAAAAGAATTTAAGGCTTGGTGATATATGCTGTTAAAAGGAAGAAGCTGCATATACGCATGCCACGACAACTCTAAACTTCTATCAGCATATACCAGTAAAATGAGTACAGTCTCATGAGACAGCAAGAAGTGATCCTATTGAAGTAAACCAGACAAGGTATGAACATATTAATAAGACACGGATCCAGGTAAAGAGCGCCCCTTTTTTACGACGGTGTACCTCAAAACATATGCTAGCACTGAGGTGCAGACACAGCTAAGTCACACTTACAATATGTTATATTAGAGTGAGGAAATAATTCGAAGACCCACCTTGATAAGATATTAAATCTTGCAGATATTGCTCTCTGTAACGTAAAATGATGGTACTTTTAACTGATAGAACACAATACAATTTATACTCGTATGTATGCATTTGCAACTTTTTTATTTTTAATTCTTTTTTTTTCGTTGATTTATTTTCTTTTTATTTGTTTTGGTACTTTTTGAATTACTACAAACCGAAATGAAAATAGTAAAAATTGTAAGAACAAACCTAGTTAACATCCACGACATTGTAAATATTATATCATACCTTACTACCTAATCTTTGCGGCTAACGAAAACTTTTGTAACGCTTTTATGAAAAAAATTGAATTTTTCGAAAAATCATTCGCAGCACTGAAGGTAATTTTTGTTGGTTATTGGACGTTTGACGACGTGTGGAAGAGTGACCGTAACATTGGCGCAAAAAATCGATCGCTACTAATGTGCTCACGGTGTTCATAAACACGAGATGCGATTGCTTTAATTTAACAAGTGTTACATGTAAATAAAAGGTGGGGCAAAATTAGTCATTCAATATTATTTTTGAATTAATTTTTTACTAAATAAGAAAATTACATTTTTCACATTTTTCACATTTTCATCACATTTTTTTTTCTAATAAGGAGAAAAGATGATATACAGGGTGTTACTTCAAGTGGCTGCCGTTAGTGTTGATACACATTTCTACCCATTTTATCGCCTTTTCCGTGACTTTCCACACCATTTCCGATGATAACTGTTCGCATTCGTGTCGAATTTTGTCCTTAAGGGCTGCGATTGTCTGAGGCTTGTTGGCATAAGCCCACGACTTCAAGTAGTCTGGGATGGTTAAATCGGGCGATCTTGCTGGCCATGCCAAATCACCAAAACGATAGATTACGCGACGAGGAAACGCTTCCTTCACACTATCCATTGTGGCTCATACTGTGTGTGCGGTTGCACCGTCTTGTTGAAACCACATATTCACCAAGCCTCGCTCATCCAATTCGAGCAGTAAGAAGTCATTTATCGTGGTCCTGTAACGTTTGCCAGTAACAGTGACCGTACTGCCGATGGCAATACGCGTGAACGCCGCTTTGAGTGGATGTAATAGCTCTTTGTGCATCAGATGTAGATGACAGGTGGCAGCCACGCCTTGCATGGTTTCCTGTGGTACCACTCTGTTCGAGTCGAGAAGCCAAGCGCTGGAATGTTTGACCAGTGATTGATTTTGCGCCAGCTTGTATATAAAATGATGGCGCGATATTTCAATTCCATCTTCTTCTTTTCCTTTTTTTTTTTCCGGCGTCGTTATGGTCAGAAGTGTAGGACTATAACCTTCCCACTTAACTGCATTCCTACTGGTCCGCTTGTGGGGTCCGCCCTCAGAAAATAGCGGCAGGCTTCCCGGTTTGGGATTACTTCATCGCTGAGGCCAATCAAATGCTGGTGTTTTTGCATTTGTTTGCATCAATTGTTTTTGGGCCTGCCTTTTTTGCGTGTTGAAATTGGAACGTTTATTGATAACGCCTTTAGGATGGGGTTTAAAGGATCTCTCCTTTGAACATGGCAATACCAACTGAGTCTATCGCGCTCTATCTTTCTTGTGATGGTTTCTTTTACGTGGAGGCTTCCTCGGATCTTTGAACTTCTAATTCTGTCACGCTTTGTTACTCCCGCTGTCATGCGAAGCATCTTCATCTCAGTTGCCGTTAATTTGCTCTCATACTTTTTGTGCATGGTCCAGCATTGTGAACCGTATGTGAGCGTCGGACGTACAACTGAAGTGTAGAGCCTTCCTTTCAGCAGGGGGCACTTTTCGATCACAGAAGATGGCGGAGTTTTCCAGCCACTTCATCCACCCTATGCTTACGCGATGGTTGATGTCGTCATCACAAGTTGCTTCTTTATTAATCATAGATCCCAGATATTTAAACTTTTCACACTTGGAAAGCACTCTTCGATTCAAGTAAATGTCTGGAATAGGCTGATGAGGGTCAGAGAACGGGCAGCACAGATACTCTGTCTTCTTTGAACTAATGCGATACCCGTGTCCCTCAAAAATGTCCACTCACACAAGTGCTCGTTGTAGGGACGCCTGATCATCACTTATAACTTCACTTTTCCTCAAAGCAAGCAATCAACGACTGCTATAAAGCAGTGGGCTGAGGACGCTCCCTTGGTGTACACCGACTTTGATTGCGAACTCTTCGGTGACTCCTGCGGTGCATCTTACTCTTGTCGTTGCTCTCTTGTACATGTCCATGATCACTCGCACGTAGGTTTCTGGAACTCCTTTTTGTCTTAGCGCTACCCATAAAAGATCTCTTGGTTGCCGGTCAAAGGCCTTCTCGAAATCAACCAACACCATATGCAAGTCCTTTGAAGAATCACGATGCTTTTCCATCATGACCCTTATACATACTTTGGATTGCATCTGTCGTTAATTTACCCGAGACAAACCCGCACTGGTCATCAGATAGTCGTATTATTTTCCGCAGTCGGCAATCTAATACCCGTTCAACGATCTTCATGGTGTGCGACATCAGCTTGACAGAACGGTAGTTATCACAATTTCGCGTATCACCCTTTCCTTTGTGCAAAGGAAGAAGATAGCTTTCCCTCCATTGATTAGGCATAGTGTCGCCTCTCATAAGTTTGGAGATAAGAACCATGAGCCATCTAGACCCGATGTCTCCCATCTTTTTCCAGAACTAAGAGGGTATCCCGTCCGGCCCAACAGCTTTTCTTTTCTTGGAGTTTTTAACCGCCGGCATGATTCGGAGCGGCTCTTGGAAAGTACACTCGGGGAAACTGTTCGTTCAGAAGTTCCTCGCAATACTGTCGCCATCTGTGGAGAAGTTTTTCGTCTTCCACAAGGAGTTGGCCTTCAGCATTGTTAATAAACTTTGGGAAACGAATCTCCTGAGCATTTCTTCTTCTCTTGGCGGCTATCTTAAAGATATTTGCTCCTTTGTTCAAATTGCTTTGTCGAAGCTCCTGGGTAGCCTGGTTCCTGTCAGACGCGGAAGACGATATTTCTTCCAATTCCTGATAGAGGCTTTCCATGCTTTTCGCTTTGAATTCGGCGCAGTTTTTCTTCGCGATACCTTTGCAATATCTATATACCTTTTCACGGCGAGCTTTTTCCTCTCTATTAGTAGAAGAGCACTTTGGCCAAGCTTGGAAAGCCATTTTCTCTTCGTGTATCACTGCTTTGGCTTCGTCTGTCCACCACCAGGTTTCTTTTGCGTGTTGGCAGGGGCTTTCTCCAGGCCAGATTGTTGTAGGGAATCCCACATGTCTTGTGCTCTGCACTCCTCATTACCGACCTCATCGATAATGAAAGAGAGGTAGTTTTTCATGTTGGTAATAAAAGCTTCGCCTTTTCCTTTATCCAGCTTATACCACTTGATTCTCTCAGACACCTTCGTTTGCTGCTTTGACTTCTTACTCGCCTCCATAAAAAATTCAGTCAGGAGGAGACGGTGTTGAGGGGCGATCGCGTCTCCCAGGATCACTTTGCAATCTTTAGCTCGTGGCTTCATGAAACTGGATACCAAATGATAGTCTATTTGAGTTTCATTTCCGCCGCTGCTATAAGTGATCAGGTGCCGGCTTTGTTTGACGAACATGGTATTTAGCACTATAAGACCGTACGACTTGCACATGTTTAGGATATCTTCACCTGAAGAGTTCCTGGTGCCGTATCCCAGCCATCCGTGGTAGTCTTCATAGTCTTCGCTTGTCTTCCCGACATGTCCGTTTAAATCTCCCCCAACAAACAAAAGTTCTTCCTTTGGGATGATTTTGACAAGGTTGTGGAAATCTAGCCAGAATGCATCTTTTTCTTTTTGTTCGCATCCTACTTGAGGGGCATATGCGCTTACGATGTACTACACCTCACCATGCATCACCAATTTGAGAGCCATCAAACGTTCACTGGACTTTCAAATGGTTAAGACGTTGCCAAGTAGCTCTGCCGCAAGGATGATGGCGATTCCGTTTTTTCCTTGTTCCAATCCATAGTAAAACATCTTGATATTTCAATTGCATACTTTATTTAAATTCAAAACTGTTATTTCCTTTTTTAAAAACCCTATAAACTCGTTTTTCCTCAATTTTTCCTCAATTTACTTAGTGTTAATAATATGTCTTGTTATTTTATGTTAAAACATCCCATTAATATAACTGATCGTATAAAACTTAACATAAAATGGGAAACGTAAAACATCTCTGCTTCTCTTGGCTGGATATCCTCAGCATCTTATCCCTAAACTAAATGTTTAACACCCAAGTTGTACCTCATACAAATTGCTATGAAATTATGTAAGACGAAATGGTGATCGTAGGATATTTTCAGAAACGTGGACACAGCTCTCATCATGCCATCTACGAGTAAACCAAGTCTTTGTAAAAGGAAAGTCATTGAATAAAAATATAAATCGTTATGTAAGAGTTTTCTGAGTTCACTATCTGGCGACAAAGAATTTCTTTCTAAAACACTTACTGTTTGAGTCGTCTAATCAGCTCAGAACTTTATAAAGCTTATATTCTTCTCTATTCTCTTCTTTCTCTCTTTCACTTTTAGCTTAATTTCCATTCTCAGCTTGAATTATTTCTGTTTTAATAATCGAATAATCAAAATATAAGGTTGTGTTCGGTTTTTCTTATCAGTGTTGTCGGTTTAGATAAATATTTGAAGAAAGTATGCCTACTAAGGCACATGGCGCTTTCTCCAACACGAGGTCAATATTTTTTCGCGCATCTAGTTCATACTTACCTCTCGTCAGTCATGATACTGAGCTACCGAGTTATACGTTTTGGTCGAATAACTGGGGCCCTTACCAATGCCAGGACCCATTCAACGGCTAAGAGTAGTTACTAACAATACTATTTGCTTCTGCTTTTATTTTGACAGTCAAATTCCGTTTGGATTTGCTACAATTGTTGTTGATTACTTTTATTAACTTGTTTCGTCACGGTTGTTGTAACCTTTAAAGTTGCCTAGTGAATATTTGAAAAGGTTGAATGGAAAAAAAAATCGACGGGCCTTTTGTTTTTTATAATGAAAAAGCAATTGTAAGTTTGTTGCAAAATATTCTTCATCACACCTTTCTCAAGTATAGGGAGTTTGGCTAGAGTAAAATCATCGATGAACCTAGCTTTAGCTTGGGAAAGAGCACACGATTTACATACATAAATATGAAATAAGGCGACTATTGCCGCGACGAACAATAAATTTATCATACATTTTTGAGCTCTAGCTTCTGCACAATATATTTAAGTAATTGTTGTCCGGGGGTGCGCTAAGTGCTTGGCACTGCTACACCGGATCGAGGGCATGACATTTTACATAAATATTGCCTTATATGAGTATATTACTACGTTGAATGCAATTTTTTCTGTTTTGTAATGTCAATTCTAAAGAACTTCGTGGAGTTGGTGATAAAAGATGGCAAGTAGCAAAGAATTGCTTTAGGCGATAAGGCTTGACACAGTGAGCAGCAAAAATAAGTATCACTTCGTCTTTTCTCCAGGGCATATGTTAAGTACTAAGAAGAGGAAAGACCTTATATTGGTTCAAGGAAAAAGTATGGTGTCATATAAGGGCGATATTAATCAGATTGCGTCATGTTGAAAGGTAATATTTCAAGCAAAAGGAAATATATTTATTTCCATATGAATATTAAAGTGAAAATAAGTGGATAAAGCAAAAACCGCCAAAACGCATTACAGGAGGGGAAAAAGTGTGGTATTAGGTACAAGATGCCTTTTCAAATGCAACAGCATGAAGCCGGTTTGCTCATTTTCGATCTGGAAATGTTAATGTGAAAGATGCCCCTTGCTCCGGCTGACCTAGAAATGGCTCCCCATAAGCTTATGTTGTATTTCTGGTGGGATTGGAAGTGGATCGTACATCATAAGGTGCTAGCACCGAGCCAAGCAATTGATTTTGATCTGTGCTGTCAGCATTATTTCCAAACATTAAAAATATATGTATGTATGTACATTTGTATATGGAACACAATCACCTGCAGATAAGCATGCTTCGTAGGTAACACATTTCTTTATAACGTTTTTTTAAGGATATAATAAAGAACAGCAACAACAAAAAATTAATCAAATTGCAGCAACAAATTCAAAAAAAAACTAATTAAAAACCCTTGTGACATTTCACACAAATTTATTCATACAGCAAAAAATTATAGAGCTTAGCAGGGAAGTCTTCGTGCTTCTACCGTATAGCCCAGGCCGTGCGCCTACAGATTACTATTTGCTTCGATTTCTGCAAAACTTCCTTAATGAAAAAAAAATTCACTTCAAAAAGAGATTTGGAAAATGAGTTCTACACTCATAAAATAGTGGGCTATTATGGACTATGATAAAGTATTAGATAGTAATGGCCAAGATGTAAGTAATTAAAATTCATTTTGAATTAAAGAAAAATGTAATCAAAAAATTACAAAAAATCTTTCAATATTTTCCCCAAGCAAATATTTTTCAAAAATTATTTTAAATCATGATTTGATCTATTCTCTGAATCTTCTTCGTCCAACACAATTTGGGCTTTTTAAAAATAGTTGCAAAATATTTGAGGGTTCCTTCAATCCGATTCACTCGGTTTATTATATATTTGTTAACATTACACATCCTGGAAAACATGTCGAAAGCGTGTCTGATACATGCTGGTTAACATATATCTGCTGGTTAACATCTTAAAATTGGATGCTAAATTTGCCGTCAGCTATAAATATGTGCATTCTTACCATCGGTAACTTGTCGAATTAAATTTTTTTCCATCCCTTCACATTTCCAGATCTCTAGATTTTATATACTCAATTTTAAAAGAGATGCCTCCGTTCGGGACACAATTAGGGAGAAAATTAAAATACCAACTGCGGGCGCTTTTTATTTGGCTCATAATTGTATAGTAAAGACTGATGAAAACTTACATCAATTCTACGACCAAAAATGCAACTGAAGCTATTAACATATTTTGTACCCTGGTCTCTAGTCCAGTTTTGACGTCGATTTCCTGATCGTGTCACTCGAACATACTGGAACCACAGGAGACAACGCAGGGCGTGACCGCAGCCGGACGGGTGCCGGACGATGTCGCTCAGAACGAAGAAATATCAACCAGATGACGGGCCACGCATCACCAGATGGACGGACCAGACGGAATTTTAGTGAAAGAGTGCATTAGTTAATGCCTGCTGGCCGTCAGTTGCGTGTGAATTACTGTCAAGCCATCCTTAATCTCGACAACGAAGATCGTCCTCTTCGTCATCATGTCCTCAAAGTCATCATGACTTTGACAGCGGTTACGTCAATAAGCAAAACCTTCGTTTTACATCCACTCAAAGACACTGCGTGGTGCGGCGTTCACGCGGGAGAAGTGATGGGGCCTAATTTTTTTGAGAACGTCATCAGCAGTACAGTCACTGTTACTGGCGAACGATACAGGGCCATGATAAACGAGTTCTTACTGCCGGAATTGGATGAACGGGGTTTGGTGAAAATGTGGTTTAAACACAGCACGAGCCACAATGGATATTGTGAAGAAAGTGTTTCCTGGCCGCGTAATCTCCCGTTTTGGTGCTTTGGCATGGCCAGTAAGATCGCCCAATTTAATCACCCCAGGCTACTTGAAGTCGTGCGCTTATGCCAACAAGCCTCAGACAATCGCAGCCTTTAAGGACAAAATTCGACAAGAATGCGAACAGTTATCATCGGAAATGGTGTGGAGAGTCATGGAAAATGCGTTCGAACGGATCAACACTGGCGGCAGCCACTTGACGGACATCATCTTTACCACTTAGCAAAAAAATTGTAAAGATCCAGATAAAGGTTACTAAAAAAATTAGTTTTTGTTTATTAAAAAAAGTATTATAATTCAAAAATAAAATTGGATTTGATTAATTTTGCGCCACTATTAGTAGGTATCCAGTGTGTATTTTGTAGGCCCTAAATCTTCTTTCCTGATGTAAGACATAGATTTTATCGAATGTTCATTTCCTGTGACAAGATATTTATCTTTGATGGTAATATGTTCCACCAGTATGCTAATTTAACAGTATGGTTAACAAAACAACAAAACAGCGAGTGATTCCAAACGGGCGGAAGATCGAAAAAAATTAACTTTTGCCATATTACACTTATAACGGGTTTTCCAATTGGCACGGGTAGATTTTAGCGGCCATGTTGTTTTGTTGACATCTGTGATCTCCGTTATTTATTATTCAGATGCCAAACCACCATGGCAAGCTACACGACTGAACAGTACACCCAAATGATAAAACTTTATTATCAAAATTAGTATCCGTTAGTGCAAGCGTGGCGCCTATTTTAAGGTAGACATGGTGGCCCTGCAGAGTCGTCTCTCCAACGTCTGGTGACCTAATTTGAGACGACTGGTCCGATATCCAATCAGCCAATATTCGTATGTCAAAGGATCATAAGTCGGCCGAAAACATCGCTGCGCTTCGTGAAAGTGCCTAGGAAAACCTGAGGGAGTCGATTCCTCGCCGTTCCCAAGAACTCGGCCTTTCGCGGACTTCAACTTGGCGAATTTTGCGTCGAGACTTAGGCCAACACCCATACAAGATTTAACTGACCCAGGAGCTCAAAGTTCATGAGCATCGACAACGCCATTTGTTCGTTAATTGGGCTTCGGAGCGTTTGGAAGAGGACCTTAATTTTTGCCGAAAAATCATCTATAGCGACGAGGCGCGCTTTTGGATGGACCGCCGTCTCCCGCAAAGATGACGTGAATTGGCCAGCAATGTTATGCGATTTGACCCCGCTAGACTTTTTCTTGTGGGGTTTCCTGAAGTTGCTGTTCTATGCGAATAAACCACAATCGACGGACGCCCTTAGGGTGAACATAACACAGACCATCACTCAAATTCAGCCGGATCTATGGGGAAGAGTCATTGAAAATTAGACCACTAGGATACGTGTTGCCGTAAGAATCCGTGGCATTATCGTATTCCGTACATAATGGCAAACATAAGCCTTTCAAATAAAAGAAAAACTTTGTTAATACCTCGTACACAGCTTGTTTTATTCGATTTCAACGTCTACCCGTCCTTATTGAAAAACCCTTTTTGATCCGATCACAACGACACGATTTTCAACAACATCCGCTTGCATGATTGTAAACGACTAGAAACAAAAATATTTTTCGCGCCAAAAATGCATAAAAGTAAAGACTTAAAAGTTAAACAATTAGGAGAGGGATCCGATAAGTACTTAGCCTACAAAAGAAAAACAAAAATTTTGGAGAAATGGCGATTTATTTTTCAATATAGGCTCGTTTTAGCTCGATACACTTGACCCAGCGATGCTCCAACTTCTTTAACCCGTCTGAAAAATACGTTTTCTCGAGGTGTGCAAAGTAGGCCTCCGTGGCGGCGTAACCTCCTCATTCGACTGAAATTTCTGCCCGGCGAGTAAGTTTTTCAAGTTTGGAAACAAAAAGAAGTCGCACGGGGCCAAATCTAGAGAATACGGTGGATGGGGCAGCCGTTCGTAGCCCAATTCGAGCAATTTGGCCGTGGCGAAGGCGGAGGTGTGAGCCGGTGCGTTATCATGGTGGAAGAGCACTTTTTTCTTCGCCAAGTGGAGCCGTTTTTCTTCAATTCGGCGTCAAATCGGCCCAATAATTTGGCATAGTATAGCCCTATGATCGTTTTGCCCTTCTCCAGGTAGTCGATGTGGATCACACTTTGTGAATCTCACAAAACGGGGGCCATCACCTTTCCGGCCGATGAGACAGTCTTCGCCTTCTTCGGAGCAGGTTCGCCGGGTGAAGTTCACTGTTTCGACTGTTCCTTGGTCTCTGATGTGTACCAGCGGATCCATGTTTCGTCGACAGTCATGAAACGACGCAGAAACTCCTTCGGATTGCGCTTAAACAGCGCCAAACACTGCTCTCAAGTGGTCCCACGGTTGCACTTGTTGTCCGGAGTGAGCAAACGCGGCACCCATTGCGCCGACAGCTTTCTCATGCCCAAAATTTCATGCAGGATATGATACACGCGATCTTTTGAAATGCCTACTGTCTGAGCTATCTCGCGCACCTTCAATCGGTGGTCTGCCAATACGAGATCGTGGATTCTTGTCGCGTTATCCTCCGTGGTAGCCGTTTTCCGGGGACCTGGACGTGGCTCATCAAAAACCGACGTGCGACCACGTTGAAACTCGTTAAACCAATTTTTGATGGTCGCAACAAAACAAAACTACGAGTCCGATCCGGCTTAAATTTCGATAGTAGCCGTCTACTAGAATGTACTACACGATAGTAAGTAAGCTTTTGCGATACTGGCGCCATCTGGCGGTGAGGCTAAGTACTTATCGGACCACCCTCGTATTTAAAATAGTAAAAATTCTATCAATATTTATATAACAAAACTAGGTATAAAATGGGACACCAGTAATCGGTGTTGACGGGTGGTGTCCTAAAATCCATTCTATTGTTAATAATGTTCTATTGGAAGAAGCTCCGGAACTTTGCTTCTACTTGTTCTTCCTTCCCTAAAATCCATTATCGCATAAATCACACTCGCTTAATAGTTGGCTTTTGGATCTAATTGAGTCATTAACAAATGGCAGTTATAACTAAAAATCTATTATGTAATAGGAATAATTCCCAATTATACAATATATCTTAGGAGTACTTGAAAGCCCTTAGGAATAAGCACCGAGAAAAACCAATTAGAATGCTCTGCAAGTAAGTCATTCACCAGACCTTCTCTCATGACATGACACTTCACATGAAGAGCCCAATCAATTAGTAATCATCAAATCGACACCACTCTCCATTGTTGTGAATTAGTATTGATTGAAATCAGATGACACCTCGAAAACTGTGTTACAGGAGCCATAGTATTAGTACTATCAGCCAAACGTGTGAATAATGCGGGAGACCCCTTTAAGTAAGGTGATTAGTTCGACCTGTTGACTTGCGTTGAAATAATATTCGTAGAGTATTCTTAACCTATTATGGACTATGATCACTGGCTTTAATAGAGGTGTCAATGGTTTTGTTTTTCTCCATTGAGTCAAACTTATGTTCTGAGGTATTTCATAGACTGACTTTGTCTGAGAGTACGATCTTTAACAGCAATTTACATCGCACTTCGATTTGTAGTTGTCCCAGCCAGTTGAAAAAAATATCAAACTGGGGCAAGATCGCTGCAAGTCAGCCCAATTCCAAATTATTTTTCTTTCAATTCCTTTTCAAAGGGAGCCATGTATTTACCCAAGTTAATGAATTTATAGACTCATACACCATTTTTTAGGCAATTTCACAAATGATTCTAGCTTGTGAAGCCAAGATAGGCTCGATTTGGAATTTATCGTTAAGCTAATATCAATTGCTTAAGATTTTACACTTGCAATTCTTCGTAAGTCAGTATAATTATCGTGTACAAGCCATTATGGCACTTTAAGTAGACTAGATCTCTTGAGCTGTACAATTCCTTTCAAAGACTTTATTAACGCATCACAACGCATCACCCCTTTCTCCTTTTTTGATTTGAAATATATCGGCTAACTCGTTACCAAGCACTTTGGACTAGCAGGAATCTTCTGTTACCATCCGACACAGCTTGACTCGAATTTTTGAAGTAGCGTGTCGATGTGAATTTTCTTTAATAGTTTTCCAAAATTTCCTTGATCAGACATTATTTTACGATTATCCTTGAAATCATAGTTTCGCATGGTGTATCTGTTATGAAGAGTGTTTTTATGCTTATTACTGCCACATCCTTTTATGCAATCAAGGGTATCGGTTGCCTATATCTACTCGTATACCATAGTAAAAAGTTTTCATAAATCCTTTCGTATCACATTGACCATTAGGCGCAACTCTCTGCCCTAAAGACAGACAACATTCGGTTTACTACTTCAGTTTAGGGATCAAATCGTGTATGTTCCTTCTAAACTCTAAGAGCTTGATACGGTCAATAATAACTATCATGAGTTGATGGCTTTGACCAGACCAATATTTATATTCGACTATATAAGAAAACTCATTATCCTAACAGGATAATATGTCAAAAGATTAAGCTCCATTCCTATAGTATATAGAGCCATTATCTCAAATTTGACACCTTCTCAGGAGAAACGTTCCTTATCCTTCACAACCTCCAGCTTTTCAAGAATCCTCCTCTTCCCTTATTCTTATTTGAGTAGGTTCATCAGTCCTATACCCCATCATTGCCATCTTACATTTGTGCAGCTTCTGAGCAGTTTTAAGGCTTCTTTATGCAAAACAGCAAATTACCTGCAGCACTTTCCTTATCGCCAACCATTCTAGTTCCGTTTCTTCAAGCATACCAATCGGTTGCTTATATCACAGTCTTCTCGAGTCTTTTCCTTTGTTCCTTTCTATTAAAAGCGAATCACCCTGTGTCCGTAAGCAATTTTGAACATTTATTTGGCATTTTGTTCCGCCAACCGCCTCCGTCGCCCACAATTTTTTCCCTGGTCTCCCTGTTCCCCTATCCTCCTTCACTTTATTCAAGAGTGTGTGAGAGTTTTCCTTATTTCTTTTTCTGTTCATGGGATATGTCTCCAGTGGCAGGAGCTGTGGGGTCTTGTGGATGAAGGCAATTTTCCCGGGTTAGGTAATTGGTGCAGGGCAGCGGGACAAGACGTGAGCACCAGCAAAGTCCTCTTAAATACACACGAGTATACATAACTGTAATGCACTGGTCATATCCAATTGAGGTCTGTGAAGAGCATGGTGTGCGATGAAGTGAGGTAAGCAAAACTAAATTCCGAATCCCTTGGCCTGATTGCCCGAATCTATACGATTGGGAATCAGAGACGTATAGAACGACCTCGAGGCATGGCGTACTCCAGCTCTACTCTCGTACATGCAAGATAATGTGGACTACATACGAATTCCAACCTAATGTGGCATGATGCAAGCATACTAATTTGTTGTTTTTCCGCTTTGCAGTTCCCCTTCGCTTCCAGTTTTGTTGTGGATTTTACCATTCACTTCCATTAGGGGCTCTTATCCGTTGGTCCTTCGGTACTTTCGTCTCCGTTTTTTTGTCCTTGTTGTTGTTCGTGCTGTATACTTGGCGTAATCTGCTCTCGTACACTTATTGAAATGACCAGCAGTAGTACACATGCATTATTTAATGTTATCAATATACTCCCCGTAGCCGTTGTAGCCTCTGGAGACACCAAAGGTCATCCGGAAAACAAAAACAAACCACCTCGATAAGCATCGTTGAAGTTCAATATAATTTTCTCTCGGTTTTTTGGTTTTCATTCTGTGTTCGGCTCGAAACTTTGAAAACGATAAATTAATTTTGAAATGGAACCAAAGTGACCAGGACGACAGTTAACATTTTTGGTGTCGGAAAGCCATCGCAATTACCGAATCCGGCGGCCATAAGTCACGTCGGTTCGTCTGCTCCTTAAGATGATTAATCATTAGCCAAAGTAATGAAGAAAATTCTGATCGATTAAGATTACTTTGGAGTAGAGAACCAAAACGCAAAAAGTTAAAAGGACAAAGTGGATTCGATAAGTTGGTTTGGATAGCTGTTGGTGGTACTTGTAATTAACCCTTTTCAGAGCAATTTAATGTACAGCATTAGTGAGTTGATGTTATTTTTGGGATCGAATCGGCTATTGCCTAATTACATTTTGTCGGCTAATAAAACCTTTGTGTGGACATCGGTTTTCGGTCACATTTGTGTTCTAATGAATTGGGGCAGCAAATAAAATGTCCTAGTTGGCGTGGTTTCAATTGGTATCGAAATGCTGGCGTTAGATTTAATGTGATTGCGAGTGAGGTTGCTCCATGAGGCTGTTGATTAATTTCTGCCGAGGGAGTGTTTTCGGCGGATAGGTAGGAATTAGGTGGGATTTGAAGGAATCCAATGAATCTGGCAGTTGTTTTGTTACCGAGGCTTCGTATTGCTTATGCTTGGATTTAAATAAAACCCGATTTTTGTTGCCAGACTAGATGTCTGTCTGGTGAGGTCGGGGAACATCAATGTTCTTCCAAAATTATTTAAAGTTTGATTGTTTCTGTATTACAAATATTTACATTGTTATTCCTCTATTCGAATTTCAGTTATTTTAAGCACCATTGAAGGTCTAATGTTCGAATAGACTTATCTGAATAATCATAAAGTTTATTGAGAGCAGTTTCGGATTTGGTCCCATGGCAACTGTCATAAATCGAGATGTGCAAAAAAACAGTCTATAAATACAGCTAAATGCGGATACAATTCATACGTCTGTGGGTCATTCACTCCGCAAATTTAAGTAAAAATGTGCTTCATCACCGCAGATGATTATTTTTCCAAATCCTTACGCGTTTCTAACTATTCCAGGGCTCAATCAGCGAACGTACAACGAACTTTGTGATGTTGGGGCTTTAGTTACAATTTTGATTTGATCGAATTATAGTGATCCATTAAGACTTTGTTTTTTTTTTAATTTTAAATATTGGAGTACAAATTAATTCGGTTTTTTGTGTTCAAAAAAATTTGTTTTTTTAAAAACGTAAAAAATACATCACTCAAAGCATTGTCCGTCGGAAGCAACTACTTTTTCCCATCTCTCTGGTACTTTTCGAATACCATCTCTAAAAAATGAGTTCTTTCTGTCATCGATCCAATCATTGAGCCATTCTTCGATTTCTCCAAAGACCCCAACCGATGACAAATCGTTTTGCATCCGTCGAAAAAGCCAGTAGTCGGAAGGAGCAAGGTCTGGAGAATACTTCCATTTCCGCGTTTCCAGGTAGTTTTTGACCGCTACAGCCACGTGGGGCCGAGCGTTATCATGTTGAAAAATCACCTTGTCATGCCTTTCGGTCGTTTCTGGCCGTTTTTCACGCAATGCACGGCTCAAACGCATTAGTTGTAGTCGATAACGTTTCCCATCAATGGTTTCGCCTGGTTTTAGCAGCTCATAGTACACCACACCCGTCTGGTCCCACCATATGCAGAGCATGAACTTTGAACCGTGGATGTTTTTCTTTGGCGTCGATGTAGACGATGATGGAACGGGTTCACCAGGCTTTGCATAGTATTTTTTTTCCTTAGGGTATATCCACTTTTCATCTCCAGTCACGATCCGGTGCAAAAATCCCTTCCTTTGATGTCTTTCAAGAAGCAGTTCCGTGGTGAAAAATCGCTTTTCGACATCTCTCGGTTTCAACTCGTGCGGCACCCAATTTCCTTGCTTTTGAATAAATCCAAATTTCTTTAACCGAACGGAAATTGTTTGCTGAGTCACTCCCAACAATTCTGCGAGTTCACTTTGCGTTTGGCACGGATCTTGATCCAGTAAAGCCTCCAATTCCTCATCTTCAAACTGTTTGGGCTGGCCAACACGCTCTTTGTCTTCGACGCTAAAATCACCACTTTTGAAGCGTCGAAACCACTCTCTGCATGATTTATCGGTCGGAGCAGATTCACCATAAACTTCTACAAGCATTCGATGGGCTTCAGCTGCACTTTTCTTCCAATTAAAAAAGAAAATCAAAACTTCCCGCAAATGCTGTTTATTTAAGACAAATCCGGACATTTTCGAAGAGGCAAAAAGCAATGTTGTTTTCAGAAACAGACGCTGATGCACACTAATTATTATTGACAGATGTCACACATTTCCAATGAAGTAGGTAATCGCTTCCAAGATCAGCCACAACTTGCAGGTGGCGCAATCTTTTGAAAACGGACCGAATTAATTTGTACCCCCAATAAAACACATAAAATTAATTTGGATGGCAGAAACTTTATAATGACCTGAAAGGACAGTATCTGACATTTGCTTTTCATTTTTCTTTCTAATTTTGGATCACTGCTTCTAGCGTTGCCACCAGTATTTACCGAATTTCGCGATTAATCTTGCTTTTCAAATCCTGAATCGTAGCGGGCTTATCGGTAAAGATTTTTGACTTCACATAACGACAAAGATATTTTTTTTTTTTTTTTTTTTTTTTTTTTTCAATTCATTTTTATTTCATATTAACTTATATCTATCTTACCCTAGTCAAAAATGCTTAAAACTAGCTTAACTATCTTAACAAATGTAACTATCTTACTGGCCCTAGGCGGACACTCTAAAACAAACAGAACAATTGAAACATACTTATGTCTTTCGACGTCTACATGAATTTACAATTAACATTATTATTAACTAACTAACTTAAGCTAAGAAAAATGTTTTTTTTTTATTAAAAAAAAAACTTAGCATATGATCATTTAACGACAAAGATATCTCACGATCTAGATTGCCAATTGACAGGTCCGAAATGCGAAATTAGCTGTTTTTTTTAAATACATTTTTATTCATTTTTTACGTAGAGCTATCTTACACTAGACAAAATTGCTTAAAACTAGCTTAAATAACTTATCTATCTTGAAAAATCTTACTGGCCCTATAGGACACTCTTAAGTACACAGAACAACTTAGACTATGCCTTTCGGCCTAATAATTAACTAAAAAAGAAAATAGTTCACCTAAGAAGATGTTTTTTTTTTAAACTTAGCATCCGAAATATAGCCATTGTTTCAAGCGCTGTGTGTCCCATAACCCGTATTGCTGGAATGTTGCCGACATCATGGGCTTCAATTTCCGATAGCAAAAAGTCCCTTATCATGATGCGGTAGCGCTCGCAATTGACTGTTATGTTCTGTCCGGCTTAATTTAAAAAAAATACGGACAGATGATTCCACCAGCCCATAAACCACACCAAACAGTGCAGGCCCCCACAAATGGGCCTCATTACTAACAAATTTCGATGCGAAAACCCCCGGATCTTCAGTGAGCTGTTGCAGGGCTAAGATTTAAGCCTAAATTCAAGTCGGGTGGCTTCAGTTCTTGAACGAATGGGATTCTGTAAGCCTTTACCAAGCCTTTCTCTTTTAGAATTCGCCAAATTATTAAATACGATGAGTCCATTAGTTGAGATCGACGTCGAACGATTGCTCACCGTCTTCAGCCACACTCGTTGCCACAGCCGCAATGTTCTCCTCACTATGAGCAGGATGTGGTCTATTCGGCCGCGTATTATCCAATAACGTACACTTAGATTCGAATTTGGGGATGGTGAAGGCAATAACGGACTGGAAAAGTAGATGATGCACACCATATGTTGGTCAAAGCGCACGAGAAACATTTTTTCACAAAACACTGATTTTCATAATACTGCAGAATAATTTTAAGACGTTGTGGAGGTGTGAGCCTTTCCTCGATGATTTGTCAAACAATACTGAATAAGAATAACACGACACCATAAAGACATCTATGCGTAATCTGTAAAAAAATGCAAGTCTAAATGAATCACCCGTTGCTTATAAATTATACCAAGCTGAGGTCGCAGAAAAGTCAACTCCTTGTACATGAAGGGATCAGCCCAGCTTTCACACTGACTCTGTGCAAAACATAGTGATTGGGGAAATAACATTCGCAACACCAGGGGAAGCCTACTAAGTCATTGATGAGTTCTTCATAACATTGAATACAGAGCCAAGTTGCTCGCAACAGATCGTATCCTAGGAGCGGCTCCTACTTGGATCTCATACTGATATACTCTCGACTGAGGCTGGCAGACACGAACGAATTGTCTATCAACTGTCTACGGACCATTGTATACGAGTCACCATTGCGGACTATGTGCCATGATCACAGTATCTGACGAGTTCGCGGAGATGGCAGAGTAGATCCAAACGCACCCCTACGATTATAGTAGGACGCGTTAGCCACAATTTTCCGATCCACTGACGAGAGCGCTCAATTCGAGCGCCTCCTTCCCACCGTCTAACAGGAACCTGTCGAACAACGAGATTGACAGGTACCTCAGTCAAATAGACGATATCATTAAGCAGACAATAAACAGTACGATACCACGCCAACGACAACACGATACCACAAACGTATACCGAAACGCGACAATCGACGCTCTGCACAGACAAAAAAGTCGACTCCGGACAAGACTCAAACTCTTCTACAGGCGGTTTACCGACAGACAAAACTCAGAGGTCAGGACACTGAAGTCACTGATTAAAAACCTCCAACAGTTGATCAAAGAGAATTACAGAATATCTGTAAGTTTGCATTGGAATAATAGAATTCGTGCTGTAAAAGCCAATAGCACGAGTATGTTCCCGCAAATAAATAAAATATTTCGGAGAAACAATCAGAATGACATTCAGGATCTGAAGCTTTGCAAAACGTCAGACAGTGAACGTCTATTATGAACGGTCAGTACTGATCCGAAGAGCGCCGTCTTAGACGATAATTTCGTCGTGATCAGTCGCGACAGTGGAGCTGTCTTTCAGGAACTGTACAAGGTGAATGATAGTATTCGCCCGAACCACGACCTGGAGAATAGAGCCCTACTTTATCCCTCCTACCTTAGAAATTATATCAATGATTGGCGATCATGACAAACAATGCAATCGCCAGTAAGGGGGTTAATACCCTGTTCTTATCGACGGAAGATCTTCAGATGATCTTCGAATCATTGAAGAAGAAAAAATCCGCGGAAGTCGACGGTGTATTCAATGTTGTGCTTAGGCACCTTCCGCTAGTGGCTGTAGAGAGGTACACCATCCTGTTCAATAATGCATATTATCCAGTGCGCTGGAAGACAGCAGTGATGCAACCAATCCCCAAAAGGGGCGAAGACACCTCTAACCCCGCAATTCTCCGGTCGATAAGTCTCCTTCTAAGCAAGTTCTATAGAGCCCTGTCTAATTGGGTTGAGGACAATAAAATCATTCCGGATAACTAATTCGTTTTCAGTGCGAATCATGACACTATTCATGTCGCGTCGAAACTCGTATCGAATATCCAATGGAATAAATGCAAGAACCAATGCACGGGTGCCTGTTTGATTTATATGGAAAAAGCTTTCGACACCCTGTGGTTAGAAGGTCTTTATTACAAGCTCAGCCGGCTAGGCATAAGTTAACCTATGATATTTATGATGTTTTACATGTTAGCCGGCAGAAAGTTTGTTGTAAAAAAAAAGTTGAAAGTCAACTTCGAAAAATCAGAAACTATGTCCAGGACCTATCGGGCCACTAGGAAAAAAAATGGCGCAGGTCCTCAATTCTGGGACCGGACGAGCTTCCACTGGCAAAACAAAGTGCAGTCAGATACCTTGGGATCTGGCTAGACCAGAATCTATATTTTGACAAACATGTAGATGCTCTTCTGGCAAGGGCCCCGGGCGCTTTCGCTCTGCAAAGATGGCTCTTTCATAGCAGCCAACTTAACTCAAGAGTGAAGGTAATCTGCTACATGGCCTTTATCAGGCTCATGGTTGCATATAGATGTCCCGATTGGTTCAATGTGAGAGCCAGCTTAATAGAAAGGATTCGGGTGCTTGAGAGACAACGTATCTGAGTACACGAAATTTTAGCCGAACAAGGGGGCTAGAATTGTGGATAACTTTCTGATCAAACTGATTTGAAGCCACGCTGCAAGAGCAATGACTTGGATCAATAGCCTGATCTTTGGGGCTAACTACCCCAATGCGTTATATCACGAGAG
Source organism: Merodon equestris (assembly GCA_958301585.1). NCBI lineage: Eukaryota > Metazoa > Arthropoda > Insecta > Diptera > Syrphidae > Merodon > Merodon equestris. The sequence continues at coordinate 31,331,107 of OY284417.1, read as the reverse complement.
AGTGCGCCTTAACGGCTTTGCCCAGCCAGAAGTATTTCTCTACCTAGATAGATGTGGGCTGATCCAGGAGAGATTGGCGGTACCGCTAATCTTCCACGTGGGTCACAATTCCGTGTAATGGCGATTCTTCAACAGACCCGATGTCGCACTCCGTGAGCCCGAGCGCTTGAGGTTCTGTGGATCGGTCTCACGCCGGGATCGAGGAGACGTACATATGTAGTCCGCCAACATAAACGCTTTTGGTGGCTGGAGAGAGCTACGTCAGTGGACATTTTTATAGCTCCAGCCTCTTCAAGGCAGGTCCTGCCTAACACCAATGGCAGGTTTACATAGGCTAGGGTGGAGAAGGTGGGGTGGTTGGAATGAAAAACAAAAAAATAAAAATAAAAACAAACAAAAAAGTATAAAATATTAAAATCGAAAAAAAAATTAAGAAACTATGAATAAAAAATGGATTAAAAACTAAGAAAACTAAAAAAAGATGATCTTGTACGCGCTTTTAAGGAGATTTATTCTTCACTGATCAAATGATGCTGAGATTGCATTCGTCTGGCATGCTTTCCTCCGACAAATTTTTACAGATAAGCTGATGCATGCGCCCTACCAGCTCATCTCCAGCCGCTTTAAAAAGCTCAGCAGACGCTCTCGGCTTCGATATTACATACTTAGTTTCTATAATCTATCGACGGGATGGAATTCTCTTATATCTTCCGTCCGTTGCGAATGGATCATTCTGCCCGACATCGGTATCAGATCGATCGTCGCCGCTATACAGTCTACAGAAGTGGCCTGTTTGCGTCATTCCTGGGGTAGCATCTCTCAATCTTCTCGATCTCATGCTTTTCGTGCTCTCTCTTTTTCCCTTACTTAAGCGTGTGTTCCTCCCTCCTTTTCGGCTCATAGAGCTCACGGGCGGCTCTCGTCCGTCTATATTGCATCGCTTTGTAGGCAGTTTGTCTAGCGGTCTCCTGCGATTCTAGCTTTCCGATGTACTTTTATTGTCCTGCTCGACTTCGTAGCATCCTTGATATCCTCATTCGTACCTTGGCTGCAACAAGGTAGTGATCCGAATCCAGGTTGGTCCTTCGGAAGGTTTGTATTTAATACATCAGCTGGATGCTGGAGGAGTGCCTAGCGTCGATCCCAACGATCAATTTGGTTGATGGTCGACTGATCAAGTGATAGCCAGGTTCCTTTATGGATGTTGAGATGCGGAAATCGGGTGCTACCTAGAAGAAGATTACACCCCGCCAGGAAGTCAAGTAGCCGCTGTCGGTTTTCGGACGTGGTGTCGTGTAGGCTATACTTGCCCGCGATCCACTCAAATATGTCCTCTTTGCCCATAGTCCTATTTTTGTATTGCAGCTGGGACATTTGGCATATGTTTGTCTAGGAGGTCGTAGAAGTCATCTTTGAGTTGATCGTACTTTTTCTTCGCTTGGGGCATATTAAGCTGATGTTCTCAAAATTAGCTTTGATCCGGATTGTTATGAGGCCTTCGCTTACATGCCGAAAACTTAAGACTTTTTGTCATAGTCTCCCTCGAATAACGAATCCGCATCAGAATAGGCTTTGTCCATCCTTCTTGTAGCAATTTCCGTAGTACGAGTAAATGTCGCAGTTTTACATCCGTCTTTTGCCGGGTCCATCCCATCATATCTCTTGGAGTGCGGTCAGAACTGTTTTAAAGCAGTTGAGAGTTTGTCTGTTAAGGGATATTCTGACAGACCCGTGAATTAAAAGAAAACTCTTTAGAAAGAAGTCCAGAGCAGTCAGACCCGACTATTTTGCCATCCAGTACAAATCACTAAAACGAGGGATTACTCGATCCAAAAATGCATATTTCAAAACCCCTTTGTCATGAGCAGTCTGTGCTCACCAGTCACATAAGCATACTACCCACGTATTACCTTGTCCTTACCTTATCTTTTGGCATAAATGGCCAACCATGCAGTGACCTTGAGTGGATGTTATGGCTCTTCGAGAATGATTCTTGGGTCCTCAGCGCCCCAGAATATTCAAATGTTGTTTGTTTATATGAATATGTTAAAATAAAAAATGGGCAATTGCTAGTTCGTATGAGGCTTATACCGTATGAGGCTTAGGCCAGCTGTTTGACCGGTCTTAACGGATTTACCTTTTATTTTTTTATTGCATTCGAGCCCTTGAAAGTCTATTTTTATCAACACTCCCCACAACCCTACAAATGAAGCTTATTCATCGTCTATTTAATGTACCTTAATCGCACTTGTCCAGATACCGCTAAATCACCCTTTAAAGTCGTTAGAAATCACCAAGCTATGATTTTCCAGCTATTTATCTGACAGCCAAGAAATGTAACGAGCAAGACAAAACTTAATTTGCATTTTAATTCCAATTGATTAACTAAATGTAGTGACTGATTTCCCTTAGACGATTATGCTTGAACTCGTGCCACCACCGTCAGTTGTTAACCTTGGGTCGCACTCCGACGCGTGTACTACCGCCACCACTTGATAAAGGTCACTTCAACGACCATTAGTTTCGCTAACTCTAATTCCGTCCAATCGTTGCTTTTGATTAAAAGTGTTTCCCCCCCAGTGTGACATGATTCCGTTCGATTCGATTTCGAACGGCCAAAAACAATCCTTCTTCGCCGTTCGTGTTTGAACAGCAACTGCTTTTGCTACGCACCCCGAGCGTCTCGTTCGCCGCCCGCGCTATTTAATTTTACAAAAGTAAATACTTCCCGCGTTTTGTGTCCCATTCGACAGCCGACATTTATTTCAATTTCCTTGAGGGAACAACGCCAACGTTTAATGGCTTACCAACATGCAAGGTTGCCTTAGATCCGGGCCTGGTATTCGCGGTGTACTAACGTACCAATGTCGCTCGTAAATCCCTTCCGTCCGAGCGGTAGGGAGTGCGATAGACTCATCCAATCAAGAGTTTATTGAGCGAGATTATGTGGATTGCAGGTTAAAGACACTTACCAAGCAGCCAGCTTGTCTGTTGCGAACGAAGGCGGATAAAGCGTTCTCAGATGGCGCCGGACAATGTCTTCCTAAACTCAATGTGCCGTGAAGAAACCCTAGAATGTACGAGTATTGTACAACCGGTTATATGTACATTCGCACTTTCAGCCACCGTTTTATCCGTCTTCAGCAACATTTTAAAGTCTGACAAATCCAGTTAGTGTCCGGATGGTAACAAACTGAATTGTAATAAACGCGATACGATATGTATCTCTTCCTCTACTATCCATTCCTATCGTGTGGTATCCATTTCCTTCTGGCGGAATACGAGTGTGTGCACAATTCATAAGGTTAACATTCATCCGATCGATACTTGAGAAGAGATGAGATTAAAAATCAAACCCACCACCACCTAAGTAGCTGTGTGTATACGAGCGCTTGTCTCTCAAAAATTGAAAATGAAAAGTGGGGAAGGGCTAAGTAACATGGGGTGTAGTTGAGCTCACTTATATTATAATTGACACAAGATTCACACCCTTTATCTCACAGTATGTGATGACTGACATTGAGGGTTCATCCCTGGTATTGCGGCATCGAAATCCAATAGACGGACGTGAGCAGGGGCAAATCGTCTGTAGACATGCTACACACTTCGAATCACATAGATTAATGACGAAATAATGTCAGACCCATTTTCACCCCTCATCAAAGGTACGAGGCACGAGTATTTTCGTTTTTCTTTTTATTTATTTGTTACTTGGGTTTGGTGGTAGCGGGCGTTACAATTCGACTTTCTTCCTTCAAGGTGAATTATTGAAACGGTTTCATCTCATAAATAAATAATTAAGGTTATGCGGAGAATCTCTATTTTTGTTTGTTGCGTACCTACACTTGGCTACGAGGTGTGAGGCCAGCCAAGTTAGAGAAGCCATGTAATAGATACACATTGAATAGGGAAAAGCAAACAATATTGCCACGGAACAGGATGGATTGTAGCAAAACAGAGTCAAGGAATCAGAAGGAGAAGATGGGAGGGAGACGTGTTCCACGATTGTACCAAATATACTCGTGCCTACAATATACACTCATTCATTCCCTTCCTTCCTTCCTTCCTACCTTCCTGACGTCCTTCCGCGACGCCTTCCTTTTTACAATTTGTACTTTTGTCCTTTTCAGCCGCATACCCATTGTACACTCATGCACTGAAGTGGTGTATAGCTGGCCTTCGTGTTAGGCCATACCATAGAGTACCTACCTATGGGCACTCTACGTACAATAAGTTGTAGCTACCTTGCCTACGGCCCACTTGTACGTACTCATCCTCATCTCAACTCGGAGCATATGCGATGAAATGTTAATGTATTTTTACTGTACAGTGTGTGCAGACGGCAAGTATCAACTGACATGAATCACTTATTTAAATGCTTCACGTACAGTTGGCCAAACGACACTGTGACATGGCCTGGAGGCCAACTCGTACACATGCGAGTTGTTAGGATTATAGCGTTGTGGTTAAACTTGTGTGGCCCCGGCTTGGTTGCCTCGGCCTGTCCCATTGGGGTAGGTTCCTTTTTCCTTATTAAGTGTGTTGTGAGTGCGTCTGGATCAGGAATCACTTAGAGCGTTTTTGTTTTTTTTTTTCATATGTTGTGCGTACTGCATCTAATGGCAAGTGAGAATAGAATTTAATGTCCTTTAGTCCCAGCAAGACGAACAGAAGCGGAACTACAGGACTCTGGCCTTAGGATGAATGACGATTTTCTCTATTCACATAACCGGTTGTTGGGAAAGTGTGTGATTATCGTGGATTGAATGGAATTGGATATCATGATGATTGGTGAAAGGTTTACTTAGTTAGAACTGTACTTGAATCATCTCGCTCGAGTGTGAAGAATTGCTCAAAACGGATGCATCATCTGTGTGGAATGTGTGCTTTGTGGATTGGTGGGAATCTGGGTTACAGGTAATGCGATTAATACAAGACCGGGGACTTAAGTAATTTATTAATGTCTTCCCTTTGAAACAGCTTTGTAAATAGCTAGATGGATAATTTGACTGACTCCCCTGACCTCATATCTGAAAGCTTTTTAGGTTGAGACCTAGCAACAGGAATAGGAATTGTTTATTTCTATTCAATCTAGAAAATTTCAGAGTTATCTTAAATATTTATAGCTGAGAGTGGGAGTGTTACCATAACAGACAATTTAGGACAAGTTATCGTTCATCGGTTAAAGGGTTTTCAATAACGACTTAACAATTTTGTACTTAAAGAAAACGAAGAATAATCAAAATAGCGGACGGAACTTTAATTCACGTGCAGCACAATTGTTACGAAATACAACTTCATTCATATGGCAAGCGCGAATGCAGCGATTGATTCTTTGGTGTCAACTTTCCATAACCATCGATCGGAACGGTGGTATTTTTGTTTTTTCATTTCACTTCATTTGTTGAAAAAAATTTAATATATGTACATATAAGTAGGATGCAATATTGGTTGAGCATGCTTAAAAGATAAATAAAGGAAAGTATACCGTATTCATTTATCTTGATAGTAGGAAGATACGATATTTCATTCGTGCTATACATAATATGTGAGCGGCCTTCAATTTTTTTATGAAACCGGAGATATGTCTGGCACAGCAATTATATGCCACGTTGAGTTTTCTGGCAGACTCTTGATCCCAGTTGGAGAAAAATTTACAAAAGAATGAACGACGTTACAAGTTTACGTTTGACATTGGTCGGCAAGTAAAGGATGATTTTTTGAGAGGTATACAAATTCAATATAAAATAGAATACTTGAAGCTAATATCTGTGTCTGCGATATTGGCTTTATTCAATAGATAATTTTATGCCATTAGCGTCTATAAGTAATTTTGGGCTGTACGCAATCAAGAAATTTAATTTTCGACAATATTGACTTCCAAATCCCCAAACAAACCAATCTAAAGTTCAGTTCACAGGTCCATTACGCGAAATTATACGCTCAGCAAATGTTTCCTGCAATAAATTGATGGCGTCGTGCTTCGTATGGCACATTGCACCATCTTGTTGAAACCAAAGCTCTGTCACGTCAATGCCATTCAACTGAGAAACGAAGAATTCACGAATCATGTTTCTATAGCCCTATACATTGACGATAACATTCTGCTGACATTGTCCTTAAAGAAATAGGAGAACAGTTAGCTTTAATGGTTGTAAGGGCGTTTCGACAAAGGCTTCTGTGTTCTGTCCACTCCAACTTTGGCAATTTCTCTTGTTTACATATCCATTTAACCAAAAATAAACCTTATCGGAGAACTAAATTTTGCGTTCTCTTCGCACCTGGCAGAGACAGCTTATGTCGCCACAAACTCGGAAACTTTCCATGTAAAGCGTCTTTTGAATAAGCTTAATATGTTCATGACCAAATCACTCAAACTTATGGCCTGTAGTATTATGTATGGGGTCTAGCTGAGACTAATAAATATCCTCATAACACATTTTCTTCACTGAATTAGAGGGTACAAGCCATTCAGGATGTCGAGCGGAATTCCAGGATGTCGAGGAACTGCAACTTTTTCATTAAGAAAACTTTCCCCCTTCTTCTTCTTTTGATGGCGCTACAGCCCGATGTGGGCTTGGGCCTCATGCAACAAGCGTCTCCAGTCGGTGCGATCTGCTGCCAGCTTTCTCCAATTTTGCACTCGAAGTTGGTTGAGGGCCTTTTTCACTTGTGTGCGCAATTTGAGTCGGGGGCGTCTTCTGTTGCGTTGTCGCAATGGTTTGGATTCAAAGACTTTTTGGGCCGGAGCTGTGTGGTCCATGCGCTCTACATGGCCTAGCCATCTTAAGCATTGTATCTGTAGACGCTTAACTGAGTGGTTAGTGTCGATCTACATCTCTTGTGTCTTTTCCAGGATCTGGTCTACTGTGGACTACCCTGGCTTGAAAGCACACTGATATGGACCTATCAGGTTATTGACGAACAGTTTCAGGCGTTCACACAAAACGGCAGAGAAGATTTTGTAGGTGATGTTAAGATGAATTATTCCTCTATAGTTGGCGCAGTCGAAGGGGTCTCCTCACTTATAGATCGGGCAAACGACACTGAGATTTCACTCATCGGGCATGCTTTCCTCCGACCATATCTAACAGATGAACTGCTGCATGCGTCCTTCCAGATCATCCCCAGCTGCTTCAAACAGTTCCGCGGATAGTCCGTCCGCTCCAGCGGCTTTGTTCGACTTAAGTCTCAATTCTTGTCTGTCGTCGTCCAGATTGAGTAGGGTATTCTGCCTGAGAGCGATATTTGGGTCCTCGTCGCCGTTTAATAGTCTGCAGAAATGATTCTTCCAAATTCTCAGCATCGACTACGATTCTACTACTAGTTGTCCATTTTCGTCCCGACTGGCTTCAGTCCGAAATTTATATCCACTGGATAAATGTTTTACTTTCTGGTAAAACTTTCGGACTTCATTGTTGTTGTAACACCTTTCCATCTCCTCGATCACGCGCCTCTCACGCTCTTTCTTTTTCTTTCTGAGAAGCCGGTTCCCTTCCCTCCTTTTCTGTTTGTAGAGCTCACGAGCAGCTCTCGTTTTTCGAAGCAGCATTGCCTTGTAGGCGTATATAAACCACGGGTTTTTCCCTAACCAAAAATGCTTAAAACTAGCTTTAATAACAACAAACATAAAATACCTTACTGGCCCTAGACAGACAGATGAATCGTCCCAGAACTTTTTTTAAATGTTTTTTTAAATTTTATTGTATGGAGGGTACAAATTGAACATATATTCAGAGAATATACTAATTTCATATCGATCAGTTTTGCATTTTAGCAGTTAGAGGGTGTTTCAATAGAAAACTAATAGCGAATTAAAAAAAATGCAGAAACCGTAATTTTAATAAATTCTTTTATTTTTGTAATTTAAATTAATGATTTTTTGTGTGATATGGAATAAAACACTTTACGCAAAGACCAACGTTGCATTTTACGCAGCTTGTGCGACCAATTGTCTTGCAAAAGTCACCAGCGCAACGTCGTTTCTTTTCTATAGGCATGATGTAGTGACCCATCCCATCATAACGTAAAGTTGTTTCCGAAGAATTATCATCTTCTTTTCGGCTAGGGTTTACAGAAGGTCCTGGCCGTTGTGGCTTCTCCCCAAAATGTTTGCAGTAATATACAGCTACTTGCCTTCTGAGATCTATTTGCGATACATTTGAATTCCCCAAGCGGTGTAGTTGCCATGCATTCTGCATGCACACATCAACCAACCACGTAAAAATAGAGCTCCACCACTTTTTCCCCTTGTGCTATTCTATACAGGGATACATTTTGGTCCAAACGATCAACTCCACACATATATTTATTATAATTGGTGATGGCATACGGACGGGGAATGAGCACTTTAGCTTGTTTTTTCCTACAGTAGCGCAAAGTATTTGTCATTGGATCTTGGCCGAAAACAGTCGACGCTACACTCACTACTCTGTTGTCAACCCATTTTATAAGACGAATTCCATTTTTCCTCTATTATTGCCGATTCACAGTAGCCGCGTTTCTTCTTCTCGAAATCTTTATTTATTGAAAGAGGACAGTTACTCGGAATGCGGTTCTGCCGAATGGTCCCAGTACCATTGTACCCTCGTGATTTTAAATACTCCAGCATTGGGATCCCAGTAAAGAGATTATCAAAATAAAAAGAAAATGGCAGGGATTGAATGTCTTCCGAAATATCATCAATCATACTAATTAAAGGTGCAGCACATTTTCCAAACTTATTTTGGTATTCGGAGACCGATCGAGGATTTTTTCCTTGATATATCTCAAAGTTTATCAAATACCCTGATGGAGTACACAGAGACCATACCTTATAGCCAAACCGCAGCGGCTTTCCCCTTATAAATTGTTTACAGCCATGCCTTCCAAAGTAACTTATCATACTTTCATCATATGACAAGTTTGGTTCTGGATGAAAGTGCTGCAGCATCTTGGACTTCAAACGGTCTGTTAGTAGTCTTAGTTTCCACATTTTATCGGGATTTGGATTTTCTTTTGTGCCGGAGCACACGTTGTCTTCAAAATGTAGGTACTGTACAATTTCGTTAAATCGATTTTTTCGCATGTTGTTGCATACTAAATTGTTTCGCAAATCGTCTTGATTCCTCCACATATTACGCTGGCTTGTAAGGTAGCTATAGCCACTGACCAATAGGATACCAATAAATGTACCAAGCTCAGCAATAGTAAATTTTGGATTATTTTTTTTTACCAAAAGCAGCATATTTAGCCGATTCATCAATAATATGTCGCAACAATTCATCGTCAAAAAATTGTTCGAATTGTTCATGTGGTCTTAAATTTCGACAATCTTCAAAATTAGGTTCAGGAAATATGGGAATCGTGGCGATCGATTTGTCAGTGACGTTCCATGAACAGTCTGAGTTATTCGCTACTTTTTTGCGTTTTGAAACATTGGTGCATTTTGCTTTGGTGTATTGCCGTTTCTTGGACGCCTTACTTGTTGTTGTAGGGGAATCAAACTCATCAAGCTCATTTTCAAATAAGTCGCCAGATATGTTTTCAGATGTACTGTCTAATATGTTTTGCAATTTATCATTCGATTCCGAATTCTCGTCATCATCCTTTCCGCCACCAAGGCTTTTAACACGGCTACCAGTTTTTAACACAGTTTCACAACCGGCTTTTGACTGCCCAGGGCAAACATCATCAGGAATACCTGCCAACTGGTCCTCTGCATCGTCTTCTCCGCTTAGGTAACCTTCATTTTCCGGAGGTTCAATGTAAATAGCATGAACGTTGTCACCCTCGTCGAATTCTTCAAGACAGTCAAGAACTTCTTTTAACGTTATTTTCCTAGAACGCACAGAAGTTATAATAAAAAAACAGCATATATACTTCGCATTCTAGCTATATACACGCAAAATTCATGACAAAATAATTCGCAATATCTATCCACAGAAAGTCCCCGTGTGTCCATATGGCAACGCAGATAAAAAATACAAGAAAAAAAATATATACATATATTTGTTTGGTATAACGAATAAATACAATTCATTTCGACAACTAGGATTTAACAATTTACAAAATAATACTTCTCAACGTAAACTAAACATGCACAAACCAACGCACTTACTTCTTCATGTGCTCCATTTCAGAATTTTTTCACAATTTTATAAATATTTTACTCGTATAGTTTGTACGTACTAGTTTGAGATCGTATACTGCCCACACAAAATGCACAACTGGAATGATTTACTAAACCATATAACTGACAAATCTTCGAAATATAATATAAAAAATAAACCGTTAGAAAACGCTCCCATTTTTTTCATATGTATCCGCAAAAGCATGTGCGGCTGGTGTTGCCATATGGCAACACGGGAACAATTCGGGTTAACCCTAAAAACTTATGTAAGCAGGCTTTGCTTTAAAGAGGCCGACCTCTTAGAATTAACCGCTGACGCAGACCGCCCCAGACCCCAAAAGCTTTAACGCTGTCGGACGATGTCTCCCCGATCTTGGCGTGACATTGATCTACTAAACCTGAGGCGCTCGGGCTCACGGAGCGAAACATCACGTTCGTAGAGGAGTCGCCGCTCCCCGGACGAGCGACGTTGCAGATAACCTCGGATCAGCTTTATTAGAAAATTATCCACCTGCACAATCCTGGTCATATTGTATAGGACCTCGTTCGGTTAAAATTTCGTGTAGATTCGAATGTTCTATCTAATCCGAGACAAGTTCTGAGACATTGTCCCTCAAACACCTTGAACCACACGGCTCTCACATTGAACCACATGGGACATCCATATGCAATCATGGGTCTGATTAAGGCCATGTAGCAGATCACCTTCACTCTCGAGTTAAGTTGGCTGCTATGAAACAGCCATCTTTTCAGAGCGAAAGCGCATCGGAATACGTGTTATCCGAAAACCGTGAAATCGGCGTAGCGCTCGATAAGTTTGTTGAACCGAACCATGGTTTAGAAAATTTACATACGTTATTCTGGCGTTAATCTTTTCATCGTAAAATGGCGAAGCGCACTAACTACAGATCAACTTTCAACTGTCAAATTGACAATCTGTTCCCATTATATGTCAGATTATTTGGTAGAAGGTATGTAGATTATTAGTGCCTTATGTGAGCAGCCTTAAATTTTTTTTGTGGATTCGAAGATATGTCTTGCACAGCAATTATACGTCACGTTGAGTTTTCTGACAGACTCTTGAGAAAAAGTTCTCAAGACGTTACAAGTTTATGTTTGAAATTGGCAAGTTTTGCCACTTAGATTTAGGTCCCTAAGAGCACCGCATGCCTTCGACACCACATTCTTTTTAGCAGACACTGGGTTCGAAATGCATTACCACAATTTGATATTATTAACGTAAGCAAGAAGTTATTCATAAATAGATATGATACATTAAGCTATACTTTTGGCATATTCAATTCTAACTATAGTTTGCCGACGGTTAAGCTCCAAAGAAAGCAAATTCATGGCCGAGGTACATACTGATATGAAATCATGGTCAGCGTGTATCTGAAAATTGTATGTCAAGAAACATTTATAAAATAAATAAATAAAATAAAAAGTGGGTCTAATGCAGAAGCTTGCGGCACACCCGAATTGACAACATAACGCGAAGAAGGTTTTCTATCATGATATACGAATTCGGTTTCGAAGGCTTGGACTTGATCATGCAGAGTAAAGTTGCTGGCTACTCTTAACCTGGCAAGATGCCGGTAACAATCTTGGTCACTGTTCACGTCAAGTTGACATACAGCATCCCTGCGGCGCACTTTGGATAACCTCCCCTACAGTCAACTAATGTATGAACCCAGGCAAGAGGGTATAAGATCATCCCGATCAGGCTAGCTAACAACCCATCCACTCAAAAAACATATTATTACGAAAGAATAATGAAGAAAAAACAGTGCGACATCAATTACAGATAGCACATAAAAAGATGTGGATTCGTTTTAGAAAAACAGCTTACATCGAAGATCATCGATTTTAAACCAATAAATGATCGCTTGGGTGTAATCCGCAGCCAAGGAAGGTTCTACAACATAAGCCTAATATGTGCACACGTCAAGGAGGATTTCTATGAGGCACAGAGCCTACGGAGCCTGTCCGGAGTAGGACATCAAAATCGTACTCGGAGACTTCAACGCCAAATTCTTTGGCAGCGCGATCGGAAAGCATAGCCTCCACGATACGACAACAGGTAACAGCTTTCCATTAGCAGACTTTCCGAAAACTAGTCGTTTCTAATTGGAAGCAGCGTGCCCGGGACCGATATGAGTACAAGCAGGTTCTTTTTCAGTGTCAGACCCTTCAAGGGTCGTTAGTCTGGTAAGTAAGTAAGTACGAGGGTGGTCCGATAAGTACTTAGCCTACAAAAGAAAAACAAAAATTTTGGAGAAATGGCGATTTATTTTTCAATATAGTCTCCTTTTAGCTCGATACACTTGACCCAGCGATGCTCCTTTAACCCGTCTGAAAAATACGTTTTCTCGAGGTCTGCAAAGTAGGCCTCCGTGGATGACCTCCTCATTCGACTGAAATTTCTGCCCGGCGAATGACTTTTTCAAGTTTAGAAACGAAAAGAAGTCGCACGGGGCCTAATCTGGAGAATACGGTGGATGGGGCAGCAGTTCGTAGCCCAATTCGACCAATTTGGCCGTGGCGGAGGTGTGAGTCGGTGCGTTATCATGGTGGAAAAGCACTTTTTTCTTCGCCTAGTGGAGCCGTTTTTTCTTCAATTCGGCGTCAAATCGACCCAATAATTTGCCATAGTACAGCCCTGTGACCGTTTTGCCCTTCTCCAGGTAGTCGATGTGGATCACACCTTGTAAATCCCAGAAAACGGTGGCCATCACCTTTCCGGCCGATGGGACAGTCTTCGCCTTCTTCGGAACACGTTCGCCGGGTGAAGTCCACTGCTTCAACTGTTCCTTGGTCTCTGGTGTGTACCAGTGGATCCATGTTTCGTCGACTGTCACGAAACGACGCAGAAACTCCTTCGGATTGCGCTTAAACAACGTCAAACACTGCTCTGAAGTGGTCTCATGGTTGCGCTTGTTGTCCGGAGTGAGCAAACGCGGCACCCATCGCGCCGACAGCTTTCTCATGCCCCAAATTTCATGCAGGATATGACCCACGCGATCTTTTGAAATACCTAATGTCTCAGCTGTCAATACCTAATGTCGCGCATTTTCAATCGGCGGTCTGCCAATACGAGATCGTGGATTCTTGTCACGTTATCCTCCGTGGTAGCCGTTTTCGGGGGACCTGGACGTGGCTCATCAAAAACCGACGTGGGAACACGTTGAAACTCGTTAAACCAATTTTTGATGGTCGCCATCGAAGGAGAAGAGTCACCGTTCACAGCATCCAAACGCTCTTTGATTTCGCTGCGCGATTTCCCTTCCAGAAACAAGAATCGAATCACCGACCGATACATATTACTCTTTTTCCATTTTTCTAAAATCCGCGGACACTCCCGCTTCCACAAGTGGTCAAAACAAAACTACGAGTCCGATCCGGCTGAAATTTCAGTAGCAGTAGCCGTCTACTAGAATGTACTACACGATAGTAAGTTGCTCTTGCGATATTCGCGCCATCTGGCGGTGGGGCTAAGTACTTATCGGACCATGGTTTCAGTTTGAATGGTAGGATGGCATAAGGACTCTTATGTGCCCGCTAAGACCCTTTTCAGAGACCTTAGTTTTGTAAGCTGTATTTGTTGTGTAAGATATGTTTCACACAATCCGAGGCTTTAGAGACATCTAACCATCGCTCTCCATACATACATACAGGCGGGTATTTAAGAAAAAGGGCCAGAATGTCAGAAAAACGTGACGAAGTTATCCTTCGCCATTAGAACTCTCGGCCTCATGTCGCAAAAGTCGTAAAAAAATATTTGGAAGCTGCGGATCCTTCTCATTACTGGTTGTTCCGATGGATGACCGGTTCGGTTCTTTCTCAGAAATCACAGATCGCTTTTTTAGAGAGATTTGAGAGGGAAATCAAAACTTGCCTGAGAGTTGCGAAAAAATATTGGCAAGCGATGGACAGAACTTTGTTTATCCTGTTCATTAATTTTGTTTGGTACCAAATGCAAATTTAAAGATTAAAACGCAGACTGCACTAATATATACTCCCATGGCATTCTTATTTCTTACCTTACTCTAAAAATAGGAAAAAGTACTAGCGAAAAATTCAACTTTTTTTGATAAAGAAACTCCACGAATTAATTCCAATTCTAATCATGTAGACTAAGCAACCTCGGAGATGCTGTTTGGCACAACTGCTGTGGAAAGTAGTCGTTAGACTTTTTCTATAGCCACTTACCTTTAACTTTTAAACAAGACGCAATGAGTTTGCGTCCTTCGTGGCTATTGGTTAAACGAGTTACATACATTAATGAACCTTTTACTTTCAATTTGTTTGTTTTTTTCTTAATATTTCTAAAAACCAAACTTTTTTCCGCTTCTTTACAGTTAACAATTTTCGTGGAAAATGGATCGATTGCGAAAAAGCTGAATGCGAGCCAGGCATTCGACAACACATGGCACACAGACATTGAACTTGAGAACGAGCTAGAAGTAAGACTAAGAGACACTCAACAGTCTCTCAAACATCATCACAAAAATATATTAATTCAGTGTACTCGTATGTTGCAGCAAAAACGCTCAAAGGGCGGCTCAGGCGGCTGGTCCGTTTGGTCAGAATGGTCAACATGTTCGCGGACGTGCGATGGTGGTGTTGCCCAACAAATAAGACGCTGTCACAATCCAAATGGCTGTAAAGGTGACACAACACGTTACCGAATATGCAATATGCAACCGTGTCCCGAACTGCAGGACTTCCGGACACATCAATGTGCCGCCTATAATGACGTGCCGTACGACGGCACGCTCTACTCGTGGACGCCCCATTACGATTACGTCGAGCCATGTGCTTTGACGTGCAGGTAACTTACTCGAGGGACTGTATCTTGAGTGTCTGTGCTACGTAACAAGTGGCAGGCAAATTACAGTGAGGTTCGAGAGCTGGGAGTATGAAGCGGACACTTTGAACAAAATTCAGCATTTACTTATAATTTGCGGTAATTACGTTTGTATAGGGAGCGATTTTGTTGAATGAAAAGAAATTAAGAAAACTCACCGCCTACACACGCGTTTATCATAATACATAAGTACAAGGCAAGCAGCGTCCTCACGGTAGCGTTTTTCATTGTAGAGTATACCCAGAATCGAGTTAACTGCACGCTACGGATGTTACATGCTATATCCTGTTGCCATGAAAGGCTTAAACGCGTAAAGTTACCCTACATACGAGCTGGCGGGTAAAGCAGTTTCACTATATGAGGCCCGAAGTCGGTAGACTTGGTTACAAATGCGAGGACGGATTTCTCAGTGTGAGACCTGAACGAAAGGGAAAGGATGTGAAAGACTACGCATATATGGCATGCGAAACGGTTGCCTGCAGGGCTGCGACCGGCGTACTGTGGCGGATAATTCTTTTGGAATTTTTACCCCCGCTTCGCTTATTCAGTGTCCTGGTTTACGCTCCCTGCTCTTATTTGCCCGCGCGTTTGTTAAAATATGCACAGTATACACTGTTTGAGTCGTTAACTGAATGACTTTATTCATTTAATGTAAAATGGAATTGGGATTGTTTTTCTTACGCTTTGTTTTTGTTTCTTCGTTCCTTTTACCGTTTTTTTGTTTATTTTGTTTTGTGACGGCGAATGTAGAGGGAGACCTGCACATCTTCCTGATGACGTTTCACTGCCAGAGGTTGATGGTGGTGACATTGCTGGCCCAGATGAGTCGGAGCACTATGACGAACCGAGTGTCATTGTGCAGCTGTCAGGAAGAGTACAAGATGGAACTCGGTGTCGTCCCGGAAGTCTTGATATGTGTATCCAGGGCAAATGTCAGGTGAGAGATTTAATTTTTCATGTCGCTTTCCACCCTTTTAATTTTTCTTTTTAATATACCGTTGAACGTGATATAAGGATTCGTGAATTATTTATTATGAAGTTAAGGGAAAACCGATGGTCTTGGAAGGGCTTTTAACTATTTAGCGGTTGTAATTAGTTAAAAGACTTGGAATTAAAAATGAAGTCGTAGAAAATGATATGGACGTTAAAGGTTAATGAGAGGATTCCATGCCTGCCTGTAGTATATTGGGTTGGCATTTAATATTCTGTGCAAACTAAATGGGATTGGTCGACCTTAAAGCCCATGGTTTGAACCCTTTCAAAGGTTAGGAACTGGAAGAAAAAAAACAATTTAATTTCTATACAATATTAGAAAACCGACCATCGTAGGCTTATATTTTGAAATGTTATTAAGGGAGCTTAAGCATATATTGGGTTAACAGCTCTGAACAGTCCTGAAAACAAGACTGAAAAACAATAACTCAGTGTCAGATAATTTGAATTTTATTGATAGGTCAAGAATATCGATGTCGCATTGAGCATATTACCAATCAAATCAGGGGTAGTCGAAGTGCAATGATAATCATCACCGACTGTTGAACCGAAGCTCTGTAGTTCAAGTCTGTCCATAGTCAAGAACAATTCCTATTCAGAACAATTCGGTAAAAACAACATCAACATCAGTTGTGAATGAGAGATGATCAAAAAAGTACTGACGAAGGCATAACACTCGCAGTATAAGATCACTTCAATATTCATATTGTACTATGTGTGTGCATTTCCAATGTAACACCTTAATGACATGAAAACAAAAAACTTACTTTGAACTACAACCAACGCAACAAATTCAGTCGAATCTCTCAAAAAATTCTATCTAGAACAAATACCCCCGGAGAGTAGTGAACGAACATTTTCGATACAGACCATCCGCACCCCGTCCAGGTTGTGTGACAAACACCATAAGAGCGTGCACTCTGAAACCTGCACGAACCCTATAAAAAAAAGGGAGCATGATGTGAGTATACATATGTAGTGAAGAGTCATCAGCTCTGCTCCAATCTCTCGTCATATTTTTTTTTCTCGTTTCCATTAGGAAGTCAGTCGCTTTCTTCGATTGGCTTTCCGATCCCCAAAATATATTTTCACCGCTATCCCAAAATACAAATAGTAATTCATTTGTTTTTACCTTATATACGGCAGTATTTTGGCGTCAATGAATCGTTGGTGGAACATTGGCGTAGACTTCGTCCTTAATGTAGCCTCAAAGGAAGAAAGCCTTATGATCAAAGTCACCTAATCTCGGCGGCCATTTGAAGTCTGCATTTCGAAAATCGAAGGATTTTTCACCCGCTAGGGACTATGTTCTGTATGTACCATCTGCTTGACATGCGGCTCCTTCCTATTGAAGAGAAACATCATCCGTGTCCGAGGCATTAATATCAGGCCAAGAAAGGTTTAATCAATAAAGTTCAGTAAAGCAATCGATTTTACGAAAAAAATTGCTCCAATGCGCCGAACTTTCCCCCCTTGTGCGAGGAAAACTTGTTTTTATTTTAAAAACCATGGTTTGGTTGGCCAAATTTATCGTGCGCTACATCCATTTTACGGTCGACATAATCGTCCATCGGAACAAGTAACACGATAAATCATTTTCGCACTACGTGCACTGTAGTGGATAATACACATTCCCAAAGACAACAAACAGTGAGAAGAGAAGTTGATGAGAATCCGAATGAGTAGATTCGCCATCATATGTACATAGCAATTGGAGCTATGCCAATCCACATTGTAGAAGATTTTACGGAAAGATCTTGGCTTAAAAGCTTATAGGATCCAGATTGTGCAGGAGTTGAAATTTTGAGACCATTATCAGGGCGTAGGATCGGTGAATTTTGTTCTCCGATGAGGCAAATTTTTGGTGAAAGGATATGTAAACAGGGAAAATTGCCGAATGTGGAGTGGAGAAAACCCAAAAGCCTTTGTGGAGACGCCCTTTCAACCATTAAAATTGATTGATGTGCTTTATGGGCTGGTGGAATCATTGGCTCATATTTTTTTAAGACCGATACCGGCCAGAATGTTACCGTCAATGGAGACAATTAGAGAAACATGATTTCTGACTTCTTTCTTCCTCAGTTGAAAGGGTTTGACGTGACAAAGCTTTGGTTTCAACAAGACGGCGCAACATGCCACACGGCGCGCGACACCAATAATTCATTGCGAGAAATAATTGCTGAGGGCATAATTTCGCGTAATGGCCCTGTGATCTTGTGATCTCACACCTTTAGATAACTTTTTTTGGGGATATGTGAAGTCACCAGTTTATTCCAATAAGCCAAAGACATTGGCATTACCTTCAAGTGAATGTTTGATTCAGATTTGCCACCGCAGACGAACACCTTTCGGCTCTGTCAGCAAGTCCTATCTCCACCTCATCGCGGTGCCATCTGGAGGCTCCCTCTGAATGTCACTCTGAGAATCACTCCGAAACAACCACAAGCCTCGGATAAGGTTGGATACACTGTTGGCGACCCTGGCAAACGTAAATCAAAAAAGGACAATGAACTTCGGCTCTGCACGTCGAATGTGAGGTCGCTTAACAGACCACGTGCAGCTGATGAACTCGCGGAGGCCCTTGACTGCTACTTCTTATGATCTCCTAGAAAGAACATATGATCAATGCCCCAGCTACGACGCGAAGGTCGTTCTAGGAGATTTTAATGCACAGCTGGGAAAAGAAAAAATGTTTGCTAGAGGCATCGGAAAACATAGCCTACACTACAATACATCCGGGAACGGACTCGGGCTCGTGGACTTTGCCTCGGAGCGGAACCTCTATGTAGTGAGTACGCGGTTCCCACACCTCAACATCCATAAAGGGACCTGTCGGTCTCCTGATCAATCAACCGTCAACTAGATTGATCACATTGCGATTGACGTCAAACACTCCTCCAGTATTCTCAATGTCCAAACCTTCCGAGGAGCCAACATCGCCAACATCACCAACAACACCTTGTTGTAGCCAAGGTAAGAACACGGATATAAAAAAAAAAACGGAGTCGAGAAAGAACACCACGGTTTGATGTCAGATAGCTACAATCACAATCGCAAACCACCGCTAGGAACTTTGTCGACCGAGTCTCCCAAAAACTCTCTGAAAGTTCGACACCACCTGCACTGATAATAGATGAGAACTGGAAACTTTGTCAAAAAACCATCAAAGAAGCTGTCACTAATGTGCTGAGTTTTACCACACCACCCAAAACCCATGGTTTGACGACGAGTGCAGACAGACCCATGCAGCCAAACAAGACGCCTACAACGCAATGCTGCTTCGAAGAAAGAGAGCTGCTTGTGTGCTCTACGAACAGAAAAGGAGGGAAGAGAACCGGTCGAGGAAATGGAAAGGTGCTACAGCAGGAATGAAGTCAGAAAGTTTTACCAGAAAGTAAAACATTTGTCCAGCGGATATAAATTTCGGACTGAAGCCTGTCGGGACGAAAATAGACAACTGGTGGTAGAATCGCAGTCGATGCTGAGAATTTGGAAGAATCATTTCCGCAGATTGATAAACAGCGACGAGTACCCAAATACCGCTGTGAGGCAGAATACCGCATTCAATCTGGACGACGACAGACAAGAATTCCGTCCCCCCGGCGCTGACGAAGTCAAGATAGCAATATCGAGACTTAAGCCGAACAAAGCTGCTGGAGCGGACGAACTGTCCACAGAACTGTTTAAAGCAGCTGTGGATGATCTGGTAGGACGCATGCACCAGCTTATCTGTAAGATACTCGTATTGTCGGAGGAAAGTATGGCCGATGAGTGGAATCTCAGTGTCGTTTGCCCGATCCATAAGAAAGGAGACAGACCCCTTTGACTGCGCCAGCTATAGAGGGATAAGTCTCCTAAACATCGCCTACAAAATCTTCTCTACCGTTTTGTGTGAACGCCTAAAACCGTTCGTCAACAACCTGA
The DNA here is from genome assembly GCA_958301585.1 of Merodon equestris. NCBI lineage: Eukaryota > Metazoa > Arthropoda > Insecta > Diptera > Syrphidae > Merodon > Merodon equestris. Next base: position 31,311,212 of record OY284417.1, on the reverse strand, counting down.
TAGGTCCATACTAGTGTGCTTTCAAGTCAGGGAAGTCCACAGTAGACCAAATCTTCACACTGCAGCAGATCCTGGAAAAGACACAAGAAATGCAGATGGACACTAACCACATATTCGTCGATTTCAAGGCCGCATATGACAGAGTGCATACAGGTGAGCTGTCAACACCGTGTCTAGTGTTAACATCCCTACCAAGCTCATTAGATTGTGTAGAATGACGGTGGAGAACTCTCACTGCTCCATCAAGGTCGGAAACGAACTTACCGAGATCTTGAACGTCAAAAAAGGGCTTAGGCAAGGCGACGCACTGTGCGGTGACTTTTTTAACTTAATACTCCAGAAGATCGTTCGAAACACACAAGTCAACACCAGAAGTACGACCTTCCAAAAGTTCGTTCAACTGCTGGCTTACGCGGATGATATTGACGTGATTGGTCGAACACAGAGAGCCGTCAATGAGGCGTTTGCTGGCATTGAAGCGGAAGTGGCTAAAATAGGTCTAGCGGAAAATGAGGGCAACACGAAGCACATGTTGTCATTAAGAGAGCACGCACAACATCGACGTCTTGGACAGAGCGTCATAATCGGCAGCATGAACTTCGAGGTAGTCAAGGATTTTGTCTACCTCGGCTCCCAGGTAAATAGGGAGAACAACATCGGTACCAAGATCGAACGCAGAATCACTCTTGCCAATCGCTGTTTCTTTGGGCTCAAGAGGCAATAAATATAATACTCTAATCTTCGCAGTCCTGCTCTATGGTGCAGAAGCATGGACGCTGTTAAAAGCGGATGGCGAAGCTCTTGGTCTTTTCGAGAGAAAAGTTCTGCGTGCGATCTTTGGTCCTGTTTGCGTTGATGGCATCTGGCATGAATCACGAACGATATGGGCTGTACGGGGGCATGTGCCTGTTTAAGCGTCTACGGATACAACACTTAATATGGCTAGGCCATGAAGAATGTAATGACAACACAGCTCCGGCCGGAAGAGACTTTGGATCCGAGCCATTGGGACAACGCAACAGAGGGCGCCCACGACTCAAATGGCGCACACAAGTGGAAAAGCACCTCAACCAATTTGATGTGCGGAATCGGAGAAGAATGGCAGAAAATCACGCCGGCTGGAGACGGTTGTTGGTTGAGGCCCAAGCCCACACCGAGCTGAAGAAGAAGAAGAATTTGTATATCTCTAAGAAACCACCCTTTACATATCCACGCAAATGGAAATTAGTGTCATCGCTCAGAATAATTTTGTGTAGAAAATCATATTCTTGTTCATTTATTTACAGCATCCAATCAGCAGGGTTCTTCGTGGTCTGTTGGCTTCTTTTGCAGATATTATGCAATGGTGGATAAAGAAATTGCAGGCAAGCTTCATTGCGGGGATCCTCTCGACATGAACACGTTCGTCTACGATGGCGCATGGTAGTTTTTGCATATCACAATAGTAGTTGAATGTTGGCATTTTAATAAGGAAAACAAATTTAAAACAACACCTCTTGTTGGATTAACTGCTACAATATTCGTAAAACTGAACATGTGTCCTTTCTAGAAGCTCGTTGGATGCATCTTTCCTTACTTCGACCCTGTCAATGCTATGGTTGTTTTGCGAGTGCCCTTAAGCCTAATTTATTGTCAGAATGATAGAATATTCCATGTGCAAGACCGTAATCAGCTGCCAATGATCGTTTGCAGAGATTGTCAGCAACAGATTCGGCCATAAACGAAACCTTTTATATTTTCCTAATTAATTCACATCTTTCGTGAAAGAAAGCCATGTAGCTCTATATGCAAATCACACGCCTCATTAAAGTCGCTGAGTGTGATCCGTTGTCAATTGCTCTGTTTAGATTGACCTCAGCATCAGTGGCTTTTTCGACCTTTCGAAAAAAAGTTCTGGTGCAACACGGTAGTTTAAACTTGAAAAAGTTGAATAGTTAAAATAGCAATCAAACTTTATTTGAAATCGAACCCTACTTAAACAAAAAAAAATGTACTTTTACTAGCCACAAGTACGAGACTTGAACAAAAGTTAGTTATTTTGTTGGTATTTAAAGAAAGCTTTTGTTTGAAAACCGGAATCAAAGTCACAATCTCATTGAAGGGATAGATAAATTCCTTTCGTTTTTCCGTTTATTTTTTCTAAGACTTTCTATTATTCTCCGGGAAACAACCCACATTTCTTGTAGCTACCAAAAGATCCCTTAGATTCTATTTAAACTCGAGTAATTTCCTTAAAACATTACCTTGAGTGCATATGCATTCAGTCATTGTTTCTGCTTCAGGGAAGTACAATTCGCCTTTCCTTCCGTAGTCGGCTTTAATGCTTTTGCGTATTGTTGTTAAACAGCGACCTTGCTTGTGTGACTATAAAGTTCAAGGCGGTCATGATTTGTGAGTGAGTGGTCAGGGAATTTTATATCATTCATGGGCCATATTTTTTTGCATCGCCATCAACAAAGGTCGAGGTTGTCAATTTGGTTTTTGGCATGCACTTTATTTTAGGGCGGCAGAGAATAATCTCATTTAGAGAATATCTTGTTGATGGCACATGGGATAGTAAATCTCTATCACTTTTAACTTCTGTGACACTTCCTACTTCCCTGCATTAACATATTTTCATATGGTGCGGAATATGAACATGAATGCTGAACATGTTGACCTCACGTACATGACTTGCCACTTAAGTGCTGTGGCCTTCGAAAAGTTTATATTTCGCACAAGCTCTGGCAGTGCGTGTTTTGTGAAAATTCTCCCGGGATCGTCTGTAATTTTTATTCACCTTCGGAGTATTTGCGTGCAGTGGCCCTTTAGTGCTTATTTACTTGCCTCGCTTGTCAGTGGGTAAATAATTTTTACTTTGCATGAAAGTGAAATTAAAAAAAAAGGATGTGATTCTAATTTACGGGCATGAGAAGCAAATTGTAATTGCTTTAAAAACAGTCATTACAAATTAAATTATTAAAGCATACAAATGGATAGCGTGGTTGCCGCGCACTGCCATCGAATGTGGATTTCAGTACATATCTGTACTACGATATACTGACAGAATTCCATCTAATGCATTTGTCAATAAAGAGATTTTCCATTCCCTTTTCACGAATGGGAGGGGGTGCCACACTCTATGGGGTGCCAACACAAAGAATTCCAAAATAATTCAGACCTCCAGGATACGGAACATTATACGTCTAGGCATAAAAAAAGGGATCCCCATTATTGAGCCGACTGTAGGAGCATAAGTCATCTCATATACGAGGTGGCAGATCTTCCAAAAGACCCACAAATTTCTGATCACGCATCCCCTTTTTAATTGATTTTAAGGCCGTATATGGAAGTGTATGCAGAGACAAGCTATACAGTACCTTGACATGTTTTAACATCGCTGCTAAGCCCGTCGGTCTGTGCAGCATCACAACGGAGAATTATTGCTTCTCCAGTAAGCTCGGTTATGAATTAACTTTCATAACCTTAACCTAATTCAGATCTACACAGTTGCTTGCATACTCAGATGATATTGATGTGGTTGGATGAGAAGTCAATAAAGCGTTTGAGAGCATAGAAACAGAAATGGCTTAGGTAGATCTGAGGGTAAATGAAGACACATCCTAACAGAGCTGTAATCGATAAAATTGTAGTGTTCTCTCAAAGTCTCTGGATTCTTCCTTGTAAGTCGTCTTTAGCTTTTTATTCAAAATCTTTTTTCTCTAAAAATTGTAATGGTCGCTAAAGTAACAAGTCTCCGAAAGCGTAATATAATATGGCATCAGCTTTGTAATAATGGAAAGCAAAGCCATATGCATGCCAACAATGGGAGAAGAAAGCTCGAAAGAAATACATTTTATTAGCTTAAGTGTTTTGTTAAAAGTTTTGGCAGCACTACTACGTCTAGCAGCTTGACAGTTCTAATACTTCTATAAAAAAAAAAAAAATTGTCACGAATTCCATTCAAATAAAATCTCTTCTTTCTGCTACGTTGAATTACGACAAGAACGCAACGCAGTTTGAAGTCTTTCTTAATCCGGTTGTATTATTGCCATAGGAGCTGTTTTCAATTAATTTTCCCAACATCTACATTTATTTTACTTACTTACTTATCAGGTTAGCGACTCTTGGAGGGTCTGAGTCTGAACAAGAATTTCCTGATGTCCGCAATTACTTAGTTTGTGAACCGGAGGTTCGGTTTCCCTTGCTTTCTCGAACTAGGTGGATGGGATTCGAAGACCCTCTTTGTTGGGGCACGGTCTTCTATGCGCTCGATGTGGCCGAGCCAATATAGTCGACAGATTTTTGCCATTCAGGCTACGTGCACATTATTATACAGCTCGTAGAGTTCGCGGTTGTGTTCCCTCCTCCTTCCTCGCTGACAGGACTATATATCTGACAGAGAATTTTTCTTTCAAAAGAGCCCAGAATCATCTCTGCTTCTTGCTTATCATCCGTCATTCGGCTCCGTAAAGCAGGACTGGCAAGATCAGTATTCTGTAGAAAGTAATTTTGGACTTCCTTGTTAGGAGTTTTGACGCTAGCTGTTTTGACAAACCGAAGCAGCATCGGGTGATTCTTCGTTGGATCTCGTCTAAGTTGTCATTTGTGGAGATAACATTAGTCCGAGGTAAGCAAAAATCTTAACTATGTCTGTCGATGGTCACGTTCTGCCCAAGATGGTGTTCGACGGAGCGGTTCTTAGTCGACAGCATATATTTCGCTTTTTCCTCCTTTAGTTTTGAACCAACGAGGCCTGCCGAGAATGCCTCTACTACTGCGCACTATAAGTTTGCAATGATGTCAATGTCTTCCGCGTATCCTAGCAGTTGGACGCTCTTGAAGAAAATAGTGCTTTCCGTGTTGACACCTGCCTATCTCACTATCCTTTCAAGTATTAAATTGGCGTGTCTCCTGCATGGTCCATCGCGAGTATTCCAGTATGGCGCGACATATCAGAATCAGTTTTCCCGGGATTTCGAAATCGGCCATCGTCCTGTACAGCTCTTGACGATGAATGCTCGTATGCGGCTTTAAAGTCGATAAAAAGATGGTGACTACCGACTTGGGACTCATTGGTTTTTTCCAGGTTCTGGCGTAATATGAAGATCTGGTCAATAGTCGATTTGCCAGGCCGGAATCCACACTGGTAAGTGCCTAATAGTGTGGTGAAAAACAGCTTAAGACGTTCACATAATGGTTATGCCTCAGTAGTTGGCGCAAGACATAGGATCGCCTTTTTTGAATATGGGGCAAATAGAGCTGGTATCCAATCGTCGGGCATGCTTTCATTCTGGTGCATGGTCCCTACCTACCAACATGGAACATCACTGTCTGTTTTAAAGAGCTCAGCCTGAAGACTGGCACTCGTTTTTTTTTCTGACCCTATTACTCTCTCTTTACCATGCCCGCTTAGCAGCTGTTGGAAATGCTACGAGTCGATGACAAGATTACTTTACATATTCGAAGAGCCTGGGCGCCCGTTCTAAAGCCCAAGAAGCGAAATGTTTTACTTTTTTGAAAAAGGCTCTAACCTTCCCGCTATCGCGGACTTCTTCGGTATCCTAGGAGCATGTGAAGGCTCTTTCCTTTTTTCGGAGTAGCTACCTTTCCTCCCTTCTTCTAGTCCGGTACTCTTCCCGCGCTGCTCTTGTTTTCCGTTGCAGCCCCGTCTGGTATGCTTTATTCGCTGCTTGCTTCCTTTCCGCACATTCGCCATCTTACGTTTCTGTTCGGGGATGGTCAGTAGCCTATTTCCGGTGCGAGCAGTAGAACAATTTCTAACCTCCGTTTTGTTGGTGATTGCAGCTTTCTGACATTTCTGCTACCAGGTGATAATAATCGAAGTCGATGCTTGCGCTATGTTTAACGCGTGCCTTGCGTCAATGAGCACATGATCGATTTAGTTGGCAGTTCGACCAACTGGAAATAGATACATAGGTTGCTGTGTGGATCTTTTTGTGAGGAAATCTTGTGCTACTTATCACCGTATTACTAGCAAAGTCTAATGAGAAGCCGTTATCTGTTGTCGTGTCGTGGAAGCTATGCTTTCCGATCGCGCCGCCGAATATATTTTCCTTGCCGATTTTAGCGTTGAAGTCCCCAAGTATGATTTTGATGTCGTCTAAGAGGTCATACAAATCCTCTTTGATGGACTCATCAGCCTCATCGATGGGGACGTGTACACATATTACGCTTATGTTATGTATATGTGGATTACAGCCAGGCGATCATCTATCGGTTTGAAATCGATGACCTTCGGTCTGAGCCGTTTTCCTACAACGAATTCACATCATTATATGTGCAATATTCATTTTTTCAATTTCTGTGCGGCATCAGGAGTGTACAGAGTTCTGACATTCCAAGTACACACAAATCCATTATTCGCCCGTCGTCGCAGCTCAGTGGGGGAGATATTTCGATAAACTGCTTAATGTACATGAAGACCAAGCTGCAAACAACGGTATCCATACAGCAGAAATGAAGTATGGAACTAAAAGAAACAAGAAAACAATGGAGAGATTCGACCCATTACTATTGAAATTAATAAAATATACTTAAGATGATTTAACAGAGAAGTTACACGGGTTGCTCACAACTACATAAAGTAATGAAAATATCCCTGATTAATGGAACAACTCGATCATCAAATCCGTATTTAAAAAGGCTTTGTTTTTTTTTATAATTCGTGCAGGTTCAAGACGGGGTGCAAGTGGTTTGTGTCCTTCATTACTTTCCAGTGTGGTTGTCCTAGATAGAATTTGAGAGATTCGACTGAATTCGCGTTTGTTGTAGTTCACAGTAACTCTTTATGTTCCCTAACCGAGCACAATGCCACAATTACCGAGGAATATCGCTGATATCAAGTTTTTACAAGGTGTTGACAAATATTCTCTCAAAGAGACTGACTTATGTCGGTATTATACGCTGATATAGTAATCGGAGGTTCCAGTACGGCTTTAAAACCAGATTTTCACTATACGACACGGAACTCACCAAGCGGTGCACCAACTATTCGTACGCATATGACTCTACGCCGTTTCGACAATCCCGAAAAAATGGTGAAACTGATACGTATATGTTTAAAGGAAAAAAAAGCACGGATTAAGGTACGAAACGCCTTATCTGAACCATTCGAGATATGTTAAGAATTAAGGAGACGCCTTATCACCACTTTTTTTAGGAAATAACTTTAAAAGTAAATGGAAGCGAAAGTTACTGACTGACTTGTATCGATCCAAACCTCGCACCTTACTGTACTCGATAAATGTTTTGAAAGAAAAAGAATCAATTCAAATCATTTGGAACTATATTAATTACCAATTCCGATATAAGGATCGAAATAATAAAAAAATAATAATAGTAAAAGGCAACATATGGGCAACGTGGGCTTCTTCGCGATGAAAGAACTACTTAAAACAACTCTTTTGTCCCACAATGTCAAAATCCATATTTATAATGTCAGTGTCATTTTACGAATGTGAAATATGGTCTCTCAATAAAACGAAGGAAAAAGTGATTTCAGATCTTTAAAAACAAAATCTTAACGTGAATGCAGAAAACTACAGAATCGACAACTCGAGTGACTTTATACAGCCTCCGGCATTGTCCAAGTAATAAATTGAAGTCTTTTTCCAAGTCAATCAGACAGGCGGCCGTGCATTGGTTGTTGCATTTATTCCATTGGATATCCGATACGAGTTTCGACGCGGCACGAATAGTGTCATGTCCCGCTCTGAAACGGAATTGGTTATCCGGGATGATTTAATTGTCCTCAACCCATTTAGACAGGACCCTATGGACCACCTTCTCGAAGACCTTGCTGATACTCGGAAGGAGACTTATCGACCGGAGATTTGCCGGGTTAGAGGTGTCCTTACTCCTCTTGGGGATTGGTTGTACTACCGCTGTCTTCCAGTGCACTGGATAATATGCATTATTCAGTGCATTGTTGAACAGGATGGTGTACCTCTCTACAGCCACTGGTGGAAGGTACCTAAGCACAACATTGGTTTTTCCTTTTCAATGACTGAAAGATCATCTGGAGATCTTCCGTCGAAATGAACAGGGTGTTAGCCCCCTCACTGGCGATGGCATTGTTTGCCATGAAATCTTCATTGAACCTGGTAAAACCAAGATTTTCGGATCGAAATCATTTCTAAGGTAGTAGTGATGAAGCAGGGCTCTGTTTTCCAGGTCGTGGTTCGGGTGAATACTATCATTCACCTTGTACACTTCCTGTAAGACAGTTCCCACTGTCATCACTTTCTCCTGAGGACCCTCAATCACGAAAAAGTCTTCATCCAGGATGCCGCTGTCTGGATCGATGCTAATTGTTCGTAGCAAACGTTCATTGTCTACGTTCTCGGAAGCTTTAGATCCTGAATGTCATACTGATTGTTGTCATCGAACTACCTTCAAGCCACAGTGAACAAATTTCTCAATATTTTCACGTAATTGGACATCAAAACACCTACCCGTATGCGTGGAGTGCGTACAAAAAAAGATTGCTGCTGTATCCGCCAGTGTTAATGATGACCGTGATTTGTTTATTCGTCGCTGTTCACAGCACATGTAAAGGGTGGTCCAACGAAAATGCACGATGATAATTGGAAATGAAACAAAAAGTTTTCAGAGAATTATCTTAATATTTTTTATTATGATAGAAGGATCTATGACAATTATGTATGAAACAAAATATTGACCAAATGCTCACCACGGCTTCGATTGCATACCTCTATCCGACGGTCCATATTTTCAATGACTCTGAGACATAATTGAGGTTCAATGTCGTTAATGTGCCAAATTATCTCATCCTTTAGCTCTTGATTTGTTCTTGGCTTATTGACGTATACTTTTTGTTTTAAATATCCCCAAAGAAGGAAGTCCAACGGTGTCAAATTACATGATCGTGGCGGCCAATTAACATCGCCACGACGTGAGATAACACGGCCATCGTATTTTTCTCGCGCAAAAGAGCCATCGTTTCGTTGGCTGTGTGGCAAGTGACACCACCCTGTTGGAAGCGCATATCGTCCAGGTCCATATCCTCAATTTCTGGCCACAAGAAGTCCGTTATCATCTCGCGATAGCGAACACCATTCACGGTAACTACTTGGCCGACCTCATTTTCGCAGAAGTACGGCCCGATGACGTCGCCAGCCCATAAACCTCACCAAACAGTCACTCTTTGTGGATGCATTGGCTTTTCACTCGTGGATTCTCATTTGCCCAAATGCGGCAATCTGCTTGTTAACGAATCCACTGAAGTGAAAGTGTGCCTCGTCGCTGAAGATGATTTTCTTTGCAAAGTCATCATTCACTTCTGTCTGTTCAACAAACCATTCGGCGTATTGACGACGCTTGAAATGGTCAGTAGGCCTCAGCTCTTGAGTCAATTGAACCTTGTAAGCGTGTAAATTCAAATCTTTATTCAAAATTCGCGTCAGTGATTGACGGCTCTTCTGCCACACTATCGCGAACAACAGCAATGCTTTCCGCAGAACGAACTGGGCGAGCATGCACAGGTGTTTTCACATTTCCTACAGACCCGGTTTGCTTTCGCCCCATGGGTTACACCGGGTCGCATCCTCAATATGCGGCTCACGTACCTGGGGGGCAACAGTATAGGCCCAAGTGGTGCATGGCCTACATAGCCAAATAGCTGTATGGTTGTCAGCCACACAGCTGTTTGTCTAATTTGAACGCAAAATGCCGATAACTAATTGGTTATGCTGTCGTAGTGACTGATAATCGATTGGAAAGGCAATTTGCTCAAAGTAGCAAATACAAGGCTCCCAGTTAGGGTATAGGGTAACCCTGCTGGGAGTAACGGCTCGACCGGAGGCCTAATTCCGGGACCACGGGAGACAGGAAGCCCCCAGGTCAAGAATGTCGGACTGATAAATGACAATATGTCAGATATCGGAATGACAGTCCTGGCCTATCTTTGCGGTAGGCCCCCTTGTGGGAGTATCGTGGGGGCTGTGGTTATCCCAAAATCGCGGGAATAATGCTATAATGAACAACAAGTAAGAAATTACTTAGTTGTTCAGAGGGTGCCGGTACCCTTAATATCGCAAGAGGTTTTAGGTAGGCCTCGCCTCGTACCAAGGGGGAACCATGTCCCTATGCATGGATTCAATTTGGTACTTATTAACACAGGTCTGTGAATAAGGACGTTGGTTGTCGTCCAAAAAATCAACCCCTTGCGGGAAGGCCCGCCGTGGAATTAAGCCGACAAGGCAGGGGTCCACGTTAAAATGGAATTAACGGAGACCCGGTTTGCTGAAATTTGCGCACAATTCTACCGATTGTGGACATATTTGGTCGATTATGCGGACAAAAAAAATCACGAAGTGCACGAAATGCATTTTGATTTGAACGCCCATTTTCGTAAAAGGCTTCAACAATCTTAACACGCTGCTTAATTGTGTACCTCTCCATGGTTGAATTTGTCAAACATTGAAACAAAGAAATGTCAAATTAAGTTGATCAAAAAAACTTGACGTTAAGGTGTGACTCACAATTAACATCGTGCATTATGGTTGGACCACCCTTTAGATCATTTTACGGAAGAGGCTTGGTCTAAAACTCTAGAACATGCAGTTCGTATAATAACCGAAGCTAAACGACAATGTCGAATTCTCGATGGCTGAGCTTTAGAAAAGTTGAAGGAAGATCTGCTTTTTTATCGAAAAAATTTCTCTAGCGACGAAGCTCATTTCTGGTTGAATGGGTATGTTAATAAATAAATAACAATGCTGTACTTTGACCGAGGAGCAACCTCAGGCAATGCAAAAGCTTCCAATACATCCGGAAATATGCACTCTTTGGTGTGATTAACGGTCCGTCAGGATCATTGGCTCTTATTTTTTCAAAAATGACCGTGAGAACAACGTTTCCATCTAAGACAGATGCTGGGAAAGCCATCGTGTCCTGTGTGTTTAGACTTCAAACGGGTTTTCTTTTTTTTTGTCACTTTTTGCAAGCTTTGTTGGCCTCGTCTCCATTTCCTTCAATTGATTTTGAACCATTCTGGTTGAAATATTAACTTCAAATGATTGCTGTTTGGTGATTGATTCTGATTAAGTCTGTACAGCATTTTTGAATCTTCTAGATCTTGAAACACATTGAACTCTATTTCACGCGATATTATACGACTAGATTCGAATGCAATTGTTCAGGTTAAGGCAGTTGCCCCTCCTTTGTTAATCTTTGAAAATTATTTATTGAAAACAATTTATTGAAAAAAAAGAAAAAAAATTAAAAGAAGAATAAGGGACTCCCAAAAATAATTATCAACTTTTCAAACTAAAAAAGGTGGAAATATATTTATTGAGAGAAGCTGCTGCTCTGTTTCTCTAACGGCTTTAACGCCATTTATGATTACAAAGAAAAATGTGGTGAAACACCCAACAATCAATTCTGTGATTCTACTAGAGCAAAATTGGGATTGAGATCGTAAAAAAGTGCAATATTAATTGCTTCGATTTTTTTGAAGTAAAGAGAGTTGAAATAAGAATCAATTAAAAAGATTAAATAAAACACAAAATGTACAAATGAACCAGACAACGAGCTCTTTGAACCCCATATGAGTGGCCCCATTTAGATTGCTGACCACTTCTTCGTCTTATCCTTTTTTGCCGGCGTCGTTATGGTCAGAAGTGTAGGACCATAACCTTCCCACTTAACTGTATTCCTACTGGTCCGCTTGTGGGGTCCGCCGGTTTGACCTCAGAAAGTAGCGGCAGGCTTCCCGGTTTGGGATTACTTCATCGCTGAGGCCAATCAAATGGTTGATGTCGTCATCACAAGTTGCTTCTCTATTAATCATAGATCCCAGATATTTAAACTTTTCACACTTGGGAAGCACTCTTCCATTCAAGTAAATGTCTGGAATAGGCTGATGAGGGTCAGAGAACGGGCAGCACAGATACTCTGTCTTCTTTGAACTAATAAGATACCCGTGTCCCTCAAAAATGTCCACCCACACATCAAGTGCTCGTTGTAGGGACGCCTGATCATCACTTATAATGGCTCCATCGTCAGCGAAGAATAGCTGGTGCACATTGGGGTCCGTCACTTTTCCTTCAAGCAAGCAATCAAGGACTGCTATAAAGAGCAGTGGGCTGAGGACGCTCCCTTGATGTACACCGACTTTGATTGCGAACTCTTCGGTGACTCCTGCGGTGCATCTTACTCTTGTCGTTGCTCTCTTGTACATGTCCATGATCACTCGCACGTAGGTTTCTGGAACTCCTTTTTGTCTTAGCTCTACCTATAAAAGATCTCTTGGTTGCCGGTCAAAGGCCTTCTCGAAATCAACCAACACCATATGCAAGTCCTTTGGAGAATCACGATGCTTTTCCATCATGACCCTTATACTTTGGATTGCATCTGTCGTTGATTTACCCGAGACAAACCCGCACTGGTCATCAGATAGTCGTATTATTTTCCGCAGTTGGCTATCTAATACCCGTTCAACGATCTTCATGGTGTGCGACATCAGCTTGACAGAACGGTAGTTATCACAATTTCGCGTATCACCCTTTACTTTGTGCAAAGGAAGAAGATAGCTTTAGGTAGTTTTTCATGTTGGTAGTAGACTGATATTTAGATTGCTGACCACAATCTGACGAATTCATTCCCAATACTAGACTAGTACGTAATTGTGATGCAAAAAAATAGTTCTTTTTTTTTACCTCTTTTCTATGTCAATCCAGAACCTCTATCAGTGTAAAGATTATGTCATTCTACCTACTCCAGTATTGTCAAGTCATAAGTCATTATTAAGTACAAATTCGAGAAGAAACTCTTTGTGAGATTGCTGGCACTAATTTAAAATTTCTGAAACAAAAAACTGAGAAATAATTTCAGCCATCACAAGGAAACGCATCTTGGCCAAAATGTCAGTATATAAATCAAGTCCGAATAACATAAAATCCCCAAGAGCAGATAGCCTAATTGAGCTGCCCCAAATCGGGAACATAGATGAATCGATGAATTGGGTTTCCTCAACAATTTAGAAAAAATATTAGCAGAATAATAACGAAGAAGAAAGCTCGAAGGAGGAAGCTCTAAAACGTTATCCTCTAACAGCATGAGAAACAAAATAAATTGGCATTGATTTCAGGATACCCTGCAGATCAATTTCGGTGAAACTTCCTTCGAAGTTTGCCATCGTTTTTCATTCCACTGACCTTATTCGATACACCATGCTTCGTTTTTATACAATATTTTTATCAATCGATATTCCGAAAGAAGCTCCATCATAGCGAGTTATAACTTTTCGGAAAGAATAAACTTGGATGTTTTCTTCTTTCCCCCCCTCGAGAAAGGGTTTGAAAAAGGACGATGTTTCATCAGCTCATGAAACTTCTATCGGGAACAACCCTTAACAAAAATCGAATGTCATATATCGCAGATTACCTCAACGAAATCTGGAGGAAGGAAAACCTTCTCATTTTTCTAACGGTGGCGTGATTAGGTGCCATTTATTTCAACAAGTTTGCACGACTGTTTTGCTTGGCAGCAATGTCTCATTACCACCGCGCACCATCACCCCGACAGGACGACCGACATGAAACAACAAACAGAGCGGACGGTTAGCAACATATCAATCGATTGCAAGCCATAAATCGACAGCGAAAACTACGCATAAATCAAACCACAATTTGCCAAATAATTCAGGGAAAGTTATTCATTACCGAACGGGAATTTAAACATGACAACGCGTCTCCTGGATAACAAAGCACTTACGACAGGCTCATGCGGAGCGGAGTACATAGCTGCCACCACCGCGACAGCAACTCGGTGCAGCGGGAACATGAGTACGAGCAAGGTAGCCTACAGATCATTATTCATGCTACCTCCCGACGCAGCGCCACTAAGCTACATAGTATGTAGGTGATTTAGAGGACACGAAAGCATACCCTCGGAAAGTGAAACAACAGCAGCCGTTGGAAAGCGGGAGCAGCGAAGAAACAAACAATTCATCTAACTCTCATTCGGCGCTCCGTAGTCGGAATTCAGTATTCAACATTCGGGGTAGAATAATTTTTCAAGTAACCTATTTATTATAAATAATTTGGTAGGCTCGTTTGACAGGCACCTACGCAGGGCTTAGATGCCAAATGACGGCAGCTAAACTGCTTCGAAAACGCGTTGTTTATTCGGTATCTCGCTGCATGCGAGAGTATCGATATGAATTCGTAAAAACAAATACTTTCTTTGTATCTATTGACTCGTATCCGTCACTAATAATAATGGCATTGTAATAACTTTGCGACAACTTTAAGAGTGTGTTATCCTTTGTACGATATTAATGCGATTTATTTACGATATGATTTCGATTTTGACATTCGTTCTTGGAATTGTTTTTGTTTATCATTTATTTATTTGTATCTCGTTTCAGCGAGTCGGTTGCGACCTAAAGATTGGCTCGTCGAAAAAGATCGATGCGTGCGGGGTATGCGGTGGCGATGGCAAATCATGCTCACAACCACTCTATCATTGGGAGACGGCACCGATGTCACTGTGCTCAGTCACCTGTGGGGGCGGTAAGTGCTAAGTGGTAAGGCTGCGATGGGGTGTTGGTGGTTGTTGTATTCATTTTATGGCAAACGGCAACTGTGGCATGCAAAGGCAAAGGGAAAACAAGAAATTAAACTGGAAATGTTCGAGAAAATACTTTCCAACAACTTGTAAGTTTTTGTTTTTTTTTTTTTGTGTTTTACGTTTTCAGGTTTTACGGACCTTATGCCGCAAGAAGTTCGTGTTTGTCGGCTATTGTACTAATATGGCGGTATTGATCGCTCTTCTAGGTCACTTTCCGGAAATTCTTTAAAATTCACTCCGTTATCTATTGGCGTACAGTCTTTCGCCCTTCCTTTAATATTTTTCGGTTACACACTGTCCTCGTACATTCATAGAAAATGATCGAAATTGCTCGTGTAAAAATCCGACAGCACTCGTAAAAAAAATCCATAAATACTCGCAGCTTATCAGTCATTTGCTAAAGGTTGTCAGTATTTGTAACGTGCCTGCTCTAGGGTGTGACGCCCTTCTGCAATGAATGCAAAAACGGGTTAAATTCGATGGGGTTGAGTGTAAACGACGGAGCATGTGCTTTTGGATGGGAAAAAAGTGCTAATAAGTTGGCTTGTTGATGGACTGCTAATATTTAAATACGTATGTTTGTAAAAGGATTTCGTGAAAGTGGTTTTTTGTGCTCCCACGTAGGACGGGCAGCAATCGTTCAACATGCTGCGGATTGGGGGGAGCTTGCATTTTTTTGTTAACCCTTGCAATAACCGACTGAGTGCCTTGAAACGAAAAAAGCTGCTCGTTGCCATATTACTACTACCTCGGAGTATGTGGATATATTACTGCATACTAGACAAAACAACTTGCACTTAAGGAGTCGATTTGTAAACAGCTTAGGGACGGCATTGCCCTTTGAGAAGTGGGAGGCTATCAGGGTTCATTGTCATATGCTGCACTCGAGACATGATATCGTTCCCAAGGCTAAAACTGGTATAGCAAAGATAAAGGAACGTTACAAGATTATTTTTATTTATTGTCAATGATGGCAAGTTCATATTTGGGATTTCCGAATTCCATATTTCCCCGAGCTGTTCGTCTACAGATGTTTCTTTTTTTTTGTTTGTGTTAGAACTGTAGAGCATGGACATCTTGAATCGATATACCAGAGATAAAGTGGTTTATTAAACCCTTGCTGATTTCTTCTATTTGCCATTGAGTTTCCCCTAGAATATTATGAAATTCTGAATTCCAGGAGTTTTGAGAACTAAGATAATGATAAAGAAAAACTGAACACAAGCAAACTGAAATATACAGTTTCCGGCTACAAGTCTGGTCAAATATATACATTATACAAACCACAAGGATTTACTTTTTTTTTTTTTTTTTTTTTTTGTTGGAGGCTTCTACTATCTGTTGGAGCACTCAGACACAAATACTGATCCATTGTACTACCAGACAGGCACCTTTCTTTATTATATTTTCCCCGTTGTCCGGAGAATAGTGAAGAGGGGCTTCAGTGATGTAGAGCTAAGAGATTCGGTACACACCAAGTCAGCCCCAGAGGTGCGCCACCGTGTTTGAGTGAAGGTGGAACAGTCGCAGAGAAAGTGTTTTGCTGGCTCTTCTGCGTCTCACTGAAGCCAAGCACGCAGAGATCCTTGGCAAAAGTGTAATGGCCCGTAATGACGCCCGCAAGCCTTCTGCAACCATTTCCCCTTAAGGATAAGAAGCATGTTGCTGTCATCCTGCATCTTGGATATTCCCTCCATCTACGACTGTGTGCATTAAAGACCCAGGCGTTGATGTCAGATTTGACCGTGGAAGTAGGTAGACCTAAGGCGGGCTCAGGTCCTGAGAACCTGTCCTCAGAGCCCGTTCTAACTTGTTCATCGTAGAAATCATGTCCTGGGATCCCAGAGTGACCTGGAACCCCTAAAAGCCTAAGTGAATTTAGTTTTCCGACTTTGTTCAAAAAGGTCTGGAGTTCACTCACTAATTTGAAGCTGGATGTAGGATTGGACACAGCTTTGGTGCAGCTTGCCTGTCACTTTTCCCTTCCACCTGTGCTTCAGAACATAGTGCATGGCCATTAGGATTGCGTAAATCTCTGATTGAAAGACAGACGCATATTTTCCAAACGAAAAGTGTTGTCCAATGTTTTCGGGCTCAAAGAAAACTCTAGCGCCGGACCCCCACCCAGTCCAAGAGCCTGTGAAAATGTTAACACAGTCCATTCCAGGTTCAGTGTCTGGCCAAACCCAGTCCTGGCGCCATGGAAATGTGACTGTGAAATTATAGCGCAGTAGGATAGTAGGTGCCAGGTGTCACCAGGAGGCATATCCATGAGACAGGGGTCGTAGGATATTTCTGGCGCAAGTACTCTGTCACTCCAATGTAAGTTGTACCAAAAACCATTTCTCTTGGGGCGAAACATGGCTTTCAGTTGGCACCCTGTGATATACATATATGTCATTGGGGGTGGAAAATTCATCATAGCTTCTAGAGCAACTCCCTGTGTGCTGGGGAAAGCCCCGTGCAGCTGAGACAAACCGCTCTTTAGAGTTTGGTGAAAGAAGCCACAACGCGTTTGCGTGTTAGCCAGTTCCACCGAACAACCGATGCAAATGAGATTATCGGTCCTATCATTGCCGTAGATCCACAGGACCTTTTTCGGCGATAAGCCCCTTTTTTTTGCCAAATGCACTTTTGCATTTCCAAAAAGCTGACAGCGCTTTGGTGGTTTTTGACTTTAGACCAAAGAAGCTTGCTATATAAGATGATTCGCAGGTACTTAACTTCCTTGGATATCGGGATGGGAATGCCTTTTAGCACCAGTTGAGTAATGTCAGTATTTTTCCTCCTTCTCGTAAAGAGAACGACATCAGTCTTAAGAGGATTAACCGACAGCCCATTTCTCGTGCACCAGTCTTCGATCACATCTAGCTCCGCCTGCACTTTGAGACAGACAGTAGCTAAACATGAGCCGACAGAGAAAACAGCAACATCATCCGCATAGGCCTTGGCATAGATTCTAGAGGCATTGAGAGCATCGAGCAGAGAGTCGACCACCACCATGCACCATAACAACGGAGACAAGACGCCACCTTGCGGGCAGCCCCTGTTTACTCCAGACTTGGCACACTGTTCGAGGTCTACACCGGCGATCAATGTCCTGTGCACAAGCATTACTTTGATCCACAAAACCAGTGATTCATCTACGCCATACCGTCGAAAGTAGCGTTATCACATGCTATCGAAAGTAGCGTTATCAAAAGTTCCCTCAACGTCGACGAAAATGCCCTCTTTCCTTTCGAGAGCGCATTCAATTCTCACAAGTAGATCTTGAGGCACAGTCTCGCATGTGGATCTCCGATAAGCATGTTGCATATCCGAGAGAGGATGCATTCAAAGGCAACTTTGATTACGTGCAACTCTACTAGTCCATCCATGCTTTTCAACAAGAAGGATGTTAGACTAATTGGCTTAAGACTCTTGGCGAGTGAGTAATCTTCTTTCCCTATTTTGGGAATAAACACCACTTTCACCGCGCGCCAAGAAATAGTTATGTAGGCAAGTGCCAAGCTAGCAGTGAAAATTCTTTTGAAAGCAGAAAGCAGCTGTTTTATAACTTTTTGCAGCATAACAGGGTATATCCCATCAGTACCTGGCAACTAAAAACCATCGAAAGATACCACAGCAAATTCAATGGCCTCAGTAATCGCCACGCGTGGCGCAATATACCAGCTTCGCTGAGTTGTTTTCATCGTTTCAGTCGCAGTTACCAATGAAGGAGTGTGCAACGAACCGATGACAGTCTGATTTCCCGGCAGTAGACTAAGAGTTTCTGCTTTAAAATCGGTGAAGATACCATCAAAATTTCTCAATTTTCCTCGCTTGAGAACATTAACCAACTTGCTGGTCCCGATCAGGGATTTGATCTCTTCGCAGGAGGACTTCAATGAATCATTCTGCGATTTACAAGTAAGCTTCTCATATCCTTTTCGCTTCGATAGATACTTATTCCAGTCATCTTTCGAGTTCGATCTAAGCGATCTCTTCAGGAGACTTCTGGCTTCAGTGCGAAGACATTGGGCGTATGACTCTATTAACCCTTCGGGAATGTCTCATGTCCGTATAAGGCTGGGGATCCTTTCTGCAAAATATTCCTGGGAAAACGCTTTTTCTAAAATATTCGAAATAAGTGAAGTGGTTAAATAAGGTGCCAGGCCAACTTCTCTTTAATTTAGTGCTGGAATGCCCTTACTGAAATCACACCTGCTCTATCTTATGCTGGATATCTTGAATTCTTGAAAGATATCCAGGGAACAATATTACCTTTTCACAAATCATCTCTCTGACTCCGGTCTTCTGCAACTCAGTAACATAACCAATAACATGGACAGACAACTCGACCTGATTTTCTCATCTGATGCCGTAAACTGCGTTGTTTACCAAGTAAACAAGTAACCATTTTCTCTCTACTCTTTAGACCTCCTTAATCCACCTTTATCCTTCCTTATCCTTATCCTTCCTTCTTAACCCTAACTCTTGCAAAATCCTTGGCTGCTTCATTCTTTTAGTCCCATACTCACCAAAAAAGGATTACACTTCATCTCCGTCCTGGTATACCTTGTGCAATAAAAAGAACAAAAATTGACATGCCTTTCTTAGGTCCTCCTTTGCATCTGACCTTTCTAACTACATGCAGTCCTACAATTAATTTGCACAGCTATGTGAATCACTCTACCTCCGATACCTGAACCGAATGCGATCCTCCCTTATCTCTGAGCCCAAGTGTTTCTTCCACTTCATTTACAAAAGAAAAAACCGATAACTACCCCACTACATTTAATTTTCTCAAAAACTCTTCCAACGAACTCGAAATAATCGCCAACTTCTTTGCTCATTTCTTCAGCCAATCATTAACCGATCAGGATCTTCAAACCAAGACGCCTCTTGCCTCACTGAATATAACATAGATTTCGACCCAATATCCGAAAAAATACCCAACCTAAAGGACGACTACTCTCCCGGTCCCGACTGTCTGCCTGCCATAGTTTTAAAACAGTGCGCGAACCATTTTATTTTACCCCTTACCACTTTATTTCAAAGCTCTATCTCTCAAGGACTTTTTTTCAGCTTTGGAAATATGCTAATATCATTCCAGTCCCCAAAAAAAAAATAAAAAATGATGTGTCCAACTATCGTTCTATTGCCAAGCTCTCATGCATGCCCAAACTTTTCCAGAGCATGGCTTATGATTTATGGTTTATCATGATGGTTTATATTCTTTCACTGCAAACTCATATTTTCTTCTAACCAACATGGGTATCTAAAAGGTCTATGGACAACCACTAATCTAATCGAGTTTGTTTCACAAACTTTGTGTGCACTCGAAGCCGATAATCTCCCGATTTTAACTCATTGGTCAAATCTTATTCAATTAAAGCTACCTCCGAAGTCCCACAAGGTAGTCATCTCGGCCCATTGGTATTTGTTCTAACAATTAATGATGTTGACAGCGTTATTCTGAACTCTCAGCTCTCCATGTATGCCGATGATATGAAAATATTTAAACACATATCTTCCACTTCTCGAATATGCTAATCAAGTCTGGTCCCCCTCTTACGAATCCCCGCATTGCGCGTATTGAGGTCATTCAACGTAGACTTATCCGTTTTGCCCTTCGTGGCTTTCCCTGGGCTGATCCCCTCAATTTACATCAACGTCCGATGTTGCACAAATTCTTTTTATTCAAAGCCTTCTCAGCGGTAATACGAGTATTATTGCAACTGATTCCCCTTAGCACCAACGCACGTAACCTTTGGTCCATGCCCCTTTTCCGTATAAACACTCATCGCACAAATATTGACTACCACGAACCAATGTCCAGAATGCGGCGCAAAGCCTTTTCCACCTTCACATCAAAAAGTTAAGTACTGCCCTTTACCACAACTCTTCACCCTCTCCTTAATCTTTTCCACCCTGTCACCTTGTTAATAAGTTAAATAAGTTAAGTAAAGACTTAAGTTATAAAGTTAAGGTTTGTATTAAGCTAATAAAGGGCCGCTGTGGGCGTCAAATCAAATCAAAACAGTAAAGAAAAACCTAAGTAAGTGAGGTTAGAAGTAAATGAAAGCAAAACCAAATATACGATCACTGATCGACTTGGATCGATCTAAACTTCGCACATGACTGTACACGAGGCAAGCTTTGAGAAAGTGTTTAAATACCATATTGGCTGCCAAAAACGACATAAAGATCGAAAGTTGCATGTCAAAATCCATATATATGAAACTATAGCAATACCAGTGGCATTACGGACTTGGTCTCTAGTTAGGAAAGAGGAAAATAGATTTCGGGTTCTTGAACACAGGATCCTAAGGACAATAAATGGTGGAAAAGAGGCCGAATATTTTTTTTTTTCATAATTGACACGCACACAAGGGGTTAGAAGTGTCAAGAAGTCAAGACGGTATAGAGGGAGAGGTCAAAGGAGGTATTGGTGCACATTGATCCTGAATGCTTTTGGATTGTAATGAGCGTAAAAAGTTGAGCTGGGAAGAGCTTTCCACATTCGTGTGACTCGGCTAAAAAATGAGTCTCTAAATTTGACTGTGCGTCCGAAGACAGGTTTGAGAGTGAACTGATAAGCATTCCGGGCGAGACACTGCGGTTAAATCCATGAAGGGGTGGAATGCAATTGGCTAACTCACTTGAGCATCGTTTGTTAAAATAACGACAAAACAGAGAGAGAGAGAGGAAACGTTACGCCGATGTTCGAGTGAGCCGATTGACTTCGCGATATTGTTGTCTCCTATGAGTTTTATCGCTCGCTTTTGTATTCTATCTTGCAGGTGCAAGGAGGTTCTGGGAGCACCAGACAAGATATGAGCGATGTACTCAAGCTTGGGGCGGACGTAGGCCTTGTAAATTGAACCCAGTTTAAGGGGGTTCAATATTTCTTGCATTGTTTCCGAAAACCTCGACTTTTGGCAGCGTTCTTGGCGATCTCGGATATGTGGTCATTCCAACTAACACACATACCAAGGTTGAAAAGTCTTTCGGTTTCGTCGACACAAGCGCCATTCAAGGACAATGGCTGATTATTGATAGCTGTTAGCTTGAGTGACAGTAGCATTGTGGTTTGGAAGCATTGAATTCCACTCTATTGTGTACACTCCATTTAATTGCACTGCAAGGTCGGAATTTAATGTGATTTACATACGCTGCCGTTCCAGTTCTACGGCCGAAGAACAGGGACGTGAGTGCTGGAACTAATATGAAAAGCTAAGAGCACTGTCATCAGCGAAGGAGTGTATTGGATTAGAAGTAGCAATTAATAGAACATTTTTAAAAATTAAGAAGTGTCGGTGACAGAACAGAGCCCTGAGGAACATCAGCATTTATTTGCTGAATATCAGACTTGAAACCGTCTAAAGCAACTTGAATTGAACGGCCGAATCGATACACGCATAAGCACGCATTTTCGACAAAAGGGCCTGATGCCAAACTCTGCCAAATGCCTTTGCAATACCGAGCACAACAATCTTGCTTTGGCAGAAATGGTGCAAAGATTTGCTTCACTTTTTGGTGAGACATGCCATGAAATCACCAGTGGACCTGTTACTGCGGAAACCGTACTGCCGGTCATTAAAAAGTTTCCGCTATTCAAGATATTTCATAAGCTGACGATTTATCAGCATTTCCATGACCTGAGAAAGAAGGGATGTTAGTGCTTTGGGGGGGGTAGGAGGCGGGCGACGAAGATTCTCCCTTTTTAGGGACGGGCTGGACAGATGCTGTTTTCCATCTACTCAGACAGAGGCCAGAAGAGTCTTTTTGCCTCAATTTTTGGTCAATGAGAATTTTATACGTCGATTCAATACATTACAGTGGTTTCTGGCCCATTGAAACTTATATCCCCTCAGATGGGTTAGGTTTGTAAGTCCGGAAACTCAGCTTTCTCAATCTGATGGCCTCTTTACAGCTCGAGTCATACCACGCATTTACTTTAGGTTTGATACTCTTCACTCTATGAAGGATCTCATACCCAGCAGAAGTATGTTCGTGATCCCATCAGCCAGCGATCCTAAAGAAGTTGTTGAGTCTACTCCAATTGGCTTTCTCGTAGAGCCACACTGTTCTTCTAGGAATTCGGTCTCTAACTGTGTGGTTTAAATACGAGAAATTAGCTGAAACGAGAAAGTGGTCTGACGACCCTAGTGGTGACAATATATCGATAAAATACTTACCAGGATGAATGGTGGACAACAATTCCAGAATATGTCACCCTAAAAGAAGATGCCCCAATTTTTGCAACTGGTATCTACTTTCAGTTTTGGGTTGATTTTGTGAAGTAAACAAATACAGAATATCATGAAGCCATGTAACACTATGCTCCTCAAAATCGCTGAACATTCGTGACTATTTTTTTGCGAAATAATTCATTAGTGATTTTGGCAAAACATAAATTTCACATCGCAGATTCCCCGACATTTGCCAGCCACAAAAGAGCCGCCGAAGTGCCTAGTAGTGCTCGTTCGATATTGCGATGACGTGCCCCGCAATTAGCCATAACACGTTCGCTTCTCCATCGCATTTTAGTGAAAGACTTGAAAATGTCAACTTTTAAAGCACACACAGTCCATCAGGTGCCTGTTGACTGTAAACTGCTCCTAAATTTGTTCACGCTCTCCTCAACCTCAACCGACGAAGTCAACGATTTTCGGTTGAAATTCATCATGAGCGGCGTGACCCATTTCCCTATGAAGTGACGTAGGAGAAAGCAAACAGCTTTTATTGCCGTAAACTGCAGTACTGTGCAACCGCACACACAGATTGGGCGACAATATACTTTTTGAAGGATGCTACCGAAGACAGGAAGCTTCATGTATTATGTTAACGATTTCCACTGGTTAACGATTTCTCCCAATTTGACCGTCTCAGACTTCTTTCTTTTTGTTTTTTTTTTTAAAGTCACAGCATAAGGCAATATGTCACAGAGTCTAGAAGCATTAAGAGAGAATATCCGACAAGAGCAAGCGAATAAAGCAATTGAAAATGCGGAAAATCAGCAATGACCGCGCCCATTTTTGAAATCTTGCAATTGCCTTGGAATACATCTTACTAATTCGCCAAAGTTGGCATTAAGTACTACGCTCAAGCTAGTGTGTTACCGCTTAAGACACCAACCAGATCAGAAATACAAATTCCGTCTCCTTATTGACCTTGCCGTCTAGCTGCAATATGTTCCCTAAGTTACTTAAATATCCAACGGCCAAACAGTTCAAATGGTAACATCAATAACCATGATACATATATCCTCAGGCATTCAGTTATTAGAAAGGGAAATCTGGCTGTCTGCCCGATATTTAGTGCTGGTTTTGGTAACCAATCCTTGGATATTATGGTCGAAAATTGACTTCTGGCACAGTACACCGTAGTTAAATTGGGTGTGGCTGTTTATTTATTTTAGATCCCTTTAGGGAAATCTGTCATCATCTATGCAACGCCATGCAATCCTGCCCAACGGCAACGAAATATGTACTGATTAGACTTACAGAGCATGAGCTCAAAATCCGTCAAGAACTCCCATGATGCTCTGAAGGACCACATCTAAAAAAACCAAAAAGACCGGGTAAAGGAACATCAATTGAAACCGCCGACATTGAATTGAATTGAATTGAAGAACTCGGGATGTGTCACATGAAGACAGTCCTGCGACCATAAAGATCTATTTTTGAGTGCTGCCTTCAAAAATTTGACAACTTCTCTTGGGCAGACGGTCAGTATATGTTCTATAGTCTCCTGAGCCTACCCAAATGGTCTACAGATTTCTGTGCTGTTAAGATCCATTTTATAAAGGCGGTAATTGCATGCCGTGTTTTACCGTGTCCTGTTAGTGCCTTAAATAGCACTCTTAGGTCGGCATTACTAAGTTTTACAGGTTCTTTGGCACGTTTGGGATTGTGATTCTGTTCTATGGACGTTCTTCAGTGTTGAATTCCCTCCTGTCTGTTCCACAAGCAGCTCTTTTATTTAATGATCCTCTTATATAGATGTAGACTTATGTCCGAATTGTCGAAGCCATAAAGGGGGGACTGCCCCGTAAAAGCTATCTGAGCACTTTTCTTGACTTATATGTCAGCCTTTTCATTACCTTCACGGTTTTCATGACCTGGCACCCAGATCAACTTTTAGATAAAAGTTAAGGAAGGGGAGTGTGATGGTTGAACATCACTTCCACTCGGAGGTCAAAGGGCCCATTGTGATTCCCTTCATTTTTGGAGTACACATACAATTAACCTGTCCTATCACGTGGTGGCTGAAACCACCCCGTGCTTTTTATGAATTTTAGAAGATCCGATGTATTTGCATTTGCAACGTCCACAATCTGAAGAATTTATGACTCAGCGAAGCTAGCCGCCGATTCTGGAGAGCTGGGCAGTGGCAAAGCAGATGTTGTATCGTCTCGGTTTCTTCCTCATTGCCGCAGCTCCGGCAGAGATCGCCGGATCCCGAGCTCCATTTCCGGAGCATTGCTCCTATGGGACAGTGTCCATTCGATCACTCCGACGAGCATACGAATCGAGTTTCGGTCCAGCGCCAAGAGCTTCTTTGTTTTTCCGATATTAAGCTCTAGCCACGTCGTGTGACTGTAGTTTCTTGTAAACCAAGACGAATTGGCTTCCTTTATTATCGTGTCATTTATGATCCGATATAATGCACTGCTCGGTGGTTGTAGTGACGTGTCAGCTTCGCTGACGTCCATTTCAGACCCTTGCCTGGCCAATTCATCCGCTCTTTCGTTTCTTGCGATTGAGCTGTGGCCCGGGACCCAGCCTAATTTGACTTGTGATGCCTGATGGACTTCAGTGAGTCGCGACATTTCATGACAGCCTTTTGATCTCGTAGTACAGGATCCTATTGACTTCAGTGCAGCCTGGCTGTCTGCAAAGATGGTGATATCCGATGGTGGAATATCGGTTACTTGTAAGTGTTTGGCTGCTTTCTCTATTGCTAGGATTTCTGCTTGGAAGATGCTGCACAAGCCAGGGAGTCTAAATGATTCCTGTTTGTGCAGGATGTCAAAGTAGAACCCGGCCCCCGTGCCTGTGTCCATTTACGATCCGTCGGTGAAGAGGGTAATCTCGCGGTCGTTGATGACGACGTTCGATAGTCACTCGTCTCTGTCGGGAAAAAGTATTGGTATTTTGAGAGAGAAGTCATTGTGGGGGCAAATATAGTCGGTCGTAGATACGAGGCTACTAGAACCATGTTTCTTTCCCAGGTCATCTATTATTCTGAGTATTGCCGCATGTCCATAGTTGACTTGTTTCCACAAAGAGGACTCCCTTAGTCTGAGAGCACTTCTTGCAGCCCAGCGTTCTATGAATAAATCCAGAGGAAGCATATGAAGTACCATGTCCAACCCTGTTTGTGGTGTGCTCCTTATAGCTCCCGTTGTACAAACAGCGGCTGACCTTTGTACTTTGTTGAGCTTGCTCATGTGTCTTTTCGTGCTGCTAGCAGTACACCAGCCTAGGGCCCCATAAGTTATAATGGGTCTGATGATTGCTGTGTACATCCAATGAATGATGTACGGTTGCAAGCCTCATCTTTTGGTAAAAAGCTTTTGCAGGCACTCAATCCTTTTTTCTTCCTTTCCTCCAAGTTCCTTTTCCATGAAAGTATGGAGTCAAGAATTATGCCTAGATACTTGGCTTCCGTTTTAAGTTTGAGTGCAGTACCCTCTAACTTTGGGGTTAGTAAATATCGGGATTTTCCTTTTCCTGGTGAACAAGACAAGCTCGGTTTTCTGGGGGTTTATTCTCAGACCGTTCTGTCTTGCCCACGAGGAGAGTTCCTTCAACGCAGATTCCAGATTAGTTCGCGGATAGTTGGTAGAAATGTACAATACCTTTTATCAATATAACTAGGTCACCTGCATATGCTATGGTCTTTGTTCCTTTCTCCATGAAGATTTTAAGGATTTTGTTAACTGTAAGAAGCCATAGTAGGGGAGAAAGAACTCCACCCTGTGGTGTGTCTCTAGTCGCACTTTCCTTATAGAGCTGTACCCAATGTCTGCATTGATAATTCTGTTATTTAACATATTTCCAATCCAGATTACAATGGATTTATCTACTTTTATGTCTTCTAGAGCTGTTATTATGGCCTCTATATTTACGTTGTTAAGGTGATATCGACATCGAGGAAGGCTGCCATTGTGAATCCTTTCATATTCAATGGGCTCTCAATTTCACGAACAAAACTATACTTTCCACTGATCTGCCTTAAAGGAAGGAGTGTTGAATGTAGCATAAGTTGTGTGAGTTCATAAGTCTTCTGATGTTTAGATCAAGGAGTTTTTCCAAAGTTTTTAATAGAAACGAGGAGAGACTGTCTCTCTATAGTCCTTTACGGTAGGCAGATCAGCTTTAGTCTGTTATTTACTGTCAGTTTGTTTAGTATTTTCCGACATTCCCGGACAGCCTAAGAATTAAAAGTGTACCGCTTTAGTGCCTTAAGAACCTCTTGTTAGTGGGTCTCCTGTCACTGATACTGTGGGCTGCTTCATTGATTGCAAATAGGTCAGCGTGGTATATTATCAATTAATTGCAGAGGGGAATGGGTAGACTGCTTCTTGGTTCCATTACAACAACCCGTACCTTGTTTCTAAATTCACTCATCCAAATTGTTGTTCCATTCTTCTCTGCTTGGTATGAGTTCTTCGTAGTATATTTTAAAATTCAACTCAGAGGACATCGGATCACTCACTCGGGCTATCTCCCAAAAGTCAGCAAGGTCTCCTTCTTTGCATTATTAGGTTCTCTGTAAAGTTAAGGCTTGTTTTGCAGCTTCAGTCTGTATGGCAGTGCATAATAAAGGGTCCGCCAAATAACTTTTTTTTTTTTGAAAATGCTATAAAAGAAACTACTGAATATTTTCTCAAATTTCTTTTTTTATTTGAAAGTACAATCCTTCCGGTTAATAATGGAAAATAATTTCATTCAAATGGCTGCCTCGGCTGGCCATGCAGTAGCCTACACGATCGGTCCAATTTTTAAGCACATTATCGATTGTGTGCAGCTGTATTTCACCAATGGCTTCACGAATATTATCCTTTAAAGCGTCAATTGTCTCTGGCTTGTCGGCGTAACACTTATCTTTGACAGCACCCCACAAATAATAGTCCAACGGTGTCAAATCGCAGCTCCGAGGTGGCCAAACGACATCAGCTCTGCGGCTGATAATGCGATCTTCAAAAACAGGGCGCAAAACATCGAGTGTAGCTTCGGCTGTGTGGCACGTAGCGCCTTCCTGTTGAAACCAAATGTTGCCAATATCCTCCTCTTCAATTTTTGTGAACAAAAATTCGTTCAACATGGCCCGATAACGATCGCCATTGACTGTAACGGCCACTCCTTGCTCATTTTCGAAGAAAAATGGCCCAATTATGCCTCTGGACCAAAATCCGCACCAAACAGTGGCTCGTTTTGGGTGCACCGGCTTTTCAATGTATGCGTGCGGGTTTTCTGTGCCCCAAATGCGACAATTTTGCTTGTTTACATACCCGCCAAGATCAAGATGAGCTTCATCTGAAAAGATGATTTTTTTGGCAAAATCGGCATCTTCTGTAAGTCGATCGGAGGCCCACTTAGCGAAGCGAAAACGCATTGGATGGTCAGTTGGCTTCAACTCCTGAACCAATTGGACTTTGTATGGCGTCATACCAAGGTCTTTATGCAAAATTCGTCTCAATGATGTCTCCGAAATGTTCAATTGTTGAGAACGACGGTGAATTGATGTTGATGGCGCTTCACGCACACTTTCTGCCGCAGCAGCAATATTCTCGGGTGTACGCACTGTTTTTGGCTTTTCACGCTTTGGTTTATCGATGAGGATGCCAGTTTCTTTCACTTTTTTCACAAGATAACGAACATACGGAGCTGACGGTGCTTCTCTTCTTCCAAAATCCGTACGCAATTTTCGCACACATTCTGCAACATTACCATGATTTTCAAA
Organism: Merodon equestris; assembly: GCA_958301585.1. NCBI lineage: Eukaryota > Metazoa > Arthropoda > Insecta > Diptera > Syrphidae > Merodon > Merodon equestris. The sequence continues at coordinate 31,282,655 of OY284417.1, read as the reverse complement.
GTAATGTCGCAATATTTCCCAGCGTTTTTCAAGCGAATACACAAGTGTTACCATTCACGAAATAAGCACTACTTGAAAAAAAAACGTTAGATGGCGGACCCTTTGGTAGGATGTTCAGCATTGCCTCCATCCCTGCAGTCGGAATCGTTCTTATTGCTCCAGTTGCACGCTCTCCTTTGTACAAGGTGGCACATAATTAATCATCCAATTTTGTTTTTGAATAATGTACAAAACTTTTTTTACTAAATAAAAAAAAAAGATTTTGAATGAGTGATGAAAAGATGATATTCGACAGCAGCCAGTAAGTGTTGATCGCATTTTCCATGACTTTGCGCAAGATCTCCGGTGATAATTGTTAGCATTCCTGTCTTATATTCTCCTTAAGGCCTGGATTGTTTGAGGCTTGTTGGCAGAACCCCACGACTTCAGAAAGAAGTCTGCGATGGTTAAGTCGGGCGATCTTGCTTTCCATGCCAAAACGCCAAAATGGGAAATTACGCGGCCAGGAAACGCTTTCTTCACAATATCCATTGTGGCTCGTGCTGTGTGTGCAGTTACACCGTCTTGGTAAAACGAGATGTTTACCAAGCCCGGCTCATCCGATTCCAGCAGTAAGAAGTCGTTTATCATCGCCCTGTAGCGTTTGCCAGTAACAGTGACCGTATTGCCGATGGAGCCTCGTCGCTCATGATGATTTTCTAGACAAAATCATCCTCTTCGCTGTTGAGATTAAGGATGGCTTGACAGTAATTCACTCGCGACTGACGGTCAGCAGCCATTAACTAATGCACTGTTTGCACTTTGTACGGGACCATGTGTAAGAATTTCACTAAAATTCGCTCTAAGGTACGTCTGGTGATGCCCAATTGCGTGGCTCGTCGTCTGGTTGATTTCTTCGTTCCCAGCGACATCGGCAACCACAGCCACGATATTCTCGGCCGAAGGACCAGTCCGGTGGCGGCCACGTCCTTCACGGTCTCCTATAGTTCCAATGTGTTCAAGCCGACTAGCTCATCGCCGGAATGTTTGCCCAGTTGGCGTCACACGATTAGGAAATCGACGTCGAAATTCACGCTGCGCTAACACCACCGACCGATTATTATTGGTCAAAAAAGCCGACACAATTATCCCACGCTCTTGGAGCATATAACGCTTCATTGCTTATCCGTTTGTATACTACAGCTGTCTAGTTCATAAATGTCAAATATTATTGACGTACGAAGGAATGTGCAAAAATTATAATATCTTCCGATAGGGTGATTAATTTTTTTCCACTATGCAGCAACGCCATAAAGTATGGTTGGTTTAATCATTTGATTGTAGATACACAGAGTCGTTTTTGAGTTAAGTCCCCATGTTTTGCCTACGACTTATTTTAGGGCCCAGAGAGCATTGATGATATCTTGTGTGTATTCCAAGAGAGTTTTTGATCCAATGTTATTCCCATAAAATTTACCTCTTCCTTTAATGGAATGCAGGTTTCTTCGATTTTTTAGAGTTTTTTTTTTGTTTTTGTGTTTATCTTCCTGGGATTGATGGAGAGTCCTTCTTCGTCGCATCAGTTCCAAGTTGTTTCTAGGTCTCTTTGTATAAGATTACCAGTAATGTCCTCATGTTTATCTTTTATGATTATGGTTATGTCGTCAGCATACCCGATGGCAGTGAAGGCATTGTTATTAAGTACCCAGAGAAGTTCGTCTACTAGAATTGACCATAGAAGTGGTGAAGAGTGGCCCCTGCGGGCAACTCCTAATAGTTTTGATCACCCTCTCTGATAGTTTAATTTGGCTGTTATATGCCTTTCATCTAGCATGACGTATATCCATTTTATAATTAAGATGTCTACCTTTTGTCTACAGAGTGCATTTGATAATGATGAGTGATTTGCATTAACAAATGCTCCTTCTATAGCCATAAAGGCACCAATCTTCCAGACCTCCTTTGCTTTCAATGATTTTTCTATAATATCCATGACTTTGTGAAGGGGGGTTACTGGTTACTGTAGATTTTCCTTTTGATATGCAAATTGTGGTTTGTGGAGTGGTGCTTTCACAAATTTAAACTCAACACACTCTTAAAAAGGTAAAAAAGAGTTCAAGTCTCTTACAATCTAAAAAAAATCATACCCTTGAACAAACCCACTGTAATATCCTAAGCCTAAAGACAACAAAAGGCTTGTTATTTATCTTTCAAGACACTGCGGTTGGAGATATCACCTGCAAAAAATTAATGTTCAATCATTTAAAAAAATCTTAAAGAATACGAAACTGGAGGGTACATAAAATGTGAATGTGTTGCCCTCGCCCACCATGCAAAAGATATCTTTCTCTGAGAAATTACATCTCCCACGGAAGATACATATCTTTATTCCTGCGAGGCGATTATCAACTTCATTAAGGACAATCTCGCTTAATTGGCTTTTAACCGCAGTTGAGTACTTTTAAGCCGCAAAATAATTTTAGCCTATTTAAAAAAATAACGTGGGCTAGGTCTACTGAAATGGCATTGAGGAGGTCCATTTTAATCCAATGGGAATGTTAAAAACGCTAATGGCAGCTCTTCTGCCAATTACCACCGACCATAAGAAAAAAGGGTGTGGGCCACTTATTGTAAGCTTCAATGCAATATTGTCGCGCTCTCTTTTAATATTAAATCTGCCTTTCGAGTAGAAGCTGCACATAAAAATAGCGGAACCAAGCCGCAAACTTTGAAATGTGCGTTATATTTATTTTTTATTATTATTATTATTATATTTATATTTATTAGGTATTATTTTTTTTATTTATTATTATTTTTATATATTTTTGTTTGACAATTGCATAGTAACAGTGATGCCTATTATTAGATATCATAAGTATTATAGTTCGAACTAGTGTTGTTTCAATGTTACTTCAATACTTCAATGTTACAGCTTGTAATTCTCTTGCGGTGTCTTTAGGTGAGGAGCCTTTCCTTGAGCGAATGTGGCTTGAACCCCTTCATCTCCTCAAATTTGCGCATAAAAAGGATCAAAGAACTGAATTACCCCACCCTGTGCATATAATTAACTGATTTTCTTGATAAAAGTCATACGTAGCTAATTTTTTAGCATCGCTAATCATCAAATAAATTGTAAGCTTTGAAAGCGTAGTGAATGAGAAATCGCAGGTAATTGCTCTGTTGACTGTATTTAATGACATTACCGTTGCCGGGATTCATTTGAATCGAATCATTCCCGGGTTATCACCATCATCGTTCTCGAATTCTATGAAAGGAGTTATTTCTTCTATCGTCATTCAAGACATCACACGTACCAGGAACGAATCAGATTGGCCAGATATTTCTCTGAAAGGGACTTTCATCTAGGTTTTGGATCATGAAACTTTTAATAAATCCTTTACTGTCATCCATTCGGGCGGTTTGACCCTTCAAACAACGTTCCGTATTCGTACGAAGCATTTTAAGTCTTATGAGAGGCAACTGCTGTGGTATCCACTTGTCATGCCATACATCTTCCCGACAGTGACGGTTTTGATGACATTTTATTTCATTCCCAACATGGCAAAATGAGTTATATGCATTTCGTGCTCAACCGTGAGTGCAACTCGCCGGCTAGAGGAATTCGAAATCTCTCAGTGGAGATTGTTGCAAATCTTGCATAAATGTCTTGGCCTACAAAGTGACATGATCAAACCAATTTAAGAACTGAAGCCTCTCGATTATTAGAAACACCGAAACATCTTCCAACGGGTTTTGCAAAAGTTTTAAAAAATCCTGAATTTCACCGAAAAATTATCTCCAACAACGCAGCTCATTTTTGGCTTGATTGCTTTGCCAATGAGTTTTATTTGAGACATTATTATCTATCACCATTTGCCATCTTGTTGGCAGCTCTTTAATCCCACCCGTGAGGAACTTCTGGGGTTTTCCGGTAAAAAAAACTGAGACAATATATTTTTAGTCTCTTTTTGATGTATTTTTTTAACAAGTAAATAATTTAGTAAGTCTTACATGGATCAAAACAATTGATGAACTGGATATATCAAAACTTCTAACCCGAGCTTTCTCAATTCTTGCTGCGTCATTCGAGATGGTCAGGCCTTTTCATGATGGAGGAGAATTCTATTTCTAATGATTAATTCTGCACAGTTTTTTTAAAAATTACTTGCTGCGATCTAGTTGATTTATTATTATTATTAGATGGCCAGCGCCAAGCTTCTCCCATTCATTTATGTTGTGTGCGATTTATTTGTCACCCAAGGGAATGGCACCTACGTCGGAACGGCGAGAGCCAAGAAGCTTTTTCAAGGCAAGCGTAGTAAGTCGGGTTTGACTAGTACCTCGTTGAGGGGAGAAGCCGCGAATGGCGTTGGTGTTATCGGGTTCCCAACTCGCTCAACGTGCGTCTGGTGGATAGCTGACATTAAATACAAGACTTTTGTTTGACCCGATTCTAGGACTCAGACTTTCAGATTTTCTGTTTATTTCGTCAACATTTTTCACAATAAATTGATCAGGACGAGGTGCACCTTTTACATAGAAATTTCAAAAACGGACCACCTATGTATGTACATACTGTCTCATTTGATAAAATATGTTGCCCGTAAACACCAAGCGCTTGTATAGTTGTTTGCCTTTTTCGTAGTGAAATAATAAAATACAGCGATATTTTTAAGAATTTTTGCTCGCATAGTTTTTGGATATATGGCGTCAAACACCCTCTGGGGAGAGATATTTCTCAATACTTTAGCCCCAAACCAATCGGAATTCGCTTCCAGTTAACATAAGAAGATCTATCTTGTTTTTAAACGAAGCTGTTTTAAGGAATAGTTTTTGAGAAAATAATTTTCAAACCCAAAATTTTGAAGAAAAAAAAAATGAAAAAAAAAAAATTTCGAACTATTTTTTTTTCAAAATTTTATGTAATTAAGTACTAATTTTTTTTCAAAAATTCAATTCTCTTGTAGGCAAATTAATTAATGAAACATTGACCTCTTTTTTTATTATTTTAAAAAAAATCGGAGTTTCATTATAATAAATTTTCAATATGATCCCCATTTTTTAGAAGGCAAAGATTATATCTCCTAATGGCTGCACATAAGTCTATGCTTGACAAATTTTCCTGCAACTTGACTCCAGCGACTTCAATCCGTTCTTTCAGTTGTTCCAAAGATACTATTTTAACTTCGTAAACATAATTCTTCATGAATCCCCACACATAAAAATCTAGAGGAGTTAAATCTGGTGAACTAGATGGCCATTCCGTGGGGCCCCTTCTTCCGATCCAACGGTCACTAAAATGATCATCCAGCCAGTTTCTATCCCGTAAGCTGTAGTGTGCTGGTGCTCCATGCTGCTGGTAGATTAAATTATCTGCTATGGCCAAAGGAACATCATCAAATCGGGCAAAAGGTCTCGTAGGAACTGCAGGTATGATTCTCCATTAATAACGACATTCAAAAACCGGGGCCCGATCACAGTTTGTCCAACAATACCAACAATATCTGAGGGTCCAAACATTTATTTTAGATCGCAATTGAAGTCACCCGATGGGAGCTCCGCTTCGCTTCGTTCAATAAAGCTAATATCGTAGGCCTTGACATTAGCTTTAAGTATTTTATTTCATATTGAATTTGTATAGCTCTGAAAAAATCCACCCTTTATTTTGATGATCTTCGTGGATTTTTTTAAATATTTCGCCCGAAGCGAGGTGCATTTTCCGCCGAATGGAAGTGAGCAAACCGGCTTTTTCGTAGTAAAATAACAAAATATGTTTAGCGATTCTTTTCAGATGTTTCACTCATTTTCACACTAATTTAACTGAGACGATCCATGAAAAATAAAAATCTCAACATTAAAATACCATCTTTCAAACGCGCTACACTAGAACGCAGTTCAAGCCTGGCCAGACAATCCGTCTACTGAAAACATCTTTTTTATTTTATTTTATTTTATTTTATTTATTTACTTCATCAATTTGAGTTAACAAACTTAGTTAGACTGACAATACAAAATCCAAAAAAAAAAACAAAAATACAAAAAAAATATCGCTTAATTAACTAAAAAGAATGAGCTTAAAATATTTTTAAATGCTTCTCTCGAAAGATGAAAGTCAAAGTCGATAATGTTAGATAGCAAATTAATTTCTCTGACACTGCGAGTTATCGGTTCAATATAGGCGTAATTAACTCTATGACTATTTTCTCTGAATAATGATCGAATTCTGAGGTCTCTAGAGGGAGCATATAGATGAACATGTTCCAAAAGATATGGACAATTGATTCTATAAGATAATATATCTTTAATAAAGAGTAAAGCAAACATCTTGCGTCGGTTTTCTAAAGTCTGAATTCCAATGAGCTGGCATCTGACACGATACGTAGGCATTTCTATGTTCCAATTTAATTTTTTTATCACCAGTCTTGTAAACTTTTTTTGAACATTTTCAATTCTATTAATATGACTATTGTAAATCGGATTCCACACTATGCAGCAATATTCGAGGATGGACCTAACATAAGCAGTATATAGAGATTTTATTGTATAGGGATCCCTTAAATCGAATGAATTGCGAGATATAAAACCTAGCATAGAATTGGCTTTATTTATCATAAAATCAAAGTGATGGACGAAGCTAAGTTTGGTGTCAAAGATAACCCCTAGGTCTTTTTTTTCAAAAACTCTTTGAAGAAAGCAATTTACGATTCTATAGTCGTACTTAAGGGGAAATAAGCTTCGAGAAATGGTGATACATTCACATTTTTTGGTATTTAGGCTTAAGTGGTTTACTTTACACCAGTTTGTCAGACTAATGACATCGTTTTGGAGATCAATGCAATCGGTTTGTGATTTTATGCTTTTGAAAAACTTGAGGTCATCCGCGAACATTAGTTGCATTGAATTGGTTAGAGTATCGGGTAGATCATTTATAAATAATAGAAATAACAAGGGCCCTAAGTGGCTACCTTGTGGAACGCCTGATGTTACTAAAATAGGGTTAGACATAACGGAGTTTATTTTTACATATTGGTTACGACCAACAAGGTATGTCTTCAACCATTCTAACATGTTTGAATGAAATCCGAAATTTTCAATTTTTTTCAATAAGAGTTTATGGTGAACTCTGTCAAAGGCTTTAGCAAAGTCCGTGTAGATAACATCTACCTGGTAACCCTTTTCAACTGAATTAAGTATATAGTTTGTAAATATACTAAGGTTAGTTGAAGTAGATCTGCCTGACACAAAACCATGCTGGACTGGAGATATTATCTCTTTTAATAAAAAGTTTAGTTTGCCAGAAATTATCTTCTCAAATAATTTGGGTATTGAGGATAACTTACTAATAGGACGGTAGTTGGATATATCTTGTTTCGACCCGTTTTTATGAATTGGAGTTATAAAAGATGTTTTCCATTCTGGAAGAAATACTCCAATTGTTAGGGAGCTGTTAAAGATACAATCCAACACTCTCGTGAAGGCATTAGCACATTTCTTTAAAACTATAGGTGGAATACCATCAGGGCCCATATTATTGTCTTCTTTAAGGCCAGAGAGCGCGGATTTTATTTCCGAAGAGGAAATACTTAAGTGTCCTATATTAATATTATTTTCTGCTGAGTTTGGCGGGAAGTTTGATATATTATTTAAATCCAAGTAATTGGATTTAAAGAATTCAGCAAAGGCATTACAAATTGATGGTAAGCTATTAAACGTTGAACCTAGATATTGCATAGTTAAGGGGATTCCGTATGATTTTCTTTTATTTTTAATAAAACTCCAGAAATATTTACTATTTGTTTTTAACTTCGATTCCATTGAGTGAATATAGTTTCTGTATAAAAAGTTGTTTAGAACATTGAAATTTTTTTCAAGTACTAAGTAAATACTACGCAGATTATTATTGGACGGAAACTTTTGTAAAGACTTATAAGCTTTGTTTTTTTTTGTTGCACAAATTTATTAATCTTTTATTATACCACACAGGCTTAGAAGCATTCTTCGTTTTTGATGTGGGAACATATTGATCAAAAGCTGCCTTCAGAGACCTAAGAAAGCTTACGTAAAAAGTGGATAAATCGCTCCTATCGGTAAAAACTGGCGGCACTGTAATATTATCTATAAGATTCGCAATGCCATTGAAATTAGCTTTTTGAAAATTGTATTTATAATTAGCAATATTTTCGGAATTAAAACAATTCAATAACTTAAAATCGAAAACTAGAGCATTGTGGTGAGTAGAGTTTGGGAATATTGGACATAGAGATTTATTAACAGAAAGATATAAGTCTTTATCCGCAAATAATAAGTCAAGAGTTCTGTTTAGGCTATTTTTAAAGTTATTCAACTGAATTAAATTGGAAGTTGTTAAAGAATCAATAAACAGAGATTCATATTCATTATTTACATTATATGGAACCAGATAGCCTTCATCTGGATCAAAAACCCAATTAATATTTGGCAAATTAAAGTCTCCTACAAAAATTATATGTTGTTTACAATTTGACTTAGAAGCATAATAAATACAATTATTTACATGTTCTTTGTATAAATCTAACGAACTTTTTGGTGGTATATAACTTACTATTATGAAAATATTAACATTACAATTTAAGAAAACTTTGATAACTATTTGATCAATATCTAGAGTTGCATTATTCGAAGATGGCAAAACCATTTCAGTACAGGCATAAGAAGAACTTACTGCAAGGAGCACACCTCCTCCCCTTTGAAGCCCTGTTGATTGGAGGCATCTGTCTTTACGAAATACGGAGTATTGAGTACTATTGAACATTTCAGCATTGCTGTGATTATTATTTAGCCATGTCTCGGTAAAAGCTAGGAAATCATACTGCCCAGAAGATGATGCCAGTAGTAGTTGTTGCATTTTAGATCGCATTCCCCCAACATTCTGATAGTAGCCGAGGAAATTATATGGGTTGGATAGAGTAGAAAAATTGGTGTTATTGTTGATGCGTTGTGCATTGTTATTGTTACAATGGGGAGAAGAGTTTGATGACGATGGTGTTGATGATGATGAAGATGATGATGACGATGACGATGGGATCGGTATTTGTGATGATGGTGACGAAGGAGATAGCAGTGAGGGCAGTGGCAGCGGCGGCGGCGGCGGCGGCGTTAGTTGTGGCGATGACAGTGTATTATATTGTGACAGAGATGGCGAATTAGAGAGTGAAGAAGCCGTGAGAGTTGATCGTTTAGTTAACGATAGATTGAAGGAGAATGATGTTGATGCGGAAAATGACGAAGATGATGGTGATGGTGTTGATGACGATGTAATTAAGAATCTGCCGAGTGTATTGGGGTCGCGGGTGGTGTTTCCTTCATGTTCTTTTTTTTGCCCACAGGTAAAAAATATTTAACTTGGACATGACGAGGCCAAAGTGAGGAGTCCATTATGGTTGTTAAATGGTCAGATGCTACACTCAATTTAAATGTTACGTATTTTAGATCTGAAACAATTGAGTCTTTTTTAACAAGCATATAACACTTGAATGAACTCGAAGATAAGTTTGACTTTTCTGATATAAATTTGATAATGTCATCTGGAGTAGTAGTGTTAGCGAACCGAGATAAATGAAGCCATTTGATTTTAGGTAAGGCACAGAGATCGGATGACGTAGCAGTGCCTATTATTTTTTTTATTTCACTATTCTTTCTCAGTTTTTTTTTTTTTTTCTAATAAGTTTAGATTAGAGTTTGTTAATGGCGTTAAATTAACATTGTTAGATGAAGAGGGAATGACCTTAGTTTTTTGATTATCAATAGGAGAATCCTTTGAGGTTGATTTTTTTTCCAAATTGACATACATTTTGTTACTTTTACCAGGCGTTTCAATAATTTCACAATTAAGCTCAGTATTGGTTCGTTCTGGCAGAGATTCGAGCAAAGCGTTTGACTTAGCTTGTTTGCGAGGTGGTGAGTTAGAAAACGAGTCTCTAAAGGAAGAGAACTCTTTTCTGAGATTATTGACATTGGAAGAGAGTTCATTGAAACTGTTTATTAGTTGTGGGAAATTAATGTTTAGACAAAATTCACATTTCCAGAATAATCTTTTTTCAGATAATGTATCAAAATCACTGTCACTAATATTAGTACAGTCTTTATGAAAAAAACGACCACAGAAAAATTCACACTTTACGAATTTATTATCTTTGGATCGTTTGATTACTAGTTCACACTTAGCGCAAACTTTTGACATTATGAAATTATGTTAATAACACGTCCGTACTGTGTGATCGCTGATTACCGACCGGTATGTGCCATCCCAATATGTTGTTTATTCAGAAGCAGAAAGCGGATTAGTTATTCAGGTGCCCAAATTATCTCTTAGAGTTAATGTCGGACTAAATACTATGTTTTCACTGAATCATTTCTGGTGATCCTGCTCATCTATGATCTTTCTCTTTAATGACATTGCGAAAACCTTTTCCGTGCGACGGGTTAAGAATATCCTTGCAGCGATACCTCTCGCTTGTCGTAAAAGGCGACTAAAACAAAGGTAAACAAAAATCACATCTAGGCAATTAGGAAAACACCAAGATGAGCCTACATATATACATATGCCACCATTAAACTGCCCCACAAGTGTGCATGCAAATCAGTGGGTTGACACGACTGGAGATCACCGGTGTTGTAAGAGTAAGATCAAACAAAAAAAAAAAAATCTGGAGCATGCCCGTGTCAAAAAACAAAACGGTCAAACCGTAGCATTATGGAAAAGAACGCTAAAAGGAAAAGCACTACCCCGCCAGGCACTACTATTGGTCGTTATCCTGGGACGAGCAGCAATGCTCGGGACAGAGCTGTAGGATTTCCGGGGGATAGCAATGCAATGGCGTAAGCCACACTTAAGAGTCGCGAGTTGGAACGTTGGAAGCATGAGTGGTCGCAGCTATGAGCTTGAAGAAATGATGGTTAGAAGGCGGGTAGACATCCTGTGCGTACAAGAGACGAAATAGCAAAACACCGGTGATCGGGCACGTTTCTTGGATGTTAAAACAAAAGCCTACAAGATGTTTTACTATGGATTGGAAGAAGGAAAAAACGGAATCGCCATCATCCTTGCGGCAGAGCTACTTGGCAACGTCTTAACCATTTCAAAGTCCAGTGACCGTTTGATGGCTCTCAAATTGGTGATGCATGGTGAGGTGTGGAACATCGTAAGCGCATATGCCCCTCAAGTAGGATGCGAACAAAAAGAAAAAGATGCATTCTGGATAGATTTCCACAACCTTGTCAAAATCATCCCAAAGGAAGAGCTTTTGTTTGTTGGGGGAGATTTAAACGGACATGTCGGGAAGACAAGGGAAGACTACCATGAAGGGCTGGGATACGGCACCAGGAACTCTTCAGGTGAAGACATCCTAAACATGTGCAAGTCATAGGGTCTTATAGTGCTAAATACCATGTTCGTCAAACAAAGCCGGCACCTGATCACTTAGCGGAAATAAAACTCAAATAGACTATCATTTGGTATCCAGTTACATGAAGCCAAGAGTTAAAGATTGCAAAGTGATCCTGGTAGACGCCATCGCCCCTCAACACCGTCTCCTCCTGACTGAATTTTTTATGGAGGCGAGTAAGAAGTCAAAGCAGCAAACAAGGTGTCTGAGAGAATCAAGTGGTATAAGCTGGATAAGGGAAAAGGCGAAGCTTTTATTACCAACATGAAAACTACCTCTTTTCCATTATCGATGAGGTCGGTAATGGGGAGTGCAGAGCAGAAGACATGTGGGATTCCCTACAACAATCTGGCCTGGAGAAAGCCAAATCACTGCTCGGAACATCTAACGGCCCCTGCCAACACGCAAAAGAAACCTGGTGGTGGACACACGAAGCCAAAGCAGTGATACACGAAAAGAAAATGGCTTTCCAAGCTTGGTCAAAGTGCTCTTCTACTAATAGAGAGGAAAAAGCTCGCCGTGAAAAGGTATATACTATAGATATTGCAAAGGTATCGCGAAGAAAAGTGCGCCCAATTCAAAGCGAAAAGCATGGAAGGCCTCTATCAGGAGTTGGAAGAAATATCGTCTTCCGCGTCTGACAGGAGCCAGGCTACCCAGGAGAAGAAGAAATTCTTAGGAGATTTGTTTCCCAAAGTTTATTAACAATGCTGAAAGCCAACTCCTTGTGGAAGACGAAAAAATTCTCCACAGATGGCGACAGTATTGCGAGGAACTTCTGAACGAACAGCTTCCCCGAGTGTACTTTCCAAGAGCCGCCCCGAATCATGCCGAAATATTCGACATCACAGTCGAAGAAGTTCGGTACGCGGTTAAAAACTCCAAGAAAAGAAAAGCTGTTGGGCCGGATGGGATACTCTCTGAGTTCTGGAAAAAGATGGGAGACATCGGGTCTAGATGGCTCATGAGAGGCGACACTATGCCTAATCAATGGAGGGAAATCTATCTTCTTCCTTTGCACAAAGGAAAGGGTGATACGCGAAATTGTGATAACTACCGTTCTGCCAAGCTGATGTCGCACACCATGAAGATCGTTGAACGGGTATTAGATAGCCGACTGCGGAAAATAATACGACTATCTGATGACCAGTGCGGTTTTGTCTCGGGTAAATCAACGACAGATGCAATCCAAAGTATAAGGGTCATGATGGAAAAGCATCGTGCCTCTTCAAAGGACTTGGTTGATTTCGAGAAGGCCTTTGACCGGCAACCAAGAGATCTTTTATGGCTAGCGCTAAGACAAAAAGGAGTTCCAGAAACCTACGTGCGAGTGATCATGGACATGTACAAGAGAGCAAAGACAAGAGTAAGAAGCACCGCAGGAGTCACCGAAGAGTTCGCAATCAAAGTCGGTGTACACCAAGGGAGCGTCCTCAGCCCACTGCTCTTTATAGCAGTCCTTGATTGCTTGCTTGAAGGAAAAGTGACGGACCCCAATGTGCACCAGCTATTCTTTGCTGACGATGGAGCCATTATAAGTGATGATCAGGCGTCCCTACAACGAGCACTTGATGTGTGAGTGGACATTTTTGAGGGACACGGGTATCGTATTAGTTCAAAGAAGACAGAGTATCTGTGCTGCCCGTTCTCTGACCCTCATCAGCCTATTCCAGACATTTACTTGAATGGAAGAGTGCTTCCCAAGTGTGAAAAGTTTAAATATCTGGGATCTATGATTAATAGAGAAGCAACTTGTGATGACGACATCAACCATCGCGTAAGCGTAGGGTGGGTGAAGTGGCGGGAAAACTCCGCCATCTTCTGTGATCGAAAAATACCCCCTAAGCTGAAAGGAAGGCTCTACACTTCAGTTGTACGTCTGGCGCTCACATACGGTTCACAATGCTGGACAATGCACAAAAAGTATGAGAGCAAATTAACGGCAGCTGAGATGAAGATGCTTCGCATGACAGCGGGAGTAACAAAGCGTGACAGAATTAGAAGTTTAAAGATCCGAGGAAGCCTCCACGTAAAAGAAACCATCACAAGAAAGATAGAGCGCGACCGACTCAGTTGGTATTGCCATGTTCAAAGGAGAGATCCTTTGAACCCCGTCCAAAAGGCGTTATCAATCAACGTTCCAATTTCAACACGCAAAAAAGGCAGGCCGAAAAACAATTGATGCAAACAAATGCAAACACACCAGCATTTGATTGGCCTCAGCGATGAAGTAATCCCAAACCGGGAAGCCTGCCGCTACTTTCTGAGGTCAAACCGGCGGACCCCACAAGCGGACCAGTAGGAATGCAATTAAGTGGGAGGGTTATGGTCCTACACTTCTGACCATAACAACGCCGGAAAAAGAAAAAGAAGAAGAAGAAGAATACATTGCGAAAACCTAACAACGCCAATCCTTCCCATGCAAGTTTTTTGATATTTTGTATTGACTTGAAACAGCTACCAGGCGAGATGATAGACAAGTTAAAATATCGAAAATGTTAAATTAGTATACGATGCCGATTAAGTTGCTATAAAGGTTTCCAAGACTAATTCATTTCCTGAAGTGGTAGCATTTTTTTTTTCTAAAAGTATTTTAGGTATCGACGCTTATCTCAAGTTGCACTTTTAATAAGATCAAACGCCAGTCATTCCAAATATAAATGAAAACAACTCGAACTCTCAAAATCCTACTTAGCATAGATAATGGGTGGATAAACCCTTTCTCACCAAACAACGTATCCAAAGACTTTAATGACAGCCTACCAAGTCATTTCAAATCATGTTTTATTTCTAAAATCAAGCTTGATTCTAATGGTATTTAAATTCCATCAAAAAAAGAAAAAGATCTAAACCTCCAAAAAATCCCTATCACTCACGTTCGTAGATAAATATGCGTACAAGCCTCTTTCTATACCCTGGAATCTCATTACTCCCCAAGACCGTCCTAACCCACTCCCATATACCCTTCGCATTGACAATGTTTTCGCAAGAATCCCGTCTAATGAACTTGTCATGTATTCCGAACTGCCAAGCAAGACAAAGGCAAAATAACGTGAAATTCATATTAAAAGAACGAAACGAAAATGTAAAGCAAATAAATCCACTGAATCCTAAATTTCGAATCCTGTAACAATTTCGTTCTACTCCGCTTTTTTTTCAGTGAAATACGTTGACTTAATTTCTCTATAGAGAAGTACTACATATTTACTCGAAGTCGTTCGACAGTCAAAGAATAAGTACAAGTGGGAGCTTAAGGGGGAGGAATGGGAATAGGAGTGGGAGAGTACGAGCACGCCTCCACTTAGTAAACAGAGTGATATCATTACAATAGTCCTATTTGTCTTTCTTTCATCGTTGTGTGTCTGTGTCTATCGATGATCCAAATACTAAACATCGGAAAAAGCCAAAGAAAAAAAAAAGAAAACGCAGAAAAAATGTCAAGCACCAAGCGATGTTGTCGCCTGTCGCCCTCGCTTCTTGGCACACACAAAACAGTACGCCACTAATATTACCGAGTTTATTTATTCCTCGACTCCTTTCTACCCCCCCTGGATCGTTCTTTTGCCCCCAGGCCCGGAGGGGGCTCTTATGAGAGATTTTATCTCCATGTCGCACTGTCTCCCGGCTTTATTGTGTGAGAAAAACGAGACGAAAAAAAGCACGAAATGCTCGAACACCGCCACTCGAACTCGGTAGTCAAGGACTTGAAAGTGTTGTATTCCCCAATGAGAAACAGTGTGTAATGAGTATAAAACGATTAAAGTCAAGGAAACAAATTTCAGAAAGGAATAACGTTTGGCACCTTCCCCCCAATGCTTCTATTAAGCAAACCGTCGCTAATCGATTAAACTCGCTTTGGCGTACAGCACCAGCGACACCATCACACGGGTGCTGGTGCCGCCAGGACGAAAAGAAAAAAAAATAGGATAGGGTGGATGAAAAGGCCGGCATTTAGGATTTTATCTGTAACCACAATTCATTACGGCTTGGCAACAATTGGAACAGGACAAAAAAAAAGGAGAAACTTTACCTTTTTCCCCTTCTCTCAGCGGACCCTTTATTATTTGCTTTCGGTTTGTCGTTTGCGTTCGGGAATACGGATTTATGGGTTCCGATTTTCGAAAACACGAATTGATCAATCAATATCGCTTCCTTTTTCCCTGTCGTAAGTACCACCACCAACCACCATCTGCCTGGATGAAGCAGCGAGAATAAAAATATTTTCTACTATCTCTTTCCGTGTTTTTTTTTTGTCTTCCAAAGGATACAAGATGTCTCGACCGACATGCAGAAATCGCGTTAGTGGCGTAGAAGTCGAAGATTCCCTATGCAGTGCAACTAATCGGCCCGAACCATCGGTGGTACTCTGCAACACTCACTCCTGTCCGCCAAAGTAAGTAGTTTAAGTTCTCTCTTTTGGCAGCCGACATCCAGTCGACAATCGACAGACGATAGCAGACGATAGCCAGCCATCAGGACTATCTCACCGGTGCACAGTGTGTCGAACAGGCGATGGCACTTCAGCATACAAATGTCGCAAATAAGTGTCAAAGTAACTTTAGTGCTAGACAGACTGCTCAAGATACTTTGCCTGACTTATCTCCTAAATCCACTTTCTATCTCGCCGAGGAAGAAAAGAATTCATCCTCTCGTCGATAAAGGAAGATGGAAAGAAAAAGAAATCGAGAAAAATCCTTGATAATGATAATCACCGTAACGAGGGTTAGTAGATAAAGGTGGATTGTGGATTGAAGATTCCGGAGCGAAGCTGAAGACTACTGCCGCCTCGCACTGTCGGTTGGCGGTTAAAGAAAATCGACAAGGAAGAGAGTCATTCCAGTTGTTTTACATAATTTTTATGGCATTTTCCTCCTCCTCCACCTTTTGATTGGTTCCATTTTACCCCATTTTGTATCTATAGGTGGATAGCGGATGAATGGAGCCCGTGCAGTCGTCTATGCGGACCTGGTTATCGAGAACGTATGGTTGTGTGCGCAGAGGAAACAAATGGCATTAAGACCAGAGTGAGTTATCCAATCAGTTCAGTACCTTACCTACATATGTGTTCTATCTGTGCCTCGATTGCCTACGATTTACTTAATTGCACTATGCAATCGAGTAACTGTCGTCGTTATTTATTCTTTCTTTCTTTTTGTGCCCCAACAGGTTCCGGATATCGTGTGCCGTAGCCCGAAACCGCCAACTCAAGAACCCTGCATGCTGCAGGAGTGTCCCAAATGGGAAGTGGAGGAATGGTCGGGGGTAAGTTACTCCCACCCTCGTGTATCTTTTTGTTTTTGTTTTTTTTTTTTTGCTTTATTTTGTTACACCATTGCTATTTGGATGTGTTGATCTTTATTTAGTTTTCGTATTCCTTTTCGTCCTTTTTTTATTTCGCACACGGATTCGTTCACTTTCTTCATACTAGTATGTAGAGGAGCCGAGGCACCGCATGCACTTTAAACCCTCTGTGAATTTGTATCTGTCTTTTGAAGAGTTTTTTTTTTTGTATTTTATTTTTAAGTACGACGTGGGGGGCTGCTGTTCAGATTCACATTTGGTACTGCATGCTCGTATGTGATCAGTGTTAAGGATTCTTCGCCGGGTTGTCTTGAATTTACACATTCCTCTAAAACTTATTGCTTGTGGGGGGTTGAGAGTTGGGCAGAGGTTGAAACGATGACAAAGTGAGTGTTGAGATTCCGAAATTCCGAGATTCAGGCGTTGCACAATTAAATATAAACAAAGTGCCATGCAGAAGGACGCTTCTGAGAGATCCAGATACCCGTACGATGTGAATCTTCCTGCACTTCTTTAGCCTTTCCTTTTTCGGAACGTGCACGTGATTTTTTGAAACCTAATTTAGTTGTAATTTAGTTTTCGTTTTGTTTGTCGTCTTTCCTGTTGTTTATGTTTTTGTTTTTGGTGAATACGCAAATGAGAGGGCGGCTTGTTTGAAATGAGGGATAAGAGTCCTAGTAGAGGTATTATAATGCGATGTGGATGAAGCCGATAAGCTTCTGTGTACGGTAGAGTTTATTTCCTGTTTGCTAAAATTAGCTTTTTCTTAGGAAGGTGCCTCGGATTTACCGTCAGCCTTTTATGTCAGATATAGCATATGCAAATGGTGGATATTACGTTAGCATCTAATGCCGTTGACCCTGGATCGGGTTTCAGTAATAAGCCAAAAGGTTAGGCTGTGAGACGAAAGCCTATGGCAAACGTACAACTAATGGTTGCCGGAGCTAAGCCGTGTCGCAATAATGTTTCGTAGTGCTAATTCGAAGCGGGGTATTAACAAATTTTCCTGTAATATACGGGATGTGTTCAAAAAGTAATTGGAAATAGGTATTAATCTGAAACGATTTCTACTTTCGAAAGGGTCACATACATACATTCTGTTAAAATATCCTAATATACCCGGACTGAATCAATAAAAATATTGGTCGTGTCCAAATTTGTAACCATATTTTCGACAGCCGCCGTGACCTGACAGGAATTGCATAAGGTGGTAATTACAATCCCCGTGTCCTCTTTTTCCCCGAGCCTCAAACGCGGGGATCAGCTTGTGGGACGATCTGCCTTTTGCCGAGTATCTTGATTCCGCTTAAGTGAACCCCGTTCATCTTGCCGACGAGGATATAGATGGGGTCCATAACCCGCTATAAGACAGGCTGCTTCATCTGAGATTATCCGAAATTGTTTTTTTTTGTTTTTAATTATGGGGCTAGTGTTAACAGATAGCATAGAGCACTGCGACCGGACTATGTCTATTGTGCCTGCTTAGACCAGGAGTTCCTCTACTTTCTTAATAAAGCTGAGGATGTCCCTCGTAGGAGCTGAGCTGATCCCCTCAGGAGTCATGATTTCTCTGATGGCAGAGGGCAGCACACACAGACTAGTGTCCCGAAAGGTAGCTGACCAATCTTCTGATATCGACTCATTATATTTGAGCATATTGATCGAGTCTTTGTTCAGAGGCCATATGTATCTCTTCGATTGCCAGAGTCCTTGAACATTGTTCCAAAAGCGCAGGTGTTGGGATTTTTCCCACTTTCTTAACAGAAAATTAATCCTTAACTTGGTGAAAGGTTCGGCACCTACATATGTACCTTTCACTGGAACCTTTCCTAGTGAGTTGGTCGGCGATTTCCTTGTCTTCAATGCTCTTGTGACTGGCACCCACCTTGGCATTCTTTGACGGGTTTTGAGTTCTCAGACAAGTTATAGCTGCCAATTGTGACGTTCTGGCCAAGACGTCGGTGTTGTTCGTCTTTTTTGGATGGAAACATGAACTTCGTATTTCTCTCATTCAGAGATTTTAGGTAGCTCGCTATCGGCTTTTATAAAGCAGCGAGCGTTCTCCATTGTCATCCTACACAATCTGACGAGTTTGGCACGAATGTTAAAACTAGACATGGCTCTGTATAGCTCGGTCCTATGCATGCTGCGGTATGCAGCTATACAATCGATAAAGAGATGGTGTGTCGATTCGAAATTTTTTGATCTTCTCCAAGAACTGCCGTAGTGTAAATATTTTATCTATCGTGGATTTTCCTAGCCTGAAACCACACTGATAGGAATCAAATTATCCATAAAGGATTCCAGACGTTTACACAGTACGGCAGAGAAGATCTTGTACACGATGTTAATGAGTTGTATGCCCCTATAGTTCGCGCAGTTATAGTGGTCTCCTTGCTTATGAACTGGGCAAACGATGCTGAAATTCCATTCGTCGGGTATGCTTTCCTCGGACCATATTTTACAGATGAGCTGGTGCATGCGTCCTACCAGCTCATCTCCAGCTGCTTTAAATAGTTCAGCAGTCAAGCCGTCTGCACCCGCGGCTTTATTCGTTTTGAGCTTCGATATTGCATGCTTAATTTCATGTAGGTCAGCTGAACGGAACTCTCTTGTATCTTCGTCCGTTGCGAATGGATCATTCTGCCTACCAGCGGTATGAAATCTAACCTCGCCGTTATACAATGTACAGAAGTGGTTTTTCCATATTCTCATAATCGACTGTGACTCTTCTACTAGTTGTCCGCCTTCATCCCTACAGACTTCTGCTGTGACTTTTTAGCCCTAGCATGTTCGATTTACCTTATAGTAGAACTTGCGAGCGTCATTCCTCCCTCTTTTTCTTCCTTAAAACGTGTGCTTCTCCCTCCTTTTCTGCTCGCAGAGCTTCCATGTAGCATGACTTTGTAATGAGTTTGCTTTGTTACATGGGTTTGTTTTTGTTTGTCTGTTTCTAACTGGCAGCGAGCGGTGGAAAGCCCAACATATCAAAGGCAACATCTCTGAAGATACACATGTCATGCTTCCACTGTTTTTTCTGTGGATTGCATTGGTGTCATTGGATTTTTTGAGAAATTGAGGGAAACTCGGTCGGCGAAGGTCCTAGCGGTCTCCTGCGATTAGCTTTCCGACGTTAAACTTTCTTTGTCTTGCTCGACTCCGCAGCATCCTCGATATTCTCATTCATACCTTCGCCAACACAACGTAGTGATCCGAGTCGATGCTGGGTCCTCGGAAGGTTCTTACATCAAGGACGCTGGAGGGGTGTCTATCGTCGAACGTTGATAAGGATGTAGCGTATTTTTTATATGCTTCTTACGTGAAGTTCGAGAAGTTGTTTTATCGAATTCAGGAGGCAGCTCACTGAGTTTCCCAGTTTTTGATTAAAATAAGATATTGCGTTTGCTCTAAATTTGAGCCATGTACCCCAGGCTAAAGCTCGACTGATTTAAAGCTATCAGAGACTGAGGTAATCTCGGGTAATCGATATGAAAACCTAAGCACCAATATCCTTTGAGGTTTTTTTTTTTCTTTTTTTTGAAGTACAAATTGGGACTTTGGTTTTAATTTTTCATAATTCAATATTTCACCGTCAGTTGTCGTTACGTCTCTATCCAAAATTCTACAAAGGAACCTCTTAGAGGCTTAAAATATTCGTTTTCTATTTGGGTTCTGGTTACTTACTTTCACACGCTTCCACCTAGTTTGTACAGATGTACCTCCTTGAAAAATATTGTAGTCAACGTGATGACCAAAGACCTGATGAATCCCACTCACACCTATCAATAATACCTAGTTTTGAAGAGTTTCCAAGACGTAAACTTATTTCATTCCCACAGAAAACAAAATCCAAATCCAATCGAAAAAAAATGCTCTTACTTTGTATCTCGACGTTCCACATTCTCAAGAAGAATCTATCTACTATGTACTCGTATCTATATTCTGAAATTGTCGCTCAAAATGTTTCCACATTCACGTAAGTGTAACGAGTTCGTAGCGCTTCCTTTTGCAGTTGTCGTGTTGTTTTTGTTTCATGTTCGTCATTTTATTTTGTATTTTGGTGAGATTTTAAAAGCGTCGACGTTATCTTGAAAACCGCAAATTCCACTTCCTGTCGGTAGCTCCTTCGTATTTATTTGTCGAATCCCCCCGGTTCTGTTATGTTGAAGCATATTGAATGCATGGATTTATGCACTGATCTTATGTACTCGTATCTCTAGTACGTACTTGCTTTTGTGTTTGAATGTGTCTCTTTTATGATTTTCTTCATACGTTTTTATACAACTACTTTTCCTTTTTATTTTTAGTTCTTTTATATTTTTTACTACTTTCTTTCACTGTTTTCTGTGTATTTGTTTTTTTTATGTTTTTTTTTTCTTTTGCGATGTTTTAATGGAAATTATAGTGTTCAGTATCATGCGGACATGGAATCCAAATACGTGGCGTCGAATGCAAGTCCGCGGATGGTAGTTTAAGTGCGAAATGTGATCCGCACACGAAACCCCCGGGAGCTCAACAGTGTAGCAACGGTGTGTCGTGCGATAGTATACGACGAGCACAAGAAATGGATGTGAGTTTGTTTAAGTAACAAAGAAACAAAACAAAAACAACCTGAAACTAACCTTTTTATTTAGATTGAAAGTTTTGTTTATTTTAGTACACCCATCTATCTATCTATCTATCTATTTATCTATGTATATGTGTACTTAGTTTTAATCATGCTCTGGTTTTTTGTGTTATCCTTTTTATGAATACTTGACATTCTTATTTCGCTTGTTGAATGTACACGAATCGGTGTTTGTTTGGCAATCCGAATCAAATAAACTGTAAAAAGAAAATATGATAGAATGAGAGCGTTGCAACGGCACAGGATGTGTTAAATGCAATTTATATCTTTTTTTCTTCTTCCTCCTTCATTCCATCACTTTTACGGTGACAGGAGCATGGACCTGATGACGATGCTAAGAGTGACGAGGATGAAGACGAAGCCGACGAAGATGAGGCGGATGAAGACGAGGAGATTGACGATGTCGGCTCCGAACAAGTATCCTATAACGATCAACCGGTTTATGCTCACCAGCAGTCAAATCGTCTCCATCATGACGAACAACCCCCTAGAGCGGAGTCATTGATTGGTAACCCGGATACAACCAATGCACCCGAACATCCCTCATCCGATCCAACGTAAGTACGGGTTGACATTTTGTTAAAAAGTTGTATTTATTCGATCGGGAATGGGTGGAGGGAATCTATTGTACATATGTACCTAGTGGTACATAATATTAAGCTGGTTGCGTGAGCTATCTTCTTTAAGTTGCGGCGTAAATATGTGTAAAAGTTCATGCGTTTTCCAGGTTTAAGCTGTTGACGTGCTGTGAGATTGAATTACAGATTAGTTGCTGCTTAGTGTTTGGAATTAGTAGGGATTTCTATTTTGTTCAACTTCCGCCTGTCACTTTGGTATCCATTGGATTCCCGTTTTTCGAAAAGATTGCATGGTCGTAAGTCCATATGAGTTTATTTAACTCCGAGTGAATTTGATTGATTTTTTTTCTGCCTTCATTGTCATAGAAAAATAAGAAAGAATACAACGGTTTTCTCGCTGTCAGGTATATCCTACTAACAACCTTAACAACTAACGACCAATACTTGATAAGATCTTGGCTCTAGTGAGATATAGAGTGTGCCATCTCATATGGGTCAATGAAAACTTCGAATAACTTCAACAATTGTCAACTGATTTTGGAAATTCAAAAACTTTTGTTTAACTTAGACTTACAATTTATTTTGATTAATTTTTGAAAACAATATCAATTAAATGACCGCCTTTATTGCCGATGCAAAAATGGGCTCGTTTTCGCGCATTCTCCATGACATTTTCGAGCATTTCAGTCGAAATTTCTGCGATTTCCAGACGAATGTTTCTTTTGAGCTGTTCTATTGTCTTCGGGCCGTTAGCATACACCTTGCTTTTCAAGTATCCTCCGCATATGGCCAGCCTAACTGGGGAACCCCCTTTTTTTTCATGTCAATGTAGACCTCCGTCGAGACTTCCGTGGACCCCTGGAGGTCCACCTGGACCACTTTGGCAATCACTGCTTTAAACCCTCACAGCCTACACATTGCTACCAACTCGCCGTTGATTTCGTCGACTCCATATTTGGTATCGCAGAACCCAATGACATCATTATCATCTGTGGCGATTTCAATCTCCCACACCTGGAATTTCATTTTACCCCTTACCGCTTTATTTCAAAGCTCTATTTCTCAAGGACTCTTTCCTTAGATTTGGAAATATGCTTATATCATTCCAGTCCATAAAAAAAAGGACTGAAAATAATGTGTCCAACTTTCGCCCCATTGCCAAACTCTCATGCATACCCGAACTTTTCAAGAGCATCGTTTATGATGCACAATTCTTTCACTGCAAACCCATATTTTCTTCTAATCAACATGGGTTCCTAAAAGGTCGATGGACATTCGACAACCACTAATCTAGTTGGGTTTGTTTCATAATCTTGGTGTGCACTCGAATCCGGCAAAGAAGTAGACATTGTTGCCACTGATTTCAGCAAGGCCTTTGACAAAATGTCTCACCAAATTATTCTCCCCAAGCTCACTGCCCTCGTTTTCTCTCCCGGTTTCATCTCATGGATCAAATGTTATCTAGAAGGTCGTCAATATAACGTTACCTCTAATCCAATTATTGCTACCTCCGATGTCCCGCAAGGTATGTGCTTCATGAATCACCACTTCATCCACAAAAAATAACTGTTTGGTGCGGTTTGCATGCCGGCGGCGTTATTGGGCCATATTTTTTCGTCGACGATAACGATCGTCACGTTACTGTGAATGGCCAGCGTTATCGCGCCATGATTACCGATTATTTTTGGGCCGACTTGGAAGATATGGACTTGGACGACATGTGGTTTCAACAGGAAGGTGCCACAAGCCACACAGCACACGTTACAATCGATTTATTGAAGAGTAAGTTTGATGAGCGTTTTATCTCAAGAAATGGGCCAGTCGATTGGCCGCCTCGTTCGTGCGATTTAACGCCTCTAGACTATTTTCTTTGGGGCTACGTTAAGTCATTGGTTTATGCCAACAAGCCGACGACGTTGGAAGAGCTCAGAGCCAACATTGAACGCGAAATAGCGGCCGTTTCGGCCGAAATGTGTGACCGAGTCATCGAAAATTGGGTCCAACGAATCGACTACTGCAAACGTGCTCGCGGTGGCCATATGAGCGAAGTCGAGTTCCATTCATAAATGTTTTGATTGTACTTCAAGCCGATAATAAAATTTTTGAAATATCTCAAATGCTTTCCGTTTTATTTAAAAAAAAAACTGTCAAGTCCTTTTTGGAAAACCCTTTATTATTATTTCCCATTTTGCCGTCCAAATCGCAGACAAAAACATTTATTAATATTTTAGTCCAGCTATAAACCAACACAACTGTATCAGTTAGCAAAGTACCCGAGTTGCGTTTAAACATATTGCGTTTTTAAGTTATTTTTTAGTTTATTTTTTGCTCTTTTATTTTGAAAGTTAAGACCACGAAGCCCACCAGATTTTCATCTCATGTTTTAAAGAAAAAAAGGATTTTATAAATATAACATAAAAAACTATAGTAGAGTGAGAGGAAAGAGTAACTACTCCATATGAATTTATTTCCGGTTTGCCATTTTCTCAAGGCTTGTCCTAAAATAATACCAAAAATTGATAAAATAAAGTCATAAAAACAAGGATTGTTTGCACAACTGGTATTAACGTGGTCGGGAGCTCTATGATTATTTATGTAATTATAAGTCTGTTTTATTCTTAAAATTGAGTATTATTTAGTAACAGATCAGTAGAAACTTACGCCAGCGAGAAGTTTAGTTTGAACTTAAATTTGTAGTGCAATTAAAAAGCGTTTTTTGCCTCATTATAAACTAAAACTAAAAACTGTTAATCTTAAGGGGTAGCACCACTCTAGAGGCATAAAAAAAGGCATTACTTTGATAATTTATTTTGAGAAGGTAGAAAAAGAAATCGGTTTGATTATTTCAGGGACTATTAAGGGTACATAGAAGAATGTGAAACAATTTCAATTTTGGATACAAAATCTCGGCTGTAGAGCCATTCTTGAAGGACGCCTTTTTTGACATACCCAAACGGCAGACGTGTACCTCGAGAACCTTAGCATCTAGAACAAAAAAGTACATTTTTTCTTAAAGATTTTTTTTAAAATAATTTTTGCAAAAAAATGGACACTAACTCGTCTGTAAAATAGTTTTTGATCAATCAAAAAACGGATATGTATTTCATTAGATAATCCGGTTGTGAAGTTACGGTCAAATTTTCGAAGCAATCCATTGAGCGGTTTTTAAGCAGCCTGTCCGCCCGATTTCGAAAAAGTGATTTCGAGAAAATCGCTACACTACTTAAACCTCTCAAAAATTCAATTTACCTCTAGTCTGCGATGCCTGCGCCGTACATCTGATCTTATATTAACATCCTCCTCTTCCTGCTTCTTTCTGGACGATTTAAAGGACAATCGAGTTTTTTTTTTTGCAGCATTAGTGGGTGATCGCTCCGAAAGTTTAATGCGGCGCTCGTCGGTTTCTACACAGAAGTTGTAGCAGTTTGGCCCGATTTTTATTCCCAAATTTTGCATTGGACGAATTATACTTAATAATCTATCATTGTATACGCCTTTCAGCAGTTTGAAGTTTAAAACCGTTCCTTCAAATCAGTAACTATTTTTTTGTATTTTATACCTTTTCATACTTATTGTACATAAACACAATTGCGTTTGATTGGCTTGTTAACACGTTATTAAGAAATTTACAACTTAAGCTCGTATGATTTCTTTATTTTGTAAAGTTTGTGAAACTTAAGTGCAGTTATTGTAGGTTCTCATTCTCTGAGAACAAAACAGAATATTGAGCTCCGGCAGAGATCGCTGGATCCCGAGTCCCATTTCCGCAGCATTGCTCCAATGGGACAGTGTCCTGTTATCACTGCGACGAGCATACGGATCGAGTTACGATCCAGCGCCAGGAGCTTCTTTGTTTTTCCGGCGTTGAGCTCTGGCCACGATGATCTTGTCGTGTAGCTGTCGTTTCTTGTAAGCCAAGACGAGTTGGCCTCTTTGATGATTGTGTCGTTTATGATCCGGTATAATGCGCTGATTGGTGGTTGCAATGACGTGTTCGCTTCCCTGATGTCCATTTCAGAACCTTGCCTGGCCAGTTCGTCTGATCTTTCGTTCCCTGCGATTGTGCGGTGGCCCGGGACCCAGCAGAGTTTAACTTTGTGGTGTCTGATGGAATTCAGTGAGTCGCGACATTTCATGACAGCCTTTGATCTCGTTATACAGGATGCTATTGACTTCAGTGCAGCCTGGCTGCCTACGAAGAGTAGTATGTATTTATATAATCTGATAGTGGTATCAGATGGTGGGATATCGGCTACCTGTAGGTGTTTGGCTGCTTTCTCTATTGCCAGGATTTCTGCTTGAAAAACGCTGCATAGATCAGGGAGTCTGAATGATTCCTGTTTGTGGAGGGTATCAGAGTAGAACCCGGAACCAGTGAAGGGAGTGATCTCGTGGTCGTTGATTACGACGTTTGATAGCCACTCTTCTCTGTCGGGGAAAAGGATATGTATACTGAGAGAGAAGTCATTTTGGGGGGAAATATAGTCGGTCGTAGCTGCGAGGCTACTAAAACCATGTTTCCTTCCCAGGTCGTTTATTATCTTAAGTATGGCCGCATGTCCATAGTTGGCTTGCTTTCACAGAGAGGACTCCCTTAGTCTGAGACCGCTCTTTGCAGCGCAGACTTTTATGAATAGATCCAGGGGGAGGAGATGAAGAATCATGTCCAACCCTGCTTGCGGCGTGCTTCTCATGGCTCCCGTTGTACAAACAGCGGCTGACCTTTGTACTTTGTTGAGCATATTCATATAGCTTTTCGTGCTGCTAGCAGTCCACCAGACTAGGGCTCCTTAGTTAAAATGGGTCTGATGATTGCTGTGTACATCCAATGAATGATGTACGGTTGCAAGCCCCATCTTTTTCCGAAGGTCTTTTTGCATGCATAAAAAGCGTTCAATGCTTTTTCCATCCTTTCCTCCAGGTTCCTTTTCCAGGAGAGTTTTGAGTCAAGAATGATGCCTAGATATTTTGCTTCCGCTTTGAGTTTGAGTGGAGTGCCCTCTAATTTTGGGGGAGCAAATATCGGAATTTTCCTTTTCCTGGTGAACAAGACCAGCTCGGTTTTCTGGGGGTTTATTCTCAGACCGTTCTGTCTTGCCCACGAGGAGAGTTCCTTCAACGCAGATTCCAGATTAGTTCGCGGATAGTTGGTAGAAATGTACAATACCTTTTATCAATATAACTAAGTCACCTGCATATGCTATGGTCTTTGTTCCTTTCTCCATGAAGATTTTAAGGATTTTGTTAACTGTAAAAAGCCATAGTAGGGGAGAAAGAACTCCACCCTGTGGTGTGCCTCTAGTCGCACTTTCCTTATAGAGCTGTGTCCAATGTCTGCATTGATAATTCTGTTCTTCAACATATTTTCAATCCAGATTACAATGAATTTGTCTACTTTTATGTCCTCAAGAGCTGTTATTATGGCCTCTGTGTTTACATTGTTGAAGGCCCCTTCTATGTCGAGGAAGGCTGCCATTGTAAACTCTTTTAAATTCAGCGAGCCCTCAATTTCACGGACAACACTATGCAGAGCACTTTCCACTGATCTGCCTTTAAGGTAGGCATATTTCATAAGTTGTGTAAGTTGATAAGTCCTCTGATGTATTTTAATAGAAACGACGAGAGACTAATTTTCCTATAGTCCTTTGCGGCAGTATGGGATGGTTTACCTGCCTTAGGTATGAAAATTACCTTTATTTCTTTCCACTGTGTTGGGATGTACCCCGCGCACAGGCAATTGGAAAAAAATGCTTACGAGATGGGGTACAGTGGCAACCAAGAGATCTTTTATGGGTAGCGCTAAGACAAAAAGGAGTTCCAGAAACCTACGTGCGAGTGATCATGGACATGTACAAGAGAGCAACGACAAGAGTAAGATGCACCGCAGATCAAAGTCGGTGTACACCAAGGGAAAGTGTGAAAGTTTAAATATCTGGGATCTATGATTAATAAAGAAGCAACTTGTGATGACGACATCAACCATCGCGTAAGCGTAGGGTGGATGAAGTGGCGAGAAAACTCCGCCATCTTCTGTGATCGAAAAACGCCCCCTAAGCTGAAAGGATGGTCCTACACTTCTGACCATAACGACGCCGGAAAAAAGGAAAAGAAGAAGAAGATGAGATTTTGAGGCGAACACATATTGTACAAAATATTTACGTACCGCTGTCAACTACTGTTTTCAGAGCCCGAAATATTTTCTGGAAGCAAGTTCAAAAATTTGTGTTAAATGCCAATTTTCCGTTATGAGCAAAACAAAGATAATACTGAGTAGCACGAACTTCTTCTTGCATATTATATGCTCACTTGAATGCAAACTCAAGCACTTATTTTATTTAATTTTAGCTTTTTTATGCTCGCGAACTTTACTTGCGCGAAAATTCAAACAAACTAAACTCAATTTATGATGACTTTTTGAGATATTTTAGTTTCAAATTTGTTTGGAATAGTGACTTAAATCGACTTTATATCTTTATTTTCGGAATAAAAACTAAACTATAGAAAGGATACCAGGAACTTAATTTTCTGACTTGGAAAAAAGCATAACTTGAAATAAGATGATCTTCAAACAAAACTGTATTTTGGAATAACAACCTACCCCAAGTTAGGAAAATGAAATTGATGATATATTTCCTGTAGTAATAACCAAACTAGACTTTGGTTTTTATTGAAAAAATACAGTTTTAAATAATAAGCAGACTCGGAACGTCTTATCTCAACTTAGGCTGTTATTCCAAAATGAAGATATCAAAAAATTGAAAATGAAAAAGAACCAAACTCAGAGCAGCTACAAAGAAGGTTGGTCACAATATTTTTCATAGCTATGAGAAAATCCAAGAAGCAAAGAAAGAATGTTACCCAAACGATGTAAACGTTACAGAATCCTCTCCCGAAGTTCCTTTACAGAGTTTGATTGACCACGCAGTAAAAAGAATTTTCAAAACCAAACAAGACGATGAATTGGGTACATTGGTTTTACATATTTACATATTGAGTAACAAAGCCACAATGAGTTCTTTCAACCACTTTTTGACGACAGTGAAGCAAGAAGCGATTCACATTTATTGATGACCTCGAGTGTGTCTCTGAAAATTACTCTTGCCGCAAACCCAAATGAAAACATTTGATAAACCCCTGACCATCCTCTACTCGATATTTTTTTTTCTTTTTTATTTTATAATTCGTGCAGGTTCAAGAGTGTACACTCTTATGGTGTTTTGCCACACAACCTTGACGGGATGCAGATGGTTTGTTTCGAAGATGTACGTTCATTACTCTTCGGGGGTGGTTGTAGATCTATAAGGTTTAAATTTCTTAAACAAACAGCTGAATTGATAACATCTGATACAGACCGTGTTCAAAAATGAAATAAATAACTTACGATCAACAATTATACAATGCGAGAATAAAACGATTACGGTGGGGCATGTTTTACATTACACACTGCTGTACGGAACTGCTTCGTTTGTGGTGCTCATCCATCTGAGATGAACAATATACCAAAACTTGAAATAAAGCTTCGCAGTGATGAAGCATTTCAGTTGGGTATTTCTCCACTTCGTGCTATAATAAAGTTTATACATAGAATATGTTTCTCCCTAGGCTATAACCTAGAATTTCAGGAATAGAGGACTACGAAAACTACTCTCCCAAGAAAAGAAGCAACAAAGCAATGTATATAAAAAGGGTTTATTGCTGAATTAATGATAAAGGTTGTTTTTGTAAAGCAGGGTTCCAGTAATACCGGAAATAATCGAGAGCATTTTTCCGAAATCCTTCTTTGACAGCTGAAATAACTTAGGTTAACGAAAACCTGGCTCGCCGACTTGGAGTAATATTAGTGCTGATTAATAGTAATTCAACAATTGTCTCGGAAAAATTTAAATCCTATGCATCAGACACGGCGAAGTTGGCAATAGAAATGTACCCGTGGTACTATATGCCTTACATGCCTTTTCATCCTGAAAAACTATTCGCAATTTGATAGGGCCCACTGTCCTCGAGAAATAGAATTTGTTCCGGTTTTTGGCCCTTTTGTCCCACTGTGCGACGTCTTATCTGTAAAACCACGTTATAACACCTGATATGCACGTCTCAAAAGCTCTGCAATGCTACTGACTTCATTAGGTCACTCGTAAGTAACATTTATTCTGTCTTTGTTGTTGTTCGAAAAGGTGCGAATCGGCGATGCTTTATTCTTTTGCTGGGGTACCCAGACCACTAGTCTCTCATCTCGGAAATGCTTATACTCTCGGGAAACCCATAGCGAACTCACCAAAAGCAACACTTAATATTTCTAAAACTATGCTGCACTCGACCCCATTCTAAAAGCAAACTTAAATCGCAAAGTATGTAAATAGCTGTGCAATAAAATGTGCTATTTTGACATCTTTTTAACATCCTACTGACTAGTATGATGGTCATCACAATTCGAAAAGTTACCAAATTACCATTGCCTATAAAATCACAATTTAGGCGACCATATCACGATGTAGGTGGTAAAACTAAGTCGACATGGAAGTGACTTATTTAGAACTTTTCGCCAAGCATACCTCGACTGAAAAAGGAATTCTATTCCAGTCTTCATGGAAGGTTTCAGTGCCTCTTACATAGAAGGAATGGCCCAAATGTTATACAATTTAGACTTAGTCGTTTGGTTTACCCTCCCTTTGGCTACGAAAATCCATATAAATTCGATTGCGGCTAATCAATACCATCGATTTTAAGGCTCATTCACTGTCAGTAATTACGAACCCAGGAGAACCACATTATCCCCAGTCAATCCTTCATTCCGACGAATTTGAAACGATAAACAGTCCCAAATTGGGGTACGAGTGAGGTACATGTGAAATGCATTAAGGCAATAAATAACCACCCTCCTCGTAAGTGACCACAAATACGCAATAAGCTCATTCCTAAACTCACTATTCGTATACCTTATTGTATGTCGACCGCCCACCGCACACCACCGACACGATTGTGAAAGTTATCGACCAAATTAACAAATCTAGCGCTCTATTTCGACGACTCCTGATTCCTGGTTTTACTTGAAGCTACAGACGTCATGCCAGACTGACAGGTTTATTGATCAGCAGTCTACTCCTATATAAACGATTTCCAATTCAATTAAAAAAGCTTCACACAAAGATGGTATTGGAATGCGCGTAGGTCCGTGCGGCCGTGAAGAGCAAGGAAAACAGGAATTGATACGACGGAATGCGTAGATGTTCCTGAGATTAGAAGCGTTGCCCGTGTGTTCTCTGTTTAATTCTTTTATTAATTATTCATTGTCCCTATTATTTCGATAGATATACATTTAAATCGTTGATTTCCCGTATTGTTTGGACATAGGCATTAAACTACACCGGGGGCTGGTCAGTGAGGTCTTGAGGAGAGAAGAAAATTCCTGTAATTGAGTACAGTACGTGTCCGCAATCAATACCACAATACCTATAGTACGTCAGGTTCGTGGGAAACGAACTTGTAGCCAGCTATTATCTTATTATTGTTTTTATATTTACGTGTAGGCACTTGTGTACACGAGAGTGACGTGTCCTTCGAACAATAGGGATCTGACTTATTGATAAGGCCTTCTTTCACAGTTTAGTTCGTACAACTGTCAATGGCAGTCATTCATCTCTATTTGAGCAGCTATCGAATTTAATTATAGCCAACGACGCCCTAAATCAATACCTATTCCCGTGTTCCCAAGAGTACAACCGATAGGCATACATATCTCTAAACCACAACCTAATTGGATGGTCAAAACAGTTTACGCCTCACCCTCTTCATTGGGGAACAGCTCAACGAAAAGAGCGAACAACTCATGATAGCCTGTCACTGTCACTAAGAAATTATTTTACCGCTTTACAGATTCCTCAAGGATACCGAATGGTCAGCGTGTAGCGTCACATGCGGCGAAGGTATCCGTCGTCGTCCGTACAAATGTAAAATTTTCCTCGAATACAGCCGAACGATTGCCACTGTCAACGACACCCTTTGCGAAGGACCGAAACCGCACGATGAGGTCGAGAGATGCGTCGAGGATCCATGCATGTTACCATCTCATGGCTATGATGAACAATACCCGAGGGATTCGATAAAAGTTGGTGTATCCGAGCCGGGCAAAACATATGTCTGGCGCGAACAAGGCTACACAAGTTGTAGTGCATCATGCCTGGGTGGCGTCGAGGAGCTTATCATTAATTGCGTCCGAGAAGACAATGGACGAGTGGTATCACCATTCCTCTGTTCGCCCGAAACCAAACCAGAAGCTCGAGTGAGAACATGCAACGACCGTCCCTGCCCGCCCCGTTGGAATTATTCCGACTACTCACCATGCTCTAAGTCATGTGGCATTGGCATCAAAACCCGTGAAGTGCAATGCATTCACGAAGTAACCCGGGGTGGAGAGAATACAATGGTTGTACCGAATAGTATGTGTCCCCAGCCACCGCCAGCGGATCGTCAGTATTGCAACGTACTTGACTGTCCCGTACGGTGGGAGGTGGGCGAATGGTCGAAATGCTCACATACATGCGGATACGGCATCAAGGAGCGAAAGGTCGAATGCAAGCAGATAATGGCACAGGAGCATAAAATCGAACGTCCCGAATCGATGTGTCCGAGCTCGAAACCGGCCGATAAGAAGCCTTGTAACGTAAAACCATGTCCGCCCGAAGACCCGAAGCCTATAATATCTATTAACAATAGCACACACATACAGCATGATCCGAAGAAGAGCAAAATCACATTGAAAGTGGGCGGTGCGGCAGTGGTATTCTTCGGGACACAAGTGAAAATCAAATGTCCTGTAAAGCGATACAATCGAACGAAGATACGCTGGACAAAAGACCACAAGCCGTTGGCCAAGTCGAGGAAATTTAAGGTCTCAAAGAAGGGTGCCCTCCGTATACTGGACATAACGTTTCGTGATGCCGGGGTGTATTCCTGTCACGCCGGACTGAGTACGGCCGAGATTAACATCGAAGTTAAGGCGAAGCCGGGAACACAACCCGAGGACTATGAAAAGCATGAGTCAGGTAAGTTAACCGAGTTCAATAACTTCACAATGGGGATTCTGATGGCTTTTGTTGTCCATTGCAGATCGTCTGGTTCGGGAGCGAAGCGGAACTGAACCTCTCATTTCCGCCGATATGACAACATCCGAAACGGGGTAAGTCTACAACGAAACCAATGATACGTAGGAAAGACACAATTCGATATCAGGGATGACATATCAATGCTGTCCTCCCTCCTGCTGCCATCCCTTTGCTTTAATGCAATTTAAAAGTTCATTTTTCGCATCCCTACACTGGTTGGCTTCACTTGTCCGCAATGGAAACAGTGGAAGAGACAGCATTGAAGATTCGTTCTATTTCCTTGAGAATAGTTTAAGGATTAAAATTAATTCGCAACCGGTTGGATGAACATGTCCTTTTGTTTTACAGGCCACAAAACACCCAGAGGAGACAGAAGCAGCAGACGAATGGCAGGGAGCGAAGTCGTCGCCCGAAATCAGATGGAGTTCAGCATGCGGACAGTAGCATCATGGAAGATGAGGTACGTTCATTTCTTAGCTTTCATGTTTTTATAATAAGTGACTTTTTGGTTAATTTTGTTTTGTCATTCTTATTTCCATTCACCGCACATCTATGACTTAAAGACAAATCTATGGGGGTCTGCTATAAGTGTAGATAATATACTCATACTTAAAAGGTGATTGTGGTTTTATGGAACCGTTTATGAACCATAAACGAATGGGAATGTCAAAAGTTTGCAGTGAATAATTCAATTTAATTAATAAAGTGCAGCTTAAAGTAAAAGTGTAGATCGGGCTCAGATTGGATCCCTATGCTCTATTTCAAGCGGATCATAAGTAGAGGTTTATGGACATTATTATCAATATTATTAACAGCCATATGTAGCTATTTGCGGCCTCGCTGACAACCCTTCACCAAGCCTCCCTGCGTGAATGTGTTCCTTCTATATACCCTGTTCTAATCCCCCTTTCAAGATCCATCCTTATTTTGTCCTTCCACGGCTGTTCTGACGGTCCTTTTCCTTCAGCTTTTCCACTCGTTCCCTTTTATGTCTCAAGTTTCGTGTTTTTTCGTCTATTACTCCACAATGCTTGGCGCTGAGTTAGGTTTCTCGAGTTCTAATTGTGTAGTTTTCTCCATTCACTTGATCTTGGTCCTTCCTTTTCACCATAGATTCTCCTTAGGGACATGTAATGTATCAAAAACCCGAAATAAATTTTGGTTCTCATTATTCAGAGCCCAAGTTTGACACTCGTAAAATGTCACGGACATTAAAAATAAGGATTTTGATATCGCAGGACAAGAGTCATGGTTTCTATTCAACAGGAAAGTCTCCTGTCGCGTGCCTAAAGAGCCTCTTCCCGATTTCAGTAAAGCTTTTGATAAAATCTCCCACAGACTGATATTCTTCAAATTGTCCTCTCTTGGCTTCGAACCCATTTCTTTGATGTGGATATCTTCTTACCTGGAAAATCGCTGTTACAGTGCTCGTTTTAGATCTGCCTTCTCTCCCTTTTTAGGTTCATCCGGCGTCCCCCAAGGCAGCCACATAGGGCCACTTCTTTTCGTTCTTACCATAAACGATATTGAAAGGGTGATCAAACATGCCCATATCTCACTATATGTCGATGACACCAAGTTCTTCAAGACCATTTCCTTTTCTCAATAGTTTTTCCATCTGGTGTTCCAAAAATTGCTTGGAGCTTAACATTTCCAAAGGCCAGTCAATCACCTTTTCACGTAAACGAATCAAACCTCCTCATCGTCTCTAATTCCTCAATAATCAACCCATCTCTACCGTTCAGGCTATTCGCGATCTTGGCATATTATGTGACCAGGAGCTAAATTTTCGCGGAAAAATCGACGATATAATCCTTAAAGCTAATTCTGCACTCGGTTTCGTGAAGCGATGGTCTAAAAGACCCATACGTTACCCGATCTCTTTACGTAACCTTTGTCCGACCCCTTCTTGAATACGCCTCTCAAGTGTGGTCTCCTTACCAACAAACCCACATTTCTAGAATCGAGAGGTCTCCCCTGGTGCAATCCTCTGATTTTACCAGCCTACCAAGCACGTTGGAGAAAAGAAGAATTGTATCTTATTTCTTTCGTTTTTTTATAGTCAGTACGACTTCCAGATATCCAACCTCATCCATTTTCTCAATGCCTTCATCGGGTACAGTCAGGTGCGAAATTTGGATCGATCCAAGACTATCAGTGACCATTTACTTCGTTTTCTCTTTATTTACATACTTTTACACCTATTTCCTTCCCTGCCATTATTCTATGTTTTTCTCTTCACTGTTTCTTTAACCCGTCTGAAAAATACATTTTCTCGAGGTCTGCAAAGTAGGCCTCCGTGGCGGCGATGACCTCCACATTCGACTGAAATTTCTGCCCGGCGAGTGACTTTTTCAAGTTTGGAAACAAAAAGAAGTCGCACGGGGCCAAATCTGGAGAATACGGTGGATAGGGCAGCAGTTCGTAGCCCAATTCGACCAATTTGGTCGCGGCGAGTGAGGAGGTGTGAGCCGGTGCGTTATCATGGTGGAAGAGCACTTTTTTCTTCGCCAAGTGGGGCCGTTTTTTCTTCAATTCGGCATCAAATCGGCCCAATAATTTGGCATAGTATAGCCCTGTGACCGTTTTGCCCTTCTCCAGGTAGTCGATGTGGATCACACCTTGTGAATCCCAGAAAACGGGGCCATCACCTTTCCGGCCGATGGGACAGTCTTCGCCTTCTTCGGAGCACGTTCGCCGGTCCACTGTTTCGACTCTTCCTTGGTTTCTGGTGTGTACCAGTGGATCCATGTTTTGTCCATGACTGTCACGAAGCGAAGCAGAAGTGGTCTCACGGTGGCGCTTGTTGTCCGGAGTGAGCAAACGCGGCGGCCATCGCGCCGACAGCTTTCCCATGTCCAAAATTTCATGCAGGATATGACCCACGCGATCTTTTGAAATGCCTACTGTCTCAGCTATCTCGCGCATCTTCAATCGGCGATCTGCCAATACGAGATCGTGGATTTTTGTCACGTTATCGTCCGTGGTAGCCGTTTTCGACCAATATTGCGCTTTTTCCATTTTTCTAAAATCCGCGGACACTCCCGCTTCCACACGCGGTCGAAACAAAACTACGAGTCCGATCCGGCTGAAGTAGCCGTCTACGGGCGGCATCTGGCGTTGAGGCTAAGTACTTATCAGACCACCCTCGTATCTTTCATTTTAAAGATCAGATTAAAGCAATCAGGTGGATGTTTTTGGGCCCCCCCTCTGCAGGTTAACTGATTCCGACGTTGGGTGCTTCGGAGCAAACTTTCTTCCGAAGTAGAATATCGTAGCTTATAATGCATGCGCATACTCCTTTTTATTGAATCCGAAGTGCCGGTTGTTTACTCGATTTTTTTCGAATAAACATGTCCTTGCCTTTGCGCCTGTACGATGGTGCTTTTTCAGTTGATTAATCACCTTTTGATATCGTCCTTTCTGACCTCCTGGTCTGACTTTTATGGATATCTTCACTACAATATTTTGTAAGCCATTTTGTTGATTTGTGGTTCTGATAGCTTGCGCGGCTTTTTGTGGTTGTCTTAGTAGTTACTGATAGTCTCTTATTCATCGGCATTTTTTCTTAATTGCGTAAATCAGTCTTTTCTAGGGAATAGACAATTGAAAATTTATCAGGTGGCTGCAGGACTTTGATTTTTGGTAATTTTTTTGATCAGCCTAAGGAGATAAATTTGTTTTCTCTAAAATTCTTTTCGCATTAGTTCATTGTTGCCCGTCACAAGTACTTCACTGTCATCTCCGTTGAAATGCCATCGTTCTACGAGCGTACTGATATATTTTTCCCCGTACTTGGCATGGCTGCATCAAATCCGCTCATCAAGGATGATGTCACGCCTTTTCAGCTAAAACTCTCGCTATTTCATATTGCCCGGTATACGAGTATGTACAGTCGTACCTGT
The DNA here is from genome assembly GCA_958301585.1 of Merodon equestris. Classification (NCBI taxonomy): domain Eukaryota; kingdom Metazoa; phylum Arthropoda; class Insecta; order Diptera; family Syrphidae; genus Merodon; species Merodon equestris. Next base: position 31,245,740 of record OY284417.1, on the reverse strand, counting down.
CAATGTCATTTGGGTGATAACTTGTATGCCAGGATTTTTGCTCAGCTTTGAAAATAATTTCATCCACTCGCTATTTATATAGCGAGCCAGCATAGCTACTTCCATTTGCCTTGTCATAGATGTCTTCATGGGCTTATGTATGTACGCTCGAAAGGTTTTTTTTCGCTTTGTATATCTCGAAAACAGATAATAATGTCGATTCGGATCTGTTTCGTTGGAAGCATAATTGTGTGACGTACAGCATGTAAGATTGGCAGCAAAATTTAATTGAAGTTTTGTTTTTTATATCGAAAAAATTACTTCAAAATTATTGTACCGTCTTCATTATCTTGAGAACAAAAAATGAAAACTTCTCATATATGCTGGCGAGTATCAATTCTACGATGGGGCTGCATATGCCGTTGGAGAAGGACGAGCTTCCCATTTTCTTTTCCGAACCGTCTCGCCTCTTTGAGTTGGTCTATTAGTATTTATGAGGTACGCCGCGAGGTTCGCACTGGGGTGTCAATAACGGCTAAAAAATGGTTTCCTATTGCATGTGCCCGAAGTGCAGCTGCTTGACATTTCAAGCTTAAGCTGTTTTTCTTGGTTATGTCAAAAAACAGCGATTGGCAAGAGTTTCTACGTCCGATCTTGACATAGAAGTCGCTCCCCAAACATTTTAATGACGCCTCACTGGATTCATACATCTTCTGTTGTCTAACCAGTTTTGGAAAATTTCCTAAGGGATGAAAGAGTGGTCCTGTTTAAGTCCTTTCCTGATGTCGGAATTCCCGGTGAGCTCATTATCGACCTTGATCGAACAAAGAGAGATATCTAATGCTGGACCAACACTATCCCATAAGTTTTACGAAAGATTTTAAGCATTCGCATGGCAGGGCACAGAAGATATTTTAAACGATGCTGGGGAGACTTATTTCTCTTACAGGGCGGGCAATCGATGCCTATCTAACATGCTCTCTTCTCAGCCAATTCATCTCCAGATAAGGCAGTGCATTCGAGCCGGCAGCTTTTTTTTTTTGTTTTTTATAGTTCGTGCAGGTTCAAGAGTATACGCTCTTATGGTGTTTGTCACACAACCTGGAAGGTTGCAATTGGTTTTTGTCGAAAATGTTCGTTCATTACTCCCCAAGGGTGGTTGTCCTAGATAGGATTTGAGAGATTCGACTGTATTTGTTTTGTTTGTACTTTAGTTCACAATAACTTTTTTGTTTCCATGTCATTAAGGTGTTAAATTTGAAATGCTTTATTATAATTGTGAGAGCATCGAATGTAATGCAATTATTCTTTCTAGTAAAAGTCTCAAACATCATTCTTATGAAAATTGCCCCTTTTCTGTTTATAGAGCTGACGAGCAGCTCTCGTCTATCGATATAGCGTAGCATTTTAATGAGCATTTTATTTTGCTATTAGAACCTATCAAAATTCCGCCCAATCAGAGGCTTTTTATAAGTAACGCAATCTATTGTTCTGTGATTTGTGCAGATGTGTTGTAAGTTGGATTTTGGAAAAAAAAATCTAAGGCGCAACAAGTTGCCAATGGGCCGTACAATATCGGTAAACTAATTTTAACCGGAATTTGAGCTTCGTCATCGAAGGCTTACTACTGACTTACTACCACGGCTCTTTCTACTATCTTTTCATAGAAACTACGGCCCTATATCTACTATACCATATTTAAAACATGTATACCAGTCTAGCCTCGACAAGTACATTTTCAAATCAAAAAAATTGGATGTACAGAAAGAGACAGCAGGATTTTTTTCACCAAAATTAGACTTGAAAAACTGTAATGTTAGGGGAGAGCAGAAAGAAAAGCCGCTATATCCGGATTAAGCACCAGAGGGTAAGACATTAGCTATATAGAAGTGTTCAAACCCACAAGAAAGTTCGAGGAAGTTCCATACTTTCGAAAGTGTAGATTATGGGATGAGTTACATACACAACAAAGCGTTTTCTCCAGTCATTGCTCGTTTTAAGAACCCCTGATTCTATCATTATTGGCTTTTGATTTCTTTTTAATTTTTAGATCAATGAACTGCCTTCCACCGTTTTTCGTTATTCGCAATTCACATAACCGCAAGAACCGAAGAATTTCAAGATTTTTTCTTCTCTTTATTAACAGTCGCAACTGATTCAGCAGGCGCAGGATGGTGTGCCTCAAACGGCCGCCAGCAGCTCTGGCAACCGAGTTAAGACACTCTTGTCAATGCCATATTTTGAGGCACTCTTAGCCAATCTACAGGTGAGAACTCAACTTGCTGTGTGTAATTGTTATTCAGTGCTGTTGTTGTTGTTGTTATACATTCACAAATTTCTTTTGTTTTGTTTAAATTCCATTTCCATTTCCGTTTGCACTATGCAATTGTGTTTTTATTTTCTTTCTTTTTCGCATTTGGTTTTCGTTCTATATTCACTTATTTTCGAACAACGAAAACGAGTTTGAAGCAAAGGGCGAATTTAGAAAAATAAAACAAATTTATGCTTTTTGTGTGTTGGTTTTATCATTGAGCAAATTCACTCTTTCGTTGATTTCGATTTTCTGTTTGGTTGTCTATTCAGTATATCGCGAATCCAATTCGTGTTTTTTGTGTTGTTTTCTTACTTTTTTTTTGTAAAAATAATCTTTCACTTACATAAAACATGCAACTTTTGTTGGCTGAAGTTCTCCCGTTTGTTTGTTTGTTCTTCTTGTTTCATCACCATTAATCATCACTATCCAATAAAATGTTGTCGCCCATAAAAGAATAATCTAACTATTCGCACATAAAACAAAAACAAAAACAAAATCAAATTTCACCAAAAAAGAAACAAAAATCCAAACAAATAATAAAACTCGAACTAAAAAAAAAAACCGCAGGTGAGCTTTGCTTTTATATTTTTTTTGTTTTCATATTATTTACTGCATGTCGGTGTCGATAAATTTAAACACACAATAGTCGTTGTCAAAAACGATCGACTAAAAGTAAAATATTATATCGCACTTAAAGATACAATACATACTCGAACCCGAAAAATATCATTGATCAAATCTGCGGTTTTTGTCTAATTTTTTTGATAGTTTTCCTTTTTTTTATACATTTTTCGTTCATTTGCATTGGATTCGAATTATCTAATTTATTCCCTACAAACAACAACATTTTGCCAAATAAAACGAAAAAAAACATATACACAAGCACGAAACAAAAACAAAAAAAAAACACATTTCTCACCAATTAAAAAACATGCTCGCGGACATTCTCCATTTTCCAAACGGGACACTACTTTTTCATACGAGTAGGTAATAAATTTCATTTTTCCATTTTTCATTTTATTTATAACGTACAAAAGCACGTCGGCTACTATAGCTTTTGCATTTCGAAAAAAACAAAAACACTTTTTATTTGAAATGAAATATATTGCCAGCCCCTTTTTGCATTTTAGTTGCATGCAAGTATTCATTCAAACGTAGATACGTATTGTAGATGCCAAAACAAAACAAAAAATATTTATATCGTATGCGATTAAACTATTAAACTGTACTTAATTTTCAATACATTTTTATTGGAAAAAACGAACATTTGTGAAGGGGATGTCGAACATATTAATTTGGATCATTTGACCATGAACATTTCAGATCAATTAGTCGAATCCGAATTTTAACTTCGTCCCATCGGTGTTTGGCTTTTTTATTTTTGTAAGCACTCATATGTTAATAATCAGTTATAATAGTTTTTATTTCTTTAATACAAGTGTTCACACGCTTTACACAACGATTTAATTCATTATAATTTTTTAAATATAATGGATTAGTCGAAAAGTTTGATTTTTACGACTTTTTTGCAAATCTAAGTCAAGATTTTCTTCTAATTACTAATGGAAATCTATTTTTATCAACGACCATTTTCCATCTTTTGAGCAGAAATATGGTTCCATCTTCAAAAAACATCTGACATCCCGGGGCAAGGAACTCGAAAGCATCATCTTCACTATGCTTATAATAACCTTTTCCGCACCACATTACTCTATAACTTCGCAGGATGACTAATAATATAAAAACTTTAAAGCAAAATTCTACTTAATTTGTTAACATAGTTTCCACCAAGAGAACAAGATACGATGGCCTCAAAATACACTTTTGTTTCGGCGATCATTTCTTCACTGGAACACTGAGACCAGCAAACACCTTTCTTTATTGTATTTTCCCCGTTGTCCGGAGAAAAATGGGTGCATTAAAGACTCAGTCATTGATGTAGGATTTAACCGTGAAAGCAAGTAGACCTAAAGCCATTTTAGGCCCTGAGAAACTCTCCTCTGAGCCCCTTTCGAATTCACCAGCGATCCTATTTCCTGGAATCCCAGAGTGACCTGGGACCCAAACTAAACTTAATGAGTTTAATCTTCCGACTTTGTTCAGAATTAGGAGCTCGTTAAAGAGTTGGACACAGCTTTGAGTACAGCCTGACCGTCACTGCAGATGCATATGGTTTTCTCTTCCACTTGTGGTTTACACCATACTGCATGGCCATAAGACAGAAGCATATTTTCTTAACGAAAAGGGCAGTCGGACGTCTTCGCGTTTAAAGAAAAACCCAGCGCCTCCGTCCAGATCTGGAGCCATCTGAAAAAATGCGAAGGTAGTCCCTTTCCAGGTTCAATACCTGGTCAGAGCCATATCTGATATTATAGAAATTTGACTGTGAAATTATAACGCAATATAATGACAGGTATCATTGCGTTGGAAGGCATATCCATGAGACAGGGTTCGTAGGGTATTTCTCGCCCAAGTCGCCCCAGTGCAAGTTGTATCAAAAACCATTACATTTAAGGCGCGAAATGACTTTAAGTGCGCACTCTCTGATAAATATGTCAAGGGATGAAAGATCATCTAGAGCAGCGATCGAAGTGCTGGGGCAAGCCCCCGTACAGCTGAGACAAACTGCTCTTTGGAGTTTGGTGTACGAGGCCACGACGAATTTGCGTGTTAGCCTGTTCCAGCAGGCAACCGATGCATATGAGATTATCGATCTTATCATTGCCGTGTAGATCCAGAGAAACTTTTTCGGCGATAAGCCCCATGTTTTGCCAGACCTTTGGTTTTTGACTCAACATGCTTTGACCAAAGAAGATTGCTACCCAAGATGACTTCCAGGTACTTAGTTTCCTTGGATTTCGGAATAGGAATGTCTTTTAGCACCAGCTGAGTCATCGTGGTGGCTGAAACCACCCCGTGCTCTTAATGAATTTTAGAAGATCCGATATATCTGCATTAGCCACGTCCGCAATATCTGTAAAGAATCTTTGGCCTAGCGACACTAGGCGTTGATTCTGGAGAGCTGGGCAGTGGCAAAGCAGATGTTGGATCGTCTCAGTTTCTTTCTCATCGCCGCAGCTCCGGCAGAGATCGCTGGATTCCGAGTCCCATTTCCGGAGCATTGCTCCAATGGGACAGTGTCCTGTGATCACTCCGACGAGCATACGGATCGAGTTACGGTCCAGCGCCCGGAGCTTCTTTGTTTTTCCGACATTGAGCTCTGGCCACGATGATCTTGTTGTGTAGCTGTCGTTTCTTGTAAGCCAAGACGAGTTGGCCTCTTTGATGATTGTGTCGTTTATGATCCGGTAGGTTCATGATCGGTGGTTGCAATGACGTGTCCACTTCGCTGATGTCCATTTCAGAACCTTGCCTGGCCAGTTAGTCTGCTCTTTCGTTCCCTGCGTTTGAGCTGTGGCCCGGGACCCAGCAGAGTTTAACTTTGTGGTGTCTGATGGACCTCAGTGAGTCGCGACATTTCATGACAGCCTTTGATCTCCTTATACAGGATTCTATTGACTTCACTGCAGCCTGGCTGTCTACGAAGATAGTGATATCAGATGGTGGGATATCGGCTACCTGTAGGTGTTTGGCTGCTTTCTCTATTGCCAGGATTTCTGCTTGAAAAACGCTGCACAGATCAGGGAGTCTGAATGATTCCTGTTTGTGGAGGTGGTTGTTGATTACGGCGTTTGATAGCCACTCTTCTCTGTCGGGGAAAAGGATAGGTATACTGAGAGAGAAGTCATTTTGGGGGGAAATATAGTCGGTCGTAGCTGCGAGGCTACTATAACCATGTTTCCTTCCCAGGTCGTCTATTATCTTAAGTATGGCCGCATGTCCATAGTTGGCTTGCTTCCACAGAGAGGACTCCCTTAGTCTGAGAGCGCTCTTTGCAGCGCAGCCTTTTATGAATAGATCCAGGGGAAGGAGATGAAGTATCATGTCCAACCCTGCTTGCGGCGTGCTTCTCATGGCTCCCGTTGTACAAGCAGCGGCTGACCTTTGTACTTTGTTGAGCATGTTCATATAGCTTTTTGTGCTGCTAGCAGTCCACCAGACTATGGCCCCATAAGTTAAAATGGGCCTGATGATTGCTGTGTACATCCAATGAATGATGTACGGTTGCAAGCCCCATATTTTTCCGAAGGTCTTTTTGCATGCATAAAAAGCGTTCAATCCTTTTTTCATCCTTTCCTCCAGGTTCCCTTTCCAGGAGAGTTTTGAGTCAAGAATGATGCCTAGATATTTTGCTTTCGCTTTGAGTTTGAGTGGAGTGCCCACTAACTTTGGGGGAGCAAATAACGGAATTTTCCTTTTCCTGGTGAACAAGAACAGCTCGGTTTTCTGGGGGTTTATTCTCAGACCGTTCTGTCTTGCCCACGAGGAGAGTTCTCTCAGCGCAGATTATATTAGTTCACTGATAGTTGGAACACAACATGTAGGTAAGTGCCAAGCTAGCAGTGCAAATTCTTTTGAAAGTAGGAAGCAGCTGTCTTTTACCTTTTTGCAGCATAACAGGGTATATCCCATCAGTACCTGGCGACTTAAAGCTATCAAAAGATGCTACAGCAAATTCAGTGACGTCAGTCGTTGCCACATGTGACGCAATATACCAGGTACGCCGAGTTGTTTTCATTGCTTCTGTCGCAATTATGGTTGAAGGAGTATGCAAGATCCGATGACAGTCTCATTTCCTGAGAATTGCGTCTGAAGCGGTAAACTGGGTCTTCGCTTTAGACTCAGTAAAGGTTCCATCAGGGTTTCTGAATACAACCAGCTTTCTCAATTTTCCTGATTTAAGGACTTTGACCAACTCACTGGTGGGGCTCTGGGATTTGATCTCTTCGCAGAAGGTATTATAAGAATTTTTTATATTCCTTATTATTCGATCGATACGTTTTCAGTCATCTTCTGAATTCGATTTGAGCGATCTATTCAGGAAATTTCTGACTTCCCTGTGAAGACATTGGAGCTCAGCATTCCACGAGGGAACCAATTTCGTGCACTGATGATGGCGCTACTCAAGTTATGAACGGCATCCTCCACCAATTGTTTCGTTCTGAGTTTTGGTAGGACTTGAGTGTACGAACCCTGTCAGTCTTTCTCCACCCTGCGAGGGAGGGATCCCAAAGTTCAATTGGAATTGGTCATATCTCTGATCTGACAACATAGCATTCTGTAAGACTCCCCAATTAGCGATTGCCTTCACATTCCTGTTTGATAGGGTTAGGTCAATCACCTCCTGTCAGACCAAAGAGTGAAGTTTAAAAGATGGTCTCCTCTCAGTTTGTACTTGCTGCTGCCCCAAACAGTGCTTTGAGCATTAGCATCACAGCAATTGATGAGTCGAATCTTTCTGGCTTCACAGTACTATAGGAGTTCAGAAACTGCCTTCGATGGTGGAGACAGTGCAGACAGCAACGACAAAGTGTTTGATTACTGCGTGCGCTTTGTAGCTTACTTCGGCCAAGCCTTGTCCACAGAGTGGCACGCATGGTTCTCGAATGGACACAATATGATGATTAATACAAGCCTTGCAATGCTGTATATTAATCTAAGTAATTTAAGTAAAAAAAAGAGATTTAAAGAGCATAGCATCGACTACTTAACATCAAAGTGGAATAGAATTCCACCAAGGCCGGAGAAGGGACGTGTTTGGTACACATATTTCAGGGTCTCGACAGAGCCGTTATCCATTCCCACAACGAGAGTCAAGCCCTTCTTCCTCAAGATAATAGATAAATAAAATACACTGCGCATTCCAAAATAAGGGGGCTAACACCTTACTTTTGCGTTTTTGGTCTTTGGGCGGTTCCTTTCCTCAGGTCACTGACCTTGGAGGTTAGTGATGGATCCATGTCATATATATCTATTGTGACATTTCAAAACCTATCTAGGACAACGGCCTCGGAGAGTAGTGTACAAACATCTTTGACACAAACCATCTGCACCCCGTCCAAAACCAAAACCATTTCGTGCACTTTTTTTTAATGTTTTCAGAAACCTAGTCGCTTTTAGGCATTTTAGGCGACCAGAGTGTTCAGCATCACCGAGAGCAGAGTATGAGTAAAACTTGTCAAGCCGTTATTTTTTCCAAGCGAGAATAAATGCTTTATCAACACGCGTACATATATGTCAAATTGTCATAAATGAGTTGTGTCGTTTAAAGATGACACGAATTTGATTCTAGTTCGGTCTGTTTCAGTAATTCGTTTTAGCGAATTTCTTTCCGATCAAGCTGTCTACATATGCTCTTGACCGTCGTTTTACCAGGGGAAAGCTTGTCAGCGGTATCATGAGTAGTCATTTCTGGCCTTCATAGGGTACATACTTTTACATGCCTGGATCGTAGTAAAATTGTAGAACACAACGTTTTTTTGTTTTCCAGGGAAATGTCGATATATTACTATGTATGTCACTGCGTTGTCAGAGTGTAAAATGTTAGAGTCGTTTGTCCAGAGTCGAGCGGGTGGTAATGCACCTTTGTTTATAGCCAACAGACCAATCAGCAATTTTAGTTCTCCTTGAAACTATCTGCGACTTCGATAAATGTTTCGTTCACACCTTTTTTAAATTTGGATTTCATTTCAGTATATTGCTTGGATTTTACCAATATGAGTGGAATATATCATTCAAATGTCCTCCACCAGGAGTCCTCTTGCAGGAGTCGATTATGACAAGGTAATTTTCAATGGCTTTTCGAAACATATCGACAAAGATTGGTTTTTGAATTTTTTGAATAGCCTCGCAAAAAGAAATCTAACAAAACGCGCGATCATGTTGGTCAGTTTCACATAACTACAAAGTTTCTGAGTGAGTTTAACTTTATAAGGGTGCAGATGCAACCCAAATGCAAAATACGTCATGATGTGACGCAAGACCAGCCCAAATGCTGGGCTCATCCTGAAATCGAAATCTGGCAAACCTCAAAGTAAGCATATACTTTCACGAATAAGACTTCAGTTTAACGTATGTGACCGATAAATGGATTACAAATCCGGGCCCTGAATTGGAGTTATCTACTAGGAACAAGATTATCTACTGGGCCAAGAGATGATTCAGCCCTAAAAACTAGAGTGAAATCAGTCTTCTTCAATACTTTCACTGACGGCAGCCACATATTCTGCAGAGTGTGTCTGTCGGTGATCAATAGGCATTAAGACTTCTATAGCAGAGCCAGTTTTACTACGGAATCAATGCATTAAATCGCAACATAACTACATATAGCCTCGAATCACAGTTCGGTTTGACGTATGTGATAACTGGCATACGTCATTTCGCATCGCGATTCGATTGAGTTATTTGGTTTTTGCGTTTAAACATCATTCCATGTAGTGAACGATTTTGGGGAGGCTACAAGCGATTCCATCCCCTCCACAGCTACTATGTATGTGCACAGAATTATCTACATATAGACAGTCTTTCATAGAATGTCATAAAGGCTTTCGAGCCAGTTATGTTGTTTTAGTATTTTTTACAACATTTTTTGGCGGACTGGACGACATGGACGGTAATTTATTTATTCAAGAGCCCGGTGTTTGAGGTAACTCCAATGTAGTATTTACTGTTATTTGTTCTCTTATATTTATTATTCATACGTTTTCCATCTATTTCCTTTCATGCAGGACCCATTCCTCGTATGACGAATAACTGCATGAAAGGGTATGCATTTATGCAATAAAGGCTCTAAAAGAACAAAAGGTTTCCGCATGACATTGACGATGATAATTGAAGGATGCCTATCTACATACCATGTGAAGATAAAATTGTATTATATTCCATGGTTATAGGAAATACGGTTTGCCTGAAAATGACATAGAATTTACGCTCTGTAAACTTAGATTCAGTTGAAATAAGTCACAGAAGCTATTTTTATGATTTTTTGCTTTTATGTGCGGATATATACGTAGATGTAAATGTATTTAATGTGAATATTACAGTACTTGCTCACAGTACTGTAAAACGTTCATTTAGTGAAGTATGAATTAACCAATCAAACGAGTTTGTGATGTTAAAAATGTTTTAGGAAAATAGAATTTTCCACTTCTTTTACCATTCAGGATTGAAAACGGAAAGCGTTGAGTATTCTCCAATAATTTGTATTTTGAGATAATGTCTTTAATTATTTTGTATAAAGCATTAATAATAAGTCTTTACGACATTGTTTGCTATAATTATACGTTAATTTAAGCACTAATCTTACACCTTGCTATATCAAATAAGGAATATCCTTTTTGGGAATATGTTTAAACCTAGTGAAATCAGTCAGATTATATATACAAGACCACTCAAGGAGACTACTGTAGGATTACAGTGGCTTTCTATAAAATAACCACATCAGATATTCTGAAGATAGTTCAATGCGAACATTTATTCCTTCGTCGAGTAACTGACTAGGTTATCAAAATGCCTACCTACCAACACGATTTTCAAGCAATTACTTTTACTGTAGTTATTGGGTTGTTCTAGATGAAATGTCCGACTTTATAGTAAAAACTTAAAAGCCAATATTATTATTTTTTATTCAGTCAAAATAGGATACGTTGGCATCTATGACAAGGTCAACTATTTTTTTTTCCTACAAGTGTTGACTCTTGAGGGAATGAAGCCTTATAGGTATCGAGTGGTAGAACAGGGTAGACAACTAACACACACACAACTCTTTATTTTCGAGTCTGCGCTTCAATTGTAATTCGTCACAAACTCAGTGAAACGGGGTTTACATATACATTTTTTTCTGCCGGAGTCTTTCATCCCATGTGAATTATACCAGTTTTCCTCCTGGTAGAATTACTCCCGTGTGCGCTGGTCTAATATTTGATAGCGTGTATCATTTATCCTGGTTAAAGAAATGAAAAGTGGATTAGTTCTTTCAATGTCCACCAAATTGTCACCATAACCTTTTTGGGGTGAAGATCGGACTTGGGAGTGTGTTATGGTATTTCATCTGCATCAAACTACTGTCCAGGTCTTTTACGGTTATCATGTAGAATCCACTTTTCATCACAGGTGACTATCTTCACCCCTATATTCAGCTTGGTTTCTTAATCCAAGCGATGCGCAGATTTACAGTAGTAGTTTTTGGGACTCGTTCAGTTCATGGGGTACCCACTTATCGAGTTTTTTGCCTTTCCTATGAGAGAAAGGTGGCGATTTATTGTCATTGGGGATATTCCCAAGCTTTGTGAAATATCCCGCACCAATTTGATTGGGTACACATCTACCATTGTTTTTAAAACATCGTCGTCAACTAACGTTTCCGGCTTTCCACGTGGTTTATTTTCGAGACTGAAATCTCTCGAACGGATTTTTCCAAACCAACGTCGTAAAGTGCATTTGTTTTTCATTGCCAATGACGCATTATGTCCCACTTTAAATTTATAAAGGAAGAGGGTTCGAATTTGCAGAGTAAGCAATTTCTAGAAAAAAAAAAAACAACTGCATACTTGTAATGAACCCTAAAATGTTCACACGTCAAGTATACGTATCATTTTATCTTGTAAAAAAAGAAAATTTAACGTTCTGGCACAAATGTTCACTCGAAAACTTCCTATTTCCGACTAAGTTAAAATCGGGCATTTCACTTGGTACAACCCAAAACACTTCAAGCTGGCTGAATCCATTTCTCTGTTTGTAAATCATCATCACATTTCGTTGTTGAATTTTCTCCTTCCTCGCTTGATTTGAATGGCTACACAAGGGAGCATGGGAGATCTTAAGGACGCTGCTCAGAATCCAGCCAGACGATGCTGATATTCGTTTCTCGTGGACCCTTTTGCTCCATCCTTTTATTATGTGATGCAAAGAATTTATTATTTTAGCAAAGTACATTTCTTTTACTCAATATATTATTTTAGTATAGTTTGCAATTTACATGGTCAAGAACCATGTCAAGGAAAGCTATTGATCATCTATATAACTGGCCTTAAGGATGTCAGTGCGAGTCTTTTTGATCTCTTCTCTTCTCCACATCTAAAGGGTCCGCCATCTAACGTTTTTTTTTTTCAAGTAGTGCTTATTTCGTGAATGGTAACACTTAGCTCATGTCTGATTTGACAGATAATTAGTTTTATCCTTCCGCTGAACGAATATGGTTGAGTATACGCTTGAACAACGCTTCGCTAAGTGGGCCTGCGATCGACTTACAGAAGATGCCGATTTTGCCAAAAAAATCATCTTTTCAGATGAAGCTCATTTTGATCTTGGCGGGTATGTAAACAAGCAAAATTGTCGCATTTGGGGCACAGAAAACCCGCACGCATACATTGAAAAGCCGGTGTACCCAAAACGAGCCACTGTTTGGTGCGGATTTTGGTCCAGATGCATAATTGGGCCATTTTTCTTCGAAAATGAGCAAGGAGTGGCCGTTACAGTCAATGGCGATCGTTATCGGGCCATGTTGAACGAATTTTTGTTCACAAAAATTGAAGAGGAGGACATTGGCAACATTTGGTTTCAACAGGACGGCGCTACGTGCCACACAGCCGAAGCTACACTCGATGTTTTGCGCCCTGTTTTTGAAGATCGCATTATCAGTTTCATTATCGTTTATTATCGCATTATCGTTTGGCCACCTCGGAGCTGCGATTTGACACCGTTGGACTATTATTTGTGGGGTGCCGTCAAAGATAAGTGTTACGCCGACAAGCCAGAGACAATTGACGCTTTAAATGACAATATTCGTGAAGCCATTGGTGAAATACAGCACAATCAGCTTAAATGTGCTTAAAAATTGGACCGATCGTGTAGGCTACTGCATGGCCAGCCGAGGCAGCCATTTGAATGAAATTATTTTCCATTATTAACCGGAAGGATTGTACTTTCAAATAAAAAAAGAAATTTGAGAAAATATTCAGTAGTTTTTTTTATAGCATTTTCAAAAAAAAAAAAAGTTATTTGGCGGATCCTATATAAAAGAGAACACATTTTCCTGTTTGTCCGCGAGTAGGGAGTAGGTTCGTAACGATACCTCAACAATGTATATGTATTTAAAACCCATTTTATATGATTTGTTAACGGAAAAAAAAAATATTTTTTTATACTTTACACACATATTACCACCAAGTGGCTGAAAAGATTTGAACATGATTTACGATTAGTACATTTCCTGGTGAAGAGATTGATGTATCAATCATTATTCTGTGATTCTTATAACGGAAGTAATTAGTAAAATGTAATTATTAGAGATTAACATATTTCACAGATATGCGTAGATCATTGCAATAAAAAGCCCACCAATGGGTGCAGCACGTAGAGATGCTTGGCAAAAGTGTAATGGCCCCTAATGACGCCTTCTGCAATAATTTCTCCTTAAGGATAAGAAGAATGTTGCAATGAGAAGTGCAGTCAAATGTTTTCGCGCTCAAAAAAAAACTCCGACGCGTCAATGCGTCATGGAAGGCATATCCATGAGACGGGGGTCGTAGGATATTTCTCGCGCAAGTACACGGTCGGTCTTATGATTACCGTGTAGATCCAGAAGATCTTTTTAGGCGATAAGCCTCATGTTTTGCCAAAGGCACCCTTGCATTACCAAAAGCTGACAGCGCTTTGGTGGTTTTTGACTCAATATGCTTTGACCAAAGAAGCTTGCTATCTAAGATGACGTCCAGGTACTTATCTTCCTTGGATTTCGGGATGGGAATGCCTTTTACACCTGCGGAGTAATGTCAGTATTTTTCCTCCTTCTCGTGAAGAGAACGACATCAATCTTAAGAGGATTTACCGACAGCCCATTACTTGTGCACCAGCTCTCGATCACATCTAGCGCCGCTTGTGCTTTGAGACAGACAGTCGCTAAACATGAGCCCACAGAGAGAACAGCAACATCATCCGCATAGGCCTGGGCATAGATTCCAGAGAAATTGAGAGCATCGAGCAGAGAGTCGACCACCATACACCATAACAGCGGAGGCAGGGCGCCACCTTGCGGGCAGCCCCTGTTTACGCCAGATTTGACACATTGTTCTAGGTCTGCATCAGCGATTAATGTCCTGTGCACAAACATTGCTTCATCTACGCCATGCCGTCTAGCAGCGTTACACATGCTGTCGAAAGTTGTGTTATCAAAAGCTCCTTCAATGTCCACGAAAATGTCCAGAACGTACTCTTTCCTTTCGGGAGCGCATTCAGTTCTTCCAACTAGGTCTTGAAGCGCAGGATTTTACGAGGGAGTATGCATTCGAAGGCCAACTCTCCTAGTCTCTCCACGCTTTTCAGCAAGAAGGATGTTAGACTGATTGATCTAAAACTCTTGGCGAGTGAGTAATCTTCTTTCTCTATTTTGGGAATAAAGACCACTTTCACCGCGCGCCAAGGAATAGGTATATAGGCAAGTGCCAAGCTATCAGTGAAAATTCTTTTCGGAATAGGAGCAGCTGCCTTATATCTTTTTGCAGAATAACAGAGTAAATCCCATCAGTACCCGGCAACTTGAAGCCATCCAAAGATGCCACAGCAAATTCAATGGCCTCAGTAGTCACCACACGTGACGCAATATACCAGCTATGCCGAGTTGTTTTCATCGCTTTAGTCGCAGTTACCAATGAAGGAGTGTGAAACGAGCCGATGACAGTCTGATTTCCCGGGAAATGGTTCTATAGCAGTGGACTAAGAATTTCCGTTCTTGACTCAGTGAAGGTACCATCAGACTTTCTGAGTACAACCAGCTTTGTCGATTTTCCTCGCTTGACCAACTTGCTGGTCGCGCTCAGGGATTTGATCTCTTCGCAGAAGGACTTATAGGAATCATTCTTCGATTTACGAATAAGCTTCTTATATTCCTCTTGCTTCAATCGATACTTTTTCCAGTCATCTTCGGAGTGAACTATGAACTATGGTTACAATGAGCCAGTGTCCAGGATGCTACGTGAAGCAACCTACACCTTAACGTTGTCTTCGAAATATCACTAAACGAGATATTTAATTTACAAAACTTAGGAATGGTTTAGCTTTTTTTGTCGGTTAGGGCTTGCATTAAGCTAATAAAGTAAAAAATATATCAAACTGTGGACGGCTCAAGAGAGCCCGTGTTCGTGAATGAAAGAATATTTCGTAGGTTCGCAGTCAAACAGCTACTCAGTTGCCGACCATCCCGAGACCATATTTTACGCTTTAGGCGGCTGCATGGAAAGTTTGAAGACATAATTGCTATCCAGTTTGAATTTTCTTGAAAATTCATGAAATTTGAATTCAAATAAAAAAAAAGTTATAGTTTAATTGGGCCACTCTGTAGGGCCGCACAGCCGATGGGTGAATTAATACTATATTTCGACACTTATCCGCATTGAGAAGGTGCATCATGAATACCAAGAGGCTCCTCGCAAAAAAAAAGTCAATATTGCAAGTGACCCTTAAAGGTTTTATTTAAGTCTCACTATAAGACAAGCGACCCACTGCCTTGCATAATTTTCGAAACAATTGAATAAGCAAAATTAATGCAATTGCGATCTTATTGCATGTCTAACCTTATGTCCCTAAAACCCATTTTCTTTTCTCTTATTCACATATTGCCATACTGAGAGTTTGTTTGATTCAATCGATAAGTTAAATTTCTGATGATTTACTTGGCCAGGAGATTCACCAGCCTCGTCACCAATCACTTTTTAAAGAATAATCTATTCCACATCAGTCCTCGTCGCCATGGTTTTGAGCTCCTCGGGCTCTAAATCATAATACCGATAGCTGCACTCCTATCATACCTTTTTCTATTCCATCACGTTATCCTCAAAAACCAGCAATAATTCTTCACTTTCACCCAAAAAACAGAGGGAATACGCTAGTCAGGGCACGTTTATCAAACAGACATCCTTACGTAGGGGCATGTTCATAACATACGTATACAATAGTTGTGTATTCGGATAGTGCACCGCTCTTAACGCTTCAATTTGCTCCCATTTGAACCCATAGCCAAGTGGGAGGCAAAAACTCTCGCCAATCTCTGCAGCAATTTATTTCGAGATGAAATGAAAGTCGCCAGTAAAAAATCGTATTCTCCCTCGTGTACACATGCATACTCGTGTACCCTCAGCAGATAAATATTTCTGGCATTAAAATAATAAAAAGTAATCGCCACAACATGTTGACCTTTTGACCATTTTATTTTTTCTTAGTTCACCCTGTTTGCCTTATTCTCTTCTGCTCTCCTCCTCGACGTCATGGTCGTATTCATCGTCATAGTCGTCGCCATCATCCTTGGAGAATGGAAACATTAACTACCTTTAAATGAGCACTCATTATGTATCCGAATACGGGAACGAGAAGTTTCTATCTAAATGGGATGAACGTAATATCCACTTATGTAAAATTAAATGTGAAATATTAATGCATGGATAAAGTGTAACAATAAAGGTCCTGTGGAAGGATGTCTCCGAAGGCCTCTGAAGCCTCGGCCTTTTCTGTTTTTTTTTTCTTCTTTGTTAATTGGTATGTGGGGTGACAGTGCACGTAACTCTCGGCAGAAATGCCACAGGAAATGGTACAGCATCGAATCCTGGGTGTTTTATGGAATCGCTTTTTATATCGTAGTTGCTTGGCCATGCATGGTTGTAGAGAAATAAGTTGCATGTACGATTTCAATATCCACTATTAGTTTGAATCAAGTATTCTTTTTTAATATTACATAATTACTGAAATATTTCGATATTCCGAACCCACATCCTGCCCACAGAGCGGATAATGGCCCTAACTGATGCAATATGTACACCGTTGAACGTACTGTATAACCATATTGGTCGAGGCACATGTTGAATAGGTTATAAAGCAGGAGGAATCGAGAGCAAATATTGAAAATCAATTTAAATCCATTTTCATGCTCCGCTGTTTTAGATTTCTACAGAACTAGGCAAATAAGGTAATATTTTTATGGTACAATGAGTATCAAGTGAGGCTACTGATTCAATATATAAAAACCAAAACTACGAACCGAAAGCTTGACAGCTAAACCTGCTTAATTACATGCCTTAAATATTAATAATATAAATATAAAAATCGAATTAATAGGTTTTTCCAGTAGAAACACCTTTAAATGTACAATACATATCTGCAGTGAGCCCCGAAACCCAGTGGATAGGGCGTAGGTCAAAATCAGCGACCCTTGGAGGGTCTGAACCTGGTACGATGCTTCCAATTGGAGAGTCCAAGTTTCCTAATGTCCACGATCACTTGGTCTCTGAACCAGGGGTGCGTTCTCCCTTCTCTTCTCGAACCAGGTGGCTAGAATTTAAAGACCCTCTTTGCTGGAGAGCGGTCGTCCATGCGCTCCATGTGGCCGAGTGAATGCAGTCGACGATTTTTTTCCTTCCGGACAACGTCCACATCGTTATACAGCTCGTAGAGTTCGTGGTTGTGCCTTCTCCTCCATTGGCCTTCCTCGCAGACACCGACGGAGAATTTTTTCTTTCAAAAGGGCCTGGAATCATCTGTGCTGTGGACGATAAACAAGTCGAACATTCGGCTCCGTAAAGCAGAATTGGCAAGATCAGTACGAGTATTCTGTAGAGAGTAATTTTGAACTTCCTTGTTAGGAGTTTTGACATTAGCTGTCTTGACAAACCGAAGTAGCATTGGTTGCCCAGGCTGATTTTTCTCTCCCGAAGACGGTGTTCGGCGGAGCGGTTCTTCTTCTCAGTGCTTCTCTTTGCCGAAATCCGGTGCATGTTTGGGAACGTTCGGAGATATGGGGTCCGAACTGCACAGTGCATCGCGAGTTTTCCAATATGACGCGAATCAGTTTTCCCGGGATTTCGAATTAGGCCCTTGTCCTGTAGATCTGACGATGAATGCTTTCATGCGACATTAAAATCGATAAAAGGCTGATGAGTATCGTCTTGAAACTGGTTGATTTTTTCCAGGATCTGGCATAATGTGAAGATTTGCTCGATTTGCCAGGCCGGAATCCACACTGGAACGTGCCTATTAGTGGGTTGCAAAACGACTTAAGGGGTTCACATATTACACTGGATAGGATATTGTAGGCGACATTGAGTCGGGCTATGCCCCGGTACTTAGCGCAAGACATAGGTTCGCCTTTTTTGAATCCGGGGCAGATAAAGCTTATGTGTCAGCTCCCCACATGTCATCTTCCCAAATTTGGCAGAGGATCTGCTACATGATCCCTAACAGAACATTACTGCCGGTTTTAAAGAGCTGTACCAGAAGATCATCTAGGTTTATTGGATTTCTACTTATATATTGCTGAGCTCACTTCTTCTAAACTGGCGGGGGGGATTAGTTCTTCGACTGGCGCTGGGTTTTTTTTCTGACCCTATATATCACTCTC
This sequence comes from Merodon equestris, assembly GCA_958301585.1. Lineage (NCBI taxonomy): Eukaryota > Metazoa > Arthropoda > Insecta > Diptera > Syrphidae > Merodon > Merodon equestris. Next base: position 31,227,165 of record OY284417.1, on the reverse strand, counting down.
TCTTGGTTATGCCCGCTTAGCAGCTGTTGGAAGAGCTGCTTAAACATATTCACTATTTTCAATGAGTCCGCGACAAGATTACCTTTACAATTTCGAAGAAGATGGGATCCCGTTCTAATGCCGGATGCAAGGGCATTGGCTTTTTTGTAGAAGAACCGTCTGTCTATCCCGAGCCTCTTCAATATCCTTGAGCTGGGAGACTGCGAAGGCTCTTTTCTTTTTTCGTATTAGTTTCTTTTCCTCCCTTCTCCTGGCTCTATACTCTTCCCGCGCTGCTCTAGTTTTCCGCCTTCTGATATGTTACATTCGTTGCTATCTTCCATTCTGCACTTTCGCCATCGTACCACGAGTTTCTGATCAGGGGTGGTTTCAGCTATTTCTTGGATGGCAGTGCTGCAGCGCAATCATATGTTGTTAGCGTTTGTGTGGGCTTGAGGAAGAGTAGGAAAGTATTTCGGCCAGCCGCTCTCTGTAGTCTCCGGCTATTTCCGGTGCATGCAGTCGCCAAATGTCTATCCTTCGTTTAGTTGGTGGTTGCAGCTTTCTGTCATTAGATAGTTGAGCTTTGAGTCGTGCTGCTACTAGGTGATGGTCAGAATCGATGTTTGCGCCCTTGAATGTTCGTACATCCAGGATGTTTGACGCTTGCCTTATGTCAATCAGCACATGGTCGATTTGGTTAGCGGTTCGACCATCTGGAGATAGACAGTTTGTTGAATGGATATTTTTGTGAGGAAATCTTGTGCCATTATCTATTGTCGTGTCATGGAGGCTGTGCTTTCCGATCGGGCCGCCAGAACATTGCCGATTTTGTCATTGAAGTCTCCAAGTACAATGTCGTGCAGAGGTCATAGAAATCCTCTTTGATGTACTTTCCAGCTTCATCGGTGGAGGCTTGTACACATATTAGGCCTATGTTATAGAATCTTTCCTAGATGCGGATTACAGCCAGGCGATCATTTATCGGTTTTAAATCGATGAACTTCGATCTAAGCCGTTTTCCTACAACGAATCCGCATCCCTACATGTGCAACGTTTTGTAACAGCCGTAATTGTTGTCGCAATGTTTTTTCTTTATTATTCCATTTCCTATCCACTGTATTTCCTGGATCGCACTAGGTTTACATTTAGATTAATGTGGGGGGGTGGGGCAATGTCACCTAATCACTGCGGCTTCTGATGGGCCTATTGTGATGTTCCCCATTCAAAGATCACTCAAAAATCCTGAGTTCATAATAAAACTTAGAATGCTTTTGAGTGAACTAGCAACGATTCTTCAGCGATAATGCATGCCTAGGTGTTTGTGTCGTATATTGATGAGGCAATTTCAGTGGCACAGTATGTGCTCTGCTATTTCCGCCTCTTCGTTACACATTCTGCAATTGTCATCTTGTGTGATGCCCATGGTTTTAAGATGTGGTTGACCGGGCACTGTCCAGTGAGAAAGCCAGGTTGTATGATCAGGTCCTGGCTTGTTGTTTTGTTTTTGTCTTAATTTATTTTTATCGTTCTTATTCTATTCTATTCTGTTTTCATCTAACAACATTTTGAAATTTGGTATTCTAATTAAACTTTATTGAAAAACCTAATTTTATTTTTTTTATTATTCTTAAGCCTAACTAGCCCTAAGCTGTTGAAGTCTATTCTTAGTAAATACAATAAGGTTGGTTATTGTCCTTTCTGCGTCCATGCCCCAAACTTTTCCAAGGCTTATAGAACTCAATCAGTTCTCAAGTTCATCTAAGCATGATGAGATGCCCAGCCTCCAAAGATCCACTAGCGAACCCTAATTTAACTTAAGCACCAAGGAGTGAGGAGAATCTTAACGTACCGAGAAGCGTTTACTCCCGACAACCACCACAATTCGGCGTGTTGTTTAGCAACATCGGCAAGATCTCAAAGCATTTTCAACGTACTCATCGCGGATAAGTCGATTGTCCCTGGCACCACCGGTACACTAACCCTAGGAATCAATATAGAGAAATGCCTCTGGAGAAATAGGGTCCGATCTGAGTGTACTTTCCTGGTATCTATAATTGGGGAAGAAAGCCCCAAAGTACAGGATATTGTTGTTAGTCATAGTACTAGCAATTTACTTTCGAGTCAGTTTAATTAGATAATTTTCAATTCTGTTTAGGGTTGCTTCATACAAGACCCTATAGGGATAATACATAATGACCTGGGACTCTGATTTTCTGTGCCGTTTAAGACAGAGCATAAGGCATTGCCCGTATATATGGCGCTATCTAGGGATGATATTACGTCCTATCTATCACCGAAATGCACTGCAGGAATTTGGCTGTAATTAGTGAATGTGTTGGAGGAGATCGAAATGTTTCAATTGGACGGCATGACGTGATTTCAATAAGACCATGCCACATTGCACACACCACGTCATATATATTTTTTTATATATCAATGTTGATCCTTATTAAGTTCGGTTTATGGTATTGTAATTCGGCTTCTGTTATATTTGATCATTCGGAAGGGAAAAATTATCAACGACTTTTTGAAAAATAAATGGGCCAATGACGAAATCTAAGTTCGACTTTTTATTTGAGATACTGATGAGTGGATATTGGAATAGAAATTATTCTTCATATAACGTCACAGAAAAAAATGTAAAGGTGTCATATTTCATGATCTTGCAAGCTTGTCTGAAAGGTAGTTCTACCCTGTTTAAATCAAAGATTGTCCAGATCCTGCAAATTAAAAAAAAAAAAAATAGTCGGTTGCCATAAACCTCTCTTATCATTGTAGCTGCCTCTCGTTATTTTCGAAAACCTACGGGCCAAGGATTGCGTCAACCCATAATTCGCATCACATAATGAATTTTCTGAGATGCTTTTCGTGACTTTCGTGTGGGTCTTTGCTTGCCCATTCATCCCAAAATGTAATTCATTGGAAAAGATCAGATTTGAAGACAAATTTTCCTGGCGATCCAACAACCATTTATTGAAACTGAAGCAAAAGCTTTATTTCTTGCATAATTTGAATTGTAAATAGAGATCAAGCAACACACTCACCTTTTATTATACTCGTACTTCATTTTCTTCTAATTGATCGCTAGTCTGGATTTCGGAGAGCTTGAACTATACTCGCTGGGCGTAGGTCCTGTCAGTTTCCTGCCAATGCAGGTTCCCGATGTCGAGTGAGACGAAGGTGTGCTTAAACCATCTCGAGGTTAGACCCGTAAAATCCTAGACAGACCGATATAAGCTTGTACTTAGTAAATTCTCTTTCTCTATGCCCAATTTTTAAAAGTTGGCCATATCGAATCTTTTCTTCAAAATGACCAAGAGCTTCGTCATTCAGCCTTGGTAAGTTCCATTTTTCTGCGTATAAAAGAATCGATCCGATTTTTCGATCGATCAATTGTTTGGCAAGCTTTGTAGCATATGGCACCATCTTGCTAAAAGCACATATAACTGATGTCGAGTCTAAGTTCCTAGATGGCCAGAAATAGTCTTTCAATTGAGTTAATTTGATCTCGAAAGAGTGCAGGCCAAGATTGTTGCTTAAAATGCCGCAATTGTTTCGCAAGCTTATTATCAACTTACTCGTCTCAATTTGCGCCGCTTTAGGGTCACATAGTGGTGTCCTTTCATGGTAAGGTCAAGTCAATACTGTAAGAGGGTTGAGGATCACCGTGAGGATCACACTTCCACGGATGAAATTGCAGTCTTTCTAGCATTGATAGGTGCCACCCGGGAACAAATTCGTACTGGGCTGGGGGTGGTCGTGGTGCAATGGTATTCATCACCGACTGTTGAGCCGAAAGTCTGTAGTTCAAGTCCGTCCATAGTCAAGAACAATTCTTATACGGAAAAACCATGCAACAACATCAGTTGTGAATGAGAGATGATCAAAAGTGCTGACGAAGGCATAACACTCGAAGGGTAAGATCACTTCAAAATGTATACTCTGTGTGTACATTTCCAATACAATACCTTAATGACATGGAAATAAAAAAAAGTTACTGTGAACTATTGTACAACTAACGCAACAAATTTAGTCGAACGTACACTCTTGAACCTGCACGAATTATAAAAAAAAAAAACATAAAACCAAGCCTGAGGCGTTGAAGAAAACGATGAACATGGCTTTCATTCCGCATTTGTTCATTCAAGTCCTCCTTCTGACATTGTGATGCCGCACTGTACCATCCGTGCCAACTGCACCGAATTTGACGCTTTGTTTCCGGGTCGTACTCGAATAACAAACTTTTGTCTACTGTTGTGCAAAAGGCCGGGGCTTCTTCAACGCGTTACAAGTGTCTTTGGAAGCAGATACTCCCTCTGCATTTGGCCGTTCGTCAAGACCATCGAATACAGTAGTCCGCTAAAAATTCGATCTATCTTGACCAACCAGTCACGTTGGGGAAAAATTGTTCCTGATAATTTTTACACAAACATATAAAATGTTGACTCGAATTTATTCAGTATGGTACCCATAGCCTGTTTAGTGGGGAGATTATTACGATTAAATTGGAGTAAGCGTTCTTAAAGTTACGAAACTCATTGCTTGTTCTCAACATGTCTTGTCTGACACTGGCAGTTTAATGGTGCGTTTGTACTAAAACACAACATTGTTATGCCCCTTATATATCGGCCATACTCATGAGAAACTTAGAGATGGGCATGCTCTACTTCGATCTTTTTTTGGCAGCTCCAATAACGTTATAGACTTCAAGCTCAACTTTTTAACTTCATAAGCCTTATTGAAGTAATTTTGTTTTTTAATCTTCGGCATATACTTTAATTCTACCATCGATTGGGTTTGTAACCCTAGCTTATTGGTTTTATCCTTTGATAAAATGTCGAAACTCCTTTTTTACTTTTACTTTGAAGAGTAATTCGTGTCCTTCAGTTTTGTATCCTTTTATATGCTTCTTTTTCGCTATGCAAATTTGCCATGTTCTTAGGCAAATATGCAAACTTGATACAGATTATTAAGATGGGTTTTTTTATGCGAGTTCTTCTCTGCGACTCGCACTGGAGATACCAATACTAACGGACTTCAGTGCCTCGCTCAATTTACAATCAATCCAATTCATAAACAGTGAGCGAAATGTTCGACAATAGGATATGCAGCGTCTTCGAATTTGCCGTTTTTTCATTCAATGATAACAACTGAAGTTGTGTCAGGATAAGCAACAGCATTTCGTATCCTTTAAGAACGACTTTTCATCATCAAATCAGTTCCATGGTTACCGAACTATCACCAAGATCCTTTTTAATCCTTTTCTGCATACTATATTGGGAAAACTGGTGCAATTGTTAAAGAAGTCTGTTCAAAAAGTAACGAGAATTTTGCAATTTTCTTGATTGTACGAGACCGAATCCAACGATAGGTGCAGCCGAATAATTAAAACAACATGCACAATGTTTTTTTTTGCGATACGATCAAAAAAATATCCTCTATATAAGAGTAAGTGTAATGCCAAGAAAGATTGTTATAGTACCTTGCTCATTGAGCGCCGCTCTTAGTGTCGAGTAAGTTGGTCATGGGGCGGCTATTTTAAAATTAAGGTCGTACCTTATACGAGTACTAAAACATATTTCTTCATTTACCTCCATTTCCAATGAGTCCCGTGCTTTCTTTTTTTTTAATAATTCATCTTGGGGCAAACCGATTGTCTATTTTCGGATTCTTTCCACATATCTCTCACATGGCAGCAGTGGCATTCTTAAATTCAGAATATATGTGAGCTACAGAAATCGACCATATTCCGAGTCCGATACCGTGTCCCGGGTATGGTAGGACGTATGAAACAAAGGTAATTAAGGCAGTTAATTATTGACATCCCATTGCTTCTGTGACAACTCACTGTAGAGGCGGCTAAAATTACTTTTCGAATTCAATTAATTGATTCCCGACGGAAGACATGGGACTCTGTTAGGCGAAACAGAACTGTACAAGTACGAACCTTCGTGAACCTTCGACGTCCGTCGCTCTTCTGATTTATCCGTTAATAGTTGAAAACATCGGCGAATGAATCAAATTAATAAAAATAAAAGCAAAATGGAAAAAAAGGAGAAAATGAAAATGAAAATGAAAATGAAAACTGTAATCACTGTGCGTATTAAACTTATTTTTCTGTTGTTATTTTGTTTTTTGCGTGACTGTAACCAATGGTGAATGGGAATTCATCATCGCGAACGACATCGACTGGGAAGCGAAGGCTTGATTGATGTGCAACAGAAAGAGCGAAAATAAAATTAATAAATAAATAAAAATCAATTGATAAATTATTGGTATGGCATTGAGCAGCACTCGTGAAGTCGACTGCATAATTTGCGTCCATCATCCATAAAGCGCACTAATTAATTAATTAATTAATTAATGTCTATGACTCTTGTCGCACTCTGCGATCGCTTTTGCATTCGAGTTCCCCCATTCAAGTGCGTTGTGTACAGTGATTTCGTTAAAAGTATTTCCCAATTTAATGGCGATTGTGAAAGGCATTCATTCCCGTCCAATCAATCGCACATGAAAACTGAGTGAAACGTCATATAGAGAAGTTCGAATGATTCAATCAACTTAGTGGATTGAAAATGAACTTATCAAATGGAAAATGCAAGGACATTTCAAGCAGATACTGATGCTGATGGTCACGGTGATGAAGCTGATGATGGTGATGGAGGTACTGATTCTATCAGCACACAGACATCGTGAATAAGAGGAGGCGATGTGGGCAGAAACTGATTATAGTCGCGCCGTATGTGAAACACAGACACTAATATCCTATTGAAATTGCTGTTTGCTGTAAATGGTTGATTAAAACTGCATTTAAATGGATGCCACAGTTCGCAGAACTCAAACCATCGGTGAATTTAATACATCATGATGAGTTAGTCACCCAAGTAGTGCTCAAGACGGTGGCAAGGCGAGTACACTTGGTTTGATGGTTATCCGTAAATGATTCAGGGAGATTCGCAGTATAAAGTGAACATCCTTGGTTCTATTATATCATCTCACAAACCGAAACCGTTAATTAGAAACTCAGTTAAGGCTTAATTTAAGTCAATCTCCACACTGAAATCTTGCATATGGGTTGCGGTTGAGGCAATGACCTAGACATTTATATCTAATGCTCATGTTTCAATTGCACAAATTGCTGCTCTCTTATACGAAATCAGTTTGTTCCATATCAAAGGAAAACATCAAGTAGTGTGGTGTGTACTTCATTTTATTGTTTATATCCTATTCACGTATGAGATGTGTTCAAAAAATAACAGGAATTCTCGATTTTTGAAAATAATTTAAGATATTTATCTAAATTAATCCCAATAGTATATTAGGTGCTTAAACCAGGGCTTCTTTCAATTTCTACATCGATTTAGGAACTTGGTTTTACGAATAGCATTTAGCTCTCTTGGCAATATGTCTTTAATTTCTTCTTCTTCTTTTCCTTTTTTTTCCGGCGTCGTTATGGTCAGAAGTGTAGGACCATAACCTTCCCACTTAACTGCATTCCTACTGGTCCGCTTGTGGGGTCCGCCGGTTTGACCTCAGAAAGTAGCGGCAGGCTTCCCGGTTTGGGAGTACTTCATCGCTGAGGCCAATCAAATGCTGGTGTTTTTGCATTTGTTTGCACCAATTGTTTTTCGGCCTGCCTTTTTCGCGTGTTGAAATTGGAACGTTGATTGATAACGCCTTTTGGACGGGGTTCAAGGATCTCCCCTTTGAAGCTGCCGTTAATTTGCTCTCATACTTTTTCTGCATTGTCCAGCATTGTGAACCGTATGTGGGCGCCGGACGTACAACTTTCAGCTTAGGGGGTATTTTTCGATCACAGAAGATGGCGGAGTTTTCCCGCCACTTCATCCGCTTACGCGATGTTTGATGTCGTCATCACAAGTTGCTTCTCTATTAATCATAGATCCCAGATATTTAAACTTTTCACACTTGGGAAGCACTCTTCCATTCAAGTAAATGTCTGGAATAGGCTGATGAGGATCAGAGAACGGGCAGCACAGATACTCTGTCTTCTTTGAACTAATACGATACCCGTGTCCCTCAAAAATGTGCACCCACACATCAAGTGCTCGTTGTAGGGACGCCTGATCATCACTTATAATGGCTCCATCGTCAGCAAAGAATAGCTGGTGCACATTGGGGTCCGTCACTTTTCCTTCAAGGTGTACACCGACTTTGATTGCGAACTCTGCGGTGACTCCTGCGGTGCATCTTACTCTTGTCGTTGCTCTCTTGTACATGTCCATGATCACTCGCACGTAGGTTTCTGGAATTCCTTTTTGTCTTAGCGCTACCCATAAAAGATCTCTTGGTTGCCAGTCAAAGGCCTTCTCGAAATCAACCAACACCATATGAAAGTCCTTTGACGAATCACGATGCTTTTCCATCATGACCCTTACACTTTGGATTGCATCTGTTGTTGATTTACCCGAGACAAACCCGCTCAATCTTCATGGTGTGCGACATCAGCTTGACAGAACGGTAGTTATCACAATTTCGCGTATCACCCTTTCCTTTGTGCAAAGGAAGAAGATAGCTTTCCCTCCATTGATTAGGCATAGTGTCGCCTCTCATAAGTTTGGAGATAAGAACCATGAGCCATCTAGACCCGATGTCTCCCATCTTTTTCCAGAACTCAGAGGGTATCCCGTCCGGCCCAACAGCTTTTCTTTTCTTATAGTTTTTAACCGCGTACCGAACTTCTTCAACTGTGATGTCGGATATTTCGGCATGATTCGGGGCGGCTCTTGGAAAGTACACTCGGGGAAACTGTTCGTTCAGAAGTTCCTCGCAAAACTGTCTCCATCTGTGGAGAATTTTTTCATCTTCCACAAGGAGTTGGCCTTCAGCATTGTTAATAAATTTTCTTCTATTCTATTCTTGCAAAACATCACGCATTAAAGGATCTCTTTATTTTTGGGACAATTGTATTGAGTGTAACATATATGAAGACTAGGACATCATTAGTGTGTTGTTTTTGTCCAAATATAAGCGATCAGGTGTGAGCAGACTTGTGGTGGAAAAGCCGTGAATTATTCGCCCCAAGACCGTGCATTTTTGCTATTCAGGCAGTACTTTTTATTGGTGAACTCATGTTGCTATGTGTCCTTGAAAGCGAGATAGACTACTCAGGCTTTGCTTTTATTGACGATCAAGATGTTTAGACGTAATATTCGAGTCTTCATGTTTAACTTTTATGGTAGGTTTCAACAGCATGCAATGTTATTGACTTTTTAGCAATTTTCTTAAACTGTTCATCTGGACCATTCGGCGCAATTCGACCCGGTATACTTGCTGCATCCATCGCATTTCAATGGCCTTTACCAACAAGCAGTAGTCGTGCTGTCATTCGAAAGCCTTTAAAACAGCAGTTTTGCAGCTGTGCCTCGGAACCCAAGCACGAGGGCGATTTGTCTCTATCGCCATAGATGTTTGTCATTGCGAAGGCTTCATACTTTTGAATATTGGCCATGATGGTCATTAGCTCAAACATATCACCGGTTGTACTTACATACGTTATCCTCTTTTTCGATGTCAAATATGAACCGTTCAAATGCGAATCCACCATTTTCTTTTTTAAACTTCTACAATTTTTCCCATTATTCTGACAGTAAGCAAATTGCTCGCTGGAAAATTAAACATAATTTGAAAGATCAGAATTACTATTCAGCCAAGCCGTGTGTTACCGATCGAAACAGGTAGTAGTTGGAGGGGGCGATAGAACGTCCCATTTTAGTGGAACCAGGTGGCCTGACCTGAGAATCATGTGACCGAACATTGTCGTGCTGCAAATTCACTTCGTCGTGCCCTTGCTTGTATTTTACGCTCGTTTTTCCTTCAGTTCAAATGAATTACTTGTTTTTAATAGCGAGCTCCACGCGGTTGTAGCATTTTGGAGTACACCACGCCGGGCTGATCCCACAGCATGAGCTTCAATCCATTGATGTTGGCATGACTGAGGCGCTCTCACAGTTTCTTTCGGTATGTATTATCATAATGAATCCACTATTCAGAGCGACAATTTGCTCCTAGCAAAGTTCCGCTCGGAGTTTCTTAGGTTCAATTCGTATGGCAATTTCATTATCCTGGAACATTTTCAAGACTTCCAATGATATGATAGGTTTGCTATGTTATGACTGGTCAATCTGCAAGTTCTTGTTGCATTTGACTTGGATCTTGATTCAATAATGACTCCAATTTTACATCTTTTAACTTTTTCAGCTGTCCGAAACGTTCCTTGTCTTCCACCTCGAAATCACCACTTTTACAGCATTGAATCTATCCACGGTATGTTCAGTCACAATAGAAACCTCACAATAAACTACCATGATGTGCCACAACCTCCGATTCTTTCAGATTAAAAGCGAAAAGCGAAACATGGCATGTGCCAATAGCGCCATCTATTGATAAACTGCGAATTCCCATTTATACACCTGATAGCATTGTTTCAATCGTAATCGTCTTCTCGCAAGGATTCTGCAGTCAGAATACTAATTGCCGCTTTTCATGTACTCGAAGTCGGTTGCTTTATGTAATCCGAGTCAAGTAATGAGATATATCTTTAATTAGCCGAATGCTCTCCATAAAGTTGGCATACACACTGAACCACACGGGAGATCCATAGGCATTCAATTCCCTGATTAAGACCGTGTAGCAGATTTCCCTCACTCGAGATTCAAGTTAGCTGCTATGAAACGGCCATATTGACAGAGCGAAAGCGCCGCGGGCTCTTTCCAAAGCAGTATATGTTTATCAAAATATAGATACCGATCTCGCCAGATCCCAGAGTATTTAACTACACTTTGTTGTGCCAGTGGACGCCCGTCCCATCGAACAATTGAGAACTTACGCCCACTTTTCCCAATATTCCCAGAGAAAGGCTTTTGAATAAAATAGATTCTGCTTTCTATAAGTTGATTTTCAACGTCCAGTCATCACAATACCGCTGAATTTTTTCGAAGTTACTCTGCCGGATAATTACAATGACATCGTCTTCCACATACGCTATTCACTGAGGTAAATACCAAAAAGGATCGACGAGTTCACCGTGCCCTGTTGCAGTTCAATTTTTAATTTTAAATGTTTGAGTAGAAGTCACGTTGGCAATTTTCAGAAAAAACTTTCTACCAGTTACGATAACATGTTAAAATTCATACACACCGATCCCCAGTTTCAAACGGAAGGTAGGTTCTTCACAAAACCATTGAAAAATAATAATAAAAAAGCTTTTTGCGTTGCGTTGTATGGAACGTAAATAGCCTACCACCTGGGATGGTCGTGGTGCAATGGTAATCATCACCAACTGTTGAGTCGAAGGTCTGTAGTTCAGGTCCATTCATAGTCAAGAATAATTCCTATACGGAAAAACTGTCCAACAACATCAGTTGTGAATGAAAGATGATCAAAAAGTGCTGACGAAGGCATAACACTCGCAGCATAAGATCACTTCAAAATTCATACTCTGTGTGTGTATTTCCAATATAACAACTTAATGACATGGAAACAAAAGAGTTACTGTGAACTACAACCAACGCAAATTCAGTCGAATCTTTCAAATCATATCTAGGACAACCACCCCCAGAGAGTAGTAAACGAACATCTTCGACACAAACCATCTGCACCCCGTCCAGGTTATGTGACAAACACCATAAGGGCGTACACTTTTGAACCTGCATGAATTATAAAAAACAAAAAAAATCAATTTAACGATCGAATCGTCACTTTACCAAGGCTAACTCAATAGGCATTTTACTGATTTCCGAAACACACTTTACTGACAAAAACTACGTCACGATACCTGAATATAATGTGTATCGGGACGGCAATCTTAATATGTTAAGACAAAAAAAAAATCAAATTTATTGAACTCGGAAACTACAAGACTGAACACATTCAAGCAACGACAATACAAATTGAAGACGATTACGGACAGCTCACAATCTCAGTACTTTACTGTCCTACAAAACACAACATATTGACAGAACACTAAATACACTAGGTACAAGATTTATTGCAGGAGGCGACTTTAACGCAGAAAGTACAGACTGGAGTTCCAGAATAACAAACAAAAAGGGCTCTACACTACTAGGAGTACTTAATTCGCTTAATGTGAATTTTCTAAGCATTGGAGAACAAACACACTGAACCACAGACATGAACAAAAGACCGGACCTAATAGACTTCTGCATTTATAAATATATACCAAGAAAAATATTAACAGCAAAACATGCCTCGACCTTTCATCTGACCATTCCCCCATTATTATTGCTTAGGAAAGCAAAGCATCTCTTACTGCCAACAAAGCAAGACTTTGCAATAAAAAAACTGATTGGTTGAGCTTCAAAGATGTTATCACCTTAGATCTCTAACTCACCATCCCCCTCAAATCACTTGACAATATAGAAAGTGCAATAATGCACCTAATCGACACCATCCTTATTGCAGCGTATAGATCCACACCCATATTAAACCCCAAATAAAGTTCGTCTTCTATTCCCCAATACATTTAAAAAATAATTAAAAAGAAGCAAAAATTGAGAAAACTGGAGCAAGTTAACAGATGTCCATAATTAAAATCCCAACTAAACAAGAATATAAAAGAATAAAAGGAACAACAACAAGATCACAAAAATAAATGTCTTAACGACTACCTGGCAAAACTAACCCCAACTTTACTTACTCACTATGGAAAGCCACAAAGAATATAAAAACAACATTTTACGAGTAGGATAATTTGTTTTTGGTTCAACTTACGAATTGTTTATGTGAATATGACCAAGAAGCCATCTAAAACGATTTCCAGACGTGAAAGAACATATAAAGACCAATAGTCCTTGTAACTGGGCAATCTTTTTCTTCTCATAAGAATATTTATTCCAAGGAAACATTTTATTTCTTAAACTATAGTTAGTTCATATGACCGATGTATATAATTTTGGGTAGCATATAAATTTGTTTCGAATGCGATGTTCGCAATTAATTCTTCTGTTGTGAATCAATGCCTTCAAATGGATCACTATTAGTTTCCGAGACAGCAGACTCATTATCCGAAGTAATATCTTCGTACAATTTCTTTAAATGCTCTTCCGGCAGTCGTTCCAGTTCACGGTTCCAACCACGGACAACGGTAGAAAATAGTCTTTTATTCGGTGGTTCCACTGTGGAACCACTAGCACACGAAGGGTTAAAAGTTGATTACCATTTCGTTGAAATTTCGGAGCTCGTTCAGCATTCGGATTATATTCTTGAAAATAGTTGCCTAACTTTCTTTCTAACTCTAGTCTCTCGCGAATGACTTTTTGAATGCAGGGGGCTCATATTCATTAACATCAGACTCAACATCATTTCCGTTTTCACGTACTTGATGTGATTCCTGGTCTACAAATATTTCAGCAGTGTCTACTTCAGCTATGTATATCGTCGAAGCCTTCTCCATCTGATGTATACTCTGAGAATATTCTTCCTTCGAAGATATTCTACAATTCACATCTTCAACTACATCAGGCTATAATGGTTTCCAGCAAGAATAGAGAGTTAATTGCCTAATCTTAACATATGACATGCCTATATGATTGACACAACCTAGCATTGTGAATTTTTTCCAGGCGTCAATTATTGAGATACTTGGTATGTAGATCCTCCCTTTTTTATCTGATCTAATGTCTTTTCAAGGTATGGTGGCTTAAAAGTAGATTTTTTTTTTTGTATTTTTGAGTAGAAATACAATTTCAACATTTTCATGCTGGAAATGTTGAGGGTGACCTGAAACACTATCCAGTACAAGAAGGACTATAAAAGGCAACTCTTAAATCTGACACGAAAATGTTACGAAACTAAGCCAAGCTTTCATACTGGCATTCCAATAAACGGAAAGATTGTTAATATTAACCATTTAAAGGAACGCTATTGCTCAGCCAATGGCTTCATAATAAGCATAAACTACAAAAACTAATCGTTATACGATCATTTGCTGCATTATCTTCGCTATCTGACTTGTTATGTTTAGCTAAAAAGGTTCTCAGAAGCATTGTCTTCAAAAAAAAAAAAACTCGGACTCATCAGCGCTAATAATTGTAAGGACTTTATGACTTACAGGTAACAATTTCAGCAAATTTTGGTGGAAACTGTTGCGCTACTTCTAAATTAGCCCATGCTTGCTCTCCTTGCTGTCTTTGTCTTTGCTTAAATCGTTCTAACCAGCCATAAGTTACGCAAAAAGCTTCTTATATGCAGAAGTACACGTCAATCGATCCTGAATTTTATTACAAAGTTTTAGAGCTCTATTTTGTATGGCATCAGTATCAATGGGAATGCGTTTCTGAGTTTGGTCTTCTAGCCATATCACCAAAGCTTTTTCCATATTTTGCATTGCAACATTACTTACATGTGAAGTGGTACTCATACTCACAGATATTCCTGCAGAAACACTTTTTCTAATTACGTCTTCGTTTTTTTATGCTTCTTATTGTAGCTTCATTCATGGAATAAAATTTAGCATTATCTTTACATCGTAGACGGTTCAAAATTTCAATTTTCGTTTCTAAAGATATAAATATTCTTTTCATCACCGTTATGTCAGCGTTATACCGTATTAAGTGTGGGTATAGATGTATAAGAGCGGTTTACTTATGACTACCCGGCAGAGCTACAGTTTCGAAAGCTTTTACCAATTCAGTCAGACAGGCAGCCGTGCATTCGTTCTTGCATGTGTTCCATTGGACATCCGATACAAATTTACAAGATACGGCATGAACAGTGTCACGCCCCACTCTGAAACCGACAGGGCTCTATGGTCCACGTTCTCAAAGATCTTGCTGATTCTCGCGAGGAGATTTATCGAGTGAAGGTTTTTTTTTTTTTTTTTTATAATTGACGCGTACACAAATCGTAATGAGTACCCTAAAATATCAGGAAGTCAAGACATAGCACAGGCCGAAGGAATAGAGAGAGAGAGAGAGAGAGAGGTGCACATTCGTTTTAATTGTGTGACTTCGCGATATTGTTGTCTCGCTTTTGTATTCTATCCAAGAGGTCTTGGGAGCATCACCCCTGATATGAGCATTGTACTCAAGCTTGGGGCGGATGTAGGCTTTGTAAATTGAAGTCAGATCAGAGGGGGTGAAATATTTCTTGCAGCGTTCTTGGCGACCTCGAATATGGTAATTTTATTAACGCACATACCAAGGATGGAAAGTCTTTCGGTTTCATCGACATAAGCGCTATTCAAGGATAATGGCTGATTATTGGTAGTTAGCTTGAGTTACAGTAGACAGCATTGTGTTTTTGAAGCATTCAATTCCACTCTGTTGTTTATACCCCATTTAATTATGCTGTCAAGGTTGGAATTTAATGTGCTTAACATACGCTGCCGAAGAGCAGGGACGTGAGTCCTAGAACGAATATGAAAAGCTAAGAGTATTGTTATCAGCGAAGTAGTGTATTGGGTTAGAAGTAGCAGTTAAGAGATCATTTATAAAAATGATTAATAGCGTCGGTGACTGGGCAGAGCCCTGGGGAACACCGACATTTAGTTAGGGAATATCAGACATCAAATTTTCGACAAAAGAGCCTGATGCCAAACTCTGTCAAATGCTTTTGACAACAATCTTGCTTTGACCGAAATGGTGCAAATATTTGTTCCACTTTTTGGTGAGATATGCCATCAAATCACCGGTGGACCTGTTGGTGTGGAAACCGTACTGCCAGTCATTAAGAAGTTTCCGCTGACGATTTATCAGCGTTTCCATAACCTTAGAAAGAAGGGATGTTAGTACTTTGAGTCGGTAAGATGTGGGAGACAAAGATTCGCCCTTTTTAGGTAGGCTAGACAAATGCTGTTTGGCATCTACTCGGACAGAGACCAAAAGAGTAGGAAAGATGAAAAAGCTTACGCAGTGGTTTCGCCACCTCTTCAGAAGCAATGGGGGAATACCATCAGGACCTGCGGATTTGGGTACGTTGAGATCCTTAAGAACTCTTGCAACTGTACGAGTGCGAAGGTGAATTTCTTTCTTCTTCCTGTAGTGGCGCTACAGCCCGGTGTGGGTTAGGGCCTCAACCAACCCGCATTTCCAGCCAGAGCGATCTCCTGCCAGCCTTCTCCAGTTACGCACACCAAGTTGGTTGAGGTCCTTTTCCACTTGTGTGCGCCATTTGAGTCGAGGACGTCCTCTGTTGCGTTGTCCCAATGACTCGGATTCAAAGACTCTTCGGGACGGAGCTGTGTTGTCCATACGCTCTACATGGCCTAGCCATCTTAAGCGTTGTATCTGTAGACGCTTAACCAGACACATGCCGTCGTACAGCCCATATAGTTCGTGATTGAATCTTCTCCTCCAGATGCCATCAAACAGGACCAAAGATAGCACGCAGAACTTTTCTCTCGAAAAGACCAAGAGCTTCCTCATCCGCTTTCAACAGCGTCCATGCTTCTGCACCATAAAGCAGGACTGAGGTGATTAAGGTATTGTATAAAGCCAACTTGGTCCTTCGAGAGAGGGTTCTATTACTCAATTGCCTTTTGAGCCCAAAGAAACAGCGGTTGGCAAGAGTGATTCTGCGTCTCGGTACTGATGTTGTTGTCCCTATTTGTTGCAGAGCTGAGGCAGACGAAGTCCTTGACTACCTCGAAGTTCATGCTGCCCATTGTGACGCTCTGTCCGAGACGTCGATGGTGTGTGTCCTTTCTTGATGACAACATGTACTTCGTTTTGCCCTCATTTACCACTAGACCCATTTTAGCCGCCTCTGCTTCAATGCCAGCAAACACCTCATTGACGGCTCGCTGTGTTCGACCAATCACGTCAATATTATCCACGTAAGCAAGAAGTTGAACGGTCTTTTGGAAGATCATGCCTCTGGTGGTGACTTGTGAGTTTCGCACGATCTTCTCGAGTATTAAGTTTAAGAAGTCACATGACAGCGCGTCGCCTTGCCTAAAACCTTTTTTTGACATTAAAGTTCTCGGTAAGTTCGTTGACGACCTTGATGGAGCAGCGAGAGTTCTCCATCGTCATCCTACACAATCTGACGAGTTTGGTAAGGATGTCAACATTAGACATGGCTTTGTATAGTTTGTCTCTATGCACGCTGTCATATGCGGCCTTGAAGTCGACGAATGGGTGCTGAGTGTCGATCTGCATCTCTTGGGTCTTTCCCAGGATCTGCCGCAGTGTGAAGATTTGGTCTATTGTAGACTTCCCTGGGCTGAAACCACACTGATATGGACCTATCAGGTTGTTGACGAACGGTTTCAGGCGTTCACTCAAAACGGCAGAGAAGATCTTGTAGGCGATGTTAAGGAGACTTATTCCTCTGTAGTTGGTGCAGTCAAAGGGGTCTCCTTTCTTGTGGATCCGGCAAACGACACTGAGATTCCACTCATCGGGCATGCTTTCCTCCGACTATATCTTACAGATGAGCTGGTGCATCCTCCCTACCAGATCATCCCCAGCTACTTTAAACAGTTCCGCGGACAATCCGTCCGCTCCAGCAGCTTTGTTTGACTTAAGTCTCGATATTGCTATCTTGACTTCGTCAAAGTCGGGGGGACGGAATTCTTGTGTATCGTCGTTCAAATTGAGTGGAACATTCTGCCTGATAGCGGTATTTGGGTCCTCGTCGCCGTTTAACAGTCTGCAGAAATGATCCTTGAAAATTCTCAGCATCGACTGCGATTGTCCAGTTGTCCATTTTCGTCCCGACAGGCTTCCGTCCGAAATTTATATCCACTGGATAATTGTTTTACTTTCTGGTAAAACTTTCTGACTTCATTCCTGCTGTAGCACCTTTCCATCTCTTCGACCGCGCGCTTCTCGTGCTCTTTCTTTTTCTTTTTGAGAAGCCGGTTCTCTTCCCTCCTCTTCTGTTCGTAGAGCTCACGAACAGCTCTCGTTGTTCGATACAGCATTGCGTTGGAGGGGTCTTGCTTGGCTTGCATGGGCCTGTCTGCACTCATTGTCAAACCATGGGTTTTTGCTGGGTGATGTTGTAAAATCCAGCACATCAGTGGCAGCTTCCTTGATGGCTTTTTGACAACGTTTCCAGTCTTCTTCTATGGTCAGTGAAGACCATGTCGAACTTTCAGAGAGTTTTTGGGAGACTCGGTCGGCAAAGTTCCTAGCGATCGTTTGCGATTGTAGCTTTCCGACGTCAAACCGTGGTGTTCGTTCTCGACTCCCTTGTTGTGGTGTTCTCACCTTGGCTACAACTAGGTAATGATCCGAGTCAAAGTTGGTTCCTCGGAACGTTCGGACATCGAGAATACTGGAGGAGTGTCTGACGTCAATCGCAATGTGATCAATCTGGTTGACGGTTGATTGATCAGGGGACCGCCAGGTCCCTTTATGGATGTTGAGGTGTGGGAACGGCGTACTCACTACAGAGAGGTTCCGCCCCGAGGCGAAGTCCACGAGCCTGAGTCCGTTCCCGGATGTGTTGTCGTGCAGGCTGTGTTTTCCAATGACTCTAGCAAAGATTTCTTCTTTTCCCAACTGTGCATTAAAATCTCCTAGAACGATCTTCGTTTCGTAGCTGGGACATTATTCGTATGTTCTTTCTAGGAGATCATAGATGTTATCTTTGCTATTGTCATCTCTGTCTTCAGTCGGAGCGTGGGCGCAAATCAAGCTAATGTTACCGAATTTAGCCTTGATGGTTGGTTCGTAGTGAGTAATTTTATAAAACCGACAAATCCTGTTTTCTGGCGCATGATACTCGCCATTCACCCTTCTCCGTTAGTAACTCCCAAAGGGAGTCTCCAGATGGCACCACGAGGAGGTGGAGATAGGACTTGCTAACAGAGCCGCAAGGTGTTCGTCTGCGGTGGCTCTTCTCGTTTTTTGTGGAACTAACATCCGTCTAATAAATATTACCCCTATGAGGCCTTTGTTAGCCTTTACCATTCCGAAGGTCAATTTGTCCCATGGAAAATTCTACGCTCTCAAGTACAGGCGGAGACAAAGTGCTGGGAGCGTTAAGCTGACTGCAAAATGTGCGGCTAGCAGATTGGCTTTGTCTAAATAACTGACAGCTTGGATATCATTATAAATGAGCGTAGTGATTGAGGAAAAGGTAGTTTATAGCCTCTTTACAGCTCGAGTCATAGAGTCATACCACGGATTTGCTTTAGGTTTGACACTCTTCACTCTATTTCGTAGATTGAAAATGTCTTTGCCCGTTTTGGGAATATTTCATTATTCATTCATAATTCAGTGCATTGTTGAACAGAAAGGTGTAAATCCCCAGAGCCACTGGGAAGAGGGCCTGAGCACAACATTAGATATACTGTATGGGAAATGCTATGCCTTTTAGAAACACAGTATTTCATTAATAATTTTGTCCTTAGAAAAATCAGTAGTCATTATTTCTGTAATACCGAAAATAAATCCCACGCCATACCGCGAGTAACAAATCCAAGCTTTCATACAGGCCTTTCGATGTTTGATAGATCTGATTTTATAATTTAGTTGGCGTAAATAGTTCTTTGATACTTTCACACAACTTCAATTTCCTATTAAATTAAATTTAGACCTACCACTTCATAAAATATTGAGCCATCAATAAAATATTGTTTTCCAATTGATTTTTTTAAAATGCAATTCGACACTTTTATTTTGGTTTATATTTAATTTTTAGTTTTTGTTTGCTCTTGTTGTGCTTAGACTAGCATAGTTTTTGTATAAATGAAGTGAAAATAAAATATTTGGGGTTCGTGAAAAAACACATTTCCTGGTGCCCTGTTTGCCTTCAATTTTTTTCGGCTCTCAAGGTAGATACAGAAAAAGTCTGCTCTTAAAACATACCGCGAGACTGCAAAATGCCCATTTCTTTTTGAACATGCTTAGTACTTTCTCATACTGTTTTTTTTCAATTCCATGAGGACATATTTTGCATACTTCCTTGGCCATAATGCTGACCTGTAATCATCTAATATAAATTGCTTTACCCAACACTACTGACTATTATACCAAACATTTTAAACAACAGATGTAGGTGTAACATTAAATCATTAAAATCAGTTTTAGCAATGCATCCACATAATTTCATTGATCTCTTGAAAAACTTTGACGGTGCCCACCTCGACGGTTCTATTCTATTTTTTTTTTTTTTTTTTTTTTTTTTTTGTTGGAGGCTTCTACAATCTGCTGGAGCACTCAGACACAAATACTGGTCCATTGTACTACCAGACAGACACCTTGTCTTTATTGTATTTTCCCCGTTGTCCGGAGAAAAGTGAGGAGGGGCTTCAGTGATGTTGAGCTAAGAGATTCGGCACCCACCACGTCGGCCCCAAGGGTGCGCCACCGTGCACGAGCGAAGGCGGGACAGTCGCAGAGAAAGTGTTCCGCTGTGTCGTCCTCCTCGCAACAAGCAGCACAGGTAGGCGTCTCACTGATGCCAAGCACGTAAAGATGCCTGGCAAAAGTGTAATGGCCCGTAATGACGCCCGTTAGCCTTCTGCAGTCATTTCTTCTTAAGGATAAGAAGAATGTTGCGGACTTTTTACAGACGTCAGGGCGTACGCGCTTAGTCATCCTGCATCCTGGATATTCCTTCCATCTGCGACTGTGTACGTTAAAGACCCAGTCATTGATGTCAGATTTAACCGTTGAAGCTGGTAGACCTAAGGCGGGTTCAGGCCCTGAGAAACTCTCCTCTGAGCCTTTTCTAGCGAGTTCATCGGAGATCTCGTTTCCTGGGATTCCAGAGTGACCTGGAACCCATACAAGCCTAAGTGAATTAAGTCTTCCGACTTTGTTCAACAAGGTCTTGAGTTCATGCACTAGTTTGGAGTTGGACAGAGGATTGGATGCAGCTTTGAGTGCAGCTTGGCTGTCACTGCAGACACATATGCTCCTTCCCCTCCATCTGTGTTTCACAACATAGTGCATGGCCATTAGGATTGCGTAAATCTCCGCCTGGAAGACAGACGCATATTTTCCTAACGAGAAGTGCAGTCGAATGTTTTCGCGCTCGAAGAAAACTCCGGCGCCGGATCCCTGATCAGTCCTGGAGCCATCTGTGAAGATGCGAAGACATTCTATTCCAGGTTCAGTGTCTGGCCAAAGCCAGTCCTGACGCCAAGGAAATGTGACTGTGTAGTTACTGCGCAGTAGGATGGCAGGTGTCATTGCGTCAGAGGGCATATCCATGAGACAGTGATCGTAGGATATTTCTCTCTCAAGTACACCCTCACTCCACTGCGAGTTGTACCAAAGACCATTCCTCTTTAGGCGAGAAATAGTTTTCAGTGCACACCCTCTGATATATATGTCAAGGGGTGGAAGGTTCATCATAGCATCCAAAGCAGCTCCCGGTGTGCTGGGGAAAGCCCCCGTGCAACTGAGGCAGACCGCTCTTTGGAGTTTGGTGAGTGAAGCCACAACGTGTTTTCGTGTCAGCCTGCTCCACCAAACAACCGATGCATATGAGATTATCGGTCTTACTGGTAGACTCGGTAAAGGTACCATCAGACTTTCTGAGTACCTCCAGCCTTGTCGATTTTCCTCGTTTGAGGACTTTAACCAACTTGCTGGTCGCGCTCAGGGATTTGATCTCTTCGCAGAAGGACTTATAGGAATCATTCTTCGATTTTCGAATAAGCTTCTTATATTCCTTCTGCTTCGATCGGTATTTATTCCAGTCATCTTCCGAGTTCGATTTAAGCGATCTGTTCAGAAGACTTCTGGCTTCCCTACGAAGCCGTTGGAGCTCAGCATTCCACCAGGGAACCGGCTTCCTGTTGGGAGGTTTTTTGACAGGACATGCGAGTTCAAAACATTTGGTGATGGCGCTGTTCAGGTTATGAACTGCATCCTCCACCGATTGATTAGTTTTGAGTTTAGGCGGGGCTTGAGTGGATTTCTCAAGCTCCTCCCTAAATCGCACCCAGTCTGTTTTTCTCGGATTCCGCTTGGGCTGTGAGGGGGAGATCCCGCACTTCAATTGGAATTCGATGTATCTATGGTCTGACAGCGTAACATCTGGTGAGACTCTCCAGTTAGTGATGGCCTTCGCATGCCTGTTAGATAAGGTTAGGTCAATCACTTCCTGTCGTCTCGCCGTCACAAAGGTTGGTAGAGAGCCAACATTGTTGATGAAAAGGTCAGACGAAAGAATGAAGTTTAAAAGATGGTCTCCTCTCCGGTTGCATTTGCTGCTGCCCCAAAATGTGTTTTGAGCGTTAGCATCGCAACAGATGATGAGTCCAATCCTTCTGGCTTCACAGTACTCTACGAGTTCGGAAACCGCCTTAGGTGGCGGGGGTAGTACCGAGTCGTAGGGGAAGTAAGCAGACGCCACGACGAAGTGTTCAATTTCTCCGTGCGCCTTGTAGCTCACTTTCGCAGCTACCAGATCTTGACCACAGAATTGACCAAGTTTGGTTGCCGATAGCGTATTCGATATGATGAGGCAGACCCTGGGCCTTTCGGATCGCTCATCATAAAGGATTGTAGCATCACGTATGCCACCAAGACCACACAGGCGTTTGTTCCACACCCATGGTTCTTGAATGGATACAATGTGATGATTTGTACTACTGCATGCAATTCTGCTACTTAGAAGAGCGGTAGCAGCCTTGCAATGCTGTAGGTTGATCTGAGTAAAAATCATGGATTCATACTGGGGAACACGTTCCATCCTTCGACTACTTGACATCAAAATGGAATACAATCCTACCAAGGCCGAAGTAGGGACGTGAGTCGTACGCGGTTTTCAGGGCCTCAACAGAGCCATTGTCCATTCCCACTACCAGAGTGAAGCCCTCTTTTTTCAGAGAGTTATTTTTCTCCTTGTAGGAATAGACAGTCCAGGCCCTCGTGTCGAGTCCCGGGTTCTGCGCACGTATTCGCGTCAGCACTTTCAGCTTGTTTCCGGGTTTTCCCGGAATCCAGCAGATGGCGCGCGTTAGTTTCGGGAGACTAACTACTTGATAAGTGCTAGTTCCCAGGGGGGGGATTTTCGGCACCATGCTCCTGATCCAGGCAGATGTCTGCTGAGAGGTACAGCTCACCACGAAGGTACCATTCATCAAAGCAGACCTCTCCGCTTGAATACAGAAGCCTGTTGCTGAAGCTAGCTCCAGTAGATGATCCTCGCAGTGTTGGCAATCTGCGCTGGTCATTCTGCTGTCACTGCCAGCCTTCCCTATTCTGACCTTTTCGGAGGAGATGGCTGCCTCTTTGTAGGAGAGGTGCTTGTCTCGACTCTTTACGGTCATTTGTGTTGCCTTTCCAGAGGAAGGGGTTTTTTTGTGTGAAGTGCCCGCCTCCGATGAGCAGCCTTTGGTCCTCTCCGTCTTCAGGTTTTTGCTTTGATCTTTATTGATCGCCGCATCTGCCTTTGGACTCCGATTTCCCGCCGCCATATCAGAGGAGGAGACATCACGTTCTCTCTCCCCAGCAAGATTGTCCCCGGCGGCCATCTTCCGCTTGCAAGTGCTCTTACCTTTTTCGGTTCGAGCTCCTGCTCCCTTCCGACACCGCTTTCGAACAGCTTTGCCAGCCTGAGGGTTGTTATGATCCAAGACCGCTTCGCCTTCTGCGATCAGAGTCAGTCTGCCAGCATCATCACCTTTTTCGGCGGTGGCACCGACCATGACAGGACCCTGAACATCTTCAGCTCCGTCAGTTTTGGAACTTGGCACGCTCTTATTGGGAGTTTGACCGTCACCAATAAGAGGAGGAGTGTTTGAGGCGCATGCCGAAAGTGCTGGCATGCTTGTGCCTCCAGCAGCAGCCTTTACTAGCCGCCGACGTTTTCTGGGCTGCGCGCCGGCAAGAAGTGCGGGATCTGCAGGTGAGAGGGTCGGATGGGCTTCGGTAGGGGATACCTCCGCCGATCTGATCCTCTTACCTGCCTTTCCCAGAGGTTCGCCCTCAATCTTCGTGCCTTCGGCTGTGCCAGCCTCTTTGCACGATTTTCGGGCACGCCTTTTCCTCCTTCTTTTTGGGCACTTAGCAGTGCAATCTACAGCACGTCCCAATTCTGGGGCTCGTTCAACCTTGGCGGTTTCCCGTGCCGCACCATCGTCGGTGTCGCCTCTGTCGGTTGCACCGCTCACGCTCAGTCCAACCAAGTGGTCGGACAATGAGCCGCAGGAGTCGGTGTCGTTCCGGGCTGCCGGAGAGTTGAGAATGACTGGTGGGGCCTCCAGAATCCTTGCCCCGGCCGCGATCAGGGAGATCGCGGGTGGATTTCCGCTATTGCGGGTGCCACCTGGAGTATTTTCATCCATCTGGTTGTCCATTCATTCATGACTAACTCGGGGTTCTCCGGGTCTTAGTTCGAGGTCATTGACCTCTTAAGCTATTCTATTTGCTCTCTTAAGCCTTAATTTAAGTTTCCAAATGTTTCAGTAAGCAACATGCATTTGAGTTTTGATAAGAAGAGTTACACTCGTAAAATTCGGATCCCAATACTCTCTACTTCGTTAAAGACAAATGCTAGTAAGCTTTCTTGTCCTCCTTAATTATTATCAGTACAAGATACCTTACACGGCCTTATGCTTAGTCGCAGCCATTGTTAGAGACAGCCTCCCAAGCTTTATTATTGTCTATTGTTACTAAAACCTTAAATGCCTTGAGAACCTGCCGAGGCATATCTGAGATAAGGTCTGCTTTTCCTCAAACTTTGTTCAGAGCATTCGTTTAAATCGAAGAAATAAAGGACATGCCCTATTTCGCTTCACGGTTACACTTGCCGACCCATTGCAAATGAACCTCTGCTGTGCAACCTTTACATAAAACGCACTCACAATCCTCTCGTGCGTAACATGCATCACATTAGCTATACTTCGGCGAGCTAACTAAAGGTTCTATCGCCTTTAATCTACCAATTCTACGAAGCGAATGCGATGGTTTTTCAAAAGCCCATGTACCAGAGAAGCCAGGAATAAAAGGCATGGTAGTAACGCGAAATGGCAACTCATATTTCCAGTTCGGTCTCACCATCAATCCCGACAACATCTATACGACGTGTGAAAGGAGATGCCAGTAATTAAAAATATAGGTAAAAATCTCTCGGCGAGGAATGGAAAGACCACGAAAAGAAGAACGTAGAGAGCAAACCGAAAGGAGTGTGAATCCTTTATAGTCACCGAGTATGATGTTAAGCTTCGATTGATGGGGAATGTGGTGAGCTCCCTTTATCCTATCATTTCTGTCATTAAAAATGTATTCAGCAGATAATTATCGTACCGTGATGATGATTTCTGAATCCAACGAATTTAATTCATGATAGCTCGGCTAAAGGCGGGCTTATGTAAGCTCCTGGCGCCCGGATTAGAGACGAAATAACGATCCAATGATTTAAATACGAGTTTGCATTCTTCCTTTGAATTCTACACGAGTATCACGATAATATCAAGCATAAAAGATTAAAAACAATAATTTTTAAGAAAATATTTAATGACTCCGCATAGGATAGTCGTAGTCGTAGTAAATACTTATTATAGATCAATAGAACGTTTATGTAAATATTCGTATCTTTTACGAATACTAGTTAATTAGTGGGCGGGAGGGGCGGAAGGATGTTGCATAATGAATAAGCGACAAATTTACATTTTCTTTTGTGTAATTATCATTACAGTACCTATGGCCCTTACAGAAATTCCGAAATTCAAGAGGACATCATTTATTAATGGAGAAAGGTTTACAATTCGGTATCGATTTAGAGCAGTTTGAAAAGGACGAACCAGCTAAGCCACAGATGATAATAAAGAATTTAGAACTGAACAACGACGATGAAAATGACGAGAGAGTATTGGATGATGAGCGTCGCAAAGAGCACACAATGCCATCACAGCTCCAGGAGGACATTCGGCTGTTCCAGGACGGATATGATGCAAGCAACCATCAAAGGAATTCAGATGAGAGCACGTTCAAGTGGGTGACGAGCGATTGGTCGGAGTGCTCTGAGCCATGCGGAACCCGTAACGGACTAAGGGTAAGTGTTTTTATTGTGTTTTTATGCAGAATTTTAAGGTTAGTAAATAAAAAGGGCAGAGTCTTAACGCGGCTATTAACCCTATCATTTCGAAAAACAAGACTTCGAATACCGTTGCATGGATTTAATATTCGTGGAGCAGGACGTTGCCAGTAATGCGAAACATCGTAATATGTTTAAAAAAATTTTGGTCGTTTTCTGCTTTCATTATAAGTTGGTTTTGCATAAAATTTTTATTTTATTCAGTTGACGGCAATCTAAATACCATCAGTAACCATCCTAAGATGATTGAAGCCTTTTTTAAATTCTTTGCAGCGAGAAACCGGCTCATTAGTATATTATTATTAGTATCGCGAAATTCAAAAAAATAGTTCGGTTATTAACAGAGCAGTCGACGTCGAAAGGGGCGGTCAGTCAAGGTGGTCAGCCGAGGAGTCGTTAGTAAAAGTGTAGCTGAAGACCCTAAATTCTCAATTCCTTGTCATACACAAGTCGACAATTTTTGCTTCGGGATAAGATCCAATGGACTCAAGAACTCAAGCCCCAAGATCAGCGAGCTTGTCGTACGTTCGCTGTTTGGGTTCTGGACTAGTTGCAAAGTGATCCAAATTTTAGCAAAAAACGACTTCGCGAGTCAGCAAAAATCTCAATTTGGGGAGAAATTGATCCATAGCAGTATCGAAAGTCTCTATTGCAGCTATATAGATAGAAACTTGCTGATTGGTGTGGTGGTGGATTTATAGTAGGTGGCGTCAATAGGCCACAGGGAAACTGCTAGTATTTTAATCCAGAAAAAAATTAATTTGTAGAAAGATATGAGTCACTAGCTTCAAGGTTGTTAAAAACTTTAGGAAACATGTACAACTCATGGAGTACTCGTCATATGTTGGTCATATAAAAGGTTCCTGCGATTTTTTGGCACGTTATTGAAAATATTTTTTTTTTAAAAAAGGAATTTCAATCAAGTACATATTGGCTATTATTATCCATGACCTTTTGCCAATTTCTAGGTAGCTTCAGAATTCCATCGGTATATAACGTCTGTGGTTTATCAGCGAAAAACTTGGCCAAGTGACTTTGAGCGGCTCTTCGGTCGGCCATTTTTTTACCCTCAAGTGAGCTTTGCAGAGAGCGAAACAAATGGTAATCAGAGGGTGCAAAGTACGGGCTACACGGTGGATGCATTAAAAGTTCCCAACCAAGTTCCGTCAATTTGTTCCGTGTGTATGGCCTAGCATTGTCATGATGGAAGACAGCTCCCTTTCTGTTGGCCAATTCTGGTCGTTCTTTCGTGATTGCTTCATTCAAACGGTCGAGTTGTGCACAGTAGAGGATCAAATTGACCGTTTCGCTACGTTCTAGCCGCTCATAATAGACAATTCCCTTCCAATCCCACCAAACACTCAATATAACCTTATTTGCCGTCAATCCAGGCTTTGAAGTAGATTGAAATCGGTCACCGGCCTTTGGCCATGATCGCTTGTGTTGGATATTCTCGTATTTAATCCATTTTTCATCGCCCGTAATGAACTGCTTCAAAAATGGTTCCATTTCGTTACGTTTCGACAGCGTTTCACTGATGGTTTTTTCGGTCAATTAAATTTTTTTGCGTTAATTGATGTGGCACCCAAACATCGAGCTCCTTTGAGTAGTCTGCTCGTTGCATATGATTCCAAACTGTCGTACGGTTGATGTTTAGTGCCTCCGTATTCTGACAGTGCCTGACATGTCACCTTTGAAACACGTGCTCGTTTGACACAATCATATTAGTGTTTCCAGATATACGGACACCATCCCAAATAACTTGATCAAATGGACGAATATGTCGACCATAAAATGGATGTAGCGTACGATGAGTATTAAAAATTAGCGTTAGTCTATTCACCGTAAAAAGCGAAATGTACTAACAAATAACTCAACTTTCTACTGTCAAATTGATAATCTGTAGAAACAGTGTGGCTAGTTTAAAAACCAAGCTTCCAAAAAAACAACCTTTTTAGTCTTTTGAATTTCTAGTAACGAAACCAAGCATAGAATGGGATTCAGCAACTTTGTACTCTCTTAAAATTCACCTTAGAGTCAAAGATAACACCAAGATCTTAAAGCTTCTTACCTTTTTCTTGAGGTAATTGCTATATTGGTATACGAGTAGAGTGATGAAGAAAAATGTAGCTTTGGCAACAATAATTTCCAACACATTTTCGGTGCACCACGCTTGTGTAGAAGCCAACAGTCTGACACGGGATGGGACCAACCCCATCTAGTAACAAAAAATCGCAGAAACTTTTTATATGACCTATTATATGTGAAAGTTGTCGATCCCTTCTGGCTTTTCTGTCTTGACCCACTTGTATATTAGATTTTGTCATTCATATGTAAATCTTTTATTACCATATTAAGGGAGCTTCATATTTTATTGCCACTTTTGCGGCCCATAATCTCACAATATTATGAATTTCAGAAAACTTTAATTAATCAAGTATACTACAGGCTGTCTTCCTAAATAACGCAGACATACGCCGAAAATTGTGTTGTTTAAGCAAGCCAAAAAAGACTGTTTGAATACATCCCTTTCATCTGTATTTTCTTACCAGGACATTAATGTGATCTTTCGTGCTGAGAAAAAATACAGTTTTAATCTTCATAAAACAAATTTTTTAAAATTGAACAACTTTCTAAATAATGCTAACCTAATCCTGTCTCTTACCATAAAATGTAAACATTTCTTTCTATTCAAACAGTTCAAATGCTTTACACTTTTCATCCCTTTCGTGCTACAGGGCAAGTATTCATAACAGGGTTGCCTTCGCTTCGCAGCTCAAGAAATAAAACTTGGCGTGTTTGTGGCATTTACCAATGGTCGTTTACCTTAAATTCCAAGCTCAATTGAAATTTGCACGGACACAGACCCAAGTCCCGAAACCGAATTTTTGTGAACGGCGTAAAATTGAATTCATCATTCACGACAATGATGTTTTCAGAAGGCCTTGCATACTGGTTTTGCCTTATTTTTAGCGAACCGTTTGACTCGAATTTTACCGCCAAACGTCGAACAGTCGATTCGGCAGGACGGAAGAAATAAAAATCACGCCCTACCTCAAACTTTTGTCGAATGGATCTTTTAAAAAATAAATATTGATGACCTTCAAACTTCAGTTACCAATTCACAATGAATTTAACAGATATAACTTTAATAACACCTCGACTATACTTAAGTCCTTATATTGAAAGACTCTTTACAAGCCGTGCATTCACTCAATTTTTCGAACTCTGTGAAACCCTCTGTCTTCAATACTTGGGCCGCATGTAACACAGCTTAACCTTCGCACCCAGGCGATTCTTCCACATTTTTAATTCGATAAAGAACTCAGACAACTATCCTTCTACTCAAAAATTATTAGGACACCTTCTTGGACGATTTTAAAGTCACTCCATAATTTTGGCCCATCCTGTCACGGTTGTCTTTCGAATTTCTTTATCACATGGTATCCCTCCTTTCATCAGGCTCTTACATAAAAAAATACCTTAAGGACAAACTGTCTAATTAACAACCAATTGCTAAACTCTCTCGTATACTCGAGCTTATCGAAGGCATTCTCTACGACACTCTTTTCCCTAATCCAAAATGGATTTGTTAAAGGAATAATAACGACCACCAATTTTTTTAAAACTTGTCTCTCTACATGCCAGAGGACGGCAAAGATGACGATGTAATTACCACCAATTTTAGCACACCCCATCACTTTACAACTTTTTTCTGAGTGGCTAAAGGTAGTCACTTTGGTCCTCTCATTTTCCTTAATGACGTTTGCAGCTTAACTGAAAACATAATATCATAATATTCCTCAGACACATTTGAAGATTGAAAATCTTCATATTCTGTAGTAAAAAAAAAATCCCTGCGCTCAATGTTAAAAATTATAGTTTAAAAAACCTAAAAAACACGCTTTTAGAGATGATCAACTAAAAAGTAACAAATAATTCTTAGCATAGGAATAAAATTACTGCCGAGGAAATTAATGTCACCGTCGGATTAGATATAAATCGTTATAATTTTTCACTAGTTTCATTCCGAAATGCAGAGTTAGTTTAAAAATGTAATACAAAGCACCCCACGCTTTTAGAACGGTGACATTAATTTCCTCGGCAGTAATTTTATTCCTATGCTAAGAATTATTTGTTACTTTTTAGTTGATCATCTCTAAAAGCGTGTTTTTTAGTTTTTTTAAACTATAATTTATTTTTCGCTTTTTAGTTCGATTTGCTTTAAAACAACAGTCTTTTATGTATGTACAGACGTGTTAACAGTTGCATCTTGATTTAGAAAACATATTCAAAGATTTCTATGTTGCTAATATAAGCAACGAGACATAGTGGTCTAACTGTCTTTGTGAACAAGTCTTATGGATTGTTTCGTAATAAGGATCTTCCACGACTAAGTGCTGCATAAGCTTGTCCAGCAGCTAACAGCCGTGAGCCTAAATAAATGACTGCATGATCAACTATACAACCTTGCAACATTAATGGCAACATTCGTCTCTCAACAGTTCCATGACTGTATTTTGCTGGGAACTGTATCGATATTGGTTTAATTAGGTGAACACCATCTGAACCGAAATCGATACGGACTGACGGAATGTCTTCGGCATATATGTACTTGATCCCTGCAAAAATTTGGCCAGGTAATTTCTGTAATTAAACCCATATTACCATTTACTAAACCTTTTGACACGTCAATATTAGACCTTAACATCACTTTAGCTCCTACGAATATTTTCAATACTTTAGGAAGACCTCCTGTTTTATTGATATCATTACGTATCAGAGAATCTAAGTCTTTATTACCTAAATTTCGTGTAGCATCAATGAGTTGGTCTTGCGCTTTTATTGTATAAATAACTATCCCTTTATCCTCAAAACTCTGAAGAACCTTTTCGTTATGTCTAGCAACTTGGTCATTTGTTGGATAGATCCTTAACGCTTTTTCAATCGAGAACTCATTATATGTATCTGTTGACACTTTTCTGAGAAGAATTTCAAGATGCTCAGGCGTCAATTTTCCAACTCTTAGGGCGTTTAGCATATCTATAAATGTCGTATCTCCTTGTTGGCGCATGTTTTGTTTGAGTTCAACCAGAACATTTTATAATATTTTTTTCCGAGTATACATATACATATATAATATCACTTTTCGCACACTAAACGACCTTCACCAACCGAATAGTACTTTGAATCGTACCGAATTTGAAGTTTCCCTCAGTAGGAGAGAGTTCCTAAACATTTCCTCAATGCATCCACCAATGAACGTGTTTACTCTCAATTTGTGAATGCGTGAACCTCAAAATGTAAATGTGTAAGCTCCGATATGTGAATGTATGTACTGTCAACAGATCAAAAAGTAGAAAGTAGCTCTACTTTGTTCGTTGAAGTTCATCCATTCGTCGGCTATGGGCCACTATGTGCCACTTCCCATAAGAATGTGTATAGGTATGTATTCTATTTTGCTCTCAATTGAAATCAACGGAGGATGGATCAACGGATTCTAGCTCTATCTCTCTTACTCTCATGCAAAGGATCCCAAAAGAAATTCATGAATTATGGCGAACCTAATCAGGATAATTGGATATTTTGTTCGAATTATTGTATTGTCCTCGGTCTTTGACAAGTGTGCAAAGTTTAAACCAAATCTGATCACTTGAAGTAGGGCAAAATCGACCCCAAAGAGTCAGTTACAAACATACAGGTGAAACTAATAAAAGCGTATTAAAAATGCCAAGTTTTATTCCCGACGTTACCGGTTTTATAACTACGAAACGAAATAAATGTCCCAATCGTTTGGTCAATTTTTAGCATTGTGCATTGTAGTGTTTTGACGGTTCCACTAGGTTTCAACAACAGATCTTTGTTTTCCATTTATAGCAATTCAGCCTTCAAGCCGATATCGAAATTCCTCCACTTGACCCTATCTTGAGCTAGTCTTCTCACTTCGAGCGAGGTCCTGCCAGCTCGTCGATCCTCTTTCTCCATGGATCTCCTTCATGTCATGCGAGAGCGAGCTCGTTTGCGGGTGTCTTGTGGATTCCTTGTGAAGGCCTTTTTTGCAACATCCGTGTCCAGTTTACGCAAAGTATGCCGAATCCAACTCCTAACGATCTCCATCGCCACTGGTAGCTGGAAAGCTCTCTGTAGGAGGCCCTTGTTCGTGATCTACTCCGACCAAAAGATCTTCAGGGGGCCTTTCAAACATTTGTTAGCAAATACCTGTAGCTTCCAGTTTATGGTGTCAGTGGTCTTCCATATCTCACAGCCATAGAGGAGGACGGATTCGAGATTGGAGTTGAAGATCTGGAGTTTTAGAGAGGAAGAAAACTATTTGGATCTCCTGACATTCCTCAACGAATTGTAGGAATCCCTTGTCTCAATCCTCTGGTGTTGGTGAAGGCTCTGTTCCTTTTGCCCTCGAAGCGCACCATGCATGGAGGCTCTCGGTACAATTCGCGTGCGAAGCCAATGATAGTGTTTGCGATCCCAATCTTCTCCAAGGCATTCCAAATATAATAGAATCTCTGCAGACCGGGCTCTCGAAATCGACGAACGGGAGGAAGAACGAGCTGTTCCACTCAACAGACTGTTCAATAATAATTCTCACTGTGTTTGTGTGATCAACACAAGAACGATTAGGTCCAGGTGCTCACATCGAAAGTGTTCCTTGATGGTCGGTGCGATCCTCGAAACTATCAGGGTGGCGAGCAGTTTCTGAATGGTGTTAAAAAGAGTGATGCCTCTCTTTTTACACTCATTCAAGTCGCCTTTCTTTGGGATGGTGATGATGACGCCTTCCTTCCAACTCTCGGTGTTAGGACGAGTAGACCAAGCTTCTGCGATGATGGTATGCAGGATCAGAGCCATTTATGATGCAACTGTTCTAAATAGTTCCGCAGGCAAGATAACGGCCCAGGGCTTTGCCGCTCTTCAGTCTGTAAAAAAGGGGAGAATGGGATGTGACTCTGCGAAGAATTCCCTTCAGCGATTAAGTTGTTTCTGATCTGATGGGAGTGCGTTTCCATCTCTATCTCTCAAGGGTGGAGCGGTAGCCATCCCACCTTCACAGAACTTACTCGTGGCAGCATAAACACCTTTCATGTCGCCACAATGAGCGGCAACCTCTGCTTCGCTTGCCAGATCCTTGAAGAAGTTCTGTTTGGCTTCTCGTGCCATGCGCTTGCCCGGTCTCGTTATATGCAGCTTGGATCTATCGTCTTCTCTCACATGAGCCGAGCTGGCGTGGTTGACCTTTAAGTTTCCTTCTTTACTCGACCAGCATCCCTGATGCAAGGCTTACGTTTGTGTTGCCGAAAGCCCACTGTTTCTTCCGCACTTGACTTCAAGGTCTGTCCACGATGGTGTTGTGTCTGACCGGGCTATCGCCTCGATCTTCCCCACAAATTGGTTGGCTATCACCGGATTCTGGAGCCGCTCGGCATCATAACGTCTCTTTGTGGGAGCTTGGTAGTAGTCCATTGCCGGACGAAACCTCACAATGTCCAGCAAAAGTTGATGGTCGCTATATGGTATATTTCGGCGTCGCGAGTGGTTTTCACGTTCTGCAGAGAGCCAAGGAGTTTTCTGCTGATCAAGAATTGATCGATCTGGTTGCGAGCAATACCGTCCGGAGACTGCCATGTCATGATGTCTTTGTGGGGGAATTTGGTGCCACCAACAAAAAGTGGAGAAGGCGATTTCCATTGCCACTACTTTCTGCGTAAAGGCTGTATCGACCAATAACGGCCTTGAGGTTTTTGTTGTCACAGCTTACTTTAGCGTAAAAGTCAATTTGACAATTTTCACATCGCTCTTGAGGGAGGACGTGAGACATGCTTCCAGCTGGTCGTAGAAGGTCCGTATGTTCATCATGCGGAACTTCGACTGCAGTCGGATTGATATGATCCTGTCTGAGATGGGCTTGCACTCCAAGAGCGATCTACTCCGTTCTTGTGCTGGGTGCTATTACCACTAAAAATGAGGCACTCTCCCGTTTGCGTCGAAATCGCCTTGCCCTTTCCATCTCATTTCGTAGAATCCGAGGTTCTGAGTTATCGTTGCATCTTGAAGCAGACTTGACTCAATCTGTAGGCCTCAGAGAGGGTTCGCACGTTTCTATTCGATAGATGGCGCTTGGGTTATTGACAGAATAAATGGTCGCCTTTAATGTACACAACTCTTTCGAATTGAGAGTGTTTAACGCAGATTTGTCCGAGTTTTACTAAATGCGGTCTTCCCGGACGGTCATTAAACGTCGGGAAGTCGCTGATATTCTATTTGTTTATCAGTACCTAGCAGAAAACACCGAAACAGTAATTTCACAGTTTAGTGCGAATCTAGTCTAAGTTAGGTTAAGATAAGTTTTTTTATTAATACAATTTATATTTATGGTACATACACTAATCCATACTCTGCCCTACTCCATATTCTATGTCTGTATCCTGTTCAGAAAAAAAACACGAAGTAATTGTCGGTTGATCCTGAGATTCGAACCCCGCGTCAACGACGCCAAAAACCAACAACTTATTTAGTCTAGATTGACTACTCTTAAATTTCGTTCCAATAAAAAACACTCAAAGCACTAAGCTTGCCCGCAATTTCTTGGTTTCGTGACATGCGAATATCGAACTTAATAGGCATCACGTCAGAACTAACCTCAATACTCGATGCTCCCATCCATATACCTTTTAAAAATTCATTCGGAGAAAAATAAAACTTAAATTATAAATAAATGTATCCGTAGTGAATGAAAGGCATAAACAAGTAACATGAATAATTTATATATTTTCAAATTGACATTTCAGAGACGGACAGCGAGCTGTGTACAAGTCAGGATAGTGGATAATGCGACAGCGGAAGAGACGGTCGACAATGTCGAATGCGAGGAAGCCGGATTAAGCATTCCAGATACTTTCGAGTCATGCGGCAATGAACAATGTCCCAAATGGCAAGTGGGCGAATGGACAATCTGCCAACAGGCGAGATGCTTAGGTCGAAACATAGCCGTCCAAAAACGGGAAGTCATCTGTAAATACATCAACGGTACGCTCAGTGACAGATGCGATGAACTGGAGAAGCCAATCAGCCGTCAGGAGTGTAACAACGAATTGTGCAAAGGGATTTGGAGGGTTGAACCCTGGTCCGAGGTATGCTGCATGAGCTGTGCTCTGACACAGTTTTATATGCATATTGTGTAGTATGTGATTGGGCGACGTGTATGCTGATGAAGTTAATTATATTACAGTGTAATGCTCCGTGTGGCCGTCAAGGACTTAAATACAGGATACTACAGTGCGTGTGGTATGGTACGCGACGACCGGCGGGCAATGAATGCAAGCATCAGCCACGGCCAGCGGTGATGAAAGTGTGTAAAAGTCCCCCATGCATAACGAGGTGTACGTATTGCTTTGATTAGAAGAAATTTAACTAGATTTCAACAGCCGATACAGATGCGGGAAATGTGTTTAACACAAGGTGCGACGGTTAGCTGTTATGTAACCAAGGGGTTCGCTTACAGCTTGCTCTGTATCATTAATTTTTAATGTTTCGATTAAGGCGCAGAGAAATTTTGAGAAGGCTCATAATTAGGGTTTCAAATACCAACGGAGGGGTTGAGCAAGCTCGATATAATTTTTAAAAGCGTATTAGACTTACCTTTTAACATTTCCTACTTTTTGATATGTTTGATGGTTACCTTTTTTCCTTTGAAAGCTTTAATGATTATTGCAATAGACAACAGCAAACAATTTTTAGATGTTAATCTCTCATTGGATATTAATGAAATCTTTTTTTTTTTGCTAATTTTATGAAACCCTTTAGTTTTACAATTTCTGAAAACATCCGTTTAATAATTTTTAGTTAGTTAAAAACTTCAAAATTGCATTTAAATATTTCATCGTAATACTTTGTTAAAGAGGTCGTCTTATTCCACTAACGTCTAGGGCTTGAACATTTGTTTGAAACTCAAATCAGACGATGCGGGTTATTGAGGATCTTGTCAGGATCAACATTAACATACCTTAATCGGGATTCGGCTAACA
Source organism: Merodon equestris (assembly GCA_958301585.1). NCBI lineage: Eukaryota > Metazoa > Arthropoda > Insecta > Diptera > Syrphidae > Merodon > Merodon equestris. Next base: position 31,191,154 of record OY284417.1, on the reverse strand, counting down.
AGTCAATAAATTTACTATGGCAAGAAGAGCGCTTTTGAATTGTAGGCTCAGATTTGTTATATTTATGAGCAAGTGGTATAAGTTCAATTGGGCCGACTATTTTCATGTTTGAAAAACATTTACTGGGCAGTTGGTTAATTTGGAACGCATACGTGAATCAGCTTAGTTATTTGCTCAGTGATTACCAAATTATAAGAAGATCGCTGGTTTTGTTCGTCTTGTGGAAGCCCATTAAAAAACCTCTGTTTTTCTTCACTTAAAATATTAGATAGGTGATTTTCCGTCCAACATTCTACTTTTCTTCTATTTGTTATTTTATGTACATACCTTTCCGAAGAGTTTGTTGTATGCTAAAGTGTCCAAGGCTTACTAATTTCTTAGAGGATAGAATCAAAGAGGTATCGTGTAAATTAATAGTGAAAATGATCAGAACTGATAGGGTTTTCCAAAAAGGACTTGACAACTTTTTTTTTAAATAAAACGCAAACCATTTGAGATATTGCATTTTGAGCTACATTTTTATTGTATGCTCAACGACATACATAAAGTGGTGTTCACATAAATAGTACACCCTCATTTTAAAGTCCTTTTTTTTATACATTATGTACTGTGTTAACAAGCTGCCCACGATAAAAACTATGACAACGTAAGCGTAAACTGTTATAATAACGTAAACATATGGGAAAGAAAATCATGTTCGTTTCTTCATCGGTTTTTGATCTTTAGGATTTACTGCCATTGCGTCTTTAGTGTTAATAGCAGCGGGTAAACAATATCTTCATAAATACGATGAAGAAGGAAGAAAATTCATTGGTACCATGATGCAGGATTGAAAGACCCTTTCAGAGATGGCAAGAACCTAAAATGCTCCAGGAAACTGGTTCCACAGACCAAGAAAGAAAAAATAGAAAGAGCAAAGCTTCAAGCTTCTCAACCTCTTGCGAGATAAAAATACAGTTAAGTGACCATTATGCAGTTCAAATTTTAGCAGTAGCTTTTCTACAGAAAAAATAACTTCCAGAGAGAGTCCCAGAAAAACCAAAAGAGAAAACTTTTAAAAACTCCCAATGATAAATCCTTGTGTTTTAAGAAAAAAATTCTTGTACACCGATGAAAGAAAGTTTAATTGGTTGTAATCTGATGGCAAGAAATACGTGAGGGGACAGCACACGAAGACTGTAATCCTAGATACATCGTTCAGACCATCAAGCGTTGCGGTACGATCATAATGGTGTGGGCAGCGATGTCATGTCCATTCTTAATCAACATCAAATGCATCCTTAAGCGACAAACGAAAGCTTATACAATTGTCTTTGTCCATCACGGCTAGTCAATAATTAGCTTTCGGAGCGACAAATTTCAGTGCTTAAGTTCTGATCTGTTGGGAATCTATGGAATTCTGTTGATTTGCTCATTAAGGATTCCAAGGGACATCTCACCAAATGATTCCTGTTAGTAATTTGTTCCTGTAATAATTAATTTTTTTTTTGTTTTTTCTTATATTAATATTTAGATACATATATGTATATTATATACAGTATTACAGTGGTGGTCAAAAAAACAATGATATGTACCACCGAAGCAAGCTAAAGGACAATTAGGTCTCGAATGATTCGAAGAGGATTACAGGAGAGAAACTTACGTAAAAGTTTCGCAAGTTAGATTTTATTGCTGAGCGATCGAAATATATAGCTCTATATGGGTTTTACCATGACCCTCAGAATCACCTATACCTTTTCGAAAATCTATGTGGAAATTTGAAGAAAAGGGTTTCACTTAAGAAAACACCGAATAAGCAGACGTTATGGAAGGTATTCGAAAACAGCATGATATATTAAACCTCTAGGAAAATGTCAAAGCCTTACCAGCGCTATGCTAAAGAGATGTGAAGCCGTCCTTAGAACCAAGGTTCACTCAACAAAATATCGAAGTTATCAGACAACTCTTAACTCACTCTACAGTTAAAAGTAAAGTGTGCTTTTTAAGCACAGTTTTTCGTCTTCTTTTGAGGAGTTAGGGACCGCAGTCTCCTTTTTACCAGCAGACCCTTGAAATACAATACTTTTACGAAATTTTGCGTCTTAGGTAAATGCTAAAAAGGATCGACGATTGTAGTTTCTTTATTGTAGTTTCCCCGTTGTCCGGAGAAAGGTAAAGAGAAGCTTCAGTGATGTAAAGCTAAAAGATTCAGCCCATTGTGCGCGAGCAAAGGCGGACACTCGCCTCACTAAAGTCAAGCACGCAGAGTTGTTTAGCAAAAGTGTACGTGCTTACTCATGCTCCATCCTGGATACTGTCCCCCATCTACTACGATTTTGTGCTTAGTCATCTTGCATCCCTCCATCTACGACTGTGTACGTTAAAGACCCAGTCATTGATGTCAGATTTGACGGTGGAAGCAGGTAGACCTAAAGCGGGTTTAGGTTCTGAAAAATTCTTCTCTGAGCCCCTTCTAGCGAGTTCATCGGAGATCTCATTTCTTGGGATCCCAAAGTGATCTAGGACCCATACAAGCCTTAGTGAATTTAGTCTTCCAACTTTATTCAAAAATGCACTAATTTGGAGCTATGGGTTGGACACAGCTTTGCAGCCGCAAAAACTTTTTCCCTACCATTTGGATCGCACATATCTCTGATTGAAGGACAGACGCATATTCTCCTAACAAAAAGTGCAGTCGGATGTTTTCGCGTTCAAAAATACCCCAATGCCGAAGCTCGCCCAGACCTAGAGCTATGTGTAAACAGGTTCAGTATTTGGTCAGAATCAGTCCTGACGCCATGGAAATTTGACTGTGAAATGATAGCGTAATACGATGGTAGGTGTCATTGCGTCGGAGGCATATCCATAAAGCAGGAGTCATAGGATATTTCTCGCGCAAGTACACTGTCACTCCAGTGCTCTTGAGGCGAGACATGACTTTCAGAGTGCACCTTCTGCTAAATATGTCAACGGATGAAAAATTCATCATAGCATATAGAGCAGCTACCGGTGTGTTGGGGAAAGCCCCCGTACAGCTGAGAAAAACCGCTATTTGAAATTTGGTAAAAAAGGTCACGTCGTGTTTACGAGTTAGCCTGTTCCACCAGACAAGCGATACATTTGAAATTATTGGTCTTTATCATTGTATAGGTAGATTATGTAGACCCAGAGGACCTTTTTCGGCGATAAACCCCACGTTTTGTCAAACGCACATTTGCATCGCCAAAAAGCTGACAGCGCTTTTGTGATTTTTGACTCAACATTCTTTGAATACAGCAGCTGGATATCGGGATGCGAATATCTTTGTCATGTATTTTTTCTCCTTCTCGGGAAAAGAACGACATCGGTCTTAAGAGAATTAACCGACAGCCCATTACTCGTGCACCAGTCATTGATCACATTTAGCGTCGCCTCTACTTTTTAAGACTGACAGTCGCTATACATGAGCCGAGAGAGAGAACCGCAACATCATTCGCATAGGCCTGGGCATAGATTCCAGATGCATTTAGCATCGAGCAAAGAGTCGAACACCATGCACCATAACAGCAGAGAGAGGACCCTACTTTGCGGGCAGCAAAGTTTACGCCAGATTTGACTGTTCAAAATTTCTTTTTTTTTCTTCTTTATTTATCATATCACTCCTTAATTGACCATGAGTTAATATTTTTATGGGACATGTACACGGGTTCAGATACGGTATTGGCGTAAACGAGTTTTAATACACCCGAAACGTTGGAAAAATTTGGTTCATATTGAGCGCTCGGTGTACACTTTCCATTTAATATATATAGGCTTTGTTCCTAGTTTTTTCAATATTTGTAAACTGTTGTAAGTCTGTTGGTTTGTAGCGTCTAGGTCTTCGTGTTTGTGTTAACTCGTTGTTTAAAAGTTAACGTATTTCGTCGTTTGTATGTAGAATACTTTGCCAATATTTGTCGCAAGACATTTTAATTTCCTCTGAGAAAGTTGCGGTTTTATTTTTAAATCCAATTTTATTCAATTCTTACTTAGAGCTATCTTACGCTCGACAAAAATGCTTAAAACTAGCTTAAGTACAATAACTAAACAAACATAAAATACCTTACTGGCCCTATACGATTTACTACAAATAATTTAAAAAAGAAAATACAGCTAGGAAAATGTTTTTATTTTTTTTTAGAAAAACTTAGCATACCACATACAATACATTACTTAAATATTACAATGTTTTGGTCGCACATCGGTTTTTGATGAGCAACATCCAGGTGCCCCGAAAACGGCTACCACGGAGGTTAACGTGACAAAAATCCACGATCTCGTATTGGCAGACCACCGATTGAAGGTGCGCGAGATAGCTGAGACAGTAAGGATTTCAAAAGATCGCGTGGGTTATATCTTGCATGAAATTTTGGGCATGAGAAAGCTGTCGGCGCAATGGGTGCCGCGTTTGCTCACTCAACAACAACAACAAGCGCAACCGTGAGACCACTTGAGAGCAGTTTTTAAGCGCAATCCGAAGATGTTTCTGCGTCATGCTGGTACACATCAGAGACCAAGGAACAGTCGCAACAGTGAACTTCACCCGGCGAACGTGCTCCAAAGAAGGCGAAGACTGTCCCATCGGCCGGAAAGGTGATGGCCACCGTTTTCTGGGATTCACAAGGTGTGATCCACATCGACTACCTGGAAAAGGGCAAAACGGTCACAGGGCTGTACTATACCAAATTATTGAGCCAATTCGATGCCGAATTGAAGAAAAAACGGCCTCACTTGGCGAAGAAAAAAGTGCTCTTCCACCATGATAAAGCACCGGCTCACACCTCCACCCTCGCCACGGCCAAATTGGACGAGTTGAGCTACGAACTGCTGCCCCATCCACCATATTCTCCAGATTTGGCCCCGTGCGACTTCTTTTTGTTTCCAAACTTGAAAAAGTCGCTCATCGTCGAGCATCGTTGGGTCAAGTGTATCGAGCTAAAAGGAGATTATATTGAAAAATAAATCGCCATTTCTCCAATTTTTTTATTTTTCTTTTGTAAGCTAAGTAATTATCGGACCACCCTCGTATAACCCCGCCAATGGCATTTGGCGGTCTTTGCCTTAAAGAGGCTACATGAATTAAGGATACCACTGATGAAGTCCACTCCAGCCACCAAAAGCGTTGATGCTGACGGACGACGTCTCCCCGATCTCGGCGCGACACCGATCTTTTAAACCTGAGGCTCTGGGGCTCATGGAGCGCGACATCACTGCGGAACTGCGGGCTACTTGGAAGATATGCCTCTGGTGGAACAAATCCGTTAAGGCACACTCTCTCAGCAGATTATCTTCACTCTGGAATCAATTTGGCTGTTATGAAAAAGAGCGAAAGCGCCCCGGGTCCTTGCCAGAGCAGCACGATCGCAAGGTATCTGACTACACTTTATCTCGCCAGTGGACGCCCGTCCGGTCCAAAAATTGAAAACCTGCGCGAATTTTTTCTAGTGTCCCGAGAGGTCCTAGACAAAGGCGTTCTGAATAAAATAAATTCTGAGTCATCACAATACTGCTGAATTTTTTCGAAGCCACGCTGCAGAAGAGTAACAATAACATCGATCGTTGGACCTGATACGCAATTAAATCGTCGCGACAGTTGCGATGTGGAGGGCTTTGTGAATTCCCTTGTTTGGTACATATCATTCTGCGTTCATTACAGTTCTTAGGATCTCGTTTTGCGTGCGCTGGATTACTTGAATGTTTGAGGTTTTTGAAGTTCCTCACAATTGTTGTGGTTTTCTAAATGAATCTATTTATTTATAGATATAGTTATCTATTTCTAAATATCTTATTAGATTCGAGGTTAGTTCCTTTTTGTAATTTGCTTTTGCTTATATCGATCACCAGTGTTTGGAAATACAACAGCTAACTACGCGATCCGTTGTTTTAAACATATTTTCCCGAAATCTGTAAAGTGTTTGTCTATTTATTCCAAAAATAATACTCACTATATTCTTTCCAGCTCGCTGCAAGGATACCTCTCGCTACTGCAAAAACGTACGCTCAATGGGACTCTGTCGCCTGCATAGATACCAAGAGAAATGCTGTAAATCCTGCAAATTCAGCATCATATAATAGCTAACCAATTGAAAATTAGAAATCCAACCTGCAAGCAATTACTAATCTAAGTTTCCTCTCTAGGCGTACATACAGCATGAACATCTATAAATAAACCTATATACGCATAAAACATACATAGCCATAGTCCTCTCCTATCCATACTCACCCAAAGACCGAACAACAAATACGATAACATGCCATAACGATAGAGAAAAAATAATGCCATAATAACATAAACCAAAATACAAAATAAATTATAAACAAATTGCAATTATAATGATATTACTCGTTGATAAGAAAGTTATTATTTTTATTTTATTAATTATTTTATTATTTTCCAATATCTCTAAGCTTTGTTAACGATAGTCGATAAAACAAATTAACTGTAGTTAAAAATAAATAACAAAAAAACTTACTCATATGGCAAAAAAAACAACAAACACTAAACAAAAATTATACAATGATAGACTAATAAACAAAGTATTACGTATAAAATAAAATAAAATAAAATACATATATATACTATAGCTAAAACAAATATAAATATATACATAAAAATATATAAATATATTGTATCTAAAAAGAGCAAAATAGTTAATATGAAATTTCATTAGAACAAAAACAAAAACAAAAAGAAAAGGATTTTTTATATGCGAACAAACAGAAAAAACCAAAAGCAAAATTGTATTACGAGTATCTGTTGGGAAAAGTTGTAAACGTTTAGAATTTCGTTTTTGTTTTAAACATTTCAATCGATTTCTGTTTGTTTGGTAGCATTAAACAAATTTTAAGCCGATCGTTGTTTTAAGCAAATTTCCTGTAAATACTAGACGAAAATATATTAAAAATGCTAAATAAAGAAAAATAAATTTAAAAAAAATAGGCGGTGCTCCCAGAAGTCTGAAAATTCGCCCATAAACCGATCCAAGATCACAATCATCTCACAATACCATGGTTTAACAGATTTCAACTCGATTTTCAAAAACATTCATTCCATACGCCATGACATATTATCATTTTATCACTTGCTGTGACATAGTCTTCTACTTTTTGGTTTTTTAAAGAAATCATTTATTTATCTGTACCTGTATTTGGGAGTGGAAGCCAGAGAAGGCGGAGCGGCAATTAATTGAGCAATCCACACACAGCTCAGCCATGATCCTGCTCTCAACGCCGTGCTGTAAAATATGACTACACGCATACAGACGAGTAAGAAAGCGATAAAAATAGTTAATAAACTTATGTAAATATAGCAGATGAAGTAAAATAAATAAAAGTTGTTTATGGAGGGTAAGGACCTGCTGGAGGAGTGTAGTTACCTTATGCAACACCGACACAGAAAATACATACACAAACACACACACACACCGGAAGGCACAGATATAAGAATTTGCATTTTTTATTTATGTTTAAGAAAAATAACTAAAATAAAATTATAATAAAAATAAATGAACAAAAAGTTAAAATAATAATTATATAACACAAAGATGATGATAAATAAAGTACGGAATTTATTTTGAAGAAAAAACAAATTGAGTTATGTGTTATATCTGTTATACGAGTATATACTTCTGGGTCTCTCGCTGAACCTTCTCAGATCCAGCACCATTCAACACTAAATATGGCAGAAATATTTATTTTTATTTTTCTTTATTGTTGGAGGCTTCTACTATCTGTTGGAGCAATCAAACGCAAATACGGGTGCATTCTATCAGACAGACACCTCTCTTTATTGTATTATCGCCGTTGTCCGGAGAAAAGTGAGGATTGGCTTCAGTGATGTAGAGCTAAGAGATTCGGCACACACCACGTCGACTCTAAGGGTGCGCGAGCGAAGGCGGGACAGTCGCAGAAAAATTGTTCTGCCGTGTCATCTTCCTCGCAACATGCAGCAGAGGTTGGCCTCACGTAGAGATACTTGGCAAAAGTATAAGTATAAAGTCTAATGGCCCGTAATGACGCCCGTAAGCCTTCTGCAATCATTTCTCCTTAAGAAAGACATCATGTGCATGTGCATTAAAGACCAAGTCATTGATGTCAGATTTGACCATGGAAGCAGGTGGACCGAAGGCGGGTTCAGTTCCTGAGAAACTCTCCTCTGCGCCCCTTCTAGCGAGTTCATCGGAGATCTCATTTCCTGGGATCCCAGAGTGACCTTAGACCCATACAAGCCTAAGTGTTCAAAAAGGTCTTGAGTTCATGCACTTTCTTCAAAAAGGTCTTAAGTTCATGCACTAATTTGGAGTTGGATAGAGGGTTGGACACAGCTTTGAATGCGGCTTGGCTGTCACTGCAGACGCATATGCGTTTTCCCTACCATTTGTGCCTCACAACCTAGTGCATGGCCATTAGGATTGCGTAAATCTCTGATTGAAAGACAGACCCATACTTTCCTAACGACAAGTGCAGTCGAATGTTTTCGCGCTCAAAGAAAATTCCAGCGCCGGACCCCGCCCAGTCCTGGAGCCATCTGTGAAAATGCGAAGACACTGCATTCCAGGTTCAGTGTCTGGCCAAAGCCAGTCCTGACGCCATGGAAATCTGACTGTGAAATTACAGCGCAGTAGGATGGCAGGTGACATTGCGTCAGAAGGCATATCCATGAGAGAATGGTCGTAAAATATTTCTCGCGCAAGTATACTGTCACTCCAATTCGAGTTGTACCAAAAACCATTTCTCTTGAGGCGATACATGGCTTTCAGCGTGCACCCTCTGATATATATGTCCAGGGGTGGAAGATTCATCATAGCATCTAGAGCAGCTCCCTGTGTGCTGGGGAAAGAAGCTTGCTATCTCCCAGGTACTTAGCTTCCTTGGATATCGGGATGGGGATGCCTTTTAGCACCAGCTGAGTAATGCCAGTATATTTCCTCCTTTTCGTGAAGAGAACGACACCAGTCTTAAGAGGATTAACCGACAGCCCGTTACTCGTGCACCGGTCCTCGATCACATTTAGCGCCGTTTGCACTTTGAGGCAGACATGCCGTCCAACAGCGTTACACATGCTGTCAAAAGTAGCTTTATCAAAAGCTCCCTCAATGTCGACGAAAATGCCTAGTACGTACTCTTTCCATTCGAGAGTGCATCCAGTTCTCCCAATTAGGTTTTGAAGCGCAGTCTCGCAGGATTGTCCGCGCTGATAAGCATGTTGCATGTCGAAGAGAGGATGCATTCGAAGGGAACGTGCAACTCTACTATCTCTCCATGCTTTTCAGCAAGAAGGATGTTAGACTGATTGGTCTAAAACTCTTGGCGAGTGTGTAATCTTCTTTCCCTAGTGTGGGAATAAAGACCACGTTCACCGCACCCCAAGGAATAGGTACATATATAAGCAAGTGCCACGCTAGCAGTGAAAATTCTTTTCAGAGTAGAAAGCAGCTGTCTTATACCTTTTTGCAGCATAACGAGTGCCCGGCAACTTAAAGATGCCACAGCAAATTCAATGGCCCCAGTAGTTGCCATGCGTAACATACCAGCTACGCAGAGTTGTTTTCATTCTTACAGTTTCCAATGAGGGAGTGTGCAACGAGGCGATGACAGTCTGATTTCCCGGGAAATGGGTCTGAAGCAGTAAACTAAGAGTTTCCGCTTTAGACTCGGTGAAGGTACCATATGACTTTCTGAGTACATCCAGCTTTGTCGATTTTCCTGGCTTGAGAATATTAACCAACTTGCTGGTCGCGCTCAGGGATTTGATCTCATCGCAGAAGGACTTATAGGAATCATTCTTCCATTTACGAATAAGCTTCTTATACTCCTTCTGCTTCGATCGCTATTTATTCCAGTCATCTTCCGAGTTCGATTTAAGCGATCTTTTCAGGAGACTTCTGGCTTCCCTGCGAAAACATTGGAGCTCAGCGTTCCACCAGGGAACCAATGTCCTGCTAAAAGATTTTTTGACAGGACATGCGAGTTCGAAACAGTTGGTGATAGGGCTGCTCAAGTTATGAACGGCATATTTTTTATTTACCTAATAAACGTCTATATCAGACTATGATTCCATAGTCAACAACTACTACTACAACTATTTCAATCACTAATTAAAAGCTTAAGATAGATAGAATGCAAGATCTTAATTCTTCTCTAGATACATTTGCAAAGAAATCAACATTGGTGCTGATTAAGTTAGCCTCTCGGATGCAACGCGTAATGGGCTCATTACAGCCATAATTTGTGCTATGAGGATATTAAAAAAAAATAACAGGCGAGCGAGTGTGTCTTGTTGGGAAACGTAACGAGAATAGAGATAAGTCCTTAGGACATTTTATGTGAAAAGATAAGACATCTCTCACAAACATTAAAGAAAAATAACTTCGACGACTCATTGCATACCAATTAAACCACACCTGGTTTAATATGATGGCATATCGATATCCCATTCTAGCTTGTACATAACAACGCGAGTGAAATGTTTTTAACACGCTCAAAGCGGTCAGATGTATTATAATAATAAGGGTTCCAAACTAAGCCGCAGTACTCGAGCCAGGGTCTCACTAGTGACTAGGAAAGGGCTTGAAATTTGGAAGCATTGAGTTATAAATAATTAGCTTCGCACCAATGCGCAAAATAATTCAAATCATGCTAGATCAGTTGATAGTCATTTTCCGAAGTAACCGTACGAAAGAGTTTCAGATCATCGGCATAGAGAAAGCATGTCGAGTATTTAAATGTTTCAGGTATGTCATTAATATTATAACAGAAAGAGTAGTGGTCCCAGATGGCTTCCCTTTGGCACGCCAGAAGGCACCGGGGTGCTATAAGAAAAGCAATTGTTAATTTTAACCGCGAAAAACTCCTGATCAAGAAGCACAAGAAAGAGGTAGCCAAATTCGAGAAGAAATCGACTCCCACCTCCACTCACGCTTAGAAAAAGGACGCTGGGCGAGATAAGAAGCCATCGAACACGGCCCCTATCAAACCTAATGTCCCAAAATTGATTCGACAACAGCCAACACAACCGGCCACTGTCGAAAATAGCGCACAGCAATCGGGCACCTCCAAGGGACACACTGCCTCAGGATCGAAGCAGAACGTCAAGAGGGCTCCGGGGAAGAAACTCTTAGGGAAGCGAAAAAGGCGAAAACATCAGTCAGCTTCAACATTCCCATGAGTCTACAAGTGGCTATTGTCGATCGTTCCAACCCGGATGGGAAGATAACATCTGACAATTGGCTAACGGTTGAAGCCAAAATACTGGAAGCGATGCTTATCGCAGATAGCAGCGATGAGATCATCTTCGACGGAGCAGGCTGGCAGAAAGGAGTCAAAGTTGTCGGTTGTGACAATCAGAGGGCCCTAGACTTCTTAAAGCGCACAATCGACAATTGCGGCGAAATCTGGCAGAACGCTAAACTCGAGGTTATCCCTCGTTCGATGCTTCCGCTTCGCACGTTGGCTTCAATATGGATCCCTCTACCGATTCCCGAAAAGGACGAATCCATATTGAAGCTAATTGACAAGCAGAATAAAGAACTTGACGCTCTCAGCTGGAGAATAATTTCTTCAGCCAAGAGTAAGAACGGAGTGGGAAAAGACCTCATAGTTACCATTGACCAAAAGTCACTCCACCACATCATCACCACATCCGCAGCAGATCTGGCAGCATAAAGTTCGGGCTGGGAACCCTGAAGGTAAGGCTCCCCAATGAACGCGGCAAGTCAAAGGAGGCTGCTAGTGGTGCAAATTAATTTACACCACTGCAAAGCAGCCATCGACGACTTGATGATGTACATGCTGCAGGAAGATGTGGATATAGCCTTAATCCAAGAACCTTGGCTCCTTAGGAACAAAATTCAGGGATTAAGGTCTAAGGAGTATAATTTATACTATCCACATACCGAAGGTAAGCTACGAACCTGTATAGTCGCCAAGAGATACTTAAACATTTTTCTCCTAGGTACATACAGCAACGGAGACCTCACGGTGGTAACGTACGAACCACAGGACAAATAAATTTTGCTCCTATCGTCCGCATACTTGCCATACGATGAGGAGGATCCACTTTCAGACGCAGGCCGAGCACTCGTGCGACACGCCAAGTCACGCGGACTGTGTCTATTGATAGGCTGACGCCAATGGACACCACACTCAATGGGGAAGCAGCGACATCAATAAAAGGGGTGAGTCCATTTTCGATTTCATTATCTCCACCAACCTCAATATTTCGCAATCGGGTTAGGGAAGAGGTAATTGACCTCACTTTACTAAGTGAGTCCGACTCCATCCGAGTAGAGAATTGGAGAGTGTCTACTAACTGTTCCTTTTCGGACCAGAGCCGGATACTCTTCAACCTTAACGTTAACAAAGAAAAACCGAAACCTTTCAGAAACCCTCAGAAGACAGACTGGAATCTTTTCTCAAACCTAGTTGCCAACAGGTTAGTACCGCCACAAGCCACCACTAATCCTGATCCAACTTACATTGAGAATTCAGTCGAAAATCTTGTGTGAATTCTGAAAGCGGCTTTCAACAAATCCTGTCCTTTGCAACGTGCTCGCAGGAAGACCAGCGCAGTCTGGTGGACCACAGAGCTAAAGCAACTCAGGACCAGGACCCGAACTCTATTCAATAGAGCAAAGATCTCAAAAAGAACCGAAGACTGGGATAATTACAAATCCAGCTTCAACGAATACAAGAGCAAAACAAGAGCAGATAAATCTAAATCCTGGCGGGAGTTTTGCGAATCAATAGAGGATCTCAACGAAGCCGCAGGGCTCAGGACTCCTGCGTCCCGGGATTCATCCTGAAACCAGATGGTTCTTGGACAGAATCCAGTCAGGAATCTCTAGAACTGCTGACTGAAACCCACTTCCCAGGCTGTAAAACCCCTGAAACCACAGTCTCCTTCGAGACGACGGTTCCTACAGTTCACACAACCGAAGAAGTAATAAACAAGACTATCACAACGGATAAAGTATCATGGGCATTCGTTCAAACCCTTTAAATCTCCGGGGCCGGACGATATCTTGCCAGCGATGCTTCAAAAAACACAGACCCACACTGTACCCCATCTCGTAAGCATTTTTTCCAATTGCATGCGCGCGGGGTACATCCCAACACAGTGGAAAGAAATAAAGGTAGTTTTCATACCTAAGGCAGGTAAACCAAAATCGTTTCCATTAAAAACCTTGGAAAGACTCCTTGACCTATACATCAGAGGACTCATCAACTCACGCAACTTGTGCAACACTCAACACGCCTACCTTAAAGGCAGATCAGTAGAAAGTGCTCTGCATAGTGTTGTCCGTGAAATTGAGGGCTCGCTGAACTTAAAAGAGTTTACAATGGCAGCCTTCCTCGACATAGAGGGGGCCTTCAACAATGTAAACACAGAGGCCATAATAACAGCTCTTGAGGACATAAAAGTAGACAAATCCATTGTAACCTGGATTAAAAATATGTTGAAGAACAGAATTATCAATGCAGACATTGGACACAGTTCTATAAGGAAAGTGACAACTAAGGGCACACCACAGGGTGGAGTTCTCTCCCCCCTACTATGGCTTTTTACAAAATCCTCAAAATCTTCATGGAGAAAGGCATAAAGACCATAGCATGCGCGGATGACCTAGTCATCTTGATAAAAGATAAATTTCTACCAACTATCAGCGAACTAATGGAATCTGCGTTGAAGGAACTCAGGAACGCAAGACAGAACGGTCTGAGAATAAACCCCCAGAAAACCGAGCTGGTTTTGTTCACCAGGAAAAGGAAAATCCCGATATTTGCTTCCCCAAAGTTAGAGGGCACCCCACTCAAACTCAAAGCGGAAGCAAAATATCTAGGCTTCATTCTTGACTCTAAGCTCTCCTGGAAAAGGAACCTGGAGGAAAGGATGAAAAAAGGATTGAACGCTTTTTATGCATGCAAAAAGACCTTCGGAAAAAGATGGGGCTTGCAACCGTACATCATTCATTGGATGTGCACAGCAATCATCAGACCCATTTTAACTTATGGGGCCCTAGTCTGGTGGACTGCTAGCAGCACAAAAAGCTATATGAGCATGCACAACAAAGTACAAAAGTCTACCGCTGTTTGTATAACGGGAGCCATGAGAACCACACCGCAAGCAGGGTTGGACATGATTCTTCATCTCCTCCCCCTGGATCTATTCATAAAAGGCTGCGCTGCAAAGATCGCTCTCAGACTAAGGGAGTCCTATCTGCGGAAGCAAGCCAACTATGCACATGCGAGAAAGCAGCCAAACACCTACAGGTATCCGATATCCCACCATCTGATATCACAATCTTCGTAGACAGCCAGGCTGCACTGAAGTCAATAGAATCCTGTATAACGAGATCAAAGGCTGTCATGAAATGTCGCGACTCACTGAGGTCCATCAGACACCACAAAGTTAAACTCTGCTGGGACCCGGGCCACAGCTCAATCGCAGGGAACGAAAGAGCAGACGAACTGGCCAGGCAAGGTTCTGAAATGGACATCAGCGAAGCTGACACGTCATTGCAACCACCGATCAGCGCATTATACCGGATCATAAACGACACAATCATCAAAGAGGCCAGCTCGTCTTGGCTTACAAGAAACGACAGCTACACGACATGATCATCGTGGCCAGAGCTCAATGTCGGAAAAACAAAGACAAAGCTCCTGGCGCTGGACCGTAACTCGATCCGTATGCTCGTTGGAGTGATCACAGGACACTGTCCCATTGGAGCAATGCTCCGGAAATGGGACTCGAGATTCAGCGATCTCTGCCGGAGCTGCGGCGATAAGGAAGAAACTGAGACGATCCAACATCTGCTTTGCCACTGCCCAGCTCTCCAGAATCGACGCCTAGTGTCGCTAGGCCAAAGATTCTTTACAGAGATTGCGGACGTGGCTAATGCAGATATATCGGATCTTCTAAAATTCATTAAGAGCACGGGGTGGTTTCAGCCACCACGTGATAGGACAGGTTAATTTTATGTGTACCCACACAAACGAAGGGAATCACAATGGGCCTCTTGGCCTCGGAGTGGAAGTGATGTCTAACCATCATACTCCCCTTCTCTAACCTAACCTAATTTTAACCGCTTGAGTTTGATTTGTAAGATACCATTCCAACTACTTGAGAAAATTGAAGTGAAATCCAAAACACGATAACTTATACAGAAGTACCTTATGACTGATCCTGTTAAAGGCTTTGGCTAAGTCAGTGAATATAATATCAGTTTGAAGGTTATCTTCAAACCTGTTGATGATATAATTTGTCGCTATACAAGCAGTCGATTTGTTGCAGTTAGTTGCAGTCCGAAATATGTTCCTTAACAGCAAAGAAGACCTTGTAATAAATTATTTTTTTTCAAAAAGTTTGGGATTGCTGATATTTTACAAATCTGCATGTAGTTAGTCATATTTTGTTTAAAACCAGAGATATATAAGAAATGTTCATACTGTCAAGAAATTGACCGCGTGCGAGTGAAAGATTATAGATATACTAGCTGACCTGGCGAACTTCGTACCGCCCCAGAAATAATTCAGTTTTTTACTAAGAGGAGTGAAAATGAAATAAGTTCAATAACAGTATTTAGAATAGTAATATAATATACCCTTCTATCGGATCCCGGCGTGCTTCGCTACCCATGAATATTAACATTGAATCAAATTGGTATAATTGTCCGTGAGAAAAGCACGGTTCCTCCAAATTCCCTCCAGACACTTGAAACGCTTGTACTTGAACTTTATTAACGGTCATAGCAAAGGATTAACGCACGGGAAATTGGAGACGTTTGAATTGAAATGGCATGCCTGTTGGTAAGGCACTCTAGAGGCCGAAAAAAAGGTGTAATTTTGCGGATTTTTCATGGGATTAGTATTGTATTGAAATTTACAGGGTTTATTCAACACATTGATATGTGACGAATAAAATTAAATCATCAATTAAGTATTGGCAAAAATTTAAAAAAGAAGAGCTACAGTTGAAAAACTTCTAAATGATACGGCAGCATTTAAAGAAGACAATAAATTACGTCGATTCCGCTGTAGACGTGAGCGCGTGGCTCTTAAAGTTTCACCTGAAGGACGCGAACGCACTCTTCGAGGCATTTAGGTTGTTCTATAACAAATAAAATTGTAAGTTATGCCTCTGATGTTCACAACTCACCTTAGTTTAAAAACAGTTATTTTATTTTTATCAGTTTGTTGTCAGTGATATGTGACGAATAAAATTTTAATTGCTCCTAAATCACGCGCTGAATCTTAAATCCAGTTTAAATCGCGTTTAAATTAACTTTTGAATGATTTTTAAACCTTATCCGGCCACTTCAGACCATAAGCTTTCCAACGGTGTATCGCACTTGCCTGTGCGACTTTTAGTTTAGGAGGAGAAGCGGCTTCACTGGCGTATTATATATATAGATGCTAGAGGTTCAGGAAGAGCTATTGCGAAGAACTTTAAAAGAATTGGTGGAAAGCCACCAGGACCTTGTCTTTTAGTCATATCCAATTTCGCCAGTGCGTCTCTAACTTCGGGTACACTGATTGTAACCGATCCAACGGTAAGAGGCGTGCGAAAAACTGTTTGAGGAAACGGATTCTTTTGAGCAGAGGGATTTAAAATAAAATGCAAAAAAATTACAGATTGTTAAAAGATCACTAGCAACAGTATTGGCCGTCCTATTTCAATTGTAAGCCGAACAGACTTTCAAAACATAAGCCATTCAGACGTCGTCAGAACCGTGGCAGTCACTACAAGCATTCTTTATAGGCATTCCCATTCAAGCTCAACTTGCCGCCAAAGAATACATGTTCCTTCGCATCGACATTGAAGAAGCGGCTTATCAACTACATGAAGCATTCAACACATCTTTTAAAACAAGAGGTACATACCTTGGTGGAATGCACGGCTTGAATCTTTGAGGAAATAGGTGAGATCCTGGCCTGATACAATCGTAGTGGCGGCAAAAGGAGACCTATCCTATGCGGATACTCCGCAGAGCCAAAGCGAATCCTAAACTCGGTAATCCCGGTGAATTAGTGACGAAGATTCGACGGGCGAGGCCGCCACCAGAAAGGTGACCTGCTGTTCCAACTTAACGAGAGAGATGGAAAAGCTGAACGGTTTAAGGGCATAATCGGCAAAATCCTTGGCCAAGACGTAGAGGTTCGAACGTTGACACATAGAACGACGTTGGAAATCAAGGACATCGACGAGGTCACTACCAAGAAGGATATCTGCGATACAACGATATCCCAATACCAATTAAAAGAGGTCTGCGAAGCCAACGTCCTAAACTTAAGAAAGGCATACGTCGGCATACAAGTCGTGATGATTGCGTTGCCGGCACGCAGTGCGAGCTTAATGTTGAAGTCGGGCAAGATGCAGAGAGGCCGGTCACATAGTCAAGAACTGCACAAAAGACCCAATGTGTTTTTGGTGCAAAACGGACAACCGAAAAAACGCTGGACACGTGGCCGGTAATGTCAAATGCCCGGTGTTGGAGAAAGCCCTTACCCGTATGCCATGATGAAGGTTGTGCAGATGAACCTTAACCAGTGCGCGGCCGTGCAGGATTTGCTGGCACAAATGGCGAGGGAAAAAAGAGTCGACATTGCCCTTATTAGTGAACCATACAAACCTCTGGATGGTTTTAGCTAGATAGACGATAACTCAAAGAAGGTGGCGAGCTCTCCTCGAAGTATTTGCTTCTTATACCTGGCGATTAATGATGGAAAAAAACACATATCGTAAAGAGTGGTCTATAATAGACATCACGTTCAGTGATGAGATTAAAACGCTTAGGGAAGATCACAGCCTTTTAGAGGAAGACCAGAGTTCCAAGAACGATTAGACACATTCAGCTTGGCGAGACGTAAACTTGAAAAGGCCAGCAAAGAGATCAGAGCAAGATGCTTTAAGCAACTCTGCAACGAAACAGACCTAGATCCCTAGAAGCTAAGGGCCATTAGGACCACACAAATATCCTGTCCAGACCAAATGCTCTGTGCACCGCCACGAAGGTTACTAGCATGGACGGACCTTCGCGAAAAGTACTTACCTTGCCGCGGTGTGAAGGTTCAGTGCAGGTAATTTGTCTCAAAACCTGTCTCTAGAGGAACCCAAAGCCAGGAAGCAATTACTGGCTCTTCCTCACCTTTCCTTTTCCCCCGTACCCATCAATTCCAGACTCCCCTAACTCCAAGGTGGAACAGCAACCATTGGAACCATTTTGACTGCTGAATAAAATATATTTTGGTGCTCTCCATTTCGGATAGGTCCGCTAGTTCATTAAAGAAGTATTCTCCCAGAAATCGTCTTCTTGATGAGGCTAGGGCAGGGCAATTGCATGGAAGTGGATGGCAATTTTTCCTCTTCCTCATCGTGATACCTACTGCAGTAGTTGTTATATGGCAATCCTAATCTCGTGGCATGTTTTCCTAAAGCGAAATGTCCTGTTACGACTCCGATTAGGCTGCTTATGAACTGCCTGCGTATTTTTAACAGCTTTGTTTCACTTGCCTGTTGCAGTGCTTGTTTCGAGATTTTAAATTTTTAAATTATTGATACCACCATTGTCGTCGGTTGGAAATTGTTTTTTTTTTATAAAGAACCTTGAAGTCTAGGATCGCGATTAAGTAATCCGCGACTTCACTTAGATCATTGATTAGGCAGCCAGCGTGCCCTATTTTGGAAACCTTCCAATGAACTGATTCCTTAAAGCGCCGATTTCTTTGCCTTTTCCTTGCCAAAAAGATTCAAGGGGAGTGAGTTAAGCATCGTTTCGAGAGCTGCAGTGGGGATTGTTCCTAGTACCCCGGCTACAACGATACATGTCGTCCTTTGAACTCTACTTAGAGGTTTAGCATAGTTACATCTGCACAGTGCCGGCCACCAGAACGCGTTCTTCCGCATTCGATTCCTAGTTGAGCTTCCTGTCGACTATCACGCCAAGGTATTTGGCGTGGTCCGCGAAGCTAAAGTAAGTCCCAGTGAATTTTAGTGGAGTGATTTGATGAATATGCCGTTTTCTCGTGAATAAAACTAGCCCCGTTTTGGAGGGATTTATTCCAAGCCCCCAATTCTCTGCCTACTTCGCCAGCTTGCCTAGACCTATTTCCATCAAATCCCCGATTGCTGGGAGATGTTTTCCGCTAATTGCTAGTGCAATATTGTCTGCAAACGCAATGACTTTGTACCCGCTGCCCTCGTATTTCGTTTCCACAATTGTGGCGCAGCCGAATTTGAGTGAACCAACCTGCTTGAAAGCATTTGTTTGATCCAAAGTACTATATTACCATTACCCTCTAGCTTGTTTAATACATTGGTGATGGCTAGTGGTTTTATACTGTTGAATGCTCCCTTAATATCAAGGAAGGCAAACGTGGTGCTTAACTATTAGTATGCGAACTTTGGATACCGAGCGGCACCCAATTTCACTGTAGCCTTCCTGCAGCGTCTCGGGCTCCTCTATAGGTGATCGTTCTTTCCCGTGTACTCGTGGGAACAAAATTTCACAACAAAAAATACCGAAGAGAGTGATGTCTCTTAAATGCCATCACCCGCTAGGGCCTGCAAGTCCTTAGCAGCTCAACAAACAGCAGCAACGTCAGTATCTTTTGTCGAAAAGCAGAAGATGTGTCTTCACTCTCTGACCCCGGCCTAAGCTCTATGGAGATTCTGTAAGTATGCTCTGAAATGAACTCCCAGATGCGGAAGAAAATGAAACCACCAAACATGTGGAGAATACGTTTCCATCATCTGGTGGCTTCGTCAAATTAAAGTCGCTCGAACGGAGACGCTTCAAGGCCGCCATTAAACAGGGTAAAACTAGAGATGAAGCTCTAGTGTATGCAAAATCTTCCCCTACCATCAGGGGTCCGGAATCAAAAGGCGATCGTTTCGCCGACAACACCCCGCCGAACCCTGATGCCAAAAGCAGGAGAATTCGCAATTCTTACGCCTACAGTGAAAGCTACAGCAGTGTAGCTGGAAAAATTGTCCCCAATGATAAGGATCCCCTTACCACAGCATGAATGGCAGAAATCGATCTGCTAGGTAAGGTGCCAAAACCATATTTCAAGTAGTCGACAATTATGTCAGGTTGCCTCTATTTCGTGTCAACCGACGCAACCACAGCCGATTGGATGAGGTTTTACTTCACGTCAAACTTGTGGAAGAAGATGTTTTCCTGTAACTAACAAGTCAAACCGTATTACGGACCCGGTCACACTACGTGTACGGCAGGGTAACCTGCACCATACCAAAGGCGCCTCGGACACCTTTAACCTACGTTTCCACATCGACAAAATTTCTTTTGGACTCATACGTAAACGGCATCTGATCATTGGATGCGATGCGAATACGCACCATGGAATGGAGCAGCGACAACACAAACAAACGAGGCGATTCACTGCTTGTATCACTATCACAATCACTAGCCCTTTTGTCTCAAATATAATGCGTGACTAACACGTCACCAACATATCAGATTTAACGTCGTTGGTGAGGCTGGAGAAGCTGACCACATATATCAGCCCAAAAGACCCAACTGGGTTCTCTTCCGGGCTCAACTTGCCACCAAGGAAAACACTCTTCTTAAATCTATCAAATCGACGGATGACATCAACAAAATTAAATCTCATCTCATATTTCAAAAACAACTGTGCACCCAAGATACTCGTATGGTAGATACACACAAGCGGAGCGTACCTTAGTGGAATGCACAGCTTGAATCTCTGTACGACAGAGCTAAACGAACGAAAAGTGCAACCTCAGATTGAGAATGTCTTGGATTGCGAAAGCGTAGACTCGCCAGCAACTACGGCACGACGCTATAAAATCCTATCTCGAGCAGCTTCGTAAATCAGACAGTAGCTTCACTGTCAATTGTAGGGAAACTCTGAACATCTTGCTTAAGGTTCATTTCCCTGGTTCTGCTATGAAGCAAATACCTCTTGATGCGGTAATGAGCGCCACAAACTACATAGCCCCTGGCAGACACTTCAGCTCTGATAGAGTTAAATGGGTAATTGGAATTCACTTTCAACATGTTTAATACCGTTCTCCCAATCGCTCTTAGCAACCAAATTAGCTCTGAACTCGTTCCGCTAATCCCTGAGTTTTTACCTGCACATAATCCTTTTCACATCATGTTCATCACGAATTTTAATTTTAATTGGAGCTTTACTTAATAATGGCAACAGACTTGAATTAGACGTTTTCCGAATTTCATTTAATTTGTAA
Organism: Merodon equestris; assembly: GCA_958301585.1. Lineage (NCBI taxonomy): Eukaryota > Metazoa > Arthropoda > Insecta > Diptera > Syrphidae > Merodon > Merodon equestris. The sequence goes on along the minus strand of OY284417.1, from coordinate 31,169,919 downwards.
TCTTCATTCGTTTTATGCCAACTTTAATTTCATTCCCCGGCATTTTAAATTCGAATAGAAATTCAACTGTCAGGAGTGAAAGCAGCACCAGGCCAACCAAGTACCAAATGAATTTGTTAATGTAAACATTTCATTGCATATGGGCAGGGCGCTATTGACCCCTTAGTATATGCTAAATATTTTCTTTCTTTTTCATATTGCTTGTTAAATTGATGATAGGTGTACTAAACGAAACATTGTTGCATCCCTTTGGGCATGTATTTATTCTTTTAATAGTTCCCCCTTTTGCTCCTAAAAATTGAGAAGAAATTTCGTACCATTATTCATTCCCATAATAAGCCCTAAGTTATGCAAATGATCAACTTTATTCCTTTCTAAATAATTTTATGAACTCCTGGTGCATTTACGAGGTTAAGATGAAAATGAAAAGTTGATCGCTTGACACAAAGATGACGCCCCAATCAGTAAAAATATATGGTACCTTCCTGGGTGCACGTGTTATTAGTTCGTGTGACAAATTCCAACTTATTCTCTCAAATAAATACAAATTTTTACAATACACGTATTGCTAATTGATATATGGATAAGGTTAGGTTAGGTTAAAGAAGGACAGTGTGATGGTTGAACATCACTTCCACTCGGGGGCCAAGGGGCCCATTGTGATTCCCTTCATTTGTGAAGTACACATATAATTAACCTGTCCTATCACGTGGTGGCTGAAACCACCCCGTGTTCTTTATGAATTTTAGAAGATCCGATATATCTACATTAGCCACATCCGCAATCTCTGTAAACAATCTTTGGCCTAGCGATGCTAGGTGTCGATTCTGGAGAGCAGATGTTGGATCGTCTCAGTTTCTTCCTCATTGCCGCAGCTCCAGCAGAGATCGCTGGATCCCGAGTCCCATTTCCGGAGCATTGCTCCAACGGGACAGTGTCCTGTGATCACTCCGACGAGCATACGGATCGAGTTACGGTCCAGCGCCAGGAGCTTCTTTGTTTTTCCGACGTTGAGCACTGGCCACGATGATCTTGTCGTGTAGCTGTCGTTTCTTGTAAGCCAAGACGAGTTGGCTTCTTTGATGATTGTTTATGATACGGTATACTGCGCTGATCGGTGGTTGCAAAAAGTGTCCGCTTCGCTGCTGTCCAGTCAGTTCGCCTGGCCAATTCGTCTGCTCTTTCGTTCCCTGCGATTGAGCTGTGGCCCGGGACCCAGCAGAGTTTGACTTTGTGGTGTCTGATGGACTTCAGTGAGTCGCGACATTTCATGGCAGCCCTTGATCTCATAGTACAGGAGCCTATTGACTTCAGTGCAGCCTTGCTGTCCACAAAGATAGTGATATCCGACGGTTACTTGTAGGTGTTTGGCTGCTTTCTCTATTGCTAGTATTTCTACTTGAAAGACGCTGCAAAAATCAGGGAGTCTAAATGATTCTTGTTTGTGCAGGGTGTCAGAGTAGAAACCGGCCTCAGTACCTGTATCCATTTTCGATCCGTCGGTGAAGAGGGTAATCTCGTGGTCGTTGATCACGGCATTCGATAGCCACTCGTCTCTGTCGGGGAAAAGGATTGGTATTTTGAGAGAGATGCCATTGTGGGGGGAAATATAGTCGGTCGTAGCTACGAGGCTACTATAGCCATGTTTCTTACCCAGGTCGTCTATTATTCAGAGTATGGCCGCATGTCCATAGTTGGCTTGCTTCCACAGAAAGGACTCCCTTAGTCTGAGAGCGCTCTTTGCAGCGCAGCCTTTTATGAATAGATCCAGGGGGAGGAGATGAAGAATCATGTCCAACCCTGCTGGCGGCGTGCTTCTCATGGCTCCCGTTGTACAAGCAGCGGCTGACCTTTGTACTTTGTTGTGCATGCTCATATAGCTTTTCGTGCTGCTAGCAGTCCACCAGACTAGGGCCCCATAAGTTATAATGGGTCTGATCATTGCTGTGTACATCCAATGAATGATGTACGGTTGCAAGCCCCATCTTTTGCCGACGGTCTTTTTGCAGGCATTAAGAGCATTCAATCCTTTTTTCATCCTTTCCCCCAAGTTCCTTTTCCAACAAAGTTTGGAGTCAAGAATGATGCCTATATACTTCGCTTCCGTTTTGAGATTGAGAGAGTTCCTTCAACGCAGATCCCATTATCACTGATAGGTAGAAATTTACCTTTTATCAAGATAACTAGGTCATCCGCGTATGCTATTGTCTTTGTGCCTTTCTCCATGAAGATTTTGAGGACTTTGTTAACTGTTAAAAGCCACAGTAGGGGGGGGGGGGGGGGAGAACTCCCCCCTGTGGTGTGCCTCTAGTTGTCACTTTCCTTATAGAGCTGTGTCCAATGTCTGCATTGATAATTCTGTTCTTCAACATATTTTCAATCCAGATTACAATGGATTTGTCTACTTTTATGTCCTCAAGAGCTGTTATTATGGCCTCTGTGTTTACATTGTTGAAGGCCCCTTCTATGTCGAGGAAGGCTGCCATTGTAAACTCTTTTAAGTTCAGCGAACCCTCAATTTCACGGACAGCACTATGCAGAGCACTTTCCACTGATCTGCCTTTAAGGTAGGCGTGTTGAGTGTTGCATAAGTTGTGTAAGTTGATAAGTCCTCTGATGTATAGGTCAAGGAGTCTTTCCAAGGTATTTAATAGAAACGACGAGAGACTAATTGGCCTATAGTCCTTTGTGGCAGTATGGATTGGTTTACCTGCCTTAGGTATGAAAATTACCTTTATTTCTTTCCATTGTGTTGGGATCTGGAGCATGCCCGTGTCAAAAAAGGAGGGGAAGAAAGAAAACGGTCAAACCGTAGCATTATGGAAAAGAACGCTAAAAGGAAAAGCACTACCCCGCCAGGCACTACTAATGGTCGTGATCCTACGACGGGTCAGAGCTATAGGATTTCCGGGGGATAGCAAAGTAATGCAACGGCGTAAGCCACACTTAAGAGTCGCGAGTTGGAACGTTGGAAGCATGAGTGGTCGCAGCTATGAGCTCGAAGAAATGATGGTTAGAGGGCGAGTAGACATCCTGTGCGTACAAGAGACGAAATAGCAAAACACCGGTAATCGGGCACGTTTCTTGGACGTTACAACAAAAGCCTACAAGATGTTTTACTATGGATTGGAACAAGGAAAAAACGGAATCGCCATCATCCTTGCGGCAGAGCTACTTGGCAATGTCTTAACCATTTCAAAGTCCAGTGACCGTTTGATGGCTCTCAAATTGGTGATGCATGGTGAGGTGTGGAACATCGTAAGCGCATATGCCTCTCAAGTACGATGCGAACAAAAAGAAAAAGATGCATTCTGGCTAGATTTCCACAACCTTGTCAAAATCATCCCAAAGGAAGAGCTTTTGTTTGTTGGGGGAGATTTAAACGGACATGTCGGGAAGAGAAGCGAAGACTATGAAGACTACCACGGAGGGCTGGGATACGGCACCAGGAACTCTTCAGGTGAAGATATCCTAAACATGTGCAAGTCGTACGGTCTTATAGTGCTAAATACCATGTTCGTCAAACAAAGCCGGCACCTGATCACTTATAGCAGCGGCGGAAATGAAATTCAAATAGACTATCATTTGGTATCCAGTTTCATGAAGCCACGAGTTAAAGATTGCAAAGTGATCCTGGTAGACGCCATCGCCCCTCAACACCGTCTCCTCCTGACTGAATTTTTTATGGAGGCGAGTAAGAAGTCAAAGCAGCAAACAAGGTGTCTGAGAGAATCAAGTGGTATAAGCTGGATAAGGGAAAAGAAGAAGCTTTTATTACCATCATGGAAAACTACCTCTCTTCCATTATCGATGAGGTCGGTAATGAGGAGTGCAGAGCACAAGACATGTGGGATTCCCTACAACAATCTGGCCTGGAGAAAGCCAAATCACTGCTCGGAACATCTAAAGGCCCCTGCCAACACGCAAAAGAAACCTGGTGGTGGACAAACGAAGCCAAAGCAGTGATACACGAAAAGAAAATGGCTTTCCAAGCTTGGTCAAAGTGCTCTTCTACTAATAGAGAGGAAAAAGCTCACCGTGAAAAGGTATATAGATGTTGCAAAGATATCGCGAAGAAAAGTGCGCCCAATTCAAAGCGAAAAGCATGGAAGGCCTCTATCAGGAGTTGGAAGAAATATCGTCTTCCGCGTCTGACAGGAACCAGGCTACCCAGGAGAAGAAGAAATTCTCAGGAGATTCGTTTTCCAAAGTTTATTAACAATGCTGAAAGCCAACTCCTTGTGGAAGACGAAAAATACTCCACAGATGGCGACAGTATTGCGAGGAACTTCTGAACGAACAGCTTCCCCGAGTGTACTTTCCAAGAGCCGCCCCGAATCATGCCGAAATATCCGACATCACAGTCGAAGAAGTTCGGTACGCGGTTAAAAACTCCAAGAAAAGAAAAGCTGTTGGGCCGGACGGGATACTCTCTGAGTTCTGGAAAAAGATGGGAGACATCGGGTCTAGATGGCTCATGGTTCTTATCTCCAAACTTATGAGAGGCGACACTATGCCTAATCAATGGAGGGAAAGCTATCTTCTTCCTTTGCACAAAGGAAAGGGTGATACGCGAAATTGTGATAACTACCGTTCTGTCAAGCTGATGTCGCACACCATGAAGATCGTTGAACGGGTATTAGATAGCCGACTGCGGACAATAATACGACTATCTGATGACCAGTGCGGGTTTGTCTCGGGTAAATCAACGACAGATGCAATCCAAAGTATAAGGGTCATGATGGAAAAGCATCGTGATTCTTCATAGGACTTGCATATGGTGTTGGTTGATTTTGAGAAGGCCTTTGACCGGCAACCAAGAGATCTTTTATGGCTAGCGCTAAGACAAAAAGGAGTTCCAGAAACCTACGTGCGAGTGATAATGGACATGTACAAGAGAGCAACGACAAGAGTAAGATGCACCGCAGGAGTCACCGAAGAGTTCGCAATCAAAGTCGGTGTACACCAAGGGAGCGTCATCAGCCCACTGCTTTATAGCAGTCCTTGATTGCTTGCTTGAAGGAAAAGTGACGGACCCCAATGTGCACCAGCTAATCTAGTGATGATCAGGCGTCCCTACAACGAGCACTTGATGTGTGGGTGGACATTTTTGAGGGACACGGGTATCGCATTAGTTCAAAGAAGACAGAGTATTTGTGCTGCCCGTTCTCTGACCCTCAACAGCCTATTCCAGACATTTACTTGAATGGAAGAGTGCTTCCCAAGTGTGAAAAGTTTAAATATCTGGGATCTATGATTAATAAAGAAGCAACTTGTGATGACGACATCAACCATCGCGTAAGCGTAGGGTGGATGAAGTGGCGGGAAAACTCCGCCATCTTCTGTGATCGAAAAATGCCCCCTAAGCTGAAAGGAAGGCTCTACACTTCAGTTGTACGTCCGGCGCTCACATACGGTTCACAATGCTGGACAATGCTGGACAATGCACAAAATGTATGAGAGCAAATTAACGGCAGCTGAGATGAAGATGCTTCGCATGACAGCGGGAGTAATAAAGCGTGACAGAATTAGAAGTTCAAAGATCCGAGGAAGCCTCCACGTAAATGAAACCATCACAAGAAAGATAGAGCGCGACCGACTCAGTTGGTATTGCCATGTTCAAAGGGGAGATCCTTGAACCCCGTCCAAAAGGCGTTATCAATCAACGTTCCAATTTCAACACGCAAAAAAGTCAGGCCGAAAAACAATTGGTGCAAACAAATGCAAAAACACGAGCATTTGATTGGCCTCAGCGATGAAGTAATCCCAAACCGGGAAGCCTGCCGCTACTTTCTGAGGTCAAACCGGCGGACCCCACAAGCGGACCAGTAGGAATGCAGTTAAGTGGGAAGGTTATGGTCCTACACTTCTGACCATAACAACGCCGGCAAAAGGAAAAGAAGAAGAAGAAGAAGCCAATTAGCTTCAATATGGACTCGTCCTTTTCCGGTGGAGGAATCCATATTGAAGCTAATGTACGAAGCGGAAGCATCGAGCGAAGGATAACCTCGAGCTTAGCGTTCAGCCAGATTTCGCCGCAATTGGCGATTGTGCGCTTTAAGAAGTCTAGGGACCTCTGGTTTTCACAACATACGACTTTGACTCTTTCTGCCAGCCTGCTCCGTCGAAGTTGATCTCATCGCTGCTATCTGCGATAAGCATCGCTTCTAGTATTTTGGCTTCAACCGTGAGCCAATTGTCGGATGTAATCTTCCCATCCGGGTTGGAACGGTCGACAATGGCCACTCGTAGACTCATGGGGAAGTTGAAGCTGGCTGATGTTTTCGCCTTTTTCGCTTCCCTTAGAGTTTCTTCCCCGGAGCGCCCCCTCTTGACGTTCTGCTTCGATCCTGAGGCAGTGTGTCCTTTGGAGGTGCACGGTTGCTGTGAGCTCTTTTCGACAGTGGCCGGTTGTGTTGGCTGTTGTCGAATCAATTTTGGGACATTAGGTTTGATAGGGGCCGTGTTCGATGGCTTCTTCAATCGCCCTGTGTCCGTTTTAGCAGCGTGAGTGGAGGTGGGAGCTGATTTCTTCTCGAATTTGGCTAACTCTTTCTTGTGTTTTTTAATCAAGAATTCTTCGCGCTCGGTAAGCGTTGAGAGGTCTCTAGCGCTCATCTTCTTGATGTATTGTAGCCGTTCTTTGCCTTTTGGGCCGATGTTTTTGCCCTAGTCGTTCCTTCAGGTTTGCCTGTGGCCTTAGGGTCGATCTTATCTTCCAGCAGCTGAGCCTCAGTTTCAGAGTCCAATTGCATGGTGTTGCTTGGGATGAAGCCAAGGATTCATCATCGGTAGTGGTACCAATATGTAGTCTCTGAAGGGATCACACCTTCGGTGGTGGCAACCTGTGCTGCTGGATGTATTTTGTTATTATTATTTCCTATATTATCTTCGTTTATGTTATTCATTTTAATTCTGTGAGATGCGTATTCCCACGAGTGGCGCAGGAATGGGTGGTCGACCTGTACAGAGCCCCGCCGTATAAAGGCAAGGCTACTTGATCCAGGAGGGTACTTAGTATCCTGGTGCCATTATTTAAACTGGGCCCCAGCCTGGTTGACTCTCGGCATGGTAGTCCAGCCCAGATGAAGGAAGAGGAATGGCGGGGATACACGAGGAAGTGAGGAGGGGAAGTGGCTGCTGCTTAGTTTCATGTCTCGTCATAGAGAATTCATGTCTCATCATGAAGAGTGAATTCTCAAGAGAAACCATCAAAAAAATCATCTGAGTCGAAATCGTGTTCGCTATCTGACAATGAGCCTTCGTCGTTTGCTCATTTTTCTAATTTTCAATCCTACAAATCAAAAAATAGTTCAATGTACGCCCTTAAATGTACATATGAATGACATGGCCTATAACGTCAAAATTTATCCAAAATTTCAACTAGGGTCAAGTCTTTCATATATGAATGACAGTTATCTGCACGTCCTACCGCCTCCAATTCTCCAAAAAAAATGAGAAATCGTGCATTTTTCTAGTAAAACAGTTATTAGGATGATGACTATGTGCCTTAAAGACCCAGACGTTGATGTCAGATTTTACCGTTAAAGCAGGTATACATAAGGCGGGTTCAGGTCCTGAGAAACTTTGCCCTGAGTCCCTTTTAGCGAGTTCATCGGAGATCTCATTTCCTGGGATCCCAGAGTGACCTGCTAAGGCTTGTGCCTTAGTGAACTTAGTCTTCCGACTTTCTTCAAAAAGGTCTTGAGTCATACACTAATTTGGAGCTGGTTAAAGCTTTGGACACAGCTTTGAGTGCAATTAAATTCAATTCAATTATTTTCAGTTTATCCACATTTAAAGAAAAGTTATACAAACATTTTATATAGAGAATATCTGCAAAGCCTGGAGGGCTTGTCGACAGAAGAATAGATACAATCATAGTCTCTTATTTAACTCTTTACAAGAACAATTTACTAAATACTTAACGTTTAAGCGTTATATAGATAGAAAAGATAACAACAATAATTTCTTAATAATTTCAAGTTTGTTTTGAAGTTTAGAAGTAAAGGGTGTTTTTTATAGAGGTATAGAACTTTGAAGAAGTGAAGAAAGACAATCTTCTGACATTATAACTTAAATATGATTTCTGGCATATGACCGCCCAAAACAAGATTGCCGTTGATCCCAATTTTCATAAGCGAATTTTGTTTAGCGATGAAGCTCACTTTTGGTTGAATGGATATGTCAATAAACAAAACTGCCATATTTGGAGTGATGATAATCCTCAAGTGTATGTTGAGGCCCCGTTACATCTACAAAAACTGACTGTTTGGTGTGCTTTATGGGTTGGTCCGTACTTCTTTAAAAACGATGCTGGCCAGAACGTTACAGTCAATGGTGACCGCTATAGAGCCATGATTACTGACTTTTTCGTTCATCAATTGAACAACCATGATGCGCAGGAGCTGTGGTTTCAACAAGACGGCGCAACATGTCACACAGCTCGTGCCACAATTGATTTATTGAAGGAAACGTTTCCGCATAATTTCACGTTACGAACCCGTGAATTGGCCTCCAAGATCGTGCGATTTAACGCCGCTTGACTATTTTCTGTGGGGATATGTGAAGTCGCTAGTCTACGCTGATAAACCCGAAACGATTGACCACTTGGAGGACAACATTCGCCACGTTATTGCCGATATACGGCCACAAATGTTGGAAAAAAATCATCGAAAATTGGACGTCCAGATTAGACTTCGTCTGAGCCAGCTGTGGCGGTGATATGCCAGAAATTATATTTAAGTTATAATGTCAGAATAAAGTCAATTTAAAAAAATCATCTTTATTTTATTCCATTTCAAAGTTTTTTACCTCTATAAAAAACACCCTTTATGTTCATTTAATACATTTGGTACTACGACGGCCTATCTTCTTCTTCCATATTCGTTCCAAGACCTACGGATGGTGTATTTTCGCTGTTGTTTCCTTCTTAAGTTGTGTATTTGTTGCGTAGGAATCTCATATTTACTTTCACAGTGTAGGTTGGCTGGCACTTCAAATTTAAAAAGTTGTGCTAACTTGTGATCAGCTTATCAGCTTCCAAATAAGGTTCTGGAATGCTTCTAGTGGTCTCGTATCTGGCGCTTTGCCCCAAGCCAATATACCGTATCTCAAACGTGATGCCACTAATCCGAAATAGCTTTAGAGAAGGACGGGTTGGGGGCATAGATAACTCAGATGGAAGAGCGCAATTGGCAAATAATGCCGTCACCAATGAAGGGGCTAATACCCTGTTCATTTCGATGGAGGATCTCCAGATAATCTTTCAGTCATTGAAAAGGAAAAAATCCGCGAGTATCGACGGTATATCCAATGTTGTGCTTAGGCACCTTCCACCAGTGGCTGTAGAGAGATACACCATCCTGTTCAACAATGCACTGAATAATGCATATTATCCAGTGCACTGGAAGACAGCGGTGGTGCAACCAATCCCCAAGAGGGATAAGAACACCTCTAACCCGGCAAATCTCCGGTCGATAAGTCTCCTTCCGAGTATCAGCAAGGTCTTCGAGGAGGTGGTCCATAGGGCCCTGTCTAAATGGGTCGAGGACAATAAAATCATCCCGGATAACCAATTCGGTTTCCAAGCGGGGCATGACACTATTCATGCCGCGTCGAAACTCGTGTCGGATGTCCAATGGAATAAATGCAAGAATCAATGCACGGGTGCCTGTCTGATTGACTTGGAAAAAGCCTTTGACACCGTATGGCTAGAAGGTCTTTATTACAAACTCAGTCGGCTGGGCATAAGTAAACCACTGCTATATATGATTTTTGACATGTTAACAGGTAGAAAGTTCGTAGTGAAAATTGCCAACGTGACTTCTACCCAAACATTTGATATTAACAACGGACTGCAACAGGGTACGGTGAACTCGCCGATCCTTTTCAACTTTTACCTAAGCGATCTGCTAGTTTCTCTTCACCATTCAAGACGACCTAATCGCGTACAGATCAGGTCCAATGATCGACGTTATTGTTATTCTTCTGCAGCGTGACTTCGAAAAAATTCAGCAGTATTGTTATGACTGGAAGTTGAAAATCAACTGCCAGAAATCAGAAACTATTTTGTTCAGAACGCCTTTGTCTAGGTCCTCTCGAGACACTAGGAAAAATTGGCGCGGGTTCTCAATTCTTGGACCGGACGGGCGCCCACTGGCGAAACAAAGTGTAGTCAGATACCTTGGGGTCTGGCTAGACCAGTATCTATATTTTGACAAACATGTAGATGCTGCTCTGGCAAGGGCCCGAGGCGCTTTCGCTCTGACAAGATGGCTGTTTCATTGCAGCCAACTTGATCCCAGGGTGAAGTTAATCTGCTACATGGCCTTAATCAGGCCCATGGTTGCCTATGGATGTCCCATCTGATTCAATGTCAGAGCCATCCAGATAGATCTAAGAAACTATAAATAAAAATGAATTTACAATACAAAAAATGGAAGAGCGCAAATCGAGATTGTAGAAGTTTTTTTTTTAGGTGTTTCTAAGTGCGTGCTCCATTTCAGATTGTAGTCAATGCAGACTTCTAGGTACTTGTATTTTGAAACCTTTTCGATGTACTTAGAGCATTCATCATTCTAGTAGACAATGGTTGTCTAATTTTCTAATTATAGTCATGTATTAATAATTTTCAGCTTCACCTTCTGAACGTGAGGAGGAAGTATATGCATATCTTTCATTTTGTCGGCATTGCTGACCAGGCCATGGTCGTGGTACCATGTTATTACAGTTTTTTATGATTAGCCACGATAGCTGTGTCATCGGCATACGAATATACCGCACTTTGTTTAAGCACCTTTAGTAGATCATTTACATACGTACACTATGAATAGTAGTGGACCTAGTTTCGAACCTTGTGGTACTCCACATTCTATATTTTCCTGCCCATTTGTGTACTCTTCTATCTTCACTTTAAAATTTCTATTTACTAAATAGCTTTTGAACCAAGGTAGCATAGCTCCACAAATCCCTTTATTTTCAAGTTTCTTTAGGATGTGGTTATGATTCAAAATGTTGAAAGCTTGTTTTGAAATCAATAAATTAAGCTGCTACGCTGTGATTTTTGTCGAGTCTTGTGTGCCAAATCTCCAATTAACCTGTTTATACTTTTGTTTTATCGAAAGCCAAATTTGTTTTTTCTCAAAAGATTGTATTTTTCTTAATAAATATGTATATAGCCTACTACTTACCGCTTCTTCCAAAACTTTGTCAACGGCGGATAGATCTGATATTTTTTTTTTTTTTTTTTTTTTTTGGAGGCTTCTGCTATCTGTTGGAGCACTCAGACACAAATACTGGTCCATTGTACTGCCAGACAGACACCTTAGATGGCGTTGGAGCTCATGTGGAGCCAGAGCCAAGCTTCTTTTTTACTCACTTATGTTGTGTGCGATTTGTTTTTTCACATAAGTGAACGGAACCTAAAGCTTAATGCTGATTCCGAACGGCAAGAGCCGAGAAGCTTTTTCATGGCAAATATACAACGGGGGGTTTTGCCAGTACCCCGCCGGGGAGGGACGCCGCGAAATAATCATTCGATGGCGTTGGTGTTATCGGGATCCGAACTCGCTCATCTTGCGTCAGCGGCCGACACACCACCCACTGCGCCACGGCGCTCCCTTAGATCTGATATTGGTCTATATCTTTTTATGTGATTCCGCCCACCATTTTTAAAAATAGGACGTTTCGGTCCATGGAAGACATGAGACTGATCAAAATTCATATTTATTAATTGAAGGGTTGTAAGTCTAAAGGGTCTAAGTGCCAATTTTATTATTAAGAGCTATACGAAAAAAATACATAATAAAAATAAATTTTCTGGGTTACGTTTTCTCTGAATGTGTTGATCACTCGATGATGTAGCGTCCATTTCGTACCGTGTAATTTAATCAACTGTTAACAAACATAAGCCCATGCTAACAGCCACCACTACCCGCTAATTCGCCCTGAACGCACACAGGCACAGACCCTTTTGAGGGAAAGTTCTTTGGCACCTAGACCCTACCACAATTTTATTTGTGTGTGGGTAAAATTTTAAAAGAAAAATACACTTGGATCCATTTGGATATTATTAGGCTTGGCACTTAGATTGTATTTTCCTAAAAATATTGACTTTTGATTTTTTGGCACTTAGACCCTTTAGACTTACAAGCCTTCAATTGTGTTATTACTGAGGATAATACTCTTGAATTTAGTCTGAGGTCCATTGGTCTTACTCCATCTATTCCTGCGGACTTATTCATTTTCAGGGAATTGAATGTTGTCCACTTTTTGGACGGTCGCATTGTGTACGTATATTGAGCGATTTACGCTACTAGTTGGATATACATATATATATGTAGTAAGGGCATTCCTGTACCGTGTGCTTGATTTCCAAGGTCTTTCTAATATATCGTCAAGGTTACAAGCTGGTATGTTCTTTTCACTCTATGAACCAGCTATAATAATCATTGATATATGAATAATGATTAAGCTATTCCCAATTATATCCCTCCACTTTTCTAACGACAATGTTGATTAAAATGCTGCATTCTTTTCTTATTGTCTGCATTAGTTCAACTTCTGTTTTAAATACGTAGTTATTACCGATGACTGATATCTTATATTCATAGATATATTTCCGTAATTGATCCTATTTCTTTCAGTTCTTTCTTAAGTTATATTATTTTTAAGAAAGATGGCTATTCCTCCGTCTGCGGTTTTACTTTTGTAAAAGAACTCGCTGTGGAATCCTTGATAGACGCATATGCTTTTATCCTTCCTCTTGTGCGTCATAACATGGTCATTAGTATTGCGCATATCTCTGATTGAAAGACAGACACATATTTCCCTAACGAAAATTGCAAGTGGACGTTTTCGCGATCAAAGAAAACTCCAGCGCTCGACACCCGCCCAGACCTCGAGCCATCTGTAAAAATGCGAAGATAGTCTTTCCATATTTAGTATTTGGCCAGAGCTAGTCCTGACGCCATGAAAATTTGACTGTGAAATTATAGCGCAATACGATCTCAGGTGTCATTGTGTCGGAGGGCATATCCATGAGACAGGGGTCGTAGGATATTTCTCGCGCCAGTACACTGTTACTCCGGTGCGAGTTGTACCGAAGACGATTTCTCTTTAGGGGAGACCAGGTTTTCAGTGCGCACTCTCTGATAAATATGTCAAGGGGTCGAAGATTTACCATAGCATTTGGAACAGCGCCCGGCATGCTGGGGAAAATTCCCGTACAGGTGAGAAAAATTGTCCTTTGGAGTTTGGTGAAACAGGTCACAACGTATTTGCGTGTCAGCCTGTTCCACCAGACAAACGATGCATATGAAACTATCGGTCTTATCATTGCCCTGCACATCCAGAGAATCTTTGTAGGCGATTAGCCCCATGCTTTGCCAAAAGCACCTTTGACAGCGCTTTGGTGGTTTTTGACTCAACATGCTTTGAACAAAGAAGCTTGTTATCTAAGAAGACTCCCAGAAGACTTTGCTTAGCTTCTCGTGAAGAGAACGACATTAGTTTTAAGAGGATGAGCCGACAGCCCATTTCTCTTGCACCAGTTATCGATTATATTTAGCACCGTCTGTTAAAAAACTTTAACGACGACATAACCCGCATAGGCCTGGTCATAGATTCCAGAGCCATTGATAGCATCGAGCAGAGAGTCGACCCCCATACATTATAACAGTACAGACAGGACTTCACCATGTGGACAGCCCTTGTTTATGCTAGATTTGACACATTGTTCGAGGCCCGCATCAGCAATCAAAAATGCGTATTCAATTCTTGTAACCAGGTTTCGCAGCGCAGTCTCGCATAATTTTCCGCGGTGATAAGCATGTTGCACTTCCGAAACAGGATGCATTCGAAAGGTAACTTTGGGCACATGCAACTCTACTAGTCCCTCCAGGCTTTTCAGTAAGAAGGATGTTAGACTGATTGGTCTAGAACTCTGGGCGAACGAGTAATCTCCTTTCACCGCGCCAAGGAATAGGTATGTAGGCAAGTGCAAGGCTAGCAAAATACGACGTGAAGTAGCACTAGGTTAGATGAGCCGAATAAAGTTCGAGAAGGTCGACACCGATATCATAACGACTTTACTTCCCCTTCAGTATGACATTGAATGGATATCCTTCAAGGGTTGATAGAATACAGTTCACAATTCAACGGAGCACATTCTGTGAGAAATCATATCCCTTGGTCTATTGAGGTGAAACTCGGATCTCTTATAGAAGAAGCGAAATTGGAAAAAGAATAAGTGTTCGACCGATATATACCAAAAAACTAAGATAATGATGATGAGTAAATATGATGCAACGACGAGACAACTTTACAACTCGTATCGACAAAAAAGGGAGCACGTAATCTGCAGTAGGACTGATTAAATTTTTTTGTACTCAGTTTCTCTTGATCGGTAAAGTTCTTTTGAACTTTGAGATTATATGGTCTACGGCCTTTGGAAACTTGTATTTAGCTTCCATTAATCGCAATCGCAGTCGCATTCTTTGGATCCTATCGTAGCCATTGAATAATTGAATTGGCCGCAGCCAGCAGATGAGGAAGGTACATTCGGTTGAGAGAGTTTCTTTTTTACAATTTTGTAATATCGTTTGTGTCGGAAACATCTGGTGGTGATTAACAGCCTGATCGAGAGAAGTGATTCACTGCAGTTTAGCCAACAATCGTAAAAAAGCTTGGGAGCTTTCCACCCCTGGCTTAAAAATGCCAGAAGGGCAGCAAGGGAATGGGTTTAGGCGTAAATGAAGTGAAAACCAAATACATACATATATATGTAGCTCCGACCGACTTGGATCGATCACAACCTCGCGAACGATCACAACGGTACTCGATAAACGCTTTGAGAAAGTTACCGAGCGACGAAATTAGAATTGCGTTCTTCGTTGCATGAAAGAACTATGAAAAAACAACTCTTTTGCTCCCCGATGTCGAAACCCATATTTCCGATCGGCAGGACACGTAGAACGAATGGACAGTGGACAAACAGTAAAACGAATAAAGAGGGAAAAGGCCGCCAGGAAGGCTGCGCCGCAGATAAAAGGACAATATAAGGATTAATCTAGAAGAGATGGAACAGAGTAGCGAAACATGGAAGGAACAAGAGGATTGGGAAGCATTGTCAATGAGGCTCTTCAATTCTGATTTCCCAATTGCCATTAATAAAGATTATAATTAGAAACCTTGCAGTTTATGCCAGAGCCAACAACTGATTCCATCTTTGTAGCCTTAAGACATTTTTCCTGGGAATCACAAGTAAAACGGTTTCTGTCAATATCTCAACTTTTTTCAAGGATGTATCCTTCCGGTAGGATTGGGCGATTACCATTTCGTGCTCGGAAAATTAAAATATGAATGGACATCTCGAAATAGACACAGCTGTCACACTCATCTATGATTCGGGGGCGATAGTTCCAACTGACCTTGCCACACGAACATAACGAACACTAACCTGTCCAAGAAGTTTAAACTATTCATTTAAATTGCTTATGGCGGGTGTGGTGTTTGATGATGACCAAAAGCATTATAAAGTTTACGAAATATATCTACAATATTTTCTATATTTCAATATATTTGGAGTGTGTTTCGAGCCATATTTAATAACCCCTTAGTCCTAATTAGGCTTATGAAAATCATAAGTCAATGATCGTCAATTTGTCTTAAAGTCAGAGATGTGCCCGTGTCTAGGGATTGCCATATATGTACGTATGTAGCGAGCTATTGAAAGCGACCTTAAGTTTTCTTGTAGATTCAGAATCCACGCATGGAAAAAGCTCACAACCATAAAGAATTATTGGTAGAATGAATGATTTTACAAGTTTTAGCTTGACATAGGTCGGCAAGTAGTTTGATGTTGTACTCAAACCTCTAAGGGCAGCGTTAGTTTTTGAAATTACGCTATTTATGTGCCCATTCCAGCACAGACTGTGTTCGAAGTACATACCCAAGTTTTTTATCTTATCGACATAGTCGATTCGGGAGTCATTCGTAATGATATGTGGTACAGTCCTGCCTCTATTCAGATTTGACGCCTTTGTCTTTCATGCGTTAAGTTTCAAACTATTACCAGCTGACCAATGAAACACCCGATTCAATTCTTATGTGAATAATGCCATTGCAGTGGAGGAACAGGACTTAGAAAACATAGAGTAAACTTGAACATCATCGGCATAGATATGAAACTTACAGACATTAAAACATTGATGGGCATCGTAAATAAAACATGAAAATAGTAATGGTACTAACACGGAGCCTTGCGGAACAGCGGAGGTGACCGAAATACATGAGGAACGATTACTGTTGAGATACACATATTGCACCGATTGGAAAGGTACGAAGACATAAGATGACAAAGAGATCCACCACATAGGAATTGAATTTTCAGTTTATGTATGAGCTTTTCGTGACTCACGTAATCAAAGGCCTTAGAGAAATCTAAGCAAACCATTAGACCGACAGACTCTAATTAATGCTGTTGTACAGTTTAGCTTAGCGCGAGAACCAGATTGAAACTTTGTGATGAGCTTCTTGTTCTTAAGATGTTCCTTAAGTTGGCAACTCACTAAGCTTTCGAAAACCTTGCTTAGGTACAGAAGTATGGCTATTGGGCGATAATCCGTGCAGTTAGACGCTGTTGTTTTCGGCAAGGGATCGATTTTGGCAACTTTCCAACTCTTAGGGAAAGTAGAGGTGGTAATAACGCTATGTGAGTAAGCTGGTGTAGGATGCAAGGAAGAAGTATTTTTATAAATACGGTGTGGATTTCATCCGAGTCCACAGCATTCGATTTTATTCTGAACAAAGTGCCTCAATGTCAATATCATTTGGGGCTATAGGCTTATTTAAGCAGATTTTACTTATTCGTACGAATTATTGAGGTTACTGCATTACGTGCGCCAGAGTCGTTCAGTAAAGCTGGGCATCTGAACCTCCTCCATCTGCAGTAAAGCAGATCGCGATTTTTAATAAGGCTTAAGGCTTCGGCCGTAAGCCAGGGAGTTGTAGACTTTTTTCAAATTAGTTTCATTGGAACATGTTTAGTAAACAGATAATGAATGTTGCTATTAAAACAACCTACTTGCACGTCAACTTTACTACTGTTATAAATTAGCGACCAGTCCAGACTCAGACAATCCATAAATAATAGTGGAGGATACATTTCAGAGAAATTAAATCGTGAAACAATAAAGGCTTTAATAGGAGCTGACACGCAATCAATTGAGACAAAGAGTTAGTCGTGGTACGAGAAGGCTGGGGCAAACAATTGGTCATAGAGCAACAACATCTAGGAGTGAAGGACATGAAGTGTGTCGGTTGTTGTAGGTTGGCGAAACTAAGGTGCAGTTACCTCATAAATTCAATGAACGGCTTGTCCTTGATGTCCAGAAGATTCAGGACCAAATCACCAACGACAACAATGTCGGTATAATCTGACGCAAAACTCTCCAGGATGTCTGCGGGCAAGGAGTGATTAGCCACATTCGGTGGCATATAAAGACAGCCTACTAGTAGTTTGCCACCACTCACACAAATTTCAACAAACAAGTACTCTACTGAATCAGAAACTAAGGATGGTCTAACAACGTTGTAATTAAATGAGCTTTTAACATAAATACCAATACCTCCGCCCAATTTATTCAACGCACCAATTTGTAGTTATTTATATTGAACATATCCGAACACATTTCCGGCTTCAACCATGTTTCCGATACACACATGATATCGACCTTGCCACTGACCAAAAGCAAACGCAGATCATCAATTTTACTTTTTATGCATATAAAAATGTTATACTGTCTATGTCTGGTACAATAAGCTTGTGTGGCGTTATTGATGGGTCAGTTTAACTGATGTCCCCGTCAGGGCTTTGACTCTGTGCTAGCTGATGGGCTTAAATGAGTCATCGCATATGTGATCCTATTTTTTAGGAAATTCCGCCTTAAAAAAGCTACCAATTCAGGGCATCTGTATAGTTTCTATTTACCCAACGTTTCCAAGTTGTTTCCGTATCTTCGTGCATTCAAAGCCATGGATTATTTTAGAATGAATTCGTTGTTGAAATTGTCTATGGATGATGTGAAGCTTCGGGAGGCTTATTCCTTTTCAAGATCAATTATAGTTTGTACGATGCATGCTTCCCTAAACCGGATCTTCGTACTCGGAGCGTGTTCTTCGCATATGAGTTTTACGTCCAGCTCTGCACGTGCCGTGCTTCTCATAGGTCCCGTCATATACACGAGTACTGCAGCTACCCTCTGTGTTTTATTGAGCATGCTCAGCTGGTTTTTTATGCAACTGACGGTTCACCAGAGTAGGTCTCTATATGAGATGATGGATCTGATTCATTAATGAAGCACGCTTTTAATTCCGACCTTTTTGCCTCCTACCACACATAATAACCATCCAGTTAGCAACGCAGGTATTTAAGAAAGAGAATTATTGCTTGCGTCAATCCTTAAAAACTTATTAAAGTCTTCCCCTTAACAGGCCTCAAAGTAAATTGTTCTAACTAGTCAATGACTAATCTTCATGAACCGCGTGCAAGCATCATCCACGGCCAGACAGATTATATAACCCAGCCATTGTCCCCAATATCGTCTTTCGTCAATTAACCATTTCCCCCCTTTAAGTCTTGAAGATTTCACGACCTAAATTAATACCAAGTACGCATGTACTTGTGCGGAATACGTTCTTTGTATTCGTACGTTTTAAATAATCACTTCCTTTCGCAATAAATTTACATTTACTTTGCTTAATAGTCATTCGTTTCGCGAGGTTTCTCTATCACTCGCACAGTTTATGTACTAAAGATGAAGAGATACTAATTACGAATATATAAATGTAACTAGGACCTGAAGTTGATTTTAAGCTCCAAGATCATTTCTGAAGTCTAGACAATTCAATACGTCAACGAGTTTTGAATAAAAGTCACTTGAATATAGCAGTGTAACGAGTCGGAATCTTTAATCTCGCGGTAATCACGGAAAAGTCATAAAAGTTACGAAGGCAAAACGAAATGCTTTGCAAGTTGTTTGTGTGAACAGATATTCATTTGTAGAAATGTCGACGAGCAGATACATGCTATGTGCAGGATGTTCTCATATTAACGGTCATAAATGTGTTCAATCGACCATTTCCTGTCAACCCACTACTGTGTTGCTGAAATATCTATGTACGTATACCTATCAATGGAAAGAAGTTAATGAAAAGTACGTAAACTAAACTAAAGTAGCCGCATACAGTACAGTGCTACAAATATGGGCTCAGCGCTACATACTCGTACAAGATAAAATTCGTATCTACTAGCGAATGCACTAGAGATAGAGATTCGCGTACCAGCGAACGAATGTACAATATTTTCTCTGCTCGTGATGCATAATTCGGGGAAGCTTTTTGACGTCAATGCCAGAGAGGAGACGAATGCAATGCATTCGGCTGATTAGTTGTACGCAAATGAACTATATCTCCGAGCAGATCTGAGCTCACATAGAGATCCGACATGCCATGCACTTTAGTGGACGGCAATAGTTAATTATGTTTGGTAACCCCTGATGGTTTTATTCTGCATGCCTTACCTCCGTCCTCTCGTTCTTTTCTATCATTCTGTTTGTTGATGGATTTACTCACGGGTTTTGGTATCTCACGGAACCCACAATGCTATGGTCAACATAATAATTAGAATTAGTAATTAGTCCGGTTGAAGGAACAATGCACAGAACCAAGAGTCGGCTGTACTCTTCACTAGGGGGACGCATGCATGTTGCCATGACTTTGTTATCATGGTCGAGAGCTATTTTGCAGTCAGCTATTTCATTAATCAAATTAGGCGAGCGATAGAAAAGGAAATGTTGGAATGCATCATAGGGGTGGGCTATGGTGGTATGGCTATCCGTCAATTGAACTTTATTTCCGCGGTTGTTGGGTTAGGTAAGCAGGTGATGCCGCAAATCTATTCGCCGACTGGTTACGTCTTACACCCGTCTATGACATGCATGGATGGCTTAGCTTAGCTAAGCAAAGGTAGCATTAATCAGTTAGTGTTTGTGCGGTGGATATTTCGAAAATTGAGATAAAGAACGACTTCCATTCGAGATATTATTTTATCCTTGAATTTTAATAATATAATTGTCTGACACTTGAGGTCCACACTTAAATCGCCGTCGACGATGACCGCGACACAGACGGCAAAGGCAACGACAACGACAACGACAACGTTAGCAGTGATAGTGATGATGGTAGCCATGGAAATGGAAGGCAGCGGCGTTTCTCGTTATCCACATCGCATTGCTTTGTGGTTTTGGTTGCTACTGTCGCATGTGTCACATTGTAAATTGACTTACACTAATCCCCACCACTCGAGCCGAGTTTCCTTCATCACAACCGACCTGAGGTGTGGAGAGATGTGTACGATCCGATCCGCCTTCCTCCCATAAACCTCTGGCTTTAAATCCGTATTCTTTGACATCTTAATTGGAAAATTTTGTGATTTATTTAGATTGAGCGTTATTTTTTTCGCACACTTCTTTACAACGACCTTACGTAATATGTGTGTCAGCGAAAATGCCTCTAAATGGTCGCGAATGAACGACCAAGATTTGCACAGCTAATGATGACTGCCATCAGAGGTGTGAGAAACTTTGATTCATGAGGATCGCCACACTGTAGGCTTGGTGAGTAGTGTCCTGCTCAATATGTCGCAGGTGTTTCAGTACAAAAGCATAGGGCAGCAAGTTATATTAATCAGAAAGGCTTTAAGGAAGGTTATTCAGTGCTTGTACAGTTGGAAATGGATTGTTACTCCAGCGCACGCATGTGAGACAAACCCATTAACTCAATATACACAGCTTACGCCCACCCTACCTCGCATAAACACACATTCGAGTACGAATGGATGGCCTGACGCTAACGCACTTTTTTCCCCCCGCATTAAGCCCCATCGTGCACCGCACCACCACATCCAAACTCAAATCATTCCTACCTACATAAGTACGTCGTCAGCCTGTACGCCTGTCCTCGCGCGCACACGAAAGCCGTACGAAAGCATGCACCATTGACGTGTTAGGCTGAGTTGTTATTCCTTCTTGGGACGTGATTTGTCAGTGATATTATGTTTGATTAAGTCTCATCTAAATATTAGTGACAATCTGTACACAAACTCAGCTATATACAATAATATACAACAATTGTTCCATTAAATTGCTTCTCAGAGTCTCTCTTCAAATGCTGACCAGATATTACGGAGGCCTAGGAGGAGTCTCGTCCCGCATCTTTTTCACTCGAATTGAACCTAATTTTTCAGATTATTAGTGATCTGGATCGGGACGCGTTCGTTTGGGTAGCAAAAAATCGCGCGAAATCTTAAGGAATCGTACTCTGTAGGCAAAGTGAAAGAAATCAAAGGGAGATCTGTAGATACTTGCTACTCCTTGCTGCCGTTTCGCATCGAATAACAATTAACTTTAATCGATTCTTCGTTAATCGCGGGTTCTCCCTTTTGAAATTGAGATTTTAAGTGGTGTTTGAATAGAGAGAATTGATTTGGCACGTGCCTCAAGGGGATAAGAAGTGTTTTACCAAAGCTTTTGGGTTTTACTCATATTGGAAATAAAAGGATAACCGAGAAATAAATTGAAAATGCCGACTGAGGCCGAGGAGTCGATTGATGCTTTCCAGCAGTACTATGCCAGACCGCCGGTGATCTCTAAGAAACAATCGTTCAAGCAAATGTTCTGGAATTCGCAAACCAAAACTGTTTTCGGACGTACTGTACATAGTTGGGGTGAGTTTCGTACGCAACGGAAGTGGATTCGTAATTTTCAGTTTGATTTTTGTCGATTTTTTTCTTTTTTTACTATAAGAATAAGATATTCTCAACACCATTTGTCTGGGGGTCGAATTGATTTATTGATTCGAGGCAGTAAAACTGGTTGGGTGATTGTCGTACCATTTTAACGCACGCGATTATAATCAAGCCCCATTTAGCTCGGGTGCATTACTTACTTCAAATACCTATGAGTAGTAAGAAGCAAAAAAGGAATTGGTTTAACACATATTTCCTAGCAATCATCCTGACCTTTGTGAAGTAGGTTTGTTCAAAATTGCTTGGTTAAAGTGACTTCCATAGACTCCTTTACTGTGGATACATTGTATAGTAAATGGTGCGCCATTTCCTTTGAAAACGGCTATAAAAATAATTGTTTTTAAAATTTGTTTTATTGAGACGAGACGAGCTGGTTTTGTAGTAGCGCATTCTGTCTACCCAATTTTGGAGTACACCTTCAACGGTTTGAGGTCTTATTGCAAGAGACGAGCTCGACCGATATTGAGCTTAAGTGTCTGAATCTTTTCATCGTAGCATCTGTTTTTAAAGCCAAAAGAAAATACGTAGCGACATCACCTAAACTGTTGGTAACACGATTACTGAACTTAATTTAGCAAAGTCCAAATCATCCCAATTATTATTCCTTATCACACGTCATCTTCGAAGAAAAATGGGTCAATAACGTCGCCTCACCTGAAAAGATGATTTTTTTAAACAAACACGACGTTCTCGTTGTCAAGTGTTGGAGATTTATTTCATACCGCATGACCAAATAGCATGTAATTAAAAAAAAAGAAAAAAGTCGAAGTGCCCTCTATGGCAGTTCAAAAACATTTTTGGATATGTCTTGTCATATTCCTTCCGAAAAAAAATTTAAAAAGGTGTTTGGGGTGTTTTCATCTCTTGGACCGTCCACCGTTTTTATCGGTGTCAGCGTTCCCACGAAATTAAGTCAAAGCTTAGTGTTAAGAGCTTCTTAATCCAGGACAAACATTGTTGTTGTAAAGAATAAAGTCCCTATTTCGAAATTGCAATTGCCTATTTAGAGGTTTCGCCACATTGTGCACTTTCCTTTTTGGTCAGCACTATATTTTGTTTTGCAATTAAAATTAGGTGTAGACCTCTTTTTGCTGCTTCCTCGTCCATATTTGCAAACGCTTTGCCCAATAGTGCATACGTTTGTACAATATATTGGAGCAATCAACTGAGCCTCTTGTATTCAAAGTGAAGTCTCACACAATCCTTTCTAAAATGATGTGGAAAGAGCCACTAACACCGTGTCGCCTTCCCTAATGCGTCCAGTGACATAGAAGTTCTCGTTTTCTTTCTCGAGAGCCTCACATGTGTTTATCCAGAAAACTGAAAAGATTGAAAAGGTGCTGTGTATCGATTTGGAAGCCAACGGTTTATTCCAGGATTTACCATTACGTGAATACCTAATGATCTCAGACTTTCCAGATCTACATAAAGCCACTGCAGTAAGGACGACAGAAAATTCAGCGACGCTACGGAATACGTGCATAAGTTCTGGGTGTGTCGACAATGGCGACGGCTTCTTTGTGGTCGAGGACCCAAAGAAGAAAGTCAATTCGATCGGTGTTTGTTTCGATTATGTGAAGAGCTTTGCTCACCGTAATGACGAGCTTGAAAATGCGCCCTTTTTAGCAGAGATATGGAGTTGGCGATGTGAAAATAATGATTCCGCCGTTTTCTATTTTTTTTGGTGGGAAAAGATGAACATATAAATTAATTATTTACTAATTGTTTATTTCAAAAAAAATAATTTTTATTTTACTTTTATCGGGCAGCGTGGCCTCTTACAAGTGACTTAATACTTAATACTCCTCCACAATGAATTCTTACTCTACCTTAAATACTATTTCGTCGTAACCTGCTGCGACGTCGGCGTGCGGGATCAGGTGTCGGCAACGGTGAAATTCGCCAGACGACAGGAATGCGCGGCTCAGGTGTCGAACGTAAGTCCACGCTCGGACGAGATGTTCTGGGCTTAGGTGTGCAGCTCAGATGGCAGCGTGTGCAACCTTGAATGGATGGCTGGTGCACAAAGTGTTGACCGGGCAGATTCCGTCACGTAGCATGTTATCTGTTGCATATCGTGGGACGAAATCTGTTTCGCGTTAACTTATATGCTCCTGGATTCACCTAAAAATCAAACAGGACCGGAACAGGTGGTACCTCAAACATCGTTTTAAAATAGTTGCCGGATAACTGAGCGAAGCGAAGCGGAGCGAAGCGGAGCTCCCATCGGGTGACTTCAATTGCGATCTAAAATAAATTGTTTCTCAGCCATTTCTTAACCGATCTTTATGATTTTTAGACCCTCAGAAAGTATTTTAAAATATCTAGGTTATTGTCGAAACAGAATTTTGATTTTGGTCCTCATTTGAAAATTTAATTGATGAAAAAAGTTTAAATTGAAAGTGCAAAATGTTCACACGCGTTATTTTTTGTCTTTTTTGAAGATTCTTTCTTTTCCAACGTTTACAGGTGGTTTGTGCAATGAATAAATTGGTACTGTTGTAGATATACTATAATTTACAAACCAACAGCAGACAATAGATATAATGACGAATTTCCAATATGCGTAATGGTGAAATTTCACAACTATTCCGGCCCTCAAATATATCCACACAATATACTGCCGATTCCTCCGAGTCCATATACTTTAAAAATCATGGAACAAGTTACACACGAAAACAATTTCCTGTTCAATTAGCTTATGCAATCAGCATTCATCGTTCTTAAGGTTTAACTTTCGACTCCGGCGTGGTGGGTCTTGATAAAACTGAACATTCATTAGGCTTGGCTTATGTAGTGTTTACTAGGTTCCGATTCTTCATTCGTTTCTGGATCGTCCCCTTTCTATTCGAACGACTTCGGAAAATCAGAGAGAAGAAAGGCTTGCCATCTAAACTCAAGAACTAACAGGATGAAATGGATAAACGTAATGAGTGATCTCTTTAATTAATAAAAAAATCAATTTTCTATCATATTAAACTCATGAGTCTGCATATAGCATTGCGCGAATCGAATTATGTTAATTGATATTAGTTTTTACACTTGATTTATGTTATCACATTGTCTTATACCATAAGCAGCATAGATGAAATATGCAGCATGAAAGTTCACAAGGAGCGTTTTTCTTAACATGTGAACAGATTTAAATCATTAGTCTCAAATTTCAACACCTGAAGACCAATTGATAAAAAACATTCAAAAAAAGCATTTGAAATCGGACAGATTTTGAAAAATATCGATATGCCTCATGACAAATCGACACGTAGTATCAAAAGTTTATTGAAATATTTTTGCGCCAAAATGTGTTCATTTCATTTTATTTGTTTTCGGTAAATTGAGATCAACTACTTTTAAGTACACCTAATTCTGTTTTTACACGACAGATACGTTCCTGAAGAATTCGTGTAAAAAAAATCAGGAGAATGTATGTATGTATATACAATAAATAGGGGAAAACAAAAGATTGAGTCCAGGCTAGCACAAGTAATATAATAACCCAATGAATATTCCTTGCAATTTTATCTTACTTAACTTTATTATCTCATAAAATTGTATAGGATGCTATAATGAACTGAATTATTGTTGAAAAGAAAAAAAGGGTAATAATTCAAAAGTACAAACAGCGAATTAGTTATTATATGAACGTTTTATTCGTTGTCGTCGTCTGACAAAAGAAGTGTAAGATCATTGTTAACGTTAGAAGTATCATGTTCACTGTCTTCTTGGTCCATTTGTTCAATCTCGGCGCTAGAATTAGCAGTCGCAACACCAGCTTCACTGGTTTTATGAACAAATTCGGTTATCAAACGCTGTGTTCCTGTTTTAACTAATCCCTTATATAATTCTCTGTAAGGGGCCAATAATAACATTAGATCTCGTTGAAACCTTTCAGCTCGCTCCTCATTAGGATCTTTTGTTTTAAAATGAGTGCCCAGTTTATTGGCCAAGTCAAGACCCTCTTTAATTACATGCGCATTTAGAGCGGGTTCGTCTTCAGCATCATCGCTTATTTCGTCGGGTTCAGGGGTCTCAAGGGCACACTCTATTATTTCATCTTCGCTAAGAGCTTTGTCCACCAACAGTTCATCGATATCTTGAAAAGACAGATCATCAAATCCTTCTCCACCAATTTGTTGCGCCAGAGTTATGATGTTGGGAAATTCTGTTGTGTTGGGAAGGGTGGTATCAGTGCTTTTAACACATTCTGGCCAAACAGCTTTCCAACATTTATTCAAGGTTGACGGTCTTACTTCAGACAATGCTAATTTAGCTTGATTGATGCAATCCATAATTGAAAATTGTTTGCACACATCAATGACTGTCAGCGTTCTTTCGCGTTGCAGTTTGTCCAAAATATATTGAAATGATTGTTTTACGTAATAAGTTTTAAATGCCGCAATTATTCCTTGGTCTAGCGGTTGTAGTATAGATGTTGTGTTTGGTGGCAGAAAACAAAATTGCACATTTTCATGTTCCAGGACCGGATGGCCGGGGGCATTGTCTAAAATCAATAGAACCTTAAATTCAAGACCTTTTGAGTTCAGATAGCGTCTTACTTCGGGGACAAAACATTTATTAAACCATTCAATAAAAATGTGGGTGGTCACCCAGGCTTTTTTATTTGCCATCCAGTGAACTGGTAATTTACTGATATCCACACCTTTCATTGAACGTGGCTTCAGGGACCGATTAACCAGCAGTGGTTTCAACATACGATCACCCGAAGCATTGGAGCAAAACAAAAAAGTCACACGATCCTTAGCTACCTTAAAACCACTAGCACTTTTTTGCGATTTGGACACATAGGTTCTATTTGGCATTCTTTTCCAGAAAAGGCCAGTTTCATCTGCATTCCAAACTTGATCAGGACTGTAGCCTCCATCTTTAATTATCAAATCAAGTTTTTGAGCAAATTCTCTTGCAGCCATTTCATCTGCAGATGCAATCTCACCTTTAATTTTGACATTATGAAATGCATGTCGTTTGAGAAACCCAGTCACCCAACCCGTGCTTGCCGAAAATTCAAACTTTCTTTTTGACTGAGATGAAGTGCC
This sequence comes from Merodon equestris, assembly GCA_958301585.1. Classification (NCBI taxonomy): domain Eukaryota; kingdom Metazoa; phylum Arthropoda; class Insecta; order Diptera; family Syrphidae; genus Merodon; species Merodon equestris. The sequence goes on along the minus strand of OY284417.1, from coordinate 31,142,997 downwards.
TGGCTCCAATTCCTGGATGCGTTTATAAAATTTTATTGCTGTTTGTTTGATAGCATTTCCATCAACTGATATTCTTTTCTGCGAGTTATCTTCCATCCATATTAAAAGAGCTTTTTCCATTTTCTCAGTAATGACATCTCTTTTGTATGTTTTAGAACTTATGTTGGTGCCAGAAATTACCGAGTTCCTTATTGCGGCTTCGTTTTTTTTTATTGTTCTTATGGTAGCTTCGTGCACGTCAAAATGCTTACCAACCGCCGTTGCGCCCTGTCCTGTTGCAAGACGATCTAAAATTTTAATTTTATTTTCCAGAGAAATGGTCTTCCTTTTACCGGTTTTTGTTATTGGGGCCATTTTGCCAGGACTGCCAAAAATTTAATTTGTAAAAAATAAAGAAAAAAAATTCAAAACTGTTACTTACAATCTATGAGTAGATACGTATGTTATAATTTTTCACTAAAAGTAACACAGAGAGATACATATGTACCTTTCACGGCAAAAACTTAACTCCAAGTGCAAACAAAACCAATTCCTTATTGAGCTTATCGGTGGCAATTAGACAGAAAAGCCACCATCACAGAATACGACATAAGTTTTTTCTGTATTATTTCCACAGATTTATATGGGACGTGATCTTCTACGTTATAGGGGAAACCGCGAATTCAGAATTGTTTGCCGTTATACTCGTGTTATTTAAAAAAAGTGTTCGTGTTAAAAGAGGATTAAATTCCTTTTCTGATTCGTGTAAAAGCAAATTCGTGTAAAAAAAATTCGTGTAAAAACAGAATTAGGTGTATTAACTGGCTTCGCTCAAACACATGCAGCGAAGCGGTACGACAAGCGGCTGTGGCCTCCTAGTATTCAATATCCACTGAAGTGATCCACGATTTCAAAAGGGATGGAGATAGAACACACCTGCCAATTTCCGACCAATCACTTTGCTTCCGAGTGTTAGCAAGGTTTTTGAAAAAATAATAAGTGGTGCTAGCCCAGTTTGGTTTTAACACGGGTCCTAATACTATCCATGCTGCGTGGAAACTGGTTTCCGACATTCTTTGACTATGGGAAAGAATTTTACTGTTAAATGTGACAACGTTATTTCGAGCAAGGTGCTTGATATTAAAAACGATTTACAACAGGGAGCGATACTGATAAATAGGGCTAGGATTTCAATGCATTTGCATGTTTTTTTTGAGACACATTAGAAGCACTAGAATAAGTTATCTTTCCGATTCATGGGTTTTCCTTTAAATTGGCATCCAATCATTAGTGCATATTCTTGCATATTTTGTGCATATTTCCGAAAAATTAAATCAAAATTAAAAAAAAAACTAAACCGTAAAAAGCACACGCACCATTAAACTTCTTAAAGTAATGCTACTTTTATTATTTAATTTTTCAAACGAAGACCTTTTTGTTATTTTTAACCTTTTTATTTATTTAATTAATATTATTGTTTTTTATTAGGAACGGCAACTAAGTTCTCGCCGTTTTTTTGATGAAAATTATTTTATTTATTTTATTTATTTATTTACTTCATCAATTTGAGTTAACAAACTCAGTTAGACTGACATAACAAAATACAAAAAAATATCGCTTAATTAAATAAAAAGAATGAACTTAAAATATTTTTAAATGCTTCTCTCGAAAGATGAAAGTCAAAGTCGATAATGTTAGATAGCAAATTAATTTCTCTGACACTGCGAGTTATCGGTTCAATATAGGCGTAATTGACTCTATGACTATTTTCTCTGAGTAATGATCGAATTCTGAGATTTCTAGAGGGAGCATATAGATGAACATGTTCCAAAAGATATGGACAATTGATTCTATAAGATAATATATCTTTAATAAAGAGTAAAGCAAACATCTTGCGTCGGTTTTCTAAAGTCTGAATTCCAATGAGCTGGCATCTGACAAATTGGCATTTCTATGTTCCAATTTAATGTTTTTATCACCAGTCTTGTAAACTTTTTTTGGACATTTTCAATTCTATTAATGTGACTATTGTAAATCGGATTCCACACTATGCAGCAATATTCGAGGATGGACCTAACATAAGCAGTATATCGAGATTTTATTGTATAGGGATCCCTTAAATCGAATGAATTGCGAGATATAAAACCTAGCATAGAATTGGCTTTATTTATCATAAAATCAAAGTGATTGACGAAGCTAAGTTTGGTGTCAAAGATAACTCCTATATCTTTTTTTACAAAAACTCTTTGAAGAAAGCAATTTACGATTATACAGGGTGTCCCACGAGCAGTGTGCCAAAAAGCTAGAGCTTGTAGGTCTGGTCAAGACAAGAAAAAAATCGTATGGGAGGGGGGGGTCTATTCCCACCCGTTTAGCCAGGAGGGGCAATTTTCTAAAAAATTGACTTAATTTGGAAAAAAAAATATTAAAAATCAACAGTTACATCCATATTGCCATGATATACCTTTTTGTAAAGCCAGAAACCTCTTCTTTCATATTGATTTTAAATGAAGCTGTTTTAAGGAGTAGTTTTTGAGAAATTAATTTTCAAACTCAAAATTTTGATAAAAAATTGAAAAAAAAAAATTTCGAACTATTTTTTTTCAAAATTGTATGTAATTAAGTAGTAATTTTTTTTCCAAAATTCAATGCTCTCATTAGTTTTTACTTGAAAGCAGAAAACCGGATGCAAAAATGTCTTGTAGTTTTTGAGAAATAAAAAAAAACCCCGAACCATTTTTTTCTAAGAAAAACTTTTTTTTTGGTTTTAACGCGGCTGGACTTGTAGGCAAATTAATGTATGAAACATTGACCTCTTTTTTATTATTTTTAAAAAAAATCGGAGTTTTATTATAATAAATTTTCAATATGATCCCCATTTTTTAGAAGGCAAAGATTATATCTCCTTCTAATGGCTGCACATAAGTCTATGCTTGACAAATTTTCCTGCAATTTGACTTCAGCGACTTCAATCCGTTGTTCCAAAGATACTATTTCCACTTCGTAAACATAATTTTTCATGAATCCCCACACATAAAAATCTAGAGGAGTTAAATCTGGTGATCTAGGTGGCCATTCCGTGGGGCCCCTTCTTCCGATCCAACGGTCACTAAAATGATCATTCAACCAGTTTCTAACCCGTAAGCTCTAGTGTGCTGGTGATCTATCTTGCTGGTAGATTAAATTATCTGCTATGGCCAAAGGAACGTTGTCCATCAAATCGGGCAAAAGGTCTCGTAGGAATTGCAGGTATGATTCTCCATTAATAACGGCATTCAAAAACTGGGGCCCGAGTACAGTTTGTCCAACAATACCAAGCCAAACATTTCAGCTAAAGCGGTGGTGCTATTTATTTTGTTTCTTGTTGTGTGGATTGGTGCTATTCCAATGATGCAAATTGTGGAAGTTAGTAACCCCATCTCTGGTAAACTGTGCTTCATCCGTCCAGAATATCCTTGCAAAATAGTTTCGTTCAGTTTCATCTCGAAGCAGTAATGATCGACAAAATTCTGCTTTCAAAAACTTGTCGTTTGAGGTGAGTCCCTGAACTGGACTAAAATGGTACGGGTGTAAGTTTTCGGTATGAAGCACTCTCCATACTCTAGATTTGGGCACTCCAAGCATAATAGCCATCCTCCTTGTACTAAGGGAGGGATTGCGTCGGACCAAATCCAAAATTCGGGTAGAACCCATCGGCGGCGGGCGGACCCAAACGAAATTCGCAGGTCAGTTTTCAGGCGTTATCAATGAAAAAATAGAATTAATCCAGGGTTATTCCAATACTGTGTCACTTTATTTTATCCTCATAAAACTCCGATTTTTTTAAAAAATAATAAAAAAAGAGGTCAATGTTTCATACATTAATTTGCCTACAAGTCCAGCCGCGTTAAAACCAAAAAAAAAGTTTTTCTTAGAAAAAAATGGTTCGTGGTTTTTTTTTATTTCTCAAAAACTACAAGACATTTTTGCATCCGGTTTTCTGCTTTCAAGTAAAAACTAATGAGAGCATTGAATTTTGGAAAAAAAAAAAATACTACTTAATTACATACAATTTTGAAAAAAAATAGTTCGAACATTTTTTTTTCAAAATTTTGAGTTTGAAAATTAATTTCTCAAAAACTACTCCTTAAAACAGCTTCATTTAAAATCCATATGAAAGAAGAGGTCTCTGGCTTTACAAAAAGGTATATCGTGGCATTGTGGATGTAACTGTTGATTTTTGATAATTTTTTTTCCAAATTAAGTCAATTTTTTAGAAAATTGCCCCTCCCGGCTAAACGGGGGGAAATAGACCCCCCCCTCCCATACGATTTTTTTCTTGTCTTGACTAGACCTACACGCTCTAGCTTTTTGGCACACTGCTCGAGGGACACCCTGTATAGTCGTACTTAAGGGGAAATAAGCTTCGAGAAATGGTGATACATTCACATTTATTGGTATTTAGGCTTAAGTGGTTTACTTTACACCAATTTGTCAGACTAATGACATCGTTTTGGAGATCAATGCAATCGGTTTGTGATTTTATGCTTTTGAAAAACTTGAGGTCATCCGCGAACATTAGTTGCATTGAATTGGTTAGAGTATCGGGTAGATCATTTATAAATAATAGAAATAACAAGGGTCCTAAGTGGCTACCTTGTGGAACGCCTGATGTTACTAAGATAGGGTTAGACATAACGGACTTTATGTTTACATATTGGTTACGACCAACAAGGTAAGTCTTCAATCATTCTAACATGCTTGAATGAAATCCGAAATTTTCAATTTTTTTTAATAAGAGTTTATGGTGAACTCTGTCGAAGGCTTTAGCAAAGTCCATGTAGATAACATCTACCTGGTAACCCTTTTCAACTGAATTAAGCATATAGTTTGTAAATATACTAAGGTTAGTTGAAGTAGATCTGGAGATATTATCTCTTTTAGTAAAAAGTTTAGTTTGCCAGAAATTATCTTCTCAAATAATTTGGGTATTGAGGATAACTTACTAATAGGACGGTTGTTGGATATATCTTGTTTCGACCCGTTTTTATGAATTGGAGTTATAAAAGATGTTTTCCATTCTGGAAGAAATACTCCAATTGTTAGGGAGCTGTTAAAGATACAATCCAACACTCTCGTGAAGGCGTTAGCACATTTCTTTAAAACTATAGGTGGAATACCATCAGGGCCCATATTATTGTCTTCTTTAAGGCCAGAGAGCTTTATTGTGAAAAAAATGGTTACAAAAGAATCATTCAAAGTATTGCCCATCGCTAGCGCTAACTTTTCCCATCTTTCTGGCAGGGCTCCCATACCATCACGGTAGAAGTATTCGTCTTTTGGGGCTATCCACGAATCAAGCAATTTTGAGATGTCTTCATATGAATTGAATTGCTGATTAGCCAGACCATGTGCCATCGAACGGAACAAGTGATAATCGGACGGCGTAATATCTTGGGAATATGGCGGGTGGGGTAGGACTTCCCATTTGAGCGTTTCTAAGTAGGTTTTAACGGGTTTGGCAACGTGAGGCCGAGCGTTGTCATGCTGTAGAATGCCTCTGCTCGTATTGTGGGCGCTTTGAGTGATGATTTCGGTTGGTTTCAATAGCTCATGATATGTAACGCCGCCCTGATTGAACCAAATGCGAGGGTGGTCCGATAAGTACTTAGCCTAAAAAAGAAAAACAAAAATTTTGGAGAAATGGCGATTTATTTTTCAATATGGTCTCCTTTTAGCTCGATACACTTGACCCAACGATGCTCCAACTTCTTTAACCCGTCTGAAAAATACGTTTTCTCGAGGTCTGCAAAGTAGGCCTCCGTGGTGGCGATGACCTCCTCATTCAACTGAAATGTCTGCCCGGCGAGTGACTTTTTCAAGTTTGGAAACAAAAAGAAGTCGCACAAGGCCAAATCTGGAGAATACGGTGGATGGGGCAGCAGTTCGTAGCCCAATTCGACCAATTTGGCCGTGGCGAGGGCGGAGGTGTGAGCCGGTGCGTTATCATGGTGGAAGAGCACTTTTTTCTTCGCCAAGTGGGGCCGTTCTTTCTTCAATTCGGCGTCGAATCGGCCCAATAATTTGGCATAGTACAGCCCTGTGACCGTTTTGCCCTTCTGCAGGTAGTCGATGTGGATCACACCTTGTGAATCCCAGAAAACACTGGCCATCACCTTTCCGGCAGATGGGACAGTCTTCGCCTTCTTCGGAGCACGTTCGCCGGGTGAAGTCCACTGTTTGGACTGTTCCTTGGTCTCTGGTGTGTACCAGTGGATCCATGTTTCCGCGACTGTCACGAAACTCCTTCGGATTGCGCTTAAACAGCGTCAAACACTGCTCTGAAGTGGTCTCACGGTTGCGCTTGTTGTCCGGAGTGAGCAAACGCGGCACCCATCGCGACGACAGCTTTCTCATGCCCAAAATTTCGTGCAGGATAGGACCCACGCGATCTTTTGAAATGCCTACTGTCTCAGCTATCTCGTGGATTTTTGTCACGTTATCCTCCGTGGTAGACGTTTTCGGGGGACCTGGACGTGGCTCATCAAAAACCGACGTGCGACCACGTTGAAACTCGTTAAACCAATTTTTGATGGTCGCCATCGAAGGAGAAGAGTCACCGTACACAGCATCCAAACGCTCTATGATTTCGGTGCGCGATTTCCCTTCCAAAAACAAGAATCGAATCACCGACCGATATTGGTCTTTTTCCATTTTTCCAAAATCCGCGGACACTCCCGCTTCCACACGCGGTCAAAACAAAACCACTATCCGGCTGAAATTTCGACAGTAGCCGTCTACTAGAATGTACTACTAGTAAGTTGCTCCTGCGATACTGGCGCCATCTGGCGGTGAGGCTAAGTACTTATCGCTTCGAAATAGCTTGCCGGGTAACTCCTAATACTGAAGCAAGCTCTTGTTGCGTTTGGCATGGGTCCCCATCGAGCAATTCAGCGTCTTCGAAGGTGTGTTGGGCTTCCTTCACGCGAACGGTCGTCAACATCGAAATCACCGCCTTTGAAGCGACGGCACATTGTTTTCCTTAGAGCAGCATCTTCGCAAACTTTTTGGAGTTCTCGATACACTTCAGCCGCCGTTTTCTTCGAATGGAAGAAGAAAAACAACACTTCCCGCAAATGACGATTATTTGGCACAAAATCAGACATTTTCACACAACCAAAAGTATATGACGCAAAAACAAAATGACTAATGTGTCAAAGCGGTTTGTTTACCATATGTCTAAGCTTCGTTCATGACGTTTTGGATACGTCACAATAGTCAATGGTCGTTTTATCCGACTCTTCAAAAATAGAAAGATTACTTATGCAAAAACCAACCACGTGGGGGAAAATTGGTCGTTAAAAGCGACTGGTCGTCATAAACCACGTCGTTATAGGTGACTTCGCCATGGTTTTAAGTGCATATTTCCAATTTTTAAGATCATATTTTAGGTGCATATTTTGCGTTTTTAAGTGCATGAAAATCCTAGCCCTACTGATAAACATCTACCAACAACTTATAGGTTTTCTTAGAACAGATCAGGTCCAAAAATTGAGGACATTAATGCAATGCTATAGGGTCCCATTAAATACCAGAAAAAATTGAAGGAAATTCGCGAGTATCGGGCAATATGAACAGCCATTAGCGGTGTAAAATGCATCTTGGTATCTTCCTTTACCAGTAACTATGATTCAATACCTTCGGTATGACTACAAAGTTGGCTTACAGCAATCAACTGGTTAACTGGTCCGACTTGGTTTAATGTAGCGCCAAATTATATGGAAAGACAGGGTCCGTCTTACAATGTACAGAACTACAGAGTCCCAGTTCAAAAAGTATTACTCTAATAAGGATCTATACGATGGAGAAGGCTTAAATACAATCCAGAAATCGAAATGACTCAAAGCACATCGCAAGGGCTATGACTAACAACAATAACCTAATCTTCGGGGCCTACTGCCCCAATTATAAAGAGTGTCTCAATAAGGGCGCGTAGATGTTGAAATGGAATAAAACAAGCTGTGTGTGAGGTATTAATAAAATTCTTTTTTTATTTGAAAGTTAATATATGCAAATATGCGCCTCGGCTTCTTACGGTTGCTTCCTTTAGTTCAATTTTCAATGACTCTTCCGCATAGACTCTCCTGAATTTGAGCTGTGGTCTGTGTTATGTTCATCTCAGGGGTATCGGTGGATTGCGGTGTGTTGGAGTAGACTTTAGGAAACCCCACAAGAAAAAGTCTAGCAGGGCCAAATCGCAAGATCTTGCTGGCCAATTCAAGTCACCTCTGCGAGAGGTAACCTTACCCTCAATTCGTTTATGTACAATGTCAATCGTGGCGTTCGCTATGTGATACGTAGCACAGTCCAAAAATGCGCCTCGTCGCTAAAGATAATTTTTCGGCCTAGACTGGGGTCCTCTCCCAAACGCTCCGATGCCCAGTCATCGAACAAACTGCGTTGAACTTTGAGCTTCTGAATCAGTTGGATTTTGTAAGAGTATAGGCCCAAGTCTCGATGCAAAATTCGCCAAGTTGAAGTCTGCGAAAAAGCAAGTTATTTTGTACGGCGAGGTATCGATTGCCTCGGGTTCTGCTGTACATTCATGGGCCTTGGTGATGTTCTCGGCCGATCTTCGTTCCATCGACGTACGATAGTTGGGTGATTGATTGCCGAACCGAACGTCTCGAATTTGGCCACCAAACTTTGAAGAGTCGACTATAGAGGGCAACCACGTCTAGCGTAAAATGGGCGCAACGCACGCAATGTTGGCACTAACGAACACTCATTTTGACAATTAAGTTTTATCATAAGTCGTGTAACTTGCAATGGTGATTTGGCATTAGTAACTGAATAATAAACAACAGATTTGCCAGATGTCACCAAAACTAAATGGCTGTCAAAATCTACCCGCGCCAATTGAAAAAAAACCTTTGGATACCACGAGAGCACACTCCGATCAATGATTCCGTATTGATTCCGAAAGATTAGTGCGCAATAGAGATGGTGTCCCAGTAATATACCACAGCCTGCGGGGTGCCCGGGTGGAGAAGCTCTTCTGCTCAGTCGTTATGAGCTCATATGGTATAATGGTGGACTTGCATCTCGTCAATGTAAAGCAGCACGACAAATCTTGATGGTTATGGGGTGAAAATACTTCCCGAAATGGGGCCTTACTTCAGCGAGATGGTGAAGCCCAGTCGCTGAAATACGCAATCAGGAGGGTGTCCACCCCGAACAAAACATACAAGTGCTAGCCAACTTAAGCAGCTTAGGGTAGCTTTAACTTATAGAACACAATAAATAAGTTTTAGTCGAAAAGCATTAGTAATTAAAAAATATAGTTGGACTTAGTGTAGCGCACAGAGCTAGTAACACACATTATACTTATATGTTAAGATATCTAGCTTTAAACATTTTTATCCAGAAAATAAGAATAGAATAAAAAAACTAAAAATGAATTAGAAAAACAAAAAACCAAAAAAAATATTCGTACAGGATAACAGGTAGGTCCGATAGGTATGACAATCGCGATCACATTTGCAGCAGTGCGGGTCAACCTCACCGATCATTCACACATATTGACTGGAGTTTTGGTAATGTCGCGTTTGATTATTGTTCCTGTAACGTTGTTAGTTTGATGATATGAACCAACAATTTAACGTAACTCCATAAAAATAAATGTAAATCGCATGCGCGAGGTGGCCATTCGAACGGACTATTTCTTAAAATTACACGATAACCGAACTTTCCCTTCAGAAGATTAATTTTTTTTTACCAGCTGTGTTGCATGTGGCATCATCTTGTGGAACCACACGCCACCGATGTTATACATATTCAATGCTGACTAAAAATAATTGTCTAGTAGGCACGATGGTTATCTTCAATGACCGTGAAATAGAGTTCATTTTATTTGGTGAAAAAATATGGTCCAATCACACCGTCGGCATGAAATCCACATCGCACAATCACTTTTTCACTTTTGTGGAAGCACTGGAGTCTCTTTAAGCATATGTGGGTTTATTGCTATAAAATAAGGCATATTTTCCAAAATGTATATTTTGACAAAGCCATTAAGTTATTAGTGAGCTTATTAGCTGAAAATGATTTTTTTATGAAACTCTGGGTTCTCTTCAACTTTCGAAGAGCCTAGTCGGAGAAGTTTCGGTGCTTTAAATGATCAAAAGGTTATAGTTTTTATAGTTACATTGAGCTTTTAGTGGTGTAAGATGAGAAGGAAATTCCGCACAATATGGAGTGAGAGATTCCCAATTCCTATGAACGGCGTGGTATCGAATATCTTGACTCATTTTGCACTGAAGCACTTACGGCTGAGATATTTACGATAGATCGATCAGTGCATTATCTCATATTAATATTATCAACTTTTGCAGAATTTTTCCATTACAGAATGCACAGTTTATCTGGTACGACAATTATTACGACCAAAAGTTAGTGTAAACGCTCTTAAAGTTGCGACCACCGAAGCAAAATTTCGGTAGTTTCTTTTAAAAATTTCGAAGCGTTACTGGTTCAACTTCACCATGGTCAAAATGGACAATCTTCTTAGTGAAATACAAAACTGCTACGTCACTGAATGTTTCCTTCGACTACATTGGCGCGGTTCATCGGTCCTCGCCGAAGGTCGTACGGTCAATAAAAACTTCAAAATTTCTTGTAAAAAGACTAATCGCTGTTGCATCACGAAAGTGCACTTACTCACTCATGGTTGCTTGGTTGCTTATGCTTAATTTTTGGGAGCAAAACAATATGGAAATCACGTTTCATAAATCACCCTATTTTTTTAACAAACCTCGTATACTTAAATTGTGAATTTAAATTCATATGCAATAGCAAATAAGAAAATTTAGTGGTGGCTTAAAAACGATGGATTTTTATTTTTTTTTTTATTTTTATTGCAATCTAGTCTTAAGACTAATAAGCAATTTTATTTTATCTTAGATTTAAAAAAAAAATAACATTAAAAGTTTAATATTACAGCATTAAACATATATACTGGTTTACATTACATAATTACATATAGACTATAATACATTATATAAGCTGTACAAGCTCAAAAGGTTTAGTTCTCTTTAGTCGCCTAAGAAGATTTGTTTGGTCCAAGAGCGGGGCGGTTTCAGGGTTCGTGTGGTGATGAAGTCGGTCCTGATGCTTCTTAGCGAATTTGTGTATTTCATCCTGTACGAATTCCACGTCGAGGTCTCGGTGAAGATCGGCGTTCCTGATGTAGTAAGGTGCGTTTACAATATTTCTCAGCACCTTGTTTTGGAATCGTTGTATTGTTTGGATGTTACTTATTTTGGTACAACCCCAAAGCTGAATACCATAGGTCTATATGGGCTTTATGACTTGTTTGTAGAGTAGAACTTTGTTGTATATTGATAGGCAAGATTGTCTTCCAGATCCAGTACATCTTTTTATAACGAATACCCATCTCCTCTCGTTTTTTCTTGACATGAGCTTTCCAACGGAGTTTTGCATCCAGGGTCATACCAAGATACTTTGCATGATTTGCGTACGGTATGACTTGGTTGTTAATGAATACAGGCAAGTACTTTATTTTTCTGTTTGTAAAATCAACATGTACAGATTTAGCTTCGTTTAATCGTATTCTCCATTTTTTTGTCCAATTCTGAATGTGCAGTATCGCCTCTTGAAGTTTATGAGTTGAGTCCTCATTACTTTCCGCAACTGCCAGTAAAGCCGTGTCATCAGCGAATGTTGCCATCATGTTACATTCTAGGGTTGGAATATCATGAGTGTACAAAAGATAGAGTAGTGGCCCAAGAATACTTCCTTGGGGTACACCCGCTTTGATTTCTTTAAGTTCTGAATATGTGTCCTTTTCTTTTATGCGAAAGTATCTGTCCGAAATATAAGACCTAAGGATTTAAGCATATGCATTAGGTAGTATCTGTTTTAGTTTGTAGATCAAGCCCTCATGCCAAACTTTATCAAATGCTTGTGCTACATCAAGAAAGACTGTAGAACAAACTTTTTTTTCTTCAAGTGCTTTTTCAATAGTATTTGTAAGTCGGTGTACTTGTTCAATAGTTGAATGTTTGACTCGAAAGCCAAACTGATGATCAGGAATTATATGTTTTCTTTCTATATAATAGGTAGCAGTCTTTTTAATAGTAGCCTTTCGAATAGTTTGGACATGATTGGTAGCAGGGATATTGGCCTGTATGACGAAGCTTCCTGCGGTGGTTTTCCGGGTTTGGCTATCATGATAACTTCAGCTACTTTCCATAACTGAGGAACGTATTTCAGTTTGAATGCGGTGTTGATAATGCACGTTAGTTTTAAGAGTGCTTTTCTTGGGAGCTGCTTCAGGATTTGACCCGTTATCAGTTCAAATCCTGGCGCTTTTTTCATTTTTAAGGCTTTTATGTACTCTTTCACCTCTGAAGGCGACGTGCTGGATATATCCTCATTTTCTTCTAGTAATAATTCTCGAGTGGGCAGATCACTCTCCGCTGGGTTTGGTTGAAAAATTTCCTCTAAGTACTCTGCAAATCTTTCAGCTTTTTGCTTGTCGCTTTTAGCCCACCTTCCATCCTTTCTTTTTAATGGTGGAAGGTGAGTGATTGGTCTTTTTAACTTTCTAGTAGCTTTCCAGAGGGAGTACTCCGTATTTTTGTTGTTGTTGAGATTTAGGAGGAAGGAATTAATTTCAGAATCTTTAAGATCCTTAATTGCTCGTCTAACTCTTTGTGCTAAATTATTGAACCGTTTTTTATCCCGAGGAGCTCTGGATTGGTGCCATTTCTTCCTCGCTCTCCGCTTTTCGGCAATTAACTCTCTAATTTGTTGGGGGTAGTAATTGCCCTTTAATCTTTTTTTGGTACTAGGAGTGTTTTCCCAGGCTGAGACTTGAATGTCTTTGATAAATTTTTCAACCTCTGTATCAAGTTGGTCTTTAGATAGTATTGGTGTAAGTATTTCTATCTTCTCTTCAAGACTTGATTTGAAGCTTACCCAGTCTGTTCGCTTATTAGTAAGAGCTGGATTACTTTCGTTGTGTGGAAAGTTCGAACTCATAGTGAGAATAATAGGTGAGTGGTCTGAGCTTAGGTCGTGACTTTCATCAATTCTCAGAAGGTTACTCGAGATGTTTTTCACTATGAAGAAGTCAATGAGATCTGGGATTTTTTCTGGATCGGTAGGCCAGTAAGTCGGCTTTCCAGTAGATAAGACATCTAGACTATTGTCATTAATTGCGTTTAGGAGTTCTCTTCCCTTAGTTGTCGTTAGTCTTGATCCCCAATGCGTGTTTTTCGCATTGAAGTCACCTCCGATAATAAACTTTTGTCCCAATTGGTCAAAAAGTTGAGTATATTCGTTTTTTTGGATTGAATATTTTGGAGGACAGTAAATACTAGCAACAACTATATGGTAATTTGTTGCCTTTATAACTACAGCTGATAATTGTATTTTGTTTGTTTGAATTTTTAGCTCCTCGTAATGTTTTATATTTTCTCTTACAATAACAGCGCTTCCCGCCCTAGCAGAATTATCCGGGTGAATGGTGTGATAGACTTTGTAACCTCTGAATTTAATAAATGATTCTTTAGTGAAGTGAGTTTCTGAAACAAGGCAAACATCTATTTGATTTATATCTAGGATTATCTGTAACTCTTTTTGGTGTTTTAATAATCCATTTGCATTCCATGACATTATTTTTAGGGATTTATTCATTAGGTTACTTAGATTTTAGGGCAACTCCTTTGGCGCTGCTCTCAATTTGACTTACTCTTGTATCGAGGTTGGAAACGGATCTCTCTACATTAGTTATTTTCGCCAAGATGCTCTCTAAGGTTTGTTTCAAATCGTCATGTCTCTCTGTAGGAGTGGTAGTAGTACTCAAGGATCGAGCAACTTCGGCATATGATGTTCTATTATTTTTCTTTTGAGTATTGGTTGCTGTAGCATCTGAGTTAGCTTGATTTTTTTGATGTTCGGTATCGTCCGTAGGGATACTCTTTTTAACTGTTTTTTTGTGTTCTTTGCTCTTATCTTTTGTATCTCCTTAGCTACTATGCATCCCCTATAGCTGGCTGGATGTACCTGCTCACTGTGTATGCATTTTGGTGGTTCATTGGGTGGTTTGTTACAGTCTTTAGTATGGTGATTTCCTGTGCATTTAACACATCTCGGATCTTTACCACAGTATTTCTGAGTATGCCCATACGATTGACAATTTTTACATTGTGGGATCAGCTTATTTTTTCGCAGTGGCGAAAAACGATGGATGGAAATATAAATACTAAAAAAATATAACAAAACAATGGGAAAAAAAAATCAAAGAAATATGTTTAGATTTCTACCTTTTTGAAATTGAGTTCAATTCAATGTTAAATTTTGGAAACTTCTGTTTTCTAAAAGTGCCCGAGGTGGTTTTGGTAAACTGTCTACAAGTTTTTATCAGTTTTTCCAAATCCAATATATAGGTTCGTTGAAAGCTGGTGCAATCGGAGGTTGCACGCCTTGCTTCTATTCGCCAGGTACACATTTTTCTGGCCAAATATTTCGAATGAGCTTTCTAGACATCTGCAGACCAATCTCCAGCTTATGCAGGTTTGTTGTTTTTTAGACACATTTTATTGGATATCGTTCATTCCGAAAGGTATGTTTCACGAAATTATATTCCTCAATGTTTATTCGTTATGTTAAATGTAGTTCCGATCATAGCTCCATGTTATTGTTCTTCCTCGAAGCTTCATGCTTGCAGTAGAAACCTTTGATTGTTTGCTTCTCAGGCCTTAATTTGATTTCCTGAGAGTTATGTCGTTATCATAATCTTTATCCTACCGAAAAAAAGACAACAAAAAGATAGTTCTAGTGAAGAGTATGGCAGTAATTTTGATTTTAATATATCTACGTTTATACATATATTGGAAAAAAAGCGCATTAATCAGTTGGTTAAACTGATTTAGCACTGAAAAAAAAAAGTATTTTTTAAGCATTTGTGCATTTTGTGGTTTTAAACATGCTTTACAGACTTTAACTACTCCTTAGGCACCAAATTAATTTATTTCCGTTAGGAAAAAGCTTTTTTTTTCTGGGCAGTGTGTTAAATATAATACATCTACGATTATGCTAATAAGATAATTTCTATATATTTTGAGAGGCATTATGACCAAATCCCTTTAAAAACTTGCATTTATACGCCTATTTCACATGGTTATCCACATGAATGTGGCATTTTTGTGGGGTTTCAATTTGTGAACTTTTTATTAAGTTCCAAACTGTTAGCGTTGAACAGGGTTGGTTTTTTACTCTTTGTTTACTTTCAAGTTTTCGTTGTAGAAGGTTCGTGCTTTCGTAATGTGATTTTACTATTTTGTTGTGCAAAGTAAGCTGTTCCTATTGCTGGAATGGATTATGACACGTGATTTCCATTCGCAGTCCATAGAGTTTGACTGGGCAATTATTGACGATTACAGCAGTTAATGCTTTAATTCCAGCAATTGAGTATAGTACCAAAGCTTCACTATTGTTCTTAAAATAAGATGTACAATTAAATCAAATGAAATGAAATTAAAATGGAAGAAACGTCAAAGAATATGGAAAGGGCTTGCTTTGCTGCATGGGTTTGCTTGCATTGTTCATCAAACCAGAGGTTTCTAAAGCAGGCCATCCACCGCGAATTCGTTCGTCACAGCCAAGACAGAAACATTTCTGTACTTCGCGAAAAAAACGTCGAACACTGAAATCTGTTCGCCAACACCTCCACTAACGTCGAACATTTTGTGGTACTGAACAAATTCGCGGCGGATGGCCTGCTTTAAGCTAGGAGCGGTCGGAAGCCCAACACATTACAGGCATCGTCTGTGATGTTGCATTGGCCATGCTCCCACTGTTGCTCTGTGGATTGTGCTGGTGTCATTGGACTTTGTGAGGGAATGGGGGAAACTCGGTCGTCAAAGGTCCCAGCGGCCTCCTGCGATTGTAGCTTTCTGACGCCAAACTTTCTTTGTCCTCCGTAGCATCCTTGATATCCTCATTCGTACCTTGGCTACAACAAGGTAATGATCCAAGTCACTGTTGGCTTCTCGGAAGATTCTTACATCTAAGATGCTGGAGGAGTGTCTAACGTCGATCGCAACGTGATCAATCTGATTGATGGTCGACTGATCAAGTGACCGCCAGGTTACTTTATGGATCTTGACTTCCACCAGGAAATCAAGTAGGAAGTGTCCGTTTTCGGACGTGGTGTCGTGTATGCTATACTTCCCCGTGATCGACTACTCGTAAAATATGTCCTCTTTGCCTAGGTCTATATAAAATCCTGCCTGGACGTATGAAATAAAAGTTTGAGGTGTTACCAAGAGAGCAATGCTAACATACCGATGTCATTTATTCAATTTTACTAATTGGTTTAGGGTGATGATTTTTTTTTTTTTTTTTTTTTTTTGTTGGAGGCTTCTACTATCTGCTGGAGCACTCAGACACAAGTACTGGTCCATTGTACTACCAGACAGACACCTTGTCTTTATTGTATTTTCCCCGTTATCCGGAGAAAAATGAGGAGGGGCTTCAGTGATGTTGAGCTAAGAGATTCGGCACCCACCACGTCGGCCCCAAGGGTGCGCCACCGTGCACGAGCGAAGGCGGGACAGTCGCAGAGAAAGTGTTCCGCTGTGTCGTCCTCCTCGCAACAAGCAGCACAGGTAGGCGTCTCACTGATGCCAAGCACGTAAAGATGCCTGGCAAAAGTGTAATGGCCCGTAATGACGCCCGTTAGCCTTCTGCAGTCATTTCTTCTTAAGGATAAGAAGAATGTTGCGGACTTTTTACAGACGTCAGGGCGTACGCGCTTAGTCATCCTGCATCTTGGATATTCCTTCCATCTGCGACTGTGTACGTTAAAGACCCAGTCATTGATGTCAGATTTAACCGTTGAAGCTGGTAGACCTAAGGCGGGTTCAGGCCCTGAGAAACTCTCCTCTGAGCCTTTTCTAGCGAGTTCATCGGAGATCTCGTTTCCTGGGATTCCAGAGTGACCTGGAACCCATACAAGCCTAAGTGAATTAAGTCTTCCGACTTTGTTCAACAAGGTCTTGAGTTCATGCACTAGTTTGGAGTTGGACAGAGGATTGGATGCAGCTTTGAGTGCAGCTTGGCTGTCACTGCAGACACATATGCTCCTTCCCCTCCATCTGTGTTTCACAACATAGTGCATGGCCATTAGGATTGCGTAAATCTCCGCCTGGAAGACAGACGCATATTTTCCTAACGAGAAGTGCAGTCGAATGTTTTCGCGCTCGAAGAAAACTCCGGCGCCGGATCCCTGATCAGTCCTGGAGCCATCTGTGAAGATGCGAAGACATTCTATTCCAGGTTCAGTGTCTGGCCAAAGCCAGTCCTGACGCCAAGGAAATGTGACTGTGTAGTTACTGCGCAGTAGGATGGCAGGTGTCATTGCGTCAGAGGGCATATCCATGAGACAGTGATCGTAGGATATTTCTCTCTCAAGTACACCCTCACTCCACTGCGAGTTGTACCAAAGACCATTCCTCTTTAGGCGAGAAATAGTTTTCAGTGCACACCCTCTGATATATATGTCAAGGGGTGGAAGGTTCATCATAGCATCCAAAGCAGCTCCCGGTGTGCTGGGGAAAGCCCCCGTGCAACTGAGGCAGACCGCTCTTTGGAGTTTGGTGAGTGAAGCCACAACGTGTTTTCGTGTCAGCCTGCTCCACCAAACAACCGATGCATATGAGATTATCGGTCTTACCATTGCCGTGTAGATCCAGAGGACCTTTTTCGGCGATAAGCCCCATGTTTTGCCAAAGGCACCTTTGCATTGCCAGAAAGCTGACAGCGCTTTGGTGGTTTTGGACTCAACATGTTTTGACCAGAGAAGTTTGTTATCTAGAATGACTCCCAGATACTTAGCTTCCTTGGATATAGGGATGGGAATGCCTTTTAGCACCAGCTGAGCAATGCCAGTTGTTTTCCTCCTTCTCGTGAAGAGAACGACATCGGTCTTAAGAGGATTAACCGACAGCCCATTTCTCGTGCACCAGTCATCGATCACGTTTAGCGCCGCCTGCGCTTTGAGACAGACATTCGCTAAACATGAGCCGACAGAGAGAACAGCAACATCATCCGCATAGGCCTGGGCATAGATTCCAGAGGCATTGAGAGCATCTAGCAGAGAGTCGACCACCATGCACCATAACAGCGGAGACAGGACGCCACCTTGCGGGCAGCCCCTGTTTACTCCAGACTTGACACATTGTTCGAGGCCTGTATCAGCGATCAATGTCCTGTGCACAAGCATTGCTTTGATCCACAAAACCAGTGCTTCATCTACGCCATGCCGTCTAGCAGCGTTACACATGCTGTCGAAGGTAGCGTTATCAAAAGCTCCCTCAATGTCGACGAAAATGCCTAGTACGTACTCTTTCCTTTCGAGAGCGCATTCAATTCTCCCAACTAGGTTTTGAAGCGCAGTCTCGCAGGATTTTCCGCGCTGATAAGCATGTTGCATGTCCGACAGAGGATGCATTCGAAGGGCAACTTTGCGCACGTGCAACTCTACTAGTCTTTCCATGCTTTTCAGCAGGAATGATGTTAGACTTATTGGTCTGAAACTCTTGGCTAGTGAGTAATCCTCTTTCCCTATTTTAGGAATAAAGACCACTTTCACCGCGCGCCAAGGGATAGGTATGTAGGCAAGTGCCAGGCTAGCAGTGAAAATTCTTTTCAGTGTAGGAAGCAGCTGTCTTATACCTTTTTGCAGCATAACGGGGTATATCCCATCAGTGCCCGGCGACTTAAAGCCATCGAAGGATGCCACAGCAAATTCAATGGCCTCAGTAGTTGCCACGCGTGACGCAACATACCAGCTACGCCGAGTTGTTTTCATCGCTACAGCCGCAGTATCCAATGAGGGAGTGTGCAACGAGCCGATGACAGTCTGATTTCCCGGAAAATGGGTCTGAAACAGTAAACTAAGAGTTTCTGCTTTAGACTCGGTAAAGGTACCATCAGACTTTCTGAGTACATCCAGCTTTGTCGATTTTCCTCGTTTGAGGACTTTAACCAACTTGCTGGTCGCGCTCAGGGATTTGATCTCTTCGCAGAAGGACTTATAGGAATCATTCTTCGATTTTCGAATAAGCTTCTTATATTCCTTCTGCTTCGATCGATATTTATTCCAGTCATCTTCCGAGTTCGATTTAAGCGATCTGTTCAGAAGACTTCTGGCTTCCCTACGAAGCCGTTGGAGCTCAGCATTCCACCAGGGAACCGGCTTCCTGTTGGGAGGTTTTTTGACAGGACATGCGAGTTCAAAACATTTAGTGATGGCGCTGTTCAGGTTATGAACTGCATCCTCCACCGATTGATTAGTTTTGAGTTTAGGCGGGGCTTGAGTGGATTTCTCAAGCTCCTCCCTAAATCGCACCCAGTCTGTTTTTCTCGGATTCCGCTTGGGCTGCGAGGGGGAGATCCCGCACTTCAATTGGAATTCGATGTATCTATGGTCTGACAGCGTAACATCTGGTGAAACTCTCCAGTTAGTGATGGCCTTCGCATGCCTGTTAGATAAGGTTAGGTCAATCACTTCCTGTCGTCTCGCCGTCACAAAGGTTGGTAGAGAGCCAACATTGTTGATGAAAAGGTCAGACGAAAGAATGAAGTTTAAAAGATGGTCTCCTCTCCGGTTGCATTTGCTGCTGCCCCAAAATGTGTTTTGAGCGTTAGCATCGCAACAGATGATGAGTCCAATCCTTCTGGCTTCACAGTACTCTACGAGTTCGGAAACCGCCTTGGGTGGCGGGGGTAGTACCGAGTCGTAGGGGAAGTAAGCAGACGCCACGACGAAGTGTTCAATTTCTCCGTGCGCCTTGTAGCTCACTTTCGCAGCTACCAGATCTTGACCACAGAATTGACCAAGTTTGGTTGCCGATAGCGTATTCGATATGATGAGGCAGACCCTGGGCCTTTCGGATCGCTCATCATAAAGGATTGTAGCATCACGTATGCCACCAAGACCACACAGGCGTTTGTTCCACACCCATGGTTCTTGAATGGATACAATGTGATGATTTGTACTACTGCATGCAATTCTGCTACTTAGAAGAGCGGTAGCAGCCTTGCAATGCTGTAGGTTGATCTGAGTAAAAATCATGGATTCATACTGGGGAACACGTTCCATCCTTCGACTACTTGACATCAAAATGGAATACAATCCTACCAAGGCCGAAGTAGGGACGTGAGTCGTACGCGGTTTTCAGGGCCTCAACAGAGCCATTGTCCATTCCCACTACCAGAGTGAAGCCCTCTTTTTTCAGAGAGTTCTTTTTCTCCTTGTAGGAATAGACAGTCCAGGCCCTCGTGTCGAGTCCCGGGTTCTGCGCACGTAGTCGCGTCAGCACTTTCAGCTTGTTTTCGGGTTTTCCCGGAATCCAGCAGATGGCGCGCGTTAGTTTCGGGAGACTAACTACTTGATAAGTGCTAGTTCCCAGGGGGGGGATTTTCGGCACCATGCTCCTGATCCAGGCAGATGTCTGCTGAGAGGAACAGCTCACCACGAAGGTACCATTCATCAAAGCAGACCTCTCCGCTTGAATACAGAAGCCTGTTGCTGAAGCTAGCTCCAGTAGATGATCCTCGCAGTGTTGGCAATCTGCGCTGGTCATTCTGCTGTCACTGCCAGCCTTCCCTATCCTGACCTTTTCGGAGGAGATGGCTGCCTCTTTGTAGGAGAGGTGCTTGTCTCGACTCTTTACGGTCATTTGTGTTGCCTTTCCAGAGGAAGGGGTTTTTTTGTGTGAAGTGCCCGCCTCCGATGAGCAGCCTTTGGTCCTCTCCGTCTTCAGGTTTTTGCTTTGATCTTTATTGATCGCCGCATCTGCCTTTGGACTCCGATTTCCCGCCGCCATATCAGAGGAGGAGACATCACATAAGCAGCCGCTTATCATCAGCAGAGCAGAGCTGCCTGCTAAAACTGAAAAACCCATCTTAATAAGTACAATTACTTAGTTTCAATCTTTAGTTTATTTTGATGGGAGCTGTTTTTAGGAAGTAACAATATCAGACTAATAAAAGCGCGCACTGTCTTTTGCAGATCCTCACCTACCCGCGTACAATAAACTACAATAGTTTTCGGAATAATTTTACAGTTTGCTTGCGTCCTTCTGAAATGTTTTGAAATTTTTCTTAATTGTCTTTTGATCTGATTCAATTGAGACAATTAATTCACAAAGATTACACCTTTAAACCTGAAACCGAAACTTTCATCTAGGACTTTCCATTCAATACATTTACATTGTTACTTTATTATTTGATTATATAAATTATGTTGTTTATTTCGTTTGGATCAACGCACAACGAGTTTGGTTTGGTTTGTCTTTTCCCTTGACACTCTAAGCTACCTATTGCTGTTAAATATCTATTGTTCGATCGAAGCAGAAAGGCGAAACCAGATCTCAGGTAATGCTGTGTGTTAAGTGGGATTGGAAGGGTCCGAGTCATGGTGAGATTATACGACTCGACAAAAAAGATCGATTGCGGATCAGTAGACAGTCGAATCAAGAGAATTAAAAAGCGATTAGATTTTCAATAGAAAATTTATCGTCCTTCACAAGGGCAACGTCAGACAACATACGTTTTATTAAACATCGACAAAAATGAAGGAACGTGGCGGGGAGGCGTTAATTACTCCGGTCTTTGCAGAACTCTCTCAATTTACATATGTATCAAGAAATTAATGTCAGATAGTGGAAATATCTGGTCCAAGTTGTGTATCCAAAATCAACCAAACTTTTACGTAGATTGGGTCAGCGTTTTGCTGATTCTAGAAAGGGTTTTTCAATTAGTGCGGGAAGATTTTGGCGGCCATGTTGTTTTGGGGCCATCTGTTAATTCTGTTGTTTACTATTCAGTTACTGATACCATATCACCTTGGCAAGTTACACGATGGAACAACACGACCAAATGATAAAACTTTATTATCAAAATGAGCTACAGTCAGTTCAAACTTTGCGCGCGTGGCACCCATTTTACGGTGGACTTGGTGGCCCTTCATAGACGGTTTTTCAACGTTTGTTGGCCAAATTTAAGCCAAAGGCCAAATCAATCAATTAGCCAATCATTCGTACGTCAAAGGAAAACAGGATCGGCCGAGAACATCGCCGCGGTCCGTGAAAGTGTACAGCAGAACTCGAGGCAATCAATTCCTCGCCGTGCACACGAACTCGGCCTTTCACACACTTCAACTTGGCGAATTTTTTTTCTGGACTTGGGCCTAAACTCGTACAAGATCCAGCAGACCCAGGAGCTCAAATTCATGACCATAATCAACGCCGTTTGTTCCCTGATTGGGCTTCGAAGCGTTTTGACCGAAAAACCATCTTTAGCAACGAGACGCATTTTTGGATGAATGGCTGTGTTACAGACAACACTAACCCAAACGAGGTTTACCAGGTGATAACGCATCCTTAAAAAGTTACAGTTTGGTGTGGATTTTGGGCCGGTGGCATCATTGGTCCGCACGTTTTTAAAAACGACATTGGTGAGGGCTTCACGGTTAATGTCGAGCGCTACAGAACGATGATAACCAATTCCTCATTGCCCAAATTGAACCATATGGACCTAGACGACATGTGGTTCCACCAGAATGGCGCTATGTGCCACATAGCGGACGCCACGATTGACATTTTGCATGAATGATTTGAGAGTAAGGTTATCTCTTGCAGAGGTGACATAAATTTGTCCCTAAAGTCATGCGATTTGACCCTGTTAGACTTTTTCTTGTGGGGTTTCCTAACGTCGCAGGTCTTTCCGAATAAACCACAATCCGCTGATGCCCTTAAGGTAAAAATAACACAGGCCATCGCTCAGATTTAGCCGGATCTATGCGGAGAATTTTTTGGAAATTGGACCGCGTGGATCCGTGCCCCCGAGGGCATTTGAACGATGTCATATTTCATAAGCATGCATGAGCCTTTCAAATAAGAAAATAAATTCGTTAAAACCTCATACGCAGTTTGTTTGTATTATTTCATTCCAACATCCACCGTCCTTATTGAAAAACGTGCTTAAATGTCGACAAATATCGTATATGGTAAGTACTTAATCCAATTCAAGACCTCGCGCATCATGAATGTTTGATTAACGGCAGACTATCCTGATTTTGAGATGGTATATTGCGTGGATAACTTGCTTACATCCCATCTTTTTCTGATTTTTGTACAGGGTGAATGATTTACCTTGTGTCTTAAATGGTTTTCAATAAACCATCTGGCGATCAACTATTAATTATAAACCTAGGTTATGCGTTTTCATCTGGTATTAATGTTGTACCAACATGGGCGATAACTTGGGACAACCAAACTAGCATAAAAGAGAGACTCAAGCCAGTAAATGTCTTAGAAGGAAGGTGGATGTTATAATATTACAATATATTTAAGTTAAAGAAATAATTTTGGCCTGTAGTCATATCCTTCAACCGATGTTGAACAATTCTTGCTGAGATATTCATTTAAAATGATTACTACCTTTCTGATTTAATTTTTACTCTATTTTAACGATATCCCTAGATTTTTCTCAAAATTATCTGGTCTTCCCCTGAACCTTTTGCCTTTATGCTTTCCGACTGGGTTTTCCCTTCAACTTTATCAGCTCCAAAAATCAGCCAACTGAAATTTCATTAAGCTGTTTTCACTTGCTGTTTTATGAATAGATATATTTCAGTCAACCAATGCAATTATATCGCCTCCTCCTTGAACATACCCGCGGTTCAGAATTCCAGTCGTAACGACTTAATTCCTGTTGGATCTCAGCCGCATAAAAAAAATGGTAAAGGCAAGCGCAGAGCTGGTGAATCCGTTCGGATCTCCAGGTTTATTTTTTGGTTTTTTTTTTGGATGCGTCAAATTATGTGGAATCTTCATAGATACTAGTGGCCCGTACCACTGGCATGCACGATTCACAGACCCTACCCAGTTGCTTCGAGTCTGCACCTACGTACTAAGCCCCACCCTGCACTCTTCTGCCACTCTACCACTAAGTATTACTCTGGCGCGCTGGCAAGAAATTCATGCTACTTCTATGCTTGTAAGTTTCCTCCTACTTCTACTGCTCTTGTTGCCTCTGCTGCTTTACTTGCAACTTCTACTCTCCTCAGCTCTGTCAACACATTCTTGGTTAGTGCGCCGATAATCAGCCAGTATTCCTCCGACTCCACCATTCGCTAAATTATATTTTCTGGTCCTGGTAGAGTACCCCTCCAATCTGCGAAGCGTCTACATTCGAAGATCACGTCTTCCTCTTGGTTTGGATAAAGAGGAGAAGTATCGTGTCCGAATCGATATAAGTATTTACAGTAGCCATCGTGGCCAGAGAGGAATTGCGTGAGATGGTAGTTGCAGTTTCCTTGTGCTCGATTTAACCATATATCGATTGATGAAATCAGGGTATGAGTCCATCTTCCCTTCGTGGTGCTATCCCACCGCGATTACCATGGGCCATCGAGCGCGACCTTTCTTCCTCCTTAATTTTCCTCACCTTCACGGCTTTGTTTGGCCTTGACGATTTTCTCCGATAGATCCTTTTCAACTCCTCGGCGAGAATGTCAACGGGGATCATCCAAGCAATGACAAATGCGGCTTCGTTCGAAATCGTCCGGTAGCCGCTTATTGTCCACAGGGCACAGAGCCGGTACGAGCATATCAATGATAGTTTTCGGCAGAATTCCTTCCTCTTAAGCGCTTCTGCCTAGACTGGTGCAGTTTACAGCATGGCTGAGCTCACCACTCTACTCAGAAGAATCCTTTTTGCATGTCCAAGCCCACCAACGTTTGTCAGTATTCTGGAAAGTGCCATTTGCAGTGTAGATGCCTTTGGAAGCGTTGAGTGGTCGCAGCTATGAGCTTGAAGAAATGATGGTTAGAAGGCGAGTAGACATCCTGTGCGTACAAGAGACGAAATGGCGAAACACCGGTAATCGGGCACGTTTCTTGGACGTTAAAACAAAGGCCTACAAGATGTTTTGCTATGGATTGGAACAAGGAAAAAACGGAATCGCCATCATCCTTGCGGCAGAGCTACTTGGCAACGTCTTAACCATTTCAAAGTCCAGTGACCGTTTGATGGCTCCCAAATTGGTGATACATGGTGAGGTGTGGAACATCGTAAGCGCATATGCCCCTCGAACAATGGATGCGAACAAAAAGAAAAAGATGCATTCTGGCTAGATTTCCACAACCTTGTCAAAATCATCCCAAAGGAAGAGCTTTTGTTTGTTGGGGGAGATTTAAACGGACATGTCGGGAAGACAAGCGAAGACTATGAAGACTACTACGGAGGGCTGGGATACGGCAGATTTCTCTGTTGGTTTAACGTGGACACCTGCCTTGTCGGCTTAATTCCACGGTGGGCCATCCCACATGGGTTGATTTTTTGGACGACAACCAACGTCCTTGCTCACAGACCTGTAAGTAAGTACCAAATCGAATAATGCATAGGTACATGGTCCCCCCTTGGTACAAGGCGAGGCCCATCTAAAACCTCTTACCGATATTAAGGGTACCGGCAACCCCCTGAACAACTTAAGTAATAAATTACTTGTTGTTCATTAATGCGTTAGTCCCGCGTTTTGGGATAACCACAGCCCCCACGATACTCCCACAAGGGGGCCTACCGCAAAGACAGGCCGGGACTGTCATTCCGATATCTGACATTATTGCCATTTACCAGTCTGACATTATTGTCCCGGGGGCACCTGTCTCCCGTGGTCCCGGAATTAGGCCTTCGGTCGAGCCGTTACTCACCAGCTGTGTTATCCTATACATCAGCTGAGAGCCTTATGTTTGCTAATGGCCGAATGGCAGACCATAGTTGCAAAACATATGCCTTTCCAATCGATCAGCAGTCATTACGACAGCATAACCAATCAGTTATCGGCATTATTCGCTCAAATTAGCTATAAATAGCTATGTTGGGCGAGAACCTCGTGGCCCTATAATATTGCCCCCCAGGTACGTGAGCCGCATATTGAGGATGCGACCCGGTGTAACCCATGGGGCGTGCTGGGATACGGCACCAGGAACTCTTCAGGTGAAGATATCCTAAACATGTGCAAGTCGTACAGTCTTATAGTGCTAAATACCATGTTCGTCAAACAAAGCCGGCACCTGATCACTTATAGCAGCGGCGGAAATGAAACTCAAATAGACTATCATTTGGTATTTAGTTTCATGAAGCCACGAGTTAAAGCTTGCAAAGTGATCCTGGGAGACGCGATCGCCCCTCAACACCGTCTCCTCCTGACTGAATTTTTTATGGAGGCGAGTAAGAAGTCAAAGCAGCAGACGAAGGTGTCTGAGAGAATCAAGTGGTACAAGCTGGATAAAGGAAAAGGCGAAGCTTTTATTACCAGCATGAAAAACTACCTCTTTTCCATTATCGATGAGGTGTGCAGAGCACAAGACATGTGGGATTCCCTACAACAATCTGGCATGGAGAAAGCCAAATCACTGCTCGGAACATCTAAAGGCCCCTGCCAACACGCAAAAGAAACCTGGTGGTGGACAGACGAAGCCAAAGCAGTGATACACGAAAAGAAAATGGCTTTCCAAGCTTGGTCAAAGTGCTCTTCTACTAATAGAGAGGAAAAAGCTCGCCGTGAAAAGGTATATAGATGTTGCAAAGGTATCGCGAAGAAAAAATGCGCCGAATTCAAAGCGAAAAGCATGGAAGGCCTCTATCAGGAATTGGAAGAAATATCGTCTTTCGCGTCTGACAGGAACCAGGCTACCCAGGAGCTTCGACAAAACAATTTGAACAAAGGAGCAAATATCTTTTAGATTGCCGCCCAGAGAAGAAGAAATGCTCAGGAGATTCGTTTTCCAAAGTTTATTAACAATGCTGAAGGCCAACTCCTTGTGGAAGACGAAAAAATTCTCCACAGATGGCGACAGTATTGCGAGGAACTTCTGAACGAACAGTTTCCCCGAGTGTACTTTCCAAGAGCCGCCCCGAATCATGCCGAAATATCCGACATCACAGTCGAAGAAGTTCGGTACGCGTTAAAAACTCCAAGAAAAGAAAAGCTGTTGGGCCAGACGGGATACTCTCTGAGTTCTGGAAAAAGATGGGAGACATCGGGTCTAGATGGCTCATGGTTCTTATCTCCAAACTTATGAGAGGCGACACTATGCCTAATCAATGGAGGGAAAGCTATCTTCTTCCTTTGCACAAAGGAAAGGGTGATACGCGAAATTGTGATAACTACCGTTCTGTCGAGCTGATGTCGCACACCATGAAGATTGAGCGGGTTTGTCTCGGGTAAATCAACAACAGATGCAATCCAAAGTGTAAGGGTCATGATGGAAAAGCATCGTGATTCGTCAAAGGACTTGCATATGGTGTTGGTTGATTTAGAGAAGGCCTTTGACCGGCAACCAAGATATCTTTTATGGAAATCTTTTATAGAAACCTACGTGCGAGTGATCATGGACATGTACAAGAGAGCAACGACAAGAGTAAGATGCACCGCAGGAGTCACCGAAGAGTTCGCAATCAAAGTCGGTGTACACCAAGGGAGCGTCCTCAGCCCACTGCTTTTTATAGCAGTCCTTGATTGCTTGCTTGAAGAAAAAGTGACGGACCCCAATGTGCACCAGCTATTCTTTGCTGACGATGGAGCCATTATAAGTGATGATCAGGCGTCCCTACAACGAGCACTTGATGTGTGGGTGGATATTTTCGAGGGACACGGGTATCGTATTAGTTCAAAGAAGACAGAGTATCTGTGCTGCCCGTTCTCTGACCCTCATCAGCCTATTCCAGACATTTACTTGAATGGAAGAGTGCTTCCCAATTATTGATTAACTAGGCAGATCAGTATGCGCGGGCTTAACTCCGCTACTGAAAATTTTTGATCGAGCGAGCAAATTTGTTGTTTTATCAAATTACAATCATAACCAATACTCTCAAGTAAATACATATAGCTAAGTGTGATACATCAAATTAATTGTCTACTTGCAAGGACGTTTAGATTTAAGATCATATTTTCGAGAAACGTGTTGTTCTGAAGCTTTGACCACATCTTTCGCACCTTTTGCCTTATAGGCTTTTCTGACGAAATTGAAAGCTCGTTGCATGCAATCAATGGATTC
The DNA here is from genome assembly GCA_958301585.1 of Merodon equestris. Taxonomy (NCBI): domain Eukaryota; kingdom Metazoa; phylum Arthropoda; class Insecta; order Diptera; family Syrphidae; genus Merodon; species Merodon equestris. The sequence continues at coordinate 31,114,879 of OY284417.1, read as the reverse complement.
TTCTTGGGTACCTCTTAATAGTGTGATGATCCGATCAGCTTTCAATGCCTTTGCCAATTCCAGAGTGAAATTCCTCACGCCCCATTGCTCTCGAATACCCGGCGCATGGGGATCATATTGCGTCAACTTGTATTTGCCATTAATTTTATCCACCAATGCGACAATAGCGTGAAACGAAGGAATAATTAAGCCAGTGAGTGGATCTATTGCTCTCTTCTTTGTGACTTCAATTTCTTGAGTGGAGAATACAATTACGCGTTTTGAAGAAGACTGAAAATGTAATCGGATCGCATTGACAGCTTGAGAGATTGTGGTCTTATATCCGAAACATGGACCATCTTTATCGACCTCCTTGTTTAAAATTCCAGTCCTTGCATCTACAATTAATTCTTGAGAACCAAATGACGAATAACAACGCTGTTTCTCGCTAAACTTTACTTCGTTATTTCTCACTATTTTTCAATCAAACAATTTCATTTGATAATTTATGGCTCATCTACAGACCTAGATCTATCGAATGACATGCTGCACACATGTGTGGTTATAGCCGATATCTACATTTAGTGCGTACAAGATTAGTCCGAAATCGTTTTCGGACCACTATATTCCCCGTACATGCACGCGCTAGGCCAAAAAGTGGGTGATTGCTCTCGCTCCGCTACGCTCCGCTCGATCAATAAAGAAGCAACTTGTGATGACGACATCAACCATCGCGTAAGCGTATGGTGGATGAAGTGGCGGGAAAACTCCGCCATTTTCTGTGATCGAAAAATGCCCCCTAAGCTGAAAGGAAGGCTCTACACTTCAGTTGTACGTCCGGCGCTCACATACGGTTCACAATGCTGGACAATGCACAAAAAGTATGAGAGCAAATTAACGGCAGCTGAGATGAAGATGCTTCGCATGACAGCGGGAGTAACAAAGCGTGACAGAATTAGAAGTTCAAAGATCCCAGGAAGCCTCCACGTAAAAGAAACCATCACAAGAAAGATAGAGCGCGACCGACTCAGTTGGTATTGCCATGTTCAAAGGAGAGATCTTTTGAACACCGTCCAGAAGGGAATATCAATCAACGTTCCAATTTCAACACGCAAAAAAGGCAGGCCGAAAAACAATTGGTGCAAACAAATGCAAAAACACCAGCATTTGATTGGCCTCAGCGATGAAGTAATCCCAAACCGGGAAGCCTGCCGCTACTTTCTGAGGTCAAACCGGCGGACCCCACAAGCGGACCAGTAGGAATGCAGTTAAGTGGGAAGGTTATGGTCCTACACTTCTGACTATAACGACGCCGGGATAAAAAGGAAAAGAAGAAGTCTGTGTGTGGTTCGACGCGAAGTCTGTTGTCAAGCACCACTCCTAGGTATTTAACCGCTTCCTTGGATCGGATATTCTGATTGCTGACTCGAATATCGATGTATTCTACGGTTTTCCTGCTTATCATAAGGGCGCCCTCTGCTTTATCTGGGCGGCTGCAGCGTTTATGGCTGGCTCATCTTCGTGTGTGTGCTTTGCAACAACCATGGTAGCTATGTCAACTGGAGAACTACCCCAGCTGGAGAACTATCCAAGGAAGAAAGTAAGGATAGGCGCAAAGCTGAAAGGCACACAGACCGGGTGCTTTCCAAAGAGAATTTAACGAAAACACAGCGGTACAAGAAGTTCGACTTTGGAAAGATACAATAGGCTACACTTTGTTTGTTAACCCATTAAGAGCCAAGGGTATTTAAAAAAAAAATATTAATTTTTTGGAGCATTTTATGTTTAATAAGAATACAGTTGGGATATTTTTCAAAACAAAACATTTCAAAAAAATTTTGATAAGGGAATATAGAGGTGTAATGGGTTCATGCGTACCAATTATTTGTTTTTTTATGTGAACATTTTTAAAGTATTCTTCCCCAATAGAAAGTGTAACATTACACATTCACAGCACCCCTTCGATCTAGAATGACACTCGCGAGTCAGTCTAGGATATCCTTGCTTCAGTGTATGGAATCTTAGATAATGGAGAGTTACTGCCCTTGTGAATTCAAGTAAATCACCTCTGTAGTGGGTTACTGGTTTGTGGAGCTTCCAAGCATTGGAGAAAGTAGATTATATCATAGATGTAAAAAGTTTCCACCACCATTTTTCCCCTCTGATTTAAATAGAGTATGTTTGAATGAACTGATCATGTAGGTCGACTCCGCCCATGTTCATGTTGTAATTTTTCAAAAGTAGGGGCTGAAGAATGTTTACCTTTTTCTGCTGCTCTTTGCTCCATCTCTTGACGCTTTCACATGGTTCGATCTGGTCGTAGTTCGCGGCCATCGTAACAATGCTGTTGTCCTTCCACTTCATAAAAAGTAATTTGTTCGCCTCATCAAACTGGTAGTCAAAATTTCCTCGTCTCTTCTTTTGAAATTCTTTATTGTGTGGCAAAGGGCATTTTTTTAACCGATTATCACGAGCTGTTCCAGATGCTCTGAATCCCTTTCCTTTCAAGATCTTCATAAGCCCATAGCTATAAAAAAGTTGTCAAAATAAATGGAATGGTTGCTTGGGTCAATATTTTTCAAAAGATCGAACCACTCTTGTTCCCGGCGGAAGGGCTTTCAGAGATGACGTTCTTAGCAACGTAATATGTGTCAAATTGGTACACATAACCATCATTGCTGCAAAGCATCTAATTTTGGTAGCCAAATCTTACAGGTTTACCTCTTAAGAATTGTTTCGAAAAATGGTGACCAAAGTATTTTACCATTGATTAATCGATGGGTAAATGGTCGTGCATATATCCCCATTTTTGAAACTTTTGGCATAAACGTTTACTGAGCGGTCGAAGTTTTGCCATTTTATCGTTCAAGTCAAGGTTACTATTATCAGCAAAATGTAAGAATCTTTTAATTTCCTTGAATCTGTTTCTAGACATACTGTTTGCAACAAAAGGAACATGTGTGTCAGCTGCTTGTTTCCAATACGTAAATTCTCTTGCCTCAGAGTGGTACCCCGAAAATAGCAGTATTTCTATGAACATTTTTAGATCTTCTTCATTGAAAGCAAAACTGTGGTAGTTCTTTTGACCTGCATACAACACTGTTTGGTTCACAATAAGTTTTCTTACCTCGGAATCAAAAAAATTTTCAAAAATTTGAACTTCGTTGAGTCCTATCAGTTCTGCAGCACAGTTTTGGATTCTCGACAAGTAATTTTCTGTTCGCTTAATTTAATTTCTTGACGTAATAGACTTTGTACATAACGGAAGAGCTTTTGACTTTTTCAACTCAGATAGTGGAACATCATCCTCACTACCGTTGTCTGTTGCGAAACAAGAATCCTCGAAAATCTCCAACTCACCTGGAATATCTTGTGGCATCTCAACTGTCTTCATGTCGTCTTCATCCATAACCTCTTCGTCTGTTACATAATCCGCCAGAGGCAAAGAACCAACTTTCGAAAATGCAATAAGGAAAGAAGTTCTAGACCTCACACTAATTACTAACAAAATATCTAACTTGATTAAAGAGTGGCAGGTCTCGAAAGAAAACTCCTTTTCTGACCACAACCACATCACTTTTAAACTTAACATGGGAACTCAGGCTGAGACCCTGGTGAGATATAGATTTCCCAAAGCCACAAACTGGGAAATGTACAAATCCCTCCTAAATGAAAAACTATCAGGGGTTCATCTGAACACCAACACTCCAGAGGAACTAGACAACTCAGTCGAATTCCTCACGGACACCATATTATCTTCCTACCATGCAAGCTGCCCACTAAAAGAAAAAAAGTCCAAAGTATCCGTACCCTGGTGGAACTCCAAACTGAGCAAACTTAGGAAGTCTGCAAGAAAAGAGTTCAACAGGGCAAAAAAGACGGGCAACTGGCAGCCATATAAGGAAGCTCTCACCAATTATAATAAAGGAATCAGGGCATCCAAAAGGAAATCATGGATGAACTACTGTGATAACCTAAAAGACTCACCAGAAACAGCAAGTTTACAAAGCGTTATCCAAGGGAAACCATGATTCCTTAGGTCTGCTCAAAGACCTGGATGGAAACCTGACAAATAACTTCACGGACACCCTAGAATTACTCCTAAAGACTCACTTTCCTGGCTGTACCGTGGAAACTAGCTGTAATCTCAGCCATAACTTACCAAACTATTATCAAAATAGTAATAACAGCGTGAGGAAATATATAACGTACGAGAAGCTAGACTGGGCCATTAACAGCTTCAAGCCATTTAAAGCTTCGGGACCTGACGGAATATTTCCAGCTTTACTAATACATGGGAACAATAAACTAAAGGCACTGTTGGTAAAAATTATCCGAACCAACCTTGCCACTAGTTACATACCACGTACATGGAGAAGGATTAGGGTCATATTCATACCTAAAGGGGGTAACAAACCACCAGAAAATCCTAAATCGTACAGACCAATCAGTCTATCCTCGTTCCTACTAAAAACAACGGAAAAGCTGATTGAACTAATTATAAGAACAACACTGGAGATATCTCCACTCCATAAACTACAATTTGCATACCAAAAAGGCAAATCTACGATAACCGCACTCCACAAAGTTACGGAAATCATTGAAAAGGCCTTAAATTCAAAAGAAGTAGCAATTGGAGCATTTATGGACATAGAGGGAGCATTTGACTATGCAAATCACTCATCACTAACTAAAGCATTACATGCAAAAAGGGTGGACCCCCTAGTAGTTAGATGGATCAATAATATGCTAAAAGATAGACGCATAACAGCCAAGTTAGGTACCTCAGAACTAGTTATCAAAACTATTAGAGGTTGCCCGCAAGGGGGTGTTCTATCCCCGCTTCTGTGGTCAATTCTGGTAGATGAACTTCTCTGGGAACTTAACAACAAAGGCTTTACTGCCATTGGATATGCAGATGACATCACCATATTCATAAAAGGCAAACAAGAAGACATTCTAGGGAATCTTATGCAAAACGCCCTAAAAATAACATGGAACTGGTGCGATAAAGAACAACTCTCTATCAATCCCAGCAAAACCCAAATAATTAGGTTTACCAGGAAAAGATCAATTGATCTACCAAACCTTAAAATAAAAGACACCTGCATCCCAATAAAGAAAGAGGTAAAATTCCTAGGAATAACACTGGATCATAAACTCTCATGGAATGCACACCTAGATAACATATACTCAAAGGCTGTAAAGGCCTTATGGTCCCTAAAACAGCTGGTGGGCAAAACATGGGGACTCAACCCGAAAATGAGTATATGGATATACAATCAGATGATCAAACCAACCATACTATACGGCGCTGCGGTATGGTGGAGGAAATGCGTACAAAAAGGAACAATACGTAAACTCAACAAAATACAAAGACTAGCATGTATTTGTATAACTGGAGCAATGAAAACCACTCCAACCGCTGGAATGGAGGCAATCCTAAACATTCCGCAGTTACACACTGCCGTTCAGGCAGAAGCGGCCAAACAAGCCCTAAAGATACAAAGAACTTATAACTACAAAAAAGGGAACCTGACTGGACATCTAGAGATTCTAGAAAAGGTCGACAACGTCTGGGAACTAACTCGTGTAAGTGACCTAATGTCCCCTCAGCTGAACTTTAAAACACACTTTGAAATACTCATTCCAAACAGGGAGGAATGGAAAAACAATCCCCCTTGGTTCAAGGATGGTGCCCAAAAGTGGTTTACAGATGGGTCCAAATCCGGATATAAAGTAGGGGCTGGTGTGATAGGACCTAAATGTAGCCTTCACATCCCTCTCTGCGGTGAGTAAACAATCTTTCAGGCTGAACTGTATGCAATAAATGCGGCGGTACACTACATTAGTAAACAAAAGCCTAATAGATTAAAGATATCCATATTCTCGGACAGCCAAGCGGTTCTCAAAGCTCTAAGAAGCTATACATTTAACTCTAGAGCTGTCTGGGAATGTCACCAACGATTAAATAAACTGGCGATAAACAACAAAGTAAAGTTGATTTGGGTGCCAGGTCATGAAAAACATAAAGGCAACGAAAAGGCGGACATACAAGCCAAAAAAGGCGCCCAGATGCCTTTTACTGGACCCTTCCCCCTTTATGGATTTGACAACACAGACACAAATAAAATTTTAAACAAATGGGTCATCAAACAAAAGAACCAATTCTGGAACAGACAAGAGGGCTTAAAACACTCTAAAATCTTTATGGAACAGAATCACAATCCAAAACGTGCAAAAGAGACACTAGAACTAAATAAAGGCCAACTAAAACTGCTATGTGAAGCTCTAACAGGGCACGGCACTTGCAATCACCACCTATTCAAAATGGGTCTCAGCAGCACTGAGTCTTGCAGACGATGTGGGCAGGATAAAGAGACAATGGAACATATACTCACAAAATGCCCAGAACTCACTGAAGAGCGACTCGAAATGTCAACAAAGACACAACTAACAGGGAAGGACTTCCAGGATATCCCATCTAGGAAAGTTGTTAAATTCATGAAAGCAACACTAAAATCCTAGATCAAAGAAGGGGGTACAATAGATCTTTATGGTCGCAGTGCAAGTGTCCTGTAATGACACACCCCATACTCTTCAATTCAATTCAATAATCCGCCAGTGGCTGTATCATAACGATGTCAGCATTGACTATCTCCGGATTATCTGATACTTCCTCCAGAGCGGTATCGAGGTTATAAAACCGTTTAGTAGAAATCGTTTTAAAATCCATTCCGCGATTCAAAAATAAAAATTGCTTGGAAAATTTAAAAAAAACTGGTAATTATGTCAAACAACTGTTTAAACAGTACATTTTTCTTACAAAGTCTACTTTTATCGACACATGAAGTAACTCTATTTTCCTGTACTTTAAAAAGTACAATGGGAGAGAATGGATTAAGGCACGAGTATCCACAATCTTGGAACTGGATTCTCTATCAGCAACAAAATTGTTCGGAACTTTATTGCGTAGTATTTTACAATGGCCATAATCTGGGATCCAGGTTATATACTTCTGACATACAATGTCCTGCAGAAGACAAAAACGATGAAATAAAAAGCCCTTTGAGAAACGGTGAAAGAACAATTCAAAAATTTCTTATCCTTTGCTGTGAAAATCGTATTCGGAGACTTCAACGCGAAAAAAAAATAGCGGTAGGCCAGAAATAAGAGAAGAAAGTCTAATCAAACGATAGTGGTATAAGGACAATGAGTTTCGTGAAAACTACAAAATTCGAACACAAGAAAATACACAAGGACACCTGGATATTAGTTTGCCCTACTAGATAGCAACGATGAAACAAGACAGGTAAAAGCAGTATGGTCAACGCTGGAAAGTGTTGTAAAGAAAGCAGCGGAAAAAAGGCACCCAAAGAAGAGCCTTGGTTCGACGAAGAATACGAGGAAAAAATAAAAGCCCGTAATGTTCTAAGACTTCGAGCCCTGGAAAATAGTGAAGAGATCACACGTACAACATATCGGGCCCAACAATTGGAAGCCAGCCATTTCCTTTGGGATAAAAAACGACAATTGCAAAGCAAAAGGTTTGCTTACATTTAGGAAGAATGTGCGCACAATGTATGCAGGGCTAAAACTGTACGAGAAGGATATAAGGCCAGATCAGGATTTATACGCAACGATAATATAATGACAAGGTTACAGCCCAATGGAATAAATAACTCGATAAACTGTTGAATGTACATGGAAAGCCAGTAGGAATGGAAAACGATGTTATCCACACAACAGGAATTCTGGTAGAACTCTCAACCAACGGAAAAGTAAAAGAAGTAGGTCTTTCATCTACTTGAGAAGACGACTAATGATATCGAAATAAATAAAATATGACGAAGAGGAACTAACAGAGAAATTACATGGGCTCCTTGCAGCTACATACGAGGGTGGTCCGATAAGTACTTAGCCCCACCGCCAGATGGGCCAGTATCGCAAGAGCAACTTACTATCGTGTAGTACATTCTAGTAGACGGCTACTGTCGAAATTTCAGCCGGATCGTAGTTTTGTTTTGACCGCCTGTGGAAGCGGGAGTGTCCGCGGATTTTAGAAAAATGGGAAAAGAGCAATATCGGTCGGTGATTCGATTCTTGTTTTTGGAAGGGAAATCGCACAGCGAAATCAAAGAGCGTTTGGATTCAGTGTACTGTGGCTCTTCTCCTTCGATGGTGACCATCAAAAATTGGTTTAACGAGTTTCAACGTGGTCGCACGTCGGTTTTTAATAAGCCACGTCCAGGTGCCCCGAAAACGGCTACCACGGAAGATAACGTGACAAAAATCCACGATCTCGTATTGGCAGACTATTGGCAGAAGGTGCGCGAGATAGCAGAGACAGTAGGTATTTCAAAAGATCGCGTGGGTCATATTCTGCATGAAATTTTGGGCATGAGAAAGCTGTCGGCGCGATGGGTGCCGCGTTTGCTCACTCCGGACAACAAGCGCAACCGTGAGACCACTTCAGAGCAGTGTTTGACGCTGTTTAAGTGCAATCCGAAGGAGTTTCTGCGTCGTTTCGTGACAGTCGACGAAACATGGATCCACTGGTACACACCAGAGACCAAGGAACAGTCGAAACAGTAGACTTCACCCGGCGAACGTGCTCCGAAGAAGGCGAAGACTGTCCCATCGGCCGGAAAGGTGATGGCCACCGTTTTCTGGGATTCACAAGGTGTGATCCACATCGACTACCTGGAGAAGGGCAAAACGGTCACAGGGCTGTACTATGCCAAATTATTGGGCCGATTCGACGACGAATTGAAGAAAAAACGGCCCCACTTGCCGAAGAAAAAAGATTGTAGGCTAAGTACCACCCTCGTATGTATATGGGGAATAGAAAAACTCGGTAGTCATACTCGTATTTAAAAGAAATTTCCGCTGCTATCAACTTGTTACTATCTGTCCAATATACTCTTAAAGGGAGTGACTCCATACTCTAAGGAAATACTCGGAGACTACCAGTGTGGTTTCGACTATATGACACGTTTTAGAAAAGAAATGGGAATTCCACGAGACGGTTCGCAGATTTTAAAAAGTCGTATGATTGAAAATGATAGAGGAATAATCCTTAATGGAATAACACCCGCTCGAGTTTACGCTGACGATCTGGACCTTCTGGAAGACAATGAAATACAGTTAAGAGAAACGCGGGAAGTCTAATGATGTCAGTAAAAGATTTTGAATAAATCAAATATATGGTCACATGCCGACTTGAATCGATCCAAACCTCGCATCCGATTGTCGCCTTGAGGAAATGGACGATAACAAATATCTTGGAACCGCATTGACTGCCAAAAACGACATAAATAAATATATAAAATGCGAGAAACTATTCAAAACAACTTTTTTGTCCTGCAATTACAAAATCCGTATTTATAAAATCAATCAGTCAATGGGGAGGAAAGAGATTTCGGGTCTTTAAAAACAAGTTCTTTAGAAGAATCTATGGTGGAAACAGGACAGCGGAACAGATGAATGGAGAAAACTACTACTACTACCGGTCGTGGTGCAATGGTAAACTTCATCGACTGTTGAGCCGAAGGTCTGTAGTTCAAGTCCGTCCATAGTCAAGAACAATTTCTATACGGGAAAACTGTGCAACACCATCAGATGTGAATGAGAGATGATTAAAAAGTGCTGGCGAAGGCATAGCACTCGCAGCATAAGATCACTTCAAAATTCATACCCTGGGTGTGCATTTCCAATATAACACCTTAATGGCATGGAAACAAAAAAGTTACTGTGAACTATTGTACAACCAACGCAAATTCCGCGAATCCCTCAATACTATCTAGGACAACCACCCACGGAGAGTAGTGAACGAACACCTTCGACACAAACCATCTGCACGCCGTTCAGGTTGTGTGACAAACACCATAAGAGCGTACACTCTTGAACCTGCACGAATTATTAAAAAAAAAAAAAAAAACCAAGAAAAAGGAATTCTATTCAGCATAAAGCATTGTCCGAGTAATGAAATGGCGAAGACTAAGATGGGCAGAACACGTGGTACGAATGGACTGTGGACGATCGGTCAAAAGATTAATGAGTGGACAACCTGTATGTATGTTAGCTTTAAGCTAACAGTTTTGTTGAATTTTAAACATTTACGGAAGGTCGGAATGAAATGATACTTCCGAAGCATATTTTGGCAGCTCAAATAAAGCCAAATGAACCACCAGCAAACCGAATGTAAGCAGTTCGACAGTTTTTTTTAGATGTTATGCAGTTCGTTCTGGGTAACTGCTCCCTTTGTTAAAACTTAAGTGGGTTTTTCGTTTCGTTTTAACATAACGTGTTAAGACCACATTTATTTTATTTATTTATTTATTCCTACGTAATGATATGCTACACTGTAAAAAATATCTTATAAATAGTAATAGCGTTCAATAGTTCATTAAATTTTACAATTTTTATAATTTGACGAGAGGTATGTACATAATGAAACTTACGGGGGATAGCCACTGTGGCAGCCCCAAAAATGAGTGATTTTCAAGAATTTTTTTGACCGAGTAAATGAAGGAATTTTTGGATCGGTTTTTTTTATTTTATTAAGTACACATATTAAGTACACAAAAAAAAAAAAAAAAAAAAAAAAAAAAAAAAAAAAAAAAAAAAAAAAACGGCAGCATTTGATTGGCCTCAGCGATGAAGTAATCCCAAACCGGGAAGCCTGCCGCTACTTTCTGAGGTCAAACCGGCGGACCCCACAAGCGGACCAGTAGGAATGCAGTTAAGTGGGAAGGTTATGGTCCTACACTTCTGACCATAACAACGCCGGAAAAAGGAAAAGAAGAAGAAGTACACATCCAATAATGTTTCCACAAATTTTGATTGAAAAATATTGAATAGTTTCAACAATATAAAAGATGCCGTAGAGCCTGAAAAAAAATTCCCCCTCCATGGTCGCATCGATTATTCAAAAGCCAGTAATCTTAAAAATCAAACAAAAATTTTATTATAATTTGTATGAATGTAGTTATCGTTGTACGAAGCCGTTTTTTTTTTTTTTTTTAACAAAATGGCGACCGATTGAAAATATTTACATTTTTTCGACCGTTTTTTTTCCAAACAGTTTAAAAAATAGTAAAAAACAAAATTTTCCAAATCGACTACGCACCTTAGCCACTACTAAGATGAACAAAACAAAAAAAACATTTAGACATCGGTTAAGAGTTGACCAAGTTATCGATGCGACCAGTTTAAAAAAAGTCGTCTCGAGAAAAATGCGTTTAAAGATTTTAGTCCATTTCTCTCGCAATGAAATCCTAGAGTAACTGAACATCTGCCGAACTTCTAGGTACTCCAATTGATGAAAGGGACTATTGTATTTTAAAGCCTGCATAACAGAGATTTATATTACAAAAAGAAATTCGAAGGATAGAGTCCACTACGTCACACAATATTAAATACATTAGAGCAATTGACTGAAAGGCGTAACATTCTGATCCGAAAGTCAAGCGACAAACAGTCGGCCTACATGCTCTCACTAAAATCGCGGTAACTTAGTCAATTTTTGAAATTTTGACTTGCAATTTCGTACACACATTTTTTGAAATAATTTTTTTTTTTTGACCCATCAGAGTGGCTATCCCCCTTAAAGAAATAAAGAACAAATGTTTACAAACTCGAGCATAAATGTGTTTTTAGTTTCTTTTTGAAGCTAGTAGTGTTGGCGAGGATGAATTAGTTGTCCGGATCTGTTTGAAGATGATTTTTTTCATATAGATAGGAAGGTTGATGTGCAAGTAAGATATCCGAATGAAGGCATAGGGTGCGAAAATGGAGGAAATTTGCAAAAGTCAAAGTGTGCTTTGAGACTCGGTCATGACGTCGCAATCCAAAGACATAACGTATTATACTATAAAAGAGGACATTAAGTTTCCTCATAGAGGTGCACCTGCAGTTGTGAAATATCTCACAACTATAAGTATGGATAGAACCAGAGTCTTAGCGAATAAAGTTTTGATGGGGGGTGAACGACTAAGAGGCCCACAGTGTACGGAGTACACCGTACGTTTTCCCTACGGCCAGATTAACATGGTTGTGCCAAGTTGAACTTCGATGAAACATTATACCCAATATTTTTAAAGAATCAACGTACGCTATATTAGCATTGCTCATGGTGATTAAAGAAAAGTAAGATAGATCCAAGAGTGTTTTAGAGATCACAACGCACCCTGATTTTTAGGATTTAACAAAAGACCATTTGCACTTGACCACTGTGCTATATCTGCGAGATCGTTAATAATGCAAGTTGCAGCATGTCCTATTAGACCTAGAGGACAGCTAAAAATAATTTGTATATCATCAGCGTACATGTGCATCAAGCTATTCTTTATAAAGTTCGAAGTTCGTTTATGCAGAGGGAGAAGAACAGAGGTCCTAAAATGGATACCTGTGGCACGCCGCGGAATTCGGGGAGAAAGTCCGAAAGAATATCTTTTATTTTTACACCATGTTTTCTGTTATCCAGGTAGGAGGATATTAACTTGACCGAGTGATTCGAAAAGGACGTGTTGAACGCTTTGGAGAAATCTAAAAGAACTAAAAATGACACACTTTTTTCATTAAGGGTCATCATTTAGTCCAGTGTGTTTCAGGCAGTGTGTTTAGAATTGTCGTAAGAGCTTTCGAACAACAAGGCCACATTTTAATAAACTTTTTTAGGTTGCGAAAGGTAAATATTTGGATTGGTCAATCAGTCAGTATGAACTTTCACCGCTGGATTGAAATGTTTGCTGGATCGATGTTTTGGTACTGCCATGCCAGGAATTCTCCTCCTCCCACATAATTGCAACCCTTCTCTTAGAGAGCCTTAAGTTAATATCCAAAGATGGGTTATATTTCCCGACTAATAATAAATCTGCTAGACGCAACCTGTCAACAACCGCGTATTCAGTTTGACACAAGTAATAAACACAAATGAGTTCGTAAGTACTCAAATATGTACGTACAAGACACATCCTAAATACTTTTGGCAAGGCATTCAATGTCAGTATTTCCCACGTGTTGCAATTCATTCAAGGAAGAGAACAAAAAATGATTCGTAAGTGCACTTGAGCTTCTGTAAATTAGATTCTAAAATTAGATTCCTATGTTGAGCGATATGTCGGACGCAGTTACCCCTCGCATCCCTGCCATTTGGCTCAATTACATTAAACTATGTAAAAGTATATAATTAAAAGTTCACGAATAATATGCATAGATACGTTGTTCAATTAGGCATAATACATTGTGCAAAACAAAAATTAAGCCAATCATCTGTGGTGCGATGTGGCGCTTAGGTACTTGCCGAACCCTAAGTTCTTTGAAGCTTGCTACGTAGCTGGATTCCTTCAAGGACCGGTTTTGACCGAAAAAATATGTCACAAAGTCCAAAGGAGGGAATTACTTGGTTTGGTATGGCTTCCGGCAATCCACTGGGTCGTTGATATCATATAATTTTGTTTGTGTTTTTTTAATGGCAAATATTAATTTAATACACACAAAACACTCGTAGTCTTGTGTGTATTAAAAGGTTTTCGTGCGTATGAGAAAGCCACCCTTGGTTATTTTCCACAGGATTTGAGGGGTTCGTATTACATTGAAGGGGGTTAGAGAATGATGCGTGCTTAGGGTGGGTACAGCACATTTATGTAAATAGAGCAAGCCGCTGAGTGGTGACCACCAACCGGAACCGAGTGGTGGTCAAACCTTTCTTAGATTCAAAAACAAAAACCAAAACGAAGAATGGAATTGAAAAATCTCATTTTTAAAGACAAATATAGAATAAATCAAAGCAAATGTCGAACACATCTCCGAACACTTGTTGAAGCCACTGTGACACCCTGTGTCGTGATTAAACCTCGCTCAAAACCAAATCGTCGAACGAGTATCTGAACGAAAGAAGCACGAAACACATCCGATTCGAACTTACTCACTCAAAGACACACTTTCGTGGTTTCCCGCTCTATCCTACGCTACAGCGCTGCCTTGCTCGCTCACGATTGTCACCAACACCAATGGGAGTTTTGTTATTAATTCAGATACAGTATCTAACACGTAGAATTCGTGTTTTTGTTTTTTTTTTTCGTTTGTTTAGTAGCAAGTAGTGTTGGTACTTTTACCTTTCCTACATGTGTGTGGTTCTTGTTGTTGTTTGTGTTTATTTGGCTTTATTTTTCTTACTGACTAACTGGATGACTGACTACTGTAGCTGGGGCTGTAGCATAGCATAGAAAGTAATACTCAGGTTATAGTCTAGAGAGGAAATTGTGCCTTTTGCAGCCAATAGCACTCTTCAAGTTGTTTAGTAAGAAGAAGTATTTGAAAAGACGGTTTCCTTCGCATTGTTTCGTTTCGTGTGTGGTTCGCTATTGTCTTAGCTGAAGCTGGAAACTTGCACGTTTGGCAATTCCGAGCGTGTTGAATCCGATAAATAGTATCTTGAGCTATTCATTCCCACTCGCAGTTCGCTTGTTTTTCTTTCTACAGCAGTTTTGTGAATATTTAGTGATCTAAGGTGTGGTCGCTGTCTCGAAGCAGAAACGTTTTGTGGCTCTCTTCTCTTGTTTACCGAGTAGAGTATAGCCAAGCGTACCGGCTGTGCTGTTGGCTTTTGACACATCGGAAAGATATTGTGTGCAAATAAATAAACGAATAATCGGATGCAACCCAAAGATAGAAGAAAATATTGAAAATATCATTGCTTCGCGCCCAGCTGGCTAGTGTTCGGAAATATTTTGTTGCGATCGTTGCGCCCGTGCATAGTGTCTCACAATCCGCGGAAGGATTCGGCATAACGAGAAACTCTCTTTCTCGTTCGATCTTCTTTGAACCATTATCGCTGTTGCGTCGTCTATGATTCGAGAGGTAGTGGTGAAGAATTATTTTGATCGTGTCAGTAGTCGAGGATCACGGAAAAATTCATAAATCAATTATATAAGTGGGAATTCAAGACAAAAACGCTAAGTGATCGTTAATGATTGTTTGATTGGCTCGCGGACGGTAATTTGTTTTTAACGCAGGGATAGACGTGAAGTGAAGAAAGTAGTTGTTAGTGTTAGCCACGCTTCCGATAAGGATATAGGATTTAAAATGTCAAAATCTTCACCATCGAATTTTAACATGGAGGATCCGTTTTATGTACGAGAAAAGCCAGCGCCATTCAAGTTTAGCACGTTCCTATACGATTCGAAGGAGGGCACTGTCATGGGACGTGATCGCACATCCTGGGGTAAGTCGCGCTCTCGATCCTCGATTCATTGTTCGGTGAAAAGTATTTTCGTTCTCTTGCATAATTTTGACCATTTCGATAGATACCAATCTTCAGCTGTCATAACACATAGTGTACGACGAATGCATGGGGGCACCAGATGCAATTTTCTGTTGACGCTGTTCATCCCTCGATGTATGTACATATTTCGATGGACTTTCTTGTTCGAACACATAGTGGATAAAAATAAATTGCGGCACGACATTTACGAGTGCCTTAACATACACCGCTTGCGAGGTTGACCGTAACATAGGTCTCAAGTTTTAATTTAAATATAATAAATCGAAAAACATCGTGCTGAATTGGCAAGAAGAAAGAAGGTGTGTACAGTGAGGCTGTACATAACCTCACTGTTCCACTCCCAAAAAATATATTCAAATGATGAAATGCCGAACAATTTGTTTGTGTTTTGTCTGACAGTCTGCCAGATGGTGCCACATTATTCGAAAGTCTCAGTGTGCGTGCAAACGACATGTTTTCAGTCGACACTTGGCTTCATTTCGGACGTCCCATTACGCACTATTGATTTTTGTGTTGCACCTTTCTTGGCGGTGGTGTGAAGGTGCGAGTTGCTAAGGTAAACCGGTGTTAGACTCGCTTTGCTTACGTCCACGATTTTCGTTCAATTGACGCCAATGTTTACGTTGATGGCATACTTCTTTCAAGTAGATACGTGCATTCGCTCTTGGATCGTGGTTCTTCCTAGATTGCAACCTATCGATGACGGGGCGTAGGGAAAATATTATTTCATTACAAAAGCAAATTAAGTGCAATAGATTTATTAAACTCGGTTCTCATAAAGGGTATGACGTGCATGTGACACATTTTAGGCGTTAATGTAATAATTCTGACTCATTAGCATCATTTCTCTAGAGGTTAGTGGTTAGGCACGTACTCGTGCAGTTGGTTTGGCTCACCACACTGGAGAATACAAGTACATACCCTGAGTAGGGAGCTCATTAGGAAAATGGTACGACCAGCGTCTTTAACTGAGTTATATGTATTCAACGCTACTCACATCTCATGAATAATTGCAAATTTATTTTGAGAAAAATCCGTTAGAGGAAATATGTATGTATGTATTTTATCAAACCAAACGTGACACCTTTAATGATTTCTTTGGAATTGGGGGTAATTGCTTAACCGTGGTTTCCGAAGCAATTACGCGGGACATCAAAGTCATACTTGCCGGTAATGCAATAAATATGTTTACGTTTCTAAACTCAATTAAAAAAAATAAGTAAGTTAAGCTAGATTGTGGCTTTCTGTAACCTTTGTAAGTTGTAAAGCATTTAATATAGCTTTTTGGAACCTTCGAATGGAATTCTACTATGCCTATCTGTTGATTTTCTATAAAATTGGTTCAGTGATCGTCAAAATTAAATTATTGTGGCCTTCGTCTTTTTATATTCTCAGTAAAAAATAACAAAAAAGTAATTTATTATTTACAAAGCAAAAACTCCATAAAATAATTCCAAAATAGGCTAAAATTCTCGACATAACATTGAGTGGTGATCAAAAAATAGAAACAATCCGTAAAGGAGGCAGAATAGGATTTAAAAAGGAAGAATCCCATGGCAGAGGCACAAATTATTCATTGCATCCATCCTAGACCCGGTTTGGCATCGAGTCAACGAGCTGGCGCCAATTTTCTTAGGAAATATTCATCCATACCTCCTAACCACTACTCTAAAGATCTACCTTGCTTTTGAATTGAGCCGAGAAGCGGACCAGCATAAATTAAAGAAACAGTTTAACCAAGTTCTTCGGATCGTTATCCGGCTATAAACCTAAGAATGCAACCCTCCTACGTCATTGGCAATATAATGTCTTCCAATATGCCATCAGTTCGATAAATGTTGCCCAAACCCCATCAAGGCAAGAAATTATGGCATTATAAAGGGTATTTTTTTGGAGGTTCGATTTTTAAACTGGCAACACTGTTTCTACAGATTGTTAATTTGACAGTTGAAAGTTGATTTGTATTTAATATGTTTTGCCATTTTACCATAAATAGATTAACGCCAGGAAAACGCATGCAAATTGTGCAAACTTATTTGAAAAACCTTATTTCGGTTCGCCAAACTAATCCTGCGCTACTTCAATTTTATGATCGACATAATCGCCCATCTGAGCAAGTTATTCGGAACACGATGAATCATTTTCCCACTACGTACACTCTAGTGGATAATACGCATCCCCAAAGACGACAAACAGTGCGAAGAGAAGAAGTTATTGCCGTTGTGAAGGGTAGTGTTAACGAGAATCGGAATGAGCCGATTCGTCCTCGTGCACAACAATTGGAGCTATGCCCATCCACTTTGTGGAAGATTTTACGAAAAAATCTTGGCTTAAAAGCTTATAAGATTCAGCTTATGCAAGAGTTGAAACTGCGTGACCATTATATGAATCGTACGTTCGGTTAATGGGCCGACAACATAATTCAGCTTGATTCTCATTTTTAACGCAAAATTTTGTTTTCCGATGAGGCCCATTTTTGGTTAAATTGATATATGTATAAACAAGCAAAATTGGTGAATTTGGAGTAGAAAAAACCCAGAAGCCCTTGTCGAGATGCCCTTACAACCATTAAATCTTAATATTTGATGTGCTTTATGGGCTGGTGAGATCATCGGCGAATATTTCTTCAAGGACGATGCCGGTCAGAATGTTTTTTGTTTAATTTATTTCTCCTTAACAATTTAACATTGTATAATAGGATTTGAATACATAACAGAAAAAAAGAGACATATTAGTGACATTATATAGGGTGTCCTGGTCTGGTCAAGACATGAAAAAAATCGTATGGGAGGGGGGAGGGGTCTATTCTTCCCCGTTTAGCCGGGAGGGGCAATTTTCTAAAAAATTGACTTAATTTGGAAAAAAAAATATTAAAAATCAACTCTTACATACACAATGATGTGATATACTTTTTTGTAAAGCCAGAAACCTCTTCTTTCATCTTGTTTTTAAACGAAGCTGTTTTTAGGAATATTTTTTGAGAAATTAATTTCCAAACTCAACATTTAAAAAAAAAAAAAGAAAAAAAAAATTTCGAACTATTTTTTTTCAAAATTGTATGTAATTAAGTACTAATTTTTTTTTCAAAAATTCAATTCTCTTATTAGTTTTTAGTTAAAAACAGAAAACCGGATGCAAAAGTGTCTTGTAGTTTTTGAGAAATTAAAAAAAAACCCGAACCATTTTTTTCTAGGAAAAACCTTTTTTTTTGTTTTTTTGTTTTAACGCGGCTGGACTTGTATGTAGGCCGCGTAACATGTAACATATGAAACATATGAAACATTGACCTCTTTTTTATTATTTTTAAAAAATTCGGAGTTGTATTATAATAAATTTTTAATATGATCCTCATTTTTTAGAAGGCAAAGATTATATCTCCTTTTAATGGCTGCACATAAGTCTATGCTTGACAAATTTTCCTGCAATTTGACTCCAGCGACTTCAATCCGTTCTTTCAGTTGTTCTAAAGATACTATTTCCACTTCGTAAACATAATTCTTCATGAATTAACCATAAAAATCTAGAGGAGTTAAATCTGGTGATCTAGGTGGCCATTCCGTGGGTCCCCTTCTTCCGATCCAACGGTCACTAAAATGATCATCCAGCCAGTTTCTAACCCGTAAGCTGTAGTGTGCTGGTGCTCCATCTTGCTGGTAGATTAAATTATCTGCTATGGCCAAAGGAACGATGTCCATCAAATCGGGCAAAAGGTTTCATAGGAACTGCAGGTATGATTCTCCATTAATAACGGCATTCAAAAACCGGGGCCCGATTACAGTTTGTCCAACAATACCAAGCCAAACATTACAGTTGTGATTTATTTTGTTTTTTGTTGTGTGGATTGGTGCTACTCCTTCTTCTTTCCTTTTTATCCCGGCGTCGTTATGGTCAGAAGTGTTGGACCATAACCTTCCCACTTAACTGCATTTCTACTGGTCCGCTTGTGGGGTCCGCCCCCCCAACGCTACTCCAATGATGCAAATTGTGGAAGTTAGTAACCCCATCTCTGGTAAACTGTGCTTCATCCGTCCAGAATATCCTTGCAAAATAGTTTCGTTCAGTTTCATCTCGAAGCAGTAATGATCGACAAAATTCTGCTCTCAAAAACTTGTCGTTTGAGGTGAGTTCCTGAACTGGCCTAAAATGGTACGTATGAAAGTTTTCGGTATGAAGCACTCTCCATACTCCAGATTTGGGCACTCCAAGCATAATAGCTATCCTCCTAAGGGGGGGATTAAGTCGGACCAAATCCAAAATTCTTTCATCTAAGATTCCTGATCCATCTGTAACTGATCTTTCGCTTCTTCGATGCTCTAGCACTCCATGCTCTCGCAGACGTCAGTGGATTCTTGAAAACATGCTACGACTGGGACACCTCCGATTAGGATATCTTTCAGCGTAGAGTCTTTCGGCTTCACGATCCCGATCATTAGCTAAACCGTAGCAGAAGTGCATGTCCGTTAATTCTTCTCGAGAGTATGAGTTTGACATCGTAATGTGTTGATGAGTTAACATCCAATTTGGAAATGGATTTTTACTAAAAATGCGATGCCATTTATTTACATTTGGGTTGCAAATATTTTGTTTTTCAATAAAGAAAAATTGCGGTTTTATTGTCTTAAGGTCCTAGCGGTTGCAGGGACGGGTTAAGAATATCCCTGCAGCGATACCTCTCGCTTGTCGTAAAAGGCGACTAAAACAAAGGTAAACAAAAATCACATCTAGGCAATTTAGAAAACACCAAAGTGAGCCTAGGGCAGGCCGAAAAACAATTGGTGCAAACAAATGCAAAAACACCAGCATTTGATTGGTCTCAGCGATGAAGTAATCCCAAACTGGGAAGCCTGCCGCTACTTTCTGAGGTCAAACCGGCGGACCCCACAAGCCGACCAGTAGGAATGCAGTTAAGTGGGAAGGTTATGGTCCTACACTTCTGACCATAACAACGCCGAAAAAAGGAAAAGAAAGAAGAAGACGAAGGTCCTAGCGGGTAAAACCCATCGGCGGCGGGCGGACCCAGACGAAATTGGCAGGTCAGTTTTCAGGCGTTATCAATGAAAAAAAAAGGATTAATCCAGGGTTATTCTAATACTGTGTCACTTTATTGGATCCTCATAAAACTCCGAATTTTTTAAAAATAATAAAAAAGAGGTCAATGTTTCATACATTAATTTGCATACAAGTCCAGCCAGAAAATGGTTCTGTTTTTTTTTTACTTTCTCAAAAACTACAAGACATTTTTGCATCCGGTTTTCTGTTCTTAACTAAATATTAATAAGGGAATTGAATTTTTGAAAAAAAAAAATAGTACTTAATTACATACAATTTTGAAAAAAATAGTTCGAAATTTTTTTTTTTCTTTTTTTTTTTAAATGTTGAGTTTGGAAATTAATTTCTCAAAAACTATTCCTTAAAACAGCTTCGTTTAAAAACAAGATGAAAGAAGAGGTTTCTGGCTTTACAAAAAAGTATATCACGGCATTGTGAATGTAACAGTTGATTTTTAATAATTTTTTTTCCAATTTAAGTAATTTTTTTTAGAAAATTGCCCCTCCCAGCTAAACGGGGGGGGGGGGGGTAGACCCCCCTCCCATACGATTTTTTTCTTGTCTTGACCAGGTGTACACGCTCTAGCTTATACACCCTGTATATTTAATTAAAAATAGAGTTAAATGCTATTACAAGAATTCTGATATAACATAACAAAAATGGGTGGAGCGAGCCGTTTAAAGCGGTATAAAAGCAAAAGTTTAAATAATAAAATATAAAACACAAAGTATAAGCACAGGCAATAAATTAGCTTAAACTAGAGACAGACTTTTATTCAACATGGGCAAAATGTCAGAAAAAAGTTATAATGCAACGCTAAAAAGAGATTCCATTCGAGCATAGTCAAAATAAAAAAGCCAACGTTCAGAAGCTTCTCGAATCTGCTATAATGACGTATTCATTTTAATGAAAGAGGCAGTTGATTGAAAAGACGACATGAAACTACAGTATAAGAATTCCGAAATGCAGTGGTACGAAATCTAGGTATATTAACTAAGTATAGTGAGTTATTTCGCAGAGAGTGGCTGTCAAGTATTCTATAATTCGGATTTCCCGATCTTAAAAAAAATTCTTTTAACACCTGGAAGCAATATAGATGACGAACAGGAAGAATCTTCAAATGTTGAAATAGAGGAAAACTAGGATGCAGACGGTGCTTATTGCAAATTGTCCTTATAGTTGATTTCTGTAAAATAATTAACGCCCTTAATCTATTGACATAAACTCTTCCCCAACAACTAATACCATATTGCAGTTTTGAGTGAAAAAGGTCGTAATAAATGGTTTTTAAAACTTCGAGTGAGCAAACTCTGCGATTGTAATAGAGATTTCTTAATGTACAACGAAAGTAGTTCGTAAGAGAAGCTACATATATGCTTTGAAAAAATTGAGTTTGATAGCAATAAGAATTCCCAAGTATTTGAAGTTATCAACAACTTCGATCCGGAAACATTTATCACTGCAATTATTGCTTTCTAAAATTGGAGTATAAGAACAAGAAGGGCAAAACAATTTGAACTTAGGACATTCAGGAGCATGAAAGAAAACGTCGCATCCAAAATTGATCTGGTCCGAAAGACTGTAAAACATAGTTTTGGTTTTGGGGCTTATAAGTAGTTTATGCTTTGCAAACCAAATCTCAGTTTATATCTTGCAAACTCAGTTAAGTTTAGAGGACTAACTGAAATATATACAAAAACGACATCGTCCGCAAAAGCATTGGGTATACCTTTAAATTTCAAAAGAAACAAGGAGTCAATGTATATTAAGAATAACAATGATCCAAGAACAGACCCTTGAGGTACACCTAAGTTCTTATTTTTATTGCCTTTTCAAAAACCTTACTGATCGTGAGGAGAATTGAAATGGGTCTCTAGTTACCAATATCATATTTTGATCCCTTTTTGTACAGTGGTAAAATGTCCGCACATTTTAGGGATTTAGGAAAGATTCCTGAAAAAAATACTTTTGTTAAAAATATAGTTAAGCGAGGACATGTATTATAAAAAGTGAAATGTTTTATAGGGTCTGGTTAGAAATACCGTCATTGCCGCGTGAGTGAGAGTTTTTTTACGAGCCTATAACCTTCAAGACCTCAAAAGGGGTAATTGCTTCGAATGAATAGCTGGAACTTCGATTTATTCCAGTTGGGCTATATGTCAATAAGAGTGAGGAACAAAGCTGTGCGTGAGAACTTAAGATGGAAGTACTGGAAATAGTGATAAAAAAAATTATCATTAAACAAGC
Source organism: Merodon equestris (assembly GCA_958301585.1). NCBI lineage: Eukaryota > Metazoa > Arthropoda > Insecta > Diptera > Syrphidae > Merodon > Merodon equestris. The sequence continues at coordinate 31,092,315 of OY284417.1, read as the reverse complement.
TGGCTATTTCAAATTTATCAGAGGTGATTGATCCATCTACACGGATGAAAGATGGCGGATTGGAAGAGGTTGCCTTGATTAATATAGAATTCACGACTTTCCATTCACCTTTAAGATTTCCTCTCATTTTCTTTAACTTTCGCTTGTAAAACCGATCCCGACATAAAGGTATTTCCTTCTTTAGTTGAGCGCATATTTTTTTGTATCTTTCTATAAGATCAAGATTGTTCGGGTGCTTTCTAATTTTAATCCTAAACTTATTTTTTAGGACAATTTTATGAAGTAGGCAAGAGGACACCCATGGCTTCAGTCTTTTGTTTGATTTCTTAATTGTTATCCTAGAACTACTGCGACATATGTGCCCAGTAAGGGTGGAAATAAAGGCATCGTTAGCTTCAGACACATCATACTTAGCATACACGTCATTCCAAAATTCATGTGATAGAGATGATCTAAGAAGCATATAGTCAATTTTTGTGATATGTCGAGGGAGGCTAGTAGGATCGCAATTGAATTGCATCGACGTGACAGAGCTTTGGTTTCAACAAGGTGGCGCAACAAGCCACACGGCGTATGACACCATACATTTATTGTGGAAAACATTTGTTGCACGCATAGTTTCGTGTAATGAACCTGTGAACTGTCCTCTAAGATCCTGTGATCTCACACCTTTCTTCTTCTTAGATGGCGTTACAGCTCACGAAGAGCCAGAGCCAAGCTTCTCTCATTCATTTACATATGTCGTGTGCGACTTCTTTTTTACACAAGTGAGCGGGACCTACTGCTTAATGCCGATTCCGAACTTCGGACGCCGTGAAGCTTTTTCAAGTGTACTACGAGGGATTTTGCCAGTACCCCGCCGAGGTGAGGAGCTGCGAAATGAACATTCGGTGGCGATGGTGTTATCGGGATTCAATCTCGCTCATCGTGCGTCACGCCACGGCGCTCTTGATCACACCTTTATATTACTTTTTTTGGGCGTATGTGTATGTGTCACTAGTCTATGTCGATAAACGAGAGACATTGGACGATTTGGAAGTCAACATTCGCCGTCTTATTGCTGGCACGGGTACTGTTACTGGGTATGGCCCCAGTTGCTCGATAAAGTTGTCGAAAATTGGACAACAGAGTTGCGCATCAACGTTAGACACAGTATAAGATGATGATAATTTCCTCAGGAATTTGTTTGCCCCATGCTATTGAAAGGTAAATAATGAATGTTTCTATTTTATTAATCTCAATCTTCCTCTTAAATATAATACACTTGTGCCAGCGCTTTTTCCAATCCTCGAAGCGCTTTTGATATACGCTTATCGGTATAGCGCTGAGCTCTTCCAGCGATGCGGTTTTATCTCCTCTGTCGTCGAAAATCTCCGTCCTTTCATGCACCTTTTCGGTTTTGGGAAGAGAAAAAAGCGCAGGGCCAAGTCCGGTAAATATGATAGCTGATTCATAATTATGGTATGGTGAACAAATTACACGCAAGCAACCAAGAGTGGGCAATCGTATTCGTATTACTTCAAGCAAACAGCGTATAACTACAAAGAAACACTCCTTATTGAACGTACGATCTTTCGGTAAGAACTCATAATCAACCACGCCATTATAACCGAAGAAAAGAATTACCAGATTTTCACGTTTGACAAAATTGGGCCGCTTTTTTCGGTCTTGGCTTTTCTGGTCTCTTCCATTGGGATGATTGGGATTTTGTTTCAACAACCATATACCCCAGTTTCGTCAATAGTCATGACTCTTTTCAGCAAATCTAAATCGTTATTCACATTTGGAATAATATTTTGATCAAAATTTAGCAATTTCGGAACAAACTTTGCTGACACACATGTTACACCAACAATATCTGAAACTATGTCATGGCCAACATCAATGTTCCTTAAAGCTTCAACATTTTCATCCATTGTTGACGTGCTGGGACGGTCCAGGGCGGCCTACTCGGCCATCTGTGAAGAGCTTGCATCACCTTTAAACATTTTATTTTGCTCAGAGTAGAATCAGCAAATGCAACAGTTGACAAGCCTCCAACAGCGCGTTGGAGCACTTAGTTTTACTTTTCACACAAAATTCAATTCTTTGATCCAATATTTCAGACCAAAACATGTCTAGCCATTATACCTGTAAAAAGCAAAATAAAAGTCCAAAATGTTTAATAAAGTCAATATATGTTAGGGAACATGTGTAGCAATTTGACAAAATAAAAATTCAAAATCAAACGTACTTAGCACGCGAAATTCAAAGTCATTATTATGTACGTTATAAATCAATATTATATGAACAAATTTCGTATGTCCATTTTAGCTTTAAGTTTTTGTTGACTTCAAAAACAACTTTCATATCCGAAAAGGCTTTTGGCCAGTCAATCTTGTATACGACATCTTAAGAGATACTATCTTTTAAAAGATAGAGTACTGATTTTGAGGAATTAATTTTCTTCAAATGAGAATCCAACTGATAGCGCCAGCGGTATATGCTGGCCAGAAATCTCAGATCAAAGCTTGTGCACTTATCATTAACACCGCGTTTGTGAATTTTCATCGGCGTTCATTTTCGAGATAAATAAGCGTTATTAATTATTTGTGGGACCAGTGGGTCATGGTATGTGTTAAGATGTTGCAATCACTACAAAGAAGGAAAAACAGCAAGACGAGAAAGTGGTTTCACAGCACGACAACGCTCGTTTACAACTAGCACAAGTCGTTAAAACTTACTTAAAAACATTGAAATGGATGGTCCTACTCCAGCCGCAGTATACTTCTAACGACACTCCTTTCGACTACCACCTGATCCGATCGATGACGATCGTTTTTCCAAAAAGACAATAATCGGATCGATTCGTGGATTAACTCAAAAGACATGCAGTTTTTCCAAACCGTTTTACCTAGCAATAGGCAGTATTTTCAAGAATAAAGAAATAAACAAAAATTGCTTTAGAGCTCCAAATTATTGTACAAGAACCTGATATGTGAACCTTTTTTTCATTTTTAATATATTATTTGATAAGAAAACAGCGAATGTTTTTGACCTTGTTGATAATTCGCGTATGCGATGTCACTCCAAATGTTATTCTGATTTTTTTATTTTTTTTTGGAGTATACGAATCGTGTACACAAATTTAAGAATGACGTATCGAAAAAAAATGTACGTTCAACAAAATAGTCAAAGCTTCTACTGACATTTTTGTATGCTGACTCAGCTATGCCCGGTTCATATTCCTTCAACATTTTCGTAAAATCGTTTTTAGCAATATGCTAGCCTAATTGCAAAAAGGCTCTTTAGTGCAACTTAAGCTCCACTTACGCTGCGATTTAATACATTCATCGTGAATGTATACGTTAGGCCGATCCATTGAACCGCCGATTATATAGCTATAAATATGTACAGGTGGTAATATAAGCGACAATTTTATTGATATTTAGGCGCCAGAAGTCGAACCGCTGGATTGAAGTATTCATTGCTATTGTGACATTGTACTTGTAGTTTCCCTTTTAGGCCATTTGTACAAACTTTCAGCATCTGGTGGAAGATTAAAATTATTTGGTTTTTCATCTGTTATATTCTCGGGTACCCATAACTATTTTTATTTTGTCATCAGACTGAATATTGCGCCGCATTATGGCTAATGCATAATATTTTGTTAATTTTTTCATAACATGGAAAAAAAGCTTAATTTTGATGAATTCAACTCACAAAAGTAAGACACGAGACGTTCCGCCTTTTATATTTCAGAAGCATGCGTCATTTAGAAATGTCAACTGCATTTTCAGTAATTTTGACGTTCAGAAAATTAAACTTGGCCTAACATTTTAGCACCAGTTTCTGAATGAGCTGAACGAATAGGGACAATTTAAATACGTTAATCTGTTCAAAAAACTGTACAATTTTGGAAGTTAAAGAAAATATTTTTCAGCAAATATTTCCCTTACTTACTTCCCTTAATAACTGACAAAATTTTTGGTCTGCCCGATAACATTTTTTTCCATCCTCTGCCAGTAAAGATTTGATTTCGAACTTTTTCACAGCCACTTATTAAGATAATGAGCCCCGTTCTCTGAATGGTTTATTTGCTGGAAAATAGTGATTTTCTGTATTGTTTTAATGAATTTACACTTCTAACATCGGATGATGCCAACAGGTGTTCCATAGAATTCTGCGTATAACGTTGATACTCTGAAAACCACGGCGCTGGTCACAAATATATTTTGAAATATTGTATAACATTTTCGAATCCCCCAGACCAGAGCGTACTTGGCTGGGTGGTGCTTGGATTGCAATAGACGGAATAGATTTTTTTGTTTTAAGATTTTTGGTGTAGATCAAAGAACAGACTTGCTCGTTCAATATATTCACCATTTTAGCCTTCTACCTTGTAAAGCTTATGCAAAGGCTTCCCTGTCTGCCTGTACGCATATATCATATACAGTGCTCCACAAAAGTCTAGTTACACCTGCGTAAAATTTAAAAAAATAACAACAATAATAAAAAAAATACTTTAGAACCTTATACTTCTCAATATTTCGTTGGAAACCCCTTCATTTTGAATACAGACTGAAATCTTTGTGGCATTGAATCGACTTATCTTTTAGTATCGTTGGTAATATGGTGCCACTCTTTCTGTAGAATTTATTTTAGTTGTGTTTTATTAGAAATGTGGTGGGTTCTTAATTGTAGGTCTAGTTTGTCCCAGAGGTGCTCTGTAGGTTTTAAGTTTGGGCTCTGAGGCGGTATTGGCAGTGTTTTCGGGTTATAGAGCAACCACAATCGAACCCTATGAGCCGTAAGCTTTGGTTCATTGTCTTGCTGAAACAGGAAATCGGCAGGCATTCCCAGTTTAGAGGCACTTTCCTTTATATTATTCTTTAGAATATCCAAGTACGAGTGCTGATCCATTGTATTTTCAATGAATACTAAATTTCCCACTCCAGCAGCTGACATACACCCCCATTTCGGCTTGAATGCATCTCCTGTTTTTCTCAACACGCTTAGACGGCCGTTTGACCCAAATATGCAAAAATTTGACTCATCGGAGAAAAGGACCTTACTCCAAGGCTCCGTAGACTAATGAATATACTCCTCTGCAAACGCAATTCGTTTTTTCTTGTTGATTGCAGATATCAATGGTTTTTTCCTTGGTGTTCGGGAGGATAGTCCGGTTTCTACAATAGCGCGACGTTCAGTTTCGGAGTGAACTTGTATTGTGTTGAGATTGTTTAACTCATCCGCAATTTTTCTAGCACTTTCAAACGGATTTTTCTTTACCATGCGAACAATTCGTCTTATATCTTTGCCGTTTAACTTCGGGGGACGTCCTGATCTAGAAGCGTGCTCGACTCTATTCTCATTCTTTAAGTGCTGAATCACCTTCTGGATGTAGAACGGGAACGAGATACTATCAGAGCTATTTTTTTGTTTGGTATGTAAATCAAGGATTAACTGCCGTTGTTAGCTCTTTTCGGTTCATATTTCAATAAAAACAGGAACAAAACGACGTTTCGATTCCTGTTTTTGGAAGGGAAATCGCGCAGCGAAATCAAAGAGCGTTTGGATGCTGTGTACGGTGACTCTTCTCCTTCGATGGTGACCATAAAAAATTGGTTTAACGAGTTTCAACATGGTCGCACGTCGGTTTTTAATGAGCCACGTCCAGGTGCCCCGAAAACGGCTACCACGGAGGATAACCTGACAAAAATCAACGATCTCGTATTGGCAGATCGCTGATTGAAGGTGCGCGAGATAGCTGAAACAGTAGGCATTTCAAAAGATAGCGTGGGTCATATCCTGCATGAAATTTTGGGCATGAGAAAGCTCTCGGCGCGAAGGGTGCCGCGTTTGCTCACTCCGGACAACAAGCGCAACCGTGAGATCACTTCAGAGCAGTGTTTGACGCTGTTTAAGCGCAATCCGAAAGAGTTTCTGCGTCGTTTCGTGACAGTCGACGAAACATGGATCCACTGGTACACATCAGAGACCAAGGAACAGTCGAAACAATTGACTTCACCCGGCGAACGTGCTCCGAAGAAGGCGAAGACTATTATATAGGCCAGAAAGGTGATGGCCACCGTTTTCTGGGATTCACAAGGTGTGATCCACATCGACTACCTCGAAAAAGGCAAAACGGTTACAGGGCTATACTATGCCAAATTATTGGGCCGATTCGACGCCGAATTGAAGAAAAAACGGCCCCACTTGGCTAAGAAAAAAGTGCTCTTCCACCATGATAACGCACCGGCTCACACCTCCGCCCTCACCACGGCCAAATTGGTCGAATTGGGCTACGAACTGCTGCCCCATCCACCGTATTCTCCAGATTGGGGGCCGTGCGACTTCTTTTTGTTTCCAAACTTGAAAAAGTCACTCGTCGGACAGAAATTTCAGTCGAATGAGGAGGTCATCGCCGCCACGGAGGCCTACTTTACAGACCTCGAGAAAACGTATTTATCAGACGGATTAAAGAAGTTGGAGCATCGATGGGTCAAGTGTATCGAGCTAAAAGGAGACTATATTGAAAAATAAATAGCCGTTTCTCCAAAATTTCTGTTTTTCTTTTGTAATCTAAGTACTTATCGGAGCACCCTCGTATTATGTCGGAGTTTCCCTTCTTAGAAAAACTCTTCTTTTCTATAACTGTACCAAGACTTTTGTGGATGCAATGTATCTACAAACTTAGGCGAAGTGAATGTGAATTATAAACTGTGAATGAATATAAATTATAAAATCAAATACATGAACCGTAATGACGAATAAACCCAATCCACCAACCGCCTATTATTAGGATATGATACACTGTAATTCACATTCACTTCGCGTAGGCTTGGAGATAAATGATACATATATGCGTACGGACAGGAGGACAGACAGATATATAATATATGCGTACAGACGGACGGACGGACAGGCAGGAAAGTCTTTGCATAAATTTACAAAATTCCTGGTAGCTTGGCTCTTGGCCAGCTGATCATATCTTGTTTAATTGTCCCTTTTTTTTGGAGATCAAATACAATTTACAAATTTTCAAGACATAGCTCCCTAATTTCGACTTTCTACATTTATGGCGATATTAAATTAATGAAACACCCGTTATTTCAAGCGATCACTCTACATATCGATGGTGAAAAGTGACAGCAGTTATTTTGATTTTTTTTCGGTGGAACTTAGTCCATTTTTAGTTGCTAAAATTTGCACATATGTATATCTAATTTGCGAAAACTATTTTCCACCTGCAATAACAAGTAAAATTCGGAGAAAACAGCTGTTAACCTTTTTTTAATCCGTACTTAAAACGTGAGTCATCATGGGTCGACTCGTATGCTAACTTACCATGCAATGTGCTCCAATTTGTTTCGGATGTTGAAATATTTAATACTTGCCATAATCATTTCGCCGTGTCATTGATTTGCTTAGCAGATTTGACTAATCAAAACATTTTTGACTAATTTTTTTCTTCCTATGCTCTGAGCTATATTTAAGATGTGATGTTGAAGTCGGGTTTTTGCCAAAGATATGAATACCATTACCATGCACAATTTTTCTGATACAAATGTATTTTATATTTAATCACGTGGTGTTACCTACGACTTTGATGTACCATAGGCTTACAGATCCAGGACGTAGCCTAAATTCATTTTACTAGTCTGGTAAAATACTGCCTAAACCTAATGAAACAAATGAAAAACATAAGAGAAACAAATTGTTTTCTGCCGAATCGTGGGGCTCTCTAGAAATGTAATTGCACCGCAGAATCGACACCATTTCGATGATGACCATTCCCCACAGCATCAGGGTCGGACACCATCAGGGTCAGCAACCTGTTTACCGTGATCTTCGCTCTCAAGAAAAAAAATTGTCTGGTTTATGGCTTTTTAGCGAATTTATCGCTAAATGCTTATTGGTAGATGTGTTTCCACTGACTTAATTATTCATATAAAGCGGGATAATACCGAAGCATTTTTTAAGATTTACAAAGGAGAGCTATCGTCTACCTTGACTCCTTAGTCATAAGCTGCAATTATATAAGCGCAAAGATCAGACGCAGTATTAACCTAAGTAACACTCATCCCTCTGCTTGCCGGAAAACCAAAGTAGAAGTAGATGGATGAAACATATTTTTCCATTTCTAAAGAAAATTATCACATATGATCTTTGCCCCCTGTCACAGTCACATCTCATTACGAATTTAACGGTTTGAATGGCTGAGTCATGTTGAATTGTCATTGAATAATCTCCGATTTTAGCCCCAAGTAACGACAAAACATTTAAAGTGGCACATACAAGTTGATAGGAAACTTAACTAACTTACAGCAATCGTGCTGACAGATGAGGCTCGTCGGTTCACCGAGCAACAACATAATTGACTATGAAAGAAGAGTATGAAATAAGACATGGGACGCTTGCACCTGGGAACGAATAACTCGCAAAGAGTGCAATAAGCAAAGTCTGCATTGGAAGCAATAGTTATACCAAAACTCAACAAAGTGTCTTAATTATAGACACTGAAGTCGCCTACTGTGGCATAATCAATCAATCAATATTTTCTAATAGTTTACTATTTCTTTACCTCTATTTGCCATCTCAAGTTTTACATCGAAGAGAACTTTTTTTTTCTGCATTAAAAAAGTTCCTTTTTTTCTTAGTATACATACGTCTGACAGCTGTAGGAGGCATCTGAAGATAATAAATTAAGCACACACATACTTGGTCTTTCTAGTCTGCTGAGAACAAAGTCGAAGATCAATCGTTCAAGTGACTAATCTCTATGCCAAAAACTTGAAACCATGAGGTCGTTCAATTCTCTTTTTCGGGTTTTCGAACACTGCGGGTATGATAACGTGTCAATGAACTTCTTGGAGAGTCTACAATCTGTTTTAAAAAGAATCACGTAACAATAGTTAAGGTTGAATAAATCCGTGTTTGAAGAGGTTTTTTTTTATGCTCTTGGGTGTCCCTGCTCCTTTGTTGTAAATGTTTGTGCATATTGCATTGGTGAGGAAATAATGTTCTCAAAATGCGATTCACGGACGAATCGTAGCTTTAAAAAGGCATGCTGATGTACAATCGATTATTGTTGAGGGTTGAGGGTTTTGTTGTTTTTGGAAACAGCAAAAAAGTATAAACGTGTTACAAACCACTTTGTATACTTAGGCATTATGAAGGTTATTGTTTATGCATATAACGCCAAACTTGAATTCTTGTAACTCCAAACTCTTAAGCTATTCTAAATGTGATAGCTTTGAACAAATGCATATTTATTTGAGGCTTACGTGGATATATTAACATCATCAAATCTGGATCAAACATACGATACGTTTTATTCAATTTTGTTTCAAACAACAAATACTTAAAAAATCTCATTCCAACTGGTTTTATAGAAGACTTTCTAACCTAACAAACCAAAAACATAAAGCTTTTCAAAAATTTCCGATACTTCAACCTACAAAAGAAGTTTGACTGTCTTAATCGCTTCCTAAGTCGCCAGCCAATTTAGTAAACAGTTCTGGAGACATCTTAATTCGAGGCGTAAAGCCGACAGTATTCCTGATTCCATAAACTATCTCAGAAGTTATGTCAACCACCTACAATATGTTTGCTGGTTATTTTGAATCAATATTTGATATTTTTACGATTGCCCTTCTACTGAAATATCTTGAAATCCAGACTTATTTCAATTTGCTTTCTTAAAATGAATTCATCCGAAGTTTTTAAATTTCTCTCTCAAGTTGTACAAGGTGTTAAACTAGGAGGCCGCAGCCGCTTGTCGTACCGCTTCGCTGCAGCATGTGTTTGAGCGAAGCGAGGTAAAACTTAAAGGTAGAGTTGATCTCAATTTACCGAAAACAAATAAAATGAAATTTAGAAATTTTGGCCTTAAAATATTTCAATAACTTTTGATACTACGTGCTGATTTATCATGAGTCATATTGATGTTTTTACTGTCCATTGCCACCACAAGCCTTTACTTGACATATTCGTAAAATGGATGTACTCGACCAATCAACATCTGTTCAATGAGAGTGAGGTCTTTAAGTTCTTCAGGCTGTGTGCCTGGTTCCATGTTGTTTGCAGCCGTAAACTTTGTTGGATGCTTTATGCAAGTCTTACAAATTTCATGTTCATTCAATGTGCACACATCTTTTCTTATACAATTTGTATGTCAGGTCTTCTAACTTTGAAGTGAATTCGTTACGCGTCTTGTTATTGTGCGCTTCAGATGTATCATCTCTGTCTGACTCCGGGTGAATTGCGCCGCTCCGAATGTTCGCATTGTATGCTGCTGTCTGACGTCCAATTCTTGCAACTGGCCTCTGGGGACGTTCGAAAAGAAAGAATATTCAAAAAGACAAAAAAATTCAATTTAAATTATTTTCATCAATTATTGTAAATTTTTTAAATTATGCCAATTATGATAGACTCCTGTCTAACAGGCAAGACATACACAGCAAACATTAACAATCTCCTATCCTATCATTTTGCTGTACCATTCGATGTCCCACAAGGTAGCATTTTAGGTCCTTTGCTATTTCTCTTGTTTTTCAATGAAAATTTCTAATTATTCACGAAGCCTACTTTACGCTGACCTCAAATTCTGTAGAAAAATGGTATCTACTTCGCTCTGTTTGCTAATGCAAGAGGATCTCCCGCGCTTATTCAACTGATGGGAGTTCTACTCCTTGCACCCAAACGCGTCTAAATACGTTGTATTTTCCTGTTTCAGAACTAGTAATCCCATCCAATTCCCTTATGATCTGAACGGTGCCAATCTTACAAAGTTCACACAATTGAACGATCTATGTGTTATCTTAAAATCAAAGTTTAATTTTACTTCTCACATAGATGAAATTATTACAAAAAATATTTAAAAAACCTAGTACCAAAGAATTTATCGACATCTTGGTCTTAAAAGGTTTTTCTTCGTCCTAGTTAGATCATCACTTGAATATTGCTGTATTGTCTAAAACTTGTTCTATAATAATGCAACAGAAAGAATTGACAAAATTTAATGTAAACGAAGTGAAACATTGATACACTTTCATACAGAATAAGAGGCCTATTGTTTAATCTTATCCCCCTTCATCAGGGTCGTAGTTACTTTCTACTAATGTTCGTTTCAGATATTCTAACCTTACATATCGATTGTCCTTTTTTTTTTTATATGTTCAAGTTATATATCCCTTCATTTAAAAAGTCATTTACTATTTAAAACGAATTTTCATTGAACCAAACTATGGGAAAAAATGAACCATTATCAAGATGTACCCGAGAGTCTCGTTTAACTTGCAATGTTTTGGTTTTTTTTACAGAGAATGGTTCAATTTAATTAATAATTTATTTGTTAAGTTCAAATAATTTTTATTTACTTAGTTTATAAGAGATGGACCTCCAATTGATGTAAATAAATAAGCAAGGACAGAAAGTATTTCGGTCTCAAAAATTTGTCCCCAAGGTTCTGTCCTTGACCTGGTATTATTTCTAGTTTTTGTAGTCCTCTTTTTTGAATGGAAAAAATATGAGAATTGTCATGCCTTAATCTCATGCCTTAATGCTTAGACTGTGAGGACATTTTATTGAGGTATTGCATCATTCTCCTATCTGTGTCAGATTCCGTTTACATAATACTTGCTGGCATAATAAGCATTTGCTCAGCTATGATTGTTGCTAAATGCTACATTAAGTGTTATGGCATTGACATTATTGCGAATGGGGTTTGGTGTTTGGGCATTAATTTAGATCCCAAACTCTGCTGGAAAGATCATACTTCACAATTGAATAAGCTAACTTAAGAACTATGAAGGACGGGTGGAGGGGCGCGATCTTTAGAAACTAAGATTGGAAGGAGGGAAGGCTATTGAGAAGACGGAGTTTTAGACATGGAGTGCTGAGGTTGAAATCGAATAAAGGTAATATAGAGGGATTTAGTCACGAAGGGATTGGAGAATTCTTTAGACCAACGCTTCACGAAACCGAGTGCAGAGTTGGCTTTAAGAATTATATCGTCAATATGTGTGCAAAAATTGAGCTCTTGGTCACATAGTATGCCTGATATCGCACATATTGACGATATAAAAATAAGGGAAATTGGTCTTGAGGAACTTGGTGTCGTCGGTGTACAGTGAGAGTTCGAATGTTTGATGATAAACTCAATGTCGTTAATGGTAAGAATAAAAAGAAGTGGACCTAGGTGGCTGCCTTGGGGAACGCCGCAAGACGCTAAGAAGGGGTTAAAAAAGGCAGAACTAAAACGAACACTGTAGTAACGGTTTTTTAAAATGAGAAAATATCCATTTAAACGCTGTGAGTTCAAAGGCAAGGGAAGCAGGTTTGAGGAGTATTAGTCTGTGGGAGATTTTGTCGAAGGCTTTACTGAAATCAGTTGAAATGACGTCGATCTCAGTTCCATTCTCTAATGCTGAGAGTGTGAAGGACTTAAATTCGACAAGGTTTGTGGTTGTAGACCTGCATTTAAGAAAGCCATGTTGTTTGGAGGAGACTAGAGTTTTGCAGTGGGAACTTAGTGTCATACAAGATACTTTCGAAATTTGGGTATATGTGACAGTTTGGCCATGGGGCGGTAGTTAACATCATTCTTCGGACCTTGTTTGTGAATAGGAGTTATAAAAGCGGCTATCCATATCTAAAGATTCTCTTAGGGACAGGGATGAGTTGAATAGTTTTGAGAGTAGGACAGAAAGAATAGAGGAACATTTTCTTAGTAATATGGCAGGGATACCATCGGGCCCAGGAGTAAATTCATCATGAAGATGATTCAATTTATTTTCAATGATATGGGGGTCAATAGTACGTGGGGGAAATGGTCAAAGGGAGAAATTTGATAAGTAGTCGAAGTAAGTATTTATTATCCGGTACAAAGGTGTCATCGGCGAAAAATTGTAAAAAATTAAAAAAGTTGGCAAAAAGTTACAATAATAATTTACATTTATTGTTTAACTAGTTCGGAGGTAATCCACAAACCAAATTCCTTTTGCACCCCCAAAGGCTGATGCTGAAACTTTCTTGGCCGATTTCTGGATGCTTAGTAGCCTAAGGCTTTAACTAATTTTTTTTTGCTATATTTTCTGGTGTTAATGCAGCTTTTTTACGTCCTCTACGTGGATCATCTTCAAGACTTTTGCGACGACTTTTAAATTCGGCAACCCACCTTTCTACTGTTCGAACCGAATGTGGAGAGTCTTTATACACTTTTTACAATAGTTCACGAATCTGTCTTGATACTATTTCTTCCAAAAATAAAAAATTAATTACTACGTGATATTCATATTTTTCCATTGCACAAAGCTTGTTAAGAAGGAGTCACAATCTTGTTAAGAAGGAGGTTGAGGGCTAAGTTCCTTACGTCTGTATTCACGCCTAGCATAAGCATCAAATAAACATAGAATGTCATTAAGATGCTTGATATTGGATTGGTAAAAAAATCAAAGCTGAGACCTCAGAAGATATCAATGTTGAAAAAATAAATAAGAAATTCGTCTCAGTCACAATTCTCTCAGATACAAGCAGTGGTGAACTGAACGAGTGTGACATCTAAGATCTTAGTTTTACACCCAACTTGACCGAGAGCTTTGGCTTTTCCAGAACCTTAAATATACCCTTACAATCCAATCCAACGATATTGGCTTGGACTTCGTAAGCACCAAATTCCTAAAACTAATCATCTACGCATTTAATTAGTTCAATTTTGGAAGGCTTTTAAAAGTATATCTGTCCCTAATCATGATATTGCTATATCGTCTTATCTCTATATTACCGTTCATATAAAAGGTTTTTGAAAAGCTTCTGCAATTGAACTCGTTCTCCACTCTTTTCAGTCAGAGTTCAAGCCACAGCACAGTTGCACCTCCGCGCTACTGAAGATTGTTGAAGACTTTCACTGTGACATCATTCATATTTTTAGACTTTTCTAAAACGTTCGATTTAGTCACAAATGAAATCCTTATCACAAAACTTAAACATATCTTCAATTCCAATTTCTCAGCACTAGAACTCTTTTGGAATAACGTTCAAGATCGGAACCAAGCTGTATCAAAAATGCTAACCCTTCTCAAAGCCCAAATCTATATTGGGTCCCTTACTGTTTCCGCTGTTCTCCAACATTTTAAGCCACAGACGCGTCTATATACATCAGCTGTTCATTGTTCTAAAGGTAGGCGCTACTGTGGTGCAGTGGGTAGTGTGTCGGCCGCTGACGATGAGCGAATTCCGATCTTGATAACACCAACGGCATAGGATGCTTATTTCGCAGCTTCTCTCCTTGACGGGGTACTGACAAAACCTCTGACCCTTCATGAGCTGTAACGCCATCTAAGAAGAAGAAGGCACTACTGCACGGTTTAACGAGAATCTTCAGGTCGTTGTACGATGGTTGTATAATAACAAACTTATGCGTAACTCCACTAAGAGCCAAGTCATTGTCATAAGTCAAACTATCACAGACTTAAATTACTTCCGAGCCATCCAAGCCAACAGAAGCAACGTCGACTGCGTAAAGACTGTTAAAAACCTTGGAGTCATCCTTAAAAAAACAGCTTACATGGGGGCTCACAACACCTACTTAACAAATTAAGCAAGTTCTAATACTTCCATTAGCGAGGAAATATATTGAAGAGGCGACTTAAAAAAACGAGAAAAAGAACTGAAGAAAGAGAGAGCCTTGGGGATCGCCAACATTTACACTGCAGGGAATTCAATCAACTTGAAGTACTTGCTAAGCCAATGAAGAAAGATTTCATGGAACGTAAACATATAATTTCGATAAAAAGGAGATCCGTATTAAACTCGTGACAATGTCGATCCCAGTCTGAGGACTCGTCTTCCACCGACACTTCTTTATGACCTTCGAAATTCGGACGTCACTGTATACTCATATATCACTTCCAAGTGATGTATTGGTTTTTATGGTATTCCTTACCGAGACTTTTGTACTACTGTCAATCGAGAGCAAAGTTTCGTAGAATTTCGCTAAGCTATGAAGCACAAGGTACCATAGATAATCTTTTTATGGAACTAGAGACCAATCTCAAACGTTCAAAACCATGACACGAGTGTGTCAAATCATAATATATTGTATAATACATTAAACAAATTATTTACATCCTACGTACCAAAACGAATACTTTACATGGTCCAGTGAGTTAATGGATTAGTTCCAATGTTTTCACAATTTTGATTTATGGCTGCTTTTTTGGTTAAATGACCACAGTTTCTGATTATTTTGAAACTTTATTACCCTAGTCACTTTAGCATTTAACCTACACACTCCTATGTTTATCTGCGTTTTTCAAATAAATGCTTTTTCTAGAAACATATATAAAATTAATAATTTTTACATCTTTGATCTTTCAGTTCAAATGCGGTTGTAGTCAGGCAGAAGCTCATCGTATATTTCAACATTTAGGTTTTTCTTTTGAAATTGTCGTTACAATAAAATGATGAAGGTGTTATATATATTTCTGACATATGTAGCTATTTAAATGATGAGGTAATAGTCCTTGGCACGAACAGAATATAGTCAGTCTATTTCGGTAGACTATTCTGTGGCGACTGAGATCGAAAATATGTAGGATTTGGACAACAGACAAATTTACTTCCTTAGTGTCATAATGCCTTGCTCTCAATTTCTCGTTTTAAATTTATTGGACTGAATCCGACTTTTCGACTTCAAAATGTGGACATATCTCCACGTTTGAAAGTTTCTTAAACTCGAATCCATCATTTTTAGAGAGATATCTTTGCGTTACATCTGCGTATGTGCGTTTGTCTGTCTTCGCAAATCTCGAGAACAAATAATAAAAGAAACTCATAATTATAGAAAAACCACACGATAAAGTTGGCAAAAAATGGAATTGGCGTTTTGGTTTTTATTAGATAAAAAACTTCCGTAAAGCTGTTGATTTGTCCATATAACCGACTGCGTGTCCTCTATGCTTTTAAACTGGATATAACCTCACCGTAAAGCCAATGTTTTCATTCTAGTGATAACCATAAAGAATTTTATAAAATTGGTGGTAATAGCTATATACAGGTGTCAAAAAGGCTGTAGCAGATAGTGATTGAACGACACAATCAGGTACCATTTCTTTTGTTTTTTTTCAGGGCTTGAGACTAGTTTTCATTTTCTAAAGATAGGAAACAACTATACGACACATTGTTTTAAAGTGAAATTTGGCTTAAGTTAACTCCTGCTTTTCCCTGTTCCCTAAGACTTCCTTAGCCATTATAGGTACGTATTGTGAAAGAATATATCGGAACTCGAGTAAAAATCTGCGTTACTGATTTTTTTTGTTGTTATACATTGTTGATAAACACGTCTGAAATATCCTGGTAAAATCAGTAATAAAAGATTTTGCATATGGCCTTGCAGATCCCCACCTAGGTATAATCCCAGGCTCCGTTCTTTGAGAAACAAACATAACAAGCTCTGGACAACTTTCCTTCGTACTCAATCCCCAAATGACTTCTCTACCTATTTCGGCACTTACCTTCATTTCATAGAGCTTTATAACTCTCTTTATCAGCACTACTTAGTCCAGATGCAAACCAATCTTATAAATGATCCCCAGTCCTTCTTTCAGTCTGTAAACTACAAAAGAAAATCAGATGGCTACCCAAACTCTCTCTCTCCTTCAATGATGAAACTTCCAATGATACTTATAACATCGCCAAGCTTTTTGCCACCTTTTTCAATCAATCTTTCATCCATAATTCCTTTGC
Organism: Merodon equestris; assembly: GCA_958301585.1. Classification (NCBI taxonomy): domain Eukaryota; kingdom Metazoa; phylum Arthropoda; class Insecta; order Diptera; family Syrphidae; genus Merodon; species Merodon equestris. Next base: position 31,075,584 of record OY284417.1, on the reverse strand, counting down.
ACCCGATCCTACTTATTTTAAATATTTACCAAACTTCTCATTTGGACCATTTCTCCCTCGTAGTGTCGACCCCGAGATAATCGAAATAAGATTAAAGCAACTTAATGATGAATTCACTCCTGACCCCGACGGCCTCGCTATCTCTACCTCTCTCAAAAATCTTCAGCCTATCCCTATCAAGGTGAATTTCCCCGGATATGGAAAACCTCTTTTATAACACCTATACAGTCATTTAGGTCGACTTCTTTTCATTCTTACCATTAACGATATTGAAATGGTTATCAAACATTCCCAGATCTCTATATACGCCGACGACGCTAGGATCTTCAAGATCATTTCCTCCGAACATGACTCTTCCCTTATTCAATCCGACCTCAATAATTTTTTCACCTAGAACTGCCTGGACCTTAACATTTCCAAGTGTCAATCTATTAGTTTATCCCGCAAGGGTATCAAACCTCCTTCCCGCCTCTACTTTCTCCATAATCAACCCCTTTTTACCGTTCAGGTGATCCGTGATCTTGGCGTATTATGCGACCAGGAACTCAATTTCCTTGCACATATCAGCGATATAATTCTCAAGGCCAATTCTGCACTCGACTTCGTGATCTAAAAAGAATACGCCTCTCAATAGTGGTTGCCTTACCATTATACACACATTTGAAGAATTGAGAGCATCCAACTTCGTTTTCTCGATTTTGCTCTTCGTGGTTTATCCTGGGACAATCCTCTGATCTTACCTCCCTATGAAGACCGCCTAAAACTTATTAAATTGAACTCGCTGGAAGAACGAAGAAGGATATCCGACATCCTTTTCATCCATCGGCTACTCACAGGTACCATTGATTGCATGACCCTATACAACTCTATCTTTCTCAAAACTAACCCTCGTAATACACGAAATCCACGTCTCTTCTATCTACCCACCTCTCGTACCTCCTATGGCTCCAATGAACCCACTCCCGTATCGTCCCTAAATGTAGTAAACTACTACATGCTGCTGTCACGTGTTACTGTGAACTACAACCAACGCGACAAATTCAGTCGAATCTCTCGAGTCCTATCTTGGACAACCACCCCCGGACATAAACCATCTGCACCGTCTCCTACAGACGCAGAGCTAAAAAGGCCTTAGCTAATGTGTGTGATCGCTTTTTTCTAACATGTGTAATAAATGGTCCGCCAGATGGCAAGGAAGTTTGAAGGTTACTTTTTGCCTCGGTCAAGAGGTCATTTGTTGATCCAATTTCTCTCGGCGTTGCCGTCTGCATGGAGTTAGCTACGAATAGTTGACCCATTTAGAACCCAGAAGCGCTGACGAAAAGTTTGTAGCATGTGGAGCTATACTGAGACCCCGTTCTTTGGAAGAATAGTTAGAAATTGTTGGTCGGCATTGATGCGTTGCCGAGCCGTCCGCCTACTAGCAAGTACCGTTCAATGGACAATCGACTTAAACTAGAGATATTAGATCCTCTTCCAATAGCCTGGAGTCCGACGCTGAATGGGATGGCCTGTTCTATTTGAACTGCGCTGATGGACACCAGCAAGTGTCTACTCTGGGCACCACCGCAATATATACGCCACTGTACGTAGCAGTCGCTTCAGTGCGCTGAAACTTTACCATAAATAAAGGCTATGGGATTTTATCGATTCTTCAAGTCATAAGCTTCCCCCTGACTATAGCAGTCATCTGCACAAGGAATGCTTTCTGTTCGCTCTGCACACTAACAAGCTCATCCGTGTTGAGTTGCTTCGCTCTCACTAAATGAAGTACACAAACCACGTCTATGCGCAATCAGCCGCATTATGTGCTGATTGAATATGATTCCACCTATCTGGAGCTATGAGCTCTTGGATTTGTCGAACGCGGTTGGAAACATACGGTTTCAAAATTGTAAGGTGTTTGGTAAGGGAACTCAGTACAACAGCCGGTTATTCTCCATGGCTAATGCAGCACGGATAATATATAACGCTAAAAGATGCACTGCGTAAAACTACAAATGGGGAATGATAGCAACTGTAGTTTGAGTTATCAGCAGTGCCAGGGTCATATGCAATACATACGTTGGAAAAATTGTGTACGTTGTTGCTTCGTTATCCAGCCATCTTTTGTTTTTTTTTTTTTTTTTTTTTTACGGCGTTCGTGTATTTTACGCTCTTATGGTCTTATGGTGTTTGTCACACAACCTTAACGATGAAGATGGTTTGTGTCGAAGATGTTCGTTCATTACTCTCCGGGGGTGGTTATCCTAGATGGGATTCGAGAGATTCGACTGAATTTGTCGCGTTGGTTGTAGTTCACAGTAACTCTTTTGTTTCCATGTCATTAAGGTGTTATATTGTAAATGCACACACAGAGCATGAATTTCGAAGTGATCTAATGCTGCGAGTGTTACGCTTTCGTCAGCATTTTTTGATCATCTCTTATTCACAACTGATGTTGCACATTTTTTTCGTATAGGAGACAGACCGTCCGCTCCACAGTCGATGATGATTACCATTGCAGCACGACCACCCCCGTAACTGGTTACTCGTACTTCGTTACAATCTTGAAGAGCGCCGGGAAGCCTTGACTATACTGGTTTAAGTTCCTTAGGAAGGGTAGCATCCCATGTGATGCCAAATACAGCAAAACTACATGTGCTTCTAGGGACTTGAATTTAGCCACAAAAAGATAATTTTTGGTGTGGATTCCATGCCGGTAATGAGGTTGGACCGTATTTTTTCATCGATGGACATATATGATTGCCACGTTACGGACGATAGTATTCGATTTCGTGCCATGAAGGAACACTATTCTTCCAACCAGGATTGGATCAGTGATATGATCAGAGAAGAGCTCAGGAATAACATCGAATTCGAAATTGCTAATGTTCTAGGCGATATGTGTGAAAAAGTGGTAGAAAATTAGTTCCAAATATGTACTTTGCGCAGAGGTCAATGAGGTCCTACCGAGGTGCGATTATTGCTAGTTGAAAACTTTAACCAATACCCCGCCATGTGAACTTGAAATACCGTCCGCTACGGTAATTTTTGGCAGCCCGAGAGAGGGAGCGCCGTGGCGCAGTGAGCAGTTTGTCGGCCGCTGACACAAGATGAGCGAGTTCAGATCCCGATAACACCAACGCCATCGAATGATTATTTCGCGGCTTCCCTCCTCGGCAGGGTACCGGCAAAACCCCCCGATGTAGACTTGCCTTGAAAAAGCTTCTCGGCTCTCGCCGTTCGGAATCGGCATTCAGCTTTAGGTTTCGTTCATTTGTGTGAAAAACAAATCGCACACAACCTAAGTGAATAACAAAAAAAAAACATTAGTTTAGCTTTGGCTCCTCATGATCTCTAACCCCATCTAAGGTGTCTGTCTGGCAGTACAAAAGACACAGTATTTGTGCTGTGTGTATCTGAGTGTTCCAACAGATAGCAGAAGCCACCAGAATAACAAAAAACAAATATGTAATCAATCACTGTAAGCGTATTCGCGTTGATCACATGTAAAGGCTGTTTTTTTAGACCTATACAAATTCAATTCGAAATAAATCACTTGGTACTAATGCCATTAGTGCTTAAATATGACTTCAGGCATACATATGTGCGCCGCGGCTAGCTCGAATGAAGCGCAATCGTGAAGTCCAATTTTCGACAAATTTATCGAGCAACTGGGGCATACCAGCAATAACACGGCGAATGATGACTTCTAAATTGTCCAACGTCTCTAGTGTATCGGCATAGACGATGTGAAATCACAGGAACCTGGGGGCCAGTTCACAGGTCCATTACGCGAAATTGTGCGCTCAACTAACGTTTCCTGCAATAAACTGATGGTGCCGAGCCGTGTGGCATATTGTGCTTTCTTGTTGAAACCAAAGCTCTATCACGTCAATGCCAATCAATTGAGGAACGAAGAAATCAGAAATCATGCACTCCCCATTGACGGTAACATTCTGGCCGGCCTCGTTCTTAAGCAAATATGAGCCGATGATTCCGCCTGCCCATAAAGCACACCAAACAGCGAGTTTTAGAGGTTGTAAGGGTGTCTCGACAAAGACTTCTGGGTTTTCTCCGCTCCAAATTCGGCAATTTTTCTTGTTTACGTATCCATTTAACCAAAAATGTACCTCATCGGGCCTCAACAAAATTTTGCGTTGTAAATGAGGATCAGGCTGAATCATGTTTTCGGCTCATTCACCGAACCTACGAGGCGTACAATGGTCGCGCGGTTTCAGCTCTTGCACCAGCTGGATCTTATAAGCTTTTAAGCCAAGATCTTTCCGTAAAATGTTCCACAAACTGAATGGTCATAGCTCTAATTGCTACATATAAAATTGATGCGAATCAGCTCATTCAGATTCCTCTCAACACTGTGCCTCACAACGGTGGTCGTGGTGCAATGATAATCATTATCAATTGTTGAGCGGAAGTTCTGTAGTTCAAGCCTGTCCATAGCCAAGAACAATTCGTATACGGGAAAATTGTGCAACAACATCAGTTGTGGATCTGAGATGATCAAAAAAATGCGAACGAAGGCATAACACTCGCAGCATAAGATTACTTCAAAATTCATACTCTGTGTATGCATTTTCAATATAACACCTTAATGACATGGAAACAAAAGAGTTTCTGTGAACTACAAGCAACGCAAATTCAGTCGAATCTCTCAAATCCTATCTAGGGCAACCACCCCCGA